>CM038144.1:369685436-371014705 GCA_021437245.1 Aegilops speltoides
TCAGTACTAAAATTCAGGATTGGTGAGAAGAAACGTGAACTTATAATGTTTTTAGTACCCTAATCTTGATTTGTCGCTGATAGACCACAATGTTCAAGCTCGGTAGATACTCTTGAACAGCTAAAATTATTGGATCTCAAGACACCTGCAGATTAAGCCGCTGGAAGAAAGTTCAGAGGTGTGTTGAGTCTTGGCATTCCCAAGTAATCATTGGTATTCATTTTTGAAATACTGCCGTACTCCCTCCGTGCATTGGATGGTTGCGCGGGCATTGAGAAGGAAGGACGCTTTCACAGGCGAAAGGCCATGGGAGAGATTTTTCTATGATCCATGAATCTCCGAGCGGCAAACCGTATATATATATATATATATATATATATATATATATATATATATATATATATATATATATATATATATATATATATATATAGGAAAATCCATCCTACCACCCGGTGGTAGTTACCCCACATGTCTCATATACTACCATGTGGTACTATATATACTATTTATTATTTTAAATATGTTCATATACTATATCTAAGATATTTCAAAACAAGTTACATGAAAAAATTGCATATGGGCCCATAGTTTTTGTTATATTTGTAAAATACGTACATATTTGTACGTAAAAATGAGCATACTCAAAAAATGGTACATAATACCTAAAAATTAGTATATATACTACCTAATCATTGTTATATACTACATACTACACATACATACTCTCGGTTCCGACAGATACAACATACAAAACGCAAGTGGTGGTAACTACCACTGCTTGTAGGAAACATTTGTCCTATATATATATATATATATATATATATATATATATATATATATATATATATATATATAGGAAAATATATATATATATATATATATATATATATATATATATATATATATATATATATATATATCCAAGCTCCCTGGCTAGTCTGCGCTCTTTGGACTTTTTAAACTTAGCGAACAGAAACATCTTAGTACCTAAAGGAAGGAAAATAAACCGAGGCCCTGTTAGTAGCGGCGAGCAAGAGCGGAACAAGGGTTTTCATAAAAAGAAATCCGAAGCGGTTTCATTCGATTTGTCATGGAAAAAATCGTCTTACATTTTGATACTAGTTTTATTTTTCTGTAGCTGGTTACTAAGTGGCATGCGGTAGATTGAGATGAAGCATGTGAGTGAGGATTTGACATGTAAGTGGCAATCAACGATGCTAGTCGTGACAGTAGTCGATGTAAAGCGACAATCATCATGTGCGGAGGTCACGAGAGGAGTCGTTAAAGAGCGACCATCACGGCCAGCATAAGATGAGCACAAGCCTATGTAAGGGACACTACCAAGAGTAAGTGGCCAGCAAGGGAGATGTGTACCGGACGAAAGCATTGTACTTAAATTTCTTTTTTACTTGAAGATAAGAAGTAGTCAGCGGAGCCAGCACCAAGCGGTCAAAGCAGGGAGCGAGGCATGGCCGCGCATGATCGAGCGACCTTCACGGTAGGATCCAGCAGGTAGAGACGAACTGCAGGTGGGGTGGAGCGATGCACAACAGGGCAGGAGCGGACTCATTGTGTGGCAACGACATGCATGTGGGCTGCCATGTTAGAGCATCCCATCACACGCGCGGTAGCGCGGTTTTACAGCATCGAAATAGTGTTTTAGCGCGCTTGGTTGGTGTTTTGTTTTACTAGAAATGCTATAGTATTGCGCGCCACAGGTAGTGTTTCTAGTGGCGCCTAAATTTCAAAGACGCGAGTCCAAAGACAAACAAATTTCCCACTCAAACATAGAACCAAGAAGATCAAACACACACAAAATAAATCAACAATAAATAGTTTAATTATTATTACAACTCAAACAAATAGTTTATCTTCAATACAACAAATAGTTTAGAACAATACAACAAACATACAACATCAAACTAGTTTTGTTGCCCATTCCATGACCACCACTCCTCGACTAGATCCTTTTGAAGCTCATCATGTGTTTTGGCACTTCGAATGACATGATAGGAGGCGACAAAGCAGACCACCCTCACAGCCCTCCTCCGCATTTGCACGGGACGTCCCATCAACTCGTACCGAGAATAGTCTAAATCTTGCCCACGCTCATTCTCGATGATCATATTATGCATGATCACACAAGCGTTCATGATGTACCAAAGGATCTTTTGATCCCAAAATCTAGCCGGTCCTCCCACAATAGCAAATTGGGCTTGCAAAATCCCAAAAGCTCTCTCCACATCTTTCCTAGCCGTCGCTTGAGCATTGTTGAAATCAAGATTTTTCTTACCCTACGGTGCCTTCAACGGCTTCACAAATGTTTGCCACCTTGGGTAGAGGCCATCCGCAAGATAGTAGCCATAGTTGTATGTATGTCCATTTGCTACAAACTCCACCTGTGGAGTTTCACCATTTGCAATCCTATTCATGAGTGGTGACCATTGAAGAACATTGATGTCATTGCAAGATCATGCATTCCGAAGAAAGCATGCCAAATCCAAGTCTCATGATCGGCCACCGCTTCAAGGATTATAGTGGAACCCTTTTTCTGGTTGTGGAATTGTCCTTGCCATGCCGTAGGATAGTTCTTCCAACTCCAATGCATGCAATCTATTGAGCCAAGCATACCTGGGAACCCGCGAGCTTTGTTGACCTCCAAGCCTTGCGGTGTCTTCAGCATTGGGAGCTCTCAAATATTCCGAACCAAACACTTGCACAATTCCGACTGTTAAGCGCTTGACACACATGATCACTTGACTCTCACCCATGGCCAAGTGGTCATCAACTAGATCCGCCGGAATACCGTATGCCAACATACACAAAGCGGCGATCACCTTTTGGAAGGTGCTATGCCCGAGTCTCTGGCGGCATTCCCCCTTTGCTGAAAAAACCAATCATGGCTCGCCAGTTTCTCCGCAATGTGTTTGAACAACTTGATGCTCATCCTAAACGGTGCCGAAAGTAGGACTCGGGGTATGTGGGATTCTCCACAAAATAGGTCCGCATTAATCTGTTGTGGGCATCGATCCTTTCCCTCCATAATTTCTGACAACCAAAAATCGAACTACCGTGCGTCGACTTTTTTATTAACATGCATAGCTAGGATCATTGCAACGTCCTCCTCCTCTTGAAGATCAAATTCTTCATCGGAAGAATCGTAGGACGAACTCATCTACAAACTTGAATTAAACTAATTTGAGACTACCAACAACATGCACCAAATTCATCTACGAATATAAAGTTAGAAGCAATATATACCTTGCAAATGTTTTGTCAAACACCTTGTGGGCGCCGAGCTGCAAACGACCATCGGGCGCTGTTCGTCAAAGGAACAGTGCGCTCAAGGGGCGGCAACGAGGAGAGAAGGTGGAGGAAGCAGCGGAGGCCACCGGGAGAAGTAGGGGAAGCGGGGACGCGCTGGGGATAGGCGGGGGAAGCGCTGACGTGTCGTCAGAGCGAATGGGGGAAGGTGCGGGTGGAGGCGCCCACTACAAAAAAGAGACATCCGTGACATTTTGGGCCGAACAATTTTTTTTCTGTCATACATATGACACTTCTATGACGGTAATTATGACAAAACCCGGTATACTCATAGATGTGGTGGGCTCCTACTTCTATGACAAAAAATCATGACAGAAAATGGGCTTTTCGTCCTAGGCGGGCCGGAGACGCAGCTGCATGACATTCTTTGGGCCGTCCATGACGGAAAAAACCGTGGTAGAAGCGATGCGCATTTCTCTCAGGCGAGGAAAATTTCGGGGAGTTCCCGGTTATGGTGGGAGGTCGGGGGCCGAGCGATGCGCATTTCTCTCGTGACACGACGCTGCTGCGTGTGTGGGCGTTAGCTCGATCCGAACCCGAAGCGAGGCGTTGGGCTCTAATCGAACCCGGCGATTACAGACCGCAGCTTACGTTACTTAAACCCGAGCGATCGGTCGATGGTCGTTAATCGAACCCGATCGAGCGATTCGCCGCTCTCGCTGCTAATCGAAGCCGATCGATGCCGCCTCTCTAGATGAGCAGTGAGTGTTGCGGGGGGGTTGGATGAGCGATGGCGGTGGCGTTGCCTCTTGGATGAACCGGACCCGTGGTGTGGAGGGCTGGATGAGCAAGAGGCGTGGAGGGTGCCCGTGGAGGGTGGTTGAACATGGCGGTGGAGTAGCGCGGTGGAGGCTGGATGAGCAGAGCTGTGGAGGCCGGAGGAGGTCGGCGATGGCCGTGAAGGTTGGAGGAGGTCGACGGTGGAGATGAACAGATCCCGTGGAGTCCTGCTTTTGCGGTGCGCCACACCCTCCCGATGAACAGGACCCCCGTTTCGACCGTAGCGCTCCAAAACAAGTCCGTTTCGTCCGTTTTGCGGTACGCCACACCCCTCCCGGTCAACAGGACCCCCGTTTCGACCGTAGGAGGTCCGTTTCGTCCGTTTTGCGGTACGCCACACTCCTCCCGATCAACAAGACCCCCATTTTGACCGTAGGAGTTCCGTTCCCTCCGTTTTGTGGTACGCCACACCCCTCTCGATCAATAGGACCACCGTTTCGAACGTGGCCGGTCGAACACAAGGTTGTTTCCTCCGTTGTGCGGTACGCCAGGCCTCGTTTCCATCGCCTGTTCCGTCCAAGCCCTCCCGATGAACACGAGCACGCATTCCGTTCCGACCCAGCCGGTTGGCTCCCACGCGTTCCGTTGCCTCCCGATGAACACGACGCATTCCGTTGCCTCTCCATGAACACGACGCATTTTGTTGCCTCCCCATCAACACGATGACGACGCTGTTTTTGCGTTCCGACCCAGCCATGTACACGAGCCCTCGCCGTACGTATGCGCGAGTAGGCAATCGAGACCCCGCCCATATGTACACATACGTGGCCGTATTTTCTTTTTTGCACCCTGGCCGCTGTACGTACGTGTACATGCTACATGCGCCTCTACTACGACACATGCGCGCCTCTACATCCACCAGTATATATGTATGTACACGTTTGCGACCAGAATGACAACGCTACGTACGCTTCGACCAGGTTGGTCCCGACTGTCACGCACTTCCTTGCGTGCGAATATGTAGATGGTGGGTCCCAGTAGTCAGGGGGGCGAATCAATTTTTTATTTTTTGCCCGGACGCACTTCCTTGCGTGCGAAGATGTAGCTGGTGGGTCCCAGCAGTCAGGGGGACGAATCATTTTTTTGCCCGGACGCACTTCCTTGCGTGCGAAGATGTAGCTGGTGGGTCCCAGTAGTCAGGGGGGCGAATCGTTTTTTTGCCCGGACGCATTTCTTTGTGTGCAAAGATGTAGCTGGTGGGTCCCAGCAGTTAGGGGGAAACGTTTTTTTCGCGAAATACAGTGGCCCGTACGGTGGGTCCCAGCTGTCAGGTGGAAGAATCATTATTTTCCGCGTAATAAGGAGGCACTTCCTTGCTGCGGCCGTGGACCCACCGTCGGCCTCTCCACGTCTGATCCACGCTCGATGGAAGTCGTTCCTTGACCACGTTGACCACGCCGCGCCGAGAGCACCAGGGCGGTGGACGACGGCGAGGCCTAGGAAGGGGACGACGGGGAGCCGGGAAAGACGCGGCAAAGGAAGCCCGCGCGAGAGGAGTATGAGGGTTCACCGGTTGGCCGCGGTGTGAGGTTGCCGCCGCCCAGGCCTGCCAGCCGTGGGAATAGTAGGGGCGGTGAGGCCTCGGCGACAGCACATCCGGCCACGGGAGGCAGGAGCATGCGGCACAACCGGCTCTGCTTTGGGCGGCTGGAGCAAGAAGACCAGAGGTTGAAGAAGCACTACGGCCGTTGGATGGACATCGTACGGTCACTGGAGCTAGAATCGTTTATATTGACTAAGTTGACAAAGCCCTCCATCCCCATCAACTTAGTAGGCCCACAAGTTAGCCTCCGACCAAGGTGGGTCCCAAAGCAGTGGGGGTATTCATTTTTGTGCGTAATAAGGAGGCACTTCCGTGGGTCAAAGTCGACGGCAGGGGGAACATTTTTTTCACGAACACGGTGGCCCGTCGGGTGGGTCCCAGCAATCGAGGGCAAACGTTTTTTCGCGAAATCTGGTGGCTTTGTCCGGTGGGTCCCTCTTGTCGTGGAGGAATAATTATTTTCAGCGTAAAAGGAGGCACTTCCTTGCGGCTGCCATGGACCCAAATATCGGCCTCTCCGCGTCTGATATTCTTCCGATGGAATTGGTCGTTGACCACATTGACCACGCCACGCCGAGAGCACCACGGCGGTGGACGGCGGCGAGGCCTAGGAAGGGGCGACGCGGGCCGGGAAGACGCGGCGGTGGATGCCCACACGGAGAGAATACGAGGGTTCACTGGTTCGGCTCGCTGCCGTCGCCGCTTGAAATAATAGGGGTGTGGTGAGTGGAGTGGAGGGATGGCCTGCCGGTGTGGGAGTAGTATGGGGGCGGTGAGGCCTCCGCGGCAAAGACACCGCCACGCGAGGCGGAGCAAAGGCACACGATTGGCGCTGCTTTGGGCGGCTGGAGCAAGAAGACCAAAGGTTGAGGAAGCACTGCGGCCGTTGGATGGACATCGTACGGTCAGTCGAGCTAGAATCGTGCATATTGACTAAGTTGACAAAGCCCTTCGTCCCCGTCAACTTAGTAGGCCCACTATACTGGGTCCCAGCTAGCAGGGGGTATTCATTTTTTTGTGCGTAATAAGGAGGCACTTCCTTGCATGCGAAGATATAGCTGGTGGGTCCGAGCTGTCAGCGGCGGTAATGTTTTTTTCGCGAAATATAGAGGCACTTTCGGTGGGTCCCAGATATCAGGTGGAGAATCATTATTTTGCGCGTAATAAGGAGGCATTTCCTTGCGTGCGGCCGTGGACCCAGCTGTCAGCTTCTCCATGTACAGTCCACTTCAGATGCATGTCGGTCGTTGACCACGCCACGCCGAGAGCACCAGGGCGGTGGACGACGGCGAGGCCTAGGAAGGGAACGACACAGAGGCAGGGAAGACTCGGCAGTTGTTTCCCATGTGGAGGGGAGTACGATTGTACGAGGGTTTACTGGTTCATCTACCGTCGCCGGAGAATAACGGCAGGTGTGGGACTATGGGTGAGTAGAGGGATGGTTAGGCCGGCGATGGGAGTACGGTGGGGCGGTGAGGCCTGCGCGGCAGCACAGCCGACCGCGGGGAAGAGGGAGCAAAAAGTCCCGCCGGCGCTTTTTTGAGCGGCTGGAGCAGGAAAAGCAGAGATTGAAGAAGCACGACGGTCGTTGGATGGACATCCAACAGTATACATGCCATCTGTGAAAAGCCTCAAATCTATGGAAAACAGCATACAAGCCATCTGCCATTGTTTCAAATAATTTACAACCCATTTGCTAATTCTTACGGGGTTTTTTTGGAGCCCATATTCTTTTTGTTAGCATTACAGCCCATATTGTGGCCACGTTTAAAAAATTATACGAAATTTTGCATATGTCGGTGCGGTCTGAACTGTTTTTAATCCCAAAATTTCGAGTCACATTCAGAATGGTTTTAAAAATAAATGTATATCAATATAAAATCCAATAAATTGTCCATGCATAAAAATCAATGCAATTTAAAATCTCAAATGAAAAAAAGATATTTGAAACTAATTGCGGTTTGATGTGTTTTAAAATGTACAACCCATTTCTCATTCTCGATAGGCCATTTTCTCGCCACCAAATGAAGCTCTCCTCGTCTTGAAAGATTTGCAGCCCAACAGGCTCGATAAAGCGACTTACTTGACAAATCACAAAAAACTGGCTAGCCATTTTAGAAAGAAAAAAAAACTCTTGGGTTGGTGCATGGTAAACATAAAAGAAAAGGCTGTCTAGACAAGCCGAGTGTCCCGCACAGCCCAGTTGACACCACTTCCTGTCTCAAAAACAAATTAGATAAATGCCACTCCAATTATGGCAATACATAAAAATGCCACTGCAATTTCCAAACTTTGAAAAATGCCACTGCAATTTTTGCAAACTTTGAAAAACGCCACTTCAGTTTGCAAACTTTGAAAAACGCCACTCAGGACTTCGAAAAATGCCACTAGAAATGGCATCAAATGGCATTTTTCAAAGTTTGGAAATTGCAGTGGCATTTCTCGGATACACCAGATTTGGAGTGGCATTTATCAAATTAACCCAAAACAAAAATAATCGGGCGAGCTGTTTGGGTCCTGGTGTCACCGCTCGTTGTAATCTCTCGCTTATTGACTATGTTGACAATGGCATGGGATCCAGATGTCGAAATCCACTAGGAGGAGCCATTTTTATTGGCTTGAAATAAGGAGGCACTTGCTTGCGTGCATCGCCATGACCTTGGCGGGTCCTCGCATCATCCTCTCACGCACAATCATCTCCGATTGTGTACGCCAACTTGCTAGGCCCACAAGTCAGCCTCTAAACTCGTGGAGGACAAATACAACCCATTTAAAAAAATAACAGCCCATTCCATACGTTCAAACGGAAAGTTCAACATTCAGAGCAAAGTAACAGGTCTGATCCACATATAGAGTACTGAACTTCCACGTTGACAACCATCATAGCCAAGTTAACTATCTACTCCCACTAATACTCTAGTAGCGTACAAGTACTAACTTACTCTTAGCTAACTAGACGATGCTGGCCGCCATCTGTGGTACACGCTAAACGCCGCCACTGACGTCCTGCGCCTCGCCTCGGACTTGCAAGAGGTGCGATAGGGCGCGTTGCTCGCGCGCGTTGGCCCTTTCCATGCCGGCGTGGTCCATCGAAGCTTCGGCTTCCAAGCGGGAAACCCACTTGACGAGCTGGTAGTAAAAATCGGCGTCGCGAACGCGTGTGTGCCCGACAGCCTCCAAGGCTATTTGCCGGGCGCCGGCCTCCACGTAGTCAGCCCAGCTGCGGGCGCTCTGCTCGCGACTCAGAGCGTCAGTGCACTGCTGCTCCATGTTCCGCTGGCGGTGCAAATCGGCGATACGTTGCTCCTCCGCCAGGCATTCGCGCTTCAACAACTCCTGCTCCTCCGCCATGCGGTTGCGCTCCAACAACTCCTCGATCTCCGCATTGCCATCTAAAGACAGACAGAATGCCTCCTCCCTCCGTCTGCCTTCTGGTGAAAGACCGAACACTAGTTCCAGCGGTGACCGCCTCCGGCGTCGCCTACCGCGGACGGGCGGGGGCATGGCGGACGTGGCGAGCGACGTCGGGCCGGTGGGGGCTTATGAGGATATGGTGAGTTGGGTCACGGTGCCACCAGAGAAGGCCGAGAAACAGTACTTATAGGCGGAAGGTAGCGCGACGGTCATCGGAATTCAATGCATAATGGCTTAGCGCGCCAGCTTGCCGTGGAAAACTAGAGAAACTGAAATTATGACTGTGCCGTCCCGTCCCGTCTGGGTCGCACACCGGCATGGCGGTCAAACGAGTGCACTCGAATCATCTCCCTCCTTGTCAATAATGATTCCACGGATTTAAAAAGCCCGCAACAATTAAAGCGCATCTTTTTTCGCATCAGTTAGCTGCCTTAATTACGGCCGGCTCATGCAGGCACTCAAAATCGCTCGCAGCCAGTACGTGGAGCAGCATGCAATGAGTCGCAGCCGAGGGCACGCATGCAGCCACTTAAATCGTTGGAATTAATTAGGCTTAAACTTCTACATGCCGTTAATTATTGCCATACCTTGGTCTTGCTGCTTTGCTCACAGGACTAATATACCCGGACGGAGGGAGTACCTTGGTTGGTGAGAGGTTTGAATTAAGCCCTGCAAACCGGAAAGGAGGTACTAGTACGTGCGTGATCCGCTATTTATTCGTGTAGGATCGAGTAGGTCGTTTCTTGAATTGAGCCCTGCAAACCGGAAAGGAGGTAGTACGTGCGTGATCCGCTATTTATCCGTGTAGGATCGATAGTGTAGCTTGTCAGTTTCTTCAGAGGTAGGCATTTTTATCCGTGTAGGATCGATAGTGTAGCTTGTCAGTTTCTTCAGAGGTAGGCATTTTTATTCAAAAAACTGCCACTTCGCATCTTGCGTTGCAAATAAAACTGCCAGGAGCGCATTTGTAGGCTAGCTAGTGATCGATCAGTAACTTGTAAACACTGAGCGAACAGAAATAAGTAACTGTTAATGCATCTCAATGATTCATAGATCATATACAAATATGTAGCTCCAAAAGCAAAGATCGGCCACTTCGGATCTTGCGTTGCAACTAAAACCAACTAGTACGATTCCCATACATAAGATCAACATGTTAATGCATCTCAATGATTCACAAATCATATACAAATATGTAGCTCCAAAAGCAAAGATCTAGAAAAAACATCTGTTCTTCCTACTAACATGGATGCTTCTCTTGGCCAACATTCAAGATGCATCGAAAGACAAATTTGTTTGTGAAGTCTACAATTCCTCTTGCAAACGTAAGTGGTTCACCAACAGCTGGAACCATGAGAATGAACAACACATGATGGAGGAACATCCACTGCAATATGATTTGGTCTTCTCTCGATCACACCGCGAGACTATTTTCGGAATACAAACTTTTACTTAGGCAAATGATGCCCATTGTATAATCAGACCAAAGCAATGAAGCACCTAGTGTTGGCCAATAAATAGTACAATACTACTTTTCTGTAGTCCATGAAGTGACTATCCAATCTTTCTGTGTCTATTTTCAAATGGCACTGCATGTAGTGACTATACTATTCTTTTGTGCAGTTCAACCAAAATTGCGAACACTTTTGTTTGTTTGCCAAATAGCAACGGGCAGACATCTCTGTCTGCACAAATATCAAGCAGCTAGTAAACATATACCACACCATGTATTTTCGGTTTAAACATGTCTCTTCCGCTTAGCATCTGTCATGTTACGACCGACAATCGATCTGATTATGTTTTGCCCTGGACAATTTCATACTGAATTGATTTGCTGGTTCAGAGCAGAAATATAGCGCCTATTCTTCATCATACCAAGGATATCCATGTTCGCACTAATGGAAGAGGTGAAATCGATACAACCAAAATTGAGCATCCAATCATTGAATCCTGTCCTGCACCTCCAATGTAGGTCCACCCTGCCAATAAATTCACATGCAAACCACTAGTATTACTATCTAATGACAGTACAAAAAGAGTAGCAAGATAGTAGCAAACCATGTACCTTCGTAATGAACAGCTCATAGTGCCACCAATTGGATATAAAGGTTTGGAAAAAACATGCTCCTAATGTTGAACCAGTTGGACTTTTTGTGCAGTTCCACTAAAATCGAGCATCCCTGTTTGCATAGATATTGAAAGTGTGATTACTATAAAAGTGGCACTAGTTGAAGCATAGACTCACAAATATAAGCATTCCAATTTCTTAATGGGAAAAGGTAGCAAGATTGTTTCTAACCACCTGTTTGAAGGAATAAATAAAGCAACAGCGGCTGATGTCAGGAAGACATACATAGTTTTTTCTGAAAAACTGAGCCATTCCTGACCTTTCCTCTTCTTTTAAGAAAATTTTGTGCAGTTCTACTAAAATAAAATGCCATCACCGCCTTGACAATTCAGTGAAACTGTACAAAAGGAATGACTTAACATTACATCATGATGTCAGGTATGTAGTCGATAGGCATTAGAGACAGACATACAGACCTCCTCCGATAACATAATGAACATTAATTTTAACAAAGGTGTGACTAGCTTTACCGGGATAATTTGAGTGAACTCTACACCCTCTCTTCCTTAATATAAGACGTTTTCGTGGTTCAATTTAAAGTACCCAAACATCTAGTATTTAGAAAAACAGGTAGTAGTTTTCTTGAGCACATATCTGGGAAAGCTTGCCACACTTTATTTATGTCCATACGTTAATGCAATACCATTCGAATACTACAAATATACACTAATCCAGTAGCTAGTGCAATAGTAGAGTAGTTAGTTTATTACAGGGTACAGTACAATGGTTTTACTGAATAGATTTCAATGAACTCTAGCACTAGAAGGTTTCTATAAGAATTAACAATACAAAATGTAAAGGTAACAAGTTTCAGCATTGGTATACTAGCTATGCATGAGCATTAAACCAAATACAAAAGTCTGAAGGTAACTAGCATTATTAACTAATGATAGTATAAAAAAATTGCAAACCATGTACCTCCAAGGTAAATATCATTTTGAACTCGGGGGGACCTTAAAAATTGCTATCCCAATCTTGATAATCGATCAAACATAAAAACTTGATCGAACGAATCAAGAGAACAGCCGGCGGAGGAGGTGCCCACTCTTGACCTTTCCTCTTGTCTTCATAATTGTTTGTGCAGTTTAACCAAAATAAAATGACATCAACACCTTGGCATTTTGGTGACACTGTACAAAAAAATTAACTTATCTCATGAAAGTGAGGTATGTAATCTATAAGCATTAACAATGGAAAAATCTGAAGGTAGTAACAAGTTTCATCGTTGGTATCTTGGTACGTACAACAAAGATTAGAATGCCTTAGCTGAAAAATCTTTAATACATCCACAATCAACAGCTAACCTGAAATAATCCAGTGATTAAATGGCATTGCTTAAATTTATCGGTGGCATTAGACTGAGAGCGGCATTAGTTAAATGTGGCATCACTTTAGAAGTAGCATTGCTTGACTTGACTGCTGGCGTTATACTAACAGCAAAAAAAGTGGCAATAAGAGCATGGGAGGCCCATTCGGACAGTGGGCGCACCGGTACGATGTACCTCCATGGACGTAGAGTGGTGAGGGAGGTATGGTTGCCCAGAGCAACAAATATCCAGGTAGCATATGTGGATTACGTCCCATTTTTGTTCTCTTTAGCCACCTTTTTCCTATGTGAGGACAACAAACCGATCGACCTGGTCATTCTCTATTGCGTTGTCATGCCTTTCTACCCTTCTTCAACCAAGAGACACGAGACTCGTTCCTTAGCTACTGATTTTCCCTTTTCAACCTAGATGCGGGTTCGATGCCTACTCTCTTGGACAGTACAGTCTCCCTTCCTTTCCTTATTCAACCCAGACATGGATTAGTCTGCATGAAGTAGGGTTTCCTTTAATAGTGCAAATTATGGTTTTCGTCTGCGTGGCGAGCAGAGCAGAGGATAGAAAATTGGGAAGATGGTGGAGTGGAAAAAGATCCACATGCAACGACGTGGCAGATGGGGCAATAGAACAAGGGTATAGTTCAAAAAGAGGTAGCATACCTGAGGGTCGGCGGGAAGTGGCTTTGCACGTGGTCGTCATCCTCCACACACACTACGACAGTGAGCTTGGGGATGGAGGCCATCCCGCACGGGCGCTAGGTCTGAGAGGACGGCCTTGTCGTTAGTGCATGACCTCGCTCGCCGACGACGAGTGCGTCAACGCTGCACATCCTTTTCTTCCCCGGTGGATCTATGACCACCGGTGAGGAGGGAGAGAGGCCATCTTTTTTAGATCTGGAGAGAGGGTGGTAGTGTGAGAAGCAAGTGGGCAGCCCTTAGTAAGAAAGCGCTGAAGCTCCAGCCTATATATCTTTTTTATACTACTAGTACTAGAGGTGGAGTAGTGGTAGAGTAGTTTATATTTTCTCTGCGTACAGTACCAGTTAGTCGTGCTTCAAAACTGAACGGCACGCCATTAAAAAAATAAAGGTCGATAACTAATGCGGCAAACTTTCAAAATAAAATAAAATAATGCGGCACCTCGGGCCAATGCGGCCAGATCGCATTTTGGACGAGAAATTACACACCATGTTTCGTTGACATGTGGTCCCGTTCCAACATATTAGTGAGATGACGGCGAGTAGTTGTATTTCCGAACGGACGTGTAGGCCGGGGCGCCTCTTCGTGAACTGTGGCAAACTGGCAACCGTCCACCGACTCTTCGCCTTTCCCTCTCGACTTGGAACTGCTGTCGCACGCTCTTCCTCTCTCTCCTCCATTTTCCTTCAGCCCTTCACCCTTTCTTCTGCCATTGTTTGATCGTCTTCTCCATGGAGGGAACAGGCCGGAAACGACCCCGTTATTCTTGCCCTGATCTGAAAGATGACGTGGTGGAGGAACTCATTGATCGGTGCGACATCATCACCTCGGCTAGCATGGCAGGTTCGTTCAAGCCCATTCTCGACTCAACTAATAACATCATTACAAGGAACCCAAGAGTCAAGGAGCGGGTTGATCTCCCGTATCTTCTTTGCTGTGACCCTGATGACTAGCACCGGCACGACGGAGGCCTCGCCCTGTGCAAGTTGATGCCGCTTGATAATGATACGTATGATGTTAAGATTCCATCGCTTGAGGGCAAGGCTTGGGCAAGCGCAAATGGAGATTGGGTTGTTTACATTGGGTCCAACTGCGAGTGGGAACTTGTGAATGTGTACACTCGTGACCGGGTTCCACTTCCATAAGTCTCGGCAGACTGCCCACAGGTTGAGCACACCGGTATTGTATGCACGTTCAAATACGATCATGGTGACTGTCTTCTACGGAAGATAGCAATTTGTCGAGTTCCCAACCACTCTTGGAATTACAACAACTATGAAGTTGTTGCTATCTTTGACAAGCTTGTTGTCGTCCTTTGTGGTTTGACTCGATGGATATTGCTCAAAAATCAGTTTCTATACACGGATGTGTACTGTGATGCAATTCAATACGAGGGCCTTGTGTTTGCTGCCACCGCTCGTGGCACTGTTTTTCCATGGGATACTCGTAGTTTCGGTACGTTTGTCTTCCACCGTAATTATAATTGTTTCATCCACATGCATGCGCGTTAGCAAGTTTCCCTTTACTAATTAACCTTCTTCTTGTGTTTCCAAGGTCCTGTGAACATTCCACCACCTATACTTGAAAACTTTTATAACCAAGGGGGTGATGACGATGGTGATGATCACGAGCATGAGGACAAGCAGCACCCATATACTCTGTGGCGCCTGGCAACTAATTCCGATGGATCACCTCTTCTTGTGTGTATACAGCCCACTGATGATGTTACTACTAAGGAAGCAGGTGTAGTCTCCCATGGTCGCACTCTCCGGACCTATTCCAACACCCGTTGCATGGTATTAGGGATGGATACTAGTGTGCTAGCGCCAACTCCTTCTCCCTGGTACAGAATTGATAGTCTTGGAGAAACTCGCTCTTCCTTGGACAAAACTATCCAATGATGGTGAAAGGCGATCCAACCGATTTTGACACAATGTTACTACCATTTATGAGAAGCATCTATGTCTATACCTCGGACATTTGGGTGGTTCCCTACCCTGGTACTGATATAGTAGGCCGCTTTAGCCTGGATGATCAGTCCTGCGTTGGTCTCCAGATCGACAATGGATGGCCCGTCCTAGAGAATCACTTGTGGTTCAAAGCAAGCGTTTCCAACGCCGAGGAATGGTTGAGTTGAAGTTCATTTCATTGCTTGTTATTTGTTGTGTGGTGAAAACATTAGTATTTATAATGTATCCTCGTTGTCGATTTGGGTTGATGACCCGTTGTATGTAATAAAATGATATGCCTGTGATAAACTTACTAAATTTATGAATGGCTTTCGAGTTGCTTCTGTGAGTGAGTGGTGCGACGAGGCAAAAATATATTTTCCGAATACATAATTGTACGTGCATTGCAACAGGTTATCGGATGAGGCCAATCAACAATAGTAGTACACTATTTGTACTACCTTCACATGCTTCAAGCGTCGGGCGGGTGTTTTTACTGTAGCCATATGTTAATGTGTTCGCTGTACGTAACCAGCACCTCGAATCCTCGATACTAGTAGTATATAGTAAGTAGTAGGAGTAGTAGGGTGGCATGGGCCAGAACAAGCATTCACGTCCAGGAGTACGACACACGCCACCACCACGACATCCATCTGACACCATATTATTTCTTGGAGTCCGTGCAAGAGCAATCTCTTCAACCTCGCCGTTTCTCTAACTTCAGCCATCGCGCGGCGGGCGAGGTGGGGGTTTGCCGATAGTCGGTTTCCTTAACCGCGGTCCCACTTGTAAGGCCAACTCCAACGCACGACCCCAAACGGACCTTCATTTTGCACGAACTCCAACGATAATTTTGACTAGAAAAGCAAGACCAAAGAAAACAAGAACCACAAGAATACATTTTACTACTCCTGTAAGTTGGATTAGTGCCTTCTTGATGCACTCATTGTTGACCTGCGGAGGTTCGATCTTGCGTGCTTCTTTCTTCTTCGAGTGTAAAGAAGTAGACGTTGCTTCCTCGCATCTAGTCTCATGTCTAGCCTCTATTCTAGTAGGAGTATCAACAAGTGCACTAATCTCATCTCTAGCCTATGTGCTAGCTAAAAGTGATAGAACATATACTAAATTGCGCTCTATCAATATATGGATGTACTCTTCTTCCCAATACAAAAACTTGCATCCATTCTACTCCCTCCGTTGCACAATACATGCCTTCTATTTGTCAATATATATATGTATCTAGACATGTTTTAGTATATAGGTACATCCATTTTGGACAAATGGAAGTCAAGTATTTTGGAACGGAGGGAGTACACAATAATTTTTTTAAGTTAGCACAACTAGTCTAATCCGAGAGCACAACCGAAGATTTGGTCGGGTTTTTCCTTCTTTTGCCGACACGTGGGACATCCAACATCCAGGTCGTGTCATGAAAGAAAATAGAGTGGTGGTTGAAGCCATGAGATGTGCATCTTGGGTTAAACTATAAATAGAATCTTACTACTCTTGAGTAACTCCAAAAGCGGCCACCAAAGATCTTTATTGGATTTGTTTTCATCACCATCACGTCGAGGTGAAAGATGTGCAGGTTCAGTGGGTCCTCTTGCGTTTTCACTGACATGTGGGACCGCATGTGAGCAAATAGACGATGGGCTCCGCGCGTCCGCTGGCTGGCTGAGAAGAGAGATAGAGGAGGGCTGAGCATGGACCGCAGGAAATTTGTTCTACGTACCTCGATATAGGCTCGATATAGTGGGGTGGCATGGGACATAACTAGCATTCACGTCTAGCAGTACGGCACACGCCACCCACACGAGTCCCATCCGACACCAATTTTCTTGGAGTCCGTGCTACAACCATCTCTTCTCCCTCCTGTTTTCTCAGCCATTGCGCGGTGGGTGGGGTGGGGGTTTGCCGATAGTCGGTTTGCTCAACTGCGGTCCCACTTGTAAGTGAAAATGCAACACCGCACGCATTCCCGCTTGAGCGGCGTGCCGGACCAACCGTGTAGGGGTGCGACGCGAACACAACAAGATTATCCTTTTGAACTCGTAACTTGTAAAATTTGGTTCTGCTCCATGGCGCGACCGATAGATAGAAAATAACGATTTTGCCTAGAGTAATGAGAAGTTTGGTTCTGGCGCCGTTCATGCATGGAGTACGTACGAAAATTGTGAAGTTGATGCGGAAGGTAAGATAATTACTGTAGTATCATATACTACTACATGGATTTGACGGAAAGATAAAAATACATATGGATCCATCAAGGATATCCTCACGCCCTAGTGCGCCGGGTCACCAACCGACGTGTGAGGAGCAGCGGCGTTGGCGGCGAGCTCAACGTGCTTCTGAACAATGTCGTCCAAGCTTGCCCTGTGGTCCAAGAAGGCCAGCGTCCTATCGTCCTCCTCTTGCATGTAGTAGTTCTTGTGGACGATTTGCGCATAGACGTGGGTGATTATGTCGATGGTGTCTTGGTGCACCAGGCGCTGCGCGGCGAGCGCGACCTCGAGGTGGACATTCTCCGGCGCGACGGCGGGCAGTTGCAGGGCCACCAGTGCGTCGAAGAGGTTGTCACTATAGTGGCCGTTGAGGGTGGCGGGCATCGCAGAGCCCGAGCGCGTCAGATGGAGGCTTACGTCAAAGTCGTCCGCGAGCTTCTTGACGATGGTGAACTTGTCGAGGAAACCGACGAGGACCTCGTCGAACAAGGAGACGAAGCTGTCGTCCAAGCGGCCCCTCACCCTGGCGGCCTCAAGAAATACTATCTGGAGACGTTCCTCGGTGCCGGGCCACAGGCCGGCGTCGTGGACCATCTAGCACAGCCGGCTGATGCTCGCGCTCATCGCCTCCATGAGAGAGAGATGTGGGCCATGCATGCTTTCAATGACATGAGACTACCAAACATGACATGCAGTGTTTAGTTCATTGCATGTAATCCTATTAGTACTCTAGTTAGCAAAAAACTATTAAGTTCTCTCGCCAATAGGAATAAAACACCATGTATTTATTTACAGAGGGAGTAGTACATTTTTTGTGACATGCATTACTAGATATTTCTAGTCAAATACTAAAATCCAGATGGACGTGGTAGTACTCCTAAATCCAGATGGTGGTGCTACTAGTACTAGTAGTAGTACTACCAATGTAGTAGGAGTACTAGCACTGTACTACCCGTTGGTCAAATTATTACGTGATGCTCCTCACAGTGAAGTGACAAGACCCTGCGCCGGAGATGACACCTGAGTATAGGCGCCATGTTCGGCATACCATAGTCAGCCTCACCGTCTGCAGTCACTATCATCATGGCTGTAGAGCTAGCCTGCTTACAACTAGCCTTGTTCGACATAATTTCCCGTGCGTAGATGCCAGTGCATTGCACGGAACACCAAGATTGGGGTGGATGGCAGGGCAGCGCCATCGCCAGATTTTTCCACGGCCTTCTAGATGTGGTGGGGAGGAGATAAGGCTGATTGTGAGAGACAAGGAGTTGTTTGTAAATAGGGAACAAGTGTGGACATCTTTTTGTAAAAATGGAGAAGCTTGGTTTGTATGCGTTAGATCTAGATCCGACGGCTATTGGTGAAAGATGGGAGGCACAACATCATCACCAACTCAGGACCTGTTTGATTCACATGATTTTGAAAACGCAGGAATAGGACACGGCAATATTACAAGTTTCAAACTGATATTACAAATGTTAGGAGTAATGCTGCACCTATGAAGAGGGAATTACTAGGAAGTTTACGTAAGAACTTTCGTTACTTTAGGTGGATGCAACATTATCGTACAAACTAAAATCCACCGCCTTTACAAGTCACTAATGGGCAAATAAGTTTTTGAGTCTCTGGCCACTTGATGTTTCAAAAACAAATTTAGCTTCTGCGGAGACTTTGTCATTTAGGCTTAGACGCTTGCGGTGATCAGCACGCCATTCATTTTTGCGCCAGAGAACGCCAAACCTCATTACCTTGAGCACACTTTCCTCCTGAACAAAGAACCTAGCCAATTTAATCTCAGATGTGTTGCCTCGGTAGTCGATCAAATCAATTTCTGTAAGATGGAGATCAAGGCATTCGATGAGATTGTTATAGTGCAGCACATTTTTCACTTTCGGGTTTTTTTTATCTGCAAAAGAAGAGAACATATTAGAGGAGCTGGCTATATAATATTGCCGTGTCATCAAGAGGTACCAATATCATTCGCTCATACGATAGGGTTGGCTGGCTAGTGATATTTTTTCACTCTCTCTCTCTCTCTCTCTCTCTCTCTCTCTCTGTTTCTGTTTCCTCTCATTTAACTAGGAGCACGTGAAGAGCTTGGGCATTTGTTGCCTTCCACTATGTGGTTGATGCCATATTTCGCAAAAGTATGCCACATAATACGCATCGATGTCAAATCAAAAGATTTTGGCACCGCTCTCGCGATGTGAGAGAATTGGCACCGCTGTGCACACAAACCCACATGTATAAACAAATCAATCAAACCAACTACACCAGCCTCTCACTCTCCCAAACAAGTGTTTTTTTATTGTCTCAGTCCTCTCTCTCTCCCACGTAGTGTTTTTTCATTGCGTGAGTTAACTTGGCACCGAAACAAAGTAGGTGATCCAGATTGGGCACCAGGTGAGCAATGGAGGGGCATCGATGCCAAATGCATCACAAGTGAATTTGGCACATGTTTTGGCCTACATAGCCCACTTTTGTACTCCCTCCGTCCCAAAATTCTTGTCTTAAATTTGTCTAAATACGGATGTATCTTGTTACATTTTAGTGTTAGATACATCTGTATCTAAACAAATGTAAGACAAGAATTTTGGGACGGAGGGAATACTACCTCGTATTTAGTATAAAATTTTGACCATAGATTTACCTTAGAAAATGCCAATGCATGTCACTAAAAATTACACCATTTGAAATTATGTTCAAATACGAATCCAACGATATAGTTCTTAGTGACATGCATTAACATTTTGTCAGTTAACTATGGTCAAATTTTGATACTACAAAATTGGAAGAGTAAACCAGGACGGAGGTAGTACTTGCTCTTAGGGTAACCATAGAGTTACTGGAGTAGTCTAAGTTACTTTCCACTATGACTAGCCTAGGCTACTATAGTAGTACAACATAAAAACGATGCAGGTGATCACGTGAGAAAAAAAATACTAAAAACATTTCTTTCGGTGCAGTGCGTAGATGCAGTTTTGAACACTACACTTGTCATCGTAATTTGGGAAAATTACGAAAAAATTGAGCTACGTTGTCATTACCGTTTACTTATAGGAAAGAAGTTTCACCTCGATGAGTAGCTTCTCCGTGCACGGAAAGCATGTAAGGAATCCAACAACTAGATCCAGATTGGGGCCGATAGATTTTAGTGCTAAGATCTTCACTGTGCGCATGGACTAGGTCAAGCTTGTGGGAATCATTTTCTAGAAGATGGTCGTAAATACATCAAGAAGAAATTTAAAAATGTGAATTTCAAGAAGACGGAGAGGAAGATGAGTGTTGTACCTGAACGATTACGGATCCAATAAAGTTTTTGGAGAATTTCGCAGATGAGTACACCAACGCTGTCAATTTTGGCGCGTCAATGACCCTGATTTTTGTTGGACCTTCTAGATCCTATACAAGCAATCTCTCAAGGAAAGGCGCATTCTCAATGACCATAGCATGGAATAGCTGGAGTGATCTCTTCCCAATTGATGTCTTGTTGCGGGGCCAGCAAGACACATAAATCCATCGGAGATTCGTCGAGGCGATGTGGAGGCTAATGAACCCGTGGATCTGCTCAAGACGAAGGTACTCGAGCGCAGTACAGCTGCGGAGTAGGTGCTCCATAGCCTTCTTCGAGATGACAACGTCGAAGAGGTCGAGCTGCTTGAGTTGAGGGAGAAGAAGGGTGGGCGCGGTATTAATCTGGGGAAGATAGCAGGAGCTGAAGCTGGCGCGGCGCAGCGTTGGCGTGAGGTGGAGCGCGGACGGCGGCAGAGCAACATCGTCCAGCTTCAAAGCTGAGCTCCTTGAGATGATCTAGGGCGGGGGATAAGAACCACTCGTCGAACTTGGGTTGGACCTTGCAGTTGGTACAGAACATGCGGATGTCAAGGCGTCTGGCTGGCCCAGGGTGCGTTGAAAGGATCTTGGAGACTGCGGCCATGCGTTCGCAATCCCCGTCGCAGAGGCAGCTGTCGACGGTGAGGTTGAGGGGGACGCAGTGCCAGAGGGGGCGCCGCCGCCAGGATAGCAGGGCAGTCCGCACGATAGATTTGGTGGGGAGGAGGCCGATGATGACGAGCAGCATGTCGTCGGGGAGGCTACTGATGAAGTCCAGGCTCGCCGGATGCGGTTTTGCCTCGAGCCGCCTCTGCTTGTTGGCTGCCTCGCCGTCCATCTCAACCGGCGACGACGTCGGTGTACACGTGTGCTAGTGTGTGTTGTGTGATGGGTGTGCGCGAGTGCGTCCTTCTGTGCATGCCGCCACGCAGTGGTGAATTGTGTCTTGAAAAGTCCCTTCGCGCAAGAAGTTTGTCCTCAATCGCCCTCAATTTACTAGCGTGCGGGGTGCTACCCCGAGTGGTTTCAACTTTGTTTACTTCACCGCGTGTTAGATGGGCCTCTAGTTTACTTATTTTCACCCACTGCCACATGGGCCAGCACACGAAGATACAGAACACGAACTTACAAGGCAGCATGTGGATTGATTGACGGTCGACTAAACAATATCTGAGCTATCTGCTGACACGTGAGCGTATAATCCGTCGGTATAGAGAGTTTGAGTGAGAGGGGAGGCCCGTGAGAGATAGCAGAGAGAGAGAAAAGAGCTACTCCCTCCGTTCGATAATGTAGTTCCAACATTTTTTAAGTCAAACTTTTGAAACTTTGACCAAGTTTATAAAGAAATTACTTATATCTACAATACCAAAGATAAATGATAGTATGAAGTAAGTACATGTTGTGATGAATCTAATGATCGTTCCAGATGTAAATGTTTTTCTCCACATATACCTGGTTAAACTTTTCTGAGGTTTGACTTTTCAAAACATCCATATGCTTATGGACGTGACAGAGTCCCTAACGAGAGAGAGAGAGAGAGAGAGAGAGAGAGAGAGAGAGAGAGACTGAAAAAAGTGTGTATGCGTGTGTGAAAGAGACATGGACATCACACGATAAAAGTAGAGAAAAAGCGTGTGTGTCTTATGCAAACATATCACACATGCATCTTCGACAACAGAGGCAAGGTGAGGAGATAGTGTGTGGTTGTTTGGAACCGAGAGGGCAAGACCCCTAGCACGTGGCCAAGAGGGGTCTGACAAACAAGGGAGAGAGGTTGAGAGACGTACGGAGAAAATGCAGACATGGGGAGGAGAGAGTGTATGTTTGTCATAGAGAGATCCCCCGGAGATCGTGATGGGACTACATGGGTGGGAGATCGAGTGACAAGGTGTGTGCGCGATAGAAGATGCCTCGAGAGATATCGAGATAGACGTATGGATGGAAGGAGACAATACGTGTGTTCCTGATGGCTAGTAAGAGATAATCATACTTAGGGGGGAGTGCTTGCGCCTATGATGGAGTGAGGGATTATGGTACTTAGGGGGGTGCGTGTCACATGGAAAGAGAACAAGGGCGGAGAGTGTTGGATGGGTCTATATGTATAGCCTTGAGCGAGACAAGTGTATGTGTGAACCAGGAGAGATATAAGGTCGGTTTGGCTTGCGTCCCCGAGCATCTTTTGCCTGGCACAGGGTTGTGGCTGGATCTCATGCACGCTTGTTTGGTTGCTACCTGTGAAAAAAACCCGCCTGGCCTGGGTTCCCTTGCACTTTAATTAGCCTGGCTGAACTCCAGACACTGCAAGTAGCCTGGCCCAGGCGACCGATTTCGAACGCCTGGCCGTGCCTGGTCATGCGGCCACAAGGCTAATAGCAACATGGATGGATATTAGCATTAAATAATTGATGCATGGATTGATTGATGGGATGTTGATGCTTTGCTCGGCCTGCATGAACCAAACGCTTCAAGACCACACAAGCTGGCGGCGAAATATTTACATCTCACGTCCACACCGACGATCGGCCATCAAGGCATGAGGGTCAGGTCACGAACCAAACTGACCAATAAAGTTTGAGAGAGATTGAGGAGCCCCGATAAGGCTGAGTGGTGCGTCAGATAGCTGAGAGGGGAAAAGAGATATTCCATCCGCTCGATAATGCAGTGCATGTAAATTTTTTAGAAGTCAAACTTTGGAAACTTTGATCAGGTTTACGCAATGTTATTTATATCTACAATACCAAAGATACATCATACAAAACAACATCTCATGGTGAATCTAATGGTATATGTTTGCCGTACTAGATGTAATTCTTTTTCTCCACGTACATGGTCAAACTTTGTGATGTTTGACTTTTCAATAAATCTATATGCTATGGACCGAGGAGAGTGCCTTAGTCGAGACAGATCAAGTGCGTCAAGGAGAATGAGTAAGTGTGCAAAAAGAGTATGTGTGTGAAAGAGAAAGTGACAACAAACGATAAATTAGAGAGAGAGTGTGTGTTTTTTCGTTTCTTATGCGAACATATCACGCATGCATCTCTGAGATGGAAAAGCGAGGCGAGGAGATACACGAAGATAGCTAGTGTGTGATTGTTTGCAGCGGAGAGAGACACCCTGTAGCACATGTCCAATAGAGGTCGGCCAACAAGGAACAAAGGTCGAGAGGGACACATGGATGGCATGGGCGCATGGGGAGGGAGAGAGGGTGTGTTTGTGATAGAGAGATCCCTCGAGATTGTGAGGGACTATATGGGTGGGAGATCAAGGGAGTGCGTCTTGCGATAGAAGATGCCCGAGAGAAATTGAGATAGACCATGCACATGTTTGTGATGGAGACTAAGATTAGCTAGTCATATACATATAGGGGATGCGTGTGCCTACAATTGAGTGTGAGACCATCATACTTGGCTAGCTGGGCATGAGATTGTGTGTGTGTGCGTGTGAGATGGAGAGAGAGCGAGGGAGAGAGATAGAGTTTTAGATGGGCCTGTCAGTGCAGTGAGATATACATGTGTATGTGTGACCAGTGGATGGAGAGTTTGAGAGAGGGGAAGAGCTCCTAGGCAGCAGTGGTGCGTGAGAGAGTTCACAGGGCAAGAGCCAAGGAATTTGTGTGCGTCACGATGAGTGCACCCAAGATATCTAGCTTGGACTAGCTAGAGTATCATAGATAGTGTGCGAGAGAGACCTATAGATGGTGTATATATGCATGAGAACTAGAAAGACCCCCCCCCACACACAAAGATAGAGAGAGAGAGAGAGATGAAGAGAAAGGGAGAGGGACCAACAAGGTTTTTGTGTCGGATGTGTGCGACAGAATTGAAGATTGTTGGAGAGAGAGAGAGAGAGAGAGAGAGAGAGATGAAGAGAAAGGGATAGGGACCAACAAGGTTTTTGTGTCGGATGTGTGCGACAGAATTGAAGATTGTTGGAGAGAGAGAGAGAGAGAGAGAGAGAGAGAGAGAGAGAGAGAGAGAGAGAGAGAGAGAGAGAGAGAGAGAGAGAGAGAGAGAGAGAGAGAGAGAGAGAGAGAGAGAGAGAGAGAGAGAGAGAGAGAGAGAGAGAGAGAGAGAGAGAGAGGAACAGGAGTCCGTGTCGTTTATGCATCAAAGACCCATAAACCATGTTTCGATATAAACTTGCATTCAAATATTTAAACTGGAGAACATGTTGTCTGCAACCCACACATGAACGGATATATGTGTATATCAAAAAAGTTCATTAATTTGACTTTCAACATGTTCATGGAGTACTATAATACTATACAGCATGCTACTTGATTGAGGCGTTCAATTTTGGATTTTGTTCACTATTTTGACCTACTGAACGAGCTATTACATTGAATCGAGATATTTCATTTTGGGTTTGATTCGCGTTTTTGATGGGTCAACTATTTGTCATATAGTAAATCGCTAGCAACGAGCATGTAAAAACACATTACTCCCGAGCATCATCTCTCCATCTAAAAAAGAAGTGGCAAGCTAATATTTCAAAATTTGATTCGAATCGACTTGGTAAGGTAGACGTGGATGCTCGTTCTCCCAAAATTTGAACGAACCGTTAAACATCCTCTCTGCTCGGTGGAATTCACCCGAGCAAATAAATGGGAGACGCAAAATTACCGTCCTATGTGGGACACGCATCAATTGGCCCGTTGTACACCGAGGGTAGGTTCGTAACTTCATCCAAGTGCGCCTTCTCCTCGGCCGAAATGACATGTGCCGAATAATTCATAAACCATGGTCGGCAAAACACGCTCTCCTCGCCCGAAATAGCTCGCGCCCACTATTTCAAAACATGCTCTCCTCACCCGAAATCGCTCGCGCCCACTATAGTTCAAAACACGCCTTCTCGCCCGAAATCGCTCCCGCCCACTATTTGGTGAGAAGCAGAGTTACTCTACTATCCCCGACCCTCAGTACACAGACCCAAGCCAAGAAGCCTATAGGCAAGGGTAGAACTATAACTCCCCCTCACATTTCAGACAAATGTGTCCGTAAGACATGGTTCCACTCCCCTCCCAATTCTCCCCGCCCCCTCCCCCCCCCCGCCCGCCCCCATTCATACCTCGTGGGTGCCAAATCACCTTCTCCCCGGGAAGCTCCCTTCTCCCGAGCCGCGAAACCTCAGCCCCACCTCCATGGCGCCCCCACCGCACCAATTTCACAGGCGCCCTCCTCCCTAATGCTGGAGACGCTGTCCATTTGCCGTCATGCACTGGGCCGTGTGCCTCTTACTCCGTGCTGCTGGAGCTGCCTCGACGACGGCCGCGTGAACCGTATCGGAGCCGATTCACTCCCGTCATTGTTCACGGCGCCGGAGCGGCTCCAACTTCGGATCCGTCCAGAGTCCTAGTGCTGCTTCCCCGTAGCCGTCGACCGTCGCGACATCTCTCTTTCCCTGCCGCCGGTCGCCACCGCAACCGCGTCGGCCTCACCGACTCGGCAGCTGGACCTTCCTACTTCACCATGCCACCAGATAGGTCGCACCCTCATCTCAAATCACTTTATTTAGGCGTCAGTTGTCTGAATTTTTATTCTGGGCCAATTGATTCCCAATGGGAAGCAGCATCCCTCGAGGCGGCGGAGCTCCTAGGCTGCCGGTTGGCTGGTGTCTAACGTAAGGGGGCGGGGCCGCAAGTTTGCCGCGGAAGCAACGCTTAGATGGCTATCTTTTAGAGTTGCGTGGGTTGAAGGTACTGCCGCCGTCGGATCTGGATGACGGGGAGTCTTTGTGGATTGACCTGGGGGCGGCGCAACCACGGCAGTGCGGTGGGGCGGGGAGCGGGGTTTTGGCCGGGGCCACGGACATCGGAGGCAGGCTGCTCTACCGTTGGTCGCTGGCTCTTCGGGGAAGATTCCGAACAGTGTCATCCGGGAGGCACAAGACGGCCATCAAGCCATGCGGCGTAGATCGTACAGTACCAAAATAAAATAAAATCATGTGACCCCAATTTAGTCTTCAGTCAATAGACGTGTGACCACTCTCATACCTTGTTGTTGATCTCTTAGTGTATTTCTTCAGATCAAAGAGATATGTCATTCTTAACATTATGCGTTATCTGCATCTTCAGACACACCGTCTTCCGACTCACCGTAGCTGCTCCAACAAGGGAAGCATACACCAGAAGGGAGCTATAGTCCCCACTCAACAGTTCCCTGCATGGAATGCGCGTGCCCGACATGGACAGCCACAACAAGTGCAAGGCCATCGACAAGTCAGCACATGATGCTCACTCCTATGGATGGCAGCCAGATAGGTTGTACCCTCATCTTACTTGCGTGCAACATTTATGGCTTTGTTATTCATCTAAGCATGGAAAATAGATCATCACATTTCACTGTATATTCATGCTGATCTCTTACGGGTCTTGTTCAGGAGTTAACGATGTTCCATAGTTCAACTAAGATACTTGTTCTTTAGGTAATGCTGTTCCATAGTTATCATCCATCAGCCAATGCTATCCCACAGGCTGGTGATTGTAGTATTATACCACTTCTAGTATTACCTATGTTGTTCTTTAATACTTTTGTGTGCCATCTAGTTAATCTCGAGTACAAGCGATACATATTCTGTAGCTTTCATCATGTTCTCCTTTAGTTTATGAGACCTGTTGCTGCTAGTTAACCCCAGTCCTACTATTTATGTCGTCTCCTACAGGCACTCATTACATAAATCTAACTACTAGTTGTCTTCCATGCATGTCAGATATAATTGCACACACTGATATATCCACAAGAACCTCACGAAGCAATGTAAAGGCCAATAAACTTGATGTCAATGATACCCAATATGATGGAACATGTAAAGGCGAGTCTTTAGAAGGCTTGCGGAAAGATGATGAATCCTCTTCACCCCACAAGGTCCTTGCTCTAACTTGGCACGTGATATGGGTACAACATGCATATAATGTCTGGAGTGTATCTACTCTGTTGCAATGCCATGTGCTTAGCATGCTGATCATGCATGTAAATATGTCATGCCTTCCTATTTTTCAGTACCTATTCCATTCATGATAACATGTTTCAAATTCAAGTACTGTCATTCTACTCTATCGCAATGCCATCTGCTTAATTTGGACATCATGCTTCTGAATATCTTATGCATTTTTATTCATCAATATGTACTTCATCTGTCTACCATACCATGTTTTTTTACATTGAAGTGCTGTTCTAGTTCTCTATTGCAATGCCATCTTAGTTTCCTAATCATACACGTGTATGTTGCCTTAGTTATTTCTGTATGTATTCCACTAGCATACAGTTTTACATTCAGCTAGAGTTTTTTTTGCTGTGTTGTCCTGTCGTATCCCTAGCTCTTACACCATACTCCCTCCGTCCGGATTACATGTTGCCAAAATGGATAAAAAAGAATGTATCTAGAACTGAAATATGCCAAGACCCATCCATTTTTTTCCGGATGGAGGGAATACATGTCAATATGTCATGCCTTTCTATTCTTCAGTACCTATTCCATCTCTCTCCTGTCGCATATTTTATAATTAAAGCACCATTCTTCTATACAAGGCATGCAAGGGGAAGACGACTATGTTAGAATCTGAAGGGTTACAAACAAGGCCTTTGCAAAAGATCCAAACGCCAGGAGATAATAAACCAACTCCAGTTTTTATAGATACTGCTCCAGCACAGAGAAACCCAACTCCTACATATAATAAGCAGATTCCAGTAGCCAAAGAACTAGTCCACTCCAGTCTAGCAAAAATATGTCAACTCCATTCTAAGATGCGTGTGCGTATCCTTGCATCATGAAATTTTATAGCATGCTGATCATATTTTCTACATGTTTCTTACCCATCTCTCTTTTAGAAAATAAGCTTAACAGATAGAAGAATTTCTACAATGGTATCGTTTATGAGGAAAGATTCTTGCAGGAATTCTCTGTGCTCCAATGTAGATGTAAGTACCTGTTGTATATCACTATATTTTTACATCAGCATGTATTTTGTTAATCGGCGTGAATCCAACCTTTATTTGATCTAAATTTAGTTGTAGCAAAACGTATGATTAAAGGCCACAATGTTGATTTTTGTAAGGAAAATTGCTGGTAGTTTTGCATCCTGAGCTGCATGAGTGTAATATCTGATATCAGTGGGTTTGAATACTTTGGTTCTGCCGTGGGGTTTTCAATGTTTTTTTACTGTTTTGTCCTATCGTATCCCTAGCTCTTACATCATACCTCCGTCCGGATTACATGTCGTAGAAATGGATAAAACTGGATGTATCTAGAACTGAAATACGCCTAGACCCATCCATTTATTTCCGGATGGAGGGAATACATGTCAATATGTCATGCCTTTCTATTCTTCAGTACCTATTCCATCTCTGATGTAGCATGTTTTATAACTGAATCACCATTCTTCTATATAAGGCATGCAAGGGGAAGACGGCTATGTTAGAATCTGAAGGGTTACAAACCAGGTCTTTGCAAAAGATCCAAATGCCAGGAGATAATAAACCAACTCCATTTTTCATAGATACTACTCCAGCATAGAGAAACCCAACTCCCACTGATAATAAGAAGATTCCAGTGGCAAAAGAACTAGTCTGCTCCAGTCCAGCAAAACAAAGCGTGTGCGTATCCTCGCATCATGAAATTTTAGAGCATTCTGATCATATTTTCTACATGTTTCTTACCCATCTCTCTTTTAGAAAATAAGGTTAAACGATAGAAGACTTCCTCCATTGGGATCGTATTCGAGGAAAATATCTTGCAGGAATTCTCTGTGCTCCAATGCTGATGTAAGTACCTGTTGTATATCACTATATTTTTACATCAGCATGTATTTTGTTAATCAGCGTGAATCTAACCTTTATCTGATCTAAAATTAGTTGTAGCAAAATGTTAAAGGCGCCAATGTTGATTTTTGTAAGGAAAACTGCCTAGTAGTTTTGCATACTGAGCTGCATGAATGTAGTATCTCATATCACGCACATTACTGAATTGTAGTGCTTCTCTGGTTGCCCATTCATTCATTGTGTCAATGTTGCTTTCGTATTACCTTACCTGGCTGATGATAGCTGTGCCATATTGTGTTAATTTGGTGTAGGCTAGTTGCCCAAATGTTTGTTGTGTCAATGTTGCTTTCCTATTATCTGACTTGGCCAATGATAGCAATGCTAGTGTGTTAATTTTGTGCAGCTCTTTGAAGATAAGAAGATAAACTCAAAACAGCAAAGGCAGCCCCATTGTTTCTTTCGAAAAATCTTGGCGGTAATATGTCAATAACTCATGATTAATCTGTTTGATTCCGTCCCAATTTATGTTATGATGCACGATGGTCAAGACACTCTCCACTATCAATAATACAAGCCTGCCAAAATCGCCATCTGAATCATTCGGTATCCTCATCTCGAATGCAACGGAATAAATGTATGTTTGTGAACCAATTAATGGCTGAAACAATGATGGAAATGGTGGATGAATCGAGAGGTGCGAGTCGTGCGACACAACAACCGATCAATGTTTTCAGAGACGATGTAGCAAAGCAGCAAGAACTTGCCCACATGCTTATGGGCGTCATCATCTTTGAGGTTGCAGTTGTGGCGTTGTAGATGGTTAGGTTCTGCTCATTTATTTGCACCGCATCAATCTTTGATTGCCCGTGGATGTAATTTCTGTAATATATCTTTGGATGTGCAACGTTATTCCATGTATGCCGTACCTTTGCTTGATCGGTTTTGGTCCTGTGCATAATTGCTCGTCGTAATGGGCTCAAATTATCTAATTTGGCCTAAAGACATGTACGAACTTTAGTGGGCCCATTAAGTTAATGGGCCGTTACTAGGCCGAAAGTTAATGGTCGACCCTCTTACCTCCCGGGTCGTTAATAGGCTGACATCAAAGCGGGCAACAGGTGGCCCCAATTTATTTCACGGGCCGTTAACAGGCCATTACTAAGTTTGGGCTACATATGGCCCAACTATATTGTAGGGCTTTAGCAGGCCGAAAGAGACAGCGGGCTTGTACTGGACCATGAAGAGAATGGGCCGCTAAGAGGCTGAAAGTCAGGTCGTATTGTAAATGGACCAACTGTGTTGTGGGCCTTTAGCAGGCCGAAAGAGAAACCGGGCTGGTATTGGACCATGAAGGGCATGGGCCGTTAAAAGGCCAAAATTAAGGTCCGACTACAAATGGCCCAACTCATTTATGGTCCGTTAACAGGCCGAAAGGCACACAGGGCCGGGAATTGGCCCAACACTTAAATGGGTCGCTAAAAGTCCAAAACTAAGGTCCGACTACAAATGGCCCAACTAATTTATGGGCCATCAATAGGTTGAAAGTGACACCGGGCCAGAAATTGGCCCAACACTTAAATGGGCCGCTAAAAGGCCGAAACTCAGGTCTGACTACAAATGGCCCATCAGATTTATGGGCCGTCAACAGGCCGAAAGACACACCAGGCCAGAAATTAGCCCAACATTTAAATGGGTCGCTAAAAGGCCGAAAGATGTACATCCTGAAAATTGGCCCATCCATTGAATGTGCCGTTAACAGGCCGAAATCTCATCGGGCCGATATTGAGCCCAAATATATAGCGGGCTGTTAACAGTCTCGAACTGACGATGGGCTACAATGGTGTCAAATCTTTAACGGGCCGTTGACAGGCCGAATTGGCAAATCTCGTATGGGCCGTGGGCTTAAATGGACCTGACACAAGTAGGCCTTATATGGGTCGGCCTGCTAATTTTTACTGGGCTGACCTTTTTCACCGGAATGGGCCACTGTTGGGCCGTGCCACGTGTTGACCTATCATAGGCGCCTCCTGTCCAATGAGTGGATGACATCTGTCCCAACGGTGAGGCAACACGTGTTTCCTGCGGCCAATGATGATTTTACACGTGGAAAATCCCCATAGGTCCGGGCTGTTAACGGGTTATCGGATCCAAAACCGGACCCGATAGCTTAACGGCGTTCCGTTACGGTGGATGCCACGTGTCGGTCACCCTTGATGAAAGCACTTCTGTGACGCGCGATTTATCATCATGGAAGTGGACACTTCCATGATGATAATTTTGGTAATGTCATGGAACACTTCTACGACAGCACAGGTATGACTATCTTGATTCTGTAATAAAATCGTCATGGCTATACATGCATGATAAAAGACGCGACCTACTGTGACAAACACGTATCATCACGGAAGTGTATTTTTTTGTAGTGGCCAGTGCCTGGAGGTTTCAGATCCGGCGGTTGGTGAGATTCGTGGGCACGATTTGCTTGTCCAGCGCGCGCGATCGGGCATACCAAATACCCAGCGCGATGTCGCCTTTTTACCGCATGCGGGATTATAGCGCTGCTGTTGGAGCGCTATTTTCAACAACGCATGTTATATAGCTGTTTTTCAGTGCGTTGCTTATTTAGCGCATCTATTGGAGATGCTCTTAGGATCAAACATCGGATGGACGGGATGGCTGCATGTGATGCCCAGAAGTCCACGTCACGCACAAGCGGCTCAACTCGATCAAGGCGGTCTTATGGATGGGAGGCTGGATCACGAGCGGATTGGGACAGAAACTGGGCGGGCGAGATGGGCACTAACGGGAGCTAATCCAGTGGCAACTGTCGGACCAATGGATTACGGAGTATCCAGGACCGGGCGACCGGGAGGTTCTACGAAGGTGCTGTGGTGAGCAAGGAGCGAAGGCGGTGACATGAGGAGCCCAAGAAGACCATTTGGGACTTTTCCCCGCCCGGGAAGAGCCTCCCGGGAAGCCATCCTAGGTGCCCCATGCGGGATGGGAGAAGGGGCTCTACTCAAAAGTACAGAGGCAGGCTGTGCCTATAGACGAAGCATGGAGCGAAAATGATAAGGTTTGACTTTGGGTGGCCTACTGATCATATCCCGTCCTTTGGTGGTCATCAATAGTGTCACGGGATGGCCCGCATGAGCAGGCCACAGGGCTACATTGTAGCACGCTACGGTCGATAAAGGGTGCCCTCGTTGGACGGAGGTGAAGGGGCCAACGGGGGGATTCTATCCTCCATCGCCTCTCCCTCTCTCTCCCCTTGTACAAATAGAGGAATATCGGGGCGGCGCTGGAGGTCGATCTTTTGACCTTGTAACATACACATTGTAGCTCTCTACCATTGCAATATAAAACAAAGTATGAGTAGGGTATTACACCAAGAAGGTGTCCCGAACCTAGGTAGTTCCTTATGTTCATTTGCAGTTCATCCACCACATTTCATCCATGACTTAGGATTGCTGGAGTGTTCTGTCCTTGGCCGAACTCCCGAAGGGTTGTTGCTCACAACTCATATGTAGGTTCTTAGAAACCGACATTTGGCGCGCCATATAGGGGATTGAGACGGCTAGGTTCCGCACCGGCACCGTCCCCGTCGGCTGTTCTTCTCAGATCCTCAAGCGCAGTTTGAGTCATGGCGTCGAGATGCTCTGGGGCATCCATGGCCCCAATGAGCAGCCGGGAAGCACGTTCTTTGGCGCGGCGTCGACATTAGGAGGCCACTAACGCCGCTCAGCACGCGTCGCCCCCTCAGCCTCCTCCTCCTCCTCCTCCTCCTCCTCCTCCCCCGTCGGCGGAAGAGGTCCAACACCTCTCCTGGATCATGAGGGGGACACGGGGCAGAACGGGGGTGGAGGAGACGCAAGTCACGACATGGGCATCGATCATGACCAAGCCGTCGCTCCTCCACAACAGGGGGTACGGACTCATGTTTCGGCTTTTCTATCGGGAACCACGGCCCGTACCATCTATACTCCGATTACAACATTGATGGTGGCGCGCAAACTCCAGCAGTACCCACCACCGAAGGCCAAACGTGGTCCCTGGCTCGCACAGATCACATATCTAATATCACTGAACAAGCACAACCGCACCCGCAGATGGTGTCACGATAACACCGTGAACGGTCATGTGTCCCGAAGCATGTGCCGCCCCCTCAACATCCGCAAAAACACGAGCCACGACAAGCCCGCCGAAGCCTGGGAGGGGTGATGACCCACAAGTATGGTGAAGTATCATGTAGTCGATGTTCACATGACACCACTAAAGGAAGCAACAACATACATATCATCAAAATATCAAACAAATACCAAATTCACATGATTACTTATGACAAGACTTCTCCCATGTCCTCAAGAACAAAAGTAACTACTCACAAATCATATTCATGTTCAATATAAGAAGGGTACTGAATATCATTAAGGATCTGAACATATAATCTTACACCAAATAAACCAACTAGCATCAACTACAAGATGTAATCAACACTACTAGCATCCCACGGGTACCAATCAAAGGGTTTCGAGACAAAGATTGAATACAAGAGATGAACTAGGGTTTGAGATGAGATGGTGATGGCGAAGATGTTGATGAAGATTGGTCCTCCCACAATGAGTGGATCATTGGTGATGAATATGGCTTCGATTTCCCCCTCTCGAAGGGAGTTTCTCTGGCAGAATCGCTTCGCTAGAGAGGAAAAGTGCTCCTGCCTAGGTTCTGCCTCGAGATGGTGGTGCTTCATCCCGAAACCTTCGGTCTGATTTTTTCTAGGTCGAATGGCATCATATAGGAGAAGATGGGCCACAGAAGCCTACCAGGGGCGCCACAAGCTTGGGGGGCATGCCCTGGGGGTGAGGCACGCCCCCAAGCTTATCGCTTCTTGGTGGGTCCCCTTCTGGTAATTCTTTGGCCAATATTTTTTATATATTCCAAAATAATTCTCCGTCAATTTTTAGCTCATTTGGAGTTGTGTAGAAAAGGTGCCTCTGATACACCCCTTTCCGGTCCAGAATTCCAGCTGCAGGCAATCTCCCTCTTCATGTGAAACTTGCAAAATAAGAGAGAAAAGGCATACAATTATATTATAAAGTGATATAATAGTCCATAATGCAATAAATATCGATATGAAAACATGACACAAAATGGACATATCAAGGCCAATCTATGGCCTCCGCCCTGGGGAGGATAAGGATCGGCGATCCACGGCCTGCCACCCGGCGGAGGACGCCCGTGTCGCCATAGAGCGTTGGCAAGAGCGACATGACAGATTCATCCAAGCAATAGCAGAGGTAGGGCGCCCCGGGTGCTCGGGCTGTTCCAATAGGCGCAGGATGCCAGGCATTCGCCCTCGAACTTTGCGAGGTGGTCTGGCCCCCATCATTCAAGCCGGATTTGTCATCGTGGTATGACGACTCGACCGACCCTGTCGAGTTCCTCCAAGTCTATACCACAACGACGCCATGGTCAACTAGTTCCCTATGGCCCTCAAGGACTCGACACGTTCATGTCTCATGAACCTCCCACTGAACTCCATCATGACTTGGGACGAGTTGTGCGAGTAGTTCATCGCCAACTTCAAGGCAACTTGCGAGTGGCCTTCCATGATCGCCGACTAGAACGCCATCCATCAGAAGGAGAGCGAGGCGCTATGAGGGTTCATCAAGCGTTCCAGCCAGGTCCGCAACAAGATTCCCCACATCAATGGCGGCGCGGAGGTTGTCGCAGCCTTCTGCAATGGGGTCATGGATCTCAAGATCTACGGGAAGATGGCGGTCCACGACATGCGCACAACGGTGCAGCTTTACGAGCTAGCAGACAAGTGCGCCAGGGTGGCCGAACCCCGAAACCGCTCTTCGCAGACGACCGATCGGGAGGCCAGACCCTCCCGCGTCAAGGGACAAAAGCGCAACTTGCCCAGGGTCTTCGTGGCGGAGCCCGAATGGAAGCGAGAGAAGAAGGAAGAGGTGTCTTCTAATGATTCGAGCTATGGTCCGTACTGTGCCTTGCACAGCTCGCACACACACAACATGATCGAGTGCCATGAGATCAAAAAGATGGCGGAGGATCGTCGGAAGGAGTGGCGTGGGCATAGGCCTGGCGAAGGAAGAAATGAGGAAGGTCGAGGGGGAGGGTGCACCGGTCAGCGCGGAGGCATGCGTGAGCCCTTCCCTTGAGGACTCCAGAAGGCAGGGGACGACAAGACCAGGGACGGCCCGAACTCCGATAAAATAGAGGCGGAGGCTTCTAGGATCCCAAAGTGGTGGCATGGATTCATCATGGGGCGCAGACCCCTCACTCAAACTAATGTTTCAAGCACCTTTCCCGGGAAGTCTGCGCTGCTCTTCCCGGAGGAAAAGCCGCCAAGCAATTGAAATGGTCTAGGGTCTCGGTGACATTTGACTTCACGGATCACCCAATGAACGCTAAGATGGTGGGAATTGTACCAATCGTTGTATCTCCCACCATTCATAGCATCAAGGTCATGAAAACCCTCATCGATGGTGGAGTCAGGTTGAACGTCATCTCCCTGAAGATCTACGACATGATGCAGATCCCATACGATCGCCTGATGCCTACCAAGACGTTCTCGGGTGTAACCTCCGGGAGCACGATTCCCATAAGGCAGGTTGCCCTTCCCGTCACATTCAGGACCAATAAGAACTATCGGACGAAAAGAATCATCTTCGACGTGGCCCACATTGGCCAGGAGTATAATGCCATCCTTGGTTACCATGCACTGGCCCAATTCATGGTCGTGACACATGACGCCTACAATTCCGTCAAGATGCCAGGCCTCGGAGGGGTGATCACAATCCAGGCGGACCAGGAAGACACTATTCAATGCATCTAGCATTTCTACAAAGCAGCGGCTTCCGCCTCCCCGGACGATCTAGATTAGCCTAGGATTTGTGAAGCCTCAACTCCCCACTGACAGAAGTTAATGACAGAAGAGAAGGCCTCAACCAAGCGAGTGGTGCTCAATGAAGGAAAATGGACCTTTGTCCTTATAGGCGGGAGGCTCACCTACAAATAGGAAAGCACACTCGTCCCCTTCACATGGGAAATAGCTGACATGTTCGCCTGGACAGCGTTAGATATGCCCAGAGTCCCCAGGGAGGTATTCGAGCACCACTTTGTGGTATGCCCTCGCTGCCGCCCCATCAAATAGAAGATACAATGACAGTCTCTAGAAAGGCAGGAATTGATCATCCAGCAGATAGAGATGCTGAAGAAGGCCAAATTCATCCGAGAGGTGACCCACCTGGAGTGGTTGCCAACTTTGTGATTGTACCCAAGGACAACTGTGATCTACGTCTATGCGTGGACTTTAAGGACATCAACAAGTCCTGTCTGAAGGATCTGTATCCCTTGCCAAGAATAGACCAAATCATTGACACAACGGTGGGATGTGATCTCCTTTGTTTCCTCGATGCCTTCTCAAGCTACCACCAGATCAAGATGGCCAAGGAGGATGAAGAAAAAATGGCTATCATCATGCCTTGTGGGGTGTACTACTTCGTATACAAGCCATTCGGATTGGAAATGCCGGGGCAACATTCCAGAGGCTCATGTGCATCGCCCTTGGTCCCCAGATGAGCAGAAACATGGAGTCATACGTCGACGACATCGTCGTCAAAACTCACGAGTGGGAAACGCTGGCCGCAAACCTGGAAGAGACCTTCGCCAACCTTCAAAAGGCCAACATCAAGCTCAACCCTGACAAATGTGTGTTCGGGGTACCTTCCGGGAAGCTCCTCGGATTCATGGTATCACACCAGGGTATTGAGGCCAACCCCGAAAAATTTCGGGCCCTCGAAGAGATGCACCCCCAAATCGTCTCAAGGACATGCAACTCCTAGAGGTGTGCGTTGTCGCGCTGGGACATCTCCAAACTAGGCGAGCGCGTGTTGACATTCTTCAGGATCATGAAGAGAGTGAGATCTTTTGAATGGACCCCTCAATTTGATCAGGCCTTCCGGGACCTAAAAAGATACCTGGCTACGCCCTCGATCATGGTGGCTCCCCGCCCAAATGAGTCGTTGTTGCTCTACCTTGCGGCTACCACAAGCGCAGTCCTCGTGGCAGAACGGGAGCCTTTGGGAATGCCACTGGAGCAAGCTCAGGAGCAGTCGATCAAGGGGCAGATCCCAGAGCCTGCGAAAAGTCCTTCGGTGTAGCGCTCGGTGTACTTCGTGAGCATGATGTTGCAGGGGGACCAAGAACGGTATCCTATGCCGCAAAAGCTGTTTTATGCCCTCCTCATCGCTTCAGGAAAGCTGCGACACTTCTTCCAAGGGCACCAAATCAAGGTCCTCACCAAATTCCCCCTAGAAAGAGTTCTGCATAGCCCCAACGTGACTGGACGTGTGGCAGAGTGGGGAATCAAGTTTCAAGCTTTCGCCCTGGAGTTCTGGCGAGCACATGAAGAGTTCGTGGCAGAATGGATGCCTTCCAGTCCGGAAAATATACGGGAACAATCCACCCTCTCTGGGCGGGAAGCCCCAGAGCATTGGGTGATGAACTTCGACGGCGCCTTCTCGCTGCAAGGCGCGGGGGCTGGGGTCGTCTTCACGTCACTAATTTCTTGTATCTGCGTTGGTATTTCCCCGAAGAGGAGAGGATGATGCAGCACAACGACAGTAAGTATTTCCCTCAATTATGAAACTAAGGTATCAATCCAGTAGGTGGATCCACCAAACTATGTAAGAAGTACCTTCACACAAAGAACAAAAATTTGTAACCCAAAGCGCAAGAGGGATTGTCAATCCCTCCTCGGTATTGAGATAGATTAAATTGTATGAGATTGGATAAATATATATAATAGAAACACAAAATAAAACAGGTAAAGAAAAAGTGCAGCAAGGTATTTTTGGATTAATAGATCTGAAAACAATATGATAGGAAATAGACCACGGGGCCATAGATTTCACTAGAGGCTTCTCTCGAGAAAATAGCATACGGTGGGTAAACAAATTATTACACTGGTACGGCGACATGCTATACAAATGGGTTTTAACCCCTTTCTGCGACGGCGTTTGGAACCGTCGCCAAGTGAGTGTGGGCGATAGGGGGGGGGTCCTTCCCACACGACCTAGAAACCATCGGGGATAGACCCTCCTGGCACACAAGGTGGCTAGTGTGCGCTCGAGCGAGGCCTCGAAACCCAATTGTTTCCGTTCGTATGTACACCCACACGGTGAATCCCAGAAAAATATTTCCGCTCGTATGTATATCACACACAGTTTTTTGTGTGGAAACGTTTGTGCAAGGTGGCCTAACACAAACAGTTCTCTGCCGGAAGCCGTGTGTGATTGTTAGTTGATCGAACACGCCTACTTTCTAGAAACCATGCGTGTTGTTTGAGTTCATCGCCCACGGTGTTGTCTGAGTAACCGTCTGCAATCGAAAACCCCAATAAGCAGGGTAATTAGCCTATCAATCCATGTACTAATCAAATTGATATTTATTATAAAAACACACCATATATTTCATATCCGTATAACAGCAACCAGGATTTTATAATCGAATTACATGAGATAGCTTTGGCACTCAATTGCTCCATTACCCAACAGCACCAAGTTTGACATGCAACATCAAAAACCTTTGGAAAGTAGCATCATACACCGTAAATAGATAGATGAATCTCATATTGGAAACTGTAGAACCGGAAGGCAAATGTTGAGCCTTCAGTGATGTTGAATGTCCTTGCAACTTTAGGCCAGTGGCTATGGATAATTGCCCACCCAACCTTCGTCCTCTTCAGCAAGACTTCAATATTGTACCGTGGGTGTTGAATGAATACCTTCCTCGCCTCTTGACCATGCAGGTGGTTTGAGAGGTAATCATCGGTGAACTGCTTTGAAAAGTACTGAAAACAAAGATATGCAAACAAGGTAAAAGAGTTAGTACCATCCTATAGTTGACTGATGGCGCAAGGGGTAAAAACAAGGTAAAAGAGTTAGTACCATCCTATAGTTGACTGATGTCTTCTTCATTGTGCAAACAAAGATCTTGTTGTTATCCTTCGCAAGTTTCTTCATCCTAACAATCTTTCCGAGTTTCTTAACTTGACTGATATTCATGGACATCTCATTTCCCCATATGCAAAATGGGTCGAACAGTGGGTCTAAGCCTCTGATAGCAGGACCTACATGTGCAAGACCAAATTGTAAGAAACCTAAATATTAGAATGATTCCTTTAACTGCACAATAATGTGCTATTAGCCAATGGACCATGATTGAACAAACCTCGATGGTAAACCGCAGTGTCTCCCACGTTCCCCTGCAACACACATAAGGAAGATCTTGATCAGGTTAACTGAGAGTTGTCATACTATCAGTAGAAAATGTGTTGAGTACGGCCAAATTCGATGTATTTGACATGCGTAACAATACAAAATTGTACCCACAAAAAATGAAAATCAAATTGTAGAACTGAACCAAACAGTTAAATGGACAACATACCAAATGAACCAAAATAGTTAACTAAGAATGACATTGCAGAATAGAAACATGTACTAGAAGATAAGACAGTTAACAAAACAAAGAATGCTTAAGAACACTACTACGAAATGTAGCAATTGTTGGACCAAACTGTTAACTAAACATTACATTTCAGAGGACCAAAGTGTTAACTGAACATTACATTTCAGAGGACCAAACTATAAACTAAACATCAGATTGCATATTAACATTACAGAGGACAAATCACTAGAAGGCATTGGTGGTGGCCTCGATAAAACAACACAAACTGTATTTTAAAGTAGACAACCGCGTGGCGGTGTCGACGGTGGCCTCGAAGACAAGGTGCTCCTCCAAGATCTGCCGATCGACACACATGGCAGCCAGCAACCTCATGCGCGCTTGCGGCCGCGATTTGCTTCTCCGCTGCCAGATGCTACTGAGCTCCATGTTATACTGCGTGCAAAATGGCTGTGGGGGGCGCTTAACTGGAGGAGGGGGACAGTGATTTCTGTGGACGGTGTTGCGCCATCGGTGTGGCATGTGGGATGGGAAAGGAGGAGGATGGTGTGGGTGGGGTGTGGATTACCTGACCATATCGACGAGGCCCCGCAGCAAGAAGAAGGGTCGACGGCGAGGAGGCCGCCCAGCAAGAAGAAGGGTCACCGGCGAGGAGGCAGCTCTGCAAGAAGAAGGGTCGCCGGCGAGGAGGCGGCGCTGCAAGAAGAAGGGTAGCCGACAAGGAGGCGGCGCTGCAAGAAGAAGGGTCGCCGGCGAGGAGGCTGAGCTGCCAATAAGCAGCAGTGAAGGTTTGAACTTGGAAAGAAAGGAGGAACAGTGGAAATGTGGCTTTTGGTGGGAGGGAGGGGGCGGGGAGATGGATATTTTTGCGGTGGCAAAAAAAATTCGCTCGGTGCCACGAGAAACTGGCGCGCAAGTGTGGTTCAAGCGGGGGCGGTGGACTGTAGATGACGAAGCTTCCTACGTAAGCCAGACAAGACGGTGCGCCGATATTTTATATCACATCCCACACAATCCTTTCTAGTAAACTGTTTCTGGTATACCTGATTTTTTCATTATGTTTTGAAAGATAAAATGGTGTTACGGAGGGAATGGACGGTGTTTGAATTGCTAGAACATTTATGTACAGTGAACATGCAACTACATGAGTGCCGTGTTTAAATTTGGAACTATTCCGGGTTCGTTTGGCATTTTTATGGATTAATTGAGTTTCTCGGCATTTAATGTGCATAATCCAAATTTGAACTATAAGCACATGCTCCAGTGCCCCAAAATTTGTTGAAAAATCACATGTGTGTCTTTGGGTGAATTTATAGGTCCCATGCAAGAAATGGGAATGAAATTCAAACATCTGGGCATCGTGGTTCGGTCAGGAAAATTGAGAAATTTGGTTTTAAAATACCTGGAAATTCAAAGCTCACTTGAAAATCATGAAACTTGGCTTGGTGTCATGTCATGGCACAAACATATTGTGGTAAAAAAGTTGGCCGCATTTGGACAAGTTTTTGGTATAAGCTTCTTGCAAACCGGAGCTTCTCTCGAGAAGACTCGTGGTTCCCGAGGGGGGACATGTCACCTTTGTGTTCGAAATGATATATGCTGCCTCCCCCCTTATTTTTTTATAGAGGCAGCATAGAACTATATGAGTGCCATGTTAAAATTTGAAATTATTCCGAGTTCGTTTGGAGTTTCTTATACATTAATTGAATTTCTGGTCATTTAATATGCATAATTCAAATTTGAACTACAAGCACATGCTCCAATGCACCAAAATTGGTTGAAAATGACATGTGTGTCCTTGGGTGAATTTCTAGGTCCCATGCAAGAAATGGGAACGAAATTCAAACATCTGGATGTCGTGGCTCGGCCGGAAAGATTGAGAAACTTGGTTTTGTAATTCTTGTAAATCCAAAACACGCCTGAAAATCATGAAACTTGGCATGGTGTCATGACATGGCACCAACATGCTACGGTAAAGATTTTGGCCGAATTGGGGCAAGCTTTGGTATAAGCTTCTTGCAAACCGGAGCTTCTCTCAAGAAGGCTCATGGTTCCGAGAGGAACGTGTCACCTCCGTGTGCGAAACGACATACGTACACTGCCTTCTCCCGCCTTAATTTTTCTACACAGGCAGATTAAAACAAATAGAAGTATCGTCCTAATTTTTTAATTATTCTGGGTTTGTTTGGCCTTTTTTATACATTAATTGAATTTCTGGTCATTTAATGTGCATAATTCAAATTTGAACTACAAGCACATGCTCTAGTGCACCAAAGTTGGTTGAAAAATCACATGTGTGTCCTTGGGTGAATTTCTAGGTCCCATGCAAGAAATGGGAATGAAATTCAAACATCCGGGTGTCGTGGCTCGGCCAGAAAGATTGAGAAACTTGGTTTTTTAATTCATGTAAATCCAAAACACGCCTGAAAATCATGAAACTTGGCATGGTGTCATGACATGGCACCAACATGCTGCGGTAAATTTTTTGGCCAGCTTCTTGCAAACTGGAGCTTCTCTCGAGAAGGTTCGTGGTTCCGAGAGGGAACGTGTCACCTCCGTGTGCGAAACGACATACGTACACATCCTTCTCCCGCCTTAATTTGTTTACAGAAGCAGATTAGACCAAATAGAAGTATGGTGCTAATTTTTGGAATTATTCCGGGTTCATTTGGCCTTTTTTATACATTAATTGAATTTTTGGGCATTTAATGTGCATTATTCAAATTTGAACTACAAGCACATGCTCAAGTGCACCAAAGTTGGTTCAAAAATCACATGTGTGTCATTGGGTGAATTTCTAGGTCCCATGCAAGAAATGAGAATGAAATTCAAACATGTGGGCGTTGTGGCTCGGCTGGAAAGATTGAGAAACTTCGTTTTTTAATTTCTGTAAATCCAAAACATGCCTGAAAATCATGAAACTTGGCATGGTGTCATGACATGTCACCAACATGCTGTGGTAATTTTTCTGTCCGATTTGCGAAGGCGCACACATTAAAAATCAATAAAGTCATTTTGCAACAAGTGTTGGCACGTTATAAATCGGAAACCCAACTATTATTGAAACCGTGGGCATTCTACTTATCAATTACGTGCCACCACGCGTCCCTTTTTTATTGGCTAGGAGGTGCCGTGCAGGGTATCTATTTGAGTACGGGAGGCGTGCGACTAGACCCCTGCGCGTGCTCATCGGGAGGAGAGCCCTTTGACCTCTATCCGTCGTGCACCTCCTTCCCAACGTCTCCATTAATGGCGCCCGAGCCCCTGTTTCACGGCGTGGCTATGTCTCACTGGACTGAGATTTAAGAGAGAAAAGTGAAAATCTAAAAAGAAAGTTTTGCACGGATCTTGATGTAAGATCCGACGGACCTATATAGCATTGACTGTGACTTATAGCAAGCATGATGAATATAAGGATGATGACAGTGGATAATAATTGTCTTACATATCTAGGAAGATAACTAAAAAAGCCACATGCGGCTACGCCCGAAATACACAAGGGCAAAAGAAGAAGGAAGACACATACAATGATCTGGCTTGCTGATCTCTACTTTCTTGATGCGCTGCAGGTCATGGAGACTAGTTCTCGTGGCGAGTGGTGATGATCTCTTTCATCAGTTTCATGTCCTTAATACGCTGCTCGGAAGCAACCGCGGATTACTCCACCAGCCTTTCGCGCTCGATGCTGAGCATGGCATTCTCATCCATAGATTTCTTGACAATGACGCCCGTCCTCTTCAACAAGGCAGCGGTCTCCTCCGCCTGCTCCGCCCTTCCGGTGATCTTCGCCCTTAGCATGTCGCGCTCGGCCTGGAGTTGTTCAAACAAGGCATTCAACTCATCCTGCAGCTTCATCCAGCCAAAGATCTGATCCATCTGGCTATGGACGATCGCATGCATGCGCGTGTAAGAGTCCTCACCTCCCCGCGAGAGATTTTTCTAGGCCGCCGCGGTGCGGGAGGACATCTCTGCTGCATTAGCGACACAACAGGACATCTCTGCTGCTTCTGCGGCGCGACCGGACCAGTCCGCCGCATCGACGGTGCGGCGGGACCTCCATGCTGCTTCGGCGGCGCGGCGAGACCTCCGTGCTGCTTCGACGGCGCGGCGGGACATGTCGGCTGCTTTCGCAGCTAAGCGGGACATCTCTCGTGCTTCCGCTTCCATGCTCGCCTCTCCGTGGTGGTAATATCTCGACCTAGAACTCAATCTGGCCATGGCAGACGCAAGAGAATGATGCTGAATGACTTGTTTGCTTTTGTGGATGAGGAGTTGAGGAAGGAATGTGCACTCATCTTGGCATACTACAGTATTTATAACCGAGTACTAATACGCTCCTAAGTGGGAAACCGTTTAGGTTTTGATCGGTGTGAACAGGTTTGCAATTTGGAAGGTGACGGGACGCAGACTCAAAATCTATTGACGGTTCTATAATTTCTAAGTGCGGCACTATTCCCAGACGGCGTAACGTGGACACGCTTTCTCGGCCGCGTACATGGCGTTTGGTGCACCGCAATAGGCAATGTCAGCACATGTCTTGTTGCAAGAACCGTGCGCACTCGTTATTACGATCACGCACGCTTCTTTTAATTAGAATGTGTGCTCGTCTAACACACACACACGTTGATCTGTCTAACTGTTTCTGTTTGTTGTGGCTAATCGCAAACAATTCATTCATGTGAAGTGTATGCCATCAATCGCACACACCTTTGATCTGGCTGACCATTTTTGTTCTGTTGCCTAATCGCAAACAGTTAATCCTTATGAAGCGTATGCCCTCAATCGCACACACCTTTATCTAGTTGTGCGTTTCTGTTGTTCCGCCTCATCACAAACAGTTAATTTGATTGAACTGTATGCCGTATATCGCACACGCCTTCATCTAGCTGCCCATTTCCATTCTTCTTCAGTTCACTGAACTGAACCGTATGCCATGCATCGCACACACAACTAAAATCTGAACTGTGTTTGATGCATCCGTCATCGCAAACGTTTTGCACATTTTTGACGGTTTTCTTACACCATCGTTTGCGATTATTGCATCACACACAGTTTCTCGAAGGGTCTCTGATCGTAGTGTCGCGTTAGCAGCATCCAACAGTAGTGGTAGGGCAATTGATAGAAAAGAAAATAATTATGATGATATCCAAAACAATGATCATGTATATAGGCATCATGTCCAAGATTAGGAGACCGAAACAATTTTGCATCTACTACTATTACTCCATACATTGACCGCTATCCAGCATGCATCTAGTGTATTAAATTCATGGAAATACGGAGTAATGTAATAAGAACGATGACATGATGTAGACCATACCTATTCATGTAGGAATAGACCCCATCTTTTTATACTTAATGGTAATGATACATGCGTGTCATGCCTCCTTCTCTTACTGAGATTGAGCACCGCAAGATCGAACCCATCATAAAGCACCTCTTCCCATGGCAAGAAAAAGCAATCTAATTGGCCAAACCAAACCAAAGTTTCAGAGAAGAAATACGAGGCTATAACAATCATGCATATAAGAGTTCAACAAAGACTCAAATAATATTCATAGATAGATCTGATAATAAAATCACAATTCATTGGATCCCAACAAACACACCACAATTTTTTTTACATCAAATAGATCTCCAAGAACATCGAGGAGAACATTGTATTGAAGGTCAAAAAGAGAGAAGAAGCCATCTAGCTACTGCCTAAGGACCAATAGGTCTATGGTAAACTACTCATGCATCATCTGAGGGGCAAGGGTGATGATGAAGAACCCCTCCATGATCGTTGACCCCTCCGGCAAGGTGCCGGAAAAGGCCTCTAGATTAGATTTCGTGGTTCTGGAACTTGCAACAGTGGAAACTCTGATCTCTCGACTCCCCTAGGGTTTGTGGAATATTTCGGTATTTATAGAGCTGAGAGGCAGTGGAGGAGACTCTCATGGGCCCCACTGCCCACCAGGGCGCGCCAGGGGCCTCTATGCAAGCAAAAAATCTCCAAAAGGTTTCGCTGCATTTGGACTCCGTTTGATATGGATATTCTATGAAGCAAAAAACAAGAAAAAGCAGCAACTGGCACTGAGAACTATGTCAATAGGTTAGTCCCAAAAATGATATAAAGTTGCTATAAAATGAATATAGAACTTCCAAGATTGTTAATATAACAACATGGAACAATAAAAATTATAGATACATTGGAGACGTATCAGATCAGATTTCCTACTCTGTGCAGCTAGACTTCAAGCATGACAAGGTCTCCAACAATATTGCAGAACATGAGGGATTGAGGGCAGGACTCCGAGCAGCCATAGCTCTCAGAATAAAATGCTTGGTCGTAAGAGGAGGGAAAACACTTTCTAGGCATGAGCTTCAAGCACACCCCGTGCCTAGAAAACCATGATGCCGATGATATCATGAAGAAATCTGCCACACGGGAACCACTCCCGCTTGGTGTCTTTGAGGAGAGGGTCACTGAGCCGTCCGTCAAAATCAAGGAGCAGGAGAAGGAAGTGCCTATCCAAGATAGTAATAGGCTAGAAGGGAAGGGGACTGCCGCAAGCCCCCCATGACAGCGCCGTGTCTCATGACAACATGCCCGCTCGGAACCAGATTGGACGGAAGAAATAAGGAGGTTCTTAACTTAGAGGATCCAACCGGAAGGTGAGGCTGACGCAGAAAGGATCGTGCGCTAGTCCAAGCTATACTTCGTAAAGGACGACGACCTGTATCGGGTCCGCCCCAATGGAGTCTCCCCAACTGCATATCTCGCGAGGATGGCTACGAGCTCCTCGCAGACATCCATGGAGGCCAATGAGGCAGTCATGCCTCATCTCGCACACTCCTAGGCAAGGCCTACTCACAAGCATTTTTCTGGCCCACGACCCTTCATGATGCGGTCAAAATAGTGCGAAGCTACGAAGCCTGCTAGTTCCATGGTAAGAATATCCACCAGCCTACCCAGACCCTCCAGACTATTCCGCTCTCCTGGGCCTTCACGGTCTGGGGGCTGGATATCCTTGGCCCCTTCCCCCATGCTGTTGGTTGTTATCAGTACCTCTACGTCGGCATTGACAAGTTCACTAAATGGATCGAGGTGGAACATGTCCGCATCATTCTGGCTCAATCAGCCGTCAAGTTCAACAAAGGGTTGGTTTCCCGCTTCGGGGTACCCAATCGAATAATCACCAACAACGACTCCTAGTTCACCAGCGGTGCTTTTGGGGACTATTGCGACAGCATCGGCACCAAGGTTTGTTTTGCCTCTGTCACGCACCCTCGTAGCAACGGACAAGCTGAGCGTGTCAACGCAGAAGTGCTAAAATGACTCAAGACCAGGACATTCGACAGGTTGAAGAAGAGTGACCGAAACTGGAATCAAGAACTACCTTCCGTGTTGTGGTCCATCCGCACAACGCGACGATGTCCACTGGCGAAACACAATTCTTTCTCGTATATGGAGCGGAGGCCGTCCTCCCAACTGAGCTCTCTCACGGGTCACCCCGGGTGCTGGCCTTCGACGAGTAAGAAAATCTCACCTGCGAACCGATGAGATCGCTCTCTTGGAGGAAACGTGGTGCCTTGCTGCCGTCCGCACCGCCCGATACCAACAGGGACTCCGTCGCTACCACAGTCGGCACATTCGTTCTCGCGCGCTGGAAGTCAGGGATCTCGTCCTTTGCCGACTACAGACCTGCAAGGGCTGTCGTGGAATTGTCACGTCAGATGTCCTAGTGGAAGGACTTAGTCGTGGAGCCATCGCAACTAGGAAGCTTAAAGGGGTTAATCGGTACAAAGGACATGAGGTTTATACTGGTTCGGCCCCTTACGGTGAAGGTAAAAGCCTACGATCCAGTTTTGAGTGGGATTGCTTATGAGTCGATTACCAGGGAGCGAAATCGCTTAACGTAGCTCTCGATTTGATGTTACTTGCCCTGAACCGCTGCCGGGTCGTCCCTTTATATACAGAGGTCGATTCCAAGCGGCTCATAGAGTCCCGCTCGGCTCATAAACAGTGTCCGGCTCGATCTCTAACTATTCTTGCCTTACAGTTCAAGTCATGTACATATGGCGGTTTATCTCTACGGGCCTTAAGTTGCCTTTGGGCTTTGGGCCCTTAACCGAACCACCATCTTCAGGCTTGTCTTGGGTGTCAAGAGTCTTCATAGGTATAACCCGGCCCCTCCTGGGCGGGTCATACGTAATAGTTATATCCCCAACATTAGGCCCCAGATTGATTTGAACTGGTTCATGTCAATCTTCAACACTTAAGAAAAATCTTCTGCTTCTTTGCTTGTATAAAATTTTTGTAACCTGCCATGACATCATCCTTTGGATTGGTGGTGACCCGACATGACGTCATCTATCATTAATGCACGTTTTATCCAACGTATCTCAACAGATCCTTATCTTAATGACCATCCCGAGAATCGAGGCGTCCTTGTAACTGGATAACATGTTTTCGGCCTCCTCGTTTTTCATGCCCCACTCACCAGTCTTCCCTTATAAATAGGCACGACTAGGTCTCTCCTCATTCTCCCCTTTCCTCATCTTCTTCCTCTCGCAACCCTACTACCACTCGAGCTCCGCCGTCGCCACAGTGCACCTCGTCTTCCTCAACCTCGGCCGCTGCATCAATCCAAGTCAGTCCAGAAAATAGCGGCGACCCTCCGCGGTAGGTCTGCAGCTGTAAGTCTTCTCCTTCCCACACCTCAGATCTGCATTAGGGTTCGCATGTTCCTCTGTGTTCTTCGTGGTTCATCACGGTTCACTTCATAATTCTTCCACCGCGGCCTCATTTGATCCAAAGCAGTATGGAACTCATGCGGTATTTGTTTTGCGTCCATTTTTGATATTAGCAGATCCCCTTATCTTGCCAAGAAGCCTCATTAGAACTCACGAACTCATCTGTACCACGTTTTTAGGTCTATAATATTTTCTTTTCTGAACAGCCGTTTGATTCAAAATAATTGCTACAACCTGTGAAACTTCTTTATGCAACACTTAGGCAAAAACTATATCTGTTAGCACCTAGCCATGGCGACTCTTATCACCGGCTTAAAAAGGCAATGCTCAATTGATACTCTTGACCGCCCATGGCGGCTTAGATAACTTAACTGCTTGTGGTGCTCAGGGAGGCTTAAATAATCTGACATTATTAGCCTTATACCATTAAGCCCCTTTATAAGCCGCCATCTTGAGTATGCACTGTAATGTTTCTCTTCAGTTTAAATTTGAACCAGAATTTTTTACTCTTTCTTAGGCTTTCATCACAATGGCACCCAAGACACCCACTTCATGCAACTGGGTCAAATCCATCGTCACAGACAGTACGCTTGATGACTTTGTGAAGACCGGCTATCTGCCGAAGAAGGAAGTTATGTCCTATCGTGCTCCTGACCCGACGGAGGAAATTCCCCAGCCCAAAGCGGGGGAGGTCATCGTCTTCACTGATCATATGAACCGTGGTTTTTCACCACCCGGCTCAAAATTCTTCAGGGACGTCCTGCACTTCTTTGACCTATGTCCTCAAGACATCGGACCCAATTCTGTGTCTAATATTTGCAATTTTCAAGTGTTCAGTGAAGTATATCTTGGAGAAGAACCCAATGTACTACTCTTCAGAGAGTTATTTTACTTGAACCGCCAGAACGAGAGTGCCAACAGACAAAGCTTGGAACTTGGCGGTGTCTCCATCCAACATCGGAGAGACGTAATTTTTCCTTATGCCAACCCACCAAGTCATCCCAAAGACTGGAACCAGACATGGTTCTATTGTCAAGACACTTGTCCGGCTGATGAAAATCCTCTACCCGACTTTCGTGCTCTGCGTCTGGAGTCCAAACATCCGCTTCCTGATAATATAACAGCCGCCGAACGCAAGACGCTCGTCCCCACCCTGGCTAAAATAAAGGCTCTTCTGGGGAACAGGCTAAATGGCATTGATTTAGTCCGGGTTTGGCTCGCCTGGCGGGTTATTCCATTGACCTGCCGCCCTGGCCTGATGTGTACCTACACAGGAAAGAAAGATGACCGTCTGTGCCACAGCTCTAATGATTTGCCTGACCACGTCATCAACGACATGACCAAGTCTCTTCTGAATGAAAGCCTAGCAGACTGCGGTAAGGTGGGCTTAAGCCCCTTCTACAAAGCTAACCCGGCTCCAGCAGTAAGCCGCCGCCCATCAGAATAACTTACCTCCATCCTTTGATGTTTCATCTGTACTCATACCTTTACCAAGAGAGCCGCCGGGAAAGAGGCTGCGAGGAAGAAGGGCAAGAAGGCCACCGCCTCTGACTTGCTTCGGCTAGAAGATTCTTCTGAGTTGGAGGTAGCCCTTGGCTCTCTTGGCTCATTTTTTTAACCATCTTATTGACACTGATTATCAGCAGGAGGACATAGGAACAAGTCATGGAAAGGATGAAGAGGTAACTATCATTTCCTCCGACTCCGAGCCTTTGCCAAGACAGAAAATCCGGAGAGTAACCCGGAAAGTAAGATTTTCACATCCCTTAGCTTATCAAGATCCTCAATTTCTTTTGAAGCGACAGATTCATGAGAGCCGGAGGCAGACCCGGACCAGCAAGGATGCGGAACTCTCCTCCGGCTTACCGAATACACCAAGGAAGTGCCAGAACAAGGTCACCTTTGATTTAAATCCCTTTTATCCTTTGGCCGGTCTCACTCATCAATCACTCAACTCTTTTGACTCGAATTATCAGGAAACTTCTCCTTCCTCCGGCGACTCAATGCAGTCCAACTTGCCGGCTTTCAAGACCGCTCCAGGGTAATGATGACTTACTTATCCTGTATTCATTTCAATTCTCTTTATTTGTACAGATCTTTTGATTTTATGCAGCGGAAAAGCAAATCCTAGCAAGAAGGTAAAGAAGAACAAGCCGGCCGAAGAGCCAATTTTCAACGTGCCGGAACTTGGAACGGCCGCGCCTGAAATCTCAACTCATGAGCCGCCACCTTAGCCAGCTCATGACACGCCAACGCCAATTGCTGACTCGCCTGCCGAGCGAGCCGCCGATGGCTCTGAAAACCTGGAAGTTCCTAGCCCGGCCAGGACGGATGATCCTCAAGACCTCGATGTCGAGATCACCAAGACCGGCTTTGCTGAGCCGGGGAGGCCAACCGTGATGGCCAAATGTTCCGCCAAGGAGGAGCTTCTGGAACGCCGCAGGGTCAAGCTTGATGTGGCTGATTACACTCATATGAGTATTGGGGAGGTTTTTTCTCACTATCCGAGCCAAGTACATAGCAGCCGTGATGTTGAAATTGATATGGTGAAGCAGATGCACCAGAAGTTTGAGGTACAATCGCTTCTCTGTACTAGGTTATCCTTATTATGCCAGCCCCCAAGTCTATTGCTTATGATGAATATGTTGTAGACTTAAAAACAAGCTTAATAACATTAATGATATATTTGGATAACATATAAGAAATCAGCTTACTCCATAGTCCCCAAGGGCTGGCTTAATCAGCATGGTTGAGCCGGTCCTTCATATGGTTGTATAGAACAAAATACTTGAAAAACTTGAATAGCAATATGCATTAGCCCCCAAGTGCCAAGTACTCTTGCTTGCAAAGTGCTTGGAACTTACTCTCATGAACCACCACTTTAAGTAAAATTCGTCGGTAGACATTAGCCCCCAAGTGCCAAGTGTTGTTGCTTGCAAAAGGCTTGGCACTTTAATATTGCATGATAATAATCATGATTTTGACCCCGGTATTTGTACAGGCCACCACCAGTCAACTTGAATCAGAAGTATCTGATTTGAAGAACCGCCTGGAGGCACAAGAGACGGAAACCCAAAGAGCCAACTCCAAGTTTGAATTCAGTATATCTGAACAAGAGAAACTAAAAAAAGACTTTGAAATGGAGAAAAAGGCCTGGGCTGATGAAAAAAAATCTTTGATCAATCGAGCTGAGAAGGCAGAGGCGGCTCTTGAAGAGCCGTCCGTCGAATTATCCGTTTTAAAATGCCATGTATCTCAGATGGTCTCAGCCATCTTCGGTAAGTCGCCCTGCAAGTGTTAAATACTTGAATCTTTCTATTGATCATATAAATTGTCATTAACTCAACTGACATTGTTTATGCAGGCCCCAGGAGTTCAAATCTTAACCAGGACATGCTGATAAAGCTGAAGGCGGTTTACATGTTTGTGGAACAACTCTACACCGGATCTCAGCGTGCTTTAGCCATAGTGGCCCTGTCCAATGAAGTTCCCACCCTCCTGGTAGATGTACTAAGGAAGCTTTCTGTGCTACCCCAACGGTTCCATGAACTAAGGCGGTCATCTGCAAGAGCCGGAGCCATGCCTGCCTTGAGCCGAGCCAAAGCTTGGCTACCGGAGTTAGACCCGGCCGACATCGCCATTGGTTATCCAAGCCTTAAGGAGGATGGAACTCCCTTCGAACAGGAAGATTTCACCACTTGTGTGAAGGAAATACGCCCCGTGGCCACCCTGATAGCTGATGAAGTGGATCTCACCAAGTACTAGCCGGGCTATGACGCGGAGAACCGGAGAATTCCAACGCCACATTATAAAGTGACCAGCCTGACCCCCCCAATCCGTAAGCATACCTTCACCCCTGAAGTTGATCTGGCCGGACTAATTGATGATGAAGCTGAATTTGAAGCTTTGAATAGCATTGACTGGTCATCATCAACCTTCTAGGAAAGGGAACGGGGCGAAGAAGCGGAGAGGGCTGATCCGGACGCTTCAGGTCAACACGAGAATTAATCCGCCATGGCGGCTCATACCTGTGATGTGCTGAAGAACAATGTGAATCATTTGGACTCGGGGAGTCATGTAATAGAGTAGAAATAACTTTGCTTTGCCGTGCCATCGTGCATGCTTTTGGTGCTCAATACTGTTAAGCCGCCATCTTAAATTCACCCGTATTATACTTATCATCTGTTTCCTTATGCTTGAGCAAGTCTTTTAACTGTCCTGCACACAGAAATAAATCACAAGATCCCTTGGCGGCTTACCACAAGGCGGGTCATAATATCTTGACATATTACCATTAAGATGGAAAAAGAGTCACATATAAGCCTGTTGTGACATATAATTTTGAAACACAACTATAATATCATACCTGTGATCTTTTGATCTGTACTGCTGGTTTATATAACCCGAACAGTAAGGGTGATAACCCAATCTTTGAAAGCCAACACTTCCAAAGATACAATGATTCTCATGTGTTGGCGACTTATCATCCAAAATCAAGCCGGGTTAAATTTAAACCACACTTACACATAGATCTTTGAACAAAAAAGTCTCAAATCAAAATAAAGGCTGCTTTCAAATAAAACTTAAACCAAATAGAATGAAAAAAATCAAGGCTTCTGATTCGAACACGATCAGTAAACCGTCCCAAAGGGGTTAAGCTAGGATTGGAATACGATCATGTAGCCCCAGTGGCTTTGGCGTTGCGCCGATCAAGAGGGTATCGACATCTATGTTCTCTTTGGTTCGAATACGACCTATGTTCGAACAGGAAGCCCCCTAATGACCTTGCGAGTTTTTTAATGACTCTAATTCGAATACGATCAAAGTCGGACCCAAAAGGGGTTAAGCTATGATTCGAATACCATCAAGAAGCCCCCTAGTGAGCTTCGCATTGTGCCGACCAAGAGAGTGCCGATAGCTATGTTCTATTTGGTTCGAATACGATCTATGTTTGAACAGGAAGCCCCCTAGTGATCATGAGGTTTAACGGCTAGATTCGAATACGATCATGAGCCGGACCAAGAGGGTTAAGCGAGATTCGGATATGGTCAGCCCCCAAGTGATCATTTGAAAAGACAATGATGAAGACATATGATCTTTGAGGATGAAAGGGACAGAGGTCCTGCTTTATTTATAATATATACATCGTCAAATAATGTACATCATGAGAGCCGGTGGCTCAAGTGTAGTAAGGCCGAAGATGAGCGATATTCCACGGTCGACGGGTCTCTTCCTCCGACTTACGTGAGTCTTTGTGCTCTCAAACGTCAATAAGGTAGTATGACCCGTTGTTCAAGTTCTTGCTGACCACAAAGGGCCCTTCCCAAGGTGGGGATAACTTATGTGCATCAGTTTGATCCTGGATGAGCCGGAGCACCAAATCACCTTCCTGAAAGGTTCTGGACTTAACCCGACAGCTGTGATAGCGGCGGAGGTCTTGTTGGTAAATCGCTGAGCGGGCTGCTGCCAAGTCATGCTTTTCATCCAACAGGTCAAGTGCATGCTGGCAAGCTTGTTCATTATTAGTTTCAACGTAAGCCGCCACACGGGGTGAGTCATGATGCATGTCACTAGGCAAAACCGCCTCTGCTCCGTAGACCATGCAGAAAGGCGTGTAACCTGCAGACCTGTTAGGAGTAGTATTGATGCTCCATATCACAGAGGGTAACTCCTCAACCCAACAACCCGGCATCCATTGTAAAGGAACCAACAGCTGGGGCTTGATGCCTTTCAAGATTTCCTGATTGGCACATTCAGCTTGAACAATGGACTGAGGATGAGCCACTGATGAAACGTCGATCCGAATATGCTCACGTTGACAAAATTCTTCCACGGCGCCTTTAGACAGATTGGTACCATTGTCAGTTATAATGCTGTGTGGAAAGCCAAAGCGAAATATCACCTTCTTCATGAATTGAACCGCCGTAGCTGCATCACACTTGCTAACTGGCTCTACCTCAACCTACTTTGTGAACTTGTCAACCGCCACCAAGAGGTGGGTCTTTTTATCATTGGACCTTTTGAAAGGCCCAACCATGTCAAGCCCCCAAACTGCAAATGGCCATGTAATTGGAATTATCCTCAACTCTTGAGCCGGTACGTGGGCACGTCTTGATAATTTATGACAACCTTCACATTTATTGACCAGATCCTCCACGTCAGCGTGAGCCGTCAGCCAATAAAATCCATGAAGGAAAGCCTTGGCCACAAGGGACTTTGACCCGACATGATGGCCACAATCCCCTTCATGAATCTCACAAAGAATTTCTTGGCCTTCCTCAGGAGAAACATAACACTGAAACGCCCCAGTGACACTGCGGTCATGCAACTCGCCATTGGCAATTGTCATTGACTTAGACCGCCGGGTTATCTGCTTGGCCAAGGTTTCATCCTCAGGAAACTCGCCCTGGGTCATGTAAGCCAAGTATGGCACTGTCCAATTTGGGATGACGTGAAGAGCTGCCACCAATTGTGCTTCCGGGTCAGGAACATCCAAGTCTTCCTCTGTAGGCAACTTGACAGAAGGGTTATGCAGAATATCCAAGAAAGTATTAGGCGGCATTGGCTTACGCTGAGACCCCAACCGGCTTAAAGCATCAGCCACCTCGTTCTTTCTGTGATCAATGTGCTCCACTTGGTAACCCTTGAAATGTCCAGCAATGGCATCAAATTCACGGCGATAAGCCTCCATGAGAGGGTCCTTGGAATCCCACTTGCCTGAAACTTGCTGAGCCACCAAATCTGAGTCACCGAAGCACCTTACCCGGCTTAAGCTCATCTCCTTAGCCATCCCAAGACCATGGAGCAAGGCCTCATACTCAGCTGCATTGTTAGTACAAGGAAACATCAGTCGTAGCACATAACAAAATTTGTCACCTTGAGGGGAAGCTTAAACAACTCCAGCCCCCGAGCCCTCCAATTGCCTGGACCCATCAAAGTGAATAGTCCAATATGTGTTGTTTGGCTTCTCTTCAGGCATCTGCAGCCCTGTCGAGTGGTTGATGAAGTCCACCTGTGCTTGAGACTTGATAGCAGTGCGTGGCACATACTTTAAACCATGAGGCCCAAGCTCAATAGCCCACTTGGCGACTTGTCCTGCGGCTTCTCTGTTTTGAATGATATCTCCCAAAGGAGCAGAACTGACCACAGTGATAGGATGACCAGAAAATACTGCTTAAGTTTCCGGCTTGCCATGAACGCCCCATAAACGAGCTTCTGCCAATGTGGATACCTTTACTTGGACTCAATAAGGACCTCACTGATGTAATAAACCAGCTGTTGAACCGGATGTTCTTTACCAGCCTCCTTGCGCTCCACCACAATGGCCACACTGATGACACGTGTGTTGGAAACCACATATATCAATAATGGCTCTTTGTCAATAGGAGCAGCAAGGACTGGTGGCTCAACTAGCTGTCTCTTCAAGTCTTCAAAGGCAGCTTGAGCAGCATCACTCCAGACAAAGTCGTTTGTCTTCTTCATCATCTGATACAGTGGTATGGCCTTCTCACCTAACTGGCTTATGAACCGGCTTAAAGTAGCAATACGACCTACCAAACGTTGAACATCATTGATACACGCCGGCTTAGCCAAAGAAGTGATCGCCTTGATCTTCTCCGGGTTAGCCTCAATGCCTCTGTTAGAAACAAGAAAACCCAACCGCTTGCCTACAGGCACGCCAAAAACACACTTGGCCGGGTTAAGCATCATGTTGTAGACCCAGAGGTTATCGAAGGTCTCCTTCAGATCATCTATCAAGGTCTCCTTCACTCTGGATTTCACCACAATGTCGTCCACATAAGCATGGACATTACGCCCAATCTGATTATGAAGACAGTTCTGCACACACCGCTGATAAGTCGCCTAGGCACTCTTAAGCCCAAAAGGCATAGACACATAGTAGAAGGCTCCAAATGGAGTAAGAAAAGCCGTCTTCTCCTGGTCCTTAACTGCCATCTTGATCTGATGATAACCAAAATAAGCATCTAGAAAACTCAGGCGCTCACAACCCGCCGTAGCATCAATGATCTGATCAACACGAGGGAGAGCGAAGGGATTAGCCGGACAAGCTTTGTTTAAATCCGTGCAATCCACACACATACGCCAAGTGCCGTTCTTCTTAAGCACCAGCACCGGGTTAGCCAACCACTCTGGATGAAAAACTTCAATAATGAACCCGGCCGCAAGGAGCCGGGCCACTTCCTCACCAATGGCCTTACGGCTCTCTTCATTGAACCACCGAAGAAACTGCTTGACCGGCTTAAATTTTGGATCAATATTAAGAGTGTGCTCAACGATTTCTCTCGGTACACTCGGCATGTCAGAAGGCTTCCATGCAAAGATGTCCCAGTTCTCACGGATGAAATCGATGAGCGCGCTTTCCTATTTGGGATCCAGATTGGCACTGATACTGAACTGCTTAGACGAGTCGCCTGGCACAAAGTCAACAAGCTTGGTGTCATCGACCGACTTAAACTTCATTACCGACTCATGTTCTGTGGTTGGCTTCTTCAAAGACGTCATGTCTGCCCGGTCAACATTGTCCTTGTAGAACTTCAATTCCTCTGCCGCACAAACAGATTCAACGTAAGCAGCATCACCTTCCTCACATTCCAAGGCTATCTTCCGTCTCCCATGCACTGTGATGGTTCCTTTATGACCCGGCATCTTGAGCTGCAAATAAACATAACATGATCGTGCCATGAACTTGGCATAAGCCGGCCGTCCGAACAGGCCGTGATACGGGCTCTTGATTTTGACCACCTCAAAGGTTAACTTGTCAGCCCTAGAATCATGCTCATCTCCAAAGGCTACCTCCAGCTCAATCTTACCCACTAGGTATGCCGACTTACCAGGGACCACTCCATGAAAAATAGTGTTGGAAGTCTTGAGATTTTTATCAGTCAAACCCATGCGACGAAAAGTCTCATAATAGAGGATGTTGATGCTACTGCCTCCATCCATGAGCACCTTAGTGAATTATACCCACCAACCTGAGGTGCGACCACCAAGGCCAAGTGACCCGGATTTTCAACCCAGGGAGGGTGATCATCCCTACTCCATATAATATGCTGCTCAGACCATCTCAAATAACGAGGAACTGCTGGCTCAACAGCATTCACAACCCTCTTATGAAGCTTCTGGTCTCGTTTGCACAAACTGGTGGTAAACACATGATATTGTCCACTATTCAGCTACTTTGGATTACTCTGATATCCACCCTGCTGCTGCTGCTGACCTCCCTGGCTAGATTGTTGATTATAACCACCTTGATTACCCTGAAAGTTATGAAAATTGGAATTTGAATCGCCGCTCGGGCCATGAAAGCCGCCGCCACCTGAGCTGCCACCAGGCCCATGATTACCATCGAACATGTTGGAATTTTTGAAAGCCTTCATGATCGTGCAGTCCTTCCATAGGTGAGTGGTAGGTTTCTGCGGGGTGCCGTGTCTCGGACAGGGCTCATTCAGCAACTGCTCAAGCATGGGGCTTGACCCGCCGGACCGAGGAGGTGGCCTCCCCTTCCGTCGTTGATTGTTGCCCTGCGCATTGGTGTTAGCCACGAACTCCAAGCTACCATCAGCCTTACGTTTATTATTACCTCCTTGATTTGCCGGGTTATGATGAGGACCCTTGGCGTTGCCGTTCTTTTTTCCCTTCCCTATCTTTTCATCATCAGACTCGGGATCTTTGGTACTAACAGAGCTGGCGTACTTGACTAGAGCCGCCATCAGCTAGCCCATGTCATTACAATCGCGCCTGAGCTTCCCCAGCTTCATCTTCAGCGGCGCAAAACGGCAATTTTTCTCCAACATTAAGATTGCAGAGCTGGCATGCATCTTATCAGATGAATGTATTATGGCTTTGACCCGGCGCACCCAATGGGTCATGGACTCACCCTCCTCTTGCTTGCAATTAGTCAAATCCACAATTGACATGGGCTGCTTGCATGTATCCTTGAAGTTTTGAATGAACCGGGCTTTTAACTCTGCCCATGAACCGATGGAATTAGGCGGCAGCCCCTTCAACCAAGTGCGGGCAGTCCCATCCAACATCATCGTGAAGTACTTGGCCATCGCAGCATCGCTGACCTCCAGTAGCTCCATAGCCATCTCATAACTTTCAATCCACGCCCCAGGCTGTAAGTCGGCCATATAATTGGGCACCTTTCGAGGCCCTTTGAAATCCTTGGGCAAACGCTCGTTACGTAGAGCCGACACCAGACAAGGGACACCTCCGGTCCTAGTGGTCAGGCCTGCCTCAATAGAAGTCATCGGATAAACCGGAAAAGGCCGATAAGCCCCCCGCTGAGCCGCCTCTCAGCCTCTTGACATATTCTATCCTGATCAATCAAGTTAAGAGCTCCATCACATGCCGGGTCATGCCCGCACGGCTGGTCACGGCGCCGGGCGTTCCTTGAAACGGCCGCTGAATCCATGTGCCTGCTATAACTCGGGGTCCAGCTTGGACGCAGGGTTGAATGGATCCTATCTTGGCTGTATGAGTACGCCTCCTGCTGCGCTAAAGCCGTCTGAAGAAGCTCTCTGATCCTGCGTGTTTCAACCGGCATCGGAGAGTCGCCCTCCACCGGGAGAGTGGCCAATCGTGCCGCCGCAGCAATCATGTTCTCCAAAGGGTTAAAATAATGACCCGGTGGTGTTGGTACATACTGAGGTGGAGCAGTATTCATCCGGGGTGGCTCCATCGTACGCGACTGAACCGGTGTCCCAGCCCCGGGTGTTGTGACCTAGTTTACCTTCGGCGGGTTACTGGGCCCTGCCCCGGGCGTTCAAAAGAGGTTTCGAGGATCATAAACTGGAGGCAGACGATATAGACTCTTATGATACCTTCTCCTCACGACCTCGTTTGATGCATTCTGATCCATCATGAGTTCGAAAGCCTGCGACTGAATCCGCCGAGCCTGAGTGTCCAGAGCCGCCCACTCTGCGGTTATCCTGACATCTTCCACTGCCATGTCTTCCTTAGCCTGCATTATATCTTGTTTTAATTGCGCCACTTCTACAGCATGTTGAGCTTGATCCGCCGGGTTGACCACGATGGTTAACAGAGCTGTCATCTTATCCATGTGATCCGTCAGCACCTAAGCCGGTGGGTGCACAGGGCCTCTAGCCCTGGCTGCTGCTGACCCGAAAGTTATTGCTGCCGCAGTTGTGGAGTTTTGAATGGGTTGCGTGCCAGCCATGAAGATCCCAACTCTGCTCGGTGGCTCAAGGAGATTTGGAATACCACTGCCATCGGAACAACCCCCAAGCCCGCCGTCTTGCAATTGATACAATGAATCTGTCTCACCCGTGGACGACTCGCCATCAGAGTAGATGGCCGTCTCACCGGCCGGCACAGTTCCTTCAGAAAGTTCCCGTCCATGGATGCATCCCACAAAGGCACGCTTCATAACAACCTGAGCCCGGGCGGGTCTCGCACACTGAGCCATCTTGACGAGGTCGGTGCAGATGTCCGCTCAGGGCCCGGCTCGCCGATCTTGCCGATGAAGACGTGGATTCCGCCGAAGGGGACCCGGTACCCGTACTCAATTGAGCCGGCGTCGGGGCCCTAGCCTACGTCGTCGATGTAGAGCTTGCCGCGACGACTCTTGGTCATCCGGCCCACAGCATATCCCTTGAGCCCTTCGAAGCTGCCCTTCAAGAACTCAAATCCACTATGCGCTGGCCCCACAGTGGGCGTCAACTGTCATGGAATTGTCACGTTAGATGTCCTAGTGGAAGGACTTAGTCATGGAGCCATCGCAACTAGGAAGCTTAAAGGGGTTAATCGGGACAAAGGACACGGGGTTTATACTGGTTCGGCCCCTTATGGTGAAGGTAAAAGCCTACGATCCCGTTTTGAGTGGGTTTGCTTATGACTCGATTACCAGGGAGCGAAATCGCTTGACCTAGCTCTCGATCTGATGTTACTTGCCCTGAACCGCCGCTGGGTCGTCCCTTTATATACAGAGGTCGATGCCCAATGGCTCATAGAGTCCCGACCGGCTCATAAACAGTGTCCGGCTCGGTCTCTAACTATTCTTGCCTTACAATACAAGTCATGTACATATGGCGGTTTATCTCTACGGGCCTTAAGTCGCCTTTGGGCTTTGGGCCCTTAACTGAACCGCCATCTTCAGGCTTGTCTTGTGCTTCAAGAGTCTTCATAGGTATAACCCGGCCCCTCCTGGGCGGGTCATACCTAATAGTTATATCCCCAACAAGGGCCTCAACAAGTTGTCACCTATCTGGGAAGGCTCGTTCAAGGTGGTCCACATCGCCCAACCAGGGTCGGTCTAACTGGACGCGGAAGAAGGAAACCCCATGCCAAATGCATGGAATATCGAAAACCTTCACACGTTCTACCCCTAAGCAAGATACTCTTGTACATATGTATTTGGGGCCTCCCCCGCTAAGGAGTAAGACTAGTATGATGGAATCCTTGCCTTTGTCACTACCATGTGTAATGCCTGGGCGGAAGTACAATGATTTGTTCCTTTCGCAATACGGAGATATACTCTCGGGCTCTTTCCCGGGACTATTGAACACTCGTTCCCCCCCCAAGGATAGTGGAGTTATGATGGCATGCCCCCTAATGATACGAAAACGTTCTTGGGCATCGCCCCATACGAACCTCTTTTGCAGGGTGTTGGGTACCCATTTCTCGCCTTGTTGGGAGACGAGTCACAACGATGTGATTCCCCATATCTAGTACGAACCACTTTTTGGTAGGGCATCATGCACTAGTTTCTTTCTCCCCACATGATAGGAGGAGTCACAGCGATGCGTCTCTCCTGCACCCATGGAAACACTCTCGGATCCACCCCGTACGAACCTCTTCCCGCAGTGTGGCGGACAATCGCTTTTCTCCTCGTGACAGGCAGAGTTACAATGACACATTCCTCCTGCAAGCATGGACACGTTTTCAGGTATCCCCTGTATGAACCTCTTTCTGCGGGATGCAGAACGTTAGTTTTTCTCTAGGCATGGTAGGCGAAGCCACCATCACCTCACACAACTTCCGCCAGAGTACCAAGACAACAGACGACCTCCATGGGTACTCTGTCCCCCCTAATGCTTGCTTGATTGATGCGTGACGACCATGGTGTCGGTGCAACAAACCCTGGGTCTGTTGCCCTGACTATGCATAGGCACATGATCAAGATTGGAGCACCAGTCCAAGACACAGTACGAGAAGCCAAGAGATTCGAAGAACCAGCCAGCAGATCAGAGAGACCAAGACTAAGCCAGAAAAGGAAGACGTCATCAAGAGAGGCCTCCCTTGCAGGGCAGGCGAGCACGACAAGGGGCAAGGCTAGCCCCAGGAGAAGATGACCAAGGCGTCCTGGCAGGGCCTGCCGGGACTCGCGGAGGCCGAACCGCCTTACCAACCACTCCACCACGACTCACGTCATCGATCAGTGTGGTGTCAAGCAGTAGAGTGATTAAGTGGCAGTCATTCACCACATGGCAGCCCCTTTCTACCAAGAAAACCCATAGATGACACCCGTCCTGTGACGTGTCAGATGAGCAGGCGTGGAGCTGGCGAGATCGCCCGGCAAGCCTTGCCAGGCATCCAACGACGTGACGTTAAGTGGTGCATTAAATGCACCCTCTCAACCTGCAGACTTAGATATGATAGCACTATTTGCTATCTTATCAGTGTTTAGTGATTGATTTGCCACTGTGGTGACCCCTTAACCTACAAAAGGAGGCCCATGGCAAACGGTAGACAGGGTTCGGGAGATTAGAGAGTTGGAGAAGTCGCACCCTCACACGCATGTAGTCGCTGTCGCCCTGAGGAAACCCTTGCCGGGCAAGTGTACTACGCTCCACCACCACATTTCCACCATAAATCCACCAAAGTAGGAGTAGGGTTTTGCACCTCGCGGAAGCCCGAACCTGGGTAAAACTGCCCACGTGATCTCTGCCGTGCTGCCCCACATTGGTCTGCTCTTTGTGCAACACGACGTCCCCTGCCGAACCGGCAAGGGGCCATCCTGGTACCATAGGTGGCCGTGGTTTCCCACGACATCTTTGGCGTGCCAGGTAGGGGGGATCACTTGCGCGAACCAGAAGGTGTCAGTAGCGCGTCATGTTCATCACCATCTACATCTTCGACGACGGCATCGACCATGGCGTCCAAGAAGAAACCACCTTCTTCGGCTCATCCATCCACCTCGAAGGCTCTGCCGCCCACGGCCTCCAACGCTGGGGGGAAGGGGGGCACGGAGATGCGCGAGGACGCGAACGCTATTGGGGATGTGGTCGTAGCGGGCGGTACCACCACCACTTCCCCCGCGGCTGACTCAGGAGCAGGAGGCACCGGAGGAGAGCAGCGTCAGCAAGACCCTGACAGCCACGCCCCGCTCATATGGGCACAATCACAGTGAGGGCACTCAATCTGCGGCAAACCGCCCTCCGGCCATCCATGTCACGGGCGCGGCCGCCGCGCATGCACTTTCCCCCGGGCGAGTCGACCAAGCTACTGCGCCCAACAGAGCCACTGGCCCTCGAGTGCCTTCGCTGCACCACCCTGTCATCCAGGTAGTTGCACCGCAACAGTGGGGGCGCAACGCTGCTGCCGCCGGCTCTGCCAGGAGCCGAGCGACGGTGCAAAGACCTCATCTTCATCCATGCCAAGTACAACCTCGGAGGCCATGGCGTGGGCTCAGCTGCTGCTGAGGTTTCCATCAGCGGCCGAGCAGATGGACGAATGGCGTGCCACCATCCAAAGTATGCTCGGTTTCGCCGAAGCTGGGGGCTCATGGCGAGCTGACCTTCCATGACCTCCTGAAAGTGCAACTAATCCCCGGGTGGTTTTGGTAATTAATAACAACATATATATCATTGAACTAATAGTTTCTTGAGAATCATTTCAGAAAGTTTAGTGATATGGGTAAGGCAATGACTGAAGAAGTGGACCCCTCAAAATGCTAAGGCAAGCATTGGCAAAAGCTCAAGACTCCATTTTTGGTTTAGTGATCCAAGATCACATTGAGTCTATAGGAAAGCCAATACTATTAAAAGGGGATGAGGTTATGTTATTGATCTGGTTGCTCAAAGTGCTTAGTGATATATCTCCTAAACTATCAGCAACTCTCACTTCCATAATACACTCATAAGTAATCTCGGTCCCACCGATTTCCTAAACTCAGTCACACCAAGATGAACCACCTCAGCCACAAAGCCAAACCCTAGAAATTTCGGATTTTCCGATTTTGAACTCGGTCTCACCGAAACTAGTGTTGCCAAGCTTCTGTAACCTTCTGTCATCAAATCGGTGTCACCGAGATGATAAAGTCGGTCCCACCGAGATTGGCAAACCCTAGTCTTTGGAAGAATCGGACTCACCGAGATTGTATTTTCGGTCCCACCGAAAATCCCAACGTTCACATGTTTTGAACTTTCGGTCTCACCGAGTTGTCAACTTTGGTCTGACCGAGATTGGTCAAATGTGTGTAACGGTTGGATTTTGTGTGGAGGCTATAAATACCCCTCCACCCCCTCTTCATTCGTGGAGAGAGCCATCAGAAAGAACTACCACTCCTACCTTACATTTCTGAGAAGAAAACTACCTACCCTTGTGTTGAGATCAAGTTGCTCCACTCCCACCATATGAAGCTTGATTTCTAGCCTTCCCAAGTTGCTTTCCACTCAATCCTTTCTTCCACCACAGCCAAATCAGTGAGGAGAGTTGAGTGTTGGGGAGATTATCATTTGAAGCACAAGAGCAAGGAGTTCATCATCATCAACACCATCTATTACCTTTTGGAGGGTGGTGCCTCCTAGATTGGTTAGGTGTCGCTTGGGAGCCTCCGTCAAGATGTGGAGTTGAACCAAGAAGCTTGTAAGGGCTAGGAGATCGCCTACTTCGTGAAGATCTACCCCGAGTAAGGCTAGTCCTCCGTGGGCGTGAGCCATGATGGCATAGACAAGGTTGCTTCTTCGTGGACCCTTCGTGGGTGGAGCCTCCGTGGACTCTCGCAGCCGCTACCCTCCGTGGGTTGAAGTCTCCATCAACGTGGATTGACGATAGCACCACCTATCGGAACCACGAGAAAAATCTCCGTGTCTCCAAATTGCGCTTGCTCTTCTCCACCTCTCTTTACTACATGTGCAATTTACTTTCCGCTGCCTATACTCTAGAATTGCATGTGTAGGGTGATACTTGACTTGATCATTATCGTGAATCTGCCAAAACTTGTCTTTATCAAAAGGCTGAATTTTTATATTGTCAAGTAGTCTAATCACCCCCTCTAGACATACTTTCGATCCTACAAGTGGTATCGAGCTTTGGTCTCCATTGTATTGATTTCATTGCATTGACTCCATAAGCTTGGTTTCACAACCTAGGAGAGTATGGCGCCTAGTGAGGGTAATTTTCAGAGAGGTCCTTACTTTGATGGTTCAAATTTTGCTAGTTGGAAGCATAAAATGAAAATGCATATTCTTGGACATAACCTGCCGATGGGGCATTATTTGTGTTGGTTTGCAAGGTGAGTTCTTCGAGGAAGGAAAAGTTCGGATCGTGAAGCTACAATGGATGAATTGCGGATGTTGCAAAACAATGCTCAAGCTTGTGACATTCTCTTCAATGCTTTGTGTCCCGAGGAGTTCAACAAAATCAGCCGCCTTGAGAATGCAAAAGAGATTTGGGATACTTTGGTCGAAATGCACGAAGGTACCGAGTCCGTGAAGGAATCAAAGCTAGATGTTCTTCAAGGTCAACTTGACAAGTTCAAGATGAAGGAAGGTGAAGGAGTCGCTGAAATGTACTCTAGGCTTGCTCTCATCACAAATGAGATTGCCGCTTAGGAAGCGAAGAAATGACCGACCGATTCATCATCAAGAAGATTCTCGAGCTTTGGATGGAAAGTATGACACCGTGTGCACTTTGATCCAAATGATGCCAAACTACAAGAATCTCAAGCCAACCGAAGTCATTGGAAGAATTGTTGCTCATGAAATGACACTTAAAGATAAGGAAGAGCTTCACAACAAGTCAAGTGGTGCTTACAAAGCTACATGTGATGCTCCCACAACCTCAAGTGACAAGCTAGTTTCCAATGAAGAGATAAGCCTAATGGTGAAGAACTTCAACAAATTCTACAAGAGTAGAAGCAAGGAAAGAAGCTCAAAGTCTAGATCATATGATGAAAAGAGATCTTCTAGTCGTGATCGAATCTGCTACAATTGTGGAAGACCCGGACACTACTCAAATGAGTGTTCGCTCCCCACAAGAGAAGAGAAGAATCTCCAAGAAGAAGAAGCTCAAGAGAAGAGTCACCTCGAAAGAGAGAAGGAGTAGAGATGATCGTTATGAACGAAGACCCTCTCGGAGAAGCAAGGATTCGGAGAGGAAAGACAAGTCATCAAGGAGCTACACAAGAAGAAAACATCAAGCTCACGTGGGTGAATGGGTCCGCCCGACTCCGACAATCACTCCGAAAGAAGCTATCACTCCAACTCCGACTACACCAAGATGAAGGTGTTGCGGTCTTGCTCTCGTGTCCTCCAACTCCAACTCCTATGACTTATTTGATTCACCAAATGAGGGAATTGGAAGATGCTTCATGGCTAAAGGCCCCAAGGTATCACACCCTGAATTTATTGACTTTGATAGTGATGAGGATGACTTGCTTGGTGAAGATGAGCTTTTACATGACAAATCTAGTGAGCCTAGTAATGATGAACATGCTAGTAGTCTTTATAGTCGAGAAGAGTCGAATGACAATGCTATGAAGGAGATTGAGCGTCTAACTAAAGAACTAAACACTCTTAAGTTAGCTCATGAAACAACTCAAGAAGATCATAGAGAGCTCCTAAGATCTCATGAGAAGCTACGCTTCAAGAAGCTCAATCTAGAGCAAGAACATGAGTTTCTAAAAGCAATCAATGAAGATCTTCGAAAGAAGAGTTCTTCATATCTTGCCAAACGACTTCTCTTGTCTAATTTCTTGCCACCTATTAAAACTAAGCATGACAAGCATAAGAAAAATTCTTCATCTAGTAGTAACAATAACCATGCTAAGTCCAATATTGTTGCTTCTAGTAGTTCTCTTGATTCCACTAACAATGTTTCAAGCCAAGTTACACTTGAGCAAGAAAATAGTTTATTGAAAGGGATTATAGAGAAAGGTGTCTACAAGAGCCTTGCCGGAAGCAAGAACTTTGAGGAAATTGTTCGCAAGCAAGGAAGGCACCGGAAGAATCAAGGAATTGGTTTTGAGCGAAAGTTCAACGCCGAGGGTGTTGAATGGGAAGAAGGTCAATATCCCACTCCAAAGTTTGTTTCTCAAAAGGAGAAGTATGATCCTACTTCTTCCAATGTGGAACAAGCACAAGATGACCTTCCACCACAAGACCACAAGCTAAAAGGCAAGGACAAGCTTCAAGAGGAGATTGATGCATTTATTGAAGCACCTAAAGCCATGGTCAAGTGGGTTCCCAAGGAAACGCCAAGTTCTACTTCGTCAAGCTCAACTACAACCCCAAGGATTCCCATCAAGATGATGTGGATCCCAAGAAGAAGAACTAGAGAGTTCTTGAGGGTGACTCCGCCAACATACTTCACTCACATTCATTTTGGCAAGAACTTGTGCAATCAACTTCCACATCTTGCACTAGTTCATGGAGTCACAAACCCTCTTGTTGGTAAGTCAAGGGACAAGGTAATCATTGCTTTCATGGACATCATTCTTTGTGTACTTCAATCTATGTCCATGGATATCCTTGTTTGTTCCTTGTGGGACTAACCCATGTAGGTATTGAAAGTGCCCGAATCCAAAGGATTGCTCCCAACTCTTGATGATCTTCATCAACATTGAGCATCCACATCTTCAACATCTACATGAAGTCTTCTACGACAACCCAAGGTTAGTTTGACCCTTTAAAAGGGGTTCTCACATCAGGAGGGAGCTTTGCTCTAAAGAATTGAGCTAAAGCATCTTCAAATGATGTGAACACATCAATGCTTTATGTAAAAGTGGTAAACCCACTTGTGCTTAAATGATGAGTATGACCTATGATCAAATGTTCTCATTTGACTCCTAAGTCAATATACTCATATATAGATGACCTAGTCATCGACAAATTGTGTGATAGTAGCTAGTGTGTTGTTTGTGCATGTTTGACACATATTTCATTTGCTATCTTATTGTGTGAGCATGTTGGATGCATGATTTTATCCATTCGAGGACATCCATTTGTTGCTTTGGTCTTTTGGATTTTTCTGACCAAATGGATGGACAAGAATGCCTAAGTTCCTCCCCTAGCTATCTATGCTTTCTTGTCTCAAATTCTATTCATGCTTATATCACAAACTTTGAACAAGCCACTTTCGGACACACCGAGTGAGGAGCACTCGGAGCCACCGATCCGTCAAAGGCTAAACTTCCAAAACCTTCTAAGTAATTTCGGTCAGACCAACCCACTCAAACTCGGTCAGACCGAAAGCACTTGATTGATCTAGGTTTTCACCTCGGTGAAACCGAAGTTACAAATTCGGCGTGACCGAAATGTGTAACTGCCCTGCAGTTATCCATCTCGGTGCCACCGAGTTTTACAACTCGGTCCCACCGACAGCAGAGGGGTATATATACTCCGTGGGTCGCGCGCATTGATTTCTACTTCAAACGCCTCGCCCCCACACCCCTTGCTGCTGCCGCCGGGTCTCCGGATCGCCTCCGTTGCCGCTTTGTGCGCCTCGCCGCAGTCTCCGTCGCCAACGGACATTCTCTCCGCGCTGTTGCCACCGTAGAGGAACTCCACCAAGTTAGGGTGAGTTTCGATCCCTCTCGTGCTTCCATCTCCGATTCTATGCACGATTGGTTTGCCTAGCATCTTGCCACGTTTGAGATCTTCCTTAACACCAGATTAGTTCGTTAGAACGAAATTCGAGTAAAAGTTTTAGGGTTAGGTTTCCGCCGAACACATCTCGGTGAGACCGATTCTACATTCTCGGTATGACCGATTTGGCCTCTGGCCATTGCACTGCACCTTTCGGACCAACCGAGTTGTGCAAATCGGTGCGACCGAAATGAGGATTTAGTGAAACCCTAGTGTTCTCGGCAAGACCGAAACCCACTTCGGTCCAACCGAAAGAGGTGTGAATGCTTCGTTTGAACACTTCGGATTCACCGAATTTTAGACTCGGTCGACCGAAATGCATTCTGTGAAAACCTAAAACTGAAATTTGAACTCATTTTTTAAAAAATCTTCTGCTTTGTGATAACTCTTCTACTCGCCTACACCTAATCTATTCACAAAGTTGTCACCATGTCGATGCCGGTGACAGCCGTAACAGGTCTGAGTCACCAATTGCTGAAATTCCAGAGGCGTGCACTAGTCCCGAGGCCAAGCAGCTTTTCAGATGATGGTGAAAGGAGCACACCAAGTGGTTTGCCTCCTGCAGCCACCGAGGGCGTAAAGAAGAGGAATTCGATGAAGAAGATTCGATTTCATTGCTTGAGGAAGAGATCTCCTCCAAGCCAAAGAGAAAAGTTGCTGCCAAAGAGCATCAAGGGCAGAAAACCAAGAAAGGCACCAAAGAAAGTGAAGAAGTCCACTGCTGCCAAGAAGCTGAGTATGGAAGAGGAAACTTCAAGCAAGGTGAAGAAAACTTCCAAGAGGAAGAGGATTGTGCATGATGAAGCAGCAGATGATGATGATGATGAGGAAGCACCTCAGCCTCCTCAAAAGCCTAAGCTCATGGGTGATGCCATCAGGGCAGGAGCCCCTTCTAAGTCCAAGCCATCTGCTCTAGCAAAGGCAGCTCAAGCCAAGCCTGCTGCCAAGCCCAAGAAAACTGTCAGGAACATTCCAGCTTCAGAGAATAAGAAAGATAATGTGCCACCAGCTGAGTCAGATGATGAGGCACCTGTATTGCTGAAACTTCGTCAGAAATTGCCAATTCACAATGATGCTCATCCTCGAGCTGAGAACATGAAGGAAAGAAAGGATAGAGGTCTCGGGCTATGGAGACAAGCTGATCCATATGTCAGTGAGGAGAAGAGCTGTCAGAGATCCAAGGTTCCACACCGTAGAGAGCAGCAGGACTTCTATGAGATCTGTGCTTATGGACAAGAAGCCCATAGTTGCAGATACTAGATATGTTGACTTGGGCATACATTGACAAAGGAAGAGCACAGAGACTTCTTTCCACATGTGCATGAGAGCTTCACTGCATGTGGTGTTGCAGATTTCGTTGGTCAGAAGCTGACAGATTGGAATGATGAGATGATAATGCAATTCTATGCCACAGCTCATTTCTATCCGGATGGAAAGATCACATGGATGATCAAGGCCAAAGATTCTCTTCAACTGTTGAAGAATGGGCAGACCTTGCTGAATGCTCCAAAGGCAGAGAGGATGATGTTGATGTCTATGGTATTCCCAAGAAAACCATGAATCTATGAAGAATATGTACAATGAGGTACCAGCTAAGGATGTAGAAATCGAAGCTCGGCTCGGTGTATCATCTCCGAGCAGGTCTACCTACCACAAACACAATTCGAGGCATACCTTTATGCCCAAGTCCGAGATCATCGCATGATCGAGGGTATTCTATCAACATGCTGCATATACTTGATCGAAGGCACCTTTCAAGGTGATGGACCCGATAGTTGAGACTATCAAGAGGACTGCAGCAGACTGAAGAGGTCGTGTGGATTTGCCCGCACATTCAGATGCTTATCAATGCCAAGTTTGGCACGGGCACATACTTGTTGGATAGACCACACTTGCCACCGCAGCCCCGAGCATGAGGACAATGAAGTTGTGATGGATGAGGAGGACCCAACGTCGCTTGAAGGTCAAGCAAAGAGTGAAGCTGCCAAGAGAGCTAAAGCTGAGAAGGAAGCAGCGGCAGCAGCAGCCTAAACCCAAGAGTGTTGGAGAGCAGCTCCTTGAAGCTACCCAGAGGATTGAACAACGCCTGCCAGCATTGTGTAGTCTCGGGAGAGTCTTGAGAGGATTGTTGAAGATAAGATCCATGCTCTGATGTCAAGTCGATCAAGTGCAAGTCACCGCACAACAAGCTTGAGGCAGATATCGAGGAAGCAAAGAGGAGAAGGCAGAGCTCATGCGTGAGATGCAGGATGACCTAGTCCAGATGATTATGAACAGCCTGCTCCGGTTCCCACAAGACCCGATCAGCTGCTATTCCAAAGGATGTACACCAGACTACAGCCTCAAGACCTCCCACAGCTCCATCAGTTCCAGCTCCAGCTCAAAGTGACCACTCCTCCAGCCTCCACATGACATCACCAAGCCTTTGCAGATGCAGCCATCTCAACTCCATCAACCTGCATAGAGCCGCCAGCAGAGTCCCCAAGGACGCTTAGCTCTATACTTTTCAACTTTTGGTAACTTGTTGCCAAAGGGGAGAAATTGTATAGATCATAGGACTTCGAGAGAGAGTGCTTTGTCTTTGCGCTTTTGCTCTTTCATTCATTTGCGGTCTTTTGAGATACTTTTGAGCTTTTCGAGACATTACGTGTGTTTGATACTACGCTTGCTCTACTTTGATGAGTGCTTGGTCGCACTATGCCTTAATGTGTGCTTAATGCTTATCATATGCTATTCATATCTTGTATGACCATTTACTCATGTCTTGGTGATTGGGTGCATGCTATTCATTCTTATCATTTTGTGCGCTCCACCAAGATGTATGTGACATGGAAGAGTGACCCATGATCCTAATCGATTGTGCATTTGCATTCAAATGCAAATCTTAAATAATGCACAAATTTAGGGGAGCTCTTGCTTATCACATACTTCTCAAAGCGATTTATACTATTCATTGATTATATCCTTTGTCGAAAGCTTTGATCTATATGTTGTCATCAATTACCAAAAGGGGAGATTGAAAGTGCAACTAATCCCGGGTGGTTTTGGTAATTAATAACAACATATATATCATTGAACTAATAGTTTCTTGAGAATCATTTCAGAAAGTTCAAGATATGGGTATGGCAATGACCAAGAAGTGGACCCCTCAAAATGCTAAGGCAAGCATTGGCAAAAGCTCAAGACTCCATTTTTGGTTTAGTGATCCAAGATCACATTGAGTCTATAGGAAAGCCAATACTATTAAAAGGGATGAGGTTATGTTAATGATCCGTTGCTCAAAGTGCTTAGTGATATATCTCCTAAACTATCGCCAACTCTCACTTCCATAATACACTCATAAGTAATCTCGGTCCCACCGATTTCCTAAACTCACCACACCGAGATGAACCACCTCACCACAAAGCCAAACCCTAGAAATTTCGGATTTTCCGATTCTCAACTCGGTCTCACCAAACTAGTGTTGCCAAGCTTCAGAATCTTCGTCATCAAATCGGTGTCACCGAGATGATAAAGTCGGTCCCACCGAGATTGGCAAACCCTAGTCTTTGGAAGAATCGGACTCACCGAGATTGTATTTTCGGTCCCACTGAAAATCCCAACGCTCACATGTTTTGAACTTTCGGTCTCACCGAGTTGTCAACTTCGGTCCGACCGAGATTGGTCAAATATGTGTAACGGTTGGATTTTGTGTGGAGGCTATAAATACCCTCCACCCCTCTTCATTCGTGGAGAGAGCCATCGAAAGAACTACCACTCCTACCTTACATTTACGAGAAGAAAACTACCTACCCTTGTGTTGAGATCAAGTTGCTCCACTCCCACCATATGAAGCTTGATTTCTAGCCTTCCCAAGTTGCTTTCCACTCAATCCTTTCTTCCACCACAGCCAAATCAAGTGAGGAGAGTTGAGTGTTGGGGAGATTATCATTTGAAGCACAAGAGCAAGGAGTTCATCATCATCAACACCATCTATTACCTTTTGGAGGGTGGTGCCTCCTAGATTGGTTAGGTGTCGCTTGGGAGCCTCCGTCAAGATGTGGAGTTGAACCAAGAAGTTTGTAAGGGCAAGGAGATCGCCTACTTGTGAAGATCTACCCCGAGTAAGGCTAGTCCTCCGTGGGCGTGGCCATGATGGCATAGACAAGGTTGCTTCTTCGTGGACCCTTCGTGGGTGGAGCCCTCCGTGGACTCTCGCAGCCGTTACCCTCCGTGGGTTGAAGTCTCCATCAACGTGGATTGACGATAGCACCACCTATCGGAACCACGAGAAAAATCTCCGTGTCTCCAAATTGCGTTTGCTCTTCTCCACCTCTCTTTACTACATGTGCAATTTACTTTCCGCTGCCTATACTCTAGAATTGCATGTGTAGGGTGATACTTGACTTGATCATTATCGTGAATCTGCCAAAAACTTGTCTTTATCAAAAGGCTGAATTTTTATATTGTCAAGTAGTCTAATCACCCCCCCTCTAGACATACTTTCGATCCTACACCTCCCCAAGCGACAACGACGGCTCATGCTGCTGCCCGTACAGAGGGGGCTGTCCCCATGGTGTAGTCCCCGCCACAACGGCCGGCGCGAGCGCAAACAAGTCAAGACCCCGACAATGTCTCGATGGCCTCCTCTGACCTCGAGCACGTCCAGGCCAACGGTGAGCCCCGGAAGATAGGCAGGGAGGAGACGCGTGCATTGTTGAGCAGTGCTGCTATGACCTCCGTCGAACCGACGGGTGCGACGGCCCCGACGTCGATGAGCCTGCGCTCGGTATAGGCGGCCCCCTACCTTTCGAGGTTGGCTGCCCTGCCTTTACCCATGGCTGCAACAAGTCCATTGGCCGTTCGTTCGCACATTCAAGCCAGAGATACCTGAGAAGTATGATGGGAGGCTGACCCGGCAGAGTTCCTGAGCATCTACACCATCGCTAATCAGGCTGGCGGGGGAAGAGATGAGAAGGTGTTCACCAACTACGTCCCTTTGGCCCTCAAGTCCAATGTGAGGTCTTGGCTGATGCACCTGCCGGAGAACTCCATTTCGTCATGGGCAGACTTGTGCCACGAGTTCATCAGTGCCTTCACCAGTGGCCACCAGGAGCCGAGCCGGCCCAGCGACCTGCAACTTCTCCTACAAAAGGAAGGAGAAACCCTCCACAAGTATTTACAGAGATTCAGCAAAGTTCATAGAAATATTCCAAATATCCATCCAACAGCTGTGATAGCTGCCTTCCAGTCCAATGTGCGCAACCGCCAGATTCATTCTAAGATGAACGTGCAGTTACCCAAGACTGTGAAGGGGATGTACACTCTACTGGATAAGTGTGCTCGTATGGAGGAGGGAAGGAAGTTGCCCGAAGAGGAAGATTGCGTCAATATAGATTCAGAGGATGATGATGAGTCCACCAGTCAGAAGAGGAGCAAGAAGCGAGTAAGAAGCGGAGGGATAAGGCAGTGATGACCGTTGAAGGATCAGGCACCCCTAGTACCGGGAAGATCGCCAAGGCTGAGATCCCCGGCAAGGAGACTGCCATGTGCACTGATTGCCGGGAGGCTGCGGCTGCCAAGATGTCCGGGAAGGGCGATGGACCGTACTGTAAGATCCATCAGACCAAGGGCCGTGACCTTCAAGAGTGCTATCATGTTGAGCAGTTGGTCAAGAGACAAAGAGCAGAGTATGAGAAGCGCGATAAGGAAAAGGGTCAGAATATTGCTGGCGGTAAGGGCCAAGGAGGTGAAGTAAATCGCCTCGGTAAATCCTTTCGAAACCTAGGAAAACCTGCAAGGGGTCGAGGGAAGGAAGCCTGTGATGATGAGAGTGATAGAGGGGATGAAGAGGAAACCAATGAGCAAGAGTTTCAAAAGGCCACTAACGCCCTGTGCGTTGAGGGGGCTACATCTCTGCACACCTCTCAGCGCCAGCTCCAGCGGTGGGCGCGAGAAGTCAATGCCGTGGAACCAGCGCCAGAGGCCCGAAAGCTACTCAAATGGTCCCATACGCCCATCATCTTTGACAAGGAGGATCATCCTAGCCATACCACTGCGGTGGGGTGCTTTCCATTGTTGGTTTCTCCAACAATTCGCAACCTCAAGGTCACGAAGATGTCGGTGGACGGCGGGGCCGGGCTGAATCTGATTTCCCCAATAGTTATCAGCAAGTTTCAGATAGCAGAGGAAGAGCTAGAGGTTACCGGCATGTTTCAAGGAGTTAATCACGGCAGGAGTCATCCTAAGGGAAACATCACATTGCCGGTAACGTTTGGGGAGAATTGAACTACTGGACCGAGAAGATTGTGTTTGACATGGTCGATCTCCCCATGCCGTACAATGGGATCCTTGGACGCCTGGCTCTGGTTAAATTCGTGGCGGCATCCCACTATGCCTACAACACCCTAAAGATTCCTGGGCCGTGTTGGGGAACACGGTAATTTCAAAAATATCCTACGCACACGCAAGATCATGGTGATGCATAGCAATGAGCGGGAGAGTGTTGTCCACATACACTCGTAGACCATAAGCGGAAGCGTTATGACAACGTGGTTGATGTATTCGTACATCTTCACAATCCGACCGATCTTAGCACCGAAAGTACGGCACCTCCGCAATCTGCACACGTTCAGCTCAGTGATGTCCCACAAACTCATGATCCAGCAGAGTGTTGAGGGAGAGCTTCGTCACCACGACGGTGTGAAGACGGTGATGATGAGCTACCAGCACAGGGCTTCACCTAAGCACTGCAACGATGTGAACGAGGTGGATTATGGTGGAGGGGGGCAGCGCACACGGCTAAGAGATCAATGATCAACTTATGTGTCTATGGGGTGCCCCCCTCCTCCGTATATAAAGGAGTGGAGGAGGGGGAGGGTCGGCCCTCCTATGGCGCGCCCCATGGGGAGTCCTACTCCCACCGGGAGTAGGATTCCCCCCGTTCCCCAGTTGGACTAGGAGTGGAAGGAAGGGGGAGAGAGGGGAAGGAAAGGGGGGGCCGGCCCCCACCATTTCGGATTGGGCTTGAGGGGGCCGCACCCCCTCCTATGCCTCCCTCTATTCTCTCCCACTATGGCCCAATAAGGCCCATATACCTCCGGGAGTCCGGTAACCTCCCGGTACTCCGGTATATGCCCGAACTCACCCGGAACCATTCCGACGTCCAAATATAGTCGTCCAATATATCGATCTTTATGTCTCGACCATTTCAAGACTCCTCGTCATGTCCGTGATCATATCCGGGACTCTGAACTACCTTTGGTACATCAAAACACATAAACTCATAATACCGATCGTCACCGAACGTTAAGCGTGCGGACCCTACGGGTTAGAGAACTATATAGACATGACCGAGACATGTCTCTGGCCAATAACCAATAGCGAAACCTGGATGTCCATATTGGCTCCCACATATTCTACGAAGATCTTTATCGGTCAAACCGCATAACAACATACGTTGTTCCCTTTGTCATCGATATGTTACTTGCCTGAGATTTGATCATCGGTATCTCAATACCTAGTCCAATCTCGTTACCGGCAAGTCTCTTTACTAGTTCCGTAATGCATCATCCCGTAACTAACTCATTAGTCACATTGCTTGCAAGGTTTATAGTGATGTGCATTACCGAGAGGGCCCAGAGATACCTCTCCGACAATCAGAGTGACAAATCCTAATCTCGATCTATGCCAACTCAACAAACACCATCAGAGACACCTGTAGAGCACCTTTATAATCACCAAGTTATGTTGTGACATTTGGTAGCACACAAAGTGTTCCTCCGGTATTCGAGAGTTGCATAATCTCATAGTCATAGGAAAATGTATAAGTCATGAAGAAAGCAATAACAACATACTAAACGATCAAGTGCTAAGCTAACGGAATGGGTCGAGTCAATCACATTATTCCCTAATGATGTGATCTCGTCTATCAAATGACAACTCATGGCTATGGCTAGGAAACTTAACCATCTTTGATTAACGAGCTTGTCAAGTAGAGGCATACTAGTGATACTCTATTTGTCTATGTATTCACACATATATTAAGTTTCCGGTTAATAAAATTCTAGCATGAATAATAAACATTTATCATGATATAAGGAAATATATAAATAACAACTTTATTATTTCCTCTAGGGCATATTTCCTTCAGTCTCCCACTTGCACTAAAGTCAATAATCTAGATTACATTGTAATGATTCTAACACCCATGGAGTCTTGGTGCTGATCATGTTTTGCTCGTGAGAGAGGCTTAGTCAACGGGTCTGCAACATTCAGATCCGTATGTATCTTGCAAATCTCTATGCCCCCTTCTGACACTTGATGACGGATGGAATTGAAGCGTCTCTTGATGTGCTTGGTTCTCTTGTGAAATCTGGATTCCTTCGCCAAGGAAATGGCTCCAGTATTGTCACAAAAGATTTTCATTGGACCCGATGTACTAGGTATAACACCTAGATCGGATATGAACTCCTTCATCCAGACTCCTTCATTTGCTGCTTCTGAAGCAGCTATGTACTCCACTTCACACGTAGATCCCGCCACGATGCTTTGCTTAGAACTGCACCAACTTATAGCTCCACTGTTCAATATAAACACGTATCCAGTTTTTGACTTAGAGTCATTCGGATCAGTGTCAAAGCTTGCATTCACATAATCATTTATGACGAGCTCTTTGTCACCTCCATAAACGAGAAACATATCCTTAGTCCTTTTCAGGTATTTCCGGATGTTCTTGACCGCTGTCAGGTGATCCACTCCTGGATTACTTTGGTACCTCCCTGCTAAACTAATAGCAAGGCACACATTAGGTCTAGTACATAGCATTGCATACATGATAGAGCCTATGGCTGAAGCATAGGGAACATCTTTCATTTTCTCTCTATTTTCTGCAGTGGTCGGGCATTGAGTCTGACTCAACTTCACAACTTGTAACACAGGCAAGAACCCTTTCTTTGCTTCATCCATTTTGAACTTCTTCAAAGCTTTATCAAGGTATGTCCTTTGTGAAAGTCCAATTAAGCGTCTTGGTCTATCTCTATAGATCTTAATGCCCATTATATAAGCAGCTTCACCGAGGTCTTTCATTGAAAAACTCTTGTTCAAGTATCCTTTTATGCTATCCAGAAATTCTATATCATTTCCAATCAATAACATGTCATCCACATATAATATTAGAAATGCTACAGAGCTCCCACTCACTTTCTTGTAAATACAGGCTTCTCCAAAAGTCTGTATAAAACCATATGCTTTGATTACACTATCAAAATGTTTCTTCCAACTCCGAGAGGCTTGCACCAGTCCATAAAGGATCGGTGGAGCTTGCACACTTTGTTAGCATCCTTTGGATTGATAAAACCTTCGGGTTGCATCATATACAACTCTTCTTCCAGAAATCCATTCAGGAATGTAGTCTTTACATCCATTTGCCAAATTTCATAATCATAAAATGCAGCAATCGCTAACATGATTCGGATAGACTTAAGCATCGCTACGGGTGAGAAGGTCTCATTGTAGTCAACTCCTTGAACTTGTCGAAAACCTTTCGCAACAAGTCAAGCTTTGTAGACAGTAACATTACTGTCAGTGTCAGTCTTCTTCTTGAAGATCCATTTATTCTTGATGGCTTGCCGATCATCGGGCAAGTCAACCATAGTCCACACTTTGTTCTCATACATGGATCCCATCTCAGATTTCATGGCCTCAAGCCATTTCACGGAATCTAGGCTCATCATCGCTTCCTCATAGTTCGTAGGTTCGTCATGGTCAAGTAACATGACCTCCAGAACAGGATTACCGTACCACTCTGGTGTGGATCTTATTCTGGTTGATCTATGAGGTTCTGTAGTAACTTGATCTGAAGTTTCATGATCATTATCATTAGCTTCCTCACTAATTAATGTAGGGATCACAGGAACTAATTTCTGTGGTGAACTACTTTCCAATAAGGGAGCAGGTACAGTTACCTCATCAAGTTCTACTTTCCTCCCACTCACTTCTTTCGAGAGAAACTCCTTCTCTAGAAAGGATCCATTCTTAGCAATGAATGTCTTGCCTTTGGATCTGTGATAGAAGGTGTACCCAACAGTTTCCTTTGGGTATCCTATGAAGACACATTTCTATGATTTGGGTTCGAGCTTATCAGGTTGAAGCTTTTTCACATAAGCATCGCAACCCCAAACTTTCAGAAATGACAACTTTGGTTTCTTGCCAAACCACAATTCATAAGGCGTCATCTCAACGGATTTAGATGGTGCCCTATTTAACGTGAATGCAGCCATCTCTAAAGTCGTGAAATTCCAACCCATAATAAAACATGAGCCCCCTCACGAAGGGGTCCGTCGGGAAGCTTAGCCCTCGAAGGAAGTGAGACACGAACACCACGCTTTCACCAGGCTTGGGAGTGGGAATGACCTGCCCTTGGGCAGGCAGCCTATGCGAAATTTCGCCGGTTAGATACCTGTCATCTCTTAGCTTTAGCACGTCTTCTTCCGTAATGGAGGAAGGCATCCACCAGCCTTGCAGGTCGGAGCCGGACATCATCGAAGGTCCGAAGCGCCTGTATCTAGAGCTTTGGGTGTTGGAACTCGAGGCGAGGGGCGGATTCGATTGAGATTGAAAGAAGGGAGCGGAGCCTTGGTCTCTTTATAAAGAGGTTGAATACCAAGAGCCTTCTGTTCGGGGCTCGCCTTCGATAGAGGAGATGTGCCAACGGGCACGACTGGGTTACCCACGCCAATATTAATGAGAATCCCGGAATAAGGGGACACGATCTCTGCTTTGACAAGACGTGCCAAGGAAACCGCCTCGCTAAACGCGCTAAGGTGGGACAGTGAAAACGATTCGAATAAAGGCTTGGTCGTGGTGTGATGTCACGCCACGGAATACGTCAGGAGATTGAATTTGTGTAAATATTATTCTCTCTACGGTGGTATGTGGAACTTATTTTACAGAGCCGGACACTATCCTTGTGTTCAAAATCTTCTATGAAGTATTCGGAAGAGGAACCCGCCTTGCAATGCCGAAGACAATATGCGCACCGGACTCGTCGTCATTGAAGCCTGGTTCAGGGGCTACTGAGGGAGTCCCGGACTAGGGGGTATCCGGATAGCCGAACTATCATCTTCGGCCGGACTCCTGGACTATGAAGATACAAGATTGAAGACTTCGTCCCGTGTCCGGATGGGACTTTCCTTGGCGTGGAAGGCAAGCTTGACGATACGGATATGTAGATCTCCTACCATTGTAACCGACTATGTGTAACCCTAACCCTCTTCGGTGCCTATATAAACCGAAGGGTTTTAGTCCGTAGGACGAACAACAATCATACCATAGGCTAGCTTCTAGGGTTTAGCCTCTCTGATCTCGTGGTAGATCTACTCTTGTACTACCCATATCATAAATATCAATCAAGCAGGAGTAGGGTTTTACCTCCGCCGAGAGGGCCCAAACCTGGGTAAAAACATTGTGTCCCCTGTCTCCTGTTACCATCCGCCTAGACGCACAGTTCGGGACCCCCTACCCGAGGTCTGCCGGTTTTGACACCGACAATGTGACTTTTGGCCTATTAACGTGCCGTGGTTTCCTTGGGCCAATTTACAACCCGTTGTGCAATTCAGCCTACAAATGACCAGCGGTGTCATTGGACCCATTTATGGTGTGAGTTGTCTTTTGGCCTGTTAACTACATGTGGTCATCTTGGGCCCATTTATGGTCTGACGTGCCTTTCGGCCTGTTAATGGTCTTTGGCATTTTCAGCCCCATCATGTCTATGATGCCCCCGATTCAATCATACACACAAATGTGTACAATCAAGATTAGGGACTCACGGAAAGATACACAACACAACTCTAGACACAAATTAAAATACTTTATATTACAAGACAGGGTCCTCGAGGGCTTGAATACATCAGCTCCAGTACAAATGAGTCAGTGGAAGCAACAATATCTGAGTACGGACATAAGTTAAGCAAGTCTGCCTTAAGAAGGCTAGCACAAAAGCAACAACTATCGAAAAGGCAAGGCCTCCTGCCTGGGAGCCTCCTAACTACTCCTGGTCGTCGGCGGTCTCCACGTAGTAGTAGGTGATGTGTGCTAGACTACGTCGGTATTTCCCCAAAGAGGAAGGGATGAGGCAGCACAGCGACGGTAGGTATTTCCCTCAGTGATGAGACCAAGGTTATCGAACCAGTAGGAGAACCAAGCAACACTATGTAAACAACACTTGCACGCAAATAACAAATACTCGCAACCCGACATGTTAAAGGGGTTGTCAATCCCTTTCGGGCAACGACGCCAGAAATTGGCAAACAGACGTGAGAGAGTTGTAAATATTGATAGATCGAACGCCAACTAAAATAAAGTGCAGGAAGATATTTTTGTATTTTTGGTTTAATAGATCTGAAAATAAAAGGCAAATAAAATAGATCGCAAAGGCAAATATATTAAAGAAGAGACCCGGGGGCCGTAGGTTTCACTAGTGGCTTCTCTCGAGAAAAATAGCGAACGATGGGTGAACAAATTATTGTTGGGCAATTGATATAAATTAAAATAATCATGACGATATCCAGGCAATGATCATTATATAGGCATCACGTCCAAGATTAGTAGACCGACTCCTGCCTACATCTACTACTATTACTCCACACAGCGACCGCTATCCAGCATGCATCTAGTGTATTAAGTTCTTGGAGAAACGGAGTAATGCAATAAGAATGATGACATGATGTAGACAATATCTATTTATGCAGAAATAGACCCCATCGTTTTATCCTTAATGGCAACGATACATACGTGTCGGTTCCCCTTCTGTCACTGGGATCAAGCACCGTAAGATCGAACCCATCACAAAGCACCTCTTCCCATCGCAAGATAAATAGATCAAGTTGGCCAAACAAAACCCAAATATCAGAGAAGAAATACGAGGCTATAAGCAATCATGCATATAAGAGATCAACGAAGACTCAAATAACTTTCATGGATAAAGATATAGATCTGATCATAAACACAAAGTTCATCGGATCCCAACAAACACACCGCAAAAAGAGTTACATCATATGGATCTCCAAGAGACCATTGTATTGAGAATCAAAAGAGACAGAGTGAGGAAACCATCTAGCTACTAACTATGGACTCGTAGGTCTACAAAGAACTACTCACGCATCATCGGAGAGGCACCAATAGACATGATGCATCCCTCCGTGATGGTGTCTAGATTGGATCTAGTGGTTCTGGACTCTGCAGCGGCTGGAATTGATTTTCGTTGACCCCCCTAGGTTTTCTGGAATATTGGAGTATTTATAGAGAAAAGTGGTGGTGCGGGAGGCCACCGAGGTGGGCACAACCCACCAGGGCGCATCTGGGCCTCCACGCGCACCCAGGTGTCTTGTGCTCACCTCGGCCCCCCTCCTTGGTATTTCTTTGGCCGACTGGATGTCTTTTGGTCCAAAAAAATCCTAGTGGGTTGTGCTCCCATCAGGTGTGTTCCTGGCCCACTAGATGTCTTTTGGCCCAAAAAATCCTCAAAAAGTTTCGCTGCGTTTGGACTCTATTTGGTATTGATTTCCTTCAATGTAAAAACATGCAGAAAACAACAACTGGCACTGGGCACTATGTCAATAGGTTAGTACCAAAACATGATATAAAATGACTATAAAATATTGTAAAACATCCAAGAAGGATAATATAACAACATGGAACAATCAAAAATTATAGATAAGTTGGAGATGTATCAGCATCCCCAAGCTTAATTCCTGCTCGTCCTCGTCCTCGAGTAGGTAAATGATAAAAACAGAATTTTTGATGTGGAATGTTTCCTATCATATTCATCACATTTCTTTTATTATAGCATGGACATTTGGACTTTTATATGATTCAAAGCTATAGTCTAGTTTTGACATGAAGACTTTAATACTCAAGCATACCAACAAGCAACCATGTCTTTCAAAATATCAACACTAAAGCAAGTTATCCCTAGCCCATTATGCTCAATCATTGATCCATTCATGAAACACACTCAAATATTAGCTACACCCAATGCTCAAATACGATCATAGTGCCCCTTAGTTGGTGCTTTATAAGAGAAGATGGAGACTCAAACAAAAATTGCATTAAGTAAAAGAAAGGCCCTTCGCAGAGGGAAGCAGGGATTTGCATAGGTGCTAGAGCTCAGAACGAAAATAGAGAGATAAAAACATTTTGAGAGGCATACTTTTCCCACTAATGAAAACGACTTAGAGCCCCAACACTTTCCATGCTAGATATATCATAGGTGGTTCCCAAACAGAAAATAAAGGTTATTCCTTTTTTTCACTTTCCATGGCTAGCCATATCCACGGTTGCCCTCCATACCAACACTTTCCAAGGAATTTATTATTTGACAACATAAAGTAAATTCATTTTTCATTTTGGGACTGGGCATCCCTAATATGTTTGCCTTACTCTCGTGCAATGACAAGTGAATAAACACTCATCGTGAGAATAACACATCTAGCATGGAAAATATTGGCCACCCCTCACCACCTCACGAGCGGTACGGGCACACAAAAGAGAAATTTATTTTGAATATTAGAGATGGCACATATAAATTTGCTTAGAACAACAAAAGAATACCGCATATAGGTAGGTATAGTGGACTCATGTGGCAAAACTGGTTTAAAGGATTTTGGATGCACAAGTAGTGATCATACTTAGTGCAAAATGAAGGCTAGCAAAAGATTGAGAAGCGACCAACCAAGAAACGAATAATCTCATAAGCAAGCATTGAGCATAATTAACACTGAATAATGCACCACAAGTAGGATGTAATTTCATTGCATGACTATTGGCTTTCTTGCTTGCATAGGGAATCACAAACCTTAACACCAATATTCTTACTAAAGCACAATTACTCATCAACATGACTCACACATCACATCATCATATCTCAAAACTATTACTAGGAATCAAGTTTATTTTGTCCAATTATCTTCATGGATGTTTTTATTATATCCTTCTTGGATATCTATCACTTTGGGACTAATTTTCATGTGTTGCTTTTGATAAGCTCAAACAAATATAAGTGAAGATCATGAGCATAATTTTTCTTTCTCTCGAATTAATTTAAGTGAAGCGAGAGAGAATTTCTAAAAAAATAACAAAGCACACCGTGCTCAAAAATATATAAGTGAAGTACTAGAGCAATTCCATAGCTCATAAAAATTTAAGTGAAGCATAGAGAGCAATTCTAACAAGTCATGGCATAATTTTGGCTCTCTCAAATAGGTGAGTCTAGCAAGGATTCATGACTTATAACACAAATCAAAACAAGCGAAGACTCATATCATACAAGACGCTCCAAGCAAAACTCATAGTATGTGACGAATAAAAATATAGATTCGAGTAAAATACCGATGGTCGTAGAAGAAAGAGGGGATGCCACTCAGGGCATCCCCAAGCTTAGTTGCTTGCTTCTCTTTAGATAATAGCTTGGGATGCCATGGGCATCCCCAATCTTAGGCTCTTCTTACTCCTTATTCCTTCATCCATCGTAACATCACCCAGAACTTGAAAACTTCAATCACACAAAACTTAACAAAACCTTCGTGAGATCCGTTAGTATAAGAAAGCAAATCACTACTGTAAGTACTACAGCAAACCAATTCATATTTTATTCTTCCATTATATCTACTGTATCCCAACTTTTCTATGCAAAAACTCATCAAAAAAACCATAGAATCATCAAAACAAGCACACAACGCAAAGAAAACAGAATCTGTCAAAAACAGAACAGTCTGTAGCAATCTGGATATTTCAAATACTTATGAAACTCCAAAAATTCTGAAAAATTAGGAAGACCTGAGAAATTTGTATATTAATCTTCTTCAAAAAGAACCAGAGCAAAAGCACGTTTCGCTGATATATGAAAATTATTTTTGTGAGTGCAAAAGTTTCTGTTTTTCAGCAAGATCAAACAACTATCATCCAAGAAGATCCTAAAGGCTTTACTTGGCACAAACACTAATTAAAACTCAAAAAACACAATCATAACAGTAGCATAATTAGGGATGGCAATGGTACCCATTACCCGCGTACCCTGCGGGTAAAAACCCTATTAGGGCAAGGGTATGGGACCAAAAATATCCATGGGTATATAAATAGGGAAATGTTAAACCCATCGTGTAGAGCGGGTACGGGTATGGGATCATATAACCCATACCCACGTACCCATGCCCATATAAAATTCATATGAACTCAAAATTATCTCTACACTTTGTCATGAATTTGTGAATGCAAAATATATGACAATGTGATGATGTTTTTATGTGTTGTTGTTTATTAAATATGTTGTTGTTTATGATGTGTTGTTGTTTAAAAATGTGTGTTGTTGTTATAATCTATTGTTGTTTATAGATTATAATAATATGCTCTTTTTTATGACTATGAGTTATTCAAAGTGATGCTTTGCAAACATGGGTAATTTCACCCACGGGTAACCATCTACACTGTCGGGTAACGGGTATGGAAAAAAATTATACCCATTGACGGGTATGGGTATGGGTAATGGGTAATCTCAGAAGGGACGGGTAAGGGAATGGGATGGCTCCACCCGTACCCAAACCCTGCAGGTGCCATCCCTAAGCATAATTGTGCAATCACTCAAGAACATAAAGCAAAAAGCAAAAATGAATTTTATTCATTGGGTTGCCTCCCAACAAGCGCTATCATTTTACGCCCTTAGCTAGGCATAAAGCAAAGATCTAAGTTTTGTCATCTTTGTTTCTAGATCCATAAGATGCCCTCATGATTGATTCATATGGTGGCCTAATTATTGTTCTAGGTAAGTGTTCCATTCCCTTCCTTAGTGGAAACTGAAATTTAATATTGCCTTCTTTCATATCATTCACGGCACCGATAGTGCGTAAAAACGGTCAACCAAGAATAACTGGGCAAGACAGATTGCAATCAATATCAAGAACAATAAAATCTATGGGCACGTAATTCCTATTTGCAATAATAAGAACATCATTAATTCTTCGCATAGGCTTTTTAATAGTAGAATCCGCCAAGTGCAAATTCAAAGAACATTCTTCAATATCGGTAAAACCAAGCACATCACATAAAGATTTCAGAATGGTAGAAACACTAGCACCCAAGTCACATAAAGCAAAACACTCATAATTTTTAATCTTGACTTTGATAGTAGGTTCCCATTCATCATGTAATTTTCTAGGAATTGAAACTTCTAATTCCAACTTTTCTTCTAAAGCTTTCATCATAGCATCAACAATATTTTTAGTAAAAGATTTATTTTGTTCATAAGCATGGGGTGAATTTATCATGGACTGCAACAAAGAATTACAATCAATCAAAGAGAAACTATCATCATTAAAGTCTTTGTAATCCAAATAGTGGGCACATCATTAGTTAAAGTCTTGACCTCTTCAAACCCACTTTTATAAATTTTCTCAACAATATTTTCACCCTTCGAATTATCGGGACGCCTTCTAGCTAAAGTTGACTCTTCTCCAGTCCCTTTATCATAAATTTTAATTTTATTAAACAAGGAATCAATAGAAGAAACACCAATCATTTTAAGATCTTCATCGCTTTTATCTTCTAATGAGATTGGCTTAGCGGTCATTTGATTTACTAGGGTAGCTTGTGCATCGGATATTTTTCCTAGCAAACTTTCAGCAAAAGCATACTTAGATTGGAGATTGCAAACTTCTTTACTAATATCATCAAGTTGCTTTGTTATAGCATCCAACACAATGGAGTGTTCCTTAAGTTCTTCAGTAAAATACTTATTATGCTCAAATTGTGTGGTCATATATTCCTTAGTACTTTTCTCAATTTCAAGCAAAATATTGGGGTAAGGAACATCATAATATTTTCTTTGAGGCATCATGACTATGCAAACAAAAATGCACACAAAAATAGATCTGGCGAGAAAACGGTGAACGAAAAAGAGGACGAATAAAATGACAATTTTTTGTGAAGTGGGGGAGAGGAAAATGAGAGGCAAATGGCAAATAATGTAAATTGCGAGGAGATGAAATTTGTGATTAGGAACCTGGTAGATGTTGATGATCCTCCCCGGCAAAATTCCTTTTGATGTCTGCTAGACTATGTCGGTATTTCCCCAAAGAGGAAGGGATGATGCAATACAACAACGGTAGGTATTTCCCTCAGTGATGAGACCAATGTTATCAAACCAGTAGGAAAACCAAGCAACACTACGTAAACAACACCTGCACACAAATAACAAATACTTGCAACCTGACGTGTCAAAGGGGTTGTCAATCCCTTTCGGGCAATAGCGCCAGAAATTGGCAAACGGACATGAGAGAGTTGTAAATATTGATAGATTGAACGCCAAATAAAATAAAGTGCAGCAATGTATTTCTGTATTTGTGTTTTAATAGATCTAAAAATAAAAGGCAAATAAAATAGATCGCAAAGGCATATATATTAAAGAAGAGACCCGAGGCCGTAGGTTTCACTAGTGGCTTCTCTCGAGAAAAATAACAAACAGTGGTTGAACAAATTATTGTTGGGAAATTGATAGAATTTCAAATAATCATGACGATATCCAGGAAATGATCATTATATAGGCATCACATCCAACTACTATTATTCCACACATCGACCGCTATCCATCAAGCATCTAGTGTATTAAGTTCATGGAGAAATGGAGTAATGCAATAAGAACCATGACATGATGTAGACAAGATCTATTTAAGTAGAAATAGACCTCATTGTTTTATCCTTAATGGCAATGATACATACGTGTCGGTTCCCCTTCTGTCACAGAGATCAAGCACCATAAGATTGAACCCATCACAAAGCACCTCTTCCCATTGCAAGATAAATAGATCAAGTTGGCCAAACAAAACCCAAATATCGGAGAAGAAATACGAGGCTATAGGCAATCATGCATATAAGATATCAAAGAAGACTCAAATAACTTTGATGGATAAAAGCATAGATCTGATCATAAACTCAAAGTTCATCGGATCCCAACAAATACACCGCAAAAAGAGTTACATCATATGGATCTCCAAGAGACCATTGTATTGAGAATCAAGAGAGAGAGAGAGAGAGAGAGAGAGAGGAAGCCATCTAGGTACTAACTACGGACCCGTATGTCTAAAGAGAACTACTCATGCATCATGGGAGAGGCACCAATGGACATGATGCACCCCTCCGTGATGGTGTCTAGATTAGATCTGGTGGTTCTCGACTCTGCGGCGGCTGGAATTGATTTCCGTCGACTCCCCTAGGGTTTCTGGAATATTGGGGTATTTATAGAGCAAAGAGGCGGTGTGGGAGGCCACCGAGGTGGGCACAACCCACCAGGGCGCGCCTGGGCCTCCAAGCACGCCCAGATGTCTTGTGCTCACCTCGGGCCCTCTCCTTGGTACTTCTTTGGCCCACTGGATGTCTTCTGGTCCAAAAAAATCCACAAAAAGTTTCACTGCGTTTGGACTCCGTTTGGTATTGATTTCCTGCGATGTAAAAAACATGCAGAAAACAGCAACTGGCACTTGGCACTATGTCAATAGGTTAGTACCAAAAAATGTTATAGAATGATAATGAAATGATTGTAAAACATCCAGGAATGATAATATAACAACATGGAACAATAAAAAATATAGATACGTTGGAGACGTATCAATAGGCACCCTATGGGTAGTAGTAGTCATCGGTGGAGGCATCTGGCTCCTGGGATCCGTCATCTGATCGCAGCAATCGGGTATGGGGGGAAAGAGATAGCAAAGCAACCGTGAGTACTCATCCAAAGTACTCGCAAAACTTACATCAGATCTAAACTAAGTATGCATCAGTATCAAAGGAATGGGTTGTATCTATGGACTGAATGGCAGAATGCTAGAAGAGAAGGGGAAAGCCTAGCCTACCATAGACTAGCATCTTCAAGCATCTTGCAGCATCAGAAGAGATAAGAGTAACATATTATAATAGTAGTAAGTATGTTGTAACATTAGCGCCTATAGATCCTTTCTCGACTCCCTGCGAGAAAGCAATCCTAGAGCCATCATATCATTTTCATGCCTCAGCATTCAGTTCTAGTTGTATCGATCGGGATACAACTCCGAGCGTCTGTTACCATGGACACGGCTATTCGAATAGATAATACTTCCCAGCAGGGGTGCACAAACTTACCCAACACGCTCGATCAACTCCGGCGGGACACACCATCAGGTCATGACTGGACTCGGCCGATCAACACACCGCAGTCCTACCTAGGCTCAATAGAGAGGCCAGCACGCCGGTCTACATACTAAGCGCACAGGGGTCTTGGGCCTATTGCCCTTTGCACTCCTAGATGTTGCGTACGTGTCCGGTGAGCATACCTAGCCCCCTTATACAAGTGCAGACGTTCCAGTCCAACCCGGCGCGCGCCACTCAGTCGCTGACGTTTGAATAGCTTCGACTGATACATAGGACGCAGAGTGCCCATACTTATCCCCGCATGGTGGTTAGTGAGAAAAGGCCAGAGGCCTACTCATATCACATATCAAAACCGTTAGTCTCTTGGGAGTGCGTGGTAACAAGCAGAGACTCACGATCATGTGACCCCGTTGCCTCGTCTCATGGACTTACGGCAAGTGCCCGAAATGCCCAGCCGTGCCACTTAGAGATCTCGCGGGTACCCTCTGATACGTCTCCAACGTATCTATATTTTTTTATTGTTCCATGCTATTATATTACCCGTTTTGGATGTTTATGGGCTTTACTTTACACTTCTATATCATTTTTGGGACTAACCTACTAACCGGAGGCCCAGCCCGAATTGATGTTTTTTTGCCTATTTCGGTGTTTCGAAGAAACGGAATATCAAACGGAGTCCAAACGGAATGAAACCTTCGGGGGCAATCTTTTTGGAACAAACGCAATCCAGGAGACTTGGAGTGGACATCAAGAAGCAGCCGAGGCGGCCATGAGGCAGGAGGGCGCGCCCCCACCCTCGTGGGCCCCTCGTGGCTCCCCTGACCTACCTCCTTCTCCTATATATATCCACGTACCCTGAAAACATCCAGGAGCACCACGAAAAACTATTTCCACCATCGCAACCTTCTATATCTGTGAGATCCCATCTTGGAGCCTTCGCTGGCGCTCCGTCGGAGGGGGAATCTACCACGAAGGGCCTCTACATCATCTCCAAGGCATCTTCGATGAGTTGTGAGTAGTTTACCATAGACCTTCGGGTCCATAGTTATTAGCTAGATGGCTTCTTCTCTCTCTTTGAATCTCAATACAAAGTTCTCCTCGATCTTCTTGAGATCTATTCGATGTAACTCTTTTTGCGGTGTGTTTGTCGAGATCCGATGAATTGTGGGTTTATGATCAAGTTTATCTATGAGAAATATTTGAATCTCCTCTGAATTCTTTTACGTGTGATTGGTTATCTTTGCAAGTCTCTTCGAATTATCAATTTGGTTTGGCCTACTAGATTGATCTTTCTTGCAATGAGAGAAGTGCTTAGCTTTGGGTTCAATCTTGCGGTGTCCTTTCCAAGTGATAGCAGGGGCAGCAAGGCATGTATTATATTGTTGCCATCCAGGATAAAAAGATGGGGTTTATATCATATTGTTTGAGTTTATCCCTCGACATCATGTCATCTTGCTTAATGTGTTACTCTGTTCTTATGAACTTAATACTCTAGATGCAGGCAGGAGTCGGTCGATGTGTGGAGTAATAGTAGTAGATGCAGAATCGTTTCGATCTACTTGTTGCGGATGTGATGCCTATATACATGATCATGCCTAGATATTCTCATAACTATGCACTTTTCTACCAATTGCTCGACAGTAATTTGTTCACCCACCATAATACTTATGCTATCATGAGAGAAGCCACTAGTGAAAGCTATGGCCCCCGGGTCTATCTTTTATCATATAAGTTTCCGATCTACTTTTATTTGCATCTTTACTTTCCAATCTATATCATAAAAATACAAAAAATATTTATCTTATCTTATTATCTCTATCAGATCTCACTTTCGCAAGTCACCATGAAGGGATTGACAACCCCTTTATCGCGTTGGTTGCGAGATTCTTGTTTGTTTGTGTAGGTATGAGGGACTTTTGAGGAGCCTCCTACTGGATATCTGGCGCCGTCGCCGGGGAGGTCTTCGCTCAAGTCAAGACATACCAAGTACCCATCACAAACTCATTTCCCTCGCATTACATTATTTGCCATTTGCCTCTCGTTTTCCTCTCCCCCACTTCACCCTTGCCGTTTTATTCGCCCTCTCTTTCCCGTTCGCCTCTCTTTTTTGCTTGCCTTTTTGTGTGCTTGTGTGTTGGATTGCTTGTCACGATGGCGCAAGATAATACCAAATTGTGTGACTTTTCCAATACCAACAATAATGATTTCCTTAGCAATCCTATTGCTCCTCTTAATGATGTTGAATCTTGTGAAATCAATGCTGCTTTGTTGAATCTTGTTATGAAAGATCAATTCTTCGTCCTTCCTAGTGAAGATGCCTCTACTCATCTAAACAACTTTGTTGATTTTTGTGATATGTAAAAGAAGAAAGATACAGATATGATATTGTTAAATTGAAGTTATTTCCGTTTTCACTTAGAGATCGTGCTAAAACTTGGTTTTTGTCTTTGCCTAAAAATAGTACTGATTCATGAAATAAGTGCAAAGATTCTTTTATCTCTAAGTATTTTCCTCCCGCTAAGATCATCTCTCTTAGAAACGACATTATGAATTTTAAAAAACTTGATCATGAACATGTTGCCCAATCTTGGGAAAGAGTGAAATTAATGATTCGCAATTGCCCTACACATGGTTTGAATTTATGGATGATCATACAAATTTTTTATGCCGGATTGAATTTTGCTTCTAGAAATCTTTTAGATTCGGCCGCGGGTGGCACTTTTATGGAAATCACTTTAGGAGAAGCTACTAAACTCCTTGATAATATTATGGTTAATTATTCTCAATGGCACACCAAAAGATCTACTAGTAAAAAAGTTCATGCGATAGAAGAGATTAATGTTTTGAGTGGAAAGATGGATGAACTTATGAAATTATTTGCTACTAAGAGTGCTCATATTGATCCCAATGATATGCCTTTGTCTACTTTGATTGAGAATAATAATGAATCTATGGATGTGAGTTTTGTTGGTAGGAATAATTTTGCTAACAACGCGTATAGAGGAAACTTTAATCCTAGGCCATTTCCTAGTAATTCCTCTAATAATTATGGTAATTCCTACAACAACTCTTATGGAAATTTTAATAAGATGCCCTCTGATTTTGAGAATAGTGTTAAAGAATTTATGATCTCTCAAATGAATTTCAATGATTTGCTTGAAGAAAAATTGCTTAAAGTTGATGAATTGGCTAGAAACATTGATAGACTTTCTCTTGATGTTGATTATTTGAAACTTAGATCTATTCCACCTAAGCATGATATCCATGAGTCTCTCAAAGCCATGAGAATTTCCATTGATGAGTGCAAAGAAAGAACCGCTAGGATGTGTGCTAAGAAAGATTGCTTTGTAAAAGCGTGTTCTTCTAGTTTCCATGCAAATAATGATGAAGATCTAAAACTTATTGATGTGTCTCCTATTAAGTCTTTGTTAATGATGGGACTGGAGATGAGTCAACTTTAGTTAAAAGGCGTCCCAATGATTCGGAGTTTTTAGATCTTGATGCTAAATTTGGTAAAAGTGAGATTGGAGAGGTCAAAACTTTACTTAGCAATGAACCAACTATTTTGGATTACAATGAATTTAATTATGACAATTGTTCTTTAATAGATTGTACTTCCTTGTTGCAATCCGCGTTGAATTCTCCTCATGCTTATAGTCAAAAGAAAGCTTTTGCCAACATATTGTTGATGCCTTGATGCAATCTTATGAAGAAAAACTTGAATTGGAAGTTTCTATACCTAGAAAACTTTATGATGAGTGGGAACCCACTATTAAAATTAAAATTAAAGATCATGAATGTTATGCTTTGTGTGATTTGGGTGCTAGTGTTTCCACGATTCCGAAAACTTTATGTGATGTGCTAGGTTTCCATGAATTTGATGATTGCTCTTTAAATTTGAACCTTGCGGATTCCACTATTAAGAAACCTATGGGAAGGATTAATGATGTTCTTATTGTTGCAAATAGGAATTATGTGCCCGTAGATTTTATCGTTCTTGATATAGATTGCAATCTTTCATGTCCTATTATTCTTGGTAGACCTTTCCTTAGAACGATTGGTGCAATTATTGATATGAAGGAAGGGAATATTAGATTCCAATTTCCACTAAGGAAAGGCATGGAACACTTTCCTAGAAATAAAGTCAAATTACCTTATGAATCTATTATGCAAGCCACTTATGAATTGAATGCCAAAGATGGCAATACTTAGATCTATTCCCGCTTTTATGTCTAGCTCGGGGCGTTAAACGATAGCGCTTGTTGGGAGGCAACCCAATTTTATTTTTGTTTCTTGATTTTTGTTTCTATTTAGTAATAAATATTTCATCTAGTCTCTGTTTAGATGTGGTTTTATGTTTTAATTAGTGTTTGTGCCAATTAGAACCTATAGGATAACCTACGGTGATAGTTAATTTGATTCTGCTGAAAACAAAAACTTTTGCACGCACGAGAATAATTTTAATAAATCACAGAAACGTGCTTTTTAGTTGATTCTTTTTGCAGTATATCAATAGAAAAATTGCGCAGGACTTCCTATTTTGGTAGGATTTTTAGAGTTCCATAAGTATTCGAAAGTTACAGATTTCTACAGATAGTTCTGTTTTTGACAGATTCTGTTTTTCGTGTGTTGTTTGCTTATTTTGATGCATATATGGCTAGTATCGGGGGGGGGGGGGGGGTATGAACCATAGAGAAGTTGGATACAGTAGGTTTAACACCAATATAAATAAAGAATGATTTAATTACAGTACCTTATATGGTGGTTTTTCTTTCTTGCACTAACGGAGCTTATGAGATTTCCTGTTGAGTTTTGTGTTGTGAAGTTTTCAAGTTTTGGGTAAAGATTTGATGGACTATGGAATAAGGAGTGGCAAGAGCCTAAGCTTGGGGATTCCCATGCCACAGTAGCACTTGAGAGTGAATTATTGGAGAACATTGATTACACGGATATAATTGAAGATTTCATTTCAAAGAACACTAAAAGAATGTTGTTATTCGAGTAAAGACTATGCAACCAAGCTTCTGATAGGTATGATTCTTGAATATATTCCTTGCTCCGTAAGACATTATGATATATACACTACACCTATTTTAATTTTCTATTGTGGCAATGAGTTCTGCACAGGGACTCTAATTTGCTGGCCCGATCCTGATTTCTCCCACAGTGAGGTCTTATCTATATATAAGCATTTTGCTGCCATGGTTCACACTCGGTTCTCTACACCTGCTCGTGTGTTCTATGCTGACTCTGCTGGAGAATATATATAGATGATTTATCTTGACACATATTGATATACTTTATTTCTTCCCGTAGTGAGGTCTTATCTAGTTATGTGTTTTGGTGCCATGGTTCACACTTGGTTCTCTATGCCTATTCAAGTGTTCATTGCTGACTTTGCTCGAGAATATATCTCCAAGCTATTACGTGTAATCCTTGCTGAGCAAGGTAATCTTGCTCAATTCTCTTGTCCTGGTGCACATGCTGAGAATGGCGTGGCTGAGTGCAAGCATCGTCACCTTCTTGAGAAGGCTCATCCGTTGATAGTCACTACCTCTCTTCCGCCGCACTTTTGGGCCGAGTTTGTCCCCACTTCCATCTATCTCATCAATCTTCAGCAATCCACTGCTCTGCAAGATGGCACTCCTTTTCAAGTGTCTATTTGATTGTTTCCTGATTATTCGGCACCTCAATTGTCTTCGTCACTGCCTATATGGCCCTAAGCGAACCCCTCATGCCTGGTTTGAGTGCTTTGTCTCAGTGGTGATTGCGGCTAGTTTTTGGCGAGTCCTCATTATCCAACACTTTTGGTCCACCATTCAAATCGTGGTCGAACACTTCTACAAGTCGATCATCACTGGCAAAGACTCTCAGTACATTGCCTTGGTGAAGGCTCTTCATAGTGATTTTCTTATGTCCGATCTTGGTCCTCTTCGGTACTTCCTTGAGATTGAGGTTTCTTCTACCTCTAATGACTTCTTTATTTTCTAAGAGAAGTATGTCTAGGATCTTCTTACTCATGCTACTCTTACTGATGAGCGCACGGTTGAGACTCCTATGGAGTCAACGTCCACCTTTGGGACCACCTCCGCTACCTACAAATCTGGATGGGCATCCTTTGCCTTGCTGCGGGTTGCTACGAGCACTGTCTCAACCCCACATCCCGTGTTCCCTTTATGTGTGACGCCATAACCGCACGCTCGGGCAACACCAATGGTGAGCAGGAGCTCGAAAAGTCAACGCATACCTCGATTATGCACAGGACGAGCCGAGGACGAGCGCTACCTAAAGTTGGTGTCAAGGGCGCATGAAGAGACATTTACTCCTATACATATAGGGCCCATGTGACCACTCTTCGCACACTTCCTCAATGTGGCTTCTATTCACCGCTAGTCTGTCTCTCAGCTTGATGTCAAGAATGCCTACAAGTAGCCACCACCTAGATTCTCTTCCTAATGGCATGGTTTGTCGTCTTCCTCGCTGTATATATGGCCCTAAGCAAACCCTCGCGCCTGGTTTGACCGCTTTGTCTTTGTGGTGATTGCGGCTAGTTTTTGGCGAGTGCTCATTATCCTACACTTTCGGTCCACCATTCAACTCGTGGTCGAACACTTCTTCTACATGTCAATCATCACTGGCAATGACTCTTAAGTACATTGCCTTGGTGAAGGCTCGTCATAGTGAATTTCTTATGTCCGATCTTGGTCCTCTTCGGTACTTCCTTGAGATTGAGGTTTCTTCTACCTCTAATGACTTCTTTATTTTCTAAGAGAAGCATGTCTAGGATCTTCTTACTCGTGCTACTCTTACTGATACCTTTGTGACCACATTCACTCCCTACCAATCTGGATGGGCAAACTTTGCCTTGCTGCGGGTTGCTACAAGCACTGTCTCAATCAAACATCCCGTGTTCCCTTTGTGTGTGACACCATAACCGCACGCTCGAGCATCACCAATGGTGAGCAGGAGCTTGGACGGTCGACGTGTATCTGGATTATGCACGGGACGAGCCGACGACATGCGCTACCTAAAGTCGAGGCCAAGGGCGCACAGTAGGAGAACTTGGGGTGCTTAATCAAGCATGTGGCACACAACCCGCAAACAGGAAAGGAACACTCAGCCAGATCGGCGGGGTATGAAGAGTGCACAGGCAAGTGGGATGCCGGATCAAGTCCCTCTACTGCCAGTGGTGCCAGTCTGCCTCTGTTGCCTTGTCTACCAGATATTTTCAGGAGTGGCATCATCGCTTTGGGTCACTTGTGATCTCTCATCCTTAGTTCGACGTGATCTTCTTGGATCCGTCTCCGATGATGTCGCTAATACGTGGTCCAGTTACCTTATACTCATAGGGAGACAGTGTCTCAACATCCTTTAGACCGTGTTCACTCCAATCTCGAGGGATCGTCTCCCCCTTTTCCTTCGCTAGTGACTTCTCTCAACACACCTGGATATATACTTTATTTCTTCTCGTAGTGAGGTCTTATCTATAAGCCTTTTGCTGCCATGGTTCACAGTCAATTCTCTACGCCTATTCATGTGTTCTATGGTGACTCTGGTGGAGAGTATTTCTCCCAAGCTGTTGTGTGGAATCCTTGCTGAGCAAACTTTTCTTCTCTTATCCTGTTGCTCATGCTCAAAATGGCATGGCTGAGCGCAAGCATCTTCACCTTCTTGAGATAGCTCGTCCATAGATGGTCACCGCCTCTCTGTCACCGCACTTTTGGGCCAACTATGTCTCCACTTCCATCTATCTCATCAACCTTCAGCAATCCACTGCTCTGCAGGGCGACGCTCTTTTCAAGCGTCTATTTGATCATTTATTCGGCGCTTCAATTTTTTGGTTGTGTTTGCTATGTCCTTCTTGCCCCGCGTGAACGCACCAAACTGACTTCTCAGTCCGTTGAGTGTGTCTTCTTAGGATACAACATTGAGCATAAGGGATATCATTATTGGGATCATGTTGGGCGTCAGATGGCTATTTCTCGGGATATGACGTTTGATGAGTCTCATGCCTTCTACCCGTGTCCATCTTCCTTGACCTTTTCAATGGAGGAAATCTCTTTTTTTTTAAATCGAACAATCCTATCACTCCCTAATCCAGTCGTCGTACTGCTCATGCTTCTCTGACTATTGTAGATCTAATGCCATCATCTCCTATGATTTCCTCACCTCGCTTATCACGGGATTCTACACCTTCATCAGTTGTGGCTTCCTTGTCTCCATCACCTGAGTTTATTCAGTTGATTTCTGCTCGTATTCTTCCATCTTTTCCTCACTTTTATATACATCATCTGCGTGTTGCGAATGTGTCTACTAATGAGCCACTTCCCCTCTCGGCCTACTTATGGCTTGCTTCCTCATCCTCTTCCGCCCGTTGACCGCCTTGGTCTTCCAAGCGTTGGCGTTGGTGTTCTTGAGCCGACTTCTTATCCTGATGTTATGCATACCAAATGGCACCTTGCGATGGCAGGGGAGATTATTGCTCTTGAGCGCATCGACACTTGGGATATTGTTTCTCTTCCTCGTGTTCATCCCATCACTTGGTGGGAATGTTATGACTCACTTTGACTTTTTATATGTTCCTTCTTTTGATCATGTTCCTCGACTACACTCGTGGTTCGCGTGTTGTGGATTCTTCTGATATGCCATCTCCCTCGACTATTATATCTTCTTCCGATGGCAACGCACGACCTCCAGCTTAGCCTACTTATGGCTTTCGAGCTCGCCCGCTTCTGCCTATTGACCGCTATGGTTACTGCGCAGCTCTTCCCGAGACGACTTCTTGCCATGAGGTTGTTCATCCAAAATGGCTGCTTGTGATGGCATCAAAGATTCATGCTCTTGCCCGCATCGACACATGGAATCTCATTTCCCTTCCACCTCGTGCTCGTCTCATCACTTGTAAGTGGGTCTACAAGGTTAAGATTGATGATACTCCAGAAAGTTACAAAGCTCATTTAATGGTGAGAACATGGCCATGACTTCAAAGAGACATTTACTCCTATATATATAGGGCCCACGTGACCACTCTTCGCACACTTCCTCAATGTGGCTTCTATTCGCCGCTAGTCTGTCTCTCAGCTTGATGGCAAGAATGCCTACAAGTAGCCACCACCTAGATTCTCTTCCTAATGGCATGGTTTGTCGTCTTCCTCACTGTCTATATGGCCCTAAGCAATCCCACGTGCCTGGTTTGACCGCTTCGTCTTTGTGGTGATTGCGGCTAGTTTTTGGCGAGTGCTCATTATCCTACACTTTCGGTCCACCATTCAACTCATGGTCGAACACTTCTTCTACATGTCAATCATCACTAGCAACGACTCTTGAGTATATTGCCTTGGTGAAGGCCCGTCATAGTGAATTTCTTATGTCCGATCTTGGTCCTCTTTGGTACTTCCTTGAGATTGAGGTTTCTTCTACCTCTAATGACTTCTTTATTTTCCAAGAGAAGTATGTCTAGCATCTCCTTACTCGTGCTACTCTTACTGATACCTTTGTCACCACCTCCGCTCCCTACCAGTCTGGATGGGCATCATTTGCCTTGCTGTGGGTTGCTACAAGCACTGTCTCAATCCCACATCCCATGTTCCCTTTATGTGTGACACCATAACCGCACGCTCGAGTACCACCAATGGTGAGCAGGAGCTCGGACAGTCGACACGTACCTGGATTATGCACGGGACGAGCCGACGACAGGCGCTACCTAAAGTCGAGGCCAAGGGCGCACAGTAGGAGAACTTGGGGTGCTTAATCAAGCACGTGGCACACAACCCGCAAACAGGAAAGGAACACCCAGCCAGATCGGCGGGGTACGAAGAGTGCACAGGCAAGTGGGATGCCGGATCAAGTCCCTCTACTGCCAGTGGTGCCAGTCTGCCTATGTTGCCTTGTCTACCAGATATTTTCAAGAGTGGCATCATCTCCTTGGGTCACTTGTGATCTCTCATCCTTAGTTCGACGTGATATTCTTGGATCCGTCTCCGATGATGTCTCTAATACGTGGTCCAGTTACCTTATACTCATAGCGACAGTGTCTCAGCATCCTTTAGACCTTGTTCATTCTGACCTCGAGGGATCGTCTCCCCCTTTTCCTCCGCTAGTGACTTCTCTCAACACACCTGGATACACTACTAGGGAAAAGGCTAGCAGCAGCGCGGGTTTTTAGGCTAGCAGCAGCGCGGGTGGCCCCGCTACTAATAAGGCACTACAGCTAACTCATAGTAGTAGCGTGGCCCTAACCCGCGCTACTACTGTTGACGATATCAGCAGCGTTTTTTGTGAACGCGCTACTATTAACTAGCTGTATCGATTTTGCCATCCCTCGCTACTGCTATATCTTCCATCATTTTCCCACTACCCCATTCCCTTTCAGTTCTGCCCCATTCCCTTTCAGTTCTCCTTTCAGATACTAGATACTAGGTACTAGGTACTGCTTGTAGATATCAAATTCATAAACCATTACTAGGTACAGTAGTACTCCCTTCGTTCCAAATTACTCGTCGTGGTTTTAGTTCAAACCACGACGAGTAATTTGGAACGAAGGGAGTACTAGATAACAATTTCATGCATAGCCAACATGCATCCTCAAGCAGTACAAGGTCATATCAATGGCCACCATCATATGTAGTTCCAGATGATATCGACGACGGTCATCATATGTAGTTCTAGATTATATAGCCACACACACATATGTAGTTCTAGATGATATCTAAGACAATCATCATCCTCAAGCCTGGGCGGTTGGTGTTCCTGATAGTAATTAGGATGGCCTGTCCAACATGAAGATTCTTTCCATCGAGGAATTTCTTCCACCCAACCGAGTTTAAGTGTGTGCGACCGTCCGTGTCCACGCGGTAAGTACAGGTTGTGACGGAGCCCCTTGCGATAAGTGTAGTCCAGTGAGCCTTCTTCATCGTGCTCGATACCATAACTCACAGATATGCTCTTTGCCAATTTCTGAATAAGAAAAACATATCAATTAATAAGCATGTGATCGAACTCTACACTAAAACATATATATCATCGACTAGATTCCACACAACATACCATATCATTGGACTGTACACTAAGTAATTCACACTATTAATTTGCATTTGTAAGTATAACATACCATATCATGTCGATCAACCATGGTATTTGTCAAGTGGGTCATGAATGGCACCCGACAAAGTCAAGACGCGGGCGGAATTATGTCCCACAGGTTGGACACCTCCTCCTCACTTAGCCTTGTTCTTTGAGCTACGATGGCTTCATGAAGTGGGTCCTCATCATCTTCATCGAGTGGGTCCTCATTATCTTCATCATCTTCGTCATCTTCATCATCTTCCACCAGGTTGAGATAAATGACAGCTAGCTTGGGTCTTTACGCTCGGAAGTTGAAGCTGATCAACTCACCACCAAAAGATGCATGCGGCGACGAAATGGGCCCATCCATCTCCTCCAATCTGCGACATATTGCGTCCTTTCTCGACCTCCAAAGTGTACGGCCCCAGAGCCTCAAATGTCACAAGTGTCTCCCGTCGACTTGTTGAATTTCAACCTCACATTGCATGGGACGATCTGTGTAAAACAAGCAAAATGACACAATGTAGTAATGCCAACACTAAAAATAAAATAGTTATTACATTTCATCTAATTTCTTACACGCATGACAAAAACTCGGTGGAAGTAGATGCTTAACAGCTTGCCAATTGCAAGGTTGTCAAGATCTTGACTTACACATTGACATAGTGGTGGTGGTGGTGGCGCATTCTTCCTAAAGCAATATGAGCAAAGGATTAACGATCAACTAAATCAAAATGTTCTAAGTGAACTAAATCAACTAGCCTACTAAATCAACTAAATCAAAATGTTCTAAGTCAACTAAATTAACTAAATGAATTAGCCTACTAAATCAACTAAACCAAAATGTTCTAAGTCAACTAAATCAACTAGCCTGCTAAATCAACTAAATCAAAATGTTCTAAGTCAACTAAATCAACTAGCCTACTAAATCAACTAAATCAAAATGTTCTAAGTCAACTAAATCAACTAGCCTACTAAATCAACTAAATCAAAATGTTCTAAGTCAACTAAATTAACTAAATGAATTAGCCTACTAAATCAACTAAATCAAAATGTTCTAAGTCAACTAAATCAACTAGCCTACTAAATCAACTAAATCAAAATGTTCTAAGTCAACTAAATCAACTAGCCTACTAAATCAACTAAATCAAAATGTTCTAAGTCAACTAAATCAACTAGCCTACTAAGTCAACTAAATTATATCAACTAAATCAAAATGTTGCATATGAGCAGGAGGGAGAAGGAGGCGACTCGAGGAGGAGAAGAGAGTAGGATGGAGGAGGAAGGCGAAGTGAGGAGGGCGGCCAGGCGCGACCAGATTGAGGAGGACGGAGGAGGAAGGCGGAGCGAGGAGGGGCCGGCTGCCGCGGCCAGTTGAGGGAGGACGGAGGAGGAAGGCGGAGCGAGGAGGGGCCGGCCAGCAGCGAGTGGAGAGGGAGGACGGAGGAGGAGGCCGGTACCGAGTCCAGCAAGAGGAGGAGGTGATGGCGCGTGGCGCAGACGGAGGAGGGGCGACGGGGGCGCGCGGCGCAGACGGATCGGAGAGGATTGAGTGGCTGTGTGTGTGAGTGGATCGGAATGGAGGAGATGGGGGAGATGAATGGCTTAGCAGTAGCGCTCTTCAGGAAAAGACGCTACTGCTAAGCTATCTAGCTGCAGCGCCTTTCAGAATAAAGCGCTACTACTATGTGTCGGCATGTAAAACTAGACTTTGTTCAATATATCAAAAACACATTGATCATCAACGATCTTTTTGTGTACAATTTGATTTGACAATATGAGTCCTCACCGGTTTAGGAACAGGTGAAGACTCATATTGCAGCCACAAATTCTACACATAGAGTTAAATAAAGATCAAGTGCTTGTAAAAGTGTGAGAAGTAACATATTTAAGGTGGTAGAAACTCTCTTCACGGAGCAAGGTGGGACTAAATTTTTGTAGGAAACTTAGCAGTAGCGCTTATCTGAAAAATGCGCTGCTACTATGCTACGTAGTAGTAGCGCGCATCACTTTAACGCGTTGCTGCTATAACTAGCCTCGCGGCGGCCTCGTAGGAATTATAGCAGCAGCGCGTCTTTGTGAGGACGCGCTACTGCTATATTTGTCTCAAAGCGGGGGTTTAAATGCATCGCGCTCTTGCTAGTTAGCAGCAGCGAGTTATTTTGGAGCGCGCTGCTGATAAGATTCTGTGTATAGGCTTTTCCCTAGTAGTGATATATACTTTATTTCTTCTCGTAGTGAGGTCTTATCTATGACTATCTTGATTCTGTCATAAAATCGTCATGGATGTACATGCATGACAAAAAACATGACCTACTGTGACAAACACGTATCATCACGGAAGTGTACTTTTTTGTAGTGTAGCTTTATTTAATTTGCGGAAATCAATTACCATCCTATAACTAGTAATAATTCTTTGCGGAATCAATTCATCTTTATCATTAGGAACAACTGTAATACCTCCCTTCTTAGGGACGCAATGGACATGACTTACGCAATCACTATTAGCAACGGGATAAATTATACCTGCATCAAGGAGCTTTAGTATCTCCTTTCTTACCACTTCTTTCATCTTAGGATTTAAACATCGTTGATGATCTCTAGCTGGTTTGGCATCTTCATCTAATTTAATTTTGTGTTGACATAAAGTGGGACTAATGCCCTTAAGATCATGAAGAGTATATCCAATAGCAACACGGTGCTTCTTCAAAGTTTTCAATAATCTTTCCTCTTCCTACTCTAAAAGGTTAGCACTAATAATAACAGGATATATCTTCTTTTCATCAAGATAAGCATATTTAAGATCATTAGGTAAGGGTTTAAGCTAAAACACGGGATCACCCTTGGGTGGAGGAGGATCCCCTAGGATCTCAACAGACAACTTGTGTTTCAGAATAGGACCCTGTTGAAAGAATACTTCATCTATCGCCCTTCTTTCATTCATAAACATATCATTTTCGTGGTCTAGCAAATATTGTTCTAATGGATGAGTAGGAGGCACGAAAATAGAAGCAAGAGCAATAATTTCATCCTAACTAGGCAATTCTTTATCATGGGGTTATCTACGAAATTTAGCAAAATTAAACTCATGAGACATATCTCCTAAGCCAATCGTAACAACATCCTTTTTGCAATCAATCCTAGCATTAACAGTATTCAAGAAGGGCTACCAAATATAATGGGACAAAAGCTATCTTGTGGGGAACCTAGAACAATAAAATCAGCAGGGTATTTAACTTTCCCACACAAGACTTCGACATCTCTAACAATCCCAAAATTGTGAAATAGCATCTCTATTTGCAAGCTTAATAGTAACATCAATATCTTCTATTTCAGCGGGTGCGATATCATGCATAATTTTTTATATAAGGAGATAGGTATTGCACTAGCACTAGCACCCATATCACATAAGCCATGGTAACAATGATATCCTATTTTAACAGAAATAACAGGCATGCCTACAACAGGTCTATGTATCTTAGCATCGGGTTTAGCAATATTGGCAGCTTCCTCACAGAAGTAAATAACATGCCCATCAATATTATCAGCCAAGAGATCTTTAACCATAGCAATACTAGGTTCAACTTTGATTTGCTTAGGGGGTGTATATGTTCTAGTATTACTCTTATGAACAGCAGTTGAAGCTTTAGCATGATCCTTTATCCTAACAGGGAAAGGTGGTTTCTCAACATAAGTAGTAGGAACAATAGGATCATTATAAGTGATAATCTTTTCTTGAACTGTAATAGGTGCAACTACTTTTACTTCAATGGGAGGATTATATTTAAACCACTTCTCCTTAGGGAGATCAACATGAGTAGCAAAAGATTCACAGAAAGAAGCTACTATCTCAGAGTCAAGTCCATATTTAGCGCTAAATCCACGAAAAGCATCGGTATCCATAAAAGATTTAACACAATCAAACTTAGGTGTCATACCTGACTCCTTACCATCGTCGGAACCCCAATCTTCAGATTTGCGTTTAACTATTTCCAATAAGTCCCACTTGAATTCAATAGTCTTCAACATATAAGAACCAGCACAGGAAGTATCGAGCATGGTGCGATCGTTGAGAGAAAGCCGAGCATAAATTATTTGAATACTCATTTCTCTTGAGAGCTCATGATTGGGGCATGAATATAACATTTACTTAAGCCTCCCCCAAGCTTGAGCGATACTTTCTCCTTTGCGAGGCCAAAAATTATATATATAATTACGATCACGATGAACAAGCTGCATAGGATAGAACATCTGGTGAAATTCCAATTTCAATCGTTTATAGTCCCAAGATCCCGTATCATCACATAGACTATACCATGTCAATGCATCTCCCTTCAAAGATAAAGGGAAGACCTTCCTCTTGACAACATCGTCGGGTATACCTGCAAGCTTAAATAATCCACAAACTTCATTCACATAGATAAGGTGTAAATCAGGCTGCAACGTTCCATCTCCCGCAAAGGGATTAGCTAGCAGTTTCTCTATCATACCCGAAGGAATCTCAAAGTAACATTTTTAGTAGGTCCAGTAGGTTGAGGAGCAACTCTGTGCTCTACTGGTCAGGGCGAAGATGCCCCAAACAAGCCCCTCAAAGGATTAGTTTCCATAGTAACAAGTGACAGTAAATTTCAGCACACTATATAAATGTTTCCTTACCAAGTTCCACTCACCAAAGGCGCTTGATAACCCACAAGTGTAGGGGATCGCAACAGTTTTCGATAAGTAAGAGTGTTGAACCCAACGAGGAGCTAAAGGTAGAATAAATATTCCCTCAAGTTCTATCAACCACCGATACAACTCTACACACGCTTGACATTCGCTTTACCTAGAGCAAGTATGAAACTAGAAGTACTTTGTAGGTGTGATAGGATAGGTTTGCAAGATAATAAAGAGCACATAAATAAAAAGTAGGGGCTGTTTAGATAAAGGCGCAATAAAGTAAAGATTGCGAGTGTGGAAAAGTGGTGGTAGGAGTTGTGGAATTGTCCCTAAGCAATTGACTATGTTACTAGACCGGTAATCACTATTACAATTCTATCTGAGGGAGAGGCATAAGCTAACATACTTTCTCTACTTGGATCATATGCACTTATGATACAACTCTAGCAAGCATCCGCAAATACTAAAGATCCATTAAGGTAAAACCCAACCATAGCATTAAAGTATCAAGTCCCCTTGATCCCATACGCAAACAACCTACTTACTCGGGTCTGTGCTTCTGTCACTCACGCCACCCACCATAAGCAAATCATAAACATATTGCAAACCCTACAATGGGAATCCCTCACGCTTGCGCGACATGGAGGGCACAATAGGATAGCACCAATAATAAACATGCAACTCGAACCAATCATAGCAATTCATCAATCACCGATAGGACAACGAAAATCTACTCAGATATCATAGGATGGCAACACATCATTGGAAAATAATATGAAGCATAAAGCACCATGTTCAAGTAGAGGGTACAGCGGGTTGTGGGAGAGTGGACCGCTGAATATAGAAGGGGGAAGGTGATGGAGATGTTGATGAAGATGACGATGGTGTTGGTGAAGATCATGCTGATGATGATGGCCCCCGGCGGCGTTCCGGCGCCACCGAAAGCAAGGGGGAGAGAGCCCCCCTTCTGATTCTTCTTCATTGACCTCCTCCCTAGATGGGAGAAGGGTTTCCCCTCTGGTCCTTGGCTCCCATGGCGTGGGAGGGGCGAGAGCCCCTCCGAGATTGGATCTATCTCTCTGTTTCTGCGTTCTCAGATTCTACCCCTTCACCGTTTCTTTAATATCCGGAGATCCGTAACTCCGATTGGGGTGAATCTTTCACCCAGTTTTTTTTTCATAAAATTAGCTTTATTGCGGCAAAAGAAGAGCGTCAACCGCCTTACGGGGGGCCCAGGAGAGTCTAGGGCACGCCTGCCTCCCTGGGGCACGCCCCTATCTCCTGGCCCCCTCGAGCACCGTCTCGCGTTGATTTACTTACCAAAAATCATAAATATTCCAAAATAATTCTCCATCCGTTTTTATCCCATTTGGACTCCGTTTGATATGGGGTTTCTGCAAAATATAAAACATGCAACAGACAGGAACTGGCACTGGGCACTGGATCAATATGTTAGTCCCAAAAATAGTATAAAAAGTTGCCAAAAGTATATGAAAGTTGAAGAATATTGGCATGGAACAATCAAAAATTATAGATACGACGGAAACGTATCAGCATCCCCAAGCTTAATTCTTGTTCGTCCTCGAGTAGGTAAATGATAAAAAAGATAATTTTTGATGTGGAATGCTACCTAGCATAATCTTGATCATGTAATCTAATCATGGCATGAATATTAAGACATGAGTGATTCAAAGCAATAGTCTATCATTTGACATAAAAACAATAATACTTAGGGCATCCCAACAAACAATCATGTCTTTCAAAACATCAATGCTTTGGAAAGTTATCCCTACAAAATCATATAGTCTTGTATGCTCCCTTTTCTTAACACAAGGTTCCCCTCATGCCTATCCCGGTGTCAGCCTAGCAATTGTTTCATACTTTAGTATTCTCAAAAAAATTCAACCTTCACGCAATACATGAGCGTGAGCCATGGATATAGCACTATGGGTGGAATAGAATATGATGGTGGAGGTTCTGTGGAGAAGACAAAAGGGAGAAAGTCTCACATCAACGTGGCTAATCAACGGGCTATGGAGATGCCTATCAATTGATGTCAATGCGAGGAGTAGGGATTGCCATGCAACGGATGCACTAAGATCTATAAGTGTATGAAAGCTCAAACTGAAAACAAAGTGGGTGTGCATCCAACTTGCTTGCTCATGAAGACTAGGGCATTTGAGGAAGCTCATCGTTGGAATATACAAGCCAAGTTCTATAATGAAAATTCCCACTAGTATATGAAAGTGACAACATAGGAGAAAATCTATATGAAGACCATGGTGCTACTCTGAAGCACAAGTGTGGTAAAAGGATAGTAACATTGCCCCTTTTTTATTTTTTTTATTTTCTTTCGGTGGGCTTCTTTGGCCCCCTTTTTTATTTAGGCTTCTTTGGCCTTTCCTTTTTTTCTTCTTTTTTTCCTTTTTTTTCATGGGGCAATGCTCTATAATGATGATCATCACACTTTTATTTACTTACAACTCAATATTACAACTCGATACTGGAACAAAGATATGACTCTATATGAATGCTTCCGGCGGTGTACCGGGATGTGCAATGATCTAGCGTAGCAATGACATCAAAAATGGACAAGCCATGAAAACATCATGCTAGCTATCTTACGATCATGCAAAGCAATATGACAATGAATTCTCAAGTCATGTATATGATGATGATGAAAGTTGCATGGTAATATATCTCGGAATGGCTATGGAAATGCCATGATAGGTAGGTATGGTGGCTGTTTTGAGGAAGATATAAGGAGGCTTATGTGTGATAGATCGTATAATATCACGGGGTTTGGATGCACCGGCGAAGTTTGCACCAACTCTCGAGGTGAGAAAGGGCAATGCACGGTACCAAAGAGGCTAGCAATGATGGAAAGGTAAAAGTGCGTATAATCCATGGACTCACATTAGTCATAAATAACTCATAATTATTGCAAAAGTTTATTAGCCCTCGAAGCAAAGTACTACTACGCATGCCCCTAGGGGGATATATTGGTAGGAAAAGACCATCGCTCGTCCCCTACCGCCACTGATAAGGAAGACAATCAAAGAAACACCCCATGCTTCAAATTTGTCACTAGCAGTTTACCATACGTGCATGCTACGGGACTTGCAAACCTCAACACAAGTGTCTCTACAATCCACAACCACCCACTAGCATGACTCTAATATCACCATCTTTATATCGCAAAACTATTGCAAGGAATCAAACATATCATATTCAGCGATCTACATGTTTACGTAGGATTTTATGACTAACCATGTGAATGACCAATTCCTGTCATCTCTCTAAATAGATATAAGTGAAGCAAGAGAGTTTAATTCTTTCTACAAAATATATGACCACGCTCTAACAAGTATAAGTGAAGCAAAAGAGCATTCTACAAATGACGGTTTTCTATGTGAAGAGAAACAGGCAATCCAAACTTCAAATGATATAAGTGAAGCACATGAAGCATTCTGTAAAGCCATACTCAAAAGATATAAGTGAAGTGCAATGAGCATTATATAAATCAACCAAGGACTATCTCATACCAGCATGGTGCATAAAATAAAAGTTAAAAGTAAATGCAAAAGACGCTCCAAGACTTGCACATATCGCACGAACGAAACGAATACGAAAACGTACCGATACTTGTTGAAGAAAGAGGGGGTGACTTCCGGGGCATCACCAAGCTTAGGCGCTTGAGTCTCCTTGAATATTTACTTGGGATGCCTCGGGAATCCCCAAGCTTGAGCTCTTGCCTCTTTTCCTTTTCCTCATATCGATACCTCCTCGTTTAGACACTTCATCCACACAAAACTTCAACAGAAAACTCGGTAAGATCCGTTAGTATAATAAAGCAAATCACCACTCTAAGTACTGTTGCAAACCAGTTCATATTTTGCTTTTGCATTGTGTCTACTGTAATATAACTTTTCCATGGCTTAATCCACTAATATAAATTGATAGATTCATCAAAACAAGCAAGCTATGCATCAAAAACTGAATCTGTCAAAAACAGAACAGTCTGTAGCAATCTGAACATCCACCATACTTCTGGTGCCTCAAAAATTCTACCACAATTAGTAAAAATAAAAACGTTCTATAGCAAGACATTGCAAAAGGAATCAGAACCAATTTATGTTCCAGTTAAAAACGTAAAATCGCGCACTACAGACAAAGTGTCTGTCCTGCACCGTACAAACCAACAAGCATTGTAAACATCCTAAAGGCAAACCTTGGCACATTATTTTTATAATACAATGGAATTATACAAGGGGATAAGTATTTTTGATGAAAAGTGTCTGTAATCAAGATTCACAAAGTTTCCGTGAGCATGAACAAAGTTCAAGGAGCTCTCCCACTTCAACAATGCTTGTCTTTCTCACTTTCACTTTCCTTTTTTGAAAAGTTTTAGGTTCCCCTCTTTATTTTTTTGTTTTTAAAATATATAAAAGCACTCAACAGAAATAAATGACTCTCTAAAACTTCTGGGTTGTCTCCCTGGCAGCGCTTTCTTTAAAGCCATTAAGCTAGGCATATAGTGCTCAAGCAATGGATCCACCCGGGTCCCAAGGTATATCAAAGCCAATTTTAATTAACAATGATTTGTAATTTAGTAGTAAGCACAAAGTAACATATATCATGCAACAACAAAGTCTAACTCTCTTCCTATGCATCAGCATGTCATAAAAGAACAAATCATGCACACATAGTAAAGGCCAATGCATAGTATAAACAGTTTCTTGCAATTCTATCTTGTTGGAAACATAAAGAGGCGGAGATATAGTTCCTCTTTCATAATAGTTGCAAGTAGGAGTAGCAAGCACATGCATATCACATTCATCAAAATTATCATGTGCAATGGTAAAAGGCAACCCATCAATATAACCCTTAATAAGCACAAACTTCTCCGATATAGTGTAGTTTGGAAAATTCAAAAAGATAATAGGACTATCATGCGTGGGTGCAATAGCAACAATTTCATGTTTAACATAAGGAACTATAGAAAGTTCATCTCCATAAGCATAATTCATATTGGCATCTTGGCCAGAAGCATAGCAAGCATCATCAAAAAGGGATATTTCAAGAGAATCAACGGGATCATAACAATCATAACAATCATCCTTCGGCAAGCACGAAGGGGAATTAAACAATGTATGAGTTGAAGAGTTACTCTCATTAGAAGGTGGGCACGGGTGATCAATCTGCTCTTCCTCATTTTGTTCTTCACTCTCCTCATCATCTTTTCATCCAATGAGCTCACAGTTTCATCAATTTCTTCTTCCATAGCTTCCTGCAAAATATTAGTCTCTTATTGGACAGCGGAGACTCTCAATAAAAGCATTAATATTGTAACTGTATTCATAATTTTCATAGCAATATCCATATAGCAAGATTTTCAGTCCTATAAACATCATCATCTAAAGCTTCATACTTTTCAAACAAAGATTCAATTTCATAAGCAGCCTTAAAAGCAACAAATTCTTCTATTTGTTCCACATCATAGTAATCATAGATACCATTAGCATAAGAAGCTAAGGTTTCATTATCATTAAATTTGCATGAAAAGGGAAGGTGTGGAGCCTTCATCCTAGAGCAACAAGTAATATCATATCTCAAGCATAGATCCCGAGCATACCAACGCAACATATTAATTTGATCCCATAATAGTTTCCCTTTTTGTGTCAAGCAATAATCCCTAAAGTATTCACGTTGATCCAATGTGTCTCCCATTATAAATTTGAATGAGGTGTTCTCAGGATTATCAAAGTAGTACATAATATCTTTCACATAATGAGAATCGAGGGTCTTAGGAGTTACCCCATCTCCATGAGTAGCAAGTACACCTAATTTTTTGGTATTTCGTGTTCCATATCCATAACTAAAGATAGAGAACAACTTAGAACAACAAATAAAAATTACTTAGTGATAAAGCAAACAAGCACACACACGAGAATATTCACCCCACGCTATGACTCCCCGGCAACGGCGCCAGAAAAAGGTCTTGATAACTGACAAGTGTAGGGGATCGCAACAATTTTCGATAAGTAAGAGTGTCGAACCCAACGAGGAGCTAAAGGTAGAATAAATATTCCCTCAAGTTCTATCGACCACCGATACAACCCTACACACGCTTGATGTTCGCTTTACCTAGAGCAAGTATGAAACTAGAAGTACTTTGTAGGTGTGATAGGATAGGTTTGCAAGATAATAAAGAGCACGTAAATAAAAAGTAGGGCTTGTTTAGATAAAGGCGCAATAAAGTAAATATAGCGAGTGTGGAAAAGTGGTGGTAGGAGTTGTGGAATTGTCCCTAAGCAATTGACTATGTTACTAGACCGGTAATCACTATTGCAATTCTATTTGAGGGAGAGGCATAAGCTAACATACTTTCTCTACTTGGATCATATGCACTTATGATTGGAACTCTAGCAAGCATCCGCAAATACTAAAGATTCATTAAGGTAAAACCCAACCATAGCATTAAAGTATCAAGTCCCCTTTATCCCATACGCAAACAACCTACTTACTCGGGTCTGTGCTTCTGTCACTCACGCCACCCACCATAAGCAAATCATAAACATATTGAAAACCCTACAGTGGCAATCCCTCACACTTGCGCGACATGGAGGACACAATAGGACAGCACCAATAATAAAACATGCAACGTAAACCAATCATAACAATTCATCAATCACCGATAGGACAACGAAAATCTGCTCAGACATCATAGGATGGCAACACATCATTGGAAAATAATATGAAGCATAAAGCACCATGTTCAAGTAGAGGGTACAGCGGGTTGCGGGAGAGTGGACCGCTGAATATAGAAGGGGGAAGGTGATGGAGATGTTGGTGAGGATGACGGTGGTGTTGGTGAAGATCGCGGTGATGATGATGGCCCCCGGCGGCGTTCCGGCGCCACCGGAAGCAAGGGGGGGAGAGCCCCCCTTCTTCTTCTTCTTCCTTGACCTCCTCCCTAGATGGGAGAAGGGTTCCCCTCTGGTCCTTGGCTCCCATGGCGTGGGAGGGGCGAGAGCCCCTCCGAGATTGGATCTATCTCTCTGTTTCTGCGTTCTCAGATTCTACCCCTTCACCGTTTCTTTAATATCCGGAGATCCGTAACTCCGATTCGGGTGAATCTTTCGCCCAGATTTTTTTCGTAAAATTAGCTTTCTTGCGGCAAAAGAAGAGAGTCAACCGCCTTATGGGGGCCCAGGAGTGTCCAGGGCGCGCCTGCCTCCCTAGGTCGCGTCCCCTATCTCCTTGCCCCCTCGGGCACCGTCTCGCGTTGATTTTACTTCCCAAAAATCATAAATATTCCAAAATAATTCTCCGTCCGTTTTTATCCCACTTGGACTCCGTTTGATATGGGGTTTCTGCGAAACATAAAACATGCAATGACGAGGCTGCACTTTGGGCCTTTGGATCAATATGTTAGTCCCAAAAATAGTATAAAAAGTTGCCAAAAGTATATGAAAGTTGAAGAATATTGGCATGGAACAATCAAAATTATAGATATGATGGAGACGTATCAGCGCTTCACTCCCCGACAACGGTGCCAGAAGAGTCTTGATGACCCACAAGTATAGGGGATCTATCGTAGTCCTTTTGATAAGTAAGAGTGTCGAACCCAACGAGGAGCAAAAGGAAATGACAAGCGGTTTTCAGTAAGGTATTCTCTACAAGCATTGAAATTGTAGGTAACAGATAGTTTTGTGATAGGATAATTTGTAACGGGTAACAAGCAATGAAAGTAAATAAAGTGCAGCAAGGTGTCCCAATCCTTTTTGTAGCAAAGGACAAGCCTGGACAATTTCTTATAATGAGAAAAGCGCTCCCGAGGACACATGGGAATTATCGTCAAGCTACTTTTCATCACGCTCATATAATTCACGTTCGTTACTTTGATAATTTGATATGTGGGTGGATCAGTGCTTGGGTGCTGCCCTTTCTTGGACAAGCATCCCACTTATGATTAATCCCTATTGCAAGCATCCGCAACTACAAAAGAAGTATTAAGGTAAACCTAACCATAACATGAGACATATGGATCCAAATCAGCCCCTTACGAAGCAATGCATAAACTAGGGTTTAAGCTTCTGTCACTCTAGCAACCCATCATCTACTTATTACTTCCCAATGCCTTCCTCTAGGCCCAAATAATGGTGAAGTGTCATGTAGTCAACGTTCACATAACACCACTAGAGGAGAGACAACATACATGTCATCAGAATATCGAACGAATACCGACTACTAATAGCAAGACTTCACCCATGTCCTCAGGAACAAACGTAACTACTCACAAAGCATATTCATGTTCATAATCAGAGGAGTATTAATATGCATTAAGGATCTGAACATATGATCTTCCACCAAATAAACCAATTAGCATCAACTACAAGGAGTAATCAACACTACTAGCAACCCATAGGTACCAATTTGTGTTTTTGATACAAGATTGGATACAAGAGATAAACTAGGGTTTGAGAGGAGATGGTGCTAGTGAAGATGATAATGGGATTGACCCCCTCCCGATGAGAGGATCATTGTTGATGACGATGGTGATGATTTCCCCCTCCCGGAGGGAAGTTTCCCCGGTAGAACAGCTCCGCCGGAGCCCTAGATTGGTTCCACCAAGGTTCCGCCTCGTGGCGGCGGAGTTTCGTCCTGTGAGCTTGCTTATGAATTTTTCCAGGGTAAGAGACTTCATATAGCAGAAGATGGTCACTAGAGGGCCACCAGGGCCCTGAGGCGGGGCGCCCGGTGAGGGTGGCGCGCCCCAACCTGTGGCAGTGTGTGGGCCCCTCTGGTACATTCTTCGCTCAATAATTCTTATTAATTCAAAAAATGACTTTCATGGAGTTTCAAGACTTTTGGAGCTGTGCAGAATAGGTTTCCAATATTTGCACCTTTTCCAGCCCAGAATTACAACTGTCGGTATTCTCCCTCTTCATGATAAACCTTGTAAAATAAGAGACAATAGCCATAAGTATTGTGACATAACGTGTAATAACAACCCATAATGCAATAAATATTGATATAAAAGCATGATGCAAAATGGACGTATCACTCCTCCATTTTGCATTTATAGAACTTGTTGGAGACTTCATATCTCTCAACTCGGGCATTTGCTTGAAATATTAACTTCAACTCTTGGAACATCTCATATGCTCCATGACATTCAAAACGTCTTTGAAGTCCTGATTCTAAGGCACACTGAACTATCGAGTAGTCATCACCTTTGCTCTGCTAGACGTTCCTAACGTCCGCAGTTGCGTCTGCAGCAGGCCTTGCACCTAGCGGTGCTTCTAGGATGTAATTCTTCTATGTAGCAATGAGGATAACCCTCAAGTTATGGACCCAGTCTGTGTAATTACTACCATCATCTTTCAACTTAGCTTTCTCTAGGAACGCATTAAAATTCAAAGGAACGGTAGCACGTGCCATTGATCTGCAATAACATAGACATGCAAAATAACTATCAGGACTAAGTTCATGATAAATTAAAGTTCAATTAATCATATTACTTAAGAACTCCCACTTATATAGACATCCCTCTAGTCATCTAAATTATCACGTGATCCAAATCAACTAAACCATGTCCGATCATCACGTGAGATGGAGTAGTTTTCAATGGTGAACATCACTATGTTGATCATATCTACTATATGATTCACGTTCGACCTTTTGGTCTCAGTGTTCCGAGGCCATATCTGCATATGCTAGGGTCGCCAAGTTTAACCCGAGTATTCCGCGTGCGCAAAACTGGCTTGCACCCATTGTATGTGAACGTAGAGCTTATCACACCCGATCATCACGTGGTGTCTCGGCACGATGAACTGTAGCAATGGTGCATACTCAAGGAGAACACTTATACCTTGAAATTTAGTAAGGGATCATCTTATAATGCTACCGCCATACTAAGCAAAATAAGATGCATAAAAGATAAACATCACATGCAAGCAAAATATGTGACATGATATGGCCATCATCATCTTGTGCTTATGATCTCCATCATCGAAGCATCGTCATGATCTCCATCGTCCCCAGTGCGACACCTTGGTCTCCATCGTGGCATCGTTGTCATCTCGCCAACTATTGCTTTTATGACTATCGCTACCGCTTAGTGATAAAGTAAAGCAATTACATGGCGATTGCATTGCATACAGTAAAGCGACAACCATATGGCTCCTGCCAGTTGCCGATAACTCTGTTACAAAACATGATTGTTTCATACAACAATTTATATCACATCATGTCTTAACCATATCACATCACAGCAAGCCCTGCAAAAACAAGTTAGACGTCCTCTACTTTGTTGTTGCAAATTTTACATGGCTGCTACGGGCTTCTAGCAAGAACCGTTCTTACCTATGCATCAAAACCACAACGATTTTTGGTCAAGTGTGTTGTTTTAACCTTTAACAAGGACCCGCCGTAGTCAAACTCGATTCAACTAAAGTTGGAGAAATAGACACCCGCCAGCCACCTATGTGCAAAAGCACGTCGGTAGAACTAGTCTCAGGAACGCGGTCAAGTAATGTCGGTCCGGGACGCTTCCTCCAACAATACCGCTGAATCAAAGTAAGACGATGGTGGTAAGCATTATGACTATTATCGCCCACAACTCTTTGTGTTCTATCGTGCATAAAACATCTATGCATAGACCTGGCTCGGATGCCACTGTTGGGGAACGTGGTAATTTCAAAATTTTCCTATGATCACGCAAGATCTATCTAGGAGATGCATAGCAACGAGACGGGAGAGTGTGTCCACGTACCCTCGTAGACCAAAAGCGGAAGCGTTTAGTAATGCGGTTGATGTAGTCGAATGTCTTCGCAATCCAACCAATCCAAGTACCGAATGTATGGCACCTCCGCGTTCAGCACACGTTCAGATCGATGACGTCCCTCGTGCTCTTGATCCAGTTGAGGATGAGGGTGAGTTCCATTAGCACGACAGTGTGGCGACGGTGAGGATGATGTTACTGGCGCAGGGCTTTGCCTAAGCACTACGGTGAAATGATCCAGGTGAGTAACTGTGGAGGGGGGCACCGCACACGGATAAGGCAAAACTCGGTGTGTCCTAGGGTGCCCCCTGCCCCCGTATATAAAGGAGGGAGGGGGAGGCCGGCCGGCCCTTGCTAGGCGCACCGGGAGAGGAGAGTCCTACTAGGACTCTAAGTCCAAGTAGGATTCCACCGAAAGGAGAGGGGGGCGTGCCCCCAACCCCTTTTCCAATTCGTACTGGGCTTGAGGGGTGCACGCCACCTCCTGTCCGCTGCCTCCTCTTCCCACTAAGGCCCACTAAGGCCCAATAACTCCCCGGATGTTCCGGTAACCTCCCAGTACTCCGGAAAATACCCGAACTTCTCCGGAACCATTCCGATATCGGAATATAGCCTTCCAGTATATCAATCTTTATGTCTCGACCATTTCGAGACTCCTCGTCACATCCGTTATCTCATCCGGGACTCTGAACAAACTTCGGTCATCAAAACATATAACTCATAATACAAATCGCCATCGAACGTTAAGCGTGCGGACCTTACGGGTTCGAGAACTGTGTAAACATGATCGAGACACATCTCCGATCAATAACCAATAGCGTAACATGGATGCTCATATTGGCTCCTACATATTATACGAAGATCATTATCGGTCAAACCGCATAACAACATACGTTGTTCCCTTTGTCATCGGTATGTTACTTGCCCGAGATTCGATCGTCGGTATCATCATACCTAGTTCAATCTCGTTACTGCCAAGTCTCTTTACTCGTTCTGTAATGCTTCATCCCGCAACTAAATCATTAGTTACATTGCTTGCAAGGCTTATAGTGATGAGCATTACCGAGAGGGCCAAGAGATACCTCTCCGAAACACGGAATGTCAAATCCTAATCTCGATCTATGCCAAACCAACAAACACCTTCGGAGACACCTGTAGAGCATCTTTATAATCACCCAATTACGTTGTGACGTTTGATAACACACAAGGTGTTCCTCCGGTATTCGGGAGTTGAATAATCTCATAGTCTGAGGAACATGTATAAGTCATGAAGAAAGCAGTAGCAATGAAACTGTAATGATCATAATACTAAGCTAACGGATGGGTCTTGTCCATCACATAATTCTCCTAAGGATGTGATCCCGTTTATCAAATGACAACACATGTCTATGGTTAGGAAACATAACCATCTTTGATTAATGAGCTAGTTAAGTAGAGGCATACTAGGGACACTATGTTTTGTCTATGTATTCACACATGTACTAAGTTTCCGGTTAATACAATTCTAGCATGAATAATAAACATTTATCATTATATAAGGAAATAAATAATAACTTTATTATTGACTCTTGGGCATATTTCCTTCACAAGTCTCTTTTGTATCGCTGTTGCCGGGGAGTGAAGCGCCTTTGGTGAGTGGAATTTGGTACGGTAACATTTATATAGTGTGCTGAAATTTACTACCACTTGTTACTATGGAAAATAATCCTTTGAGGGGCTTGTTTGGGGTATCTTCGCCCCAACCAGAAGAGCAAAGAGTTTCTCCTCAACATACTGCACCTACTGAAAATATTTATTATGAAATTCCTTCGGGTATGATAGAGAAACTGCTAGCTAATCCTTATGCAGGAGATGGAACATTACATCCTGATATGCACCTAATCTATGTGGATGAAGTTTGTGGATTATTTAAGCTTGCAGGTTTGCCCAAGGATGTTGTTAAGAAGAAGGTTCCCTTTATCTTTCAAGGGAAAGGCATTGACATGGTACATGCTATGTGATGATATTGTATCATGGAACTACAACTGAGGGAGTCCTGGACTAGGGGGTGTCCGGATAGCCGAACTATCATCTCTGGCCGGACTCCAAGACTATGAAGATACAAGATTGAAGACTCTGTCCCGTGTCCGGATGGGACTTTCCTTGGCGTGGAAGGCAAGCTTGGCAATACAGATATGTAGATCTCCTACCATTGTAACCGACTCTGTGTAACCCTAGCCCTCTCCGGTGTCTATATAAACTGGAGGGTTTTAGTCCGTAGGACGAAAAACAATCATACCATAGGCTAGCTTCTAGGGTTTAGCCTCATTGATCTCGTGGTAGATCTACTCTTGTACTACCCATATCATCAATATTAATCAAGCAGGAGTAGGGTTTTACCTCCACCGAGAGGGCCCGAACCTGGGTAAAAATATCGTGTCCCTTGTCTCCTGTTACCATCCGCCTAGACGCAAAGTTCGGGACCCCCTACCCGAGATCCGCCGGTTTTGACACCGACATTGGTGCTTTCATTGAGAGTTCCTCTGTGTCGTTGCCATCAGGAAGGATGCCTTGTCCCATCTTTAAAGACGGCACTGTTTCTAAAGGAGCTTTGGCCATCGGCCAAACTCTCCGACTAGGCGGTTTTCTTATGACCGCCTGTTCGGCCGCCGCGCCAACGATGACTTCTTGGGTCATCGAAAGCAATCTTCACGTTAACTCGGAACATGCCGAGCAGCTAGATCCGATGGAGCTCTCCTCCTTAAACGAGCTCTTGGATCGCATCGCCGCCCTAGGAGTCGCTATAGACTACGATCAGATTGGGCCTAAAACCGATCTGAGAGAGATCAACTCTCCCGAGGCTACCCACCACGTTGCTGTGGTAGAGGAACAGTACGGCGACCCTTCTTCTATATTAAGGACTAGCTATGTCCGGATTCCCGACCCCTCCATGCCGGACTCCCGCGGAGGGACGGACGTCGATCAAGTCATGAACCTAAAGTCAGGCAGCGGGCTGGATTCATTGCAGAATATCCAAAAACCCAAGCTTCCAAGTTCGGAAACTTTTCGGCCCTTGAGTCTTAGATTGGACGGGGTTCCGAACTTTATTCCACCCGCCCACCCAAACATAAGCGATCTATCCCGAATCCGGTAAGAGCCCGCCAAACAAGACACCATTCTTGGGCGATTCCTCCCGGTTATGGACGGGATAAAGGATCTGCCAGAGGAAGACGCAATTTCACTTTTACGCAATAAGTGCACGGACAAGGGAATCCTAAATGCCATAATTAAATCATTGAAATTACACGCTTTGCCGACTTAGCGTCCATAATACGAAATCTTGTGCGATGGAGAGCGCCTGGAAAACCGAAACCAAATTTTGGGATAATCCGGCCCCGAATACAACCTAGTCCGAAATCAAAGGGTGCATCATCGCCAGGCCCCTGGGTTAAATACCAAAAAGCAAAAAAACCCTAAAGGGCACGGAACCGTACTAGAGGGATGGCTCAATGGACCCTGCAAAATTCATAGTATAGAGGGTGCCACTCCAACTCATAGCCTTCGAGCATGTTGGATACTACGACAGGTGGCCAAAAGTGGCGAAGAGCTTCTAGCCCCAGAGAGCCAGCCCAGCAACACCAGTACGGTATTAACAGTCTTCGAGACTTTCGCATCAAATAATATGCGGAAACGAACAATACGCAGCCTTGCCGAAGTCTATCAAATAGCAACAATAAATCCATGGAGTGACACAGCTATTACCTTTAACGCCAGTGACAAACCTAAATTCCAAACAGACCGAGCACCAGTCGCATTGGTCCTCAGTCCAATAGTGGACGGCTTTCGCCTTACCAAGGTACTCATGGATGGCGGCGTGATTAAACCTCATTTACGAGGAAACCCTTCGAAAAATGGAAATAGACTGGAGCCGCATTGAGTGAAGCAGCACAACCTTTAGAGGAATAATCCCTAGTCGGGAAGCACGCTGCACAGGAAAAATTACACTGGATGTGGTGTTCGGCTCGCCGGACAATTACAGGTCCGAGGAGGTCACGTTCCAAGTGGCCTCGTTCAGCAGCGGATATCACGCTTTATTAGGGTGAGAGGCATTCACAATTTTTTAATCTATACCCCATTACGGGTACATGAAGCTCAAAATGCCCGGGCCCAACGGAATCATCACTCTTGCCAGTGATCCGGACATAGCACTCTGCGCCGAAAATAAGACAGCCGCACTAGCCCTCGAGGCACTATCCGAAGCCGTAGCGGCCGAGGAACTCACTGCGCTGCGCTCCACGGTGAACAGGGACGATGTGATACTCGACAAGAGATCCAAGTCCACCTCTTTTAAGCCAGCTGACGAAATAGTCAAATTCCAAGTCCATCCAACGGACCCTACAAAGACGGCATCCATTGGGGCACAGTTAAACCCCGACGTAGACGCCGCACTACGAGAATTCCTACGAGAAAATTGGGACATTTTTGCCTGGCACCCTTCAGACATGCCAGGATTCCCACGCCGGCTGGCCGAGCACAGCCTAAACATCCTAAAAGGATTCAAGCCAGTCAGAAAGGCTCTTCGGCGATTTTCCAAACCCAAGAGACAGGCAATGGGAGAGGAGCTAGCCAAACTATTGGAAGCCGGATTCATCAGAGATATAAAACATCCGGACTTGCTAGCAAACCTGGTGATGGTACCAAAGAAAGATAAATCCTGGCGCCTATGTGTCGACTTCAAGGACCTTAACAAGGCTTGCCCAAAGGATCCCTTCCCCCTCCCCCGCATCGATCAAATTATCGACGCTACCGCTGGGCACGATTCATTGTGCTCCCTCGACGCATACTCCGGCTACCACAAAATCAAGATGGCGGAACCAGACCAAGCATAGCGGCATTCATCACTCCATACGGCCCATTCTGCTTCAACACAATGCCCTTCGGGCTCAAAAACGCCGGCGCAACATATCAGCGCATGATTCAGACATGTCTGGCAAACCAGATCGGCAAAACAGTGGAGGCATACGTAGATGATGTGGTCGTCAAATCCAAGCATGTCAAAACTCTAGTAGACGACTTGAGACTCACATTCGACAATCTCCGAACATACGACATTAAGCTGAATTCGGAAAAATGCGTCTTCGGCGTACCAGCCGGAAAGCTCTTGGGCTTCATTGTATCCGGTAGAGGAATTGAAGCAAAGCTAGCCAAGATCCGAGCTCCGTCACAATTGGATATCCCAAAAGACCTCAAAAAAATTCAAAAATTGAGAGGATGCGTGGCGGCTCTAAGCCGCTTTATCTCTGGCTTGGGTGAAAAGGCATTACCCCTTTATCGCCTCCTCCGGCGCACCGAACACTTCGAGTGGACGGATGCCACCACGGCCGGACTCGAAGAAATAAAAGCCATATTGGCAACAAATCCGGTCCTGGCCGCGCCCAATATGGGCGAACCAATGTTATTATATATCGCGACAACACATCAAGTTGTAAGCGCGGTGCTCGTCGTCGAACGAGAAATGGATGGACACAAGTTCCCCTTCAAAAACCGGTTTACTACGTGTCCACTGTCCTAACTCCATGCAAGTCCCAGTATCCACGTTATCAAAAGATAGCGTACGCGGTGTTCATGGCATCCCGGAAGCTGCGACACTACTTTCAAGAGTGTTCGATAACAGTAGCCTCCGAAGTACCTCTTAATGATATTATAAACAACCGCGACGCAACTGGCCGGATTGCAAAATGGGCCATTGAGCTCCTCCCATTTGACATAACCTATAAACCACGGCGAGCTATCAAGTCGCAAGTTTTGGCTGACTTCGTCACCGAATGGACTGAAGTCGAACTCCCTAAAGAGTACGGCGCATATTCCAATTGGATCATGCACTTCAACGGCTCCAAAATGTTGGCCGGCCTGGGGGCTCGCGTCGTCCTGACATCCCCAACCAGAGACACGGTCCAATACGTACTCTAGATAATGTACACGGACTCCAACAACGCAGCCGAATACGAGGCCCTTCTACATGGCCTCCGGATGGCGGTCTCCATGGGCATTAAACTCCTAGAGGTGCATGGGGATTCGAACCTTGCAATATCCCAAATAAATGGAGACTTCGACGCCAAGGATCCGAAAATGGCAGCTTACCGTAACACCGTCCTAAAAATGTCAGCTTGGTTTGAAGGGCTCGGATTTCACCATAAAGCCCGGGATAATAACTAGGCGGCGGACGTATTGGCACGCATCGGCGCAAAGCGCGATGCCGTCCCTCCCAACATCTTCCTGGAACAGCTTTTCAAGCCATCCGTATTATGGGAAGGGGAGTCCGAAAACAACAATCCGGACCCAACCGCACCGCCCGACACCGAACATTCTGACACAATCGGTGGCTCTGCCAATGAAATAACACATTCAGCCCATGAAATAATGGCAGTCATTGCCCCGTGGACAGAACCATTCCTAGCCTACTTAACTAGGCAGGAACTTCCCGAGGACCAAAACGAGGCCCGCTGCATAGTACGGCGATCTAAAGCCTATAAGGTCCATGAGGGAGAGCTTTATAAGAAAAGCACAACCGGAGTCCTTCAAAGGTGTATCTCCGAAGAGGAAGGGCGAAATCTTCTGGCTGAAATCCATGTCGGACTCGGTGGGCACCACGCTGCAGCCCGGGCCCTTGTAGGCAAGGCCTTCCGTACAGGATTTGTTTGGCCGACCGCCCGGGCAGATGCTCAAGACTTAGTCCAATGATGCGTCGGTTGCCAGCTCTTTGCTAATCAAAGCCACATGCCGCCCACCGCCCTCAAAACTATACCCATCACCTGGCCGTTCGCGGTCTGGGGGCTTGACATGGTTGGACCCCTTAAAGGAGGAACACACAAGCAAAAATACCTATTGGTCATGGTGGATAAATTCACCAAATGGATAGAGGCCAAGCCAGTTAAGACGGCCGAATCCGGACCCGTGATAGACTTCATATCAGGGGTAGTACACTGTTACGGCGTTCCCCATAGCATCATCACTGATAACAGCACAAACTTCACGGCCGATGAGGTTAAACTCTGGTGCAGAAACATGGGCATCAAGCTCGACTACGCTTCAGTCTATCACCCTCAAACTAACGGTCAAGTCGAGCGAGCAAATGGTCTAATCATGAGGGGCATCAAACCCAGACTAGTGTGGTCCCTCAAGGAATCGAACACGCACTGGGTAGAGGATCTCGACTCCGTACTCTAGGGGCTGCGGACCATGCCGAATCGCACCACCGGATTCACACCATTTTTTATGGTATACGGCGCAGAGGCAGTTTTGCCCTGCGACATAATTCATGACTCACCTCACGTGCGCATGTACGAAGAAAGAGAAGCCGAGTTGGATTGGCAGGACAGTTTGGACGCCTTAGAGGAGGAGCGCGACGTGGCAAAAGCTCGTTCCACATTCTATCAACAGCAGGCTCGAAGATATCAAAGAAGAGAAGTGCGGGCCAAAGCTTACAATGTTGGCGAACTAGTTCTACGCCTGCCGGACAAGAAAAAGGACAAACTCAAGCCCAAATGGGAAGGTCCCTTCATCAATGACCAAGTCCTGACCGGCGGAGCGTACCGTCTACAAAACGCATCGGATAATCGACTCGAGGCAAATCCATGGAACGCAGCCCGTCTCCGAAGATTCTACGCCTAGCGCCGGATTCTGAGTTCGTCTCCTTCCTCCGTCTACATTTTATACTTTAGCTGTCTTTTTATTTCTCTCCTTCCCCCTCCTTTTTCTTAAAGCCTTTGGAGGCTTGTCTGCGCATTGTTCACACACACTTGACGTGCTACTCGTGCTCATTATACCTGGGGGCTTCTTTAACAGAAGTTTATTTATACGAGCCTTATGCCCAACACATGCGTCAAACTTCCGCATGTACCTTTTATTCGCCATTATATGCATCGATATGACTTAAGTTTTGGCCAAGCTGGGTTGCCTGGCTCCTGTGCTTACCCCTACGTTCCTGATTGTTCGGCTAGGTGGTAAAGGGAGCACCTCTATGATTGTTACTGACAGGTCAGCCGGATATGTACCTCAGACTGGGTGAAGCCGAAAGCTAGCGTTCTTAAGGGAATATTCGGTCGGTGAACTAAAAGACGGCTTCTTACCTATTCATTTATCTGCCGCCAGATGCTTTTCTACTTTTTTCGCAGTCCGGACATGCAATTTAGGGCATGCCTCCCAGGGAAAGGAACCCCTAACGGAACTATTCTCCCTGGAAGATGTTTCTTACTAACCATGTAATATAACATAACTAGTTGGGCACTTATCTGATAAAGCACTAATGACCCCTACGCCTGGTCTCCACGCATGCCCCGGTTCTTACATAACCGCGAGGGTATTCGGACACACTCCGGACTGTCGGGTCCCGAGGTTGAAGCGAAAAGGTCCGCTACGACAAACGATCTACAATACGGCTAGACGGCATTTTACATGTCATTTTAAATTACATAGTCAAATTGAATGATCGTATTCCTCTTCAGTACCATCTAACAGGCTGTCTAGTTTACAGTCCCGCTGGGAATACTTTGCGGCCAACTCTACTTGGCCGCATACTAAGCTCACAGGGATCTCCTTCCCATCGGTCCCCATAGGTCCGATCTCGGCCATGTAGTTTGGGTCAGCCTTCGTGTACCGCGTCATCACCATGGCCCAGGCCTCCATGGCGCCTTGACGGCAGGCCGATATCTTCCATAGCCGGAAGCGCCGCCTTGCTCCCTGAAGCTTCTCTGCAAGCTCTCCAAGGCCTTCGGGTAGGGAGATGGATGGCCACAAGGCCTGGGCGACGCCTCTCATCGCCTGCCAAACTCGTTCGTGCAGTTGCAGCAGCTCGGGAAGAAGGTCACCCGTTGAACCGAGCATTTCCTCTGCAGGACTACCTGTGAGCATACCTACAGACATATTTCTGTGAGTCAACTTCCTCGCCGAACTCTTTTTTAAGGTTCGCTCAAGCACTTACTATAAATGCCGCGATGAGCCGCCGATTCTCCTTAACGGAGTCAGACAGCTGGGCTCGAACATCTTTTAGTTCCTCGCCAAGCTGGGTGTTGGCATCTTGGAGGTTATTTTTCTCTTGCCGCACCCTTGTAAGCACTTTCTCGCCAGCTTTTAACCGGCGCAGGAGTTGTTGCTTGTCCGGATCTAGTCCGGCAGCATCTGCAAAATTATTGTCAGACTTATACACACGCCGCATTTAGCAAATTACTTCTCTTTAGAAGCATATATTACCAGAGGGGGTCTTTGTGGCTTCCCGCCATGGCTAGCTATGCTGACCTCAAGTTAGGCCTTGCACTCTTGAAGCTCTGGGACAGTTGGGTATTCTTTTACGTAAGATCTGCATAACAAATGATCCTTAAATTAGTTATTCTAACTATTTTAAGTCTCGGGGGCTACTGGCATATATAACTGTCAAAATTCCTAACCCGTATGTCTTTCACATACTGCTCCGTGGCTTTGGCTAGACCATCTTGAGTGGCACGGATGTGCGCATCTCCCAAATTAAAGGCATTCAATGCCTCTGGGGAGAAACACGCGTCACGAAGAACTGTCCGGCGGTGCCTATGATTCATGGCGCTCTCCACCTCAGATCGGGTGGCGGACAACCTGTCGGCATCCTCCATTGGAGGAGCATCCGACGCGCGCCTTGTGTTAGCCTCCCCCTCCGGACCTGGCGTTGGAGCCTGGCTGGCGGGCTGTGTATATCCTCTATAGCCCGGCGCAGTTCCTGCGTCAAAATCACAAAATGAGATACTTAACCATGGGAATGGGGATCGAATAGGCAAAAAAGAAGTGTCCGCTTACCCAGCTTCGAGGATTGTTCATAAAAAATCTGCTCAGTGGACTAACACGGAGAAAATCCTCCTTTTCTCCTTTGTATAGGCCAGACAAAATCTTCACCAGATCGGCGACCGATCCCGGCCCCTTACGACCGTGGCGGGTGGCATCATCCTCCCCGTTGAAATCCCACATGGGGTGGCCCCTATACTGGAGCGGCTGCACCCCCCACATAATGCATGTGGCCATGACTCCAATCATGGTCAATCCGGAATGAGCCAATAATCTTATTCGGCCCATCAGGTAAAGGATGTCCCTGTCATTCTCCCGCTGAGGGCTCCGCGGACGCCAACTTAGGCGTTTCTTCAGAGGAGCATTACTGAACTCCGGGAGGCCGATCTGAACTGGGTCCGGTAGCGGGGCATCCTCTATATAAAACCATTCTGAAGGCCAGTCTTCGGACGCCTTCTTCGGGGTTCTGAACAGATATCCGGTCCCGGCGATGCGCCATAGTTCGGCTCCGCCCACTTGATATATTGACCCCTCATGAGAACGGGGTACAAGGCAGAATAATCTCTTCCTCAACGCAAAATGAGCCTCGACGCCCAAGAACAGCTCGCAAAGGGCCACGAAGCCCGCGATGTGCAGAATGGAGGCAGGCGTAAGGTGGTGCAACTGGAGGCCGTAGAACTCCAGGAGCCCCCGGAGAAACGGATCTATTGGAAATCCAAGTCCTCTTATTAGATAAGAGATAAAGCATACCCGCTCTCCTTTGGAGGGATTGGGGACGCTCTCCGCCTGCTTTCCGCCCTTGTAGGTCGCGAGTCCGGCTCGAACCGGGACCATGAAGGCCGGGGAAAGAAATCCCTTGGTTTGAAGCGTCGCTAGCTCGTTGTGCGGGACCGAGCATCTCTCCCAATCTCCAGGCTGAGGGCTGGGAGCGCGAGAGGAGGAGCCGCGTCGACTGTCCATGATGGAATGGATTTTTTGTCAGAGGCGCTCTGATGAATGCTCGCAGAGGGAGGATGGTGTGATTCGGATCTAGATCCCCATCCCTTTTATAGGCGGCTCATTTGCGCAGCTAGGGGGGAAAGTGTAAAAATACCCTGGCTTTTCGCATTTGTTCAACACGTGGAAGATGACCATTATTGGGCGGGGAAGCCAAGGAGCGCAGCATTTATAAGAAGCCGGACACTATTCGATAGGTACATGGAATTTGGAGAAGAACCCGCCTCACAATGCCGAAGACAATCTACGCGCCGGACTCATCGTCATTGAAGCCTAGTTCGGGGGCTACTGAGGGAGTCCTGGACTAGGGGGTGTCCGGATAGCCGAACTATCATCTTTGGCCGGACTCCAAGACTATGAAGATACAAGATTGAAGACTCCGTCCCGTGTCCAGATGGGACTTTCCTTGGCGTGGAAGGCAAGCTTGGCAATACGGATATGTAGATATCCTACCACTGTAACCGACTCTGTGTAACCCTAGCCCTCTCCGATGTCTATATAAACCGGAGGGTTTTAGTCCGTAGGACGAAAAACAATCATACCATAGGCTAGCTTCTAGGGTTTAGCCTCATTGATCTCGTGGTACATCTACTCTTGTACTACCCATATCATCAATATTAATCAAGCAGGAGTAGGGTTTTACCTCCACCGAGAGGGCCCGAACCTGGGTAAAAACATCGTGTCCCTTGTCTCCAGTTACCATCCACCTAGACACACAGTTTGGGACCCCCTACCCGAGATCCGCCGGTTTTGACACCGACAACAACCAATTGAAATTGGAACTTCATCAGAAGTTTTATCCTATGCATCTGGTTCATCATGATCAGAATTATATATAAATTTTTTGGCCTCATGAAGGAGAAAGCATCGCCCAAGCTTGGGGGAGGCTTAAGTCAATGTTATATTCATGCCCCAATCATGAGCTTTCAAGAGAAATTATTATTCAAAAAATTTATGCTCAGCTTTCTCATAATGATCGATCCATGCTCGAAACTTTTTGTACTAGTTCTTTTATGAAGAAGGATATTGAATTTAAATGGGATTTATTGGAAAGAATTAAACGTAACTCTGGATATTGGGAACTCGACGAAGGTAAGGAGTCAGGTATAAATCTTAAGTTTGATTGTGTTAAATCTTTTATGGATATCGATGCCTTTCGTGATTTTAGCACTAAATATTGACTTGACTCTGAGATAGTAGCTTCTTGATAACCCACAAGTATATGGGATCGCAACAGTTTTTGAGGGTAGAGTATTCAACCCAAATTTGTAGATTTGACACAAGGGGAGCCAAAGAATATTAGCAAGTATTAGCAACTGAGGTGTCAATTCAACCACACCTGGAGATTAATTATCTGTAGCAAAGTGATCAGTAGCACAGAAATATGATAGTTTTGTTGGTGAACGTAGCAGAAAATAAAAAATTTCTACGCATCACCAAGATCAATCTATGGAGTCATCTAGCAATGAGAGAGAGGAGTGCATCTACATACCCTTGTAGATCGCGAGCGGAAGCGTTCAAGAGAACGGGGTTGATGGAGTCGTACTCGTCGTGATCCAAATCACCGATGATCCTAGCGCCGAATGGACGGCACCTCCGCGTTCAACACACGTACGGTTGGGAAGACGTCTCCTCCTTCTTGATCCAGCAAGGGGGAAGGAGAGGTTGATGGAGATCCAGCAGCACGACGGCGTGGTGGTGGAAGTAGCGGCGATCTCGGCAGGGCTTCGCCAAGCTCAGCGAGAGGGAGAGGTGTTACGGAGGGAGAGGGAGGCGCCAGGAGCTGGGGTTGCGCAGCCCTCCCTCCCCCTCTTTATATAGGGGCCCTGGGGGCTAGCGCCGGCCACTAGAGATCCCATCTCAAGGGGGGGCGGCGGCCAAGGGGGGGAACTTGCCCCCCAAGCCAAGTGGGTGCCCCCCACCCCTAGGGTTTCCAACCCTAGGCGCAGGGGGAGGCCCAAGGGGGGTGCACCAGCCCACCAGGGGCTGGTTCCCTTCCCACTTCAGCCCATGTGGCCCTCTTGGATAGGTGGCCCCACCCGATGGACCCCCGAGACCCTTCCGGTGGTCCCGGTACAATATCGGTGACCCCGGATACTTTCCCGGTGGCCGAATCTGGACTGCCTATATACAAATATTCACCTCCGGACCATTCTAGAACTCCTCGTGACATCCGGGATCTCATCCGGGACTCCGAACAACTTTAGGGTTACCGCATACTAATATCTCTACAACCCTAGCATCACCGAACCTTAAGTGTGTAGAACCTACGGGTTCGGGAATAACGCAGACATGACCGAGACAGCTCTCCGGCCAATAACCAACAGCGGGATCTGGATACCCACGTTGGCTCCCACATGTTCCGCGATGATCTCATCGGATGAACCACGATGTCGAGGATTCAAGTAATCCCGTATACAATTCCCTTTGTCAATCGGTACGTTACTTGCCCGAGATTCGATCGTCGGTATCCCAATACCTCGTTCAATCTCGTTATCGCAAGTCACTTTACTCGTCATCGTAATGCATGATCCGTGACCAACCACTTGGTCACATTGAGCTCATTATGATGATGCATTACGAGTGGGCCCGAGATACCTCTCGTCATGCGGATGACAAATCCATCTCGATTCGTGTCAACCCAACAGACACTTTCGGAGATACCTGTAGTATACCTTTATAGACACCCACTTACATTGTGACGTTTGGTACACCCAAAGCACTCTTACGGTATCCGGGAGTTACACGATCTCATGGTCTAAGGAAATGATACTTGACATTAGAAAAGCTCTAGCAAACGAACTACATGATCTTGTGCTATGCTTAGGATTGGGTCTTGTCCATCACATCATTCTCCCAATGATGTGATCTCGTTATCAATGACATCCAATGTCCATGGTCAGCAAACCGTAACCATCTATTGATAAACGAGCAAGTCAACTAGAGGCTCACTAGGGACATGTTGTGGTCTATGTATTCACACATGTATTACGATTTCCGGATAACACAATTATAGCATGAACAATAGACAATTATCATGAACAAGGAAATATAATAATAACCATATTATTATTGCCTCTAGGGCATATTTCCAACAGTCTCCCACTTGCACTAGAGTCAGTAATCTAGTTACATTGTGATGAATTGAACACCCATAGAGTTCTGGTGTTGATCAAGTTTTGCTCGCGGAAGAGGTTTAGTCAACGGATCTGCAACATTTAGATCTGTGTGCACTTTACAAATATCTATGTCCCCATCTTTAACATTTTCATGAATGGAGTTGAAGCGACGCTTGATGTGTCTGGTCTTCTTGTGAAACCTGGGCTCCTTGGCAAGGGATATGGCTCCAGTGTTGTCACAGAAGAGAGTCATCGGCCCCGACGCATAGGGAATAACTCCTAGGTCGGTAATGAACTCCTCCATCCATATTTCTTCATGTGCTGCCTCTGAGGCTGCCATGTAGTCCGCTTCACATGTAGATCCCGCCACGACGCTTTGCTTGCAACTGCACCAGCTTACTGCCCCACCATTCAAAATATACACGTATCCGGTTTGTGACTTAGAGTCATCCAGATCTGTGTCGAAGCTAGCATCGACGTAACCCTTTACAACGATCTCTTTGTCACCTCCATATACGAGAAACATATCCTTAGTCCTTTTCAGGTACTTAAGGATATTCTTGACCACTGTCGAGTGTTCCATGCCGGGATTACTTTGGTACCTTCCTACCAAACTTACGGCAAGGTTTACATTAGGTCTGGTACACAGCATGGCATACATGATAGACCCTATGGCCGAGGCATAGGGGACGACACTCATCTTTTCTCTATCTTCTGCCATGGTCGGACATTGAGCCGAGCTCAATTTCACACCTTCCGACACAGGCAAGAATCCCTTCTTGGACTTATCCATATTGAACTTCTTCAATATCTTATCAAGGTATGTGCTTTGTGAAAGACCTATGAGGCATCTCGATCTATCTCTATAGATCTTCATGCCTAATATGTAAGCAGCTTCTCCAAGGTCCTTCATTGAAGAACACTTATTCAAGTAGGCCTTAATGCTATCCAAAAGTTCTATATCGTTTCCCATCAAAAGCATGTCATCCACATATAATATGAGAAATGCCACAGAGCTCCCACTCACTTTCTTGTAAACGCAGGCTTCTCCATAAGTCTGCATAAACCCAAACACTTTGATCATTTCATTGAAGTGAATGTTCCAACTCCGAGATGCTTGCACCAGCCCATAGATGGAGCGCTGGAGCTTGCATACCTTGTTAGCATTCTTAGGATCGACAAAACCTTCCGGCTTCATCATATACAATTCTTCTTTAAGAAAGCCGTTAAGGAATGCCGTTTTGACGTCCATTTGCCATATCTCATAATCATAGTATGCGGCAATTGCGAACATGATTTAGATGGACTTCAGCTTTGCTACGGGTGAGAAAGTCTCATCGTAGTCAACACCTTGAACTTGTCGATAACCCTTAGCGACAAGTCGAGCCTTATAGATGGTAACATTACCATCCGCGTCCGTCTTCTTCTTAAAGATCCATTTATTTTCTATCGCTCGCCGATCATCGGGCAAGTCTGTCAAAGTCCATACTTTGTTTTCATAAATGGATCCTATCTCGGATTGCATGGCTTCAAGCCATTTGTTGGAATCTGGGCCTGCCATCGCTTCTTCATAGTTTGAAGGTTCACCGTTGTCTAACAACATGATTTCCAGGACAGGATTGCCATACCATTGTGGTGTGGAACATGTTCCTTTTGGACCTTCGAAGTTCAGTAGCAACTTGATCCGAAGTACCTTGATCATCATCATTAACTTCCTCTCTAGTCGGTGCAGGCACCACAGGAACATCTTCCTGAGTTGCGCTACTTTTCGGTTCAAGAGGTAGTACTTCATCGAGTTCTACTTTCCTCCCACTTACTTCTCTTGAGAGAAACTCTTTCTCCAGAAAGGACCCGTTCTTGGCAACAAAGATCTTGCCTTCGGATCTGAGGTAGAAGGTATACCCAATGGTTTCCTTAGGGTATCCTATGAAGACGCATTTTTCCGACTTGGGTTCGAGCTTTTCAAGTTGAAGTTTCTTGACATAAGCATCGCATCCCCAAACTTTTAGAAATGACAGCTTAGGTTTCTTCCCAAACCATAATTCATACAGTGTCGTCTCAACGGATTTAGATGGTGCCCTATTTAAAGTGAATGTATCTGTCTCTAGAGCGTATCCCCAAAATGATAGCGGTAAATCGGTGAGTGACATCATAGATCGCACCATATCCAATAGAGTGCGATTACGACGTTCGGACACACCATTACGCTGAGGTGTTCCAGGCGGCGTGAGTTGTGAAACGATTCCACATTTCCTTAAGTGTGTACCAAATTCGTGACTTAAATATTCTCCCCCACGATCTGATCATAAGAACTTTATCTTTCGGTCACGTTGATTCTCTACCTCACTTTGAAATTCCTTGAACTTTTCAAAGGTCTCAGACTTGTGTTTCATCAAGTAGACATACCCATATCTACTTAAGTCAGCAGTGAGAGTGAGAACATAATGATAGCCTCCGCGAGCCTCAACGCTCATTGGACCGCACACATCAGTATGTATGATTTCCAATAAGTTGGTTGCTCGCTCCATTGTTCCAGAGAACCGAGTCTTGGTCATTTTGCCCATGAGGCATGGTTCGCATGTGTCAAATGATTCATAATCAAGAGACTCCAAAAGTCCATCAACATGGAGCTTCTTCATGCGTTTGACACCAATGTGACCAAGGCGGCAGTGCCACAAGTATGTGGGACTATCGTTATCAACCTTACATCTTTTGGTATTCACACTATGAATATGTGTAACATCACGTTCGAGATTCATTAAGAATAAACCATTGACCAGCGGGGTATGACCATAAAACATATCTCTCATATAAATAGAACAACCATTATTCTTGGATTTAAATGAGTGGTCATCTCGTATTAAACGAAATCCAGATACAATGTTCATGATCAAAGCTGGCACTAAATAACAACTATTGAGGTTTAAAACTAATCCCATAGGTAAATGTAGAGGTAGCGTGCCGACGGCGATCACATCGACCTTGGAACCATTCCCAACGCGCATCGTCACCTCGTCCTTCGCCAGTCTCCGCTTATGCCGCAGCTCCTATTTTGAGTTACAAATATGAGCAACTGCACCGGTATCGAATACCCAGGAGCTACTACGAGTACTGGTAAGGTACACATCAGTTACATGTATATCACATATACCTTTGGTGTTGTCGGACTTCTTGTCCGCTAAGTACTTGGGGCGGTTCCACTTCTAGTGTCCGCTTCCCTTGCAACAAAAACACTCAGTCTCAGGTTTGGGTCCATGCTTTGGCTTCTTCCCGGCAACTGGCTTACCGGGCGTGGCAACTCCCTTGCCGTCCTTCTTGAAGTTCTTCTTACCCTTGCCTTTCTTGAAACTAGTGGTTTTATTGACCATCAACACTTGATGTTCCTTTTCGATCTCCACCTCCACTGATTTCAGCATTGAATACACCTCAGGAATGGTTTTCACCATCCCCTGCATATTGAAGTTCATCACAAAGCTCTTATAGCTACGTGGGAGGCGGAGGATTCATGTCGACCACCGCATCATCAGGAGATTAACTCCCGTTGAGATAAGCGGTTGTGCAACCCAGACATTTTGAGTATGTGCTCACGACGAACCATTCTCCTCCATCTTACAAGCTGTAGAACTTGTCGAGACTTCATATCTCTCGACCCGGCGTGAGCTTGGAAAACCATTTTCAGCTCTTGGAACATCTCATATGCTCCGTGCTGCTCAAAACGCTTTTGGAGCCCTGGTTCTAAGCTATAAAGCATGCCGCCTTGAACCAAGGAGTAATCATCACTCTGCTTGATCGCCGGCGTTCATAACGTCTTGAGTTCTTTGGGAAAAGCAGTGCTTCACCTAGCGGTGCATCTAGGACATATGCTTTCTTGGCAGCTATGAGGATGATCCTCAAGTTCCGGACCCAGTACGTATAGTTGCTGCCATCATCTTTCAGCTTGGTTTTCTCTAGGAACGCGTTGAAGTTGAGGGCAACATTAGTGTGGGCCATTTGATCTACAAGACATATTGCAAAGATTTTAGACTAAGTTCATGATAATTAGTTCATCTAATCAAATTATATAATGAACTCCCACTCAGATAGACATCCCTCTAGTCAACTAGGCCGTGTCCGATCATCACGTGAGATGGGCTAGTCATCATTGCTGAACATCTTCATGTTGATCGTATCTTCTATACGGCTCATGTTCGACCTTTCGGTCTCTTGTGTTCCGAGGCCATGTCTGTACATGCTAGGCTCGTCAAGTCAACCTAAGTGTTTTGCATGTGTAAATCTGGCTTACACTCGTTGTATGTGAACGTTAGAATCTATCACACCCGATCATCATGTGGTGCTTCGAGACAACGAACTTTCGCAATGGCGCACAGTTATGGGGAACACTTTCTTGAAATTATTATGAGGGATCATCTTATTTACTACCGTCGTACTAAGCAAATAAGAAGCAAAACATGATAAACATCACATGTAATCAAATAGTGACATGATATGGCCAATATCATTTTGCTCCTTTTGATCTCCATCTTCTAGGCGCCATGATCATCATCGTCACCGGCATGACACCATGATCTCCATCATCATGATCTCCATCATCGTGTCTTCATGAAGTTGTCACGCCAACGATTACTTCTACTTCCATGGCTAACGTGTTTAGCAATAAAGTAAAGTAATTACATGGCGTTATTCAATGACACGCAGGTCATACAAAAAATAAAGACAACTCCTATGGCTCCTGCTGGTTGTCATACTCATCGACATGCAAGTCGTGATTCCTATTACAAGACCATGATCAATCTCATACATCACATATATTTCATTCATCACATCCTTTTGGCCATATCACATCACAAGGCATATGCTACAAAAACAAGTTAGACGTCCTCTAATTGTTCTTGCATGTTTTTACGTGGCCGCTATAGGTTTCTAGCAAGAACGTTTCTTACCTACGCCAAAACCACAACGTGATATGCCAATTTCTATTTACCCTTCATAAGGACCCTTTTCATCGAATCCGATCCGACTAAGGTGGGCGAGACAGAGACCAGCTAGCCACCTTATGTAACTAGTGCATGTCAGTCGGTGTAACCTGTCCCACGTAAGCGTACGAGTAAGGTCGGTCCAGGCCGCTTCATCCCACGATGCCACTGAAACAAGATAAGACTAGTAGTGGCAAGAAAATCGACAAAATCAACACCCACAACAATTTTGTGTTCTACTCGTGCATAGAAACTACGCATAGACCTAGCTCATGATGCCACTGTTGGTGAGCATAACAGAAAATAAATTTTTTCTATGCATCACCAAGATCAATTTATGGAGTCATCTAGCAACGAGAGAGAGGAGTGCATCTACATACCCTTGTAGATCGTGAGCAGAAGCGTTCAAGAGAACGGGGTTGATGGAGTCGTACTCGTCGTGATCCAAATCACCGATGATCCTAGCGCCGAACGGACAGCACCTCCGCATTCAACACACGTATGGTTGGGGAAGACGTCTCCTCCTTCTTGATCCAGCAAGGGGGAAGGAGTGGTTGATGGAGATCTAGCAGCACGACAGCGTGGTGGTGGAAGTAGCGGCGATCTCGGCAGGGCTTCGCCAAGCTCAGCGAGAGGGAGAGGTGTTACAGAGGGAGAGGGAGGTGCCAGGAGCTGGAGTTGCACAGCCCTCCCTCCCCTCTCTTTATATAGGGGCCCTAGGGGGTGGCGCCGGCCCCTAGAGATACCTTCTCAAGGGGGGGGGGCAGCCAAGGGGGAACTTGCCCCCCAAGCCAAGTGGGGCGCCCCCCACCCCTAGGGTTTCCAACCCTAGGCACAGGGGGAGGCCCAAGGGGGGCGCACCAGCCCACCAGGGGCTAGTTCCCTTCCCACTTCAGCCCATGTGGCCCTCCGGGATAGGTGGCCCCACCCGGTGGACCCACAGGACCCTTCCGTGGTCCCAGACAATACCGATGACCCCGAAACTTTCCCGGTGGCCGAAACTGGACTTCCTATATACAAATATTCACCTCCGGACCATTCCGGAACTCCTCGTGACATCCGGGATCTCATCCGGGACTCCGAACAACTTTCGGGTTATTGCATACTAATATCTCTATAACCCTAGCGTCACCGAACCTTAAGTGTGTAGACCCTACGGGTTCGGGAATCACGCAGACATGACCGAGACAGCTCTCCGGCCAATAACCAACAGCAGGATCTGGATACCCATGTTGGCTCCCACATGTTCCATGATGATCTCATCGGATGAACCATGATGTCGAGGATTCAAGTAATCCCGTATACAATTCCCTTTGTCAATCGGTACGTTACATGCCCGAGATTCGATCGTCGGTATCCCAATACCTCGTTCAATCTCGTTACCGGCAAGTCACTTTACTCATACCGTAATGCATGATCCCGTGACCAACCACTTGGTCACGTTGAGCTCATTATGATGATGCATTACCAAGTGGGCCCAGAGATACCTCTCCGTCATACAGAGTGACAAATCCCAGTCTTGATTCGTGTCAACCCAACAGACACTTTCGGAGATACCTGCAGTATACCTTTATAGCCACCCAGTTACATTTTGACATTTGGTACACCCAAAGCACTCTTACGGTATCCGGGAGTTACACGATCTCATGGTCTAAGGAAATGATACTTGACATTAGAAAAGCTCTAGCAAACGAACTACACGATCTTGTGCTATGCTTAGGATTGGGTCTTGTCCATCACATCATTCTCCCAATGATGTGATCCCGTTATCAATGACATCCAATGTCCATGGTTAGGAAACCGTAACCATCTATTGATAAATGAGCTAGTCAACTAGAGGCTCACTAGGGACATGTTGTGGTCTATGTATTCACACATGTATTATGATTTCTGGATAACACAATTATAGCATGAACAATAGACAATTATCATGAACAACAAAATATAATAATAACCATATTATTATTGCCTCTAGGGCATATTTCCAACAAGTTTTGATAATAGTAGCAACAGCAATGGTAACGGTAACAATGATAGCAGTATTTTTGTAGCAAGTGCAGTAGTGACAGTAACTGTAGTAACTTAGCAGGAACAATATATAGGAAAATTGTAGGCATTGGATCGGTAATTCGTTGGGTGATATTCATCATGAGACAGTGATAACCTAGGGCAATACGACACTAGCTCCAGTTCATAAATATAATGTAGGCATGTATTCTGTAAATAGTCATACGTGCTTATGGAAAGAACTTGCATGACATCTTTTGTCCTACCCTCCCATGGCAGCGGGGTGCTATTGGAAACTAAGGGATATTAAGGCCTCCTTTTAATAGAGGACTGGAACAAAGCATTAGCACACGGTGAATACATGAACTCCTCAAACTACGGTCATCACCAGGAGTGGTCCCGACTATTGTCACTCTAGGGTTGTTGGATCATAACACGTAGTAGGTGACTATAACTTGCAATATCAAATCTAGAACATGAATAAAATGGTGATAACATAAACAGTTCAGATCTGAAATCATGGCACCCGGGCCCAAAGTGACAAGCATTAAGCATGGCAAAGTCATAGCAACATAAATCTCAGAACATAATGGATATGACGGATCAGGCCCTAACAAAACTAATTCGATTGCATGATGAATCTCATCCAACTCCTCACCAATGAGCGAGCCTACAAAGGAATTACTCACTCCCGGTGGGGAGCATCATGGAATTGGCGATGGAGAAGTGTTGGTGATGACGAAGATCGAAGATTCCCCTCTCTGGAGCCCCAAACGGACTCCAGATCTAGCCTCCCAATGAAGAATGGGAGATGGCGGTGGCTCTGTCTCGTGAAACGCGATAATTCTGTCTCCTTGATTTTTTTCTGGACAAATAGGATTTTATAGCGTCGGTTTTAGGGTCTGCGGGGCCATCAGGTGGGGACAACCCACCTGGGCGTGCCTGGAGGGTGTGGCGCGCCCTGGTGGGTTGTGCCCACCCAGGTGCCCCCTCCGGTGGTTCTTCGCTCCAGAAATTCTCTTTTATTGTATAAAAGATCCTCGCAAAGTTTCATTCCATTCGAGAACTTTTATTTCTGCACAAAAACAACACCATGGTAGTTCTGCTGAAAACAACGTCAGTCCGGGTTAGTTTCATTCAAATCATGCAAATTAGAGTCTAAAACAAGAGGAAAAGTGCTAGGAAAAGTAGATACGGCGGAGACGTATCAACTCCCCCAAGCTTAAACCTTTGCTTGTCCTCAAGCAATTCAGTTGATAAATTGAAAGTGAAAAAGAAAAACTTTTACGAACTCTTTGCTCTTGTTTCCATAAATAAGCTTAAATAGCACCCAGGTTTTCAGCAAAAATTATAACTAACCATGTCGACAGTAACTCCTAAAAATTATATTAACTCATATCAATGACATAATCAACTAGCGAGAAATAATAAGACATCTCAAACAGCAACACGTTGTTAAAACAACCATGATACAATATGACAATAGTGGTATCTAGCTAGCCCTTTCTAAGACTGCAAAACATAAATGCAGAGCACCTCCAAAGTTCAAGCAGCGAGTAAACATTGTATGGTAGAAAAGATCTAGTCATGATGCACCCAACATTAGCTACACACAATGCATCAGCATGACAACAGTGCTCTCAGGTTTTGGTGCTTATTTGAGAAGGTGATGACACAATATAAAAGTAAATAGATAGTCCCTTGGCAGAGGGAATCAGTGATTTGCAGAGGTGCCAGAGCTCAAGTTTTTAAAACAGAGGTAAATGAAATTTTGAGACATGCACCCTTCTTGTTTACTTCGCGACCATCAGTTGTTAATATCGTCCATGCTAAATACATTAGTAGCGGTTCCCAAGCGATAAAGGTTATTTCTCCATAGGAGTTTTTGTTTGATTATTTGTAAGTTCTTTCTGCAATTTGGAACTGGGAATCCCTATTACCGCCCCTTTTATCGTGCAATGGTGAGTGAATAAACACCCATCCTGAGAATAACCCACTTAGCATGGAAGATATCAACTACCTCATGTCGCTCTTTGAACAATCCAGGCACACAAAAGGATATTTGTTTGAAGTTTTTAGAGGTGGCACACGCATATTTACTTAGGTCGGCAGGGTAATACCGCATATAGGTAGGTATGGTGGACTCATATGGAATAACTTGGGTTTAAGGTTTTTGATGTACAAGCAGAATTCCCACTTAGTACAGGCGAAGGCTAGCAAACAGGTTCAGAAGCGGACAGCTAGAGAGCAACGACAGTCATGAACATGCATTATGCATAAGTAATATTGGATACTAGCATGAGTAGGATATGAACACCATGAACATAAATATCATAGCGGCTATGTTGGTTTTGATTCAACTACATACATGAACATGTGCCAAGTAAAGCCACTCGAACATTCAGAGGAGGATACCATATCATCATATTGTTCACAATCATTTTAAGCAATGTTGACATCCAAGATGAATCATTATCCACTCCTAGCTACTTATGCATGGCACGAGAAACTATAATCTCTAATTGTCATTGCAAACATGTTTGATCATAACAGGCTGAATCATGGATACTAGGTTAAACATATTTACAAAAACAGAACAAGTTGAGTTCATACCCGTTTCACTCTGCCACGACCAGTTTATCGAATATCGTCATTACTGCCTTTCACTTGCACGACCGAACGATATGAAAATAATAATAGTGCAAGAGTGTTATGGACTAATCTGGAATCTGCAAACATTTTATTCAAAAGGAGAAGACAAGGTAATATGGGCTCTTCGTTAGATCAACAATAATACAAATGGGAGCCACTCAACATTTTCATCGTGGTCTTCTCCTTGATATGACTCAATAAAAAGAAAAGAAATTCAGAGAAACACACTGAAATATTTTTGGAGTTTTTGGTTTTTCATAAACAAGCAAATAAAAAGGGAAAAGCAAAAACGAGAAAAACTATTTACACGGGAAAGCTCCCAACAAGTAAAAGAAGAACAAGGAATCTTTTTGGGTTTTCTTTTTAGTGCAACAACAATTTAAACTAGGAACAAAAATCAAAAAGAAGCAAGAAATATGTTTTTGGATTTTCTCAAAGTTTTTCAAACACACAGGAAGAAATCGAGAAAATAAATTTAACATGGATAATACATTGAAAAAGTGTGAACACCGACAACTGGAGTGAAATGTGTGAACATGAATGTAATATTGGTGGGATACTGAAAGTGCATTATATCGACTAGAGGGGGGGTGAATAGGCGATTTTTATGAATTCTTCACTGAGGAATTTTCTGGTGAGGAAATTCCTTAGCGCAGAACTACTTGCAGCGGAATAAGTACTCAGAAGTAAATATAACAGGATACAAACATAGTCATCATGTTGAAGTGAGGACTAGCACGGAGTACAGAAAGCGTAAACACATGATAACAAGATGAAGACAAACAGACTGAAGAAATTGAACTGAGGAATTTGTGAAAGTCTTCAGTCAAAGTCTTCAAGCACAGATATGAACAACATTCAACACAATAATGAGGAAATGAATGAGTTGAGGAAATAGAAGCGATCAGTTGGTGAAGACAATGATTTGGTAGACCAGTTCAAACTCTTTGTCTCGGTTGTATGTCTGGTTGGGCGCTGAGTATTTAAACTTCGAGGACACACAGTCCGGACTCTCGATCTCGAGCCGCAACTCAGACACCCAGTCCTCACCGTATTCTCCTTGAACTAAGACCACGCAGCCTCGTCCCAATCACTCGTGGTAAGTCTTGGTGACTTCAAACCTTCACAGACTTGGTCACTCGGCGATCCACAATTCCTCTTGGATGCTCTAGACCTTGGCGCCTAACCGTCTGGAAGAAGCACAGTCCTCAAAGGTAACAAGCATCGGATCCACGCAGATCAATTTCTTGATGATGCTCAATCACTTTGGGTTTGTGGGGGTTTGGTTTTGGGATTTTCCTCACTTGATGATTTTCGCTCAAAGTCCTCGGGGATGGGTTGCTCTCGGATGACAAGTGTCAAGTTCTCTCGGGCAGCCAACCAACTAGTGGTTGTAGGGGCAGCTATTTATAGCCTAGGGAGCAGCCCGGCATGATAAGACATAAATGCCCTTCAATGATATGACCGTTAGGTGGATAAGATATTTTGGACAGCCGTAGCAGCGAACCGAAGAACGGTCGGAAATTTGACTCTCAAATTCCTCGGGGCTATCATGTTCCTCCTTTGTGTAGGCAATTCGCCTTTGGCGAATTCCTAACTCCTCGATCGAGCAAAGTCCTCGATGACGGAAGAACTGCGTCTCATCCTTTGAAGGAATTGATTGAATCTGTATGAGGTTTCAATGGCTTCACTCGAAGGATTGGTAGGTGTAGGATTTTGAGTTGAGCATCACATGGAAATTTTTCCTTAGTATTTCCTTGACCCCCTTTAACGATGACGGTGTTTCCTATGACTCAAGAAAGAAAATGAAACTACGAAAACAAAAGTCTTCACGCTTCATGTTCCTCAAGTAAATACCAAGTCTTCAAGGTCACACCATTTTCTTCACTTTCAAAGTCTTCAGAAAGTCTTCAGAATATCAAAGTCTTGAGTCGAAGAACTTCATTTTTAGGGTTCGACTTTCTCTGTAAATATCAAACTCCTCATAGACTTATAGACCTGTGTACACTCACAAACGCATCAGTTACTTAACCTATAAGTCTTCAATACACCAAAATCACTAAGGGGCACTAGATGCACTTACAATCTCCCCCTTTTTCGTGATTGATGACAACATAGGTTAAGTTTTCAACGGGGATAAACATATGAAGTTTAAATACTGATATTGAGGAATTTGATTGCAAGATATAGAAGAACTCCCCCTGAATATGTGCATAGTGAGGAATTTGCCTTTGAGGCAATGCACATTTGAAGAATCGAATCATGGAGATCTCCCCCTATATCTTGTAATTTATACACGCATTTGATATATAATATGAAGAATTTGAAATGCATGATGAAATATGGTGTCTGATGAGATTCAGCATGCGTGCAATAATATTAACGAGGAATAAGCATGCAGAATAGCACATCAAAAGTTTCAGAGCTCAGTGCATCAAAAGCATCAGAGCACGACCAAAAGTATCAAGGCACCATCGGATTTAAGATTACAACTCGATCCAATAAAAAAAGTTTCGGAAGAACGAGAGTTGTAACTTAACAGAACTCCCATAATATAAACCCACTTGAAGACTAACTCAGATTTCTCCCCCTTTGTCATCAAATGACCAAAAGGATCGAAACTGAGGACTAACGCCCCTGAAGAATTTCAAGTTGATGGAGGAGCTCCAGCGTTGTCGGGGTTGTTTGTTGAAGTAGGGCCTGCCGCAGTGTCGTTCAAATCTTCATGTTCATCAGTTTCACGCGATGAAGAATAAGAACCGCCACGGATCGGGAACTTTGACTCTCTTGAATTTCTTGGAGGTGGTGCGGACCACCAAATGCTTCACGAGACCCATAGTCTTCATTTCTTCCGCTGGAATATACATGAGTGAGAACAGCCAGTGCGGTTGAGGGTTTCATGAAGGTGATCTGGTTTTCTTCACCGCATTATGTGTTGAGGTCATGTTGTGAAGAATTGCAGCAAATTGACGTTTCACCCATTTGTGATTGCGATCAACCTTGATGAAGGCGAGGAGTAACTCACGGTCGATCATCACCACAGGTCTTTGTGGCTTGAGGATTTTGCTTAGCCGAGGTATTTGCGGCGGTGTCATGTGTTGCGTAATCGTCATTGGTGGAGTAAGAAGTAGCTAGGCGGAATTGACCATCCAATGGGCGAGTGCCTTCATCGATCACAAGCAGCTGCCTTGCCCTTATCATCGGATGATGAAACCGGTAAACGAGGACTTCAATGGGCGGAAGTAGCTACCATGGTTGAGTGTCGACCTTGTAATTCAATGAAGATCTTGCCCTTATGAATCTCATAATCCAAAGGCGATATGGCTTCAGCTCGAAAGGTGACATTGCAACATTAGCGAGTCCTCATGAAGAAATCATGGAAGTTGGCGGGAGCGCCATGAATGATGTTGAAAAGCATGTTCTTCATGATGCCAGCGACATCTTCATCATTTGAGTCATGGCCTTTGATAGGACTCATTGTCTTCGTCGAGAATAGGCGGTCCGAGGCACATACAACAATTCCTTGACGAGGAATTTGGTTCGAGGGCCTGCCACAGCTTCAAAGGCTTCATGAGCACTTGCATATAATGATCGGTCGGTTCACGGTCATTGTAGATGCAACGTGCCTTTGTCATGGGGAGGATCAAGAGGAAGGACACGAAGCAATTCAGTTCTTTGGTGCCTTGTAGTGAGTGTTTTCAGTCATCAATCTAGCACCCATGAATTGACATCTTGACATTTCGGTGATATGCAAAGTGGCATAGAACGAAGAATGAGTTCTTCATTCCAATCACGGATATCGGTCAGAAGTTCAATAGTCTGCATCGTGAATAACTCGAGAACGGCTCGAAGCACGGCAGAGATTCCATATCCACATGAGGAATATGCTCATGATCGAAGATTTTGTCCTTGTCAAAAGCACCGAGGAATAGAAGTTGGCTTGAGTAGCAGTCGAAGCGTCTCTTCCTTATGCGGCGAGTCATATGGATTATGTCGATGAAGAACACATGCTCGGAAAAGAAGTCTTCACCTTGAATTTTTGCTTGCTCGAGAATGGATTCTTAGGTTTGGGCGGAGGAGTGTCGATGATCTGCGGCACAACCTCGAGAATCGCGATCTCGTGTGCTTGGTGAGAATTTCTGGTTACTCTTCTTGTGCAGTTTGGGGATCGTGATGGGTTCTTGACACTAGCGGCTGGAATTTTGCATGAGCAGGCGATGTGGGATGAGTTTCTTGAGCTCATTTGAGCAGTTGTAGCCGAGGGGCGAGGAATTTGTTGAATAGGAGTGAAGAGAGGAGTATTTGGATCTTGACTTTCCCAAAAGTCATCGTTCATCACTGTGTAGTGCATCCAATATCCACGTCTTCATCTTCTTTTCAATTTCCTCAACACCAGCCTCTTGGTTTGTGAACCGAGGCATGGGTGAGAAGCGATTGGTGTTGAAGGAATGCTTCCACTTCAATTTCTTCATCAAACTGTTACGAGGTAGCAACAGAGTGATTTTCTTCATCGATCCGCTTGGGATCTTGTATTCTTCTCCATAAGGAACAATTTCCTTAGGCGACATGGAGGAAATGGGAGCGGCATCAATAGGATTTTCAAGCGAGCTGGTCATTGGCTTCATTTTCTTGGCGGCGAAGAATTTGGCCTTGTGATGCCTTCCTTTTCTTCATTGCAGCTCGCTCTGCAGCCTTGGTCTTCTTCACTTCATAGCGAAGGAAGAATTGGAGTTGGTGTTGGCGCGGGAGGAGCCGAGGACTGTGGTTCAATTTCTTGGTAGCGCAACAGTGTAGTTGCCTGATCTCTTGATTTCTTGAGCGCACCACTAGTGGATGCCACAGGAATTTCTTCAATGGTGGAATGGAGTCATCAGCCACGGAACTTGTATTCTCATCGGCAGGCTGAAAGTCATCAGCGGTGCTGGCATGCTCTTCAGCAGGCTGAGCAGAATCTGCAGCCTGAGGATTTTCTTGTTGCGATGGGGCTGCAATAGTTGTCATTTTCTTTGTCAAATTGACGAATCTCACTTTGGCTCCTTGCGAATCAGCATTGTATGCATCGAAATCCTTGCTGAGGGCTTGAATCTCAGATTGAGCCTTGAGAAGTTCTTCAGGTGACTGTATGACAATGTTCTTCTTCAGAAACTTCTCCTTTCTGGCTTGTGCTCTCTTTATCTCACGAGCCTTTTCAAATTTCCATTTCTCTTCAGAGATGAAATGGGTAAGCATATGACTTTGACCAGGAGTCAGAGGCAGGTCAGGCATTGGAGTGTTTGGATCATGATGCCATAAGTCGATGAAGTCAAGGATCTTCTTCGGATCCAAAAGCAGAGGCACAGTTGTTCCTTTGGCTCTAGCAGCCTTTGCTAGTCTGTCTCGATGATTTACGCAAGTTCTTCATCGAAGCCTCGTCATCGAGGGTACTTGAAAGCAACTGTTTCTTTCTTGGACTTGGCGAGGACCGCGTCCATTGTTGCTTTTGTCTTCAGCAGAGTGGGGCTGATGAGGACATTGGTGCAGGTGAGGAACTTCTTTGAGACACCATAAGCAATTGAGAAACCACGAGTCCTTTGACATGTAGCGGATGCACAGGAGTTGAGGACTTGGAGGAGCTGCGAGGACTTTAGTGGAGCAGCGAGAGTCGAGAATTTGCCGTGAGGGCGGTGAGGAACTTGGCCGTGAGGGCGCTGATGGTGAAGCACTTGGCTTGCGGCGAGCTTCTTGGCATTGATTTCCTCGGCTTGACCGAGGTCTCGTGATAGCAGCAGCAGCAGAATCCTCATTGAATTTCCTCACCGCCTCCTTGGCTTGTCTTGCCAGTTTTGCTTGCGCCTAGACCATTCTTCAGGAAAGTCCTCACCACGCTTGATGCTAGTGGGATCAGCGACTTGGCAAGGTGCCAATGGAGCTCTTGGGCATGGAGGGTTTAAGGCGAATTTCTTCATGTAATTGGGAGTAACATAGCGATATTCCTCCATTCTCGTGCCCATCTTCGTTCTATCCTCTGAATCGCACTTTGCTGATTCTTGTTTTCTTTGCCAAACTTGGCTTCATCAGTGTGCAATAATCCTTGTATATTTCATCGAGGATTTCAAAGCGATCATAACCTCCGGTTTCTTTCCTCCTTTCTGCGGTCTCTTGCCTTCGCCATTTTCTTGGATGAGGAATTTGAACAATAGAACACTCAAGAAGTATGCAGTTTTTCTTCGAGGCACGCTGAAATGAGTTAAGTTGATGAGAACCTAGTGATTCAGCGGCGAACATGAGTACACAATGAGCAGTGTAGGTGCGAGGAATTTGGAGAGGTCATATCGTTCTCGGAAGATTTTTCAAAAAGACAAGTTTTGAGGAATTTGACCAGTTGAGCCTTGAGGAATTTCACTAAGCGTTCTTATCTTAGGTTCGAGTTATACAGATCGAAAATCCGCACAATTGAGGAATCTTGAAGAAATGAGTGCTTAGAGATGAATCAAGAGCATCTGATGTGTGAGGTGTTCATATGTGAAGATTTGAAGAATAAAACACCTTTGAAGATTTTTAGAAAAGTTTGAGAATCAAAGCGAGTAATAAAAGTCACTTTTAATTACCGAATCAAGAACACGACGAACAGAGATGAACCATGGTGAAGTTAATCACGTTAGATCTCCCACGCCCTAACTTGGCGGAGGGAGACGGCTCTGGCGCCGGCGGAGTGAAGATTTCATGGCCGGCGCGAGTACGACGGCGACGAGGTCGGCGATGAAGCTCTTCCTCACCGGGCGATGGAGTAGCGGCGGCGCTAGGGTTTGAGGAGAGCTCGGCGAGAGACAATGACCGAGCGGAGTAAATGAAGTAAGGAAGGGAGAGGGGTGTTTATAGCCACGGTAAAAACTGTTCGTCCAAAGATTTTGGGACGAACATGCCCGTGCCCTTTCTTCTTCACGCGACATGTGTCACCCACGTACTGTGCAGATGAGATCGTGTAAGATCGTGGGTGAATAAACTAATGCATCGTGGGATGCGGAACGGTTTGATCGGTAAAACCGAAAATCCGGATAAGATTTGTTTTAAAATTTTGTTACGCAATTTCTTGGTATCAAGGACACGGTGAAGACTTTGAGCGAGTTTCAATCGAACGCACATGAAGAATTTGTGAATAGATTGGGTTGAGTATAGCATAGAGGGGGAAGGGTCCGATCACATTCACTTAGCAGAAATCACAACTTGAAGAAATAGCAATAAGTGAATGCTATAGAGGACATAAACTCACATATATATATATAGCCAATGAAGAAAAACAACGGAAACAGTGAAGATTTTGCAAAGTTGAAGAATTTGTAAGACTGAAGAATTTCAAAAATGAGGAAAAACTCAAATTGAAGATTTCCAACTTTTGTGGTGGCGTGACCCAGCGTATAAGAATGATGATTTCAGACAGCGCGTACAATTGTCGTAGGGTTTTGAGAATCAAATTCTTCATTAATTTCTTCACACTTAGAGTGTTATTCTTCATTGTTTGAAGAAAAACGTTTCTTCATGTGTTGCACATCTAAGTCATCAATTCTGCATAAGGGTTAGGATGTGTGTCCTTTTCAAAGAACATTGAAGATTCTAAGATATTTAGCTCACACCGCAACTTGCTAAATTTCTTCTCATCCAAGGGCTTAGTGAAGATATCAGCTAGCTGTTCTTGACCTTCACATGCTCAATGGAGATGTAAGCCCTTCAACACATGATCACAAAGAAAATGATGACGAATCTGGATGTGCTTAGTCTTGAGTCTTTGAATCGGGTTGTGAGCAATCTTGATGGCACTCTCATTGTCGCAGAGGAGAGGCACATTCTTCACGTTGACGCCATAGTCCTTGAGGTTTGCTTCATCCAAAGCGATTGAGCACAACATGAGCCAGCAGCAATGTATTCAGCTTCAGATGAGACAATGATCTGCAGATTCTATTTCTTCGAGGACCAACGGACCAAAGATCGTCAGGAAATGACAAGTGCGGATGTTGACTTGCGGTCCACACGATCACCAACATAGTCGAGTCGAAATATCAATGAGATCAAAAGCGAGCCCTTGGGGTACCATAATCCTAGTGTTGGTGTGTGAGCTAGAAATCGAAGAATATGCTTCACACCTTATGGTGTGATTCCTTCTGCAGCTTGAAATCGGGCACACATGCAAACACTAAGCATTATATCGGCCTAGATGCACATAAGTACAATAAAGAACCAATCATGGGCGGTATACCTTGTGATCGAAATCAATACCATTTTCATCGATTGCATAGATGGCCATTTGTGGGCATAGGAATTTTAGCGCCTTTGCAATCTTGCATGCGAATTTCCTCGAGACATCTTTGAGGTATTTCTCTGAGATATGAATATGCCATTCTTGGCTGGATTTAATTTGAAGACCTAAGAAGAATTTCAACTCTCCCATCATAGACATTTGATATTCTTCACTCATCATATAGGCAAATTCATCACTATAACGTTGATTAGTACAGCCAAAGATAATATCATCAACATATATTTGGCACACAAACAGTTCACCATCATATGATTTAGTAAAGAGAGTAGGGTCGAGTGAACGGGTGTGAAGCCATTCTTCACGAAGAATTCCTTCAATGTATCATACCACGCTTGAGGGGCTTGCTTGAGGCCATAGAGAGCCTTATTTAGTCTCAAGACTTTGTCGATTCTTGGGATCTTCAAAACACAGGGGTTGAGCAACATATACTTCTTCCTCAAGCTTACCATTGAGGAATGCACTTTTCACATCCATTTGATATAAGATGATATCATGATGGTTAGCATAGGCAAGTAAAATCTGCGAATAGCCTCAAGTCTAGCAACAGGTGCAAAAGTTTCATCAAAATCAATTCCTTGACTCCGTGTAGCCTTGAGCTACTAGTCGTGCCTTATTCCTCACCACAAGGCCATTTTCATCTTGCTTGTTGCGGTAGATCCACTTTGTGCCAATGATATTATGCTTGCGAGGATCCAGGCGATTGACCAATTCCAGGACATTGTTCAACTTGAACTGATGTAATTCTTCTTGCATAGCTTGAATCCACTCGGCTCGAAATGCTTCATCTACCTTAGTGGGCTCTGTGATAGAGACAAAAGCATAGTGCCCACAAAAGTTAGATAAATGTGATGCTTTTGAGCGGGTGAGAGGACCTGGTGCGCTAATGTCATCGATGATCTTCTCCACTTGCACTTCTTTTGCAACGCGTGGATAAGTTGGTTGTCGCTGAGGATTTTGATCAGCATTTTCTTTAGCACCATTTTCCTCATCTTGTTCTTCAGGTGCATCAGCTCGACATTCTTTACGAACAGGAATGAATTCTTTAGCAGATTCTTCAGTAGGAATGACATCCTTAGTTGCCTTGAGCTTGATAGCATCCTCAGGTGCTAGTTCATCTAACACAGAAGCTAGGTGCTCTCTTTGCGAGCCATTAGTTTCGTCGAACCGCACATCTACAGTGTCAACAATCTTGTGAAGAACAATGTTGAAGACTACAGTAGGTGTCTGAGTCCTTCCGTAACCAAGCATAAAACCTTCATGTGCTTTCGGTGCAAATTTAGAGTTGTGATGAGGATCTCTAATCCAACATTTAGCAATCAAGACTTTGAAATAACTCACATTGGGTTTCTTGTCGTTGAGGAGTTCATAAGCGTCTTCTTGAAGAATTTGTGAAGATATACTCTGTTGATGATGTGGCAAGCGGTATCAATTGCATCAATCCAAAAAGCGCGAGGCGTTTTGTATTCATCAAGCATAGTGCGAGCCATCTCAACAAGAGTTACATTCTTGCGATCCACGACGCCATTCTCTTGAGGAGTATAGGGCGGCAGATAACTCATGAGTAATACCAAGTTCATCAAGATAGGCATCAAGACCAGAATTCTTGAACTCGGTTCCATTGTCACTTCGATATGCTTGATCTTCACACCAAAGTTGGTTGAAGCCCTCGAGGAAAATCGTTTGAAGACTACACGCACTTCATGTTTGTAAGTAACAATGTGTACCCATGTATATCGAGAATAATCATCAACAATGACAAAACCATATAGAGATGCATCATTAGTGATTGCTGAATAATGATTAGGTCGAAGAGGTCCATGTGAAGCAATTGAATGGACGGGTAGTGGTCATGATAGTCTTATTTGGATGCTTGGCCTTGGTCATTTTCGGCTTCACATGCTCCGCATAAGTGATCCTTGAGGAATTTGACATTCTCAATGCCAATGACATGCTTCTTCTTCGCAGCGTGTTCAAATTCCTCATGCTGCATGACCAAGTCGTCGATGCCATAGCCAGCCTTCGAAGCTTTTGCAAGTAGACACACGGCTGGTTGTGGTCTGTAGAAATCAACAATATCTGAGATCTCCTCTCCTAAAGCCTTGAAGACTTTGGAATTGTCGACTTCCATAATCACAACACAATGATATTTGCCAAAGACAACAACCATATCAAGATCACAAAGCATTGAGGCTGACATGAGATTGTATCCTAAGGACTCAACAAGCATGACTTTGTCCATGTGCTTATCCTTAGAGATAGCAACCTTACCAAGACCCAATACGACTTTTGCCTTTGTCGGCAAAGATGATATGCTTGAGAGGTGATGGTGATAAGGAGCATCCATCAATAGATTCTTGTCACCAATCATGTGATTTGTACATCCACTATCGAGGACCCATTCGGTGGTTTTGGGTTGATCATCCTGCAGATGATTTAGTGTAACTTACAATCTCATATGCTTCATCGATGAAGAATATGATATCAAGTTCATCGATGAATTTCATCAAGCGATAAATGATATAGCGGATGAGGGCGTGTGAAATGAAAGTTCATTTCATCATGATTCGCTGCGTCCCTTGAGCATTTTGTCGGGTCCCAAAGAAATTCTTGAGACGTTAGAGCACGTCCGAGACTGACCCTATAGAAGAGATTAGTTCTTTTCTTCACTACCCACATCCGGAGGGTGGCAAAGCGTTCATCATCCTGCGAGCACCATGTGAAAAAGGTGGCAAAGATGCCAAACCATTTAAGCTTCACATAAGAGGGTTAGGGTAAGCATATGAATAAGCGAGTAATTCTTGAGGACTTATGAACATAATGGTTTGAAGAATAATGCACATATTCATAGCCCTTAGCTCTACCTGCGAGAGCGAGTTGTTAGCACGATGATAATCATATGAGGACTTTGATCCATATGAAGAATTTGGTCCATATGAAGAATTTGATCTGGGGTTCTGTTCTTCACGGTGGTGTCATGAGGACATTCACGAAGACTTTCAACACAACTTTTGGGAACCAGATTTTCTTCATAGGGGAACTGTTCTGCAGATTAGTGCCAACATATCTAGCAAATACTTCACCATTCTGATTTTTGAACAGTTTATAGTTGGAGTCAAATGACTCATCGGAAGAATGAGGAGATTCACATGTAAAGCCGGATAAGTTAGATGGATCAACTGGAGGTCCTTTGCAAAGAACCCATGAGGTTTTGGGGTACTTGCTCGGGCTTCAATATGTTCCATCGGCATTGAGTTTCCTCTCAAAGGCAATACCCTCTTTCCTAGGGTTTCATTGAGGATCTGCTTTTGAGCACATCACAAAGTGTCGATGCCCTTTGAGGCTTTTGTACATGCCTGTCATGTACAATTCCTTCAGCCCTGCATTGTCAGTGATACTAGCAATGTCCTCAAATGAGGAATTAGTGATAGCAGAGGAAGATGAAGAATTTGTAACATTTGAAGCATTTGAACATTCAGGTGAAGAATTAGCAGATTCACGTTCAATGCACTTTAAGCATGGAGGAACAAATTCTTCCTGAGAAGCGCTGATTTGTTGAGCTAGTAATGAATCGCGCTCCTTCTGAAGATCTTCATAACACACTCTTAGCTTTTCAAGATCTTCCTTTCTTTGAAGAGATTCAAGAGAAAGCTTCTCATGATCTTGCTTTTCTTGAAGAAATTCATAAGAAAGTTTCTCATGATCGAGACAAGAGAGAGTTATGATGACCTTGAAGGTTATCATACCTAGGCCAAGTCTCTGAAGATTTTCAGTCAAGGCTTTAGTGCGATCCATTTCTTCACCCAACATATCATCACTTTTATCTAGCATGTTTTGAACCTTTTCAAGAGCCGATGTTGTTTCACAGCAATTTTAGCAAGTTTAGAGTAGCTGGGCTTGAGATCCTCATCAGATTCATTTTCACTAGAGTCAGAGGAGTTGTATTTGAGTACCGTAGCACCTTTTGCCATGAAGCAATAGGTGGGGCGTAGCCATCATTATCTTCATCGGGCTTGTCGGTGGAGTCGGTTTCTTGATGTTGAAGATGGACTTGCGACAAAAGCGAGAGTAACGCCGGACTTGCAACACGGACTCAGATTCTTGGACTCCTCCTCTTCATCATTTTCCTCAGATTCAGCTTCAGAGTCCATTTCCTTGCCAATGAATGCCCGAGCCTTCTTGGAGCTACCCTTCTTGTGAGATGAAGACTTTGAGGATTTTGATGACGAAGATTTTGATGATTTCTTCTTCTTCGCATCATCAGAACTGTAATCCTTGTATTTCTTCTTCTTCATTTCCTTTTCCCACTAAGGACAATCTTGAATATAGTGACCAGGCTTCTTGCATTTGTGGCAAAGTCTTCTCTTATAGTCCTTTGGATGAGGAATCATTTCCTCTTGAGGATTTTCCAAAGCAACCACGTCTTGTGAATTTCTCGAATTCTTCTGGCGATGCTAGATCTGGCTCGATTCTTGAGGATCACCAAGGCTACTACCGAATCCTCACATTGAGTCGACACAACCTTAGCCTTGAGCCACGTGGTTTTCCATAGTTTGAGCCATAGAGATCTCTCTTTTGAAAAGTCGAACTTCGTGAGTGTTTAGCCTTTCAAGGATATCGGCGGGATCAAGCGACTTGTAGTCGGACGTTCTTGTATCATCGGTCCCGAGTATCAAATGAGGAATCAAGCGATCTCAGCGGTTTCTTCACAACTTCATGATCGGTGATGTCAGTGGCACCGAGGGCTTGAAGCTCATTTGAGATGTCAGTGAGGTGATCAAAGGTTTGTTGGACATTCTCATTGTTGAGTCTTTTGAAGCGGTTGAAGAGATTCCGAAGAACATCGACTCGAGAGTCACGCTGAGTTGAAACTCCTTCATTTACTTTGGACAGTCTATCCCAGATAAGCTTAGCAGTTTCCAAAGCACTCAGTCTTCCATACTGTCCTTTGCTCAGATGACCACATATGATATTCTTCGCTTGAGAATCGAGTTGTTTGAATCTCTTCACATCGGTAGCGTTCAGTGAGGGAGTGACAGTGGGGACACCATTTTCCACAACATACCAGAGTTCATTATCAATTGCCTCAAGATGCATTCGCATCTTGTTCTTCCAGTAGGGGTAGTCCGTTCCATCAAAGGTAGGACACCCAGCCGAGACCTTGATCATACCTGCGGTCGACATAACTAAAACTCCAGGCGGTTAAACCAAAATCACACGTAACAAGGGAGTACCTTGCTCGGTACCAATTGAAAGTCGTTATATCGACTAGAGGGGGTGAATAGGCGATTTTATGAATTCTTCATCGAGGAATTTCTTTGGTGAGGAAATTCCTTAGTGAAGAACTATTCTGTGGAATAAGTACTCAGAAGTAAATATAACAGGATACAAACATAGTCATCATGTTGAAATGAGGACTAGCACAGAGTACAGAAAGCGTAAACACAGGATAACAAGATGAAGACAAACAGACTGAAGAAATTGAACTGAGGAATTTGTGAAAGTCTTGATCAAAGTCTTCAAGCACGATATGAACAACATTCAACACAAGAATGAGGAAATGAATGAGTTGAGGAAATAGAACCGATCGGTTGGTGAAGACAATGATTTGGTAGACCAGTTCAAGCTGTCTCGGTTATGCGTCTGGTTGGAGCGGTGAGTATTTAAACTCAAGGACACACAGTCCGGACACCTAGTCTCGAGCAAGCAACTCAGGACACCCAGTCCTCACCGTATTCTCCTTGAACTAAGACCACGCAGGCCTCATCCAATCACTCATGGTAAGTCTTGGTGACTTCCAAACCTTCACAGACTTGGTCACTCGGCGATCCACAATTCCTCTTGGATGCTCTAGACCTTGGCGCCTAACCGTCTGGAAGAAGCACAGATCTTCAAAGGTAACAAGCGTCGGATCCACGCGAGATCAATTTCTTGATGATGCTCAATCACTTTGGGTTTGTGGGGTTTGGTTTTGGGATTTTCCTCACTTGATGATTTTCGCTAAAAGTCCTCGGAGGATGGGTTGCTCTCGGATGACAAGTGTCAAGTTCTCTCGGGCAGCCAACCAACTAGTGGTTGTAGGGGCGGCTATTTATAGCCTAGGGAGCAGCCCGATATGATAAGACATAAATGCCCTTCAATGATATGACCGTTAGGTGGATAAGATATTTTGGACAGCGGTAGCAAGACAGACAAAGAACGATCGGAAATTTGACTCTCAAATTCCTCGGGGCTATCATGTTCCTCCTTTGTGTAGGCAATTCGACTTTGGCGAATTCCTAACTCCTCGATCGAGCAAAGTCCTCGATGACCAAAAGAACTGCGTCTCATCCTTTGAAGAAATTGACTGAATCGTATGAGATTTCAATGGCATCACTCGAAGGGATTGGTAGGTGTAGGATTTTGAGTTGAGCATCACATGGAAATTTTTCCTTAGTATTTCCTCGACCCCTTTAACGATATGGTGTTTCCTATGACTCAAGAAAGAGAAAATGAAACTACGAAAACAAAAGTCTTCACGCTTCATGTTCCTCAAGTAAATACCAAGTCTTCAAGGTCACACCATTTTCTTCACTTTCAAAGTCTTCAGAAAGTCTTCAGAATATCAAAGTCTTCAGTCGAAGAACTTCATTTTTAGGGGTCGACTTTCTCTATAAATATCAAACTCCTCATAGACTTATAGACCTGTGTACACTCACAAACGCATCAGTTACTTAACCTATAAGTCTTCAATACACCAAAATCACTAAGGGGCACTAGATGCACTTACAAATACGTACTCCCCCAAGCTTAGGCTTTTAGCCTAACTTGGTAATCAGTGAGTAGCCCGCGTAGTGGTCGCACTGGTAGCTCACGGAGGCTTTCGATGCCTCAGTCTGTCGTGCGGCCACAACTGCTGCGTTATGAGCTCGGGTCTCGTTCTCAAGAACATAATATCTTCCCCTGTTGTGAACATTAAAGAGAGAAGGTCCAGGCAAATATGTGTCCACACTACAAAAAAAGACACATCTGTGACATTTTGGGCCGAACGAATTTTTTTTTCTGTCATACTTATGACACTTCTATGACGATAATTGTGACAAAACCCGGTATCATCATAGATGTGGTGGGCTCCTACTTCTATGACAAAAAATCATGATAGAAAATGGGCTTTTCGTCCTGGGCGGGTTGGAGACGCAACTGCATGATATTCTTTGGGCCGTCGGTGACGGAAAAAAATGTGGTAGAAGCGAGGGCGAGGAAAATTTTGGTGAGTTCCCATTTATGGTGGGAGGTCGGGGGCCGAGCGATGCACGTTTCTCTCGTACATGTACGCGCATGTGTGCGAGGCGTTGGCTCTGACTGAACCTAAGCGAGGCGTTGGGCTCTAACTAAACCCGAGCGATTGCACTACAGGCTACGCGTTACTGAACCCGAGCGGTCGATCGATGGCTGTTAACTGAACCCGATCGAGTGATTCCTTCGCTACTGCTGCTAACTGAAGCCGATCAATGCTGCTGAGGGATTCCTGGATTAGGGGGTATCCGGATAGCTGGACTATATACTTTGTCTGGATTATTGGAGCATGAAGATACAAGACTCAAGACTCTGTCCCGTGTCCGGATGGGACTCTCCTTTGCGTGGAAGACAAGCTTGGCGATTCGGATATTATATTTCCTTCTTTGTAACCGACTCCATGTAAACCCTAGCCCTCTCCGGAGTCTATATAAACCGGAGAGTTTAGTCCTTAGAGGGACGATCACAATCATAATCATCATAGGCTAGCTTCTAGGGTTTAGCCTCTACGATCTCGTGGTAGATCAACTCTTGTAATACTCATATCATCAATATCAATCAAGCAGGAAGTAGGATTTTACCTCCATCGAGAGGGCCCGAACCTGGGTAAACATTGTGTCCCTTGCCTCTTGTTACCATTAGCCTAAGATGCACAGATCGGGACCCCCTACCCGAGATCTGCCGGTTTTGACACCGACATTGGTGCTTTCATTGAGAGTTCCTCTGTGTCGTCGCTGCAAGGCTTGATGGCTCCTCCAATCATCAACAATGACACGGTCCAGGGTGAGACTTTTCTCCCCCGACAGATCTTCGTGTTTGGCGGCTTCGCACTGCGTGCCAATTCGCTTGGCCTTCTGGAGCAGATCGACAGCTACACCCCTGGCCCCCAGGACGGGTTCGGAAACTTGAACTATACGGCCAATATCCGCGGAGACTTGATCCTCAACGGATTCGGGCCCGCGCCAGGAGCGCCAGACAATCACGACGAGCACGGCCTAGACCTGCTGTCGGACAATGCTCGGGATATCGCCCCTGCAGGAGCCCCGGACCTAAATCCGGAGCAGAGTGCGTCGTCCGAGGACGGGTGGATGGACCCCGCCCGAGAGGCCGCACACTCATCGGCGGTAGAGCCGAACACAAACTTCACCCCTAAGGAAGCCTGTGACACCAGACCACCGGACTCGTATCCGGTTGTAGGTTCCAGTCCACGCGCCTCCAAGCTCGTCGATTCTGGTTGGGCTCCGGTAATGGAGTTCACCGCTGCGGATATCTTCCAGCACTCGCCCTTTGGCGACGTGCTGAACTCGTTAAAGTCTCTCTCTTTGTCAGGAGACTCTTGGCCGAACTATGTCCGGCTCGAGTGGGAAGCAGGCGACGAAGGAATTCGTTGCCCACCCACCACCCACATCATAGCCATTGTCGATGATGTATCAGACATGCTTGACTTTGACTCTGATGATACCGACGGTATGGACATCGGCGCAGGAGACGATTCAGAATCAACGGGGCGTTGGACTGCCACCTTGTCATACGATATATACATGGTGGATATGCCTAAAGAGGACGATGGCGACAACCCGGAAGATAAAACCCCCGGGCAAAAGCCAAAACAACGGCGCAGACGCCGCTCCAAGTCCAGCAACAGTAAAAATAGCTATAAGAGCGCCAGAAAGATCCACACTCCAGTCAACTCTGAAGGCAACAACGACCATATGGACCCAGGAATGGAGCAGGATGAGCCAGGTCACGCCGAACACAGCCCGGAGCAGACGCCCGATCACAATGATCCCGAGGGGCAAACTCATCAAACAACCCCCGGACAAGAACATAGTCCGGATGATGATGCATTCATCATCCTGGAAACACGCTTGGAATGAGATAACCTCCACAGAAGGCTTATGGCCACTACGAGAAGTCTAGAGAAGCAGAAGCAACGGCTAAAGGCCGCACAGGAAACGCTCAATCGCAGATGGAATAAAGTGCTAGACACTGAAGAAAAGTACGGTGACAATCGCCATACAAAGAGCTATCCAAAACGCAAGCTGCTGCTAGAATTCGACGACGAGGCTGTTCCACCAAAGAACAACACGGCTAGGAAGCCGGACAAACCACTTCATAACCGCAACAGAGCAACTACCGACACCGCACACGATCTACACGAGCTCCTGGATAAAAAAGCCGGCGCAGCTAGGTCCATCTATGGAACTAAAGGACACACCCCGGCGCAGGACTATGGTCACCAAAACTACCACACCGATCAGATACCAGTTCGGAATCAGCACGGACACAACAACGGTGACGGCATGCACGCCACAAAGACGTCCGGATCTGAGAGGGGGCTGCTCACCCCTATGCTTCACCAAAGAGGTTGGACCATGAATTTCCACGGGTTTTAAACACAGTGAACATAGAGGCATCTGACGGAACGAGCACCTGTGGGTGCGGATCGAGGATTTTATCCTGCATATACACATGGCTCGTGGGGACGACCTCCACGCCATCAAATACCTTCCCCTCAAGTTGAAGGGACCAGCTCGACACTGGTTGAAAAGCCTCCCCGAAAATTCAATTGGAAGTTGGGAGGAACTCGAGGACGCTTTCAGGGCCAATTTTCAAGGGACCTATGTCCGGCCTTCGGATGCGGACGATTTAAGTCACATAATTCAGCAGCCTGGAGAGTCCGCCCGCAAGCTTTGGAACAGATTCCTCTCTAAGAAGAATCAAATTGTCGATTATCCGAATGCCGAAGCCTTAGCAGCCTTCAAACACAACATCCGGGACGAGTGGCTCGCCAGACACCTCGACCAAGAAAAGCCGAGAACAATGGCAGCCTTAACAAGCCTTATGACCCGCTTTTGCGTAGGTGAAGATAGCTGGTTGGCCCGTAAAGGCACCAGCGACCCAAGTACATCCAAAATTAGGGATGGCAACGGGAAGCCACGACGCAATAAAAACAAACGGAAAAACAAGGAAGAGAGTCCGGACAACACAATGGTCAACGCCGGATTCAGGGGCTCTCGACCCGGTCAACAAAAGAAGCCACTTAAAGGCAGCAAAGAGGGACCATCCGGCCTGAACAAAGTCCTGGACAGACTGTGCCAAATTCATGGCTCCCCCGACAAACCTGCGAACCACACTCACAGAGAGTGATGGGTCTTCAAGCAGGCCGGCAAATCAAACGCCGAAGACAAGGGAAGGGAAACACCAAGTGAAGACAAGGATGAGCCTCGCCAGCCGAACACTAGGGGACAGAAAAAATTCCCACCAGAGGTAAAAACAGTAAACATGATCCACGCGACTCACACACCCACGAGAAGGCATGAACGCCCGCTCAGAGACGCATACGCTGTAGAGCCCGTCGCCCCCAAACCCAACAACTGGTCGGCCTGCCCGATCACCTTCGATCATAGGGACTACCCGACCAGTATGCGGCACGGAGGATCAGCTGCCTTGGTGCTCGACCCAATAATTGACGGATACCATCTCACTCGCGTCCTTATGGATGGCGGCACTAGTCTTAATTTAATATACCAGGACACTGTCCATAGGATGGGGATAGACCCATCCAGAATAAGCCAAAGTAACACCACCTTCGAAGGGGTGATACCAGGCGTTGAAGCCTACGGCAGGGGCTCCGTTGTACTGGAAGTAACATTCGGTTCCCCAGGCAACTCTAGAAGCGAAGAACTACTCTTCACCATTGCCCCTTCCAAAGCGGCTATCACGCATTGCTTGGGAGAATGACCTTCGCCCGCTTCACGCAATACCGCATTACGCCTACCTTACACTCAAGATGCCCGGTCCACGTGGCCTCATCACCGTTAATGGAAACACAGAGTGCTGTTCACGCGCGGAGGAATACGCGACGGCTCCAGCGGCCGGACTCTAAGCGGCCTCCAATACCAGAAAGCATGACTGGTCATTAAGACCACGGACACGGCTAGACGAGTCCGGTAGCCCGGATAAACCTGAGCTATGGTAACATGCATGTAATCCCATAAAGGACACCAGGGGCTATAGATATTTAATAAAACCCCACTGTTGGCTTGACCTCATTAACAGGCCAATGTTTTACACTTTTACTATCCATCACACGCTCACGTTATGCTCTTCTACATGAGTTTTTCTTTTTACAGACACCATGCATGCGATACCCTTCCAGGACATGGCACAACGGAGACAAAGGCACAGACGTGCAGCAGGGCCCCGCTCAAAGGTTTCTCTTTAGATTAAGCCCCTGTGTAAACCTTTTTTATTGCCTCTTGTTGTTTATACATCCCATGGGTACTACACCCACAAAGGATATTGTCGTTATTCGCATTTCGCCACGGCAGACTAATGCATGTACCTGGAAATACAGGGTTCGTAATGAAAGGGCATTCTTCAGCCCATTTTATATCACAAAGTCCGAATACCTTCGGGAGTGTTTGGCATCACGAGTTTGGCCTTCTATGCATCAGCTCCGAATCATGTCTTTGGTCAAATGTTGGGTTTGCCCGGCTCCTGGGTTTGCCGCCTTATGTTCCGTTCTTATCGGCTAAGGCGGCAAAAGGAGAACTACTGCGATTGTGCTCTGGTTATTCCGGATGAGCACCTTAATAGAGAAAGCCTAAAACTGACTATCATGATACAGCGAGAGACTGTTCAACCACTCAAAGACTTATCAGAATCTTTAGGATTCCTCCGCATTAACGAAGGACCGTTTCCCTGTCAGGTACAAATGCGCCCGTACTCGGATGCACGCGAAGGTACCAGGGGCTATATAGTAGCCCCACCGTCAAACTCCTATGGCTAAGTGAAAGTGTTAAAGCTATATAGTCCGATTGCCTTCGACGTGTGATCACCTCCTTAATGGACCAAGACGTTCGATCAAGTGTGATTATGCATATTTTCGCGAACACCCCCGCATTGTACGCGTGGGGGCTGAAGCCAACGACTGCTAACTATCAGATTAAATTTATATATAAAATGACCGCATAGGAGGCACCATAACACTTTCGTGTAAAAAGTACAAAAACAACCTTCATAACTAAATATAGCATTGTTTTTACAATGAAATGAGTTGTCACTCGAACATGACATTCTTCGAGCACTGAGCCTCTATTAAGCAAGCACCTTCTGTTACCTGCTCCAAGTAGTTCTCGGCCGGATCCTGGCCTCCCGCCGGATTCTGGGTCGCAACGATGGAGGCCTCCATATCTGTCCAATATGCTTTAACGTGGGCAAGAGCCATCCGTGCACCCTCTATACACGCCGACCTCCTCATGGCATAGATCCGTGATACGGCACCAAGGAATTGTTGCACTAAACCAAAATAACTGTCCGGCTTAGGTTCCTTCGGACATAGATGGTCTATTACAGACTGCATTGCAAGACCGAACAGCCTATGAAGCTCAGCCACAGCAGCCATCTTCTCACTCACCAGCAACGGGCGCGCGGGAGCATTGAATTGTGACCAGAACAGCTTCTCCACTTCCTTATCACCTTGATCCTCGAAAAACTTGGCCGCTTCAGCCGTACTCTTCGCCAAGTCCGAATGTGCGTCTGCAGGACTCCAGCGTCGATCCTGGGGAGCATACTTCGGATCTAAAAACTTCATCCGCAATAAGTAAGGGTTTCCAGCCGCGATTTCTCTGACCATACGAAGCTCCTCCAATGCATCCCTGCTTTCAGACCACGTCTCCTTGGCCGTATCAAATTCCTTCTTCAGGTCAGCCAAGTTCACCTGATTCTCCTTCTCAAGGAGCTCATACCGGCTGGTGGCATTTTTCAGCTCCACAACCATTTTGGCTATTTTGTCTTCGCTTCGGCGATGAGCAGCCTGTTCGGCTCTCAACTCTTCAGCCGCCTTTAGGGCAGCCGCATTGCTAGCCCGAGCTTGTTCCTTGGCCTGGGCAAGTTCCGCCCTCAGGGCTTCCACGGTAGCAACACCATCTGCAGTCCATGCATATCACATCAATATTATACTCATCTCAATTTTTCCTACAAATAATAAGGAAAGCAGAGCACATACCTTGTGACTCATTAAGCCGCTCGTTCACAAACGTGATGTCGGCATCAATAACTCCAATCTGCCTCCTCAGTTCGGAAACCTCAACAGACTAGTCAGCTGCTGGATCCTTAGACACCTGCGTATAAGCATAGCGCGATCATTACTGCAAAATATGATCCTCAGTTTGCCGCATAGGGCTGGCAACCAGAGTCTCAGGGGCTACTATCCATATGGAGCACACCTAGCGCGTGCATCACAGCCAAAAATTATGTATATTTCATTACATACCTCAAAGCCTCTAAGCAGGCTCGTAAATGCTTCATTCAAATCGCTCGTGGTGGATGAAATCTTCTTGAGTACCGTGCTCATCAATGAGCGGTGCTCCTCCGAGAGAGCAGCTCGCCCCAGAAGGCCCGTCAGTATGTCCGGACGGACACCGAACTGTGCCAGACCCTTCTCACCGCCCCCCGTGGGAGCCGAATGCTCCGGGCTCAGGGCGACTGAAGGATTAGCTTCTGGCTTCGGCAGATCCAGACTCCTCCGTGACAACACCTTGGGGTCGCCCGCCTCATGAAGCGGAGAGGTTGGTGGGGTCTCACTCTCCATCATCTCCGGAGGGAGATCCCCCGAAGACGAACTCTGTCGAGAAGAGCTGCTAGTCGGACTGCAAAGAATGGATCCTAGTTATTGTTCTCGGAGAAAAGCAGTACCTTCGAATTTACAATTAACTTACAGATCGGTTGAGGGTTGGCCCGTTGGCGGGCATGACGCGGTGAGGTAGCCCTTCGGGGCAGGGCCCCTTGGTGACTCTGTCTTCCCCTGTTTGGGCACCTCCGTCTCCAAGTCTTCGGAGGTGGCCCTCTTCTTCCCGCGCGGGGAGGAGGCCTTAGATTCCCTTCCCCAACTATCCTCCTTTGGGGAGGTAGCAATTCCCCCGGTTTGGATGCGCAGTGTGTGAAGTTTGGCTTCTCTGTTCTTCCCTTCATCTTTCCCTGAGGGCATTTTGCTAAGCACCCGGCCAAGCATCTTGGCTATGTAGGACTAGGCGATCCTTCGGGAAGTGGCGCCGGACACCTGATTCTCTCTGCCTTGCTGAGCCATTCCTGGCCACGGAGGATTGTCAGAATAATGATTATGATAGATATAGACAAAGTGTTCGGTTTCGGGGTTACTTAATTGGGTATCTGGGCGATTGCAGCTTAGGCTCGCATCCTCGGTGGTGTCCGGACACTTTACTTGTGGTCCGAAGAATAATTTACACATCCCTTCGAGCGTCAGGCCGAAGAAGTGGAGAATAGTCCGCGGACCCTCTGGGTTGAACTCCCACATCCGGAGAGGCCGACGTTTGCACGGCAACATCCGTCGGATTAGCATTACCTGAATTATGCTGACAAGGTTAATGTCCCTCTCAAGAAGCTCCCAGATACGGCTCTGTAGTGCTGGTACATCACTAGTAGACCCCCAATCCCGTCCTACATTGGTCCATGACTCCAGTTGTGGCAGAGGGCCCGAACGGAAGTCGGGGACAGCCACCCACTTTGTGCCTCTGGGAGCCATGACGTAAAACCACCTCCGCTGCCATAAATCGGATACCTCTGGGAAAGAACCCTCTGGCCATGGGGCATCGGCGTTCCTGCTTATTACGGCACCTCCACACTCCGCATGTCGCCCCTCAACCATCTTCGGCTTCACATTGAAGGTCTTGAGCCATAAGCCAAAGTGTGGAGTGACGTGGAGAAAAGCTTCACACACAATGATGAACGACGAGATATGGAGGATAGCGTATGGAGCTAGATCATAAAAATCTAACCCGTAATAGAACATGAGCCCCCTCACAAAGGGATCGACAGTGAGGCCCAAGCCGCAGAGGAAGTGAGAGACGAATACAACACTCTCGTTAGGCTCGGGAGTTGGGATGACTTGCGCTAGAGCAGGAAGCCTGTGCAGGATGTCGGCAGTCAGGTACTCGACCTCCCTAAGGTTCACAATGTCCTCTTTGAGCGAGGAGGCCACCCACCAGCCCTGAAGGTTGGATCCAGACATATTGGAGGATTGGGGTGCTTGAGCTTGGGTTTTGGGTGTTGGGACTCGAGATGCAAAAAGGCGCAAGGGTGGTGGAAAAGAGGGATAGGCCTCGGCCCCTTTATAAAGGGGGTGAATATCAAGCGTCCTAAGCGTGACCGCTTGGGACTTATCTAAGAACATGGAGTCATACCAATAGTCGTTGTGGGGTTGCGCACGCCCATATCGATGGAAGATCCCGCGATAAGGCGAACACGGTCTCTGCTTTGGCAGGGCGTGCCAATAAAACCGCCTCACAATACATGTCGAAGTGGGTTAATAAAAACCGGTTCGTGTTGGGCCGGGCCACGATGCAGGGGCGCGACATACAAAAATTGCCAGCAAATCAGATTTATGCTAGGCTCTCTGCAGCAATATGTGAAGATCATCATGGAGATCCGGACACGGTATAGGTGTTCGGTAATTACCTTGGAGTATTCGGAGATGGAACCCGCCTTGCAATGCCGAAGAAAAACCGCGCGCCGGACTCATCGTCATTGAAGCCTGGTTCAGGGGCTACTGAGGGAGTCCTGGATTAGGGGGTATCCAGATAGCCGGACTATATACTTCGTCCAGATTATTGGAGCGTGAAGATACAAGACTCAAGACTCCGTCCCGTGTTCGGATGGGACTCTCCTTTGCGTGGAAGACAAGCTTGGCTATCCGGATATTATATTTCCTTCTTTGTAACCGACTCCATGTAAACCCTAGCCCTCTCTGGTGTCTATATAAACCGGAGAGTTTAGTCCTTAGAGGGACGATCACAATCATAATCATCATAGGCTAGCTTCTAGGGTTTAGCCTCTACGATCTCGTGGTAGATCAACTCTTGTACTACTCATATCATCAATATCAATCAAGCAGAAGTAGGGTTTTACCTCCATCGAGAGGGCCCAACACAGGTAAACATTGTGTCCCTTGCCTCCTGTTACCATTAGCCTAAGACGCACATATCGGGACCCCCTACCCGTGATCCACCGGTTTTGACACCGACAGCTGCCTCTGGATGAACAGTGAGCGTAGCGGGGGGGTTGGATGAACAGTGAGCGGTGGGGGTGGATGAACAGGACCCCGATCGATCGAGCCGGTTGGGGCTAGATGAATAGGACCCCGTGGAGGGCTGGATGAACAGTAGAGGGTGGAGGGGTGGATGAACAGTAGCCCGTGGAGGGGTGGTTGAACAGGAGCCCGTGGAGAGGGGTGGTTGAACAGTAGCCGGTGGAGTAGCGTGTGGTGGAGGCTGGATGAACAGGAGCCCGTGGAGGCTGGAGGAGGTCGACGGTGGATGAACAATAGCCCGTGGAGGCTGTAGGAGGTCGACGGTGGACATGAACAGTACCCTGTGGAGTCCCATTTTACGGTACGCCATGATACGTCTTCAACATATCTATAATTTTTTATTGTTCCATGCTATTATATTACCCATTTTGGATGTTTATGGGCTTTATTTTAGACATTTATATCATTTTTGGGACTAAACTACTAACCGGAGGCCAAGCCCGTATTGCTATTTTTTTGCCTATTTCAGTATTTCGAAGAAAAGGAATATCAAACGGAGTCCAAATGGAATGAAACCGTCGGGAGCATAATTTTTGGAACGAACGTGATCCAGAGGACTTGGAGTGCAAGTCAAGAAGCAGCCGAGGCGGTCATGAGAGGGTAGGGCGCGCCCCCTGTCTCGTGGTCCCCTCGGGCGGCCACCGACGTACTTCTTCCTCCTATATAAGCCTATGTACCCCGAAAACATCCCAGGAGCCAACGGAACACAATTTCCACTGCCGTAACCTTCTGTATCCGCGAGATCCCATCTTGGAGCCTTCGCCGGCGCTCCGCCGGAGGGGGAATCGACCATGGAGGGCTTCTACATCAACACCATAGCCTCTCCGATGAGTTGTGAGTAGTTTACCACAGACCATTGGGTCCATAGTAATTATCTAGATGGCTTCTTCTCTCTTTTTGAATCTCAATACAATGTTCTCCCCCTCTCTTATGGAGATCTATTCGATGTAAACTCTTTTTGCGGTGTGTTTGTCGAGATCCGATGAATTGTGAGTTTATGATCAAGTTTATCTATGAGAAATATTTGAATCTCCTCTGAGTTCTTTTATGTATGATTGAGTTATCTTTGCAAGTCTCTTTGAATTATTAGTTTGGTTTGGCCTACTAGATTGATCTTTCTTGCCATGGGAGAAGTGCTTAACTTTGGGTTCAATCTTGCGGTGTCCTTACCCAGTGACAGAAAGGGTTGCAAGGCACGTATTGTATTGTTGCCATCGAGGATAAAAAGATGGGGTTTATATCATATTGCATGAGTTTATCCCTCTACATCATGTCATCTTGCTTAATGCGTTACTCTCTTCTTATGAACTTAATACTCTAGATGCAGGCAGGAGTCGGTCGATGTGTGGAGTAATAGTAGTAGATGCAGGCAGGAGTCGGTCTACTTGTTGCGGACGTGATGCCTATATACATGATCATGCCTAGATAATCTCATAATTATTCGCTTTTCTATCAACTGCTCGACAGTAATTTGTTCACCCACCATAATACTTATGCTATCTTGAGAGAAGCCTCTAGTGAAACCTATCCCCGGGTCTATCTCTTATCATATTTGCTTCCAATCTACTTTTATTTGCATCTTTACCTTTTGCATCTATATTATAAAATACCAAAAATATATTTATCTTATCATACTATCTCTATTAGATCTCACTTTCGCAAGTGGCCGTGAAGGGATTGACAACCCCTTTATTGCGTTGGTTGCGAGTTCTTTGTTTGTTTGTGTAGGTGCGTGGGACTTTTGAGGAGCCTCCTACTGGATTGATACCTTGGTTCTCAAAAACTAAGGGAAATACTTACGCTACTATTGCTGCATCACCCTTTCCTCTTCAAGGAAAACCAACGCAAGCTCAAGACGTAGCAAGAAGGATTTCTGGCGCCGTTGCCGGGGAGGTCTTCGCTCAAGTCAAGACATACCAAGTACCCATCACAAACTCATCTCCCTCGTGATTTACATTATTTTCCATTTGCCTCTCGTTTTCCTCTCCCCACTTCACCCTTGCCGCTTTATTTGCCCTCTCTTTCCCAATCTCCTCCTCTCTTTTAAACTTGACTTTTTCTGTTTGCTTGTCTGTTGGATTACTTGTTGCCATGGCGAAGATAATACCAAATTGTGTGATTTCTCCAATACCAATAATAATGATTTCCTTAGTACTCCGATTGCTCCTCTTAATGATGTTGAGTCTTGTGAAATCAATACTGCTTTGCTGAATCTTGTTATGAAAGATCAATTCCCCGACCTTCCTAGTGAAGATGCCGCTACTCATCTAAACAACTTTGTTGATTTGTGTGATATGCAAAAGAAGAAAGATACGGATAACAATATTGTTAAATTGAAGTTATTTCCGTTTTCACTTGGAGATCATACTAAAGTTTGGTTTTCGTCTTTGCCTAAAAATAGTATTGATTCTTGGAACAAGTGCAAATATGCTTTTATCTCCAAGTATTTTCCTCCCGCTAAGATTATCACTCTTAGGAAGGATATTATGAATTTTAAACAACTTGATCATGAGCATGTTGCCCCATCTTGGGAAAGAATGAAATTGATGATTCGCAATTGCCCTACTCATGGTTTGAATTTATGGATGATCATACAAAATTTTTATGCCGGTTTGAACTTTGCTTCTAGAAATCTCTTAGATTCGGCCGCGGGAGGCACGTTTATGGAAATCACTTTAGGAGATGCTACAAAACTTCTTGATAATATTATGGCTAATTATTCTCAATGGCACACCGAAAGATCTTCTAGTAAAAAAGTGCATGCTATAGAAGAAATCAATGTTTTGAGTGGAAAGATGGATGAACTTATGAAATTGTTTGCTACTAAGAATACTCCTATTGATCCCAATGATGTGCCTTTGTCTACTTTGATTGAGAATAATAATGAATCTATGGATGTGAATTTTGTTGGTAGGAATAATTTTGGAAACAATGCTTATAGAGGAAACTTTAATGCTAGACCGTTCCCTGGTAATTCCTCTAACAATTATGGAAATTCTTACAATAATTCTTATGGTAATTTTAATAAGATGACCTCTGATTTTGAGAATAGTGTGAAAGATTTTATGATTTCTCAAAAGAGTTTTAATGCTTTGCTTGAAGAAAAATTGCTCAAAGTTGATGATTTGGCTAGGAACGTTAATAGACTTTCGCTTGATGTTGATTCTCTTAAACTTAGATCTTCTCCTCCTAAGCATGATATCAATGAGTCTCTCAAAGCAATGAGAGTTTCCATTGACGAGTGCAAAGAAATAACCGCTAGATTGCGTGCTAAGAAAGATAGCTTTATAAAGGCATGTTCTTCTAGTTTCCATGAAAATAATGATGAAGATCTTAAATTTATTGATGGGTCTCCTATTAGATCTTTGTTTTGCAATATGAATCTTGATAATTATGGGACTTATGATGAGTCAACTTTACCTAGAAGGCGTCCCAAGAATTCGGAGTTTTTAGATCTTGATGCTAAATTTCGTAAAAGTGGGATTGGAGAGGTCATGACTTTAAATAGTATTGAACCCACTATCTCGGATTTCAAGGAATTTGATTATGATAATTGTTCTTTAGAAGTTTGTATTTCCTTGTTGCAATCCGTTGTTAATTCTCCTCATGTTTATAGTCAAAATAAAGATTTTACCAAACATATTGTTGATGCCTTGATGCAATCTTATGATGAAAAACTTAATTTGAAAGTTTCTATACCTAAAAAACGTAATGATGAGTGGGAACCTACTATAAAGATTAGAATTAAAGATCATGAGTGTTTTGCTTTGTGTGATTTGGATGCTAGTGTTTCCACGATTCCGAAAACTTTATGTGATATTCTAGGTTTCCATGATCTTGATGATTGCTCTTTAAATTTGCACCTTGAGGATTCCACCATTAAAAAGCCAATGGAAAGGATCAATGATGTTCTCATTGTTGCAAATAGAACTTTGGTGCCCGTAGATTTTATCGTTCTTGATATAGATTGCAATCTTTCTTGCCCTATTATTCTTGGTAGACCTTTCCTTAGAATGATTCGCGCGATTATTGATATGAAGGAAGGGAATATTAGATTCCAATTTCCATTAAAGAAAAGCATGGAGCACTTTCCAAGAAAAAAAGTAAAATTTCCTTATGAATCTATCATGCGAGCTACTTATGAATTTAGTGCCAAAGATGGCACTACTTAGATCTATCTTCGCTTTTATGCCGAGCTAGGGGCGTTAAATGATAACGCTAGTTGGGAGGCAACCCAATTTTCTTTGTGTTTTTTGTTTTTGTTCCTGTTTATTAATAAATCTTGCATCTACCTTCTGTTTAGATGTGTTTTTATCTTTTAATTAGTGCTTGTGCCAAGTAGAACCTATAGTATAACCTATGATGATAGTTGATTTGATTCTGCTGAAAAACAGAAACTTTGCGCGCACGAAATTAGTTTTGTTAAATCACGGAAACGTGATTTTGCGTTGATTCTTTTTGCTGCTGATAAATATACAAATTGTCCAGGACTTCCTATTTTCGTAGGATTTTTCAAGTTCCATAAGTTTGCGTTAGTTACAGATTTCTACAGACTGTTCTGTTTTTGACTGATTCTGTTTTTCGTGTGTTGTTTGCTTATTTTGATGCATCTATGGCTAGTAAAATAGTTTATAAACCATAGAGAAGTTTGAATACAGTAGGTTTAACACCAAAATATATACAAAATAAGTTCATTACTGTCACATCCCTAGCTTTTGGTACTGCCTGGTGTTGCATCTTGTTGCATCATGTTTAAATTTTATTTAAGTTGAAATGGGGATTGACGAACCCTAGCACCAAAATTAAATCAAATAGGGTCAACCATAAAATCTTTTCAATAAACCCAAAATGTCCCTAAGAAAAGTTCATGATTTCTGGTTAAGGTGGAAACCTCTCCAAAAATGGTGAATATATTCTTAGATCATTTATGGATTTTTGAATTAACTCATAAAGTATTTGAATTTGGGCATTTGAATGCTATAAATAATTTAAATGCTCAAATAATTTTGAAACTAAATGTGGGCTGTTGCATATATTTCAGAAGGTGCCCACAATTATTTTCAGGATTTTTAGAAGTGCTCTGTATTTTTAATAAAGCCCAAATAACTACGAAAAATAGAAAATGTAATGTAAAAAAGTAAAATAGGCAGAAACTTACCTGAGCTTACCTGGCCTCCCTGTAGCCTGGCCCAGCTCCTCCAGCAGGCCCAGCCCACCTGGCAGCCCAGCCACCTGGCCGGCCCACCAAGGGCAGGGGCGTCTTCTTCCTCCTGCCAGAAGGCAGAGGAGAAGCTAGCCACGGCGCCGCGGCATGCCACGCCGGCAGCTGCCTGCCTGGCTGTTCCCTCGTCGCCCTGGACGTTTTCCGCGATGCCACGCAACCCCCTCCCGACCCCTCTCACTCTCCTGTGCTCCTCCCCCTCTGTTTCTCTCTCCAAGCACACCTTGCACCACGACGAGCACCACCGCAGCCAACGCCTCTCCCTCGTCCTCCCGAGCAGCCCGGAAGCTCCGCCACTTCGTCCTCGACCCCCTCACCGAGCCACGCCCCGCCAGAAGCCCCTGAACGTCCTCACCAGGCTCGTCCTCAACCTCCCGACGGCGAGATCGACTTCGCCGCCCCGCCAACTCCAATCCTTCACCGAGCCCGTTTCGACGCCCTCTGCACTCGACGTGAGCTCCTGCTCCTTCTCCCCTCCCCATTTGCCCTCATCGCACGCCAGTAGCCGCCACACAAGCCGCCCGCATGCGCCGCGCCGCTGAGCTCCTCGCTTGCGAGGCCACTTCCACTCGAGCTCAAACCGAAGGCAACACCAAGGCCAACGATCACCACGGGGCCGTAGCGACCATAGGTTGCTCCTGTTGTGCCCTGCGGCGTCGAATCCGTCGACGTCCGAACTCCGGCGCCGCCACGAGCTCCATTCCGGTGAGCTCCGGCCACCCCACGCCCAGCCGCGTGCTCCCCTGGATGCGCATGAGCAAGGGCTCCCCCCCTGGTGCCCTCCGCCGTGCTTTTAGCCACCGGAGGAGCAATCCTTGCAAGCTTCCGTGTTGCCGTCGCCGGGCGTCAAGCCGCCGGTGGCGTTGACCGTTTTGACCGGGGGTTTGACCACCCCAGGTCGTCTGACGCATGGGCCACCCCCCCTGACATATTTAGTTAGTATTAGTTAACACTAATTAACATAGGTTAGTTAGCTAACTAAACGCTGACTAGTGGGCCCAGGCCCCACAAACAGTTTAGTTAGAATTAACTTAAGGCTAATTAACTTGGTTAATTAGTTGTGCCACTGACCAGTGGGACCCACTGGTCAGGTTTGACCCAGACCAGCCCCTTTGACCTGCTGACATCATGCTTACACATTGCTGACGCAGTAATGGAATTTCTGGATTAAATCTAATTCAGGAAATTCCAGAAAATGTTTAAAACTTGTTAAATTCATATAAATTCAACCGTAACTCCAAATGAAATAAATTATACATGAAAAATGATCAGAAAAATCCAATCTATCCATCTGTAACATTTTCATGCATGTTAGAACAACTTATAGCTGCTGTTTAGCACAAATCATTTAAATGGCATTTGAATAATCACATATGGAGTTGGAATTTGAATCATGTATTCAAACCAACTTCATTTAAATCATAGCTAGGTGCATTAGCTCAAATCACATTATATTGCCATGTCATGATCATGCATCATATTGCAGCATTGCATTGATTGTGTTCTTTCTCAGTTGCCGGTGTTCGTCCCCTCTCGATAGACATGGTTTCGACGACAAGTTCGATGACACCGATGAAGAACTATATTATCTTCAGAAGTGCCAGGCAAGCAAAACCCCCTTGTTCATTCCGATACAATCCCACTCTCTCGCCCTGCTCTCTTTTACTGCATTAGGACAACAACGATTCATCTGTTACTTGCTGCGGTAGCTGAACCCCTTTATCCTTTGCATGACCTGTCATTCCACAAGAATAGATGAAACCCACTAGCATGAGTAGGAGTTGTTTGAGCCTGTTGTGCCTACTCATACATGCTTGTTTGTCATGCCCGATCATCGCTTAGAGTTGAGTCGGGTCCGATTCATCGAGGATGAATCGGAGGTGTGTGAACATGTCCTCTGTGTGAGCTAAGTGTGTGAACACGATTTGGTAAAGGTAGCGGTGAGAGGCCATGTAGGAGTACATGGTGGGTTGTCTCATTGCAGCCGTCCTCGGGAACTAAGTTCTGCGTTTGTGATCCATGATTCAGCTACTACCACGCATTGGGCCCGAAACCAATGGACCCTCTCGCTTCTTAATCACCCTTGTCCTCTGTCCCAGAGTTGCAAGTAGTTTCGGTGTTTGTAGTATGTTTGGAGGCCGTGCTTGCAGCACCGACCGTAGGGGTGGGCTGTGATGCGGTAGGCATGTGGCACGTGTACCGGCGCCTGCTTGGTGTCTTGGGAACCCTGCTCACATCGCTTGGGGCTGTGAGCGAAACTTGCCGAACTCCTCATAGATGGAACCCAAATAGGCGATAAACCTGGACTAGGGACTTGAGTGTTTAGGTAGGTCGTGGCCGACACCCACGTTGGGCTTCCGCTGAAGGTTGCCGAGTACACGTCGTGTAAACGGCGGTAAGTGGTGAGAGCGTGTGAAGAAGCACACCTGCAGGTTAACATCATCTATTCAATAGCCGTGTCATGTAAAGGACTTCGGGTTGCCTATAACAGTTCATAGACAAGTGGAAGTGGATACTCTAAAATACGCAAGATAAGTGTGAGTGCTATGGATGGCGTTCTCGTAGGGAGACGGAGCGGATCCATGGTGGTGTATTGATATGGTGAATATGTGGACTCGTGCGCGCCACCTCAAAGAGTTACTTGCGAATGTAGTTCAGATAGCCACCGAGTCAAAGCTGGCTTGTCGCAGCTTAAACCCCACCATCCCTTTGTTGATAATGATGCATATGTAGATAGTTCTGATGTAAGTCTTGCTGGGTACATTTGTACTCACGTTTGCCTATTTTATGTTTTTGCAGAGAGACTTCAGTCTCACTAGTAGTTCCACGTGGACTTCGACGTTTAGCTTGTTACCTCAGCTACGATCTTGTGCCCTCGGCAGGATCTGGTAGATAGTCAGGCTTCTAGCCTTTTTCATTTGTAGATGTCTGTACTCAGACATGTTAGCTTCCGCTTGTGCTTTGATTTGTATGCTCTAAATGTTGGGTCATGAGACCCCTGTTTGTAATATCTCGCTCCTCGGAGCCTAATGAATGAATACTTGAGTCGTAGAGTCATGTTGTGATGCCATGTTGTATTTGCACATATCGAGCATATTGTGTGTATGTTATTGAAATGCTTGGTATGTGTGGGATCTGACTATCTAGTTGTTTATCTTTAGTAGCCTCTCTTACTCGAAATGTCTCCTAGTGTTTCCACCGAGCCATGGTAGCTTGCTACTTGCTCCGAACACTTAGGCTGGCCGCATGTGTCCTTCTTCGCTCTCGTGTCTGTCCCTTCGGGAAATGTCACGCGTTGAGTACCGAGTCCTGTTAGCCCGCTACAGCCCGGTTTATCGAGTCTGCTAGCCCAGAGCTACAGCCCGAACTTACTCGCTGTTGAATCGACACGCTCGATGTTTGGGTCATGGATGCTGTCCTCGTAAGTCTGTGCCACTTTGGGTTTACGACTAGCCATGTCAGCCCGGCTCCTTATCATATGGATGCTAGCGACACTATCATATACGTGTGCCAAAAGGCGCAAACAGTCCCGCAAAGGTAAGGCGACACCGTGGGGATACCGTGCGTGAGGCCGCAAAGTGATATGAGGTGTTACATGCTAGATCAATGTGGCATTGAGTCGGGTCCCGACAGCTTTGGTATCGAGCTTTGATCATCAGAGGATTACCAAGCCAAACTGGTCAAAGTGTTTCTAGAAATGCTTTAGTTATGTAAGGGAATTGATTGTGGGATGGAACGTAAGGCTCTTTTTACTCCTTATACCTCATGGCCTTCTGATCTGAGTCATCCTCTTCTCTTCTACGGGGATTAAGAACTAGGCTTCTCATCTATCTATCAGGATGACGTGTTACTGATCCATAGACTTATACAATTGATAGTTCAAATCTCAGTTCAGTTTTTACTACTTCCATATGTTCATAGCTGGTCTCAGAACTTTGATATTGTGATATTAAGTGGTTATGCCACTATTTCTATTGTATGTCTCCAAACTTTTGAGCATTACAGCCGTTATGCTGTCCGAGTCATCCCAGGTTTCTAAACAATCTGATGCACTTGCAAATCCTTTCCTTCTGGTTTTGATGTTCCTTTGGGCCAGGTTAATCACACTAATTGTTGAGTTGAGGTATTCTATTGCCTCGACATATATGTTGGAATTATTATTATGACCCTAGGTGTCTTAGGGGATCATCTAGTAATCTAGCCATGATTTGTATTCCAGTGTGATGACTCTGGCCAACATTCTCGAAAGCATCCCGTGATGCCATTTAGTTATTAGGTAATCTACTTCTGGGTTTTGAACCCGAGACTCACCCTATTTACCTCATGTTGATAGTGTTTGCTAGTTCCTTTAGGTTATTAGTAATCTTTGCGATAGTCCTCGAGGTCCGTGGTATATCGTTCTTCCAAATGCCATGAACCATTCTTGGCAGAAGTTCTTCTGAATCAAAGGATCACAATCAGAGTACTCTTGAGGAGTTCTCCATTTATAATTGTGAATCTGCCACTCCTACCTTTCCGCATGGGTTATCCGGAAGAAACATGTTGAACTTGGTTCGACATACTAATCTATGCATCCACAACTCAGAAATTATATGTTCTTTTGAGTTGTCCCCCTTTAGTTGTATACTGACCTTCGTCTATCGACTGATAGTCAGGAGTAGTCGTGCATTCGTGTTCATCAATGCCTTTTACTTCTGTGGTCCGTCAAGCCATTCTATTCCAGAATGACTAGGAGAAACAAACTCCAGTACCTTGTCCATTTCTAGGATTGGGTCAAAGCAGTTGTACTCCGCAGATCAAAATGCCAACCTAGCTTTTGATTTTGTTCTACCCTGGAGTATTACCGTCTTTATGTCAGGATTTTCATGAGAATTGCACCAGCTCTTGTGAATTCTTGACGCAGTGATACCTCCCACTATCATTATTCATTTCTCGGTTCCGTGTTGTTGCAACCGGAATGCCGACGGGTGAACTATGATGCGTGAAATCAATACTCCGAGCAACTTGTTGCTTGGTAGTTAAATGGACGATAACCTCATTCTTAGCATGTTGATTTTTGAATCATCATTCTAAGATTGATCGTGCTACCTAGTCCTTATTTCCGGTGCACTCCTCGATCAATGAGTTAGGATTTTGACAAACCCTTGCTCTGTTGACCATGTCGTCTTGCCCTGAAAAGCAAGATTGTTCTCGAGCTTAGTAACATATCGGTGGTTCCTGATTTTCCGAATATCTTCTCGGAAGTATCACCAGGTTGTCATCTGACCGCTATGTTGAGTTCGTGATCAAGATGGTTTCTTGTAAACCACCCCTTCTCCAAGAATCTGTGTGGGATACCCCTGGGCTAGTTGGTCAAGCTAAACAACAACTTGGAGAGTTGGAAGATAAAAGTTTGTCCGACTTAGCTCATCCCAAAGGGATATCTTTGCGTGTGTGTGTGTTGCAGAAAGATGATATCTTCATTGATTGATCCTCATGATCAGTTGGTGGACCTATTGTCTTGCCAAAACTTTGATTTGAGTGTGGGCTTTCATCAAATCAAATCAGAACCAACGATGTTCGTAATGTTGTCTTACTCGTGGATTTTTCCTCGAGCATACACCATTATATCTTTTGGGTCTGACCAATACTACCACCTTGTTCACATAGTTATGGAATTCCATCTCCATGGGAGTCTGGATGAATTGTTGTTGAGCCCATCGACAACGTCTTTGTCCTCTCCATAATTTTGTTGAACATTAAGCTAGTGTTGGAAACTTTTAAAAGCATTTGTTCATGCTAGCTCATGAAGCATATGTTCGGATGTAAGAAGTGACTTCCTCTAGTTCATGTGCATTTGATGCAAGTTGCCGCCATGGATTCGAGAAAGTCAATGTTGCCTCCTATGGAATCATCCCAAGTCAGTCATGCATGTGCAAAGTATGCTATGGTTTGACAGGCTCGCTACCTCCATTCTATTTGTGTCCCTAGCACACCAAGCCACTGATTGATTTGTTCAAGGAGAAGAGGTTCCTTCGTAGGCTCGAGACTTATGCCAGGACTTCGATATCCTCGATGATGTTTCCTCTCCTGAACTCGGTAGTGTTTTATTATAAGACTACTACTTGGTCATGCTTGCCTGAGGCAGCGTGTCCACATGTTTGTAGCAGAAGCAGCTCGTGTTTTGGAGCTTACTACCGTAGTCCATTTCCCGAGAATCTCGCAACGTCTTCTCGTCGACTTGTGTTGCAAACTTTCATTTTACTTTCTAGACTCGACGAGTCTAGATTATTCTAACACCAACCAGATCTGAATCTCAGGCAGATATGATGGTTGGAACGTTTCCCAAGAATTATAATATTGGTCTCTCTGTAACCGGCAAAGTGAATGTCGTGGTCAACACACCCAACCGGAAGACCTGTTATTGTAGTATCTTGATGGAGAAGTTGGCCACCTCCCCATAAGGACTTCGTAGGATTTATTCCCTATTTGTGTGCCTTATGATTTCTGTGCTCCCGACGTCCGACCTGTTACTTGATGTTCTAGATATCATACCATATCTATGAATGGGATACGTTGATACATCAAGGAGAACATTAGAAGCGGAGTGCTAAATATCTCTCGGTCGATCATCCAGATTTTGTCCCCTTGGTCTCGCTAAGGTGAAATCTGAGAAAGTGTTATCTTCCTTTGCATCTGCATTGTCCATCGCTATTCATCATGGTAGTATGTTGTGTTGTCAGCACCCTTGACCGGATGTTGGTAAAACCTTGATGAATATGGAAATGCTCAAGTTCTTGAGAGCACGCACAAGCTCTAGGTGTTACCATCGGCACTAACTGGATTGCTCTTAGTTTCCTTGGTTATGCTATAACCCTTTCAAACAAAGGACTCACTCTCTCTTTGCTGAGTTTCTCCCGCTTACTAAAATCATCCCTTGTGCTGTTTTCAACAAGGTAATCCACATCATCCATTCGGCCCGAGAATGTCAATTTTTGACTCCTTCAAATGTTCGATTGTGAATTGCTTTAGGTTGGTATAGAGAATTTCAATGATCTCGAATCAAAGGTAATTCTTTTGCCACTTAAGGATAGATCCACGAATTGCCTTCCTCTAAAATGTCTCGCTGTGGTATCATGGCAACTCAAACTGTCGCTACGTTGACAACCGTTCACCACCCTCTTAGGTGTGGAATTGTTGTCTACCTAGTGAACCCTCGTCGTCTGTTCCACTCCAATCCTCTAGACGTGTGCTTTGTATCTCAGCTTGCGAGATGTTTTATGACTCACCCCGTGAGCTGATCCTAAGTTGTTTGATCTTTGAGAAGATCGATCCTACTAGAGTTTTCCCTTTCTACTTGTTGTCATGTGGGATGGAGTTCCCAGAGCAAGACTTCGAGACAATGATGGTGATCGAATCAACGTTCATTTGAAGTGCAACCTGGATCATGAAGATTATATTAGATTGCGTTTTCCTTTCATCTTACCCTACGCTTGAATCTCGGGTCGAGATTCTTGTTTAGTGGGGGTGAGTTGTCACATCTCTAGCTTTTGGTACTGCCTGGTTTTGCATCTTGTTGCATCATGTTTAAATTTTATTTAAGTTGAAATGGGGATTGACGAACCCTAGCACCAAAATTAAATCAAATAGGGTCAACCATAAAATCTTTTCAATAAACCCAAAATGTCCCTAAGAAAAGTTCATGATTTCTGGTTAAGGTGGAAACCTCTCCAAAAATGGTGAATATATTCTTAGATCATTTATGGATTTTTGAATTAACTCATAAAGTATTTGAATTTGGGCATTTGAATGCTATAAATAATTTAAATGCTCAAATAATTTTGAAACTAAATGTGGGCTGTTGCATATATTTCAGAAGGTGCCCACAATTATTTTCAGGATTTTTAGAAGTGCTCTGGTATTTTTAATAAAGCCCAAATAACTACAGAAAAATAGAAAATGTAATGTAAAAGTAAAATAGGCGAAACTTACAGCTTACACGCCTCCCTCAGAGCTTTGGCCCAGCCTCTCAAAGAGCCCAGCCACAGCAGCCCAGCCACCGGCCGCCCACCAAGGGCAGGGGCGTCTTCTTCCTCCTGCCAGAAGGCAGAGGAGAAGCTAGCCACGGCGGCGCGGCATGCCACGCCGGCAGCTGCCTGCCTGGCTGTTCCCTCGTCGCACTGGACGTTTTCCGCGATGCCACGCAACCCCCCTCCCGACCCCTCTCACTCTCCCTGCTCCTCCCCCTCTGCTTTCTCTCCGAGCACACCGCACACTGCCACCGCCGAGCACCACCGCAGCCAACGCCTCTCCCTCGTCCTCCCGAGCAGCCCGGAAGCTCCGCCACTTCGTCCTCGACCCCCTCACCGAGCCACGCCCCGCCAGAAGCCCCTGAACGTCCTCACCAGGCTCGTCTTCAACCTCCCGACGGCGAGATCGACTTTGCCGCCCCGCCAACTCCAATCCTTCATCGAGCCCGTTTCGACGCCCTCTGCACTCGACGTGAGCTCCTGCTCCTTCTCCCCCTCCCCATTTGCCCTACTGCACGCCGTAGCCGCCACACCGCGCTCGCCCGCATGCGCCGCCGCCTGAGCTCCTCGCTGCCGAGGCCACTTCCACTCGAGCTCAAACCGAAGGCAACACAAGGCCAACAGATCACCACGGGCCAGAGCGACCATAGGTTGCTCTGTTGTGCCTCGCGGCGTCCGAATCCGTCGACGTCCAACTCCGGCGCCGCCACGAGCTCCATTCCGGTGAGCTCCGCCACCCCACGCCCAGCCAGCGTGCTCCTCGATGCGCGTGAGCAAGGCTCTCGTGCCCTCCGCCGCTTTTAGCCACCGGAGGAGCAATCCTTGGCCAGCCGCCGTTTGCCGCCGCCGGCGCTGCCAGCCGGTGGCGCTGACTGCTTGACTGGGGTTTGACCACCCTGTGTCGTCTCGACGCAGGCCACCCCCGACATATTTAGTTAGTATTAGTTAACACTAATTAACATAGGTTAGTTAGCTAACTAAACGCCGACTAGTGGGCCCAGCCCCACAAACAGCTTTAGTTAGAATTAACTTAAGGCTAATTAACTTGGTTAATTAGTTGTGCCACCGACTGCTGGGACCCACCGTCAGTTTGACCTGACCAGCCCTTTGACCTGCCGACGCCATGCTTACACATTGTCGACGCATGAATGGAATTCTCGATTAAATCTAATTCAGAAATTCCAAAAATGTTTAAAACTTGTTAAATTCATATAAATTCAACCGTAACTCCAAATGAAATAAATTATACATGAAAAATGATCAGAAAAATCCAATCTATCCATCTGTAACATTTTCATGCATGTTAGAACAACTTATAGCTGCTGTTTAGCACAAATCATTTAAATGGCATTTGAATAATCACATATGGAGTTGGAATTTGAATCATGTATTCAAACCAACTTCATTTAAATCATAGCTAGGTGCATTAGCTCAAATCACAGTATATTGCCATGTCACGATCATGCATCATATTGCAGCATTGCATTGATTGTGTTCTTTCTCAGTTGCCGGTGTTCGTCCCCTCTCGATAGACATGGTTTCGACGACGAGTTCGATGACACCGATGAAGAACTATATTATCTTCGTGCGCTGCAAGCAAAACCCCTTGTTCATTCCGACATAATCCCACTCTCTCGCCTCGCTCTCTTTTCTGCATTAGGACAACAACGATTCATCTGTTACTTGCTGCGTAGCTGAACCCCTTTATCCTTTGCATGACCTGTCATTCCACAAGAATAGATGAAACCCACTAGCATGAGTAGGAGTTGTTTGAGCCCTGTTGTGCCTACTCATACATGCTTGTTTGTCATGCCTGCTCTCGCTTAGAGTTGAGTCGGGTCCGATTCATCGAGGATGAATCGGAGGTGTGTGAACATGTCCCACTGTGTGTGAGCTAAGTGTGTGAACACGATTTGGTAAAGGTAGCGGTGAGAGGCCATGTAGGAGTACATGGTGGGTTGTCTCATTGCAGCCGCCCTCGTGAACTGAGTTCTGTGTTTGTGATCCATGATTCAGCTACTACCACGCATTGGGCCCGAAACCAATGGACCCTCTCGGCTTCTTAATCACCCTTGTCCTCTGTCCGGAGTTGCAAGTAGTTTCGTGTTTGTAGTATGTTTGGAGGCCGTCGCAGCGCTGACCGTAGGGGTGGGCTATGATGCGGTAGGCACGTGGCACGTGTACCGGCGCCTGCTTGGTGTCTCGGGAACCCTGTTCACATCGCTTGGGGCTGTGAGCGAAACTTCGCCGAACTCCTCATAGATGGAACCCAAATAGGCGATAAACCCGGACTAGGTACTTGAGTGTTTAGGTAGGTCGTGGCCGACACCCACGCTGGGCTTCCGCTGAAGGTTGCCGAGTACACGCCGTAAACGGCGGTAAGTGGTGAGAGCGTGTGAAGAAGCACACCCCTGCAGGGTTAACATCATCTATTCGAATAGCCGTGTCCGCGGTAAAGGACTTCTGGGTTGCCTATAACAGTTCATAGACAAGTGGAAGTGGATACTCTAAAATACGCAAGATAAGTGTGAGTGCTATGGATGGCGTTCTCGTAGGGAGACGGAGCGGATCCATGGTGGTGTATTGATATGGTGAATATGTGGACTCGTGCGCCACCTCAAAGAGTTACTTGTAGTCGTAGTTCAGGATAGCCACCGAGTCAAAGCTGGCTTGCTGCAGTTAAACCCCACCATCCCCTTTGTTGATAATGATGCATATGTAGATAGTTCTGATGTAAGTCTTGCTGGGTACATTTGTACTCACGCTTGCCTATTTTATGTTTTTGCGAGAGACTTCAGCCTCACTAGTAGTTCCACGTGACTTCGACGCTTAGCTTGTTACCTCAGCTACGATCTTGTGCCCTCGGCAGATCTCGGTAGATAGTCGCTTCTAGCCTTTTTCATTTGTAGATGTCGTACTCGGACATGTTAGCTTCCGCTTGTGCTTTGATTTGTATGTTCTAAATGTTGGGTCATGAGACCCTGTTTGTAATATCTCGCCCTCGAGCCTAATGAATGAATACTTGAGTCGAGAGTCATGTTGTGATGCCATGTTGTATTTGCACATATCGAGCATATTGTGTGTATGTTATTGAAATGCTTGGTATGTGTGGGATCCGACTATCTAGTTGTTTATCTTTAGTAGCCTCTCTTACTGGAAATGTCTCCTAGTGTTTCCACCGAGCCATGGTAGCTTGCTACCGCTCCGAACACTTAGGCTGGCCGGCATGTGTCCTTCTTCGCTCTCGTCTCCGTCCTTCGGGAAATGTCACGCGTTGAGTACCGGAGTCCTGTTAGCCCGCTTCAGCCCGGTTTATCGAGTCCCGCTAGCCAGAGCTACAGCCCGAACTTACTCGCTGTCAATCGACACGCTCGATGTTGGGTCATGGATGCCTGTCCCTCGTAAGTCTGTGCCACTTTGGGTTTACGACTAGCCATGTCAGCCGGGCCCTTATCATATGGATGCTAGCGACACTATCATATACGTGCCAAAAGGCTAAACGGTCCCGCAAAGGTAAGGCGACACCGTGGGGATACCGTGCGTGAGGCCGCAAAGTGATATGAGGTGTTACATGCTAGATCGATGTGGCATTGAGTCGGGGTCCTGACAATTACAGTAACTTATGTGGTGGTTTTGTTTTCTTTCACTAACGGAGCTTATAAGATTTCCTGTTGAGTTTTGTGTTGTGAAGTTTTCAAGTCTTGGGTAAAGCTTTTATGGACTATGGAATAAAGAGCGGCAAGAGCCTAAGCTTGGGGATGCCCATGGCACTCCAAGATATTCAAGGATAGCCAAAAGCCTAAGCTTGGGGATGCTCCTGGAAGGCATCCCCTCTTTCGTCTTCGTTCATTGGTAACTTTACTTGGAGCTATATTTTTATTCGCCACATGATATGTGTTTTGCTTGGAGCGTCGTGTGTTATATTAGTCTTTGCATTTTAGTTTAACACAATCATCCTTGCTGTACACACCTTTTGGGATAAGCCTACTTGATTAGAATTTGCTAGAATACTCTATGTGCTTCACTTATATCTTTTGAGTTTGATAGTTTTTGCTCTAGTGCCTCATTTATATCTTTTAGAGCACGGTGGTGGCTTAATTTTGAAGAAATTGCTAGTATCTCATGCTTCACTTATATCTTTTTGAGAGTCTTTAGAACAGCATGGTATTTTCTATGGTTACAAATTTCGTCTTAGAATGATGAGCATCCAAGTTGGGTACAATAAAAACTATCATAGAAAGTGAATTGGATGCTATGATCAATTTCATGCTTGATAATTGTTTTGAGATATGGAGGTAATGATATTAAAGTCATGCTAGTTGGGGTGATTATGAAAAGTACTTGTGTTGAGGTTTGTGATTCCCGTAGCATGCACATATGGTGAACCGCTTTGTGATGAAGTTGGAGCACAATTTTATTTATTGATTGTCTTCCTTATGAGTGGCGGTCGGGGACGAGCGATGGTCTTTTCCTACCAATCTATCCCCTAGGAGCATGTGCGTAGTACTTTGTTTTTGATGACTGAGGGAGTCCCGGATTAGGGGGTGTCCGGATAGCCGGACTATGACCATTGGCCAGACTCCTGGACTATGAAGATACAAGATTGAAGACTTCGTCCCGTGTCCGGATGGGACTTTCCTTGGTGTGGAAGGCAAGCTTGGCAATACGGATATGTAGATCTCCTACCATTGTAACCGACTCTGTGTAACCCTAACCCTCCTCGGTGCCTATATAAACTGGATGGTTTTAGTCCGTAGGATGAACAACAATCATACCATAGGCTAGCTTCTAGGGTTTAGCCTCTCTGATCTCGTGGTAGATCTACTCTTGTACTACCCATATCATCAATATTAATCAAGTAGGAGTAGGGTTTTACCTCCATCGAGAGGGCCCAACCTGGGTAAAACATCGTGTCCCTTGTCTCCTGTTACCATCCGCCTAGACGCACGCTCGGGACCCCTACCCGAGATCCGCCAGCTTTTGACACCGACATTGGTGCTTTCATTGAGAGTTCCTCCGTGCCATTGCCATCGGAAGGATGCCTCATCCCGCCTTTAAAAGACGGCATTTGTTGCTAAAGGAGCTTTGGCTATCGGCCAAACTCTCCGGCTAGGCGGTTTCCTTATGACCGCCTGTCCAGCCGCCGCGCCGACAATGACTTCTCGGGTCATCGAGAGCAATCTTCACGTTAGCTCGGAACTCTCTGAGCAGTTAGATCCGATGGATCTCTCTTCCTTAAACGAGCTCTTGGATCGCATCGCCACCCTGGGAGTCGCTACAGACTATGATCAGATTGGGCCTAAACCCGATCTGAGATAGATTAACTCTCCCCAGGTTACCCACCACGTTGCTGTCGTAGAGGAACAATACGGCGACCCTTCTTCTATCTTAAGGACTAGCTATGTCTGGATTCCCAATCCCTCTGTCGTGCGCGGTTTCTGTGGGAGCACGAGCACCTATGGGGCAAAGAGGGGCCCTTCTAGTCCGGCAAGGGAGCGGAGGGTGCACGCAGAGCAGATCGAGGCGGGAGCACGCGGGGGAGATTTTTACCCAGCTTCGGAGCTCTCCGGAGAGATAAAACTTCTACTGCTGCTTTGTGTTTGTATTTTGTTCTTGCTCAGGGCGTGAGCGTGTTGTGGTGCTGAATGAGTCGGCTGTGGAACCGAAAATTCCGAACCTCTTCTACGTGCGCATGGGCCTCCCTTTTATAGCCTAAGGGGTCACCGGTGTGTGGCAACGAGAAAGAGGGGTAGAAAGGTAAAACGCAGGTTGGTACAACAAGGTCCAACAGTGTCCCCTACCTAACTCGACGGCAGGGACAAGGGCATTTAATGCCCGTCCGGTCTCCCCCACAAAGGCAAGGAAACGACCGTTAGGGGCGCCACCGATCGCCACGATGGCCTCCTTGTCGACTTCGCTACCACCTCGCACCGCATGGCTGCACAAATACGCCATGTGCTCCTGGATGGCCCTAGGGTGACACGCCGTTGGATGCGCCGGAGCTTGGGTGCGAGTGGCAGCCTTGCCGCTGCTAGTGCCTTGCCGCGCCGTTGTCTTGTCGCACCAGCAAGCTTGCCGCCACTGGTCTTGCCGGACGCTGGGCGCGTTGCAAGTTTTCCGGAGAGTCTTGTTATTTTTCGGCAAGCTCCTCTTGCCGGGGTCTTGTCCTTCCCGGCAAGCTCCTCTTGCCGGGGCCTTGTACTTCCCGGCAAGCTCCTCTTGCCGGGGCCTTGTCTTCGTAGTTAATACTTTGTTCTTGAATGGCAGTAAGATAGGAATGGCGGAGGATTTTGGCGGGCGCCCGGCAAGCCTTGCCGCGGAACGCTGCGACTGCCCGTGCACAAGTTCGGGGTACTAAGGTACCCCTACTTTAGCACACCGACACCCTCCATGCCGGATTCCCGCGGAGGGGAGGATGTTACTCAAGCCCTGAACCTAAAGTCAGGCAGCGGGCTAGATTCATTGGACAACATCCAAGAACCCAAGCTTCCAAGTTCGGAAACTACTTGGCCCCTGAGTCTTAAAGTGGACGGGGTTCCGAATATAATTCCACCCGCCCACCCAAACATAAGCGATCTATCCCAAATCCGGCAAGAGCCGGCAGAAACAGTACACCATTACTGGGCCAGATTCATCTTGGTTATGAACAGGATAAAGGACTACCGCGAGGAGGAGGCAATTTCATTCTTCTGCAATAATTGCACGGACAAGGGAATCCTCAACGCTGTAAGTCGTCGTGAAATTACACGCTTCGCTGACTTGGCGTCCGTAGTACGAAAGTACTGTGTGATGGAAAGCGCCTAGAAAACCGAAATCAAATTTTGGGACAATCCGGCCCTGAATACAACCCCAGTCCGAAATAAAAGGGTGCATTATCGCCAGGCACCTGGGTTAAACACCAGAAAGCAAAAACCCTCTATAGGGCATGGAACTGTACTGGAAGGATGGCTCAATGGACCCTGCAAAATTCATAGTACAGAGGGTGCCACTTCAACTCATAGCCTTAGAGCATGTTGGATACTACGGCAGGTGGCCAAAAGTGGCGAAGAACTTCTAACTCTAGAGCACCAGCCCAAGGATACCAGTACGGTATTAACAGTCTTCGAGACTTTCGCATCATATAATATGCGGAAACGAACAGTCCGCAGCCTTGCCGAAGTCTACCAAGTAGCAACAATAAACCCATGGAGTGACACGGCTATTACCTTTAATGCCAGTGACAAACCTAAATTCCGAACAGCCCGAGCACCAGCCGCATTGGTCCTCAGTCCAATAGTGGACGACTTTCGCCTTACCAAGGTACTCATGGACGGTGGCAGCGGATTGAACCTCATTACGAGGAAACCCTCCGAAAAATGGAAATAGACTGGAGCCGCATTGAGCAAAGTAGCACAACCTTTAGAGGAATAATCCCCAGTCGGGAAGCATGATGTACTGGAGAAATCACACTGGATGTGGTGTTCGGCACGCCGGATAATTACAGATCTGAGGAGGTCACGTTCCAAGTGGCCCCGTTCAGCAGCGGATATCACGCTCTATTAGGGCGAGAGGCATTCACAATTTTCCAAGCTATACCCCATTACGGGTACATGAAGCTCAAAATGCCCGAGCCCAACGGAATCATCACTCTTGCTAGTGACACGGACATAGCACTCCGCGCCAAAAACAAGACAGCCGCACTGGCCCTTGAGGCACTATCCGAAGCCCTAGCAGCTAAGGAACTCTCTATGCTGCGCTCCACCATGAATAGGGACGATGTGATACTCGATAAGAGATCCAAGTCCACCTCCTTTAAACCAGCGGACGAAATAGTCAAATTCCAAGTCCATCCAATGGACCCTACAAAAACGGCCTCCTTCGGGGCACAATTAAACCCTGATGTAGACGCCGCACTACGAGAATTCCTACGCGAAAATTGGGACATTTTTGCCTGGCACCCTTCAGACATGCCAGGAATCCCACGCCGGCTGGCCGAGCACAGCCTAAACATCCTAAAAGGATTCAAGCCGGTCAAACAGGCTCTTCGGCGTTTCTCCAAACCCAAGAGACAGGCCATGGAGAGGAGCTAGCCAAATTACTGGAGGCCAGATTCATCAGAGATATAAAACATCCGGACTGGCTAGCAAACCTGGTGATGGTACCAAAGAAGGACAAATCCTAGCGCCTATACGTCGACTTTAAGGACCTCAACAAGACTTGCCCAAAGGATCCCTTCCCCCTCCCCCGCATCGATCAAATTATCGACACTACCGCAGGACACGATTCATTGTGTTTCCTCGACGCATACTCCGGCTACCACCAAATTAAGATGTCAGAGCCCGACCAGGCCGCAACGGCATTCTGCTTCAACACAATGCCCTTTGGGCTCAAAAACGCCGGCGCAACATATCAGCGCATGATTCAGACATGTCTGGCAAACCAGATCGACAAAATAGTCTAGGCATACGTAGACGATGTGGTCATCAAAACCAAGCACGTCGAAACTCTTGTAGACGATTTGAGGCTCACGTTCGATAATCTCCGAACATATGACATTAAGCTTAACCCAGAAAAATGTGTTTTCGGCGTACCAGCCATAAAGCTCTTGGGCTTCATTGTATCCGGTAGAGGAATTGAAGCAAACCCAGCCAAGATCCGAGCTCTGTCACAATTGGATATCCCAAAGGACCTCAAACAAATACAAAAATTGACGGGATGTGTGGCGGCTTTAAGCCGCTTTATCTCCCGTTTAGGAGAAAAGGCATTACCCCTTTATCGCCTCCTCCGACGCACCAAACACTTCGAGTGGACGGATGCCGCCACGGCCGGACTCGAAGAAATAAAAGCCATATTGGCAACAAACCCGGTCCTGGCCATGCCCAACATGGGCGAACCAATGCTATTATATATCGCGGCAACTCATCAAGTGGTGAGCGCGGTGCTCATTGTCGAACGAGAAACGGAAGGACACAAGTTCCCCCTTCAAAAACCAGTTTACTACGTGTCTACTGTCCTAACTCCATGCAAGTCAAGTACCCGCATTATCAGAAGATAGCGTACGCAGTGTTCATGGCATCCAGGAAGCTGCAACACTACTTTCAAGAGTGTTCGATAACAGTACCCTCCGAAGTACCTCTTGATGACATTATAAACAACCGCCACGCAACAGGCCGGATTGCCAAATGGGCCATTGAGCTCCTCCCATTCGACATAACCTATAAGCCATGGCGGTCTATTAAGTCACAAGTTTTGGCCGATTTTGTCGCCGAATGGACTGAAGCCGAACAACCTAAAGAGTACGGCGTGTATTCCAACTGGATCATGCACTTCGACGACTCCAAAATGTTAGCTGGTCTGGGGGCTGGCGTCGTTCTGATGTCCCCAACAGGAGATACGGTTCAATACATACTCCAGATAATGTATACGGACTCCAACAACGCAGCCGAATACGAGGCCCTTCTACATGGCCTCCGGATGGCAGTCTCCATGGGCATTCAACGCCAAGAGGTGCGCGGGGATTCGAACCTCGCGATATCCCAAATAAATGGAGACTTCAATGCCAAGGATCCGAAAATGGTAGCTTGTCGCAACACCGTCCTAAAAATGTCAGCTCGGTTTGAGAGGCTCGAATTTCACCATATAGCCCGGGATAACAACCAGGCAGCAGACGTATTGGCACGCATCGCTGCAAAGCGCGATGCCGCCCCTCCCAACATCTTCCTAGAGAGGCTGTTCAAGCCATCCGTATTATGGGAGGGGGAATCCGAAATAACAACCCGGACCCAACCGCACTGCCCGACACCGAACATTCTGACACAATTGGCGGTTCTGCCAACGAAGTAACATCCTCAGCCCACGTAATAATGGCAGTCATTGCCCCGTGGATGGAACCATTCCTAGCCTACCTAACCAGGCAAGAACTTCCCAAGGACCAAAATGAGGCCCGCTGCATAGTGCGGCGATCTAAAGCCTATAAGGTCCATGAGGGAGTGCTTTACCAGAAAAGCACAACCGGAGTCCTTCAAAGGTGTATCCCCGAAGAGAAAAGGCGGAATCTTCTGGCTGAAATTCATTCCGGACTCCGTGGGCACCACGCCGCAGCCCGGGCCCTTGTAGGCAAGGCCTTCCGTATAGGATTTTATTGGCCGACGGCCCGGGCAGATGCTCAGGACTTAGTCCAACGATGCGTCGGTTGCCAGCTCTTTGCTAATCAAAGCCACATGCCACCCACCGCCCTCAAAACTATACCCATAACCTGGCCCTTCGTGGTCTGGGGGCTTGACATGGTTGGACCCCTTAAAGGAGGAACCCACAAGCAAAAATACCTACTGGTCATGGTGGATAAATTCACCAAATGGATAGTGGCCAAACCTGTTAAGACGGCCGAATCCGGACCGGTGATAGACTTCATATCAGGGGTCGTACACCGTTACGGCATCCCCCATAGCATCATCACTGATAACGGCACGAACTTTATGGCCGACGAGGTCAAACTCTGGTGCAAAAACATGGGCATCAAGCTCGACTATGCTTCAGTCTATCACCCTCAAACTAACGGTCAAGTCGAGCGAGCAAATGGTCTAATCATGAGCGGCATCAAACCCAGATTAGTGCGGTCCCTCAAGGAATCTAACACACACTGGGTAGAGGAGCTCGACCCGACTGGGGCTGCGGACCACCCAAATCGCACCACCGGATTTACACCATTCTTTATGGTATACGGCGCAGAGGCAGTTCTGCCCTGCGACATAATTCATGACTCACCTCGCGTGTGCATGTACGAATAAAGAGAAGCCGAGCTCGATCGGCAGGACAGTTTGGACGCATTGGAGGAGGAGCGTGACGTGGCAAAAGCCCATTCCGCATTCTATCAACAGCAAGCTCTAAGATATCAAAGCAGAGAAGTATGGGCCAAAACTTACAACGTTGGCGAGTTAGTTCTACACCTGCCGGACAAGAAAAAGGACAAACTAAAGCCCAAATGGGAAGGTCCCTTTATCATCGACCAAGTCCTGACCGGTGGAGTGTACCGTCTGCGAGATGCATCGGATAACCGACTCGAGCCGAACCCATGGAACGCAGCCCGTCTCCGAAGATTCTACGCCTAGCGCCGGATTCTGAGTTCGCCTCCTTCCTCCGTCTATATTTTACATATTAGTTGTCTTCGCTTTCTCCTTCTCCTCATTTTCTATTACAGCCTTTGAAAGCTTGTTTATGCATTGTTACGACACACTTGACGCGCTTATCCGCTCATTATACCGGGCTTCTTTAACAGAAGCTTATTTATACGGGCTTCATGCCCAACACATGTGTCACACTTCAGCATGTACCTTTTATTCACCATTATATGCATCGATATGACTTAAGTTTTGGCCAAGCTGGGTTGCCTGGCTCCTGTGCTTACCCCTACGATCCCGATTGTTTGGCTAGGTGGTAAAGGGAGCACCTCTGTGATTGTTACTGCCGGGTCAGCCGGATGTGTACCTCAGACTCGGTGAAGCCGAAAGCTAGCATTCTTAAGGGAATATTCGGTCGGTGAACAAAAAGACGATTTAATACCTATTTTTCTGCCCCTAGATGTTTTTCTGCTTTTTTCGCACTCCGGACATGCACTTTAGGGCATGCCTCCCAGGGAAAGGAACCCCTAACGGAACTATTCTCCTTGGAAGATGTTTCTTACTAAGCATGTAATATAACATAACTAGTTGGGCACTTGTCTGATAAAGCACTAATGACCCCTACGCCTGGTCTCCACGCATGCCCCGGTTCTTATATAACCGCCAGGGTATTCGGACACACTCCGGACTATTGGGTCCCGAGGTTGAAGCGAAAAGGTCCGCTATGACAAACGATCTACAATCCGGCTAGAAGGCATTTTTCATGTCATCTTAAATTACATAGTCATTTAGACTGATTGTATTCCTCTTCAATGCCATCTAATAGGCTGTCTAGTTTACATCTCTGGGGGAATACTTTATGCCAACTCTACTTGGCCGCACACTAAGCTCACAGGATCTCCTTCCCATCGGGCCCCATAGGTCCGACCTTGGCCATGTGGTTTGGGTCAGCCTTCGTGTACCGCGTCTTCACCATGGCCCAGGCCTCCCTGGCGCCTTGACGGCAGGCCGATATCTTCCATAATCGGAAGCACCGCCACGCTCCCTAAAGCCTCTCTGCAAGCTCTCCAAGGCCTTCGGGCAGGGAGACAGATGGCCACAAGGCCTGGGCGACGTCTTTCATCACCTGCCGAACTCGTTCGTGCAGTTGCAAGAGCTCGGGAAGAAGGTCACCCATAGAACCGGGCATTTCCTCAGCAGGACGGCCTGTGAGCATACCTATAGACATAAGTGTGTTAGTCGACTTCCTCGCCGAAATCATTTTAAAGTTCGTTCAAGCACTTACTAAAAATGCCGCATCGAAGCCGCCGATTCTCCTTAACGGAGTTAGAAAGCTGGGCACGAACATCCTTTAGTTACTCACCCAGCTGGGTGTTGGCATCTTGGAGATTATTTTTCTCTTGCCTCACCCTTGTAAGCACATTCTCGCCGGCCTTTAACTAGCGCATGAGCTGTTGCTTGTCCGGATCTATCCCGGCGCCATCTGCAATATTATTGTCAGATTTATACACACGCCGCACTTCACAATTTACTCTTTTGAAGCATATATTACCAGAGAGGGTCTCTTTGGCTTCCCCCGCTGCGGCTAGTGCGGCCTCAAGTTGGGCTTTGCACTCCTCCAGCTCCTGGGACAGTTGGGTATTCTTTTCTGTAAGATCCTGCACAATAAATGATCCTTAAATCAGTTATTCTAACTATTTCAAGTCTCGGGGGCTACTGGCATATATAAATGTCAAATTTTCTCACCCGTATGTCTTTTACATACTGCTCCGTGGCTCTGGCTAGACCATTTTGAGCGGCACAGAGGTGCGCATCTCCCGAATTGAAGGCATCCAATGCCTCTGGGGAGAAACATGCATCACGAAGAACTGTCCGGCGACGCCTGTGATTCATAGCACTCTCCACCTCGGAATTGGTGGCAGATAACCTGTCGGCATCCTCTATCGGAGGAACATCCGATGCACGCCTCGTGTTCGCCTCCGCTTCTGGGCCTGGCTTTGGAGCCTGGCGACCGGAGGATTGATTGGCAACCTCTCCGGATATAGTCCGGCGAGCGCTCTTCTTCCTGAAAAAGCACGAGCGTTAGTATGCCTCCCGAGAATAAAACCTGGGAGCAAGATGACACGCCATACCATTGCATCGACATTTCAATCTGGACTGCACTTCTTTTCGGCCTGTTGGGCCTTACTGTCCCTTGTTGACTGGCCGTCGCAGGCTCGGCCTTCCACCTCAAGGACTTCCCCTGCGAAACACCATTGGTATACGGTGATCAAAAACACGCACGGATGGGTCATTTTCAAAGTATTGGGACTTCGGTCTCAGTTACCTGCGAGGCAGGAAGTATTCCGGGGTAATCGGCCGTAATGGCGACCAAGGCATTATCGATGCTCAGTTGGTGGAATACCCCGTCGATCAGCTCCACCGATATGTCCGGATCCTCTTGGGAGGTCGGATCGAGGAGCCGTTTCGGATCCTCGGATTGTGGAGGCGGGCAGTTTATATCCTTTACGGCCCGGCGCAGTCCCTACGCCGAAATCACAAAATGAGATATTTGACTATGGGAGTATGGATCGGATTGGCAAAAATAAATGTCTGCTTACCCAGCTTGGAGGATTGTTCATAGAAAATCCGCCCTGCGGATTGACGCGGAGAAATTCCTCCTCTTCTCCCTTGCACAATGCGGACAAGATCTTCTGTCAGGACCCCGACTCAATGCCACATCGATCTACCCTGTAACACCTCATATCACTTTGCGGCCTCACGCACGGTATTCCCATGGGTGTCGCCTTACCTTTGCCCGGGACCGTTTGCGCCTTTTGGCACATGTATATGATAGTGTCACTAGCATACATATGATAAGGAGCCCGGGCTGACATGGCTAGTCGTAAACCCAAAGTGGCACAGACTTACAGAGACAGGCATCCATGACCAAGCATCGAACGTGTCGGTCATCAACGAGTGAGTCCGGGCTGTAGCACTGGCTAGCAGACTCGTAAACCGGTCAGAAGCGGCTAACAGGACTCCGGTACTCAATGCATGACATTTCCCGAAGATGATACAGAACGAAGAAGGACACATGCCGGCCAGCCTAAGTGTTCCGGAGCAGTAACAAGCTACCATGGCTCAGTGGCAGCACTAGGAGACATTTCCCGGTAAGAGAGGCTACTAAAGATAAACAACTAGATAGTCATATCCCACACATACCAAGCATTTCAACCATACACACAATATGCTCTATATGTGCAAATACAACAAGGCATCACAACATGACTCTACAACACAAGTACTTTATTTAAAGGCTCAGAGAGCCATACATATCATACACACAAGTACGGGTCATACGACCCACATTCAAGTCATACGAGCATACAAGCCAACAGCAGAAGTAACTTGTCTGAGTACAGACAACTAGTAAAATAAAAGAGGCTTGGGTAAGCCTAGCTACACTACATGGTCCTTCACAAGCTCAGGGTCACCACCTGGGCCTCAGTCTACTCATCGATGTCAACGTCTACGAAGAACCCGTCAAAAGGGGTTGTAGCATCTTCTATAAAATGTAAATTAAAGCAACATGAGTACAAAGGTACTCAACAAGACTTACATCAGATCCCACATACATGCACATTATCAAGAAGGGTTGGTGGGGTTATTGCAGCAAGCCAACTTTGACTCTTGGCTAAGCTACCGTACGAGACTCCAACTTGAAATGGTTTTGCGCACTCGAGTCCACTACTCACCACTTCAATACACTACCGAGGATCCACCTCCGTCTTCCTACGGAAGAGCCATCCTCGGCACTCACGCTTATCTTGAGGCTTTTAGTAGTTTCCATTTACTTGTCTATGAACTGTATAGGCAACCAAGTAGTCCTTATCATGACGCTGCTATTCAATAGATGATGTTAACCTGCAGGGGTGTACTTCTTCATACACGCTCTCACCACTTATCGCCGTTTACACGACATGTACTCGGCAACCTTCAAGCGGAAGCCCAACGTGGGTGTCGGCCACGACCTACCAAAACACCTAAGTCTCTAGTCCAGGTTTATCGCCTATTCAGGTTCCATCCGCAGGGAGTCCGACCGAGGTTTCCACATACGGCCCCGAACGATGTGAACAGGGCTCCCGAGATACCTAACGGCATCCGACACCGTACACGTACCTATCTGATCACAGCCCACCCCACGGTCAGCGCTGTCCACAGCCTCCAGTAGGCTACACACACCAGAAACTACTTGCAACTCCTGGACAGAGGACTAGGGTGAATAAGAAGCCGAGAGGGTCCATTGGTTTCGGGCCCAATGCATGGTAGTAGCTAATTCTTAAATCACACATACAGATCTCAGTGCTTAAGGACGGCTTCAATGAAACAACCCACCATGTACTCCTACATGGCCTCTCATCGATACCTTTACCAAATCGTGTTCAACACATCACTCTCATACTGACATGATCATTTCACTCTAGCCCATCACCCAGATGAACCAGACCTGACACGACTCTAAGCATAGCAGGCATAGCAAGGTAGGAACAACACATACACATGGCTCAATCAACTCCTACACATGCTAGTGGGTTTCATCTAGTTACTGTGGCAATGACAGGTCATGCAGAGGAAATGGGTTCAACTACCGCAGCACAAAGCAGTTTGAATCGCGTTGTCTTAGTGCAGTAAAAGAGAGCAGAAGCGAGAACATGGGATTGTATCGATATGATCAAATGGTTGGTTGCTTGCCTGATGGGTCGGTGCACGGCATCGTTCTTCGTTAGTAATCACGGTATTCCTCGAGGCGGGACTCGCCACGAGAGCACCGATACACAATCATCACCAAACAATATGCAACAATATGATGCATGCATGAGACATGGCAAAATGAGTGTATTGGGCTAATGCAACTAAGACCAGATGGGTTTGAACTATTTTGAACCAAAAGATTCAAGTTTCAAACTCATAAGTGGCCCTTTTAAGTGCTTAATCTTGTTCTGTACTAAACAGCAGGTTAGCTTGATTAAACATGCATGAAACCAGTACAGATGGATAGATTGGATTTTTCTGATCATTTTTCATATATAACACTTTGTATTTGGAGCTACAGATTAATTTCTATGATTTTTTGAAGTTTGTGGTATTTTCTGGAATTTCCTGTGTAGAAATAATTCCAGTAAATAACTTACTGCGTCAGCATTACGTCAGGATGACGTCAGTGGTCAACAAAGCTGGTCTAGGTCAAACTGACCAGTGGGGTCCCGCGTTTCAGTAGTTATTTAAACTAACTAAATTTAGTTAGTACTAATCTAAGTTAATTAGCAGAGCGGGCCCCACTTGTCATAGACTCAGGGGGGTCAACCTGGGCCCACCCAGTCAAGTCAACAGGGTCAAACCCGTCGGCGTTTAGCCGCCGGCGAGGCCAGACACGGCGGTGGAAGTGCATTAGTGCTCTCCGGCGACCAAAAGAGCAGCAGAGGGCATCTACGTGTAGCTGGGAACGAGCCGCAGCTCTTGGTGGTGGTGGTTGAGCTCGGGGTGGCCGGATTTGTCGCCGGCGACGACTTTGGCGGTCGCCGGAGTTCGGGTGAGGTCGAACCCGAAGCTACGGGGCACGGCGAGGCTTGTGGTGAGGTGCGTTGGGCTCCTGGGGATGCGGTGAGTGCGTTGGACATGGTGGTGTGGCCGGTGGTTGGCCGGAGACACGTCGACGACGAGCTCGGCGCCGGCGCATGCGGTGAAGCTCCGTGTGCTCGCTGTGGTGCACGAGAGCGAGAAAGGAAAAGGGGAGGAGGTAGCCAGGCTCACGGTGGTCTTGAGAAAGCAGACGGCATGGTCGGGGACGAGCTGATGCGGCGGCGACGACGAAAGGGATCTCCGGCGTTGGCGGGGTCGGACGAGGTCGGTGTAGTGGCTTCGGGGCAAGCGAGCGCTCGGGGCTCGGCTTGCTCAAAGGAGCGGAGGGCGGCGAAGCTCCTGGACATGGTGGCGCGGCGCAGGGATGACGGAGAGCACGACTACGGCGACGGTGCGGCTGCGGTGGTGTCGGTCATGGTGCGGGAGAGCGAGGGAGAGGAGCTGGGGAGGAGGGGGCGTGTCTGTGAGCTCGAGGGAGGAGTGAGTGATCGACCTGTGCGCAGAACAGCGAGGGAGGAAGCAGAGCGGCGGGCAGCTGCGTGGCACGCTCTAGTGCCGACGTCGAGCACCTGGCTGCCTGTCTGGCCAAGCCAAGCAGCTCGCTGGAGCGGTGGCTGGGCTGGGCCGGCAGGTGGGCTTGCCAGGTTAGTTCCCTCTCTCTTTTTATTTCTGTTTTCTATTTTTTCTGTAGCTTTGTGGATTTTCGTACCTAAGCAACTCCAAAAATCCCCAAACTGCTCATGCCCACTGTTTAGAATATAAACAACATGGAACATTTTAGTTTAGGATTATTTGAACATTTAAATTATTTTATAAATTTTAAATGCCCAAATTCAAATACTTATGATTTAATTCAAAGACCTTAGCATGACCTAGAAAATTGTGCACCACTTTTGGCAGAGGTTCTGAACCAAGACAAAAATGATGGACATTTTAGAAGGGCATTTCAGGTTCATTGAAAATATGTTTTAGTAAACCCTAGTTGGATTCAGAGGGGGCTGGGGGTTCTGTCATCCCCATTTCAAGTTTCTGTTGAATGGAATAGACATGATGCAACACTCTAATGCATGAACTAGCTAGGGTGTGACAACTCACCCCCACTCAAAAGAATCTCGTCCCGAGATTTAGGTTCCTCCGGGAAGAAGGCGGGATACTCGAGTCGAAGACGATCCTCCCTTTCCCAATTTGCTTCTTTCTCAGAATGGTGCGACCATTGAACCTTGAGAAACTTGATATTATGTCGTCGAGTGGTACGCTCGGCTTGATCGAGGATACGAATGGGGTACTCTCGATACGTGAGATATCCTGAAGATCAAGAGTTCGTGGTCCACTCCACGGATAGGATCCGAGAAGCAACGCCTAAGTTGAGAGATGTGGAAGACATCGTGGACTCTGGAGAGATGCGGAGGTAGTTCCAATTGGTAGGCAACTTCTCCTCGTTTGGCAAGAATGCGAAAAGGTCCAATGTAGCGAGGAGCCAATTTGCCTTTGATACCAAAACGATGGGTTCCCTTCAGAGGAGTAACCCGAAGGTAAGCCTTCTCGTCAACCTCAAAAGTCATAGCCTTATGTTTTCGATCATATTGACTCTTTTGACGAGATTGGGCTGTTTTCCGCTTTTCACGAATGATGCGAACTTGCTCTTCTGCTTCTTGGATCATATCCGGGCCAAAGAATTGTCTTTCCCCGGTTTCTGACCAGTTAAGAGGCATTCGACACCTTTATCCATAGAGAACATCAAAAGGGCCTTTACCCAAGCTATATTGATAACTGTTGGTATAAGCAAATTCGGCAAATGGAAGGCATTTCTCCCAATCCATTCCGAATGAGATAACAGAAGCTCGAAGCATGTCTTCTAAAATCTAATTGATGCGCTCTACTTGACCACTTGATTGAGGGTGAAAGGCGGTGCTAAAGGAAAGGCGGGTTCCCATAGCATTTTGGAAACTTTCCCAAAATAGAGATGTGAAGAGACTTCCTCGATCCGAGTTAATTTCCAGTGGAACACCATGGAGAGACACTATTCGGGAGATGTATAAGTCTGCTAACTGACTAGTGGTTATACTCTCGCGAACAGGCAAGAAATGGGCCACTTTAGAAAGACGATCGATAACGACGAAGATAGCATTATTCCCTCTCTTGGTCCTGGGAAAACCGGTGATGAAATCCATACCGATTTTATCCCATTTCCATTCAGGAATAGCTAAGGGTTGAAGGGTGCCAGCAGGCCGTTGATGCTCTGCTTTTACACGACGACAGACGTCGCAGTTAGCAATATACTAAGCAATTTCTCTCTTCATTCTAGTCCACCAGAACCTCTGGCGTAGGTCCTGATACATCTTAGTGCTACCGGGATGAATGGTGAGAGGAGATTCATGAGCTTCCTTAAGGATCAATCGCCTCAAGTTTCGCACTTTGGGAACCACTAGACGGTTCCCGAAGTATACGACTCCTTGATCATCAATGGAGAAACAATTCGCAACTCCTTTCTTGATGTTTCTTTTGATACGGGAAATCCCCGGATCTACCTTCTGCGCTTTGATGATCTGATCCGTAAGGGTAGGTTTCGCCACCAAGGTGGAAGCACAAGGAGACATTTCCCGATAAGAGAGGCTACTAAAGATAAACAACTAGATAGTCAGATCCCACACATACCAAGCATTTCAACCATACACACAATATGCTCGATATGTGCAAATACAACAAGGCATCACAACATGACTCTACAACACAACTACTTTATTTAAAGGCTCAGAGAGCCATACATATCATACACACAAGTACGGGTCACACGACCCACATTCAATTCATACAAGCATACAAGCCAATAGCGGAAGTAACTTGTCTGAGTACAGACAACTAGTAAAATAAAAGAGGCTTGGGTAAGCCTAGATACACTACATGGTCCTTCACAAGCTCAGGGTCACCACCTGGGCCTCAGTCTACTCATCGATGTCAACGTCTACGAAGAACCCGTCAGAAGGGGTTGTAGCATCTTCTGTAAAATGTAAATTAAAGCAACATGAGTACAAAGGTACTCAGCAAGACTTACATCACATCCTACATACATGCACATTATCAAGAAGGGTTGGTGGGGTTATTGCAGCAAGCCAGCTTTGTCTCTTGGCTAAGCTATCCTACGGGACTCCAACTTGAAATTGTTTTGCGCACTCGAGTCCACTACTCACCACTTCAATACACTACCGAGGATCCACCTCCGTCTTCCTACGGAAGAGCCATCCTCGGCACTCACACTTATCTTGAGGCTTTTAGTAGTTTCCATTTAGTTGTCTATGAACTGTATAGGCAACCAAGTAGTCCTTTACCCGGACGCGGCTATTCGAATAGATGATGTTAACCCTGCAGGGGTGTACTTCTTCATACATGCTCTCACCACTTACCGCCGTTTACATGACATGTACTCGGCAACCTTCAAGCGGAAGCCCAACGTAAGTCTCTAGTCCAGGTTTATCTCCTATTCAGGTTCCATCCGCAGGGAGTCCGGCCGAGGTTTCCACATACGGCCCCGAACGATGTGAACAGGGTTCCCGAGATACCTAACGGGCATCCGGTACACCGTGCCACGTACCTACCGCATCACATCCCACCCCACGGTCAGCGCTGTCCACGGCCTCCAGTAGGCTACAAACACCAGAAACTACTTGCAACTCCTTGACAGAGGACTAGGGTGAATAAGAAGCCGAGAGGGTCCATTGGTTTCGGGCCTAATGCATGGTACTAGCTGATTCTTAAATCACACATACAGATCTCGGTGCTTAAGGACGGCTTCAATGAAACAACCCACCATGTACTCCTACATGGCCTCTCATCGATACCTTTACCAAATCGTGTTCAACACATCACTCTCATACTGACATGATCATTTCACTCTAGCCCATCACCCAGGTGAACCAGACCTGACACGACTCTAAGCATAGCAGGCATAGCAAGGTAGGAACAACACATACACATGGCTCAATCAACTCCTACACATGCTAGTGGGTTTCATCTAGTTACTGTGGCAATGACAGGTCATGCAGAGGAAATGGGTTCAACTACCACAGCACACAGCAGTTTGAATTGCGTTGTCTTAATGCAGTAAAAGAGAGCAGAAGAGAGAACATGGGATTGTATCGATATGATCAAATGGTTGGTTGCTTGCCTGATGGGTCGGTGCACTGGTATTTTTCTTCGTTGGGGTAATCACGGTACTCCTCGGGGGCAGGACCTGCCGCAGAGAGCACTGATACACAATCATCACCAAACAATATGCAACAATATGATGCATCCACTGAGCCATGGTAGCTTGCTACTGCTCCAGAACACTTAGGCTGGCCGGCATGTGTCCTTCTTCGTTCCTGTGTCTGTCCCTTCGGGGAAATGTAACGCGTTGAGTACCGGAGTCCTGTTAGCCCCCTACAGCCCGGTTCACCGGAGTCCTGCTAGCCCAGTGCTATAGCCTGGAATTCACTCGCTGATGACCGACACATTCGATGCTGGGTCATGGATGCCTGTCCCTGTAAGTTTGTGCCACTTTGTGTTTACGACTTGCCATGTTAGCCCGGGCTCCTTATCATATGGATGCTAGCCACACTATCATATACGTGTGCCAAAAGGCGCAAACGGTCCTGGGCAAAGGTAAGGCGACACCCGTGGGAATACCGTGCATGAGGCCGCAAAGTGATATGAGGTGTTACAGGCTAGATCGATGTGGCATTGAGTCGGGGTCCTGACATCTTCATCAGATCGGCGACCGATCCCGGCCCCTTTCGGCCGCAGCGGGTGGCATCATCCTCACCGTTGAAATCCCACATGGGGTGGCCTCTATACTGGACGGCTGCACCCCCCGCATAATGCATGTGGCCATGACCCCGATCATGGTCAGTCCGGAATGAGCTAACAGCCTAATTCGGCTCATCAGGTAAAGGACGTCCCTGTCATTTTCCTTCTGAGGGCTCCGTGGATGCCAGCTTAGGCGTTTCTTCAAAGGAGCGTTATTGAACTCAGGGAGGCCGATCCGAATAGGGTCCGGCAGGGGGACATCTTCTATATAAAACCATTCCGAAGGCCAGTCTTCGGACGCCTTCTTCGGGGTTCCGGATAGATATCCGGTCCCGGCGATGTGCCATAGTTCGGCTCCGCCCACTTGATATATTGACCCCTCTTGAGAACGGGGCACAAGGCAGAATAGCTTCTTCCACAGCGCAAAATGAGCCTCGATGCCCAAAAACAGCTCGCAAAGGGCCACGAAGCCCGTAATATGCAAAATGGAGGCAGGCGTAAGGTTGTGCAACTGGAGGCCATAGAACTCCAGCAGCCCCCGGAGAAACGGATGAATTGCAAATCCGAGCCCTCTTATCAAATAAGAGACAAGGCATACCCGCTCTCCTTTGGAGGGGCTGGGGACGCTCTCCGCTTGCTTTCCGCCCTGATAGGTGGCGAGTCTAGCTCGAACCGGAACCATGAAGGCTGGGGGAAGAAATCCCTTGGTTTGGAGCGTCACTAACTCGCTGTACGGGACGGAGCATCTCTCCCAATCTCCAGGCCGAGGGCTGGGAGGGCGAGAGGAGGAGCCGCGTCGACTGTCCATGGTTGAATGGATTTCTGTCAGATGCGCTCTGATGAATGCTCGCGAAGGGAGGATGGTGTGATTAGGATCTAGATCCTCGTCTCTTTTATAGGCAGCTCATTTGCGCAGTTAGGGGGGGGTAAATGTAAAAATACCCTGGCTTTTCGCATTCGTTCAACACGTGGAAGATGGCCATTATTGGGCGTGGAAGCCGAGGAGCGCAATATTCACAGGAAGCCGGACGCTATTCAACAAGTACACAGGATTTGGAGAAGAACCCGCCTTGCAATGCCGAAGACAATCTACGCACTGGACTCATCGCCATTGAAGCCTAGTTCGGGGGCTACTGAGGGAGTCCCGGATTAGGGGGTGTCCGGATAGCCGGACTATGACCATTGGCCGGACTCCTGGACTGTGAAGATACAAGATTGAAGACTTAGTCCCGTGTCCGGATGGGACTTTCCTTGGCGTGGAAGGCAAGCTTGGCGATACGGATATGTAGATCTCCTACCATTGTAACCGACTCTGTGTAACCCTAACCCTCTTTGGTGCCTATATAAACCGGAGGGTTTTAGTCCGTAGGACGAACAACAATCATACCATAGGCTAGCTTCTAGGGTTTAGCCTCTCTAATCTCGTGGTAGATCTACTCTTGTACTACCCATATCATCAATATTAATCAAGCAGGAGTAGGGTTTTACCTCCATCGAGAGGGCCCGAACCTGGGTAAAAACATCGTGTACCTTGTCTCCTGTTACCATCTGCCTAGACGCACAGTTTGGGACCCCCTACCCGAGATCCGCCGGTTTTGACACCGACAATGACTTCTAGATTTTTGCAATAAGTACATGAGTTCTTTTGACTAATGTTCGGTCCATGGATTATACGCAAACTCACCCTTCCACCATTGCTAGCCTCTTTTGTGCCGCGCAACTTTCGCCGGTACCATACACCCACCATATACCTTCCTCAAAACAACCACCATACCTACCTATTATGGCATTTCCATAGCCATCCCAAGATATATTGCCATGCAACTTTCCACCGTTCCGTTCATATGACACGCATTACTTTTGTCATATTGCTCTTTGCATGATCATGTAGTTGACATCGTATTTGTGGCTAGGCCACCTTCATAATTTTCATACATGTCGCTCTTGATTCATTGCATATCCCGGTACACCGCCGGAGGCATTCATATAGAGTCATATCTTGTTCTAGCTTTGAGTTGTAATTCTTGAGTTGTAAATCCATAAAAGTGTGATGATCTTCATTATTAGAGCATTGTCCCAGTGAGGAAAGGATGACGGAGACTATGATTCCCCCACAAGTCGGGATGAGACTTCGGACTTTACAAAAAGAAAAAAGAAAAAAGAAAGGCCAACAAGAAAAACAAAAAAGAAAGGCCAAAGAAAAAAATAAAAAGAAAAAAAAGAAAGAAAAAAAAAGAAAAAAAGAAAATGAGAGAAAAAGAGAGAAGGGACAATGCTACTATCTCTTTTTCCACACTTGTGCTTCAAAGTAGCACCATGATCTTCATGATAGAGAGTCTCCTAAGTTGTCACTTTCATATACTAGTGGGAAATTTTCATTATAGAACTTGGCTTGTATATTCCAATGATGGGCTTCCTCAAAATGCCCTAGGTCCTCGTGAGCAAGCGAGTTGGATGCACACCCACTTAGTTTCTTTTGTTGAGCTTTCATATATTTATAGCTCTAGTGCATCCGTTGCATGGCAATCCCTACTCACTCACATTGATATCTATTAATGGGCATCTCCATAGCCCGTTGATACGCCTAGTTGATGTGAGACTATCTTCTCCTTTTTGTCTTCTCCACAACCACCGTTCTATTCCACATATAGTGCTATGTCCATGGCTCACGCTCATGTATTGCGTGAAAGTTGAAAAAGTTTGAGATTATTAAAGTATGAAACAATTGCTTGGCTTGTCATCGGGGTTGTGCATGATTAAATACTTGATGAAGATAGAGCAACAGCCAGACTATATGATTTTGTAGGGATAACTTTCTTTGGCCATGTTATTTTGAGAAGACATGATTACTTTTATTTTGAAGTATATTATTAGTATGCTTGAAGTATCACTATTTCTTATGTCAATATGAACTTTTATTTTGAATCATTTGGATCTGAACATTCATGCCACAATAAAGAAAATTACATTGAGAATTATGCTAGGTAGCATTCCACATCAAAAATTCTGCTTTTATCATTTACCTACTCGAGGACGAGCAGGAATTAAGCTTGGGGATGCTTGATACGTCTTCAACATATCTATAATTTTTGATTATTCCATGCTATTATATTACCCCTTTTGGATGTTTATGGGCTTTATTTTACACATTTATATCATTTTTGGGACTAACCTACTAACCGGAGGCCCAGCCCAGACATTCTTGTTTTTTGCCTATTTCAATAATTCGAAGAAAAGGAATATCAAACGGAGTCCAAACGGAATGAAACCTTCGGGAGCGTGATTTTTGGAACGAACATGATCCAGAGGAGTTGGAGTGCAAGTCAAGAAGCAGTCAAGGCGGCCACGAGAAGGAAGGGTGCGCCCCCCTACAGGGCATGCCCCCTGTCTCGTGGGCCCCTCGGGCGGCCACCGACGTACTTCTTCCTCCTATATAAGCCTACGTACCCCGAAAACATCTAGGGAGCCAACGAAACACAATTTCCACTGTCGTAACCTTCTGTATCCATGAGATCCCATCTTGGAGCCTTCGCTGGCACTCCGCCGGAGGGGAATCGACCATGGAGGGCTTCTACATCAACACCATAGCCTCTCCGATGAGTTGTGAGTAGTTTACCACAGACCTATGGGTCCATAGTTATTAGCTAGATGGCTTCTTCTCTCTTTTTGGATCTCAATACAATGTTCTCCCCCTCTCTTGTGGAGATCTATTCGATGTAAACTCTTTTTGCGGTGTGTTTGTCGAGATCCGATGAATTGTGAGTTGATGATCAAGTTTATCTATGAGAAATATTTGAATCTCCTCTAAATTCTTTTATGTATGATTGAGTTATCTTTGCAAGTCTCTTCGAATTATTAGTTTGGTTTGGCCTACTAGATTGATCTTTATTGCAATGGGAGAAGTGCTTAGCTTTGGGTTCAATCTTTCGGTGTCCTTACCCAGTGACAGAAAGGGTTGCAAGGCACGTATTGTATTGTTGCCATCGAGGATAAAAAGATGGGGTTTATATCATATTGCATGAGTTTATCCCTCTACATCATGTCATCTTGCTTAAGGCGTGACTCTGTTCTTATGAACTTAATACTCGTAGATGCAAAGGCGAGTCGGTCGATGTGTGGAGTAATAGTAGTAGATGCAGGTAGGAGTCGGTCTACTTGTTGCGGACGTGATGCCTATATACATGATCATGCCTAGATAATCTCATAATTATTCGCTTTTCTATCAATTGCTCGACAGTAATTTGTTAACCCACTGTAATACTTATGCTATCTTGAGAGAAGCCTCTAGTGAAACCTATTGCCCCCGGGTCTATCTCTTATCATATTTGCTTCCAATCTACTTTTATTTGCATCTTTACTTTTTGCATCTATATTATAAAATACCAAAAATATATTTATCTTATCATACTATCTCTATTAGATCTCAATTTCGCAAGTGGCCGTGAAGGGATTGACAACCCCTTTATTGCGTTGGTTGTGAGTTCTTTGTTTGTTTGTGTAGGTCCGTGGGACTTTTGAGGAGCCTCCTACTGGATTGATACCTTGGTTCTCAAAAACTGAGGGAAATACTTACGCTACTATTGCTGCATCACCCTTTCCTCTTCAAGGAAAACCAACACAACCTCAAGAGGTAGCACGCCACACCCCTCCCGATGAACAGGACCCCCGTTTTGACCGTAGCGCTCCAACACAAGTCCGTTTCGTCCGATCAACAGGACCCCGTTTCAACTGTAGGAGGTCCAACACAAGTCTGTTTCCTCCGTTTTGCGGTACGCCAGACCCCTCCCGATGAACAGGATCCCGTTTTGAACATGGCCGGTCGAACACAAGGCCGTTTCTCCCTTCTGCGGTACGCCAGGCCTCATTTCCATCGCCTGTTCCGTCCAAGCCCTCCCGATGAACATGATGACGCATTCCATTCCGACCCAGCCGGTTGGCTCCCCAGGAACACGACGACGACGTTGTTTCTCTGTTCCGACCCAGCTATGTACACGAGCCCTGGCCGTACGTACGTGCGAGTAAGCATTCGAGACCCCGCCCGTATGTACGTATGTGGCCGTATTTTCTTTCTTGCACACTGGCTGCTGTACGTACGTGTACATACTACGTGTGCACCTCTACTACGACACGTGCGTGTCTCTACATCCACCAGTATGTACATACACGTTCGCGACCAGAATGACAACGCTACGTACGCATCTGACTGTCTGGCACTTTCTTGCGTGCGAAGATGTAGCTGGTGGGTCCCAGCAGTCAGGGGGGCGAATCGTTTTTTTGCCCGGACGCACTCCCTTGCGTGCGAAGATGTAGCTGGTGGGTCCCAACAGTCAGGGGGGAAACGGCTTTTTTTCATGAAATACAGTGGCCCGTCCGGTGGGTCCCTACTGTCAGGTGGGGGTATCATTATTTTCCGCGTAATAAGGAGGCACTTCCTTGCTGCGGCCGTGGACCCAGCTGTCAGCCTCTTCACGTACAGTCCATGTCCGATGGAAGTCCTTCCATGACCACGTTGACCACGCCGCGCCGAGAGTACCACGACGGTGGACGACGGCGAGGCCTAGGAAGGGGATGACGCAGAGCTGGGGAAGACGCGGCAGTGGATGCCCACGCGGAGAGGAGTACGAGGGTTCACTGGTTCAGCTGTGGTGTGAGGCTGCCGTCGCCGCAGAATAACAGGGGGTGTGGGTGAGTAGAGGGATGGCCCGGCCAGCGGTGGGAGTAGTATGGGGGCGGTGAGGCCTCCGCGGTAGTAGAGGCGGCCACGGGAGGCAGGAGCAGGCGGCACGACCGGCGCTGCTTTGGGCGGCTGGAGCAAGAAGACCAGGGTTGAAGAAGCACTATGGCCGTTGGATGGACATCATATGGTCACTTGAGTGTTGACTAAGTTGACAAAGCCCTCCGTCCTCGTCAACTTAGTAGACCCACAAGTCAGCCACCCACTATGGTGGGCCCCAGCTAGAAGGGGGTATTCATTTTTTTGTGCGTAATAAGGAGACACTTCCTTGCGTGCGAAGATATAGCTGGTGGGTCCGACCTGTCAGCGGGGGGAATGTTTTTTTCACAAAATACAGAGGCCCTTCCGGTAGGTCCCAGATGTCAGCTGGAGGAATCATTATTTTGTGCGTAATAAGGAGGCATTTCCTTGTGTGCGGCCGTGGACCCAGATGTCAGCCTCTCCACGTACAGTTCATGTCCGATGGAAGTCGTTCCATGACCACGTTGACCATGCCGCGCCGAGAGCACCAGGGCGGTGGACAACGGCAAGGCCTAGGAAGGGGACGACGCGGAGCCGGGGAAGACGCGGCTGTGGATGCCCACGTGGAGAGGAGTACGAGGGTTCACTGGTTCGTCTGTGGTGTGAGGCTGCCGTCGCCGCAGGGCCTGGCTAGCGGTGGGGGTAGTAGGGGCGGTGAGGCCTCAACGGCAGCACAGCCGGCCATTGGAGGCAGGAGCAGACGGTCTCGCCGGCGCTGGTTTGGGCGGCTGGTGCAAGAAGAGCAACACTTGAAGAAGCAGCAAGACCGTTCGATTCAAATCCAAGAGTTATTGCTGCTACAATCGTTTGTTGACTAATTTGACAAGCCTTGCATACGCGTCAACTTAGTAGGCCCACAGGTCAGCCTCCCAACCGGTGCGCCCGGATGTCGATGGGAGAATCATTTTTCACGTAATAAGGAGGCAGTTGATTGCGTGCGGCCGGGCCAGCGAGAGGGAGTAGGGTGGGCGGGAAGCCTGCAAAGATCACAAATGGGCCACAAGAGGAGGGAGCGGCATCTGCGGCGCTAGTTTAGGCGGCTGGAGCAGGAAGATCAGAGATTGAAGAAGCACGTCGGCCGTTCTATGGACACCCAACAGTCACTGCTGCTAGAATCGTGTGTTGACTGACAAAGCCTTGCATAAACAAGTCAGCCTCGAAATCAGTGGCGTGTACAGCCCATTTGCTATTATTTTTATAATTTTTACTTATTTTCTAATTCATATGGAAATTATTGTAGCCCATTTTCCATTTTTAGAATTGCTGCCCATTTTTTGGTCAGTACGAGGGTTAAAAAATTAACTAAATATGTGCGAAATTTTGAAAATTTGCAAATTTTGGCTGGGGAACAAAATATTCTTAATCCAAAAATTAGTAGCCATACTAAAATAAATTTAAAAATAAATTAGTACTTTGTCATGTTAAATCCAATGAAATACTATAAAATATCAGTGAAGAACAAAAACAAAAAAGAAACTAATATCCCATTTGCAATATTTTTTTTGGAATTTTCAACCCCTTTGATATAACTTTTAACAGACACTGACCATACTCTTTGGCCAGGCCGGAATGCATCCCTCCTCATCTTGAAAGATTTGCAACCCAGTAAGTCGAAGAAAACAAATAGGCCTAGCTTGGGTATTCTTCAAAAAGAAATACTGGGCTACCTATTTTGTCAAATAAAAACCTGTTGGGCAGGCCATGTTGTTAGACAGGCCATAGAGACCGCACAACCCAGTTTATAGCCTGCTCCTCCGAATTACTACTCAAAAAAAAGTTGTGCAATTCTGTCGTTAATTGACTACACGTTAAAAATGATGTGGGTCCCGGATATCAGCAGGGTGGATTAGAGTAAAAAACGAGGGGTGCATCTGAGTAGTAAAAGAGGCGCTTGCTTGTGTCCGGGAGTGGACCTGGTGGGTCCATACTGTCATACTCACAACTACAGTTCTCTCCCGATTCACTATGTTGACAAGGACCGTTTGGAAAAAAAACTATGTTGACAGGGCGGACGACGGCACTGCGTGCGAAGCGCACTCAAGGCGGAGGATAAAGTGTTGTCGCCAATGTGCTGGGCTGGGTTGGACATTCTTATTGAAAAATAAAAATGGACCTGAACTATTTACGACGTTGACTACGATTTGCATGGGTCCGCTGGTTGCAGAAAGAAAATGCTGGGAGAAAGAAGACTGGTCGCTATCTTTGCCTAAGAATAATATCGACTGAATGTAACGACACTATCATAGGAAAGAATATCCTCCTATTAAATCATGAATTTAAAGAACTGGTGCATGAGCATTTAGCTTATTTATTTATTTATTTATTTATGTTTAGGGGACCATGAGCATGTACCTAGGTCAGATTCATGTGAGATCCTCCCTTCCAGTTAATTATGGGCTCCTCTATTGGGCCTTCATCAGTGGGCTGCATGTTATCAACACATGGAAAATGTGTTCCGTACAAAAAATAGTATGCGTCACGTATGGTACGGGGCACTAAGGATCGAACCGTGCAACGACTTCCAAAACATTGTGTTTGTCGTTGTCGGTGTCAAAACCGGCGGATCTCGGGTAGGGGGTCCCGAACTGTGCGTCTAGGCGGATGGTAACAGGAGACAAGGGACATGATGTTTTTACCCAGGTTCGGGCCCTCTCGGTGGAGGTAAAACCCTACTCCTGCTTGATTAATATTGATGGTATGGGTAGTACAAGCATAGATCTACCACGAGATCAAGGAGGCTAAACCCTAGAAGCTAGCCTATGGTATGATTGTTGTTCGTCCTATGGACTAAAACCCTCCGGTTTATATAGACACCGGAGAGGGCTAGCACAGAGTCGGTTAAAATGGTAAGAGATCTACATATCCGTATCGCCAAGCTTGCCTTCCACGCCAAGGAAAGTCCCATCCGGACACGGGACGAAGTCTTCAATCTTGTATCTTCATAGTCTTGGAGTCCGGCCGACGGTGATAGTTTGGCTGTCCGGACACCCCCTAGTCCAGGACTCCCTCAGTAGCCCTTGAACCAGGCTTCATTGATGACGAGTCCGGCGCGCATATTGTATTCGGCATTGCAAGGCGGGTTCCTCCTCCGAATAATTCATAGAAGATTGTGAACACGAGGATAGTGTCCGGCTCTGCAAAATAAATTCCACATACCACCATAGAGAGAATAATATTTACACAAGTTCAATCTGCTGACGTATCTCGCGGCATTATGTCACGCCACGGCCAAGCCTTTATTCGAATCGTTTTTATTGTTCCACCTCAGCGCGTTTAGCGAAGCGGTTTCCTTGGCACGTCTTGTCAAAGCAGAGATCGTGTCCCCTTATTCCGGGATTCTCATCAATACGGGCGTGGGTAACCCAACCGCACCATTGATTGTGGCGCTTGGGAGATAAGCGAGTTTTACCGGGCTGGTGGGGACGCGTAGTTTCGTCCGCTCATATATAAGGGGATAAGGATCCACCTTTTTACCTACGCCTTCTTCCTCCTTTGCTTATCCATCTCTACGCACTCGAGCTCCAGCGCCCAAGTCCGCATTTCTCACCTCAACCTTCTCCAACCATGTCCGGAGTGGGAGGCAAGTGGATGGCCTCCTCCGTCACGGAGGGGCACATCAAGAGGCTGCGCAAGGCCGGATACATGTCCAGCGATATCGCGCACTGACTCCCCGACGAGGGGCAGCTCATCCCCACCCCCGAGCCCCATGAGAGGGTGGTGTTCCTTCCCCATTTCCTCCGCGGACTGGGCTTCCCACTCCACCCTTTTGTCCGGGGGCTCATGTTCTACTACGGCCTGGATTTCCATGATCTGGCCCCGAATTTCATCCTCAACATCTCGGCGTTCATCGTCGTGTGCGAGGCCTTCCTCTGTGTCCAGCCCCACTTCGGTTTATGGCTGAAGACTTTTAATGTCAAGCCAAAGGTAGTGGGAGGACGCCAAGCGGAGTGCGGAGGCGCCATGGTGGGCAAGATGCCCAACATTACATGGCTCGAGGGCGCCTTGTGGAAACCATCAAAGGGTGGCAATCGGGGTGGTTCTACATCACCGAGTCGCGTGACCCCAAATGGGCAGCGGCCCCCGAATTCAGATCTGGGATCCCCACACGGCTCACCTCCTGGAAAGAGAAGGGCCTGACGTGGGGTGATTCGGAGGAGCTGACCGGACTTCAATCCAAAGCCTAGTGAACAAGAAGCTCAAGCTTGTCAACGTAATCCAGGTCATGCTCATCCGCCGGATCCTCCCGTGCCAACAGCGGGCTTTCAATTTGTGGGAGTTTGATCCGGCACAGCACGCAACCTTGAGCAAGCTCTTTGACACTACGTACGAAGATGCCTGGAGGGTGCTGTTCAAGGGTGCCGAGGCTCCCTCATCCGCTACCGAAGATCGCGGATTCAGCTCGCAACGTCAAGCCGGCGAGGTAAACTATTTTATCATTTACGGGAGGCTTGCTTTCCATAGTTTGACTCTATGCAGGATCTAAAACTCCCATTACCTTTGACAGGCTTGGCAGAAGACGTCCGGGCAGGTTAACTGCCCGGCTCCCTTGCCCGAAGACCCAGCGGATGCCCGATTATCGGGACTGCTGGCCCTGGCGCCTTACATGGTGCCGGAGAAGAAGGCCACGGGAACTCGGAGGAGTTCCCGGCGCCAGGTGTTATCGGACTCGTCGTCCGATGACTCCGAGGAGGACTCCTCCCACGAGGACGAGGAGGAGAAGAAAGAGGCCTCTCCCCCAGCGGGGGGAGAGAAGAAGAGGAAGGCTTCCCCAACGGGGGAGGCCGAAGGGTCCAAGAAGGGAAGGACCCTTCCTCCGGACTGTTCCACCAATGCCGACGACGGCAAGGAGGAGTGGCCCTCGAGGGCCAAGCCCCTGGCGAGATCATAAGTGTCCGGATCCCAGAATAACTTATGATTTTCCTTTCGCCGCATTGTGTCTTCTAATGCCGAACACAACCATGCAGTACGCCCAAGGATGATCTCCCCGCTTCGTCGAGTGGGTTGCTGGGTTCGTCGGATGTGAATAGCGCTTCACTTCCGACCGCCTCCTCCCCTCATGACGCAGACGACGCCGAGGCGGGGTCCCATAAGGGGACCGGCCAGGAGGAGGAGGTCTCGGAGGTGCCGCAGGGAAACCTCCCGGACTTCGGGCCGGACTCTGCGCCGGAACCTTTGGTGGTTCCGGAGTCCGGCGGGCGGCCCCTTTGTAAGAAGGGCGGGACAGCGATGCCGGTGACCTCCGTCCAACCGGAGGCGCCGGATAATTTGCTGGAGGCGCTCAACGGCGCTTCCATCAAAGAGGAACACCGCACTGTTATGAGTGCGGTGATTCAGAAAGTTCAGTCCGCCAAGAGCGGGCTGACCGAAGCCTACACCAGCCTTCTAACAGGCTTTGATGTAAGGGTTTCAAGATATGTAAAAATAGTACCGCATAGGCAGTAGCCCCTGATGCTCAGTTCGATGTTCGGAAAGAAAAGTCGAACTGAGGATCTCAAAAGATATACGCAGGAGTCTAACACAAATATGTCAATATGGGAATGCAGGTTGCGCTGCTGACCTCTACCGCACTGACTGCGGAGGTCAATGCCTTGAAGCAGAGCCTCGAGCGGTTCGAGAGCAAGCTCGGCCGTGCCAAGAAGCAGCTCAAGGACAAGGAAGGTAAGTACACCTTATTAAAGTTGTACCTTATAAAAAAGGATTTGGTTGCAAAATGACAAGAATAACGTGGGCATTCCAGGGGCCACGAATGAGGTGGCAACCCTGAAGGAGGCGGTGTCCGCGGCCAAACGCAATGCGGCCGCGGAACGCACCAAGCGAGAGAAGCAGGAGGCGCGGGTGGCGGAGGTACGGCAAGAGCTCCAGGCTCTCATGGAAAAACACGAGAGTTTGGAGTGTGACTCGAAGATTCAAGAGTCTGAGCTCGCGTCTGCTCTTGAGAGTGCCAAAGCCGCTAAGGCCAATGCCCAAAAGGCCCTCCAAGAAATCGAGGCAGTAAAGAAGATAGCGGCGGGTAAGGCATTCTTCAGGCAAAGCAAGCATGTAAAAGTGAATTACCTATTACTTACCCGAATTCGGAGCTCTCCAGAGGCGTTCAGAGATCTGCCCATAAGCGTGTCCGATCTTTGCCGCGTTCTCTGAGCCGAGGAGGGAGCTCGGCGGAAAAGGTGTTCTTGTCTCGGTATCTTTGAGGCGGACATCCGGTGCCCTGAGCGACCAGCTGAAGCAGCTGGTCGAGCTCCACAAGGTGGCGAACAGGCCATGAAGGGCCTCATAGTTGGCCAGGCCCAAAGAAGCCATGTCTGGAGCTACTTGATGCAGTGCGGCGGTGGTGGGCGTCCATGGGTTGGCGTCATCAAGCACTCCTTTGTATTGAAGGTGCCGTCGGGCCCTTGCCCGCTCTAAGGTGCACTGGGGCAAGATGGACGCCGAGAAGCTTGTGACGGACGCACCACCGCTGGGCAAGGAGTATCGCACGCCCGAGATGTATTATAAGGGTGTCCTGAAGGGTGCCCGCATTATTGCGGGTGAATGCTCCGAAGATGTAATTTTTAGTAGACTCGCATTTTTTATCCCATCGCTGAAAACTTTGTTCATATCTTGCTGGCAACGCTTGTTAATTTAAAATATTACCTTCTGTGTGGCCGTTTATCAAATCTGAGAGATGGCAAGTCGTTGGCTTCGGCCCCCATGCCACGAGTGCTGGGGTGTTCGGGATAAACTTGAGCGCTCTTGTTCCCATTTTTGGGTCCTTCTAGGGAGGCGCTCAACCCAACGAACGAGGCAACCGGACTTATAATGCTTGAACACTCTCACTTAGCCATAGAATTCTATAATTTTAATTTCAGTGAAGTCCCTAGTGTTCGGAAGGCCGAATTCGGGGCGCTATCCACGCCTGGGGCCAATCAAAGCCGGCTCCTCGCTCTAAGCGGCATAAGTCTTTAGGGACTCGAAAAGACCTCTTGAACAGCGACCAGCTCTCGCCTTATCATGACGGTCAGTTTTAGCTTTCTCCACTGAGGTGCTCAACCCAGCTCAACTGGGGCACAATCGCAGTGGTTCTCCCAACGCTATCTTAGCCGATACAACGGAACGTAAGGTACCAAAACATGGGAGTCGGGCAAACCCAACTATTGACCCAAGACATGATTCGGAGCCGATGCATATAATGCCATAAGTTCGGGGTGCCGCACTTGTGAAAGTGTTCGGACTTATCACACCATACTTTGGGGAACTTAAGCCCCTGGTGTATTTGGCTGTACCAAGCTGTACGGGTGCAACATGTCATAAGTGAACATATATAGACAGGAATGCAATGATAGGCAAAAAGCGATGCATTGTTTATCCAAAAAATACTGTAATGAAGGCAGAATGATACAAATAGTGCGATAAGCGAGGGGTGGGACTATTTAACATGTCCCCCTCCAGGGGTAGGCTGTGGAATGGTATGTAAAACAGGTATAATGCTCGTGATGGAGACCACCTGGATACTCGTCGTAGCTTTTCTGCTTCCCTGGCTGTTGCATCGTGAGTTCGGCAGATCTACTGCCGGACAGGGCTTCTGGAAAACGGAGTCCTGAGAATAAGAAAAAAAAAGGTGTGGCAATTTTGGGAGCCCCTGGTGTGGTTGATCCGCACTCTGGGCATGCCGTGGTCATGCCCCTCCCCCTATGCCCATGGTACGTCCAGAGCATAGTGATGTACGCGTGGTACTGGTCTCGCGATTTCGCGAGGGATGGGGTTGGGGCCGCATTGATACGCATGCTCCGAACGTGCCAGGTGGTCTTGTTTTAGGTTACTCCGGGCGCGCTTGACGGTGTCCGTTAAACCTAACGGACTCGACTCGAGAATTGCCTTAGGAGGCTACTCTATACTTCCGCCGAGAGCGTATGTGCTCCTTCGTTCGGAGAGAGCGTTCGGTGTTTCCGTTGACCGTGATGACTCCTCGAGGGCCTGGCATCTTGAGCTCGAGGTATGCATAGTGCGGCACCGCATTGAACTTTCCAAATGCGGTTCGTCCGAACAGTGCATGATAGCCGCTGCGGAACGGGACTATGTCGAAGATTAACTCCTCGCTTGAAGTTATCCGGGATCGAAGACCACTTCAAGTGTAATCGAGCTGTACAATTGGCCTCTACACCTGGTATAACGCCTTTGAAGGTCGTCTTTGTGGGTTTAATCCTTGAGGGTCTATGCCCATCTTGCGCCTTTGTATCTGATAAAGCAGGTTCAGTTGTTGCCGCCGTCCATCGAGGACTCTAGTGAGTGAAATCCATTGGCGATTGGGTCTAAAACCAATGCGGCGAATCCGCCATGGCGGATCTTTGGTGGGTGGTCCTTGATCAAAAGTGATCGGGCAGGAGGACCACGGATTGAACTTTAGGGCGATGGCTCCATCAGCGTATCGTCCTGGCGCGCGCTTCCGCTCCCTTTGGGTATGTGGGTTGCGTATATCATGTTTACCGTCCGCACTTATGAAACCCTTCGTCCTTTATTGTTTGGCGGCGTGTCTCCTCCTCGTCATCGCTATACAGCCCCTTGTCGTTGCCTTGACAATTAACTTGCTGCCTACTTGAACACCCAACAATCTCTGTTGGTGTGATTAGGCTAGCTTTTCGAAGTGCCGTGTATCCGCATGGCGATCGAGTATCGAAATCCAAATTGGGCGGGCCCGGAGTAGTTCTTTTGAATGGCTTTTTCGGCGACGGGTTTAGAGCCTCACGAATCCGGCGTTGATGCCGTATCTTGATATTATCGCCGTTAATCGCGGCGTTTGTGCTATTAAGACGCGACCTGCCATTCTGTCTTTGGTATCCGAACTACGAGTTTTTGGTTAGGTTATTACTGCGGGCTAGCCAGCTGTCTTCTCCCGCACAGAAGCGGGTCATGAGTGATGTGAGGGCTGCCATTGATTTCGGCTTTTCCTGTCCTAGGTGCCAGGCAAGCCATTTGTCGCGGATGTTGTGTTTGAAGGCTACAAGGGCCTCTGCATCTAGACAGTCGACGATTTGATTTTTCTTGGTTAAAAACCGTGTCCAGAATTGTCTGGCCGATTCGTCTGGCTATTGAACTATGTGGCTTAGGTCATCGGCGTCTGGTGGTCGCACATATGTGCCCTGGAAGTTATCGAGGAATCGGCTTCGTGTCCTCCCAACACCAATTGATTCTCACGGCAGGCTGTTGAGCCAATGCCGAGCTGGTCCTTTAAGCTTAAGTGGGAGGTATTTGATGGCGTGAAGATCATCACCGCGGGCCATGTGGATATGAAGGAGGTAGTCTTCGATCCAAACCGCAGGATCTATTGTGCCATCGTAGGATTCAATGTTCGCGGTTTGAACCCTTCGGGGATTTGATGATCCATTACTTTATTTGTGAAGCATAGTGGGTGTGCGGCGCCTCTGTATTGGGCTATATCACGACGCAGCTCAAACGAGCTTTGTCTACTGTGTTTGGCCCGGCCGGGATTGCTGTATCCAGCGTGACGGTTGTCGTCGCGTAGCGTGGGGCTCCCACGCGATCCGTAGATCGATCTTGTTTGTCTTGCCTTATCCTCCAATATGTCTTGCAAGTCCGGCGCATTCCCCCATGACTTTGTACTTTTCGAGCGACGCCGGGGTATGGCTTTAGTGGAGGGCCTAGAGGCCTCTCTATTGCGGCCACGAGGTGGCCGGTCGGCCATATTGTGCGCTGGTGATGTAGGTTTATGTGCTTCCTCCTCTAATCGGGGTAGCAGCTTGCGTTTGGGGTAGCTTTTGGAGGGGCGTTTGAGTTCATACTCTTCGGCCGCGAGGACTTCAGTCCATCTGTCGGCTAGCAAGTCTTGGTCAGCTCTAAGCTGTTGCTGCTTATTCTTGAGGCTGCTTGCCGTGGCCATAAGCCTACGTTTGAAACGCTCTTGTTCGACGGGATCCTCAGGCACGACAAATTCATCGTCGTTGAGGCTTGCCTCGTCTCCGGAGGGAGGCATGTAATTATCGTCCTCTACCTCTTCGTCTGCCGCTCTCTCACGAGGGCTGGCTTCTCTGTCCTCTGTCTTGAATCTTCTTTGGAGGGGTTGTCTTGACCTTGTCAGGGTGTTATTATCTCGGTGCGGAATCTCCATTCTTCTTTGTGGCGGGATTTGGGCGGCGCCACGACGCCGTCGCTTAGGCTGCTTTTGGAGGGTCATCCTCCGCTGGTCCATCGCCATTCCCATCCTTTGGGGTGTCCACCATGTATATGTCATATGATGAGGTGGCTTTCCGATTGCCACTGTAGGTCTTTGGTTCTTGGTCGTCTCCGGCATCGTCGTCCATACCGTCGATATCTTCGGAGTCGAAGTCTAGCATGTCGGTTAAGTCATCGACAGATGTCCGCAGCGGTGAACTCCATGATCGGCGCCCAATCGGATTCGATTGGTAGGGGCGCGGAAGGTTCGGGATCCGGAGAGGAGTCCAGAGAGGAGTCCGGCACCCTGGAATCACGAGCTTCATGAGGGACAGGGTCGGTATTCGGCTCCATCGCCGTAAAGGTAGCAGCCCCCGAGGTGGTGTCCAGCCACCCATCCTCGATCGGCGCAGTCAGTTCCGAGCTAAGGGTCGGAGTGGACTCTTGTGCGTCCTCCAGGGCACTATCCGGCAGCAGAGCTAAATCATGCCCATCGCGACAGTGCGGCGCGCTCGGCTGTGGCTCGAATCCGTCGAAGATCAAGTCTCCACGGATGTCGGCCGTATAGTTCAAACTTCCAAATCTGACCTGGTGGCCAGGGGCGTAGCTTTTGATCTGCTCCAGATGGCCAATTGATTTGGCCCGCAGTGCAAAGCCGCTGAATACGAAGATCTGTCCGGGGAGAAAAGTCTCGCCCTGGACCGCGTTGTTGTTGATGATCGAAGGAGCCATCGGGCCTATAGGTGACGACACAGTGGAACTCTCAATGAAAGCACCAATGCGGTGTCAAAACCGGCGGATCTCGGGTAGGGGGTCCCGAACTATGCGCCTAGGCGGATGGTAACAGGAGACAAGGGACACGATGTTTTTATCCAGGTTCGGGCCCTCTCGGTGGAGGTAAAACCCTACTCCTGCTTGATTAATATTGATGATATGGGTAGTACAAGAGTAGATCTACCACGAGATCAAGGAGGCTAAACCCTAGAAGCTAGCCTATGGTATGATTGTTGTTAGTCCTCACGGACTAAAACCCTCTGGTTTATATAGACACCGGAGAGGGCTAGGGTTACACAGAGTCGGTTACAATGGTAAGAGATCTACATATCCGTATCGCCAAGCTTGCCTTCCACGCCAAGGAAAGTCCCATCCGGGCACGGGACGAAGTCTTCAATCTTGTATCTTCATAGTCTTGGAGTCCGGCCGACGGTGATAGTTCGGCTATCCGGACACCCCCTAGTCCAGGACTCCCTCAGTCGTTCTAACAACACATTTATTCAACCAACAAACGAAATATACTACTGATTGTACATTGAAAATAGCAGCAGCGGCAAACAGGGCTGGGGGTGCAACAGAAGCAGTAAGCGGGCCAAAAGAGTGAAGACACAGCTCTCTCTTCCAAACCAAACATCAGCCATTATTACAAAAGGGCTACCAAAAAAGAACAAGTGTATGCATCAAACTAAATAAAGATCCTACTACACCAAGTGTACGCATCTAACCAACTGGCTCAGTTAGATATTATGATTTATTAAGCTGTGGAGATTGGCGGACGGCTTGAACCAGATGGGTGCCTGACGGGGGAAACTCCAGCCAGCAGGTCAAAGTCCTGATACTTGTGACCCTCTCTCTACTTTGGGCTGCAGAGCGTGGCGACACATATCAGGGTATGGTGCATGCAGAGACGCATGGTATGCTGTGTACACACAGTTTTGTCTGATGAACGAAACCATGCTGCCATCATGATCCTTGCCATCGGTTATCTCCAGGTTAATCGGATAATTCAGTCCGACAAATAGAGAGCGCATACCAAGGCTACTTACCAGCCTCCAGTCAAAAATTGCTGAAGGCCCAGAGAAGCTGGGATCCTGCTCAAAGACCTTGTAGTGACTATGATTGTATTCCGCGAAACAACACGTCCGGTACGTGCGAACGATCATCAATCGTTCGCCGTCGTCTGATCGAGCCAGGAACCACCTGCAACTGGCATGCCGCTTTTCTTTGAAAGGTTCTGGGATTAGGAAGGGTAGGGACACCTGGCGGCCTACAACATCATATCAAGTTGGTGTCAAATAAAAAAGGGCTCTTGATGTAGTCAATCTTAAGAACAACATGTTATGAGCATGAATATTTTTTCAGTAAATGTTGACAGTAATATAAGCAAGCCATCATGATATCATAGGAAAGTAACATACTGCTGTAACAACCGATTGTAGCGATGATCGGAGTAGGCGATGTCGTCCAGCCATAGAAGGAGTCGACGGCGTAAATGAAGCCCTTGTGTTCAATGGCATCAGAGAACCATGGAGGATGTATGATCCTGCGATGGACGTGCAGATTTATCCACTTACCGAAGTGACCTGTCAGACAGGCGAGACCGTGGTTGAAGAATGCAATTAGCCTGAAGTCTTTATAATTCGCAGATCTTGTGGGCACTTGGAAAATTACAACCTTGAGCAAATCAAACTTGGTGTCATGTTGGCTACTGTAAGATTCCGTGTATTCTGGGCCGCGGTGCCAAAGCAATGTAGTGTTAATCAAAGGAAGGGGGATCAATCGCCGGGTGTAGACCTCCACGAGCATCCAGCTGCCGCAACCGTCGACGAGCACCATCCAAGATGTGTTCATGCTGACCCAGTAAATACCGTTAATATAGTTGAGGGTGACGGGGATCAGATCACAGTTAAGGGGGTTGATGCTTGCCACCCTACGATCGTCATGCTGTGTGACACGCTGTTTCTGAAGATCAGGCGGCATCAGCAAGCAAGGAGCTAGCTTAAAAAGCTCCGACCTGAGGACTTTGAGTAAACGGTACAGCCCCGAGGAGCACGCGGCGAGCGGCATGGTACTGAGATTGTCCACACGCGAAATAATGAGCTTGATTACCTCTGTGGGGAGCAAATTCCAGCCACTCTTTCGGCGGATGCTGCTCGGTTCTACCATTGTTAGTTCTTGGGTTTCGGACGAGGGGGGGAGGCGCCTTAGCGGGGATGGAAGATTGGACGAGATTATGTGCGGACAAAGATGGAGAAGCGAATATGTGCTGCGGGAAGTGGGCAGGTGATGATGATTACATCACGCCGCCTGACTTACGAGACACATACCAGCAGCGTAGGGTCATATCGATGCTAGACAACTTGCTTGAGTGATCACAGTACTGGTACTCCCTACAATACCTACTACTATGCCCTAACTTGCTTGAGTAGAGTAGTAGAGTAGGACTCTGCTCTACTACTAGCACCGGAGGAGTAGTATATTCTAATCTAAAATAGTTACAAACTTCAATGCCCGAGCATGGAACGACTACGAACCATGCTCAAAGACCGTGTCTACATGGTGTTTGGAATTATATGCAAAAAAATAGCAAGATGCCCGTGCATTGCACGGCACACCATCATCACCAACTCGGTTTTTTTTCTACTCCTACTCCTATAAAAGACTCAGTTGGTGATGATGGAGGCGAGGAGGCGTGTTCAGCCGGGCGTGCAGCAGACGGCGCAGTACTATTCGATTTGTTATAAAAAACAGAGAAGAGTAGTAGAGATAGAGATAAGAGTATAGATAGATACTTAGGGAGGAGCACGAGGTTGTGGGCGATAAGGATGAATGAGGTAAGGCCTTATCTGTAAATGTGGAGAGAGGTGCGGGTATCTTTTGTAAAATTGTCATAGTTGGCTTTTTATTCGTCAGATATATATCTGACGGTCTGTATCACAAGATGGCAGGCACACCATCATCACCAACTTGTTTTTCTATAAGAGTAGACAGACAGAGACTAGGGAGTACTAGTAAGGACACCATCAACTGCTTTGTGTGCTACTCCTGCGCTCCATTCGGCGGTCGCAATGTCCCCTACAGCCACTCCCTCCTGCACTCCATTCGGCGGGCGCTGTTGAAATTTGGGGAGCACACTCTCACGACTGCTGGCAGCCAAGACTTCACTGATGACGACTTCTTCCCCGACCTCGGCAACCTCTTCCTCAATGACATGGGCGACAACCTCAACGCCAACGGTGCTGCTCCCGTTGCACCGTATGTGTTTCTGTCCTTCCTGTTCGAAATCGTGGTAGAATTCATGTTTCTACTCCGTATCCTACTACTATGCTAGTCGACATGATTAGTTTCATCTCTGTTATAGCCGTCATGATTTATTTTGTGCTTATTCAGATTAAATCTCGTAGTAACTTGCTCATATGTTCAACTGGCGCAATGTCCCCTACAGCCACTCCTATTTAATGGACGGCCTGGTCGATGCCTCCAAGGAGCCCTTCGTCTACTACTATGAGTGCCCGATGTCGTTTTGGGGCTCGCCGGCGGACATGGTGCATCACCGCACGGATGCGTGCAGCGGTCACTAATGGCCCTTGGTGGAGAACATCAAGTATGAGACATGCTACCCGTTCACCATGCTGGAGTTGCTGGAGGATCATCGCCGCCTGCTAGTCTCGGAGGAGGATGGCAGCATCTTCCTCTTGATCATGGGCACCAGCGAGGCGTGCGCAGGCCGCCGCCCCATCTCTGTAGTGTGCATCAGGGCGACGCCGCTGACACTGACACGAGGCCGATGTACGGGTGTGTGCTCAGTGTTACTACCCCTCCGGGTCACGTGGGCGGCAACACCGGCTACATCGAACGGACTTGGACTCTGCGGAGCTGGTACTTTCCGGCCGACGTGGACTTGGAAAACCCATGGTCTTCTTTACCCGCCAATGCGGTGCATGGGGACTCCAAGGAGGTTCACCTGGACATATGCATTACCAAGTTAAATGTTGATCATTAGTCTTCGCTCAATGAAATCCGCTGTCTAAGCATGTGGAGACTTCCATGCATGATCTTGCTCTATTGGAGTAATGCGCATGAATAAAAGTGTATCCATTTATGGTTTAGTCTAGAATCTTCCATGTATGAATTTTTACTACAGTACTGGTGAAAGACTTACGATGAACCATTTCTTACATCTCCTCTGCCCCCTTCCAAGTCATCCTGATTTAATCCCTCCGTCTAGGTGTATAAGGGCATGGTTAATACTTAATGGTATAGCCAACGGTTGACTACAAGAAAGTGCCATGTCATCTGTAGCCAACATGTATAACAATCGATACTGAAAAACTAATTCTTAAAGCCAATGGTGCTGCTCCCGTTGCACCGTATGTGTTTCTGTCCTTCCTGTTTGAAATCGTGGTAGAATTCATGTTTCTACTCTGTATCCTACTACTATGTTAGTCCACATGATTAGTTTCATCTCTGTTATAGCCGTCATGATTTATTTTGTGCTTATTCGGATTAAAACTCGTAGTAACTTGCTCATATATTCAACTGGCGCAACGTCCCCTATAGCCACTCCTATTTCATGGATGGACTGGTCGATGCCTCCAAGGAGCCCTTCGTCTACTGCTATGAGTGCCCGGAGCTGTTTTGGGGCTTGTCGGCGAACATGGTGCATCACCTCACGGATGCGTGCAGCGGTCACTACTGGCCCTTGGCGGAGAACATCAAGTATGAGACGTGCTACCCGTTCACCATGTCGGAGTCGCTGGAGGATCACCGTCGCCTGCTAGTCTCGGAGGAGGACGGCAGCATCTTTCTCTTGATTGTGGGCACCGGCGAGGCCCGTGCAGGCCGCCGCCCCGTCTGTAGTGTGCGTCAGGGGCGACGCCGCTAACGCTGACACTGACATGAGGCCGGTGTACGGGTGCGTGCTCACTATTACTACCCCTCAGAGGTACGTGGGCGGCGACACGGCTCCATCATCTTGACTAGGACTGTGCGGAGCTGGGACCTTCCGCCCGATGTGACATGGAAGGCGCATGGTATGATTTACCCATAGCGCGATGCATGGAACTCAAGGAGGTCCACCTGGACATATGCATTACCAAGTTAAATGTTGATCATTAGTCTTCGCTCAATGAAATCCGCTGTCTAAGCATGTGGAGACTTACATGCATGATCTTGCTCTATTGGAGTAATGCGCATGAATAAAAGTGTATCCATTTATGGTTTAGTCTAGAATCTTCCATGTATGAATTTTACTACAAGATCTTGGTGAAAGACTTACGATGAACCATTTCTTACATCTCCTCTGCCCCTTCAAGTCATCTGATTTAATCCCTCCGTCTAGGTGTATAAGGGCATGGTTAATACTTAATGGTATAGCCAGCGGTTGACTACAAGAAAGTGCCATGTCATCTGTAGCCAACATGTATAACAATCGATACTGAAAAACTAATTCTTAAAGCCAATGGTGCTGCTCCCGTTGCACCGTATGTGTTTCTGTCCTTCCTGTTTGAAATCGTGGTAGAATTCATGTTTCTACTCTGTATCCTACTACTATGTTAGTCCACATGATTAGTTTCATCTCTGTTATAGCCGTCATGATTTATTTTGTGCTTATTCGGATTAAAACTCGTAGTAACTTGCTCATATATTCAACTGGCGCAACGTCCCCTATAGCCACTCCTATTTCATGGATGGACTGGTCGATGCCTCCAAGGAGCCCTTCGTCTACTGCTATGAGTGCCCGGAGCTGTTTTGGGGCTTGTCGGCGAACATGGTGCATCACCTCACGGATGCGTGCAGCGGTCACTACTGGCCCTTGGTGGAGAACATCAAGTATGAGACGTGCTACCCGTTCACCATGTCGGAGTCGCTGGAGGATCACCGTCGCCTGCTAGTCTCGGAGGAGGACGGCAGCATCTTTCTCTTGATTGTGGGCACCGGCGAGGCCCGTGCAGGCCGCCGCCCCGTCTGTAGTGTGCGTCAGGGGCGACGCCGCTAACGCTGACACTGACATGAGGCCGGTGTACGGGTGCGTGCTCACTATTACTACCCCTCAGAGGTACGTGGGCGGCGACACCGGCTCCATCATGCTGACTAGGACTGTGCAGAGCTGGGACCTTCCCGCCGATGTGACATGGAAGACGCATGGTATGATTTACCCCGCAACGCGGTGCATGGGAACTCCAAGGAGGTCCACCTGGACATATGCATTACCAAGTTAAATGTTGATCATTAGTCTTCGCTCAATGAAATCCGCTGTCTAAGCATGTGGAGACTTACATGCATGATCTTGCTCTATTGGAGTAATGCGCATGAATAAAAGTGTATCCATTTATGGTTTAGTCTAGAATCTTCCATGTATGAATTTTTACTACAGTACTGGTGAAAGACTTACGATGAACCATTTCTTACATCTCCTCTGCCCCCTTCCAAGTCATCCTGATTTAATCCCTCCGTCTAGGTGTATAAGGGCATGGTTAATACTTAATAGTATAGCCAACTGTTGACTATAAGAAAGTGCCATGTCATCTGTAGCCAACATGTATAACAATCGATACTCAAAAACTAATTCTTAAAGATCATTTCTTGCAAAGCACAATAAGTGTTATTTCTTCACAAGTTTTGGATGCAGGTTGAACAGTTGAACGTTTTTGTTTGCAAAAGATACCTTTTTTATCTATTTCACCCGGATGTTTGTGAGCTCTAGAGATAAAATAATATCCGAAGAAACCTATTGATACCCGTTGCACATGAGATGACCCCCACATCCTTTGTCAAAATAAACAACTCCCCGATCAATGCATTTCACTCTTCGGTGCCGCACAGGCACCTTACTACTATAGATTAGTGCGACCGAAAATTGAACTAACATTATATATAGTATGATAAATGTCAATGCATGTCACCTAAAATTACATCATTCAAAACTATGTTCAAATACGAATCCAACGATATAGTTTTTGTTGACATGCACTAACATTTTGTCAGTTAAATCTTCAGTCAAATCCAATGGGGGACTAATAAACCACGACCGATGTAGTACAAGTGTAGAGGGCGGCGCTGCACGGGAGTCTCACCCCGCTTGTGGTGCGGCAGTAAAGCCGTCATATCACAAAACCCAACCACTGCCAGTAATAAGTGGCCTGGTAAAATAAATGGACAAGCAACCATCACATCCCTCCGTCTTTTTTGCATTTCATCTCTCTGCATTTACTTTCTCCGGTTCATCTCGCACACTCGATCCCTGGCTACTACTCCTAGTATCCCTAGCTACTATTCCTACGGCCAGTTCTTTTGGCGGCTTAAAAAATAAGCCGTCCCTTCCCCAGCTTTTCCCATAAGACTAGTCACAGTGGAGAGTAACATTAAGGTGCCTCACTCATTTATTTGGGCTTCTAAACTACTAGTACTCCCTCAATTTTTATATACAAGGCCACAAACTCAAATTACAGGTACCAAGATAAAAATCAATGTGTGCTTTACAAGTCAAATTATTTTCTCGTTTACTGGGTTAATTAATAGGGTGCATGCACATTAGAAGAAATTGAGTGGCCGTGAGAGAGGAAGTAGATGGGTTTGTCATTATCATCCACTACATGCATGCTAGTAATTAAGCCATGGGTTACTAGTATGAGGAAACATCATTGATATTTGTCTCGATTACTGTTGGTGGCCTTGTATAGATGCAAAACGTATTTTTTATAGTGGCCTTGTATACAAAAATGGAGGGAGTACCTCCGTCCTGGTTTATTCGTCACCATTGTAATTTGTGGTAAATTTTGACTAAAGATTTAACTGATAAAATGTTAGTGCATGTGACATCACAAACATTTCATTAGTTAAATTTATGATCAAAATTTGACACATATTACAACGGGGACCAATAAACCAGGACGGAGCTAGTAGTAAAGGGATTGCTACTAATCTAGAAGCCTAAACGAACCGGCCACTGGTACTCCTACTAGTAGTACTAGTACTCAAGTTGGAATTCCAATTGCACGACACAACTTGTTAGGCAAAAAAATTGATCCAGGGTGTAGGAAGTGGTTTGGGAATTTGCATGCCTTTACGACCAGTGAGATACTCCATAAAAAGTATGACAGAGAAATAACCACAGAGAAGGAAGCTAAAAGTAAACAATCAAACGAGCATTTTTGCATTTGTTTTGCATTGAATCGTTTGACAAGATTGACTAGTGCTGTTTTCTACTTTTAAAAAACCCGCATCATAATGTTAAAACGTGCATTTGCCCGTACATAAGTAATAGTAGTAATCCCTCTGTCAAGGTGTATAAAGTCTTCCCTCCTACTTGGTCACGGTGCACAACCAAAGATGACTTATTCACCTGGACGGAGGGAGTAGCACAGTCTGCAAGCATATATAGAGAGAGACGTGTAGTGCGATAGTATATAGTACTAAAGTTTGTGCTGTATGCACCTAGTTACAAAATGCGTACGGATACACAAGGTTTCCAAACTTTCCCTCTTACATACTTAATTAAGGACGCTAATAATTCCTGAATGTTCGGGATTTATCATTTGCGTCCCAAAACTAATGAGATCACCTTATGAAACTAAATTATACTCCCTACTAAAAGTCACGGCGCTCGCAAGAGCGCTTGTGGTGCGCCACGAGTGCCCTGGTGCACGGCCCTTTCCCAGCGCACCGACACAATGCCTCTTCCTCAGCCTCGCAACTCGCAAGGTGCTGATTGGCGGCTTGCCGGCGGGCGAGCGCGATCTCACCGATGTGGTGATCTGACGCCACCAGGTACTCCTCCTCGCTGGAAGCATGCACCTGGTCCACGTACCGCCAAGCGTAGATGAGGCGCTTGGGCCCGACTGCACTCAGGGCTTTGGCACGGGTGTCCTCCGCCACCCTCACGGCCCTTGCACAAGCCTTCTGCCAAAGAGCCAATTGTCTAAGTCTCTCGGACGCGACATAGACCTGCCAGGCAGCTTGCCCCGCGGCGCGCTTCTCTTCCTCGGCCTTCTTCTCCGCCTCTATTTTGGCGTGCTCTGCCAGTGGCAAAGCCTCCCACATGGCGACATCCACTTCTTTCCAAAGCTCCTCAAGGCTGGGGGGCTCGGTGGGCGGCGCATCATTCTCGTCGTAGCGGAGAGCCGACGCGTCCTCCGACACGCGTGCTAGCGAGATTGGGAACGCCGACGCGTCCACCTCGACGCGTCACGTCGAGGAGTGGAACACCGACGCGTCCTCCTCGACTAGTGGCGGCGAGGAAAGGAACAGCGACGCGTGACCGTCCGGGCGGTGCAGCGAGGGGCGCATAGGGCTTGGGAGGGGCGATGCCATGGTGGTCGACGTGAGAGGGAGGGGGAGGAGATAGCGATGAACGTGAGCGTCCTTCCGAATGTCGTAGGAGGCACAGTATTTATAGCGAGCAATGGCACACCTACGTAAGATATGGACTGAGCTGCATCGACTTAATCTGCGGGTCGGTTGCATCAGCGACATGTGGGCGGACCCTTGTTGAGCCCATATGTCAGTGACCCAATGCACCTGTAGTTAAGTAACTGAAGCAGCGTCCCGGAAGATATGTTGCGTGATTAACGTAACAGCTAGGTGGGCATATTTGTTGGAGTAAATTACGGGGGAGGGAAGGGGTGGAAATATTGCTGGTCACAACGGCTTGGACGAGCGTGAGGGGAGGAGAGTCATGCATGCAGATTTTTTCACACGGGGTGGAGTGGTGGGACCGCCGGAGGAAGAAGGAGAGTCTGGCAGGCATATTGTTTCCACACATGGAGAGGAAAAGATTTGGAGATGAACGGGCTTCCTGCAGGTATGGGGAACGGTGCATAATAAGTCATCTTGCATGCCAGGCTAGGTATAGTCTCGAGTCATTAAAAACATACACGCCCCACACATGTTCATATTTCAAGGTGCACTAAATTATTGCATGCGATGATTAAGGCTAGCCATAATGGTGGTATCTTAGCTGGTATCATGCACACGGGAATAGCAAACATGATGATGTGGCAAAGAATTAAAGAAGAGAGGGGGGTTAGATTAACTAGTGTTCATGCATGCATTGGTAAACACTTCTTTTGTGAAGAACGACATCATTAGTTGAGTACTTTTGCAGACTTCAAAAACTATTCCACCGCCTCTACTATCTTGCTAAGAGTAGGTGAAATTTTTGAATTGAGCCCTTTAAACTAGAAGGGAGGTAGTAGTACTCTAATAGCTAACCTTGTTGTGATGACAAGATAGGACATGGCACGCACCTGGATGGAGGAACTAGTCTGCATTGTGCATTTAAGTTTTGTCTGAAGTCAATGTACCTCTACTTTGACCAAACTTATAGAAAAATGTATCAACATTCACAATGTCAAATCAATATTTTTACACTCATTATAAAACGTTGTTCTTATACTCATTATAATCAGTATTGTAAATATTGATATTTTTAGTATAAATTTGGTCAAACACTTTGCAAACGGTTGACGGGAGTAAAAATGACCAGAGGGAGTATCATGCATGCGGAGTAGGCAAAAAAATTGCTCATTTATAACCGGTCGAAGTCTCAAAGGGCGCAACCACGTGAGGGAGGTGAAGGTCGTGGGAGGCGCGACGGTTGACGAAATTAAGTGAAGTTACATCCACACGCCGACATGGCGTGCGAACAGGCAGAAGCTATACTGTTAGGCCTATGATATGGGTCTAGTAGACATGACATCTAGTGGGTCCCTCATAGTTCTCGAGAACTCTTTGGGGGCTTGCAGCCATTTATCCAGCGGGCAAGCCAGCAACCCCATGTTGTTCGCACGCCCTACTCATCCCAGTCTTCTACCTTACAACAGTTTTCTCCCAGTCATCCCATCCTTTCACATTAGTTCGCTCCTAGTTTTTTTGCGGGGTACAATAGTTCAACTTCTCCTATCCCTCCTCCAAATTCCATGGCCTCCCAAATCTCCATGGTCGCCGCTGAGTACCAGGTTAGAGCCATCACCAGCGATGAGTTCATCGTCATCTACGCACGTGGATCCGCGACGGTGAAAGGATGGCTTGCTCGCTTCCTACGCATGTTCAACAGTTCAACGGATGAGTGGGTCGCTGGGCTAGATTTTGAGTACAGCACAGTCCTGGAAAGAGAGAAGATTCTGAAGGAGGCAGAGAGGAAGAAGCCCGCCGTGATCCAGGTTTGCGTACATAACGTTTGCTTGGTCTACCACATATGCCATGCCGACGTTGAGTGCCAGGATTTTAAGAACTTCCATAAGGACAAAAGAGTGAAATTCGTTACTATAGACTTTAGGAATGATAGGGATGTCCTGCGTCCGATAGGTATCATTGTAGGCCAGCCCTTCGATCTCCAGAAGCAAGCCTGGTGTCCTCCTCTCAACCTTCAATGCTGACCCCGGCAGTAGCCATGATTGATCCTTCATACGCTAAACTGAAGAAACCTCATCACGAGTTTCATCATGCATGGGAGTCGAAGACATGAGATGAAGATCACATCCTGTACGCAGCAATGGATGCCTACCTTTGTTTAAATATCTACAAGGGTTGGATGAAGAAGCAGAGCCCAGTGTCCGATTCAAGCAAAGAAGCGTCGGCGAAGAGGAAGAGGAAGAGGGACGAGGACAAAGTCGAGGACGTGGACTCTGACTCCGAGTAGGTGGCAGTGCCATCGCTCATGCTGGTTCTACTGAAGTGTCAAGCGGACTAGTTGGTTAGTTTATTTTCAAGGGTGTGTTGTGCTGAGGCCCCAGCAGAACTATGTTTATGTTCTTTCTCGTTATTTGAACTCTTTAGTACGTACAGTAGTACTAGTACTATGTCTTACTATTGTTCTTCTTGCGCTTGGTACTCTCGCTCGTATCTTCGTGTTCCTACTGTACTTAATACGTTCGTACTAGTAGTATAATTTGGGTAAGTCGATTTGTGAAAGAAGTTCGACGGAGCGAAGGAAGAAGACGACAGAAGAGGTGGAAGAAGCCCTTCTAGCCATCCATGTTGCATCAAACGTCTCACAAGAGTCGACTGACCCAAATTGCTCCTTCACATTGCAGGATCCACGTGGCATTCAAGGTCTCGAAGGTAGATTCCACGTCCGCACCCAGTTTGCGGGCTCGACACGTGCACGACCGGCTTCCGCCGGGACAGCCACCATGCGCACCTCCTCCGCGCAGGCAGAGACGACAATGACACGTTAGTTCCTCCTCGCCGGCATGCTGGAGCACGCACTCGTCCTCCTCTTCGTATGCGGCGTGCATAGACGCGACTCCACTAGCTAGTTGCTCGCGTGCTTGGCAGCGCGGCGGCATCGCAAGGAGGGACTGCAGACGACGTGAGCGGGCGAGCCTTCGGCTTCATGGCACAGGGATGGCGGCGACACGGCCGTTATGGGCGAGAAATTGTTGTTCGGAGCAGGCGGGCGCCGGCATGCGCAATGCCGGCGACGGCATATTGATGAGTGCGCGTATGGGAGCTTACTTTAGTTTTATATAAGGTTGGTCAAACTTAGAAGAAAACCATACTAGTACACGTAAACATTAGACTTAGGCAGTGCTTTTATTAGTTAGTACCATAGCCACGATACGGAATCCTGTGCAAGCGCGTGAACCGCGGCCGCGCAGTCGATCGAACGGTGCGTCACCGTGTCATGCTCGAAGGACATCCACCGAACCTTTTTGTGTGTGTGAAAACAATCCCCAAATATTACTCAACTTTTTTTCCTGGAAAAGTTCTTGACGCTGCAATACTTCCATATATTTGAATTTAGCTCCAGTTCGTGTTTATTTGGATTTGGATGTTTTAGGTGCGCCTAGTTTTTTTAATACTGATTTTGTGTGTGTGACTGAGAGAGAATGTGTGTATGTGTCCATATGTGTGTTGTGGCGGAAGGGCAATGTGGAGACGGTGTGCGTGTGATACAGACATAGAGAGGTGTGAATGTGCAAATGATCATGCATGAGTGAGACATAGACAGATCCCGATACGTTGTGTATACATGAGAGAACGGTCTTCTAGTTTACTTGTGTGTGTGTGTGTGAGAGAGAGAGAGAGAGGAGCATCCGTAACACAACAACCATCTCTATCGATTTGTCCGTCCCTCGCACGATCGCATGTAACACATGCATCAACGCGCACATTTAGACACCCTCACCCGACCCCTGCCCACCTCAAGGCCCGCACAATCTCTTCGTGAATACCCATTTCTCTCCTTAGGTTTGTTTTCTCTCAATATTTGACACACACACACACACACATATAGAGACACACACAGCACAACACACACACACACACCCTCCCCCGAGCACACAATTCATCCCCATCCAAGGTTATACGGCGACCAATCTCGCTTGTGCTTCTTTGCACCCCAACATGCACAACACCTCAATCTTCAAAGAGGGCATCGAGGAGATCGAAGACAGCGACCACACCGCGCTAGAGAATGCGGGGCCATTTGGAAGCAGGATGATGTGATGACGGCTAACTGACTCCTCCCCCACCCTCTCTCTCTCGCACAAAATTACCAATCCCTCTCTCCCCCACACAAAATTATCAATCCCTCAACCCACGAGATCCTTCCCTTCTCGTCCATGTTTTTCTATCTCTCTCATCAAACATGTTGTCTCTTCTCCTTCCACATATACAGAATCCGGATGCATACGCATCTCACGTATATTACATGTCTCCATCTTTCTCACAGACCTAACTTCTTCCTCTCTCTTTCTCTCTCTATCTCTCTCTCTCTGTGTCTCGTTAGGTTTGTCTCCTACTCCCTCGTCCACATACATACAATCTTTCCCGCCCTATCTGCTCCATCTTCGCAAGCTCTCTCTTCACGTTTCATTCACACATTGGGATATGTTCAAAATGTTGCTTCTATAATGGCTGATGTAGAGTTATGGTTGGTTTTGTTGCATCCTACAAAGTAATAACTATGAAATGCATTTAGATTCTCATCTGACTGGGATTATGTGAGTTTGAGCATGTTGTGAAGTACTATAGACCTTGTATACATCTTGGGATTCGACAATGATTGTAACTATTGAATTGTATAGACCATTACATTCGAAGTCAATAGCCTAATATATTTATTTCACAATTTCAACAAATGATTAGTTCACTACAAACTAAGAAAACAAATGTGTACTCCCTCCATTTTTATTTAAGTCCGCGTATTAGCATTGGTCAAAGTCAAGTTTTCTAACTCTCAGAAAGCTTATAACAAAAAATATTAACATATACAATAACAAATAAATACCATTACATTCATTATTGAATGTACTTTCACATCATACATATTTGTCATGGTAAATGTTTATGTTTTCCTATAAACTTGGTCAAACTTTAGGAAGTTTGACTTCGGTCAAACCTAATATGCAGAGTTTACTACTACTACTCGCTAGTTGCTTAGCCGAATCACTCAACACGCCACACGGGGAGTTCAGTGTCACAAAATTTTGAGGTCGGCGGGAAAATCTCCCGCGACCCTGATTCGAGCAGTGGGAAGTTACCATCATAGACTTCGGAACAGGCCTACGGATGACACTTGGTAGGGGGCTATTTTCATAACTTCAGGTTCACCCTACCTAGCCAACCCCACCCCGGCACCCAGAGTAGTACACCTGAATACTCCCCATTTTCTATCCCCACCCCAAAATAGACTTCTCCACGACATCGCAGCCTTCGTGCTCCTCCCCTTTACATCGGCACACTCGTCCACCGCAGTGCATCTGCCTCATCGACGACCTGGTGCGACGCACTAGAGCCGGTCCACCATCGTCATTGTACACGGAGCCTCTTCCCCAGCATCATCTTCCACGGTCTCGGATCTGCTTCCCGGAAGCCGATGCCAAGCGCAGAAGCACCACCGTCGTGGACAATGAACTGACTCCCGTTGCCGACCATGACTCACAGAGGCTGCCGCGACCATCGTTCTCCTCCTCGATTGGTAATGTGTGTACTGGAATCACTTACTAGTACATGTGCAGTTCCAATTTTGTTCATACCTACCCTTCAAATTTCCTGGATGCTATTGTTCCCGTAAAAGTAATTGGTTATAGCCTCCATTGTCCAACAGAATATTAGCTTGGAATTGTGCGTCGCTCCTGTCGCGCTGTGCTTGGGTAGGTTTTTCATCTCCAACCAGTAGTGTGGCAAATGATGGAAAGTTTTTTAGAACTAGCAAGAGGCCCATGCGTTGCATGCATCAAGATGCATTTGTATGACTAGTTTATCTTGTGGGAGAAAAGGATGAACGAGGGAAGGCCTTATTTGCAAATCTGGAGAGGGGTATGGGTATCTTTTTGCAAAATTCCCATTGTTCCTTCCTATCTGTCAGATATAAATCGGACGGCCTATATTGCAGGATGGCAGGCACACCATCATCACCAACTCTGTTTTCTTATAAGAAAAAAAAGTATAGAGAAAAAAGTAGACAGTAGAGAAGTAGAGATAAATAATAAATATTAAATATTAAATAAATATAACAGTAGAGAAGAGAGTAGAGATAGCGGAGACGTCGGGAAAGGATCGCGCGCGCGGGAAAAAGCTGCCGGGCGTGCGCTAGTTTTGGCGTGCGGCGTCCAACGCGCTTTATAAAATCCAACGCCCTCCCACCACTCTGTGCCTTGCCACCGCTCTCTCCCCGCTCTGTGCCTCGCCACCGCTCTCTCCCCGCTCTTTCTCGCCTCGCCGCCGCGCCACCATGCCGCCTCGTCGCCAGGAAACTTGGGGATACCGCGGCGTCCGCGCGCGCCCCCCTGGCGGCTTCTCCGCCGAGATCCGGTTCCGCGGGATGCGTCTCGGCCTCGGCAATTTCGACACCGCCAACAAGGCCGCACGCGCGTATGATGCGGCAGCGTGGTACCTCCGGTGGCCTCATAGAACATTGAACTTCCCCAACGTGCCGACGTGGGAGCGGGCGCAGGAGCTCGCGCCTCTGCCGCGGCTTAGCACCGATGAGGATTGTCACGACAACCGGAGGCGGGAGCACCATCTCGGCATCGCCGAGATGGACGAGGAAGCCATGGCGCTGTGGCGCCAACACTTCCCGCAGGACATCATCAACGAGCGCGAGTTCTACGTGCAAAGGAGGGCGGAGAGGGATAAGAGGAGGGCGGAGCGAGCCGCCTATTGCGAGGACAAGCGTAGGCGAAAAGCGGACGCTCAATTCAACATGAGGCTAGGAGCAGCGTCGCCTTGGGAATCCGACGACGATCAGTATCTTTACGCCTACAGTCAGACGTCGGAGGAGGACATCACCGAGGAGGAGTCGGACGACGGGGAGTAGTTGAATTATCTTTTTTTATTTATCTATTTTGAGAACTATCCTCTACTCTCTAGTCTCTACTCTCTATCTCTACTTCTCAATCTCAGCACTGTAAACGCTTTTTTAAAGTGCTGCGCATTGCGATTCTGTTGGAGATGCTCTAACATGGCCGCGAGTGCTTTAATGTTGCCCACAAGATGCGTGAGTATTACTAGTAGTATATTTTTCTTGCCATGTTGAGATTTTAAAACCACGAGTGCGAACATGCAGAGGAGCAATGAAGACCAAACACAGGATATAGAGGACATCTTCAAGGAGCGTGGCAAGTTAAAGAGGAGCTGCACCGAACCTGTAAAACGAGCTTTGGTAAGTAACACCCTTTCAATTACTTTCGTTTAGCCTCATGTTCTTCGATGTGTATATGTTGTAGTTTTTGTTTCTCTTAAGCCTGGTGTTCTTCGATGTGTAATAAGAAGAGTCTTAATCGTCCTAATGCTTTTGTTTTTAGCTTGATGTAGGAAGTGGGTGTTCTCACCTTGTAGTCTGTTTTTATTTTATTTTTCCTTTTGAATTCACTTCTCCGAGTTCTGTTTATCTGGCTTCTACTAAATGGATCTGGGTTGCTCTGAGTATTGATCTAAAAAAGAAGTAAGTTCATGTCAGGATGCAGTTCCTGTGAGGAGGGAAGTATGGTCAACCTCGAGATCATGTTTCCAAAATGAGGCTAGATTACACACAAGGTGCCAGTTCCCTAATGATGTTGGATTAGACACAAGGTGCAAATTCCCAGATGATGCTGGATTACACACAAGCCAGGTGGAGTTGTCAGCTGTTCGTGTCCTCGTGGCTCTAGTAAAGGCTGAAAGAAAGCATGCAGCAGCCCTTGAGAATGTAGCTGAGTTCCTGAAGAAGTGAAAAGAGCAATCAGATGCTCTCTTTACCGAAGCCAAAGAAGAGATGGAAGAAGCCAGAAATAAGCTAGCAGAGGCAGAGCAGGCTAGGCGTCTCCTACTATCTAAAACTGTTGTCAATACAAAATTTCCTTCATAATAGCTAGGTTCAAATGTTTATCCAGTCAGCATGCCTATTGTGATGTCCGTGCATCTACTGATGTGGCAGAAAATATATTTTTTTGGGTCATGTAATAACAGAAATTACTTTCCAAACAATAACAGACGAAGCATTGGACATGGTATAGTTCACGCACAAGCCCGACATTCCAAGTTCAACTTCCACATCAAACTCATGTTCACAGATATCTGCACATTCATACATAATGTCCACAACCATGATTCACTTCAAAAGCCAAAAAAATGTGAGGAGAGTTATAAATAAAGAAAAACCTCTACTAGTTCCTGCTACCAGTGCGAGCACAACAAGTCAAGACCATGCGTAAATTAATTATTTTAGTCATTTTGTGTTCTAAAATGCCTGTCGGCTCGCGGAAGGACGTGTTGCCGGCACACACACGGATTCAATGAAGGCAGGCGGGGCAGTCTTAAGCTGGTTGCACGCGGCGAGGAGGCGTGCTCAGCCGGGCCTGCAGTGAGTGGGGCCCTCTTGGCCGGCGCGCCGGTTCAATGCCTGCGCTATGAGAGGTCGCGTCCGTGTCAGAGCAATCACTCCCTCCAGTCCTTTTTTGTTTGGGTATAACAAAATCTCGTTTTCCATTCACATTTTACAAGTAAAATTGATGGACAAACTTTGACCCAAAATACGATGGGGACTAGTAAACTAGAATGGAGGTAGTAGTTTTTTTTAATCAAAGAAGGGTTTCCCCTTCCGATTTTCATTACTGAAAATCAGCATCTAAATCTAAACCATAGTATTTGCCCTAGAACTACCAGGTTCAACATCTCGCAACATAAACCCATACAACCATACGCCAAGGAGGTACATAGTACTATGAATTCCATTTTCGCTCCATACCAATCGTTCTAAAAACTACTTAGTACTTATAACGCGCCATTGAAAATCGGAACTCTTAACCTCGCTAAAAAATGATATTTTAAATGCGGCTACTTGATCTGTGGCAACTGGCGAGCCACCGCACTCCAAGTCGTTCACCTGTGGTCCCGACCATCAACTCCCACGGATCAAATTATCACGCGAGCTGACTATTCCTACAAAGGTGCTCCACCACATGCCCGGTACCCGCAAATGCAGCAATCGTGCACCTAGGGTTTTAGTGTTTATTTGTTAATGTCGCCTTTATGTAACACTCATGTGTGCAAGACAGCGAGAGGCCGACTGCGTGCGTGCGCCTCTTCTCTTCGTATATGTACTCCACCGTTTGTCTGGTGTCCAAAAAATTATAATAACTACTAGCAATGTGCCAATGCGTTGCCACACGATCAAGGTAGATTAATATATATTCACCAATTTGATAGAAAAAAAGTCTAGTTTTGAAATACGTATATCACTAAAAGTATGTTATGTTTCACTCAAAATATATTCCTTTGGCGGTTTTGATGAGATAAGGGAGGAATGTTGTTGGTTTCAAGATTCGAGAAGTGGTATATGTCTAATTTCTACTCTTACTAGCAAGATGCCCATACATTGCACGGAACATCAAGATCTTGTGGGAGAAAAGGATGAACGAGGGAAGGCCTTATCTGCAAATGTGGTGAGGAGTGCGGGTAAATTGCCATATTTTCCTTCCTATCCATCAGATATAAATCAGACGACCTACATTGCAGGATGGCAGGCCCACCATCATCACCAACTCTGTTTTTTATCCCTACTCTTATAAAAAGCATTGTTGGTGATGATCGTGTGCCTGCCATCCTGCAATATAGGCCGTCCGATCTATATCTGATGAATAGGTAGGAAACTATGGCAATTTTGCAAAAAGATACCCACACCCCTCTCCACATTTGCAAATGAGGCCTTCCCTCGTTCATCCTTTTCCCCCATAAGATAAACTACTCATACAAATGCATCTTGATGTTCCGTGCAAGGCATGGGCATCTTGCTAGTTGTTGCAAAAAGCCCATGTGTGTGTGAGAGAGGGAGAGTGGAGAAGGACGGAGTGCATGTGTGACAAAGACACAAGGAGTGTGTGTGTGCGATAGGTATCAGCTTAAAATGAGGCGATAGTGTGTGTGTGCACGATCGAGAGGGTGTGTCTCAAGAAGGGAAGAAAAATCTACATAGATACAAGGAGCGGGAGAGAGACATGTATGCGATAGTGGAAGCACGAGTGTGCGGGTGTATAAACCTATCTAGAGGCTAGTCGATAAATGTTTGTGAGAGAAATACGAGTCGGGGTGCAAAAGCGAGAGTTTTGTGTGTGTGTGAGAGAGAGCAGTGGTTGGGAAGGGAGTGGAAGCAGGAGTTGTGTGTGTGTGCTGAGAGAGAGGGGGGGTTGTGTCGATCGGTAAACAAATGAATAATGTCGATGCAGGATGGAGATTTAAAAGGAGACTACAACAAATGTTGTGTCTCTGAGAGAGAGAGAGTAATTTTAGTGGTATGAGTCATATGTAGAGACATATAGGGTGTGTGAGAGAATCCCATAGAGAGAAAGACAAAGTGACAGACGAGTGGAGACTATGTGTGTGGCGGTGAAAAAGAAAGCTTAGGTACCGAGTGATACCAGAGAATAGTAGAGACGTGAGAGATAATGAAAACCATGTAATGTATAATGATAGGGAGAGTGTGACACTTCTCAAGGGAGACGTCGAGAGACCATGTTAGCGAGGATAGGAGAAACATGACGTGAGCATGCGGGTGAGCTGGAGAAAAGAGAGTGATAGCTACATGAAGGAGCATGCATGCGAGAGAGATGGGCGTGAAAGGAGTGAACATAAAAGGGATTCAAATATTTGAATTCAAGATGATGATACATGTAATCCATACTCGAACCAAAATTGATCTATCAAACATGCATACTCATATGAATTCACGCACATCTATGTTATTTAATATGTAGATATTACTGATCCATACATTTTTAGTATAACATAATTTGGTTAATTTTTTTTGAATTCAACCTTAAGATTTTGAAATCATTGTATTTGTAAATCAAATTATACATATAAAGGAGTAGAATTCCTGGTTGTGCTTTTGAAAGTATATATGAAAAATGATGTATATAGAATTTAATTCCAATAAAAAATGGATCCCGCCCGAAAAAAATAGAATACAAACGGGATTCGAATTGAGTTGGCACGGTAAACGTGCACTCTGCAAAATTTGAATGAAGCGGGGAAAGTCACAGTAACCGCCCGAAACCAAAATCTGCGAGATGGAAATTACTACTACCTATCCCTGCCACGCAAAGCCTATCTGCTGGGTTTCTATAGGTTTCGATTGGGGTAGGTTTGTAATTTCACACTCACCCGGATTCATACACGGTGGGCGCCAAAACACAATGTGTCCTCGGCCAAAATCGACTCCCTCCCCGATTCATATTCATACATGGTGGGCGCCAAAAACAAACTCTCGTCGGCAAATATTCGGTGTATGCGAGATTACCGTCCTATCCCCAACCGACTAATATTGCTGTGATGTAGGAAATTTGAAACGGGGGCTAAGTTTGTAAATTTCCTCGCATTTGAAACAAGCGCGCCCTGAATACATGGTTCCCCCCTTCCTCTCTACCTCCCTTTTCCCCATTCGTCCTCCGTGGGCGCCAAAACACCCTCTCCACCCCACCCTCCTCCGTCCGCCACCCCATCCACCGCCGTCCTCCTCCACCATGCCGGAGCTGATACCCCGACGCCGCCGTCCATTACAAGAGATCGACCTCTCTCATCCACGGCTTCGGACCGGGATCCTTGCATCCCGTCCTCTCGCTTCATCCCCACCGTTGTCCACCTTGCCGACGCCGCTCCTACGACTGTCTCGTCCATCGCGCCCCGCCGCCACTGTCTACCCTCCTAGATCTGCTTCCACGCTGCCACAGCCATCGCTACTGCAGCACCGTCAAATTCTCAGCAAATGCATACGCGACGCCGCACCAGAGGCGGTACTCTTTCGTATCTGCTCAACTTATTTATCGCAGCAAGAAAATAGATCGCCACTACTTTACTCTGATTTCTTGTCTTGGTTGCGAAGTTGCCTTTGTCCGGTTTGCACCTTCAGATCCGCCATGGCACGCTCAACACTATACTCCCAATGCTTATGGTTTTCCCCTTTTATATTCCACACTAGTTAAATCACAGTAGACTAAATTTCAAAATTGGGTCAGTCGATTTTTCAGAGCTCGCCGGAGTTCGCCGGTGTGAACGAAGGGGCTCGGGTGGTTGTGGGGCCTCGCCAAATGAAGAAAAGTCGACGTGGGTGGGGGTTGGGGCGGGGGTGGGGGTGGCGGTGGCGGAGGAACACAGGCGGTAGGGGCCGGTGGTCCGGCTGGCGGCCCGTGTGGTGTTCTGTATGGGAAGAATTAGAGACGAGGAAGAAGAAGGGTTAGGAGACGTAGGATCTTCATCCAACCGCCTAAAATGGCCGAGAGACAGCTGGGAGTTGCATTCTTAATGCGCTCTGGTTCATCATGTGTGGGCACTGCGCAACCAACATTTTATTATCCAAAATCTGCTTGCTCTTCTTTACCATGTTCCTCTTCCATTCTTCTTTAATATGTACTCTCTCTGTTCCTAAATACAAGTCTTTGTATAGATTCCACCATGGACTACATATGGAGCAAAATGAGTGAATCTACACTCTAAAATGTATCTGGATACATTTGTATGTGATCCATAGTGGAAATCTTTACCAAGACTTATATTTTGGAACGGAGGGAGTATGATAGTAGTACAATATGTTCCTTGTACTGAAGATGAGCAGGGACATTTGTAGTGTAGAGATCTATAGGGTCGGTTGTGACGGACACTTTGAGCCTCTTTGATTCGTAGGATTTTGTAAACATAGGAATAGGATTTGTAGTGACCTACCCACTTGAATCCTATAAGAATAGCAAGGAAATGCAGGGAGCTATGTCGCCTTTGAGAGTTACACTGATATTAACAGTACCGCACCTTCAGTTGAAGAGAACTGGTATCCGAAGCCTTTCTAGCCGTACCGGCAGTACTAGCACATATATTCCAGCAAGTTCCACTTTGCTGATTTTACTCTGATGCTTACGGTTTTCCCCATTATATCTACACTATGATCTGTGTAGCTGCTTTGTGTCGCACTAGCAGCAGTCCACTCTTGAAGCTAAACACTGCAATGACTTACAAAATTGGCACCAAGGCATTGAGTGCCATTTTGGATGCAATGAAACTCATACGCTCCCCACTTGTTGATTCTTGTTCAGAATATGATCCTAATGACTATTCTAACCTCGAGGAGTCAAAGGCAGATGGCATGTCCTGTTCACCCATCAAGGTGCCTGTTTCTAATTTGGCAAGGTTTTATTGATTGCGCGTATCTTGCATATGTTGTCTTGCATTTCTTCTACTTTGTTGCACCGCCATCTCCTTAGTTTACTCATCATATATGTCAAGATGCCATGCCCATCCATTATCAATACATATTCCATCTGTCATCATACCATGTTTTTCCACTCAAATGCTGTTCTTGTGCATCAGACATCAAAAAGAAAGAGGGTGATTGCCGAACCTGAAGGAGCACCGGCAAAGTCCTTGAAAAACGTGGTGGTACCAGAGAAATCAGACGATACCCCACTTATATTGGCTGTACAACCAGTGACAGAAAACGTAGGACCGACTCCAGCAGACTGTACCCATACTTCACTAGCCACACCACTAGCCCCGCCACACAGGACCTGCACTCCAGCAAAAGGTATACCGATTTCATTTGCCATAGCACCACCGTACCACGTAAAAATCCCACTCCACAAAAAAGTACAAAGAAGTCCACCGTCGAAGACCTATCCCATCTGCAGAGACGGCCAATTCCTGCAGATTAGAACCCCATTTCATTTATTCCCAGTTTAAAAGACAATGCTTTCAATGTTGTTAGGGACTACGTGCATATATTCCCATCATGGGAAGATTATAGTGAAGACAAACACCATTTCACATATTCCTGTCCAACTTACGTGTAAGTGCTATTATTCATGGTTATTATTTTCCTATTTTTTGCTGATTTAACACATCAATGATTTACATTACATTGTTGTAACTAGGCGAGGGTCAATCTAGATAGTCATGACGAGCAAAGCTTGCTTGTGCTTTTCAAGGAAGCATTGCAGCGATGTCGATGTTACTGAGGAAATCACACTTTGATGGCAAGTCTATAAACGAATTTCCGGTGAAGTCTCCTGTGCTAAATTTAGAAGATATTGAATGGAAAAAACTTGTTATGCACTGGTCTCGTTCCCAGGATGAGGTATTGTCTATGAAATCACATGACAATTTGAACTTCTACTTTTCTGCATGTGCCTTACGGATCTATTTTGTAGGAAATCTGCTCGAAGAAGAATTCCGGTTTGAAAAGAACAATAGGATATCACAAATATGCTGCCCGCTGCTTTGGTCTTGTTAGTACCTGTTGTCCTGTATCATTGTACTTGCATACATACCTGGTTCATTATGTGATAGCAGTATGCATGATAGCTTGCTTATCAATTGTCCGCTCCAAATTATCTGATCTGTATGAATGGTTACATTAGTGTAGAATATATCCAATGCCAGCGAATTTCTTTACCTCTGCATTGTTCTTATAAGTACATGTTGTCCTTTATCAGTGTACTTATATTGATAGGTAGTTGTTCATGTACCATCACTCTGCAGCTTATTTTCCTTTGCCCTCCATTTTCTACACATCAAATCTATATTTACCCTTACCATAAGGTTGGTACTGAAGAAGTTTAGCTGTGCAGTGCTCTTGGCTGTACCTTTTGCCTGTATCGCCGCACTTACATTTATAGTTACTTGGTTATGTAGCATCACTCTTCATGTTATCTTAAATATTCTCCATTTTTTCGTATATTATCACATCTATATTTACTCTTAACAAAATGTAGAATAAAGGCAATGATTATGACGAAGATTATGTGGTAAACTTCTTGAATTGCCCCCCCCCCCATCAGCATGGACAAGGGCTTTATAGAGCCTGTCTTCACCAATAATGTAAGTTTGTCCTTCTCAAGCCTTCAAACTTTGTTGTGTATATTTGGCTAGGCATGACTGCAACAGCTGTTTATTTTTGGTGTTTGCATCAAATTGCATGTTTAAAGTTTATTATGTAGTTCGTAAACAAAAGTTTGTCCTTCTCAATTTAAGTTTTCAGTTGTACAACCAAGTTCCTTCTTCATACCATGTAAATTAAACTATTCAGAGCAAGTGATCTTCTTTTGCACTGCATGTATGCTTCTGTTCTTCATCCGTAATCCAATGGTGTGGTGAACCTACCCACTACAGCACAATGTCATATTCTACAGTGTCTTAACTATGAACAATGTCGTATCATTCTACTATTATTTAAACCGTCTCTAACCATTGACACTTATGAGTTCTTGATATGTAATCCAGTGGTGTCGTGAAGCTGCCAACTCCTTCACAATGTCATTTCCTGCCATGTCTTGACCTAAACAATACCATATTGTGTTAATGCAATTTTTAACTATGTCACTTTATTCGTTAGTAAGAAATGTGATGAATTGTCAGCACTGATACTTTTATGTGCAAAATCTGTCATCTGTCTTCTTTTTTATCTTTCAGAGTCAGGAAGATATAAGTGTTGAACAAGCGCAGTCTCATCAGCTTGCTCAACTGCTTGCGCTGCAGCTCCCTAGTAGGGCTAACCTTTTTTGAACTCTATTGAAGTGTTGTCGGTTTTGTATATCATTTTGTCGGCATGTTTATTTGCACCGGTGGCGATCTTTGATGCCCAGTGTATGTAATCTGCTGTCTGCTTGTGCTTTATTATCATAGTGGCGAACTTTGATGCCCAGTGGATGTAATATGCCATAAATTTTTTATTGTATAGTCTAGGTTTTTTCTTATTCATGATGCTGCAGTTATTTACTGTATATATATCATGTCTTCGCAGTAAACCGGCCAAACTGTTAAATTACGGTACATAATCGGGTTGTCATGCAATCACGATGTATGATCCGCATCATGGGCCCCGTCATCTTGGTCCGTTAAAAGGCCAAAAGTAAACTAGCCCACTAGTAGATTCGGGCCTTTAATAGGCCGAGTAACCCCCGTCCCTCTTTTCGCAAGAAAAATCAATGGGCTTTTAGGAGGCTGAGAATTAGGTTGGGCCTGAAATGTGCCGAACAGCTCACGGGCCGGCAGCAGCCTGAAATGGACCCTGGCCCATGATTGTGCGAATCAAATCACGGGCTTTTAACAAGCCAAAATTGTCTCGGTCCTTGTTTGGCCCAATCAGATATCGGTTGCGAGCAGGCCGGATGCAAACCGGGACATAGTTAGGCCCAACTATATGACAGGCTTTTAACAGGCAAAAATTAATATAGGGATGAAATGTTAAACGGGCCCTTAACAGGCCGAAACTAATATCAGGCCGAATTACTAAATGGGCCTTTAGCAAGTGGGCCCAAATGCATAGCGTCCAGTTGACGGGCCGAATCTGATATGGGCCATAATTTAGCCCAAAGCCTCTTAAAGGGTTGGACCTGATCTGGGCCGTAATTTGGCCCAGAACGTGGTAGGCTTTTAACAGGCCAGATCTCATATGGGCCATTATTAGGCCGGGAACGTGGCAGGCCATTAATGGACCGGATCAAATATGGGCTGGCATTTGGCCCAAAATATGGCACCCAGTTAATGGGCAGGCCCATTGATGATACGGCCCGTAGAAGGCCCATTGTTTCTACGGCCCATAGAAGGCTCACTGTTTCTATAGCCCCTAGAAGGCCCACTGTTTCTACGGCCCGTAGGAGGCCCAGTGTCACTACAGTAAATATTAGCCCATGGTTATTGTGGCCTAGTTTTAAAAAATAGGTTATTGCAGCCACTAGCAAACCGCGGAAAAAGAACTGTACTGACTACAAGCAAACAAATAAACAAGACAACAAGGAAATAAATAAGCAAGCAACTTATGCTAGGCTATCACGGCTATTACACATATTACATCCACTGGGCATCAAAGTTCGCCACCAGTGCAAACATAGGGAACAAAGCAGCATATAAACGCCGCAGCAAAATAAGTCCAGAACTGAAACCACTTCAGAAGAGTTCAAGAAACAATATCCTGGGTACCCATAATGCTGGCAAGATGCTCAGCAAGCTTATTAACTTTCTCTTGTTTGGCGCTTAAATCCTCCAGCGCTTGTTGTTGCACAAGAAAGTACACATCTGAATTCTGCAAGGACTTCCTCGTCCTTCGGCTTCTTGCCGTAGCACAGCTGACTGATGCCTTTCAGCTTGTTGCTGAGACTGAAGAAGGCGAAGTGATTCAGTCTGCGAGTTCAAAGAGCTTGTGCCAGCGGTACTGTCTAGTAACGGGAACACTACATCAACGCAGGACTGGGGGTTTTTCTCACTGTCTACCAGATCGTTTTTATCACCTTTCTTGGAGACCAACAGGGTTGTCTCACTATCTTGAACCTTATCTGCATTACTTTCTCTACCATTGCATAGTGGGGTGCTCTTCTCCAATATTCTGTTTGCATACTACAAGAGAAACAAGCAGACACATTACAGGTTTAGCTTGCAGTATACGAAACACATTTTGGTAAACTGGTTCAGTAGTAAGGTGGACAGGATAACATCATGAAACAAACATATATCTTTTGTCCATATCATTCTAGTTTATGTTCCCTAATCAAGATAGAGACACAGTTCAACTCATATATTTTTAAGACACAACAGCATAGATAGAATATAAGTGTGAGAAACTACACATCATTGGCAGCACTTGTAATGTGCATCACATGAGAACATAATTGTTTATACAACTTAAACTGAAATCAACATAGAGCAAGAAGTTAGAACAGCAATCCAGTTAAAGAAATAGGTTTAAAACATACCTGTTGCCCCATTGGAGTTTCAGTTGGATCCTTCAAATTCGAAAGTAGTTCGTATGAGTAAATACAGTGATGCAACAACAAAGGAGCATGGACCATAGCTACGGAATCTGACCTGATAACAGTTGCTCTTCTGCTTTAAACATGGAGTTTGGGTTAGCTGTGGTGGTCTTCATGCTTTGGGCACTGCAGTAGCTTTACAAACTGCTCGTGTGGGGGTACTCTGTGGTGGACATGGTGCTTTGTCTACTAGAAGTGGGTTACTATTCGCTGGGGTTGCAGTTAGATGGGTTGTAGCTGGTTCTCTGCCCAAAGGTGTAAGTGTGCAATCTGGAAGAGTCTCGATTATGTGTGGTGGGGCTAGTTTGTGGGCCAGTACAACCATGGTTCTATCTGCATCGACGGGTAGCACTGTCTTTTGTGAAGAACGGGTTTTTGCTCCCTTAGATACTGCCATCACCCCCTCCAATTCAAATGGCTGATAAACAAGAAAAGAAATTGAACGTGCGGACATTGTATGATAGACAGATGTGGTAATTCACATATATGTTGTCTAACCAAACAGGACAACATGACGCAATTTCACATATATGATGCCAAACTAAACAGGATAGCATGACACAGTTTCAGATATATGATGGATAACTTAACAGGATATAATGGCATAATTCAACATATGATGAGTACCTAAACATGATGACATGACAAAACTATATAATGTCTTTCTAAAATAGGTTGGGATGAAATAATTCACATACATGTTGTCTAAGTATACAGGATGGCATGATATAATTGACATAATTGATTCACATACTAAGCAGTTGACACTCGCATGTATGATCTCTAAACTAAGCAGATGGAATTCAATATTGTGCATATGATGTCTAAACTAAGCAATGCAAGACACCATATGCATCATATGAGAAATATAAACATTGCAACTTAGAGCATACACCTCAGGTGGGATATAGGACTGGTCATCTGTCTCTGAATCCTCCTCTGAGGAGCTCCCTGTAACCATCGAGATATATGCTTCAACAGGTACCATTGCCTGCTCTGAAGACCTTGTTTTCACTCCAGATTTTTCCATAACCGGCTCAAATGGCTGATACACATGAAGAGTAGTTCAATATACACAGATTGTTGACAAATGGAATACGTAATGAAAAAAAAGATGGCATGAGATAATTCACATATATGATGCCTGGCTCCATGCCGGTGCATAATTCACATATATGATAACTGGCTGAAAAACATGGTATTGCATAATTCACATATCTGATATAGAAAGCAAACAGGAGGCATTCACACAAAGCATGTCTAATCTAAGCAGATGGCATGGCAATGCAAGACACCAGATGCATGATATGAGCAATATAACCCAGCCAAGTTAGAGCATGCACCTCAGGGGGGGGGGATATGACTGGTCATCTATCTCTGAATCCTCCTCTGATGAGCTATCTGTAACCAGCAAGAAATCTGCATCAACAGGTAGCACTGACTACTCAGAAGACCTTGTTTTCACTCCAGATTTTCCCATGACCGACTCAAATGGCTGATGCACAGGAAGAGTAGATGAATGTATAAACATTGTTGACAAATGGAATACATTATGGTAAAAAATATGGCACGATACAATTCACATATACGATGACTTGCTAAACAGGATGGCATTGCATGATTCACATATATGATGCCTGGCTAAAGAAGATGGCATTGCATAATTCCCATATACTCCCTCCGTTCCTAAATATTTTTCTTTTTAGAGATTTCAAATGGACTACCACATACGGATGTATATAGACATATTTTAGAGTGTAGATTCACTCATCTTGTTCTGTATGTAGTCACTTGTTGAAATCTCTAAAAATACAAATATTTAGGAATGGTGGGAGTATGATATACTCCCTCCGTTCCTAAATATAAGTCTTTGTAGAGATTGCACAAGGTGGACTACATACGGAGCAAAATGAATGAATCTATATTTAAAATACATCTATATACATTCGTATGCGGTTTATAGTGGAATCTCTACAAAGACTTACATTTAGGAACGGAGGGAGTAGAAATCAAACAGGTGGCATACACACAAAGCAAATCTAAACTAAGCTAATGACATATAAGATGTATAATGTAAGCAATGCAAGGCGCCATATGCATGATATGACCAACATCAGCATGCCAGGTTAGAGCAAACACCTCAGGTGGTCAACAGGTGTGGTCAACTCCTTCTGAATCCCCATCTGAATAGTTATCTTCCTCTGGAATACAATCTGGAAATGCAGGACGGGGGCCCACTTCGTCCACCATGGAGCGGCGTCTGCATGACATTATATTCCCACGCAATGGTCTTCTCTTTTTCTCTACATGTTCAGTACGATTGTGTACAATATCTGACATGCATAATAAAAAATAGTTAGATTTTGTAAGGCCTAAGGGGTGCATGCAAAAATCAAGACTGATGGTAGCAAATGAGTGGATGGATCCAAAACTAATGATAGCAGGTAGATTATAGCTTCAGTTTAAAAAGATAGACAATGGATCATCTATTGCTTGTTGCCCACCCAACATGAACCACATAGAAGACCCCAAATGAACCAGATAGTAGACAGATACTATTCGTTGCTGGCTCGATATGAGACCCATGGGCATTTCAAAACTCAAGTTTGAACGATAAAGTAGCAGGTAATAATAACCGATGTATAACGTAAGCAAACACGAAAATCGCGACCTCTCTTAGAACTATGTAGTCCTCGTGTTCATCTGCTCGATTGATGATGGTAATGCAGTTAGGCGTGGCTGCGGCACGGGAAGATGATCCGAGGTGGCGAAAGAAAGTCTCAGAGGGGGATCTCTGCTGCGATGAACGCTTCATCGATGGTGCACCTCAGGTGGGGTGGATGACGGCACGGTAGGAGCAGGACATAACACACAGAGTTTTCTTTGACGCCTATCTGAAAATGAATTAATCTGTAAGGACACCTTAGAACTGGAGGATTCTATTAACGCAGGGACAGGAAAAACACAGGAATAGGATAGGAATGCACGTGCAAAACAGAGCATTTGGAAACATAGGATTTTAGTCAACCTGAGTGTTTGGTTCACATGAATTGGAAGAACACAGGAATGGAGAAACATGGTTAAATTAAAGTCAAACCACGTGAAAATGAAAAAAAATAAGAATCTTATTATGCCAGTAACGCAATTAGTTCTGTTCTTCATGCATATTAATTTGAAAAGGATGTCCAAGTGATAAAATTCCTATGTTTTTTATTCGAAAGAGACACCAAAGGAAAAAAATCCTCCAGTTTTGCTTTGCTCCACTCCTTCTAACAGATTTGCACGAATAGTAGTTCCATAGCAAAGGATCCCTGAGGGATCGACATGAATGCAGAGTAACAAAGTGATGCGACGAGTGTACAACCTCTTTGGCATAGCCTTGTGGACCTCAGCATCATTGGGTTGGACGTGGAGGATGGTGATGATGCTGGTGTGACTGTCGGAGGCGGGGAAGAAGATCCGAGGCCTCTGGAAACAGCGCCGAGGGTACTGCTCCACTGTGATGGACGGTTCCGTCGTTGGAGCAGCTCTGGTAAGGTGTATGGCGACGAGGCTGAAGCAGGACAAGACAGACAATGTTAATCTGAAGTGGGACCCTAATATCATGTGCAATAGATGATGTAAAATACATCACCAAAAAGTGCTAGATGTAAAACGCATCAGCCGTGCCACGGCCGCTTCGGCAAATGCTATAAGTAATGTTCACTCTGAACTTAACTGAAGGTCAAAACTGAATATTACTGTCGAAACTGATTGAACTAGTAGCAGAGCATTGCAATAGATGTTTAGGGCGTTCAAGCACTAGTAGCAGAGAAGCAGTGATCTAAATCAGAAGACGCTCGAGCAGGGAACGCACTAGCAGAGAGCAAGTCGTGCAGTAGCACCACGAGCGAGTGTTAAAGCAGCAACTCCTGTAGCTGCGGGAGGTTGTGCAGAAGCAGCAGCAGTAGCGCAAGCGAGAGCAAGGGCAGAGCAGTAGCACGAACGAAGGCAAGAATAGTGCAGCAGCACGACCGACAGCAAGAACAGAGCCGCAGCAAGAGCGAAAGCCAGAGCAGGTACAGCTAGTGTCGTTGTGGAAGTCGCCGCTGAGGGAGCAACGACATGGGGGAGAGACGTCAGGATGATGTGGCCGGCGACGGCGCCGTCGATGGAGACCCGCCATGTCTGCTCGGTATCGAGCACCGGCAGACCCGTGAGATAGAATAAAAGATAAAATGCAGCCGTGAGTGCAGAACCTCTGGCGCCGAGTTTGCCTCGGCTTCATCGGAGGAATTGGTGAGGGTGTTGCGGTTCCGGTGGGGCAGGTCAAGACGGCGCTGTGGGGATTGAGGTGGCGCGATAGACGAGGCGAACATCGGGGCAGCTCCTTGGAGGTGGAGGACGGGGCGGCTGATCCGGCGGGACGACGAGATCGACAACGGATCCTCATCCGGAGCGGTGGATGAGGGACGGCGAGCTGTTGCGGTCGACGACGTAGTCGAGGAAGAGTCTCCGGCTAGGCGGCGGTCGGGAGGTCGATGGAGGAGCGTGGAGTTTCGTGGGTTTTGGCGGCCTCAGTGTACGAACGGGGGGGCGAAGGGGGAGGGGGAGCCACGCTTAGGGACGCGCTTGTCCGAAATGTAGGGTAAGTTACCAGCGTACCCCCACCAGTTTTGACACCGCGACATGGAGCTTCATTTCTGGCTGAGGGGTAGAAGGGGGATTTCGCGTGTCTGGGCTGCGGGACCGATTTTGGATGAGGAGGGAGTTCTCGCGCGCGTCAAAATTTCGGGATAACAAGGCGCGGCGCGTGTTGAAGAGGCGGGAGTTTCAAAGCAGGTGAGACAAAAGATACTCGAGCTTGAAAATTTCAGGATAACAAGGTGCGGATTCCTTGTTCGGCAGAACAAACTTAACGTGTAAAAAAACAATTCATACAAGACACAAGAGAGTCATGTCCCCTTTTACTATATTGCTATAGATGCCATTGAAAAAACTACAAGAAAAATGTAAAAAAAATCGGGAGAACAAGATTACCCTGCACAGTACCAAATCGATTCGCACTTCCCTCTACAACAACAAAAAACAAATCAATTCCCACCAAAAGAAAGATTAATGTCCCTTTTTATATGATTACAAATGCCAGGATCTCGAATTTCAATATTTGAATCCACGTTATGTTGAATTCGAATATATCATTAGGTGACCTTGCGGTTTATAATTGATGTAGTTGTACATTTTGATCTTCCATCATATATGAACATTTTACTCCACCATGTGAACATATATATTGTCGTCTACCATATGGACTAAATTTGAATCAATTTTCCTTATTTGAATACGATTTTTTTCAAGTTACACAATAATTTAAATATTATCTTGATAACAAAAACATGCATATAGCAGTAATCATATTTCACTATGAATTACATGTACCATACACTCTCCAATTCAAATATTTGTGTCCATTTTATGTTGAATTCAAATCATAGTACATTATTGGTCTGGGTAGCGAGATGTTCGGGATGATCTAAACCCTGTTTTCATATGTATAATTTTTGGTTGAATTGGGGCAAGTTTTGGTATAAGCTTCTTGCAAAACCGGAGATTCTCTCAACAAGCCTCGTGGTTCCAAGAGGGAACGTGTCACCTTTGTGTTCGAAACGATATACGCTGCCTCCCCCCTAATTTTCTTTAAAGAGGCAACATAGAAGTATATGAGTGCCTGTTAAATTTTGGAATTATTTCGGGTTCATTTGGCCTTTTTATAAATTAATTGAGTTTCTGAACTTTCAATGTGCATAATCTAAATATGAACTGCATGCACATGCTCCGGTGCACCAAAGTTGGTTGAAAAATCACATGTGTGTCCTTGGTTGAATTTCTAGGTCTCATGGAAGAAATGAGAATGAAATTCAAACATGTGGGCGTCGTGACTCAGCCGAGAACATCGAGAAACTTAGATTTTAAATTCATGTAAATCCAAAACTCGGCTGGAAATCATGAAACTTGGCATGGTGTCATGTCATGGCACTAACATGTTGTGGTAAAAAATTGGGCCAATTTGGAAGCTCGTGGTTCTAAGAGGGAACGTGCCACCTTTGAGTGTGAAACGATATACGCTGCCCCCTTGAGTTTCTTAACAAAGGCAACATAGAACTACATAAGTGCCTTGTTAAATTTTGGAATTATTCCGGGTTCGTTTGTCATTTTTTATACATTAATTGAGTTTCTGGTCATTTAATGTGCATAAGTAAAATTTGAACTACAAGCACATGCTCTCGTGCACCAAAGTTGGTTGAAAAATCACATTTGTGTCCTCGAGTGAATTTCTAGGTCCCATGCAAGAAATTAGAATAAAATTCAAACATCTGGGCATCGTGGCTCGGCCGAGAACATTGAGAAACTTGGTTTTAAAATTCTTGTAAATCCAAAACACGTCTGAAAATCATGAAACTTGGCATGGGTGTCATGTCATGGTACTACCATGCTGTGGTAAAAAAATTGGCCGAATAGGAACAGGTTTTGGTATAAGCTTCTTGCAAACCGAAGCGTCTCTCAAGAAGGCTTGTGGTTCTGAGAGGGAACGTGCCACCTTTGAGTGCGAAACGATATACGCTGTCCCCCTTGAGTTTATTTACAAAGGCAACATAGAACTACATGAGTGCCCTGTTAAATTTTGGAATTATTCCGGCTTCGTTTGGCCTTATTTACACATTAATTGAGTTTTTGGTCATTTAATGTGCATAATTCAAATTTGAACTACAAGCACATGCTCCCGTGCACCAAAGTTGGTTGAAAAATCACATTTGTGTCCTCGGGTGAATTTCTAGGTCCCATGCAAAAAATGAGAATAAAATTCAAACATCTGGGCATCGTGGCTCGGTCGAGAACATTGAGAAACTTGGTTTTAAAATCATGAAACTTGGCATGGTATCATGTCATGGTAGTACCATGCCGTGGTAAAAAAAAATTGGCCGAATAGGAACAAATTTTGGTATAAGCTTCTTGCAAATCGGAGCTTCTCTCAAGAAGGCTTGTGGTCTGGGAGGGAACGTGTCACCTTTGTGTGCATAATTCAAATTCGAAATACAAGCACATGTTCTAGTGCATCAAATTTGGTTGAAAAATCACATGTGTGTCCTCGGGTAAATTTCTAGGTTCCATGCAAGAAATGGGAATGAAATTCAAAATTCTGGGCGTCGTGGCTGGGCTGGAAACATTGAGAAACTTAGTTTTTTAATTCCTGTAAATCCAAAACACGCATGAAAATAATGAAACTTGGCTTGGTGCCATGACATGGCACCAACATGCTGTGGTAATTTTGCAGTCCGATTTGCAAAGGCGCACACATTAACAATCAACAAAGTCATTTTGGAACAAGTGTTGTCACGTTACAATCGGAAACACAAGTATTATTGAAACCGTGGGCGTTCTATTTACTATACCATTTACGTGCCGCCACGCGTCCCCATTTTTTATTAGCTAGGAGGCGCCGTGCAGGGTAGCTATTTGAGTACGAGAGGCGTGCGATCGACCCTAAGCTTGCTTATCGGGAGGAGAGCCCTTTGACCTCCATCTGCCGTCCACCTCTCTCCCAAGGTCTCCATTAATGGCGCCCGAGCCTCTGTTTAATGGCGTGGCTATGTCTCACTCGACTAAGATTTAAGAGAGAAAATAGAAAATCTGAAAGCACGGATCTTGATGTAAGATCCGACGGACCTATATAGCATCTACTGCGACTTATAGCAAGACTGATGAATATATAAGGACGATTAATTGTCTTACATAATTAGAAAGATAATTAAAAAAGCCACATGCGGCTACGCCCAAAATACACAAGAGCAAAAGAAGAAGGAAGACAAGGATCTGGCTCGCTGATCTCTACTTTCTTGATGCGTTGTTGCAGGCCGCGGGAACTAGTCTCCGCAGCGAGCGGCGATGAGCTCTTTCGTGTCCTCAAGATGCTACTTGAGAACATCCAAGGATTCCTCCACCAGCCTTTGGTGCTCGCTGCGGAGCATGTCATTCTCGTCCATAAGTTTCTTGACGATGACGTCGGTCCTCTTCAACAAGGCACTGGTCTCCTCCTGCTGGTCTACACTTCGGACGATCTTTGCCCTCAACAGGTCGCACTCGGCCCGGAGCCTCTCATTGCCCTCCCTTAGTTGACGGATGACACCGGTAGCCTGTTCAAACGAGGCTTTCATGTCGTCCTGCAACCTCTCCCAGCCGGAGATCTGATCCATCTGGCTATGGACGATCGCATGCATGCGCCTGTAACAGTCGTTGCCTGCCCGCGAGAAATTTTACCAGGCCGCCGCGGTGCAGAGGGACATCTCTGCTGCATTCACGGTGCGGCAGGACATCTCTGCTACTTCCGCGGTGCGGCCGGACCAGTCTGCTGCATTGACGACGCGGCGGGACCTCCGTGCTACTTCAGCGGCGTGGCTGGACCTCTGTGCTACTACTTCCGCTCGGCGGGACATGTCGGCTGCTTTCGCAGCGAGGCAGGACATCTCTCGTGCTTCTGCTTCCATGTTCGCCTCTCCCAGGTGGCAATCTCTTGACCCAGAACTCACGCTGGCCATGGCAGATGCAAGGGAAGGATGCTGAATGACTTGTTTGTTTTTGTGGATGAGGAGTTGAGGAGGAATGTGCAGTCATCTTGGCATACTAGTATTTATAACCGAGTACTAATACGCTCCTAAGTGGGAAACTGTTTAGGTTGTGATCGGTGTGAACAGGTTTGCAATTCAATATAGCGTGGTACTAATACGCTCCAAAGTGGGAAACCGTTTAGGTTGTGATCGGTGTGAACAGGTTTGCAATTCAATATACCATGGAGTAATTTGGAATGTGACGAGACGCAAGCTCAAAATTTATTGACGATTCTAGTTTCGAAGTGCGGCACTATTGCCGGATGGAGTAGTTCTTATTCTACTGCTGTGTATGTGCAATAACTGGCACCGTCGTATACATACTCCCTCCTTTCCGGTTTATAAGGCTCAATTCAAAAATCTCACCAACCAAGATACATGGTGAGTGGTGGAATATTTTTTGTAGTTTGCAAAATCACCCAATTAATGCTCTGTTTTCCTCAAAAAAGTATGTTTATCAATGCATTAATTACAATGCATGCATGCATAAATTACATGCATTGGTCAATTTTCTCTTAATACTTGCATGCAATGATTTAATGCACCTTGGAGCCTGAACATGTGATGTGGACAACCAAATTGAGCCTTATAAAATGGAAAAACTAAAATTTTGAGATAAGCCCTATAAACCAGAAAGGAGGGAGTATCTTACGGTTAATGGGGCGTTCGACAGGAATAGCCGCGTGGCGAGCTCTAGGCTAGTCTTTTTTCAGACGCATTAAACCTATCTCTCGGGACTTCTCGCACGCACCATCGTGCCACCCACAAAAACTTGTACTCTGAGTTAGTACGTTATACAGGAAGAGAAGAGGTGCACGCACGCACTCGTCCTCTCACACACGTGTCTATTTTTTCTCAAAAAGGAGGATGATGACCCCCGACCTCTGCATTTGGGAGTCACACATGCATATGTAGCTACAAATTAGTGTTCTCAACCATCTGACACTCTATCATGGATGTACCTATATACTAAAACATGTCTAGATACATCTATATTTTGACAAATGGAAGGCAGGTATTGTGGAATGGAGGGAGTGCTTGTCATCAAAATGGATAAAAAGGGATGTATCTAGAACTAAAATACGTCTACATACATCTCCTTTTATCCATTTTGATGACAAGTTGTACTTCTTACCCAAAGGAACTTTATATCCAACAGACACAAAATATCTGCTCGATTGTTGGAAATTATCGATCGATCTCAAGTAATTGCTGATCGCCACCAAAACCCACCATTTCTTAAGCTAAAGTAGACCGAGGTAATCCCTATATTAGCATATTACTAAGATAAATAGAAGGCATCAGAGAAACATTTAGGACGTGAGCTTGTCAATCTGAATGTGGAGGGACACCAAGATAGCCCGGCCCAAAGAGCTTGGGCGGAACTGTGAAGAAGGTCAGCTCCTGCGGCGACGTCGTTGGGATCCTTACTGCTTGTCACCTCCATTTCCACCTTGATGGCGTCGGTCGTGCCTTTGGGCTCCCCCGGCAGGCCGTTCGCCCACAGCTTGGCCACGTAGTGCAGTAGTGGGGACGCCCCCACTCTGATGCAGACGACCGACACGGTGATAGGCCCGCCGATGTCGAGCACGTCGCCGACCAATAAAAAAGAGCGGCCGTCCTCTTCCGCGAACAGCAAGAGCCGTGGCTCCGACAGTGGCACTTGGAGCTAGAGCACCTTGCCGTACTGGATCCTGTGCATGGGCATGGGATGCGCGGTGCTAATGTGGTGGTAGAGTGCTGGCAGCGGGCCTTCGTAGCCACAGACGGGCACGGGGCATTTGCAGGGCGCGAGCGGACACACGCTCTAGTGATCGGCGAGCTTGTGGTAAGTGATGTAGAGCCCACAGCCTTCGTGCGGGCACTCCACCCTCACCGACGAAAGGACGGAGTCCACCGCCGTGTTCCGCACGTTGAAGCCACCTCCGCGCTCACACTTCTGGCACTGCCGCTGGTTCCCGGGGCGCTCGACGCGGCAGTCCACGCAGGCCTGGTGCCCTCCCTTGCACTGCAGAAATCAATTGAACAACACATCAATCAAGAAACCTGCACCTTGCTCAATCAGCCAAATGGACGAGGTGTATTCGAACCTCATACACTGGAGGCGTCAAGGGGCGGAGGCACAAGGGGCTGTGGAGCATGGTGAGGTCCCTCGAGACCTTAGAGAGCTCCATTGTCGGGTCTTGTTCGGTCTGCATGATCTCGCCCTCCTCGTGCACAACCATCTCTCGACTTGGGCTGGGGCATTACAAAGCTTTACCGTCACATATTTTAGACTACTCCCTCCATCCCGAAAAACATGTCGCAACGGTATTTTTGTGAAAAAGTCCTTCAGTTTTATCCGACCGAACCCACGGTCCAATCGTCTCCTCCGCCAGATCGCTTAGTTCCACTAGCTCCCCGGCAACGCCGGCGACCTTGCGTAGCTCAAGCACACCCCGCCGTCGCGTAGCTCCACCGCAACCCCGCGCGGATCCACCTCTACCCCGTGCAGCTCCACCGCTCCCCCGCGCAGCTCCCCCGCTCCCCATTCCTGCATCCCTAAATTTCCAAGCTTTCCCCCATCCCCTTCGGAAAAATCAGCGCTTGCTGCCCGTCGATTCTCCACTACCACCACCAATCCCGGCCACCGTCGAGAGGGGAGAGCAGGAGGAGGAAAAGGTCACTAGCGCCGGCAAGATAGGGGAGAGCAGGAGGAGAAAAAGGGACCAGACGAGTGGCAGCGGGTGGTGGCGATGCACGTCACGGTCATTGGAGAGGCGTCTGCGGTGGAGCTCCTCGGCGTCGCGTATGCCAGGGCGTCGAAGCCGACCAACGTGTCCGCCGCCTCGTCTCTTGGAGCGGGCGGCCACAACTACAAGGGCGCCTCCGCGTCCGCCTGGCTGGCGGCAACAGCTGGCACCAGGACGATGACGGCGGTGAAATTGAGGAATTGCAGGAGGTCAGCCGTCCACATCCCTCCTCTGTTGGTGAAGCATCATGGAGTAATCCTGTTAATTTATCTGCTGCTGTTTGTGGTCCAACTCCTGTTAATTTTACTTAGGAAAGAATTCCAATCCATCTGCTGCTATTTGTTGTGTGTACATACTGTTAATTGATCTCCAGATTGTGGAGCTGTAAGGAATATCGTGGACTAATCCTGTTAATTGATCATGTGTGATTGTCTCTGTGAGTAGTCCCGTTAATTGTCCCTATGTACTGTCTAATTGTTCATGCAACATCATGGATTTTATGACCTGAACTTATCATGTTGCATAAAATTAATGGAGAAGGGATTCATTCTTCTTGAGACCTTGTTTGTTTCTTTACTGCTTGAATGCATGGTGTACAGTACAAGTTCATGAACAAGGGCCTTTTTGCAATTGCAAACTCAATGCTCAAGTCTGGAAGTGTTTACAAATTCAGAGAGTTCACATGACTCTGGTCAAATAATTCAAGTAAATCGATGCAAACTAGTAGAGCTCTTGGTGATATACAAATTCAGTGTAAATAGAAATCTACGACATGACTACTGATCATGTATGCAAGATGTTGCTACTGGATGAGCACAATAACTACTCAGTATATTTTGATTGAAAGTTTGACACCTAATCATGTATGCAAGATGTTTCTACCGGATGCATGGATGCATGACTGGGACATGACTACTCGGTAGATTATGTACTCCAAGTAGACAAGATCATCTAAGTTAGGCCAAATTGTGGGATTCAAATAAATTCAAATTAATCCAAAGGCCTTGACTAAATTATTTAGATTAATTTAAACAATTCAAATAAATCTAAATAAATCCAAATAATTCCAAATAAATTAAAAAAATCAAATAAATATATTCTTTGGATTGATGATCAAAGTTCAAAGAATTAGCCTAAATGCACATTGATGATCCCAGAGAATGAGCCGTTCAAATCAGCTAGGCTTTGAACTTTGATGATTTTTTTAGTTCAAAGCACTTTGAGTACTCCACAAATTTCAGTAAACTTTCCTACACTAGACACTGTAATCTTTCAGTACACAAAATTCAGTTATATTTTCAGTAGGAAAATTTATGTAACAAATCTCAGAAGCTTGCATTTTCCTACTCTTGTTGGCAATAGTCATTATCAGTTTACTGTCCATTTTAGCCTAGCCTTGAGCTATCTTTTCACCCGTTTTTTGTCCATTCAGTTATATTTTCAAGAGGAAAATCTCAGTAACAAATTACAGTTCTTCATCATTATCGATTCTTGTCCATTTTTGTTTTGATTTCAGAAAGCTACCCAGTAGTCACATTTTTGTCCATTGGCTATCATATTGTAGTAGTGAAAATGGGTGCAGTTCCCTGCCTCAAGTGGAGCATCAACATAACTTGACAGTATATGGGTGTTTCCTAATTTTAATCTTGTTCTCTAGTTCTAATTTCAAATACAGATCAGACTGTATTGTGCATATCTATATGTTGGAAAACATGTTCTAATTTAGTTTCTGAAATTTATAGTATTGGTCATCCTAACTTAAACATGTTATGATGTTCAGTTTGCTCCTGTTTTAAAACGTCATAAAATCGTTGTACCTGAAGAGCAGAGGCGCCGGGCAAGTTTGATCTTTGATCCGATGTAAAAAAAAGTTTGATCTTTGATCTTGCTACAGATACTGCTGATATCGATCAATTGCGGCTACAGAAGATACTGCTCCTATAGATATTACTGCTACAGATGATAGTCCTCTGTGTTGATCAATTGATCTGCGGCTGATACTCTGCTTAACTGATCTCTTGATCTGCAGGTGAGAAGTAGAGGATCTACTGCTGGGCGAGCAGTGAGGTGTTGGGCGTGGAGGAGGAGAAGCGCCCGGTCTTGGAGGAGGAGCGGTGCCTAGTCGTGGAGAGGAGGTGCTGGACATGGAGGAGTAGAACAGGCAACCGGAGCTTAGGCGTGGGTGGGGGAAAGTCCAGGGACCGTCGATTTGGTGGGCGGCGGAAATTACCGGTGACCATCGCCCAGGTGGGCAACAGGGGAGCTCCGGCGACAGCTCGAGCAGGGGAGCAGCAGCACGAGCCTGGCGGAACAGGATAAGCAGGAGGATGAGCTTGAGGTCCAGGCACGCTCGGGAGCTTGAGGAGGATGAGATCCACCGGATCTTGGTGGCGGGAGATTGAGAAGGACGAGATCCACCGGATCTTGGTGGCGTAGGTCCTGCGCGGCAGTGGCGGAGGGGATCGCGGCGGGAGTGGATTACGGCAGCTTAGGTCCTGGGCGGCAGAGGAGCTGGCCCTGGGCGGCGCAGGCGACGAATCGGTCGACGATGGCCTTGGCCCGATGCACGGGAGCTAGATCGGGCGGAGGAAGACGGAAGGACTTGTTTGTAAAAGATTCGAAGATACAAGGGGTTTTTGTGCAAAATTTACATTACCCTATGCTTGCGACATGTTTTTCGGGACGGAGGGAGTACTTCAAGGTGCATTAAATCAACACATGCAAGTATCAAAAGGAGAGTCACGGCATGCATGCATGCATTGTAATTAATGCATCGGTAAACGCAAATTATTGAAATATATCGAGTGATGTGCTTTGATGTGTCGCGTCAACTCGTACATCAATGAGAAGTTTGATTATCCTCTCCCTCGTGGACTTAACTGCACCTGCCTTTGGCTATATGACAGGTTGGCCACCCACCTGTCGGGCCCACCTGTCATACACGCAAAGGCAGGAGCGTCCCTCCCTCGCCCATGAGCGTGGTGGCTAGCAAGACTAGGAGTAGCTTTCGCTACATGCTCTCCCTCCCGCACGTGGTGGACATGCAGCAGTTCAATCGGTGTCAGATGGCCAGAAGCGTACTGTAGTACTCCTCCAGTGCAGTAGTACTCCATCATTGTTCGACTTCCCGAAGAGGCTTGTGTGGTAGTTTCATGTGTAGAGTAGTCTATGATAGCATGTACCGTGCCTGTAAGCTTAAAATCGTTGGGGTCGGCTCCATGCTATGTGGCCGTCTCGAAGTTTTTTAAAAAAATATTCTTCTGGCCCTACCTGTCACCCTGGTGATTGTAGTTTGCACACTCATCTGGTCAAGACAGGAATATATATTTTAATTTGTTTTTTTAAAAGGGGGACTCCCCGGCCTCTCCATCAGAACGATGCATACAGCCACATATATTTTAATTTCTGGTGGGTAAATGTTAGAGGTTGCAGCAAATATATTGTACACTGCGGGTCTTTCAGTGAAGTTTAGAAGCAAGCATGTGGGGCCAGTGCTATGATGTGTCGCGTCAACTCATACAACGAGGAGAAGCTTGATTTTACTACTACACACCTTCTCCCTCGCCCATGTGCGCGGTTGCTCGCAAACGAGGATAGGCTTTTGCTTAGTAGTACTTCTACAACAAGCTATCCCTCCCGCTTGCGGTGATGTACATCAAGATGGATTCGACCTTTGTAGAAGCGATAGTAGTAACATCATTGTTCGTCTTCTCGAAGAGGCGAAGAGCCAACCGCAAACCGAACATGGCAGTTGCGAACATTGAACCACGCATATAGCCAGGCTCTTGCATGAGAAAAAATTGCTATGTGAGCCCACTATTGTACTAGTACGTGCAACTACTTGCTAGTATAGCCTTGTAAATCAGAAACGAGTATTTGCCCTTCTAGAGGTTTAAACAAGTGACTAGACTACACCGAGATGGAGTACATATGGAGCAAAATGAGTGAATTTGCACCGTAAATAAATACGTGCTAGTTCTATCGTTTTCCTCTCCGAGGTGCACAATATTGAGTATACTGACTAGTCTCTTTTTGACATGCATTTACGTTTTTTTTGACATAGTACACACGCCAGCGCTCATATACACGCGCATACACTCACCCCTATGAACGCACACACGCATGGCACTATCATCTTGAAATTTACAAAGTCACCATAGGCACCTCGTCGTCGATGGGTCCATAGGTGCTTGAATGCCAAGGAGGTAGAGGGTAGCGGTTCCCAAGACATTGAACGGTCAATGATGCATCCTCAATTACATGCAGAGGGAATTAATTGGAGAAGCAGAATAGAGCCAGCACGATGTGAATGCAACAGAGTTTGGACTCTCATATAATAAAGGCGCCCACCCCTCCCAATCATCTACTCCCAAGTCTCTGCGCAACACTGCTCACTCCAATCCAAGACCAAGTGACCAGAAGCCACAAGCACCTATGGAGGCGATGGACACGAGTGGCAGTCGGTTGTGCCAAATCATCCAAGGCGCCGGCCTGCGGCCCCGCACCGTGCAGCGTTTCCAGACGGTGCTGGCGACCGTCGACATCGTAGCCCTCGCCGACGCCGGCTTTGCCTCTCGCATGGACGACATGATGGTCAACTCCATCCGCAAGTTCACCGCCGTCAAGAAGCGCGTGGACGACCTTGTCGTACTGCTCTAGCTCACGCGCCCAGGCTCCTCATTGCCTGCCACCCTCATCGGCCTCCATCATGACGAACTCTTTCAAGCCCTGGTGGCCCTGCAGGTGCCGGAGGTCGCGACGAAGAATGTGCACCTCGAGGCCGCTCTCGCCATGCAGCGTCTCGCCATGCAAGAAACCGTCGACCTGCACATCCACGTCTACAAGGAAATCGTCCACATAGGCCACTACAAGGCAAGCGAGGATAGAAAGACGTTGGCCTTCTTCCAGTGGCTGGAATCTTTGGACGCCATTTTTCAGAAGCACGTCGACCTGTCCACGAAAGCCGCTACTACTTAGGCGCCGTTCGGTGGGCCGGCGCCCTGAGTCAAGGAGGTGGACGTCGTCGATGGATGCATCTCTTCTTGTTGCCTCCTGTAACCAGCACTGCATCGCCTCGGGGCCTTAATGTTTTATTAGTATAGTACTCCCTCCGTTCCCAAATATAAGTGTTTCTAAAGATTCCAACAAGTGACTACTACATACGGAGCAAAATGAGTGAATCTACACTTTAAACTATGTCTAAATACATCTGTATGTTGTATTCCATTTGAAATAGTATCTAAAAAGGCTTATATTTAGGAACGGAGGGAGTATATGGAATTTTTATTCTAGTCATGACGTTTTCACTGTGAGGTGGGGCCGCAGTTGAGCAAACCCACCCCGCCCACTGGGCGTCGGCCAAGTTTAGAATTAGAAGAGAGAAACGAGGGAGGAGAGCTAGCTGTAGCACAGACGCTGTTGTCAGATGGGACTCGTGTTTATAGAATAGGAGTACTGAGCACTCGTGCCTCTTTTTTTAGGGAAAAATTAGTCGTATGTCTAGTACCACTAGTTGGGTGCGTGCGACCTATAGTTGTCATCACTTTAGGTCTCCTTTTCGAACCGCAGCTACGCTTCACAGTACATATTTTTTTCACGCATTTATCCTCCTATATGTACTCCTAGGCTATTTCCACGTGCTCCCATTCGCCAACATGTGGGACATAGAGCATTTGGGTTGTAGTGCATACACGACTCGGAGCATATGCCAGGGTACTTTACATTTTAGAGCTCAAGAATTACATGCAAACCCCCCGCAGAAGAATAAATAAATGAATGAATTACTACATGAAACTGGATTATTTTCGTAGAAACTAGAGCACGTTCATTAAATTTTGGACATAACACGTTTATAGAAAATGACCGGACCTAAACCAGTCTAAGGACCTCTTTGATTTTTCCCGCGAAACAAAGGGCCTCTTTGATTCGCAGGATACTGAAAACATAGGAATGGGGAAAGTATGATGGCGATGACCGAGACGAGGAGAACTCTAACTCAGTTAGAGGTTAGAGTTAGATTCTAACCCTGAACTAACTCTAAACCAAAGAGGTGTATGGATGGCGGGGTTGGATTGACAATAAATGCTCTTTCTCAATCATTTGACTACTTTGGACCCTATTTCCTACCGGATTTGGTGTGGTCGGCTCTTCTGTGGCCTCCTCCTGCTCACAATTGACATAAACGAACCATCTTTACAAATCAAGCATGCAAAACATGATAATTTTTACTTTGTCCATACAAATGAGATGTCCCACTTAAACATACACATCGTCAATCAAGCTTCACAAAAAAACACTCCATGAAACAAAGCATGAGCTAACTCATCACAGAAGTCATTCACGATAGGGAGGGAGCCCGGAGACCCTCACGCACCGAGGGAAGAGCTCGCCATCGTCGCTCTGGAGGAAGGCTCTCTAGAGCCCAAGCCCCGGGAACCCCTCCGACGCCGGCCCTTGCGAGTTGAGGTCAACACCGGCATGGGTAGCAGGGCCGCTTGCTGATACGTCTCCGTCGTATCTATAATTTTTGATTGTTCCATGCCAATATTATTCAACTTTCATATACTTTTGGCAACTTTTTATACTATTTTTGGGACTAACATATTGATCCAAAGGCTCAAAGCAGTTCTGTTTGTTGCATGTTTTGTTTTGCAGAAACCCAATATCAAACGGAGTCCAAACGGGATAAAAACGGACGGAGATTTTTTTGGAATATTTATGATTTTTGGGAAGTAAAATCAACGCGAAACGGTGTCCGAGGTGGCCACGAGACAGGGGGGCGCGCCCTCCCCCCCGGGCGCGCCCTGGACTCTCGTGGGCCACCCGTAAGGCGGCTGACACTCTTCTTTTGGCGCAAGAAAGCTAATTTTATGACAAAGATCTGGGCGAAAGATTCACCCCAATCGCAGTTACGTATCTCCAGATATTTAAGAAACGGTGAAGGGGTAGAATCTGATAACGCAGAAACAGAGAGATAGATCCAATCTTGGAGGGGCTCTCGCCCCTCCCACGCCATGGGAGCCAAGGACCAGAGGGGAAACCCTTCTCCCATCTAGGGAGAAGGTCAAGGAAGAAGAAGAAGAAGGGGGGCTCTCTCCCCCTTGCTTCTGGTGGCGCCGGGACGCCGCCGGGGGCCATCATCATCATCGCAATCTTCACCAACACCTCCATCATCTTCACCAACGTCTCCATCGCCTTCCCCCATCTATATCCAGCAGTCCACTCCCTGGCAACCAACTGTACCCTCTACTTGAACATGGTGCTTTATGCTTCATATTATTATCCAATGATGTGTTGCCATCCTATGATGTGTGAGTAGATTCCCGTTATCCTATCGGTGATTGATGAATTGCTATGATTGGTTTGAGTTGCATGTTTTATTATATGTTGTCCTATGGTGCCCTCCGTGTCGCGCAAGTGTGAGGGATTCCCGCTGTAGGCTTTGCAATATGTTTATGATTTGCCTATGGTGGGTTGCGTGAGTGACTGAAACACAAACCCGAGTAAGTAGGTTGTTTGCGTATGGGATAAAAGGGGACTTGATACTTTAATGCTATGGTTCGGTTTTACCTTAATGAATCTTTAGTAGTTGCAGATGCTTGCTAGATTTCCAATCATAAGTGCATATGATCCAAGTAGAGAAAGTATGTTAGCTTTGCCTCTCCCTCAAATAGAATTGCAATAGTGATTATCGGTCTAGTAACGTAGTCAATTGCTTAGGGACAATTCCACAACTCCTACCACCACTTTTCGACACTCGCTATATTTACTTTATTGCTTATTTATCTAAACAGCCCCTACTTTCTTTTTACGTGTTCTTTATTATCTTGCAAACCTATCCTATCACACCTACAAAGTACTTCTAGTTTCATACTTGTTCTAGGTAAAGCGAACGTCAAGCTGCGTAGAGTCGTATCAGTGGCCGATAGGACTTGAGAGAGTATTTGTTCTACCTTTAGCTCCTCGTTGAGTTCGACACTCTTACTTATCGAACGAGGCAACAACTATCCCGTATACTTGCGGGTTATCAAGACCTTTTTCTGGCGCCGTTGCCGGGGAGTCATAGCGTGGGGTGAATATTCTCGTGTGTGCTTGTTTGCTTTATCACTAAGTAATTTTAATTTGCTATTCTTAGTTGTTCTCTATCTTTAGTTATGGATATGGAACACAAAATACCAAAAAAATTAGGTGTACTTGCTACTCATGGAGATGGGGTAACTCCTAAAACCCTCGATTCTCATTATGCGAGAGATATTATATACTACTTTGCTAATCCTGAGAAAACCCCATTCAACTTTATAATGGGAGACACGTTGGATCAACGTGAATACTTTAGGGATTATCGCTCGACACAAAAAGGGAAACTATTATGGGATCAATTTATTATGTTGTGTTGGTATGCCTGGGCTCTATGCTTGAGATATGATATTACTTGTTGCTCTAGGATGGAGGCTCCAGACCTTCCCTTTTCATGCAAATTTAATGATAATGAAACCTTAGCTTCTTATGCTAATGGTATATATGATTACTATGATGTGGAACAAATAGAAGAATTTGTTGCTTTTAAGGCTGCTTATGAAATTGAATCTTTGTTTGAAAAGTATGAAGCTTTAGATGATGATGTTTATAGGCGTGAAAATCTTGATATACTTAGATATTGCTATGAAAATTATGAATACAATTACTATATTAATGCATTTATTGAGAAAGTCTCCGCTGTCCAAGAAGAGACTAATATTTTGTATGAAGCTATGGAAGAACAAATTGATGAAACAGTGAGCTCATTGGATGAAAAAGATGATGAGGAGAGCGAAGAACAAAAGGAGGAAGAGCGGATTAGCTACCCGTGCCCACCTTCTAATGAGAGTAACCCTCCAACTCATACATTATTTAATTCCCCTTCGTGCTTACCGAAGGATGATTGCTATGATGATTGCTATGATCCCTTGAATTTGTTTGAAATATCCCTTTTTGATGATGCTTGCTATGCTTGTGGCCAAGATGCCAATATGAATTATGCTTATGGAGATGAACTTGCTATAGTTCCTTATGTTAAACATGAAATTGTTTCTATTGCACCCACACATGATAGTCCTATTATCTTTTTGAATTCTCCCGACTACACTATATCGGAGAAGTTTGTGCTTATTAAGGATTATATTGAGGGGTTGCCTTTTACCATTGCACATGATGATTTTGGTAGATATAATATGCATGTGCTTGCTGCTCCTACTTGCAATTATTATGAGAGAGGAACTATGTCTCCACCTCTCTATGTTTCCAACAGGATAGAATTGCAAGAAACTGCTTATACTATGCATTGGCCTTTACTTGGTGTGCATGAATTGTTCTTTTATGACATGCCGATGCGTAGGAAGAGAGTTAGACTTCGTTGTTGCTTGATATATATTACTTTTTGCTCACTACTAAATTACAAATCATTGTTAATTAAAATTGGCTTTGATATACCTTGGGATCCAGGTGGATTCATTACTTGAACACTATATTCCTAGCTTAATTGCTTTAAAGAAAGTGATGCCAGAGAGACAACCCGGAAGTTTTAGAGAGTCATTTATTTCTGTTGAGTTCTTTTATATAGTTTAAAAAAAACAAAAATAAAGAGGGGAACCTAAAAACTTTCAAAAAAGGAAAGGGAAAGTGAGAAAGACAAGCATTGTTGAAGTGGGAGAGCTCCTTTAAATTTGTTCATGCTCACGGAAACTTTGTGAATCTTGATTACAGAAAGTTTTCATCAAAAATAATTATCCCCTTGTATAATTCCTTTGTATTATAAAAATAATGTGCTAAGGTTTGCCTTTAGGATGTTTACAATGCTTGTTGGTTTGTACGGTGCAGGACAGAAACTTTTGCTGCAGTGCGCGATTTTACATTTTTACCTGGAACGTCATTTGGTTCTGATTCCTTTTGCACTCTCTTTCTATATAACTTTTTTATTTTTCCTAATTTAGGAAGAATTTTTGGGGTAGCAGAAGTATGGTGGATGTTCAGATTACTACAGACTGTTCTGTTTTTGACAGATTCTGTTTTTGATGCATAGTTTGCTTGTTTTGATGAAACTATCAATTTACATCAATGGATTAAGCCATGGAAAAGCTATATTACAGTAGACACAATGCAAAAACAAAATATGAATTGTTTTGCAATAGTACTTAGAGTGGTGATTTGCTTTATTATACTAACGGATCTTACCGAGTTTTCTGTTGAAGTTTTGTGTGGATGAAGTGTCTAATCGAGGATGTCTCGATAGGAGGAAAAGGAAGAGAGGCAAGCGCTCAAGCTTGGGGATGCCTGAGGCACCCCAAGTAAATATTCAAGGAGACTCAAGCGTCTAAGCTTGGGGATGCCCCGGAAGGCATCCCCTCTTTCTTCAACAAGTATCGGTATGTTTTCGAATTCGTTTCGTTCATGCATTATGTGCAAGTCTTGGAGCGTCTTTTGCATTTAGTTTTCACTTTTCTTTTATGCACCATGCTGGTATGAGATAGTCCTTGGTTGATTTATAGAATGCTCATTGCACTTCACTTAAATCTTTTGAGTATGGCTTTATAGAATGCTTCATGTGCTTCACTTATATCGTTTGAAGTTTGGATTGCCTGTTTCCCTTTACATAGAAAACCGCCATTTGTAGAATGCTCTTTTGCTTCACTTATACTTGTTAGAGTGTGGGCATATCTTTTGTAGAAAGAATTAAACTCTCTTGCTTCACTTATATCTATTTATAGAGATGTCAGGAATTCGTCGTTCACACGGTTAGTCATAAAATCCTACATAAACTTGTAGATCGCTGAATATGATATGTTTGATTCGTTGCAATAGCTTTGTGATATGAAGGTGATGATATTAGAGTCATGCTAGTGGGTGGTTGTGGATTTGTAGAGACACTTGTGTTGAGGTTTGCAAATCCCGTAGCATGCACATATGGTAACCGTTGTGTGACAAATTTGAAGCATGGGGTGTTTCTTTGATTGTCTTCCTTATGAGTGGCGGTCGGGGACGAGCGATGGTCTTTTCCTACAAATCTATCCCCCTAGGGGCATGCGTAGTAGTACTTTTCTTCGAGGGCTAATAAACTTTTGCAATAATGATATGAGTTCTTTATGACTAATGTGAGTCCATGGATTATACGCACATTTACCTTTCCATCATTGCTAGCCTCTTCGGTACCGTGCATTGCCCTTTCTCACCTTGAGAGTTGGTGCAAAATTCGCCGGTGCATCCAAACCCCGTGATATGATACACTCTATCACGCATAAGCCTCATTATATCTTCCTCAAAACAGCCACCATACCTACCTATCATGGCATTTCCATAGCCATTCCGAGATATATTGCCATGCAACTTCCATCATCATCATATTCATGACTTGAGCATTCATTGTCATATTGCTTTGCATGATCGTAAGATAGCTGGCATGATGTTTTCATGGCTTGTCCATTTTTTGATGTCATTGCTACGCTAGATCATTGCACATCCCGGTACACCGCCAGAAGCATTCATATAGAGTCATATCTTTGTTCCAGTATCGAGTTGTAATATCGAGTTGTAAGTAAATAAAAGTGTGATGATCATCATTATTAGAGCATTGTCCCCAAAAAGAAAAAAGGAAAAAAAAGAAAGGTCAAAAAAAGGCCAAAGAAAAAAAGAAAAAGAAAAAAGAAAAAAAAGGAAAATAAATAAAAAGGGGCAATGTTACTATCTCTTTTTCCACACTTGTGCTTCAAAGTAGTACCATGTTCTTCATGTAGTGAGTCTCATATCTTGTGCTTCAAAGTAGCACCATGTTCTTCATATAGATTGTCTCCTATGTTGTCACTTTCACATACTAGTGGGAATTTTCATTATAGAACTTGGCTTGTATATTCCAACGATGGGCTTCCTCAAATTCCCTAGGTCTTCATGAGCAAGCAAGTTGGATGCACACCAACTTAGTTTCTTTTGTTGATCTTTCATACACTTATAGCTCTTAGTGCATCCGTTGCATGGCAATCCCTACTCCTCGCATTGACATCAATTGATGGGCATCTCCATAGCCCGTTGATTAGCCGCGTCGATGTGAGACTTTCTCCTTTTTTGTCTTCTCCACATAACCTCCATCATTATATTCTATTCCACCTATAGTGCTATATCCATGGCTTGCGCTCATGTATTGCGTGAGGGTTGAAAAGGCTGAAGCGCGTTAAAAAGTATGAACCAATTGCTTGGCTTGTCATCGGGGTTGTGCATGATGGGGGCATTTTGTGTGACGAAAATGAAGCATGGCCAAACTGTATGATTTTGTAGGGATAAGCTTGCTTTGGCCTTGTTGTTTTGAAAAGACATGATTGCTTTATTGGTACGCTCGAAGTATTTTATGTCAAATGATAGACTATTGCTTTGAATCACTCATGTCTTAATATTCATGCCATGATTAGACATATGATCAAGATTATGATAGGTAGCATTCCACATCAAAAATTATCTTTTTTATCATTTACCTACTCGAGGATGAGTAGGAATTAAGCTTGGGGATGCTGATACGTCTCCGTCGTATCTATAATTTTTGATTGTTCCATGCCAATATTATTCAACTTTCATATACTTTTGGCAACTTTTTATACTATTTTGGGACTAACATATTGATCCGATTGCTCAAAGCAGTTCTCATCATTGCATGTTTTATGTTTCGCAGAAACCCAATATCAAACGGAGTCCAAACGGGATAAAATGGACGGAGATTTTTGTGGAATATTTATGATTTTGGGAAGTAAATTCAGCATAAAACGGTGTCCGGGTGGCCACGAGACAGTAGCGCCCTCCCCTGGCGCGCCTCGGACTCTCGTGCGCCACCCGTAAGGCGGTTGATGCTCTTCTTTTGGCGCAAGAAAGCTAATTTTATGAGAAATATCTGGGCGAAAGATTCACCCTACTCGGAGTTATGGATCTCCGGATATTTAAGAAACGGTGAAGGGGTAGAATCTGAGAACGCAGAAACAGAGAGATAGATCCAATCTTGGAGGGGCTATTGCCCCTCCCACACCATGGGAGCCAAGGACCAGAGGGGGAACCCTTCTCCCATCTAGGGAGAAGGTCAAGGAAGAAGAAGAAGAAGGGGGGCTCTCTCCCCCTTGCTTCTGGTGGCGCCGGAACGCCGCCAGGGGCCATCATCATCACCGCGATCTTCACCGACACCTCTATCATCTTCACCAACGTCTCCATCACCTTCCCCCATCTCTATCAAGCGGTCCACTCTCCCACAACCCGCTATACCCACAAGTTGAACATGGTGCTTTATGCTTCATATTATTATCCAATGATGTGTTGCCATCCTATGATGTCTGAGTAGATTCCCGTTATCCTATCGGTGATTGATAAATTGCTATGATTGGTTTGAGTTGCATGTTTTATTATTGGTGCTGTCCTATGGTGCCCTCCGTGTCGCGCAAGCATGAGGGATTCCCGCTGTAGGGTTTGCAATATGTTTATGATTTGCTTATCGTGGGTTGCGTGAGTGACTGAAACACAAACCCGAGTAAGTAGGTTGTTTGCGTATGGGATAAAAGGGGACTTGATACTTTAATGCTATGGTTGGGTTTTACCTTAATGAATCTTTAGTAGTTGCAGATGCTTGCTAGAGTTCCAATCATAAGTGCATATGATCCAAGTAGAGAAAGTATGTTAGCTTATGCCTCTCCCTCAAATAGAATTACAATAGTGATTATCAGTCTAGTAACATAATCAATTGCTTAGGGACAACTCCACAACTCCTACCACCACTTTTCCGCACTCGCTATATTTACTTTATTGCTTCTTTATCTAAACAGCCCCTACTTTCTTTTTACGTGTTCTTTAATATCTTGCAAACCTATCCTATCACACCTACAAAGTACTTCTAGTTTCATACTTGTTCTAGGTAAAGCGAATGTCAAGCTGCGTAGAGTCGTATCAGTGGCCGATAGGACTTGTGAGAGTATTTGTTCTACCTTTAGCTCCTCGTTGGGTTCGACACTCTTACTTATCGAAAGAGGCTACAACTATCCCGTATACTTGCGGGTTATCAAGACTTGCCGCCAACTGGGAACTTAATCTTTGGGCCTCTAGAAATAATGCAAGCCTGTAACTAAAATACCTAGAAAGGTGAACTGATTCTTTAGGCCTCTACTAATAATGCAAGCCTGAAACTAAAATACCTAGAAAGGTGAACTGAATCTTTGGGCCTCTAGAAATAATGCAAGCCTGAAACTGAAATACCTAGAAAGGTGAACTGAATCTTTGGGCCTCTAGAAGGATTTATTACCTCCTCAAGCAGCATCAAACAATTCCATGTGTGCACCACAAATCTATACCAAGTTTGATCAGGATCTACTTTTCCAAATCAGAATTAGCGCTAGAGTGAGCAAGATCAATGATATGGTCGTGAGACAGAGAAGGAACGAACAAACTCACCCCTCTTGCGACCTCCCTGGTAGATGCGCCGCTGCCGCGCACGACAGAGGGAGAAAAACGACTGGTCAATCTTGAAGGCCGGAGCGGGGCGACCTTCGAAGGCCGGAGGGAGAGGGCAGCTGGAGTAGGGTGACGGAGGCCGGAAGGAGAGGGCAACCGGAGGAGAGAGAGGGCGAGCGGCGCTTGGGCGAGCGGCCCTATGGGGAACAGAGAGGATTCGTGCGAGAGGGTGGGCGATCTGGTGCGGGCAGGGGAGATTTTTTTAGTTCTCTTTTAGTGGGCCCGAGGATAACTAACCCAATTAGAACCTCTCCACCGGGCTATTTTTTTAGCTGGGTTAGAGCAAACTAGCTCAAACTAACACCTCTTATTTCGATAATTTGAGGCTATTTCAACCCAAACTAGCTCTAACTCAGGGATCCAAACAAAGAGGAGTGTTACTGTACATGCTACAGTGTGGACCATAGCACATTGTTTTTTATGGCCATATCATCACATTGTTTTCTCTTTGCTGGTTCCTTTGGCTACCGTGGTTCGCCTTCGCTTGGTTCACTGGAAATTCTTGTGGTTCGTGACTTCTTGGTTCACTTTGTCTTTGCCGTGGTTTGCACTCCTCCGACCTGAGTAGTAGTAGTAGTACTACTAGTATATACCGCATCATTCTTTGCTCCTTACTACTCTGACATGTGGGAGAGCCAGCATCTGGGTCGGCGTGTCATGCACCAAATTAGAGTGCGGAACAGAAGGGGGCATCACCCCGGTCGGAGCACCAGTAATTCATGACTATAGTGAGTGGTCATATCACAAGTCTTTCCAGCGAAGAAACCTGTGTCAAATCGCCTGACCCGACCTTTCCAAAGAAGATGTTTGAGAATCCATGCTCGCTCACCCTCCTCACCTCTCTGTCAAACCGCCTACTCGAAAACTGTCGTGCATACTGCCCGGGAAAAGCCCCGCCCTCAACTTTTAACTACGTGAAAATAGTTCGAGCTTGTTCGTTCTACATAAATACAGTACTTACTGTATGTTTATTCACCTGTGGGGCTATTCAATGAATGGAGGGGCGGGGAGAACAAGTGAACAATACTAGTACCACTAGTAGTAAGTAGGAGTCGTACAGTAGTCACCTTAAATAGAGAATTTCTTTTCTTTAATGCCACGTACACAAATTGAAACGCTTGTTGTGGAGAGAAAAAAGATAATCACTCCACAATATATGTAAGCAAGGGCCTGAGTGCTTGCTTTACTAGGGTTGCTCTCTTCATTCTCTCATCCTCTCTAGATATAAACAAGACAGCGGTAGCGACATTTTCTCTCTGCTCTGGTCACAGATCCGGCCGGATCCCTTCGGCCGGTGTGTGTAGAGGACTAAAAGGTGCATCGTTCACGCGGTCATCGCCGCCGAGGGAGGAAACCCACAGCTACCGGAGGGGCCCGATCCTCTGCCCTTGTCGTTCTTTCCGACACAGCGCCGGCTCAGGAGGTCCTCCGACCCTTCTTCCTCCGTGTCGTATTGTCCGCAGATCTGACCTGCCGCCGCCGACATCCCGGAGACCCTCGGGTATAAGTTCTTCGAAAGCGGCCTTGCTCTACTACCCCAGCTCCCCACGTGTCTGCATGTGCATCTCTTTCTACTCCCATCAGCTCTTCCAAAGCCACCTAAATTTTTACTATTATTAGAGGTAAAGCTACTTCATGCATTCGAATCTAGGGCTTTGTTCAAAAAACGAAGAAAGGGGGAAAGTTGTAGCATGAATCTAGGACTTTATTCAAAGAGGAAATAATATGGTGAAATTAGTAGAGACCGGATACCCCACCGGTCTCTTGGTGGAAAAGGGAAATAAAGGGAAAACGCAGTACAAACTGGATGAGGAACAGATCTATTATTGGTTGAAAAAAGGATAGAAAGTGGCGGCTGGTGGATAAGTCAACAGAGTATGTCCAGGATTAGATTTGCTGCCATCACCACTACAAAAAAAAGACACATCCGTGACATTTTGGGCCGAACGAATTTTTTTTCTGTCATACATATGACACTTCTATGACGATAATTGTGACAAAACCCGGTATCATCATAGATGTGGTGGGCTCCTACTTCTATGACAAAAAATCATGACAGAATATGGGCTTTTCGTCCTGGGTGGGCCAGAGACGTAGCTGCATGACATTATTTGGGCCGTCCATGACGGAAAAAACCATGGTAGAAGCAAGGGCGAGGAAAATTTCGGGGAGTTCCCGGTTACGGTGGGAGGTCGGGGCGGCGATGCGCGCTTTCTCTCGTCAGTGCAGCGCGCATGTGTGCGGCGTTGGCTCTAATCAACCCGAAGCGAGGCGTTAGGCTCTAATCAACCCAGCGATTGCAGACCGAACTCTACGTTCTTGAACCCGGCGATCGATCGATGGTGTTAACTAAACCTGATCGAGCGATTCCTTCCCTACTACTGCTAACTGAAGCCGATCGATTGGATGAACAGTGAGCGCTGCAGGGGGGGTTGGATGAACAATGAGCGGTGGTGTTGCCTCTGGATGAACAGGACCCCATGATGTTGAGGGCTGGATGAACAGTAGACGCTGGAGGGGTTCCCGTGGAGGGGTGGTTGAATAGGACCCCGTGGTGTGGAGGGCTGGATGAACAGTAGACGGTGGAGGGGTGGTTGAACAGTAGCCGGTGGAGTAGCGCGCGGTGGAGGCTGGATGGACAGGAGCCCGTGGAGGCTGGAGGAGGTCGACGGTAACCCGTGGAGGCTGGAGGAGGTCGACAGTGGAGATGAACAACATCTCGTGGAGTCCCGTTTTGCGGTACGCTACACCCCTCCCGATGAACAGGACCCCCGTTTCGATCGTAGCACTCCAACACAAGTCCGTTTCGTTTGTTTTGCGGTACGCCACACCCCTCCCGATCAACAGGACCCCCGTTTTGACCGTAGGAGGTCCGTTTCGTCTGTTTTGCGGTATGCCACACCCCTCCAGATCAACAGGACCCCCGTTTCGACCGTAGGAGGTCCGTTTTGTGCGTTTTGAAGTACGCCACACCCCTACCAATCAACAGGACCCCCGTTTCGACCGTAGAAGGTTCGTTTCTTCCGTTTTGCGGTACGCCACACCCCTCCCGATCAACAGGACCCTGTTCCGAATGTAGGAGGTCCGTTTCCTCCGTTCTGCGGTACGCCAGGCCTTGTTTCCATTGCCTGTTCCGTCCAAGCCCACCCGATGAACACGACCACGTATTCCGTTCCAACCCAGCCGGTTGGCTCCCACGCGATCCGTTGCCTCCCGATGAACACAACGCATTCTGTTGCCTCCCCATGAACACGACACATTCCGTTGCCTCACCATGAACACGACGACGACGCTGTTTCTCCATTCCGACCCAGCCATGTACACGAGCCCTGGCCGTATGTATGCGCGAGTAGGCGTTCGAGATCCCGCCCGTATGTACATATGTGGCCGTATTTTCTTTCTTGCACCCTAGTCGCTGTACGTACGTGTACATGCTACATGCGCGCCTCTACTACGACACGTACGCGCCTCTACTACAACACGTGCGCGCCTCTACATCGACCAGTATATATGTACGTACACGTTCGCGAATAGAATGACAACGCTACGTACGCTTCGACCAGGTGGGTCCCGACTCTTAGGCACTTCCTTGCGTGCAAAGATGTAGCTGGTGGGTCCCAGCAGTCAGGGGGTGAATCATTTTTTATTTTGCTCGGACGCACTACCTTGTGTGCGAAGATGTAGCCGGTGGGTCCCATCAGTCAGGGGGGCGAATCGTTTTTTTTGCCCGGACGCACTTCCTTGCATGCGAAGGTGTAGCTGGTGGGTCCCAGCAGTCAGGGGGCGAATCGTTTTTTTTTGCCCGGACCCACTTCCTTGCGTGCGAAGATGAAGCTGGTGGGTCCCAGCAGTCAGGGGGAAACATTTTTTCCGTGAAATACAGTGGCCCGTCCGGTGGGTCCCAGCTGTTAGGTGGAGGAATCTTTATTTTTCGGGTAATAAGGAGGCACTTCCTTGCTGCGGCCATGGACCCAGCTATCAGCCTCTCCACGTACAGTCCACGTCCGATGGAAGTTGTTCCTTGACCATGTTGACCAGGCCGCGTCGAGAGCACCACAGCGGTGGACGACGGCGAGGCCTAGGAAGGGGACGACGCGGAGCCGGGGAAGACACGACAGTGGAAGCCCGCACGGAGAGGAGTGCAAGGGTTCACTGGTTCGGCTGTGGTGTGAGGCTGCCATCGCCGCAGGGCCTGGCCAGCGGTGGGAATAGTAGTGGGCGGTGAGGCCTTCGCAGCAGCACAGCCGGCCACGGGAGGCAGGAGCATGCGGCACGACCGGCGCTGCTTTGGGCGGCTGGAGCACGAAGACCAGAGGTTGAAGAAGCACTACGGCCGTTGGATGGACATCGTACGGTCACTGGAGCTAGAATCGTTCATATGGACTAAGTTGACAAAGCCCTCCGTCCCCGTCAACTTAGTTGGCCCACAAGTCATCCTCCCACTATGGTGGGTCCCTGCTAGCAGGGGGTATTCATTTTTTTGTGCGTAATAAGGAGGCACTTCCCTGCGTGCGAAGATATAGCTGGTGGGTCCAACATGTCAGTGGGGGGAACGTTTTTTTCGCGAAATACATAGGCCCTTCCGGTGGGTCCTAGCTGTTAGGTGGAGGAATCATTATTTTGCGCGTACAGTCCACGGCCGATGGATGTCGTTCATTGACCACGTTGACCAGGCCGCGCCGAGAGCACCATGGCGGTGGACGACGGCGAGGGCTAGGAAGGGAACGACACGGAGCCGAGGAAGACTCGGCAATGGTTACCCACGCGGTGGGGAGTATGAGGGTTTACTGGTCTGGCTGCCGTTGTCGGAAAATAACAGGAGGTGTGGGTGAGTAGAGGAATGGCCTGGCCAAGAATGATGTAGGGTGGGCGGTGGCGGCAGTCGGCAAAGACAGCCGGCCACGGAGGCGGAGCAGCAGTCCCACCGAGCTGGTTTGGGCGGCCGAGCAAGAAGATCGGATACTAAAGAAGCGACGGCCGTTGGATTAACATCCAACGGTCACTGCTGCTAGAATCGTTTGTGGACTAAGTTGACAAAGCCAAAGTACACGTCAACCTTGTAGACCCACAAGTCAGCCTCCAAATTTGTCCCAAACAGCATACAGTCCGAAATTTCTAGCCAGATTCAAATTAAGTTTAAATCTAAATATACCTCAATTTAAATTCAATGAAATTTTACCCGCACAAAAACAATGAAATTTAAAATATCAAAATCTGAAAGAAAACAGTATTTTGGAACTAATTGCCTGTTTGCTGTATTCTTTCATTTTACAGCCCATTTATTATTACATATAGCCCATTTCTTATTACTTATAGCCCATTTTCTGGGCAAAATGCATCCCTCCTCGTCTTGCAAGATTTCCGGCCCAGCAGGGCGTAGAAAAGCAAGTAGGCCTACGTTGGTTATTCTGCAAAAAACAAAATAGCTGGCTAGCCATTTTCAGAAAGGAAAAAAACAAACTGGGCTGGTCATGTGCTAAACATATGAAATAAAAGCACAGGCTAGGCAGACCACGGGTCCCTTTAACCCAGCTTGATACCCTTCTCCGTCCCGAAAAAACAAAATTACTGCGCGTGCTGCTGGGTCCCTACTGTCATCCTCACCATGTACAGTCATCTCCTTATTCCTCTTGGTTGTTGACCATGTTGACAACACCGGAGGGCGGCGACGCGGCGAGCGAACCAAGGCGCAGGACGCTGGTGAGGCCTCGGACAGGAATCAACAGGAGCTGGGGAAGATCACAGCCAGCCGTGGGAGGCGGGAGCAGGCAGTCCCGCCGGCGCTGGTTTGGCTTTGGCAGCTCGAGGAAGAAGAGACTGAAGAAATGCGACAGACGTTGAATGTCAATCCAACGGTCAAGGTTGGCACAATCGTTTGTTGACTAAGCGGACGCCAAGTAGCATACTTTTTTATATATATAGGAAGAAAACTGCGAGGAAAACGCGTTCGTCTGCTGTCCTCCTCACTGGGAACATTCGCCACATAAGTGACTAGCACCCTTGGTTTTCAACCGAGAGGTCTTGGGTTCGAGGCCCAGGAACTCTCAATTTTGTCCTCATTCCTTCCTCACAAAAAAGGGAAAGAAAATCAAAGACTTGGGAAGGCGTACAGAACAAGCTAGTGTACCAGTAAGGAGACATTGCCGAGTTTTAGAAAAAAGAAAGACGTGCTCCTGTAGCTGGTTCGAATCCAAACCTAGACTATGACTATATATGGTGCTATGCTACTCTGCAAGTAATGAAACTGACATATCCAACGTTCGCTTCTCCTCTTCTCTACTTACTCGCCTAGCATCGAATCTCGCCGCGCAGAACCGTGTCCGCCGGCTGCTCATCCACCGCTGCTCTTGCAGGCAACAACCAGATATGCGCCAAGTCGCCACCCGTACCATCGCCTGTGGGTCTCATCACACCCACGCCGGCACGCGCACCGCAGCCGATTGTTCATCACAACCCGCTGCCGTTGGTGTGGTGCCACTGCTGCAAATCACGCAGAGTCATCCGTCGCGTCTCAACCACAATCCGCAACCCTGGCCGAGTCTTCTACACTTGCCCGAATCATGGGGTAATAATATGTTTAAGTGTTGTTTTGCTGCTTTCAGTTGCTGATTTTTTTAATAGTTTGGTTGATGATCTTCCAATTTGATTCGTGCAGAAAAGGGAAGATTCGTGTGATTTGTATTTTGGGAAGATTCTTGATGTGGGGAATGCAACTACGCTGATTATTTGGTTAGCCGAGGAATCCCAATACCAGCAGGTTGGGGTGTTGGACAAGTAACTGAAGGAACGGCAGAAGAGGAAGATGCCGAGCAGAAGGTTAAAGATGCAGTTCCTCTGATCATGGCCAAGCAATAGCTGCTGAACGGCCTTAACAGCTATGAGGAGATGAAAGAGCTTGTGAAGATAATGGGCAAATTCGATGTGCTCTGTAGGATGATTCTCTCTTTATTTGTAGTGTATGTAGCACTCGTGATGTATTCAGTGGCTACGACATGAGCACTTTGCTGAAACTAGTAACGAATGAAACCTGTGTAGCAGGCTGGGCGTAGTGTTGTGAACATCTAATGATTTCTATTAACGGAAATCGGGGGGTATCCCCTTTTGCTCATATAAATAAATAAATAGCAGAGGCCCTGTCGGGTCATCTTTGTTCTCATTCGAAGATGTCGAGCAAATTGCAGTCCGACAGCAAACTATGTCATCAAATTCAAGTTTCACAGCCAAATATGAGTACAACTAAACAACAATGTCATCATGTTTTAGTTGTCATACAATCACCAAACACAAATTAGCATACATAACAAGTGATGTTCTCACAATAAAATACTAAACAACATGTTCATCAGGTTTTAGTTGTCATAGCAAACACAATTTCACATAGTAGATAAAAAAACGTCTTTTGACAGGCAAATACGACAAAAGCAATGTAATCATCATCTGCAGCAGCAGCGTCAACATCTTCGTCATGTGTATCAGTCTGAATCGTAATTCCCCATGGTGTCATCTTCTTCTTCTTCCTCGAACGTTGGCTTCTTCTTGATCAACTCTTGTATGTCCACAGCACGATAGGCAATCTTTTCGCCAGCGTCATTGACGCGATGGTTCTCAAAGATATTAGGAACATCTGTGTTATCTTGTACATTAGGAGCAGTGTAAGCATCATCTTGTTGTGCAACTTCATTAAACGAATTCCTCTGCTCAAACCTTTGCAATACTCTCCAGTCATCGCTACGTGCAAATGTGTCTTCCAAGAAAAATATATGTGTTGCCTGATTTGCCAAAATAAAATGCTCGTTGGTCTGGTACACCACCTTGACATTGATGGATTTGAAATAATCATTAGCTCTGGGTTTTGCGATCCTGGAAAACAGGTTATACCAACGACAAAGACAATGTAACCACACACCGATGATCCTCAAATCGGAGATATCTCATGGCGAACAATGTTTGTTATGTTAGCATACATTTCAGTTGTCTCTTTGTCATACGTATCCGTGCTCATGATGGCACTGTTTTGTGTCTTCCTGCCTTCGTCTTGTGCAAGGGTGTTGTAGCGCATATCTCCAACAACGCAAGATTCATAATGTCTTACCCAAGTATCAGGACCCATTGCTAGTGAGTAAAGGGAATCATCAACTGCCTGCCCATCCTCCCGCATCTTCTTAACCTATGGTTAGAAAATAGACAAGCTGATCATCTTATGTACTCAATATATTAAAAAACTGACAATGCACTTCAAAAGCTTACATGGTTCTTGAACCATTTCGCAAATCCTGCCATAACCAGTTTGGCAATGTTTCTTGGATTTTGCGGCAGTAACTCCTCTTTGTAGATGTTGCACAACATAGTGATCACGTCAAACATCTAAATATATAAGAATGTGTTGCAAGTTTAGTAGATTATGATGTATAAGTTGTAGTATTGCACTTACTTGATATAAGGTAGTATCTCAGGATAGTTATTCAACACATACCAAACCATTTTGTCCAAATCTTTAGGTTTGTCCTCTTGTCGACTCTTCCCTGTAACTCGAATAGAATAATCGAAAACATTGAGCCTGAGATTGTCTTCACCCATCTCTTTGCTAAGCTGATCAGCTGTTTCAATGTATTTTGAGCAGAATGTCAACACTTCTGTAGCAATATAGGCCTCTGCAATGGAACCCTTGGGTCTAGCTTTGTTCCTAACATAGCCCTTGAAACTGCCTAGCCGCCTTTCAATAGGGTACATCCAGCCATCTTGTCTTCGGACCTCTAAGTAGTGCCTCATCGGGTAGATGAACAGCCAAATGCACCATCACATCAAAGAAGGCCGGAGGATATATCTTCTCAAGGTCGCATAGGATAGTTGGTATCTTGTCTCTAAGGCGCTCCAAAGCATCTATCTGATATTTCTACTCTGAGTTCCTTGAAGAATTGTCCCAACTCTTGCAATCGCTCAGATAAGTCGTAGGCGTCCCAATCCTCTAAGGATAACAAGTAAAACCCTTTGAAGTAGGACATGGCAGTCATGAGTTTTCAACCCTTGTACCTTGTTTCCATCTGCACTGACTCTCCTTTCACGGTTGGAAGCAAATCCATGTGGGAATCTCACACGTGATAGGACCTCACAGAATTCTTTTCTTTTTACCTTGTCCAAGACGTACACAGCTGGTGCCATATCCCGTGGTTTACCTTCATCATGCACCTGCAAATCCTTTCTGATACCAAGGTGTGTCAAATCAATCCTAGATTTTAAGGTATCTTTCGTCTTGCCTTCAATGTTAAGAAGTGTGCCGATAATGCTGTCACATATATTTTTCTCGATGTGCATCACATCAAGATTATGCCGCAGATCCAAATCTTTCCAATACTCCAAGTCCCACAAAGTGGACCTGCGCGTAATTAATAATCTCTCTTCTACCCTGCCATGCTTCCTTTTCCTGCTACCATTACCAGGATGGTTTCCTGGTGTAATATGCCTGACCTTCTCTAATTCCACTTGCAACTCATCGGCGGTGAACCTCTTTGGCGCACCACGGTTTTCATGCTTTGCATTGAACACATGTCTACGGTATTTTCTAGGATGAAGCTTGTCCTTGGCAAGGAAACGGCGGTGTCCAATGTAACGCTAAGTATTGCGTATGACAGCGGATTCCTGTCACAGCAAACACATGCATTGTAACCATGTGTCGTTCGCCCTGACATAGTGCCCAAAGTCGGATAATCATGGATGCACCAAATTACAACAACGCGCAGAAAGAAATCAGCTAGTGGGCTGCTATATAGGTATCGAGTGAGAACACCCTTCCATAGCTGTTGAAGTTCCTCCACAAGAGGCTCCATGAACAAATCAAAATCCTTTCCAGGACTTCTTGGACCTGGGATGAGCAAGGCCATCATGTAGTTTGATTCTTTGGTGCAGACATTTGGAGGCATGTTGTAAGGGATAACAAGCACTGGCCACATGCTATATGTGGCGCTCTAGTGGCCAAATGGGTTAAATCCATCTGAAGTTAAGCCAAGTCTAATGTTTCTCGGTCAAGACAAACTCTTTGTGTTTATCATTGAAGCTTTTCCACTCACTACCATGAGATGGATGGCTCATTACATTCTGATCTCTGTACTCCTGGTTCCTAGAATACCACAATACATCCTCTCTTGTTTCAGCATCATGAAACAACCTCTGCAATCTTGGTGTAATTGGAAAATGTCTCAAAACATTATGAGGAATCCTCTTCACATCATCGCCATCTTTCCATCTTGATGATTTGCATTTCGGGCATTCACTTAAGTTGGCATAATCCTTCCTAATGAACACAATTATTCTTACAAACATGGATCATATCATATCCAATTCCAACTGCATGAAGGAAATTCTTCATTTTACTGTAGGTGTGTGGCAGCTCAGACGCATCTGGGAAAGATTTGCGGAAAGCAGCCAACATCGCATCGAATGATTTGTTGGTCATCCGCTCAGATGTCTTCACCTGAAGAATGGTGACCATAGCTAAGAATATTGACAGCTTATTTCCTGGGGTGACAGCAACATTGCATTGTTCCAACATGGGGCCCACTGTTTTTCTTCTGGAGGTGAAAGTTCACGGAATGCACGAGCATTTTGTAGCATTGTTTCAATGTTGGTCAAACTCACGGGCTCCACCACCACCACCTCCTCCTCTTCCACCTGAGCATTAGGCAGATCAAGATGGTGATCTGCTGCTTCCACGTAGTCAATAACATTGACGTTCACAGCTTCACCATGATGAACCCACCTAGTATATGTGACCGACATCCCAAACAAGTGTAGATGATTTTGCATAGTTGACTGGGGTCTTGTAACTGAATTCATACAACTGCTACACGGGCAGAGCACATCTGATTTCGCACCACCATACTCAGCTCTGATAAAGTTCATGAAGTTTTCAACCCCCTCGACATATGCAGCCAAGAATCTTCGAGCAGAAGTTATCCAAGTCATGTCCATCTGTTAGACATACAAATTAGTTCTTCTACTAGATATTACAGGAAAAACATATATGCTTTTTTATGAAGTCCAGAAAAAAAATACCTAGGTCGATGTCTAAAGCTATGGCAAGATATTTGGCCGAGCAGATCTAAGTAACGAAATATATGTAAAGCTAATTCAACAAACATATTTGAGTGCTAAATTATGGCAGGCAGTTTCAGCAGTCAATGAGGCCGAGCACACAGCCATCGAACTATTGAAGGCCATCGCAGCAACAAGGGTCGAGTATAAAACGGTGTAGAGCTATTTCACCTAACAGATTGGCTACTAGACCATGGCAATCTACGTCACAATAAATATATGGCAGGATATTTTAGCAACTAATCAGCCTTGGCATGCCATCTCAGCTAAGCAGATTGAGTGCAGAACAGAGCAAGGAAGCTTCTTAAGCAGAGCATATTGACAGTAAACTACTTTGGCAAACAGTGAGATTAATAGCGTCTATCAGCTAACATTCAACGATGCACCGACATGAACGGGCCTCAGTCTAGAATGCGCGTACAGTGGGAGAAGCTAACTGCCGTGCGTCTCCACACGAACATCGCCAGCGGTGGCAACGTTGACCACCGTCCGCCTCCACAACAACGTAGCCAGAGGTGGTGGCGCGGCTAGAGGACGGCAGTCTACGAGAGCGTACTGTGGGAGCGAGAGGATCGTCGAACCGCGGCGCCGACGTATCAGCACGACGGGGAGGGTGGCTTTGGCGGAGCGAATGGAGTGGAGGGGGACAGGGGGGAGGGTGGTTTGGGGAATATTATTGGCTAGTTGGCGAAGGGCGTTGAATCGGTTGGGGAATTTTTGGGTGTGGGGGAGGATTTTCCGCGCGGTGGGTGGGGGGAGTTTCGTGCATGGTCGGTTTCTCCAAGTGCAGTCCCATGTGTCAGTGAAGAGGCAAGCCGAAGCGCATTCCGTTTGCGTGAGCCGTGTGAAGGACCGAACGTGTGTGGGGTGCAATGCGACTGCGACAGGAGTGCTATGAGTGTACTGCCTTTTTTCCTTTTAAACTAGGTGCTTCGCCACCTCAAAAACAAATTGTTGCTTCGCGGGATCCATCGATACTACTACTAGTAATCCGGTAATCCCGACTAAAACGGCGCGGCCGGGTCTTTTCCCACGCGATATGCTGGGAGGTTGGCTTAGTTGGGTTTTTTAGGACGAGTAATGCTACACCTACGTAATACCAGTTACATAATTAACGTAATGTGAAACGTGTGAGCTGTTGATTGTAGATTGGGGGGAGGGAGGGGCCCACCACCATGAAATTCAGGGGAGGAGAGAGAGAGAGAGGCAATTTACATTAACCCTTTCGTAGGTTCCCGTAGATGTAGAAAGATGTGAAATGCGTGAATGTGTAGTGGACGTACTATTGGAGTGCCTAAGATAATTTGTGTATGTATAGACCCTATGTGTTTATCTTACTTCGCATGTTAGATTTGTCTCGGTTCAATAAAAAGCAGAGTTGGTGATGATGGTGTGCCTGTCATCCTGCAATATAGGTCGTCCGATCTATATCTAACGGATAGGAAGGAAACTATGACAATTTACCCGTACTCCTCTCCACATTTGCAGATAAGGCTTTCCCTCGTTCATCCTTTTCTCCCACAAGATCTTGATCTTCCGTGCAACGCACGGGCATCTTGCTAGTACTCCTACAATATGTATATTATTGTGAAAGTTCATATACACCGGCCGAGATTAATGCAAACACGGCAGATTTTTATTACATTTCAAACTTTTAAAGGACAGAAAAATAAAAGAAACCCGACCCTAAACCTATTCTACGGCGACAACCGACTACCTCCATCTGCGATCTCTATGTACGGGGGCGGGGTTCAAGACCCGTGAAGTGAAGGTGCGGTCTCCGACGAGGAAGAGTAGAACACGGGATACGGACCAGCCAGTTGGCACACCATGCCCTGCCGCCTCCCATGCCCTACTCATCCTCGGAGGAGTCCCCGACCTCGGCGGTGCTGGACGTTGGATGGCGGCAAGTAGGACGCGTGGCTGACGGTGCTCCCGTTGTCGGCCGCCAGCGTGGCCACCGCTTGTGTGGTCGCGTCCGCATCCGGCTACGCCGCTATTGCGTCGCGAGAGGCGACTTGAGAGAGGGCGGCGACCTCGAGCTTCATCCCTGAAGACAAGCTCTCCCGGAGAGCGTTCGCACTTGCGGTCATGGCGGATGTGGTGCCAGGTAGGAGGACGATGCACTATGGTGTGGAGGTTAGCTGGGCGTTGCCGCTTTAAGTAGCGCATTCCAGTGAGGCCAAGCGTCCGGGTGCGTCAGTAAGTCGCCGGAGTTGGTTCCTCGGGCACCGAGCCTTTTAACGACGACATACGAACGGACGGCATGAATGCGGGTAGCTGGCGCCGGCTGGGAACGCGTTGTCCCACGGCACGAGGGACGAGGGTTTTGGTGTGCTAGGGTAGTCAGCTGCGGTCATGGCAAAGTTGGAGATGCCCTTTGCTCACATGCGATCCCTGCATGTCAAACCAAGATGACCTGGCATGGTCTCAGGTCCAGAAGATGCAGTTGGTCACGCTACACCACTCCGCGGACGCATCATGGCGCCCCGTGCATCCTCGACGAGCCGGGTGTTGGGGTGTGTTTGGATTGTGGCCAAAATGCACCTTACCAAAAATTTGGTGATGACCCAAAGATTGGTCTTTGTTTGGATGGTTGCCATTTTTTTGGCATGCCAATGAACTGTAGCCAACTCTAGTTCATTTTTCTTGCCAATGTCGGCCAAATCATGGGTAACCAATACCTCAACCAAATTTTTGGTCATGACCCAAAGAATGGTCTTTGTTTGGATGGTTGCCATTTCTTTGGCATGCCAATGAACTCTAGCCAACTCTAGTTCATTTTTCTTGCCAATGTCGGCCAAATCATGGGAACCAATACCTCAACCAAAATTTTGGCTACCCAATGCTTTGATGGGGCAACCTTGGGCACAAACCAAACATACCGCTGGTTGTGCCACAGCACTAACGCCACCCTCGGCACACTGAAACCGACCATGTCTAGCAACGATATGAGCATATCGCTCACCACGGTCGCCGTGTCCAGAGGCAGTGCTGGAGTTGCGCCCCGTTGTTGGCCCCAACGACCCACATGAACGGTTGTCTATGGTGAGGAGGTCGTGGGCCAGCTCCTCCATTGGACTAGTCTGCGTTACGTCGTCCCGACGGGTGTGCCCCACATGTCGGTTTCCCTGTTTTCCCGGCCATATTCGAGCGTCAGTGCTCCGCGTTGCGCATTAGGCCTTTCACTATGTAGGCCAAGTGAGATAACTTATTCTTTATTTGAGCCGTTCAAGTATAATCATGTGACATTTGCATATTTCTCATTCCTCTCCAACCCTCTTCTCCATCGATCATGTCGCCCTCCAGTCGAGTCCATCCTCCCGCATGCCTCATTTGAACATTCCGCCGAGTATCATTTTCATGTACCCACCCTAGTCCTCTTTCAATAGATCTCCGGACCCTGAGATGAAATCGAGAGGAGCGAGTGAAACACGTGATCCTAAGGCGGATTCAAAATTTTGAACCGGTGATCATAGAATCCGCAAATCATATATAAAGGGTATTCAATGTTCGTTTCGTTTTTGAACGTACAATATACTCCCTCCTATCCTTTCTAGTTTACATATAAGTTTTATGTGTAGTCAAAGTATCTCTACTTTGATCAAAAAGGTATCAACATTCAACAACGCCCAATCAATATTGTTAGATTCGTACGTACCCCTAGATTTGTACTCGAGATGGTTTCCAATTTGACTATTGACAAGATTAATAGTACATGAGATGTATAATGTGAAAATTATATCATTGGAAACTCCTTTCACATACGAATTTGACCGTATGCTTTGTGTAAGTTGCATGTCATATATTATTACTCTAACATTTGGTCAAACTTAGCCTCGAAAAATGCATTAGACCATGTAAGTTTCATGTCATATTACTCTAACATTTGTGTAAGTTGCATGTCATATATTATTACAACATTTGGTCAAAGTAGTATAGTGGAAGTGGATCCTCTGACGTAGGTATCCCTGCCTTACCCTCCCTTTCGGTCACTTACTGGCGGACCCCATGCTTGCTAGGCCCCGCATGTCAGTTACTCAATGGGTTCGGCCACGTCGAGGATCCTCATCCGTAGTATACTCCCTCTGGTTTTATTTACTCCGCATAAAACGGAGGGAGTGGTGGTATAATAAATGACGTGGGCGGGGGAGGGGAGGGACGTCGGTTTGGTCTCAACTGCGGTCCCACAAGCGAGCGAAAATGCAAGACAAAGTGCGTTTCATTTGGTGAGCAATGTGGAGGGTCCAGCGTGCCGGGCTGCAATGCGAACGCGGCAAGAGTGATGTACAGTCAAAACCGATTGACCGGTCGTCACCGGAACCACTATTCACACCAGAACCTTCGTTACTCGGACTAGGCCAGCCACTGCCCTAAAACCACACCAAATCTCCAGCCCATTCCCCCGCCTTTTGATCCCCTAGCCCGCATCAAGCGTCCCCTAGTTCGCCGGAAAGCCATGGTGCGCTGCAAGATCACTTACTACAAGATGCTGACGCTGGAGCGCCGCGCAGAAATCACGGCAGCGGTCGGCGCCACAGACCTTCATTCCCAAGCTCGCTTTGCGGCGGACCAATCCCCGAGTTCTCTGGAGCCAAGCTACGAGGAGGAGGAAGCCGATCCAATGTTCATGGCGGAGGTCGCGGCGCAGAAGGCCCCCGATGGGTATGAGACAATGGACGTCGACTTCGTACCGGTGTCCGAGTCCCCCATGGTGCAGGCGGACCAGCGGTTCAACATGGCGATACTAAAGGAGGACCAAGAGGCAGAGGCTCAACTTGACGCGGAGCACGCGCATGCCACTGCCATCGAATCTCTCCTGCAGGCGGAACCAGATGTCGTGGATGTGAACCGAGCGACGGAGACTCAACTTGAGGCGGAGCGCATGGATGCCCCTGCCATCGAGGCCCTCCTGCAGGCGGAACCGGACGTCCTGGACATGAACCGACCGGCAGAGGCTCGACTCGACGCAGAGCGTGCGGATGCTGCTCTCATTGACGCCCTCCTGCAGACAGAACCGCACGTCCTGGACTTGAACCGGGCGGCGGAGGCTCGACTCGACGCGGAGCGCGCGGATGCCGCTACCATCGAGGCCCTCCTGCAGGCGGAACTGGACGTCCTCGACTTGAATCGGGCTGTGCTCTCGTCCGTGCAGAGCGCCCGCATGCTCCGCTTGAACGAGTAGCTGGAGGCTGAGGACAACCACGGTGCGGAGACACACGTCGGCAGCGACGGCTGGTTCGCGCCGGCAGCCAAAGACGACGAGGCCGTCTCTTTCCGCGAGCAGTGATAGTTTTTCTTTATGTTGTTGTTTTTATGGATCTTTTGCTGTGTAAAAACGTATATTTGTTATGCAAGTCGCCTGACTTGGTTCAGTCTACCATTTCAGGCGGTTGGATGAATATCCTACGTCTCCTAACCCTTCTTTCCTTCTTCCTCACCTCTTCTTCTTCCCCAATAGACCACCGCACGGGCCGTATGTATACTCCCCAACATGCGGTTGGATAAACATACTCTATGAACGAAAATTATGTGTCAGCGATAGGATGGTTGAGTTTGGTTTGTTCACATGCAACAGCACGTGTCAGTGAGGGTGCGTTCCCTTGGTTGGGTTTGCGGTGTGCAGGAACGACTGTGTGAGGGTGCTTCGACCGCGGCGTGCAGGAGCGACCGCGTGAGGGTGCGGTGCGACTGCGTGAGGGTGCGGTGTGACCATGGCGTGCAGGAGCGACTGTGTGAGGGTGCGGTGCGACCGTGACAGCCGTGCGCAAGTGTACCTCCTTCTCATTTTGAAAACTTTAGGCAAGCTTGGCAAAAATGTGTGGCGAAGTTTGGCAATGCAAGGCCTAGACCCAAACAGGATAAGTACGTACGTACTAGGAGTACTAGTGTTAAAAAAGAAAGGCAGGGTTTTCCTTCGCGGGATTTAATCGATATAAATCCTCATTTCACGTGTCAATTAATGCGTATTTTTTTCTCCAAAGACCAAAGAGCTAACCATCTCACTCCTCATCGCTTGATTAATGCAGCGCCATGCAAACCAACCTTCTCACTTCCGCATGCATGCAGGGGATATTAATGTCCTTGGTTGCTAACCCCATCAATTTTGCCTCGATTAGTGTTAGTGGCCCTTTGCAAATTGTAATTTTGATATACTGGCCTTGTGTAAAAAAATGGAGGTAGTAACTATATTTGACTCCTTCCCCATTGCGGTGACGTCGACGATATCTTTTTTTTGTGTTATGGCGAAGTGCATTCGATGGAGAACACCATTGAGGAACACCATTGAACAACCGCCTTATTTGCATCCAGGAAGTACTACTCGGAGTACTAGTGCGGTGAGATGGTTTCTCGAAGAAGACGATGGAGAAGCGGGGTCAGCGAAGAGTGAAATGATGGTTGCTTCGTCCGTACTTTTGTGATTTGACACATCACTGCTTTGTGATTTGTGATAGAAGGGACATGGGAGTAGAATCTATGCTCTATACTGTACTACATGCGTCCAAGCATGGGAGAAAGAGGAGAGACGTTGCATTTTTCTATTCCTTCAATCAATCAATCAGGGAGCTTCGGTTCCATCTTTTTGGCTTTGGCAACACCGTCCACAATGGTTCCCATGATGCCAAAAGCTATTTTCACATTTGGCTACACATTGTGGATGCCCTTATATTGATCTAAAAAATTATAGAATCAAGATTAGTAAAAAGGAGGTGATTTTGCCGCACGGATGGCGGGGGAGGTTTCTTATTTGAGCAATGCTACATCCACATAATGGTTTACGTAAAGTTTCGAACTGATGTGATGTGGGACTATTTGATTGGATTAAAGGAGAGGATTAGGCCCACCCCACCTGAAAATTAGGGGGGGCATATATAGATTACATGGAAAGTATACGTAGCAGCTACGTAGCCCTTTGTAAGTCTAGGATTAGGCTTCTTACTTTCGGAGGACGTTGTCCTGGCGGTTTGCTAACATGCGGTCCCACGTGTCAGTGCTTTACCAAGCCGATCCGCGTCCCACATGAGGCAGAACAACAGCAGAAGCAACACGTGGTTAAGTTGAAGAAGATGAGGAGAAGCGGATTCAGCAGAGTGAAATGATGGTTGCTTCGTCCCTCAACTTCTTTTTAGCATTATTACTTCGTCCCTCCAACTTAATCTGCGGGAAAGGTGCAGCTTTGTGATTTGATGCCTCATTGCTCATTACTATGCGGCGCCATGGTGGGTGCTTCACCCCTGCTGCTCTGCATTGTATTCGGTATGTACGTGGACTGGTAGCTTGATGTCCCACATGTCGGCGAAAGGGACAAGAAGATTTATGAAAGCGAGCGCTCCACTCGTACGACAGAGGAGTAGACGACACGACGACCCAGTGAACTGTCACTTGGACTATATAGTACCATAGTTTTCCTGTTTCGCATGATCCATCGATACAAACCCGATTAAACAGGAAAGGGCAGGATTTTTCCCGCGCGGTAGATGATACTGGCCATACATTTCAAAGGCAATTTTAATGTATGCAAACTGAATAAGTATAAGTAACAATATGATATCTAGTAAAACGAAAAACACATATGATTTATTGTGTTAGAGTGTTGTCGGAGTAATGGGCCACGGGTAGGCCAACCCGAGTCCCAGAACCTTTCAAGACATTGGGGCAGGCTGCGCCCCGCAAGACCAGAGGTGACTCCAAGTTAAGCCGAGTCCCAGAGGCGACTCCAAGTTAAGCCGAGTCCCAGAGGCGACTCCAAGTTAAGCCGAGTCCCAGAGGCGACTCCCAGTCAAGCCGAGTCCCAGGGGCGACTCTCAGTTAAGCCGAGTCCCAGAGGCGACTCCAAGGAAGCCGAGTATGGGAAGTCGGCCCGCGGCTCCAACCACCCTGATAATTAAAGGCAGGCATGGCCACAGTGCGCCATACCCACGGAGATCTCCGCCCGGCGCGGCACTGTTGCCATGCCAGCCCTGACATCAGCCCTTGGGGCGAGGCCCTGTACCCATGACGGCCTGTCTGTACGGCCCAGAGACGGCGGGCCTACCACCAGCCGAGTCTCAAGACGGCGAGAGCGCCACGAGTCGGACCCGTTGGGAGTCGGCCCCCGGGAGTCGGCCGGCCCCTCCCACGGGCCCCACACGCCATTAACCAGACACGACGGGGGAATGGCAACAGTGATCGCCCATCAGGCGGCGGCACTGTTGCCGTGACCCCATGACCAAGCCCGCGTCATTAGAAGCACGGCGTTGAGTCCCACAGATACTTCATCATTAGCCACAAGACGATTCGGTGCCCCTCGGAGACTGATGAAGCCGGCGTTGTTCTACGTTTCTCTTTGGTGGAGTTGAGTCGTAGGAGAGCCGTACTATTAAGAGGGGGTCCGCGTCGGAAAGGTAGGGTGGAATCACACGTACACTTGCCCCTCCTTTCCTTGCACTTTGGAGCTACCCATCGTTATCGTGGTTGTGCGAAAAACTGACGACTACTGCTGTACTTGCGGTAGTACCGCAAGTACCAGCGATAGTACCGCGACAGGCCACGGTAGTACCGCCCCTCTGGGGCGGTAGTACCGCGGTACCTTGTCCTAGTGCCGCTCCGGTGCGGTAGTAGGGGCGGATGTAATTTTTTACATCCGCGCCCCTCACGGTAGTACCGCTCCATTGGTGCGGTAGTACCGCCGCACTCTGGCCTAGTGCCGCTCCGGTGCGGTAGTAGGGGCGGATGTAATTTTTTACATCCGCGGCACCCACGGTAGTACCGCTCGTCCAGCGCGGTAGTACCGCGGGGGCCCACGGTAGTACCGCTCCCTTGGAGTTGTAGTACCGTGGCCCTTCTGCCTAGTACCGCTGCGTCGCGGTAGTAGGCGCGGATGTAATTTTTTACATCCGTGCCTACCACGGTAGTACCGCGCCTTGCGCGGTAGTACCGCGTCGGGTTTTTGCACCACCCTAGTTTCTGCGAAGTAGGCACGGATGAAATTTGTTTCGTCGCGCCCTTCCTGTGTCGTGACCCTCCCGCCTTGCGGTAGTACCGCAAGGGGAGCGGAGTAATGCCGCCAGCCGTAGTAATTTACTTCTTCCTCGAGCTTGTTTCGGCTGTCAGCTGCCACGGTAGTACCGTGGTCACCCACGGTAGTACCATGGCGTCAGCGGTACCGCCGCCCCTTGAAGCGGTAGTACCGTGAGTCGCGCAGAACTAGTGGATAACGGTTGGATATTTTCCCCGACTATATAAGGGATGTCTTCTACCTCTAGTTGACTACCTCTTCCACCTCTAAGCTCCATTGTTGCTCCAAGCTCCATTTTCGCTCGATCTCTCTCCTAGCCAATCAAACTTGTTGATTTGCTCGGGATTGGGTGACAAGGGCCCGATCTACACTTCCACCAAAGGATATTTGATTTCCCCACTTATCCCTTGCGGATCTTGTTACTCTTGGGTGTTGAGCACCCTAGGCAGTTGAGGTCACCTCGAAGCCATACTCCATTGTGGTGAAGCTTCGTGGTGGTGGTGTTGTTGGGAGCCTCCGATTGTTGTGGAGATAGCCCCAACCTTGCTTGTAAAGGTTCGATGCCGCCTTCAAGGGCACCAATAGTGGAATCACGGCATCTCGCATCGTGTGAGGCGTGAGGAGAATCTGATGGCCCTAGTGGCTTCTTGGGGAGCATTGTGCCTCCACACCTCTAACGGAGACGTACTTGTTGGGGAGCGTAGTAATTTCAAAAATTTCCTCGCACACGCAAGATCATGGTGATGTATAGCAACGAGAGGGGAGAGTGTTGTCTCGTACCCTCGTAGACCCGGCGGAAGCGATCTGGCGTAGAGGAAGTAGTCGTATGTTCTCCTCGCGATCCGACCGATCCCGCGCCGTTACTCCGGCGCCCCCGAGTTCTTGACACACGTACAGCTCGATGACGTCCCTCATACTCCGATCCAGCCGAGTGTCGAGGGAGAGTTCCGTCAGCACGACGGCGTGGTGACGATCTTGATGTTCTACCGGCGCAGGGCTTCGCCTAAGCTTCGCGACGATATGACCGAGGTGGAATATGGTGGAGGGGGGCACCACACACGGCTAAGGAACGATCCGTAGATCAAACTTGTGTATCCTAGGGTGCCCCCTGCCCCCGTATATAAAGGAGGGAGGGGGGAGGTGCGGCCGGCCCAAGGGAGGCGCGCCGGAGGAGTCCTACTCCCACCGGGAGTAGGACTCCTTCCCCTTTCCTAGTTGGAGTAGGATTGGGGGAGGGGAAGAGGAAGGGGCGCCGCCCCCTCCTTGTCCTATTCGGACTAGGGGAGGGGGCGCCGGCCTGCCCGGCCGGCCCTCCTCTTCTCCCTCGAGGCCCACTAAGGCCCATTTAGTTCCGGGGGTTCGGTAACCTCCGGTACTCGATAAATTCGATTTCACCCGAACCATTCCGGACTCCAAATATAGGCTTCCAATATATCAATCTTTATGTCTCGACCATTTGAGACTCCTCGTCATGTCCGTGATCACATCCGGGACTCGAACTTCTTCGGTACATCAAAATACATAAACTCATAATAACCGCCATCAAAACCTTAAGCGTGCAGGACCCTACGGTTCGAGAACAATGTAGACATGACCGAGACCGTCTCGGTCAATAACCAACAGCGGACCTGGATGCCCATATTGGTTCCTACATATTCTACGAAGATCTTTATCGGTCGACCGCATAACAACATCGTTGTTCCTTTGTCATCGGTATGTTACTTGCCCGAGATTTGATCGTCGGTATCCAATACCTAGTTCAATCTCGTTACGCAAGTCTCTTTACTCGTTCCGTAATACATCATCTCACAGCTAACTCATTAGTTGTAATGCTTGCAAGGCTTCATGATGTGTATTACCGAGAGGGCCCAGAGATACCTCTCCGACAATCGGAGTGACAAAACCTAATCTCAAATACGCCAACCCAACATCTGCCTTTGGAGACACTGTAGTACTCCTTTATAATCACCCGATTCGTTGTGACGTTTGGTAGCACCAAAGTGTTCCTCCGGTAAATGGGAGTTGCATAATCTCATAGTTACAGGAACATGTATAAGTCATGGATAAAAGCGGTAGCAACATACTAAGCGATCGAGTGCTAAGCTAATGGAATGGGCCATGTCAATCGATCATTCTACTAATGATGTGACCTTGTTAATCAAATAACAACTCTTTGTTCATGGTTAGGAAACATAACCATCTTTGATTAACAAGCTAGTCTAGTAGAGGCATACTAGTGACATGTTGTTTGTTTATGCATTCACACATGTATCATGTTTCCGATTAATACAATTCCAGCATGAATGATAAACATTTATCATGAAATAAGGAAATAAATAATAACTTTATTATTGCCTCTAGGGCATATTTCCTTGATCTCCCACTTGCACTAGAGTCAATAATCTAGATTACATAGTAATGATTCTAACACCCATGGAGTCTTGGTGCTGATCATGTTTTGCTCGTGGAAGAGGCTTAGTCAACGGTGCGCAACATTCAGATCCGTATGTATCTTGCAAATCTCTATGTCTCCCACGGACTAAGTCCGGATGGAATTGAAGCGTCTCTTGATGTGCTTGGTCCTCTTGTGAAATCTGGATTCCTTCGCTAAGGCAATTGCTCCATATTGTCACGAAGATTTTCATTGGACCCGATGCACTAGGTATGACACCTAGATCGGATATGAACTCCTTCATCCGCACTCCTTCATTAGCTGCTTCGAAGCTGCTATGTACTCCGCTTCACATGTAGATCCCTTCCACGACGCTTTGTTTAGAACTGCACCAACTTACAGCTCCTCCGTTTAGTGTAAATCACGTATCCGGTCTGCGATTTAGAATCGTCCGGATCGGTGTCAAAGCTTGCATCAACGTAACTGCCACGATGAGCTCTTTGTCACCTCCATATACGAGAAACATATCCTTAGTCCTTTTCGGTATTTCAGGATGTTCTTGACCGATGTCCATGATCCACTCCTAGATTACTTTGGTACCTCCTGCTAAACTTATAGCAAGGCACACATCAGGTCTGGTACACAAGATTGCATACATGATAGAGCCTATGGCTGAAGCATAGGAACATCTTTCATTTTCTCTCTATCTTCTGCAGTGGTGGGGCATTGAGTCTTACTCAACTTCACACCTTGTAACACAGGCAAGAACCCTTTCTTTGCTTGATCCATTTTGAACTTCTTCAAAATTTTGTCAAGGTATGTGCTTTGTGAAAGTCAATTAAGCATCTTGATCTATCTCTATAGATCTTAATGCCCAATATGTAAGCAGCTTCACCGAGGTCTTTCATTGAAAAACTCTTATTCAAGTATCCCTTTATGCTATCCAGAATTCTATATCATTTCCGATCAGCAATATGTCATCTACATATAATATCGAAATGCTACTGAGCTCCCACTCACTTTCTTGTAAATCTGAGGCTTCTCCAAAAGTGCAGATAAACCCAAATGCTTTGATCACACTATCAAAGCATTTATTCCAACTCGAGATGCTTGCACCAGTCCATAGATGGATCGCCGGAGCTTGCATACTTTGTTAGCTCCTTTGGATCGATAAAACCTTCGGTTGCATCATATACAACTCTTCTTCCGTAAATCCATTCAGAATGCAGTCTTTACATCCATTTGCCAAATTTCATAATCATAAAATGCAGCAATTGCTAACATGATTCGGACAGACTTAAGCATCGCTCACGGTGAGAAGGTCTCATCGTAGTCAATCCCTTGAACTTGTCGAAAATCCTTTGCGACAAGTCGAGCTTTGTAACGATAACATTACCGTCGGCGTCGGTCTTCTTCTTGAAGATCCACTTGTTTTCTATTGCTTGCCTACCCTCGGGCAAGTCAACCAAAGTCCATACTTTGTTTTCATACATGGATCCCATCTCAGATTTCATGGCCTCAAGCCATTTTATGGAATCTGGGCTCACCATCGCTTCTTCATAGTTCGTGGGTTCATCATGATCTAGTAGCATGATTTCGAACAGGATTACCGTACCACTCAGTGCGGATCTTACTCTGGTTGATCTACGTGGTTACGTAGTAACTTGATCTCAAGTTTCATGATCAATATCATCAACATCCTCACTACTTGGTGTAGATGTCTCGAAAACCGGTTTCGCGACGAACTACTTTCAAGTAAGGGAGAAGGTACAATTACCTCATCAAGTTCTACTTTCCTCCCACTCACTTCTTTCGAGAGAAACTCCTTCTCTAGAAAGGATCCATTCTTAGCAACGAATGTCTTGCCTTCGGATCTGTGATAGAAGGTGTACCCAACTGTCTCCTTTGGGTATCCTATGAAGACACATTTCTCCGATTTGGGTTCGAGCTTATCGGGTTGAAGCTTTTTCACATAAGCATCGCATCCCCAAACTTTAAGAAACGACAACTTTGGTTTCTTGCCAAACCACAGTTCATAAGGTGTCGTCTCAACGGTTTCGACGGTGTTCTATTCAGTGTGAATGCGGCCGTCTCTAGAGCATAACCCCAAAACGATAGCGGTAAATCAGTAAGAGACATCATAGATCGCACCATATCTAGTAAAGTGCGATTCGACATTCGGACTCACCATTACGTTGTGGTGTTCCGGTGGCGTGAGTTCTAAACTATTCGCATTGTTTCAAATGTAGACCAAACTCGTAACTCAAATATTCACCTCCACGATCGGATCGTAGAAATTTAATTTTCTTGTTACGATGATTTTCAACTTCACTCTGAAATTCTTTGAACTTTTCAAATGTTTCAGACTTATGTTTTATTAAGTAGATATACCCATATCCGCTTAAGTCATCTGTGAAGGTGAGAAAATAACGATATCCGCCACGAGCCTCAACATTCATCGGACCACATACATCTATATGTATGATTTCCAACAAATCTGTTGCTCTCTCCATAGTACCGAGAACGGGGTTTTAGTCATCTTGCCCATAAGGCACGGTTCGCAAGTGCCAAGTGATTCATAATCAAGTGACTCCAAAAGTCCATCAGTATGGAGTTTCTTCATGCGCTTTACACCGATATGACTTAAACGGCAAGCCACAAATAAGTTGCACTATCATTATCAACTCTGCATCTTTTGGTTTCAACATTATGAATATGTGTATCACTACTATCGAGATTCATCAAAATAGACCACTCTTCAAGGGTGCATGACCATAAAAGATATTACTCATATAAATAGAACAACCATTATTCTCGATTTAAATGAATAACCGTCTCGCATCAAACAAGATCCAGATATAATGTTCATGCTCAACGCAGCACCAAATAACAATTATTTAGGTCTAAAACTAATCCGAAGGTAGATGTAGAGGTAGCGTGCCGACCGCGATCACATCGACTTTGGAACCATTTCCACGCGCGCCGTCACCTCGTCCTTTGCGGTGTTAAGCAATCCGTAGTCCTGCTTTGAGTTGCAAATATTAGCAATGTAACCAGATCAAATACCGGATGCTCTGCGAGCTCTAGTAAGGTACACATCAATAACATGTATATCACATATACCTTTGTTCACCTTGCCATCCTTCTTATCCGCCAAATACTTAGGGCAGTTCCGCTTCGGACTACCGATCGCTTGCGAGAAGCACTCGATTTCAGGCTTAGGTCCAGACTTGGGTTTCTTCTCTGAGCGACAACTTGTTTGCTGTTCTTCTTGAAGTTCCTTCTTCTTCCCTTTGCCTTTCTTCTTGAAACTAGTGGTCTTATTGACCATCAACACTTGATGCTCCTTCTTGATTTCTACCTCCGCAGCCTTTAGCATTGCGAAGAGCTCGGTATAGTCTTTACTAACCCTTGCATATTATAGTTCATCACGAAGCCTTTGTAGCTTGGTGGTAGTGATTGAAGAATTCATCAATGACACAATCATCCGGAAGATTAACTCCCAATTGCGTCAAGTGATTGTAGTACCCGACATTACGAGTATGTGCTCACTAATGAACTATTCTCCTCCATCTTGCAGCTATAGAACTTATTGGAGACTTCATATCTCTCAATCCGGGCATTCTGTTGGAATATTAACTTCAACTCTGGAACATCTCATATGCTCCATGACGTTCAAAACGTCGTTGAAGTCCCGGTTCTAAGCCGTAAAGCATGGCACATTGAACTATAGAGTAGTCATCAGCTTTGCTCTCGCCAGACGTTCACAACATCCGGTGTTGCTCGATGCGGGCCTCGCACCCAGCGGTGCATCCAGGCGTAACTCTTACATGCAGCAATGAGGATGATCCTCAAATTCTGGACCCGATCCGTGTAATTGCTACCATCATCTTTCAACTTTGCTTTCTCAAGGAACGCATTAAAATTCAACGGAACAACAAAGACGAGCCATCTATCTACAAACAAACATAAACAAGCAAGATACTATCGGTACTAAGTTCATGATAAATTTAAGTTCAATTAATCATATTACTTAAGAACTCCCACTTAGATAGACATCCTCTAGTCATCTTAAGTGATCACGTGATCCAAATCAACTAAACCATAACCGATCATCACGTGAAATGGAGTAGTTTTCAATGGTGAACATCTTATGTTGATCATATCTACTATATGATTCACGCCGACCTTTCGGTCTCCGTGTTCCGAGGCCATATCTGCATATGCTAGGCTCGTCAAGTATAACCCGAGTATTCTGCGTGTGCAAAACTGGCTTGCACCCGTTGTAGATGGACGAGAGATTATCACACCCGATCATCACGTGGTGTCTGGGCACGACGAACTTTGGCAACGGTGCATACTCGGGGAGAACACTTCTTGATAATTTAGTGAGAGATCATCTTATAATGCTACCGTCAATCAAAGCAAGATAAGATGCATAAAGGATAAACATCACATGCAAATCAATATAAGTGATATGATATGGCCATCATCATCTTGTGCTTCGTGATCTTCATCTCCGCAGCACCACCATGATCACCATCGTCACCGGCGCGACACCTTGATCTCCATCGTAGCATCGTTGTCGTCTCGCCAAACTTATGCTTCTATGACTATCGCTACCGCTTAGTGATAAAGTAAAGCATTACAGGGCGATTGCATTGCATACAATAAAGCGACAACCATATGGCTCTGCCGATTGCCGATAACCGGTTACAAAACATGATCATCTCATACAATAGCATCACGTCTTGACCATATCACATCACAACATGCCCCGCAAAAACAAGTTAGGCGTCCTCTACTTTGTTGTTGCAAATTTTACGTGGCTGCTACGGGCTTAAGCAAGAACCAATCTCACCTCGCATCAAAACCACAACGATACTTCGTCAAATAGACTCCGTTTTAACCTTCTCAAGGACCGGCGTAGCCACACTCGGTTCAACTAAAGTGAGAGATCGAGACACCCACCAGTCACCTTTAAGCAACGAGTGCTCGTGGCGGTGAAACCAGTCTCGCGTAAGCGTCTGCGTAATGTCGGTCAGGGCGCTTCATCTCACAATACCGCTGAACCAAAGTATGACATGCTGGTAGGTAGTATGACTTGTATCGCCCACAACTCACTTGTGTTCTACTCGTGCAAAACATCAAACCATAAAAACCTAGGCTCGGATGCCACCGTAGGGGAACGTAGTAATTTCAAAAATTTCCTACGCACACGCAAGATCATGGTGATGTATAGCAACAAGAGGGAGAGTGTTGTCTCGTACCCTCGTGACCCGGCGAAGCGATCACAACGTAGAGGAAGTAGTCGACGTTCTCCTCACGATCCGACCGATTCGGCGCCGTTACTCCGGCGCCCGAGTTCTTGACACACGTACAGCTCGATGGCGTCCCTCGTACTCGATCCAGCCGAGTGTCGAGGGAGAGTTCCACAAGACGACGGCGTGGTGGCGATCTTGATGTTCTACGGCGCAGGGCTTCGCCTAAGCTTGCGACGATATGACCGAGGTGGAATATGGTGGAGGGGGCACCGCACATGGCTAAGGAACGATCCGTAGATCAAACTTGTGTATCCTAGGGTGCCCCCTGCCCCAGATATAAAGGAGGGAGGGGGAGGTGCGGCGGCCCAAGGGGCGCGCAGAGGAGTCCTACTCCCACCGGAGTAGGACTCCCCCCTTCCTAGTTGGAGTAGGATTGGGGAGGGAAGAGGAAGGGGGCGCCCCCCTCCTTGTCCTATTCGGACTAGGGGAGGCGGCGCGGCCTGCCCTGGCCGCCCCTCCTCTTCTCCCTCGAGGCCCACTAAGGCCCATTTAGTTCCCGGGGGTTCGGTAACCTCCGGTACTCTCAAGAATTCGATTTCACCCGAACCATTCCGGACTCAAATATAGGCTTCCAATATATCAATCTTTATGTCTCGACCATTTCAAGACTCCTCGTCATGTCCGTGATCACATCCGGACTCGAACTTCTTCGGTACATCAAAATACATAAACTCATAATAAGCATCATCGAAACCTTAAGCGTGCGGACCCTACGTTTGAGAACAATGTAGACATGACCGAGACACGTCTCCGGTCAATAACCAACAGCGGGACCTGGATGCCCATATTGGTTCCTACATATTCTCTGAAGATCTTTATCGGTCGACCGCATAAGAACATCGTTGTTCCTTTGTCATCGGTATGTTACTTGCCCGAGATTCGATCGTCGGTATCAATACCTAGTTCAATCTCGTTACGCAAGTCTCTTTACTCGTTCCGTAATACATCATCTCACAGCTAACTCATTAGCTGTAATGCTTGCAAGGCTTGATGATGTGTATTACCGAGAGGGCCCAGAGATACCTCTCCGACAATCGGAGTGACAAAACCTAATCTCAAATCGCCAACCCAACATCCGCCTTTGGAGACACCTGTAGTACTCCTTTATAATCACCCGATTCGTTGTGACGTTTGGTAGCACCAAAGTGTTCCTCCGTAAACAGGAGTTGCATAATCTCATAGTTACAGGAACATGTATAAGTCATGGATAAAAGCAGTAGCAACATACTAAGCGATCGAAAGTGCTAAGCTAATGGAATGGGTCATGTCAATCGATCATTCTACTAATGATGTGACCTTGTTAATCAAATAACAACTCTTTGTTCATGGTTAGGAAACATAACCATCTTTGATTAACAAGCTAGTCTAGTAGAGGCATACTAGTGACATGTTGTTTGTTTATGCATTCACACATGTATCATGTTTCCGGTTAATACAATTCCAGCATGAATGATAAACATTTATCATGAAATAAGGAAATAAATAATAACTTTATTATTGCCTCTAGGGCATATTTCCTTCAGTACTTCCCCTCAAAAGGAAGGAACTCCGATAACACATCCTCGTCTTCACCGTCTCCACTCTTGGTTATTCCGTGCCTTTACTTTCGCAAGCTTACTTATTGTTTCATCTCTTGCTTGCTTGCGTGCTAGTTGTTATTGCATCATATAGGTTGGTCACTTAGTTGCATATCTAGACAACCTATTTGTTGCAAAGTTTAACTTGGTAAAGAAAAGCTTAAAATTGTTAGTTGCCTATTCACCCCCCCCCCTCTAGTCAACCATATCGATCCTTTCAATTGGTATCAGAGCCTCGTCTCTTTATTAAGGACTTTACCGTCTGAAGAGTATGGTTGACACCAACGATGGTGTGGAGGAACAGTCCGGTGTGAATCCCATCTCATCTTCGGCCGAAGGGGGAACCTCGGTCTGTCATGAGGAGTTCAATGTGGCTTTTGACACATTGAAAACCTCCATGATGGCCGAGGTTAAAAGCATGTTTAATGATTTCTTAGAGGGACTTAAATTATCTACCGCACCTATGAAAGTGGGTGATCCTACTAACAAGGTGACGGATGCTTTCTCCGACAAGGGGGAAGCTAACAATGAAAAGAATCCTTCTACTAGTGGTAGAAATGGCACCGGCATCTTTGCCCATGTGGAACCCCCGGTTTATGGAGGGCCAATCCCCTCCACTCATTTGAATCATGCCGGTCCACCTCCTAAGTATGAAAAACATGCAGATTTTGATAATTGGGTCTATCGCTTTAAGCGTCATTTGAAACATGTGAACACTAACCTTTGGAGAGTTATTGAAGAAGGTTTCAATCCTCATGACCCCAAGCAACTTCACCCCTCGATAAGCCGTGGACAATCAATTCAATGAGAGTGCTCTCTTCATCATCCAAGATGCAATCCTTCCCGAAGATCTCCCTCACCTCCGACCCCATGTCGTGGCTAAAGAAGCATGGAAATGTGTCGAGGGTCTCTATCGTGGAAGTGCTAGCATCCAACGGTCCAACTATGAAGTGGTGCAAGATGAAGCCGACGAGTTTGCAATGAAAGAAGATGAAGAACCTCGTGAGCTCTTTCAAGAGTGACCAAACTCATGGGGCACTTCGAGATCATGGAAGCAAGGACACGGATGACAATTGGATCAAGCGGAAGTTCCTCAAGGCCATGATGCCCTACAACAAAGCCATGTCCTCCGTCATTCATCAACGACCGGACTTCCACACCATGACCTCAAGTGAAGTGTTGGATGAGTTCGTTGCAATGAGCATCTTGGACAAGACCGCCGACAATGCGGTGCTCCGTTCTCAAAGAGCTAAGAAGCCTAACCTTGCATTGAAGGCCAAGGTCATTGTCAAAGAAGAGGAAGAAGTGGAAGATGAGGAAAGCAACCCCGAAGACACCAAGTTTGACTACCATGAGCACATGGCCCTTGCTTCAAGACAATTTTGGAGCAAGAAGAGCTCAAGACCCAACTTCAACAAGAACAACTCAAGTGGCGTCAAGGGCAAGCAACGAGTTAGAACTTGCTTCAACTGTGGCAATGTGAGTCATTTTATTGCGGATTGTCCTTACGAGAAGCGGGAAGACAATGGCGGCAAGTTCATTCGGAAAGACAAGGCCAAGTCCGTCCCCAACAAGAACAACTTCGCCAAGAAGACTCCCACTCGTGGGTTGGTGGTTCAAGAAGAATACCAAGAGGATGACGACGATGATGAGAATGAAGAAGCAACGGCCATGGCATCCATTGCCATTGGCACTCCCCGGGTGTCTCTCTTCGAATCACCCAACGAAAACATCACCGCTAGATGCCTCATGGCTAAAGCTTCAAACAAGGTAACCCCCAACATCACAACCACCATCATTATTAATCCCTCCGTGGAGGATTGCATTGATGGACATGTTGAGTCTAATGAGGAAGTGAATGAATTTGAGTCCTTTATGAGTAAGCTCAAGGGAAAGTCCAAGAAGCACTTTGTTGCTCTCTTGGAACAACTTGGTGAGGCCAATGACATGATCGAGGCTCACGAAGAAACCATCTCCAAGATGGAAGGTCATAGTCGTGACTATGCCGATGAGATATCGGACCTCTCTAATGCTCTTGAGGAAGAGCGTGTGCATCATTTGACTCTTGAGGAGTCACACAATGATGACCATGCTAAGTTAAGGAAAGATCTTGATCATGCTCTTGTTATGTCGCGTGTGCTAACCTCCGAGAAGGCTAAACTTGGGGTTGATCATGCTAGACTCAAAGAGGAGTTTGAAATACTTGACAAGGCCCACAAGGCCTTGAAGGGTGCTCATGCTAGCCTCAAAGAGTCTCATGCTCAACTCCAAGTTAAGCTAATCAAGGAAAAGGCCACCTTTCCTCATATGGTATTAATTGATAATGCATGTGCTACTAACCCTTGTTGTGAGCATGTGCATCTTGTGGAGGAAAATGCCAAGTTTAAAGATCAACTTGAGAAGGGCCTTGTGACTTGCATTCAAGGTGAGAAAAACCTCAACGACCTTTTGAGCAATCAAAAGGAAGTTGTGAAAAAAAGGAATTGGGTTTGCACCCAAGTCCAAGAGCAAGAAGAAGAAGAACAACAAGGCCAATCGTCCTCCTCCCCTCAAACAAACGTTCGTGAAAGAGGGATAGGGTGCCTCTAAGAAGAAGAAGGAGAAAGTGAAGGAAGTTGATGTCCAAAAGGGCAAGAACGTTTCCTCAAACAAAGCCGGCGACTTTAACCCTTCATATGTGTTGTGCCGTGCTAGTGATGGACATGTTTATGCTAAATTTGTTGGTTCTCCTTATGAGTACATTGAATGGTATATTTGGGTTCCCAAGACCCTTGTTACTAACATCAAAGGACCCATTACTAAATGGGTACCTAAAACCAAGCATTGATCTCGTGTAGGTGTTTGCTTCGGTGGGGATCATGGTTGCTCGATAGTGGAGCAACAAATCATATGACCGGAGCAAGGACTTGGTGGTGGATGTGCAAGAGATTCCATCTATGCCCACCAATGTCGAGTGGGGTGATGCATCACATTCTAAGGTATTGGGTCTCGGCAAGGTTGTCATTTCTCCCGATCTAACGATCGAGAAAGTCATGCTTGTTGAGTCCCTTGCATTCAATTTACTTTCCGTTCGTCAACTTGCACTCATGGGCTTTGCCACATTCTTTGATATTGATACTGTGGCCCTCTTGTGGAGCAAGACTCTTAAAGTAGCCTTTGTTGGGCATGTCGAGAACGGTCTCTATGTGGTTAACTTTTCGGAGCAACCCACTAAGACCGCGACATGCCTAATGGCTAAAGTTGACGTGGGATGGCTTTGGCATCGCCGTTAAGCCCACGTCAATATGAGATCTTTGCAAAGTCTCCTCAAGGGGGACCATGTTCGTGGACTAACAAATGTGAGTTTTGCCAAAGATCGTGCTTGCGGTGCTTGTATCAAGGAAAGCTTCATGAAAGGCTCATCCTCCTCAACCATCATCTACTCGAAGAGACCCTTGGAGCTCCTTCACATGGATCTCTTTGGGCCTCCATCTTTGATAGTCTTGGAGGAAGAAAGTATTGCTTGGTGATTGTGGATGATTATTCAAGATACACTTGGGTATACTTCTTCAAGAGGAAGAGTGAGACCCAACAAACCGTCATCAACTTTGCAAATGAAGCTCAACGTCAACATGATGCAAAGATCTTGACAATAAGAAGCGACAACGGCACCGAAGTTCAAGAACTACACCTTGGATGAGTTTCTTAGTGACGAGGGATCAAGCATCAATATGGCACCTTATACCCCTCAACAAAATGGTGTTGCGGAGAGGAAGAACCGGACGTTGATGGATGCGGCAAGGACCATGATGGCGGAGTTCAAGTCTCCATACAACTTTTGGGCCGAAGCCATCAACACCGCATGTCATGCATCCAATCGGCTCTATCTTCGCAAAGGCTTGAACAAGACTCCTTATGAGATCCTCACCGGCAACAAGACCAACCTCAAGTACTTCCGGGTGTTCGGTTGTAAGTGTTTCATTCTCAAGAAAGGTGTTCGGTTGTCTAAATTTGAGGCTAGAGCTCATGAGGGCATATTTGTTGGTTATGCTACAAACTCTCATGCTTACCGTGTCCTCAACAAGTCCACCGGACTCACTGAGGAGACGTGTACGTGGAGTTTGACGAAAATAACGGCTCCCAAGTGGAGCAAAGTGGTACTTGTGATATAGGTGATGAAATTCCTCCCCAAGCCATAAGAAGAATGGGTATTGGTCAAATCCTACCCATTGAGGAACCCCTTGTGGCCGAAGGAGAAGGACAATGCTCTACTCAAGTAGAGCCATCACCTCATCAAGACCCACACGCTTCCGAAGAACAAAGTGAAGGCCCTCAACCTCGTGAACAAGACCAAGGGCAAGATCTACCTCAAGACGGTGATGAACCACTAAATGATGCCCAAGGTCAAGTTCTCCCCCTCGAGCAAGTTCACGATCAAGAGCAACCTCGAGATCAAGAACAAGCTCAAGACGGCGCTCAAGATCATCAAGTCAACCCTCCTCCTTCCACACCCGAGGAGGAATTAGAGCGTCGTGCCGCGAAGATTGCTTCCAAGCTCACCGCTCAAGGCCATCTCATGGAAAATGTGGTTGGAAGCATAAGAAAGGGGGGTAAGCACTCATAGACAATTGGCAAACTATTGTGAACATCACGCGTTTGTCTCTTGTGTCGAACCCCAAAAGGTCTATGAGGCGCTCGAAGACTCGGATTGGCTCAATGCCATGCATGAAGAACTCAACAACTTCGAGTACAACAAGGTGTGGAGATTGGTGCCAAGACCATCCGGGAACCACAATGTCATTGGGACCAAGTGGATCTTCAAGAACAAGCAAGATGCCCATGGGAACATCATTCGCAACAAGGCAAGATTGGTAGCACAAGGCTACTCCCAAGTCGAGGGTATCGACTACGGTGAAACCTTCGCTCCCGTTGCTCGTCTTGAATCCATTCGTTTGTTGATTGCTTATGCTTCCCATCACAACTTTAAGTTGCAACAAATGGATGTGAAAAGTGCTTTTCTTAATGGTCCCATTAATGAGTTGGTCTATGTCAAGCAACCCCCCGGGTTCGAGGATCCCTACTTTCCGGATCATGTGTATCAACTCGATAAGGCACTCTATGGCCTTAAACAAGCCCCACGTGCGTGGTATGACCACCTTACCGAGTTGCTACAAGATCGTGGTTTTGAAGTAGGGCTCATCAACCCCACTCTTTTTACTAAGAAGGTCAACGGGGAGTTGTTTGTATGCCAACTATATGTTGATGATATTATCTTTGGTTCCCCTAAAAAAGCTTTCAATGAAGAATTTGTCGCTCTCATGACCTCCAAGTTTAAGATGTCTTTGATGGGAGAGTTGAAGTTCTTCCTTGGTTTCGACATCAAGCAAAGAAGAGAAGGAACCTTCATCAACCAAGCCAAATACACTCAAGACATGCTTAAAAGATTCAAGCTAAGTGATGTCAAGCCGGCTACTACACCAATGCCTACCAAGTGCCAACTTGACATCGATCCCAATGGTAAAGCGGTGGATCAAAAGGTATATCGCTCCATGATTGGCTCCTTGCTTTATCTTTGTGCATCTAGACCGGATATCATGTTGAGTGTGGGGATGTGTGCAACGCCCTCGATGTGGCTATATCTCCCACGTGTCGAAGCACGACTTAGAGGCATAACCGCATTGAAAGCAATGTCGCAAGTGAGGTAATCTTCACACATCCCAAGTAAAACATAAGGGAAAGAGATACATAGTTGGCTTACAATCGCCACTTCACACAATTACATGAATAAGCATTACATCATCCAGATACAATCAAGGTCCGACTACGGAACCAAAATAAAAGAAGAACCCCAAATGCGATAAAAGGTCCCCGATCGACCCCAACTGGGCTCCACTACTGATCAACTAGAACGAAACAACACAAGGGGCAAGATCTTCATCGAGCTCCTCCTTGAGCTTGATTGCGCACACCTTTCGGTAACATGGGCACCGCAAACTGGTTTTGAAGTATCCGTGAGCCACGAGGACTCAAAAATCCCATTACCATGGGTATCAAGACTAGCAAAGCTAAATGGGAAAGGAAGGGTAAAGTGGTGAGGTTGCAACAGCGACTAAGCAAGTATGGTGGCTAACCAATGCAAATAAGAGTGAGAAGAGAACAAGCGGAACGGTCGTGAAGCTAGCAATGATCAAGAGGTGATCCCGAACACCTACTTACGCCAATCATAACCCGAAACCGTGTTCACTTCCGGACTCCGCCGAGAAGAGACCATCACGCTACACACTCGGTTGATGCGTTTTAATTCGGATCAAGTGTCAAGTTATCTACAACCGGACATTAAAAATTCCCATCTGCCACATAACCGCGGGCACGGCTCTCGAAAGTTTATACCGCAGGGTGTCCCAACTTAGCCCATGACAAGCTCTCGCGATCATCGAAGCGAATAGACCTTCACCCGAGACACTCCGATCGACTCGGTATCCCGTACATCAAGACATTTCGACAATGGTAAAACAAGACCAGCAAAGCCTCCCGCGTCTGCCGACATCCTGATAGTAGCCGCGCGTATCTCGTCTCAGGCCACGACCGGATGAGCTAAGCGTACAGGTACCGACGTAACCCAAGTTGCCAAGGGATGGTCCCGCACGGTGCTCTAGTTTGGACCAACGCTTAGACAAGCACTGCCCGGGGGGCTATAATAAAGATGACCCTTGGGTTAATTACTCCCAAGGGAAAAGTAGGTGGTGGTGAGGCAAATGGTAAAAGGCAATGTTGGGCCTTGCTGGACAAGTTTTATTCAAAGCGAACTGTCAGGGGGGTCCCATAAATCACCCGACCGCGTAAGGGACGCAAAAATCCGGGAACATAACACCGGTATGACGGAAACTAGGGCGGAAAGAGTGGAACAAAACACCAGGCATAAGGCCGAGCCTTCCACCCTTTACCAAGTATATAGATGCATTAATAATATAAGAGATATTGTGATATCCCAACATAAACCCTGTCCACCACGGAGAAATCTTCAACTTCACGTGCAACTAGCAACGCTATAAGAGGGGCTGAGCAAAAGCGGGAACATAGCCAAACAACGGTTTGCATAGGAAAGGTGTCAAAGGTTAGAGGTTCATGGCAATATTGGATGGCTGGACAAACAGGTAATAGGTAGCGCAGCATAGCGAAAGAACGAGGCAACTAGCATAGCAATGATAGTAGTGAGATCCAGGGTAGCGGTCATCTTGCCTGAGAATCCCGCAAGGAAGAAGAACGAGTCCATGAAGAAGACGAACGGGAGTAGTCGAACGAGTCCTCACAACTCCGGAACGAAACCGAAGCTAACGAGAGAGGCAACCCGGAAAGAAGCAAACAACATAGTAAACACACAAGCATAATCATGGCATGATGCGCAGACAAATATGATGCATGTCCGGTTTAATGAGGCATGGCATGGCATGGCAAAGTGCAACAAACAACACTACAAATTAAGTGGAGCTCAATATGCAACGAGTTGCATATTGACGAAACACCACATGCAATTATTTCGTTCTCTCTTGTTAAGCTACCCAACAATATTAAATGTTGATTAACATGGCAAGGGGTGAAGCATAACAAAACTACCTAACTAGGCAAGTTTAAATGAGGCCTAAGAACAAACAACAATTCCTAAAAACCTCATGAGCATATTATGAATTTGGTACTGTTCTGCCCTAAAACATATTTTAATGTTGTTAAACAGCAAAATAAAGTGGACCATGTTAAACTAGGCAAAATTCTACCCCATTTACATATAAAGAACATTTAATTCCGAGCTACGGTTATTTAGTTATGAAATAAATCATTTTAGCATGGCATTTAAGCAAATTTAATCAAACAACAATTTAAACATTTTAAACATGGATGAAAGTGGGATATTATGAAACTAGATGAAAAACTAAGCATTTTACATATATAACTTATTTACAAAAGATGCATGGTTTGTGAGATATTAAATGCATGAAGCATGAGGGTTTTTCTGTAAATCTGGCAGTTTTCTGGATAATAGGCAAAATCGTCCAAGGAAAAAAATGGATAGGGCCGAATCAGTTGGCCCAACAGAATGGAAAGAAAGAAAAAAAAGGAGGCGCTGGGGGGTCTGCTCACCCATGGGCTAGGCCCAGTCGGTGGGGAGGAGGCCGAGGCAGTGCGGGCTGGGTGAGGAGGCGCGCTGGGCCTTGACGCGGTGCAGCAGAAACGGCCCAAGGCGAAGGGGCCACGCGCGCGAGACGACGGGGTCAACGCGGGCGACAGGGCGGGCGAGCTGCTGCTCGTTTCTGACGAACAAAAACAGCTTCACGTCCATGGCGACAGGAAGCAGGAGGTCGCCGCGGCGGGGCTCGGGTGACTCCGGCAGGCGGCGGAGACGAGGGCCTTGGGCGACGGCGGCGGACTTGGCGGGACGATGGGGATCCGACGGATCCAGTCGAGGACGTCGCCGGAGGCGGGCGGGGAGCTGAGGCCATGGCGGCGGCGTCCTGGTTCAGAGAGAGAGATGTGAGAGGAGGGAGCAGAAGGGAGAGATGGAGAGCGGGGAGGAGAGGAGGGGCGAGGCTGTCCGTTGTTGCCGCACGGCGGGTCGACGGAGGGCGCGCTCGCGGGTTGGTCGCCGGCTCGGGCGAAAGAGCTCAGCCGCCGCGCGAGGGTTGCGGGCACGGGCGGCTCGGCCTCGGGAATCGAGGAAGCGCCGGGGAGGGGCTCTTTGGAGGACGAGGAGGTGGCACACGAGGTGAAGCTCAAGGCGCCGTGGTTGCTGCTCGGGCGGAAACGAGCCTCTGCTCTTGCTGATCCAGAGAGCGAGGGAGGCTGCGGCTTGTTGGATCGGTGGCCAAATCGAGGAGGGAAAGGTGGAGCACGGGCCTGATTGATTGCCCGGCGAGGTGAGGCTCAAGGCTCGGGGTTGGCTGGGAGGAGCTCGGGCGAGGCAGGGATCGAACGAGGAAGGAGGCGAGGGATCTGGAACGAGGAGGGAGAGCGCTGGTTGGGTGGAGAAGGATCGGGAGGGGATCCCGAGAGGGTTTTGGTCGGGTGGCGGCGGAGGGAATGGAAGGATGGGACAGGTCCCTAGAAATTAGGGTTAGGCTAGTTATATAGAGAGTGGGTTAGATTAGGGGCGATCTAGTCCCTGCGATTTTAATCGGACGGTCACGGATAAAATAGTTAGGGAGCCCAAATGACAAAACGGAGATATTTTGTAGACGTTAGGGGATGATCCGGATCCAACGGTCACGACAGATCGGTTCGGGTTCGGGCAAGTTTCGGACGCGCGCGAGGGGGTCTATGCACTGTGTTGAGAGGGTAGGCATTAGATGAGAAGGGGAAAACAAAGACAAAGGTCTGACGAAAGACCACGGGGTCAAGGGGGGGTTTTGTGGTCTTGGAGAAAGAGAGAAGAGAGGGGTCCAAATGGTCTGAGGGAAGGTCAACAAAGGCAAAGCGGTCCGAGGAGGTCAACGAGGACAAGGGCCCGACAAAATGCCAACGCAGGCAAAGAAAGAAAGGGAAACTGCGAACGGTTACGAGTTTTATGAAAATGATGCCGATGCAATGCAAATGATGCGATGATGAAATGAAAGACATGAACAAAATGCAAAACGAAAGACAAAACCCAACCACGGAGAAAAATAAAATATCGCATCTCCGGAAAAGGCAAGAGTCGGAGTTATAGATATGGAAAGTTGTATCCGGGGCGTTACAACACTCCACCACTACGAGAGGATCTCGTCCCGAGATCTAGGATGGCACAGGAGGGAAAAGGAAGAGGAAGAGGAGAGGTAAAACTAAGTTGCTTCTTTGACGAACGAGTGAAACCATGAACCTTGAGAGGTTGAGCAATTTAAAAGAAACAATACAACAGAGATGAACGAGATTGCAAACAATCCCGTTAGAAAAGAGGAAGAAGGAACATTACGAGAACTTGACGGTTGCAAAGACACGAACCAAGAGTTTAATGGAGAAGATAGAATTCGAAACCACTCCGGTTAAAACAAGATGAGAGAGGAAGAATGATATAATTTGGGCAGCACTCCGACTGTAAATGGAAGGAGTTGAACATGAACTTGACAAGATGAGAGGATACACGATGAAATCAACAACACACTGCCTCCGGAATTGAAAGAATGGCACAAGGGGTAAGAAACATTACAAACCGCACTCCGGTTGAGAAGGGAGGCAAAACTTGATAAGATGAGAGAACTCGAATGAAAACACGACACTCGGCTAAACGGATAAGCAAGGAAAATTACATGATATTTACAAAATGAGATGATGGGTCTAAGAGAGTAACATCACAATGCCTCTGGAACAAAAGAATAGAAGATAGGTCATTGGGATCAATGGACGGAGAAGAAAATGACAACTTCTGCCACGAATGAGCTTGGAAAGCACTCTTCCAAGAAGGTTATAATGGAGTTGTTGGAAAACCAACAACGAAAAGAACAAGCTTGTTGTGGGCTTATGGAACACATCTCAAAATGCTGAGGTGATAACCGGCCACTAATTGAAACAAATGATTGGATTGATATCAACAAGGAGACGAGAAACTTATTTCACCGGGAGGACAAATGAAGAACTTGGGTCATTTATAAGCACCATAAATAGCAACAATCCTTAGGGAAAGCTTTAGGTGAAATATAACCCAAAATAACTCCAATGAAGAGACTGATAGATTAAAATACCTCATTCTTGACAACAATATGAATCATGAAACATGAAGGAAATTGTCAAGAGTGACATAGCACCATCTCAAAAGATAAGATAGAAGGAATTGCACTTTGGAATGCAAGACGAAGAATACTTGAGCTCCTCAAAACAAAACATGTGTTGAGCACCATGTTTATTTTGAAGTATGGCTTGGCGGATCATAACTTCGAGAGAAATCATGAAGAACAATTGAAGAATGAAAGGAATCCTTGACGAATCGTCATGTAGTGCCTCCATGAAGAACTCCGGTAATAAAAGAATGATCAAACGAAAGGAAAGTTGAAAACACAAGGTGATGCCTTGCAATGATTTAGATGGAGCTTTGCGGCGAGATAATGCGGAAAACTTGGAACTCCGGAAGAAAGATGAACAACAAGAAGCCAAGAATTTATTCATCATGAACAAACTCCGAAAGAAGGAATTAATCACTTGGATGAAACAAGAATAAGAATTATGTTATGCGTATCCTTCACCAATTTAAATTGATGACAAGCAACAGATTTGGCATACTACTTATTCTCGTAGAAAGGATTAAGAGAGATATAGCGTAAACTTGAGAAGGTCTTCAACGAACCACCGGTAGGATTGAAACAACAAATGAATTGATATGATAAGAAAGAAAGAGAACTCTTGAAAGAACCACCGTAAGAATTGAAAATGATCGAAGTAGGGGTGCATCACCGGTAAGAATTAGCAAATGAATGAAGGTGCTTGAGGGTATTAAAATACAAATGAAATGGATGGATCACGAGCTGATTAGAGAATACTTGAATGATGCACCGGTATGATTTGGAGAACGAGAGCTGAAAGCTTGAATGAATAATACTGAGATGATGGGCTTCAAAGAATGAAACCGAAAAGACTCCTAAAATGCTCGATGGGTGAAAAGATTCTCACAATCGAAAACAATTATGAGAGGATGGCAACAAGCTAGCACCATGAATCTTGAAGAGGATAGAGCAAGATTAAAGAGAAACTCTTCTTCGATCTTCAAATGATGAGAATGACAACGAGAAACACCACCAAGAATTATTGAGGCACACCGGAAGAATCAAAAGCGTAGAGGTTGAGCCAACTATGAAAAGAATTCCAAAGATATTGGAGAAAAGCATTTGACTGATGATAACTCATTCTTACGTCAAACTTGGAGAAGAATTTAGGATAGCTCTGGGAAAATAGAAGGGTCGTAAGATCCTCGAAAAGACACGTGGGTTAGGGCCCACTCAAAAGAACACCGTTGAAATGATTTAAAAGAGATGTTGCACCGGTTGAATTAAATGACTTGAATGGGATAATAATCTCCAAATAGCTTGAACGGATTAAGAATGGAAACACAAGTCTTCGAGATATCTTGAGCACTCCGGAATAACAAATAGCAAGAAGTAGAATGATAATGAGGTGCACCGGTATGAAAAAGCATTGAAATGAGGAAAAAGGTATGATCAACAAAACTTGACTTGAATCCACCGGAGAAGAGAAAAGAATGAGGAATGACGAACTAGTAGAACATCTTCTTGAGAACCACCGGGTAAGAACATTGACGGAAAAGAATGGAGAAACTTCACAAAAATAAAAGGATACTTGGTAAAGAAATCTTAGTCCTTGAGGAAAATGGGTGGGAGGGCGGGAAAACAAAGGCAACTTGGGATGAACGAAACAAACACCGTTGATAAAACTTAGAATTGATCTTGCAGATGGGGAGAATGATGGGATTAGATCTACTTGAAGAGAAACACGCCGGTTGGAAAGGATTGACATCACAATCTCGATTGTCGAGAAGGATTGGTATTCACATCGGAGTATGAGAATACCATTTCAGAAAGGTATGGAATCAACACTTGACATTGAAGCAACTCAATACCACAACTCAAAACAAAACAAAGGACTGGCTTGCGTAATAAGCCGAACAAACATATGATAGATATTTCGTCCAAGTTTTCGTGGTGGGGCCTACACGGGCTCAATCGTACAACACCATCATGTACAAGGTAGTGCACATGACATACGGTGTCCCAGTCGGCATAGCCAAGGACTCTTTAAGACACAACGAGACCATGTAAAACCAACCGTGAATAGGCGGACCACTAGACATCGAACCCCAATTTCATATCATACATCCGTCGGAAAGATATCCTAAGAGCTACTTGAATTCCCACCTATGAAACTCCCAAACTTTCTCGTTATGCAATCTGTGTTGGGGATACAGGGAGCAATATATATCACCCAAACTAACAATCCCTACATCCAACAGTATCCATCCGTCAACACATAACCAAGAAACCTTCGAAATCGCTCTACCTCAACCTTCAAAAGCATCCGTTATACGAGTCATGGCAATACTCCGTACTCACCTCAAGATCAAGGTTAGCGGGTTATCTCACCAACAACTGCATAAAAGAGATTTTCGATGTCGGCGATTAAACTCGTGTATTCCGAACTGCAATGATAAAATTATGACGACAACACCTCGAGCTCAACTCCCGGACACCGCCACAACCCCTAAATGACAGGAGGCACCAAGAACAATGTTCTCGCTATAAGAATATCGAACGATTCCAAGATACCCGCGTGATCCTAAAAAAATTTTTTAGTGAAATTTGGGAAGAGAAGAGTCAAAACTCTACGTCAGATACCTCACCGTAAGGTCAAGGACCGGGAGTAAAAAGAATTCCTAACTCTCCGATATATATAATCCTAAATGACTCAAAACATTTTTCTAGACACAACTCGCCGCTAAAAGCGATCAAGCAAAGGGGGCTCCTAAGGTCGGGAAGGCTCGATTACCAACTTGTAACGCCTCGATGCGGCTATATCTCCCACGTGTCGAAGCACGACTTAGAGGCATAACCACATTGAAAGCAATGTCGCAAGTGAGGTAATCTTCACACATCCCAAGTAAAACATAAGGGAAAGAGATACATAGTTGGCTTACAATCGCCACTTCACACAATTACATGAATAAGCATTACATCATCCAGATACAATCAAGGTCCGACTACGGAACCAAAATAAAAGAAGAACCCCAAATGCGACAAAAGGTCCCTAATCGACCCCAACCGGGCTCCACTCTTGATCAACTAGAACGAAACAACACAAGGGCAAGATCTTCATCGAGCTCCTCCTTGAGCTTGATTGCGCCACCGCCGGTAACATGGGCACCGCAAACTGGTTTTGGAAGTATCTGGTGAGCCACGAGGACTCAGCAATCCCATTACCATGGGTATCAAGACTAGCAAAGCTAAATGGGAAAGGAAGGGGTAAAGTGGTGAGGTTGCAACAGCGACTAAGCAAGTATGGTGGCTAACCAACGCAAATAAGAGTGAGAAGAGAACAAGCGGAACGGTCGTGAAGCTAGCAATGATCAAGAGGTGATCCTGAACACCTACTTACGTCAATCATAACCCAGAAACCGTGTTCACTTCCGGACTCACGAGAAGAGACCATCACGCTACACACTCGGTTGATGCGTTTTAATTCGGATCAAGTGTCAAGTTATCTACAACCGACATTAAAAATTCCCATCTGCCACATAACCGCGGGCAAGGCTCTCGAAAGTTTATACCTGCAGGGTGTCCCAACTTAGCCCATGACAAGCTCTCGCGATCATCGGCGAATAGACCTTCACCCGAGACACTCGATCGACTCGGTATCCCGTACATCAAGACATTTCGACAATGGTAAAACAAGACCAGCGAAGCCTCTGGCGTGCCGACATCCCGATAGTAGCCACAGATCTCGCCTCGAGCCACGACCGGATGAGCTAAGCGTCAGTACCGACGTAACCCAAGTTGCCAAGGGATGGTCCCGCACGGTGCTCTAGTTTGGACCAACGCTTAGACAAGCACTGGCCCGGGGGGGCTATAATAAAGATGACCCTTGGGTTAATTACTCCCAAGGGAAAAGTAGGTGGTGGTGAGGCAAATGGTAAAAGGCAATGTTGGGCCTTGCTGGACAAGTTTTATTCAAAGTGAACTGTCAGGGGGGTCCCATAAATCACCCGACCGCGTAAGGGACGCAAAAATCCGGGAACATAACACCGGTATGACGGAAACTAGGGCGGCAAGAGTGGAACAAAACACCAGGCATAAGGCCGAGCCTTCCACCCTTTACCAAGTATATAGATGCATTAATAATATAAGAGATATTGTGATATCCCAACATAAACCCTGTCCACCACGGAGAAATCTTCAACTTCACCTGCAACTAGCAACGCTATAAGAGGGGCTGAGCAAAAGCGGGAACATAGCCAAACAACGGTTTGCATAGGAAAGGTGTCAAAGGTTAGAGGTTCATGGCAATATGGGATGGCTGGACAAACAGGTAATAGGTAGCGCAGCATAGCGAAAGAACGAGGCAACTAGCATAGCAATGATAGTAGTGAGATCCAGTAGCGGTCATCTTGCCTGAGAATCCCGCAAGGAAGAAGAACGAGTCCATGAAGAAGACGAACGGGAGTAGTCGAACGAGTCCTCACAACTCCGGAACGAAACCGAAGCTAACGAGAGAGGCAACCCGGAAAGAAGCAAACAACATAGTAAACACACAAGCATAATCATGGCATGATGCGCAGAAAAATATGATGCATGTCCGGTTTAATGAGGCATGGCATGGCATGGCAAAGTGCAACAAACAACACTACAAATTAAGTGGAGCTCAATATGCAACGAGTTGCATATTGACAAAACACCACATGCAATTATTTCGTTCTCTCTTGTTAAGCTACCCAACAATATTAAATGTTGATTAACATGGCAAGGGGTGAAGCATAACAAAACTACCTAACTAGGCAAGTTTAAATGAGGCCGGAAGAACAAACAACAATTCCGGAAAAACCTCATGAGCATATTATGAATTTGGTACTGTTCTGCCCTAAAACATATTTTAATGTTGTTAAACAGCAAAATAAAGTGGACCATGTTAAACTAGGCAAAATTCTACCCCATTTACATATAAAGAACATTTAATTCCGAGCTACGGTTATTTAGTTATGAAATAAATCATTTTAGCATGGCATTTAAGCAAATTTAATCAAACAACAATTTAAACATTTTAAACATGGATGAAAGTGGGATATTATGAAACTAGATGAAAAACTAAGCATTTTACATATATAACTTATTTACAAAAGATGCATGGTTTGTGAGATATTAAATGCATGAAGCATGAGGGTTTTTCTGTAAATCTGGCAGTTTTCTGGATAATAGGCAAAATCGTCCAAGAAAAAAAAAACATGGATAGGGCCGAATCAGTTGGCCCAACAGAATGGAAAGAAAGAAAAAAAAAGGAGGCGCTGGGGGGTCTGCTCACCCATGGGCTAGGCCCAGTCGGTGGGGAGGAGGCCGAGGCAAGGCGGGAAATTTGAGGAGGCGGCTGGCCTTGACGCGTGCAGTGAAACGCCCAAGGCGAAGGGGCCACGCGCGCGAGACGACGGGGTCAACGCGGGTGACAGGGCGGGTGAGCTGCTGCTCGTTTCTGACGAACAAAAACAGCTTCACGTCCATGGCGACAGGAAGCAGGAGGTCGCCGGCGGGCTCGGTGACTCGGCAAAGCGGCGGAGACGAGGGCCTTGGGCGACGGCGGCGGACTTGGCGGCGATGGGGATCCGACGGATCGGGCCGAGGACGTCGCCGAGGCGGGCGGGAGCTGAGGCCATGGCGGCGTCTGGTTCGAGAGAGAGATGTGAGAGGAGGGAGCGAAGGGAGAGATGGAGAGCGGGGAGGAGAGGAGCGGGACGAGGCCTGTCCGTTGTTGCCGACGGCGGGGTCGACGGAGGGCGCGGCCTGCGGGTTGGTCGCTGGCTCGGGCAGAAGAGCTCGCCGGCTCGCGCGAGGGTTGCGGGCACGGGGCGGCTCGGCCTCGGGAATCAGAGGAAGCGCACGGGGAGGGACTGCTGGAGGACGAGGAGGTGGCACGCGAGGTGAAGCTCAAGGCGCCGTGGTTGCTACTCGGGCGGAAACGAGCCTCTGCTCTTGCTGATCCAGAGAGCGAGGGAGGCTGCGGCTTGTTGGATCGGTGGCCAAATCGAGGAGGGAAAGGTGGAGCATGGGCCTGATTCGTGCCCCCCGCGAGGTGAGGCTCAAGGCGCCGGGGTTGGCTGGGAGGAGCTCGGGCAGAGGCGGGGATCGAACGAGGAAGGAGGGCGAGGGGATCTGGAACGAGGAGGGAGAGCGCTGGTTGGGTGGAGAAGGATCGGGAGGGGATCCCGAGAGGGTTTTGGTCGGGTGGCGGCGGAGGGAATGGAAGGATGGGAGAGGTCCCTAGAAATTAGGGTTAGGCTAATTATATAGAGAGTGGGTTAGATTAGGGGCGATCTAGTCCCTGCGATTTTAATCGGACGGTCACGGATAAAATAGTTAGGGAGCCCAAATGACAAAACGGAGATATTTTGTAGACGTTAGGGGATGATCCGGATCCAACGGTCACGACAGATCGGTTCGGGTTCGGGCAAGTTTCGGACGCGCGCGAGGGGGTCTATGCACTGTGTTGAGAGGGTAGGCATTAGATGAGAAGGGGAAAACAAAGACAAAGGTCTGACGAAAGACCACGGGGTCAAGGGGGGGTTTTGTGGTCTCGGAGAAAGAGAGAAGAGAGGGGTCCAAATGGTCTGAGGGAAGGTCAACAAAGGCAAAGCGGTCCGAGGAGGTCAACGAGGACAAGGGCCCGACAAAATGCCAACACAGGCAAAGAAAGAAAGGGCAACTGCGAACGGTTACGAGTTTTATGAAAACGATGCCGATGCAATGCAAATGATGCGATGATGAAATGCAAGACATGAACAAAATGCAAAACGATAGACAAAACCCAACCACGGAGAAAAATAAAATATCGCATCTCCGGAAAAGGCAAGAGTCGGAGTTACAGATATGGAAAGTTGTATCCGGGGCGTTACAATGTGTGCACGGTTTCAAGCCGCACCAAAGGAAAGTCACCTTGTGGCGGTCAAGCGAATCTTTCGATATTTGGCTCATACCCCAAACTTTGGCTTATGGTACCCAAGAGGAGCAAACTTCAAGCTTGAAGGTTTCACGGATTCCGATTGGGTGGGAGACAAAGTGGATAGGAAGTCCACTTCCGGAGGGTGCCAATTCCTTGGTTGCTCTTTGGTAAGTTGGTCTTCCAAGAAGCAAAGTTGTGTGTCTCTCTCGTCCACCGAAGCGGAGTATGTGGCGGCCGGTAGTTGTTGTGCTCAACTCCTATGGATGAGGCAAACTTTAAAGGAGTACGGTGTCATTTGTGACAAAGTGCCTCTTTGGTGTGATAATGAAAGTGCCATCAAGATTTCTCTCAACCCGGTGCAACATTTCAAGACGAAGCACATTGAGATTCGTATCACTTCATTCGGGATCACGTTAGGCGAGGGAGATCGAGCTCAAGTATGTCAACACTCATGATAACCTTGCGATATTTTCACGAAGCCCTTGGATGAAGCAAGATTTTGCGAGTTAAGGCATGAGCTAAATATCATTGATTTGAGCAATGTGACTTGAACCTGCACCCCCACCACACTCAACTTGTTGTCTAGTTTAGGTGTAGGCATGGACATAGGGGGAGTGTTGTTCTCTCAATGAACTCTCCTTCCCCCCATTATGCATAAATAGATCACCTCTTTCACATTGGCCATTTTTGATGGTACTTGTGCTTCAAAGACGAGTTTTGGTCATGGGCCCAAGGATAATTCTTGGCATGTGCCATACCATCCAACTCAAACATAGGTGGCTTGCCACCGCCTCTCTCCGTGAGAGGTCTTGTCACATTGGGATTTCTGTTGTTCCCTTGGTATGTGCTTGCTTTTGTGATGTTTTGGGTTGTGTCTTTTTTGCGCAAAGGCATCTTTCTCTCTTGTTCGAAATCTTGGTGGCGTGAGCTCACGGTACTATCATAATCGGCCACGGTACTATCATGCCAATCACGGTACTACCGCTGATGGGAGCACGGTATTACCGTCCCCAAGCGGCAGTAATTTTTATCGCCGCCGGCTGAGCGGTACTACCGCCTCGGCAGTACTTCCGCCGGCGGTACTACCGCGATGACCATGTACTACTGCGCCCGGTTCGGGCGTGGGGATAAGGTCGCAGGGGAGTTCTAACTCCCCATACCCATTCATCCCTTCTCTCCACGTTGCTCTTCCTCTCTCGTGCTCACGAACGGAGCCGGCGTTCGTCGCCGGATCTCCTCCACCGGCTGCCCTCCCGTGATTCCGTCCGGTGGGATCCTTCCCCACCACGTGCTCTTGCTATGTACCAAGGTTTTTCCCCAAATCCTTCTCCGTTTTGATTGTATTTGGTTCTTCTAGGTTTTGGGGGAGGCTTGTATGTTCTTGAGATTCCTAGTCTAGATCTCTGCAAGAGTAGGATGAAGGAGGGTAGTATTGCATAGGATTTACGCTTGTATTGTTGTCTTGCACTAGATCTGGTCACCGTAGCACCGCCATGGTTTCGCGGTTCCTTTTCAGATTCAAATCCTGCTAGATCCGACGCGCCGCGGTACTACCGCCCGTGAGTAGCGGTACTACCGCTCTCACGGTACTACCGCTTCTAGGGCGCAGGTACTACCAGCGCCATCGCGACACTAAAGCCCTACTCGCTTTCAGCCACGGTACTCTGTGACCCCTCGGCAGTACTACCGTGCAGGAGCTGTACTAAGCCTTTAGTACCGCAACCCATGGCCGATCTACCATGGCTCACATCTATCGCATGCCAACTTTCTCGTTTATCTTCTATGGGTTTCATGTGCTGTCTTATAGCCTTTGCATTGATTCTTTTCGCTGTGTTTTGGTGCTTTGCGTGTGTGTCTTAGGTGGTGGCTCTCGCCGGGCCAATCCCGTTCGTGACACTGGCTCCAAGCGTCTGCGCAACCTAGGAGAAGTTCCCGAGGGGTCATCTGCATCGAAGCGCAATGTCAAGACCACCTCTAGCAAGCACAAGGAGCCAGCCAGGGGCATGGATGAGATAGGCGCTCAAGAGTATGTCCGTCTCAGGCAGCTTCACCCATATGTGACCCCATGCTCCACTGTCAGAGGGTGTGAACTGTTCTGGAACAAGACTCAAACCCAGATCTACTTGGATGTCATCAAGAACAAGCAGAATACCTATGTGGAGGTGAAGTGGATTGAGATGCACCACATGAGGAAGGACAAGTTTCGTGACTACTTTGGGGAGGCTCGACTTGGTGGAGCAGTTTGGAATTGAGCATGTGATCTCGCTCCACATGGACTATGACCCCGAGATCATCTGTCGGTTCTTTGCCTCGGTACTTTCACACCAATGATGAGAGGAGGATGACGTGGATGACCAATGGCCGCCACCGTCTGCTACCGAAGGAGTTCATGGATTTGCTTCACGCTGTCGATGATGGACTTGACACTCCGCTGGTGTTCGCCCTCACAGCAATATCGACTCTCTCGACAAGGACAAGCTCGCCCCGTTCATGGTTGAGAAGACGCTCGCCACTGGCAAGACAATCTTGGTTCTCAACCCGTTTCTGGATATCATGCACCGCATCTTCCGCAACTCTCTGTTCCCATGCATCGGTGACAAAGACAAGGTTCATGCCTACATGGTGGACATGGTGCTTCTGTGCGAGGAGGCTCGCTCGTCTCAGACTCAGCCACTTGATGTCTCTCACATCATGTGGTGTGGGCTTCGGTTTGCTGTGTTCAACCGCAAGGTGCCTATTTATGGACCCTACCTATTTCTGCTGATTTCGAAGACTTGGGAGAAGATGTACCCCGAGGAGGAGTTCCTGGCTCCAGACTGGATTCGCCATGAGCCCATTTGTCTGAGGGTCAAACCCAACTGGGCCAACACCGCTACTCGTCTTTGAGGCGTCTGCTGCTAGGGCTGCTGCTGTTGATGAGGATGCTGCTGGAGCTGAGGATGTTGCTGGGGGCCGTTCTGCTAGGCCCTCTCAGAGTGACTCTAGGCCATCTTGGGCCAAGAGGTTGAAGGATAAGATGAAGTCTCTTTTCTGCATGCAAGCCAAGGGACAGTACAGGGCTCACGTGGAGTCCAAGGAGAGTCGTCGCCGGCACAACAAGATCTTGCAGCTCTATGGCGAGGATGTGTCTGGCGGGTCTGAGGAGCGCATCACTCCTGAGACCGAGTGGATGGAGAAGCAAGGATACAAGTGGACTGATTCTGAGGAGGAGGCCGAGGAGTCCATTCCAGCTACGGAGGAGTCTGACGAAGAGGAGTGGGACCGCTTCTCTGCTTGAGCCACCTCTTGTGTGTTTAGGTGTCCTCTCTGCCTTTTTGGCGTCTCGATGCCAAAGGGGGAGAGAGTGTAGGGATTTGGATTTGCGAGTTTGTGTGTTTGCCAGTTGAACTCTCTGCTGCTTTTATCATTTGAACCTTGGTTATCTTATCTCATATGGTGTAAGACATATGCACTCTATCTATCCTAGCTAGCTTGTGTTATATTGTGCTACTTTCATGCTATGCTATGCTTATTATCATGCTATACTTTCATGCTATGCTATGCTATGCTATGCTATGCACCTAGGGGGAGCCCCGTCTATATTTTAGAGGAGTGGGGTTTGCCACTGCTTTAAAACATATCTTATCTATGTGCAAATCCCGTGTTGTCATCAATACACCAAAAAGGGGGAGATTGTAAGGGCATATTTATCCCTAAGTGTTTTGGTGATTGATGACAATACTAGTGCGGACTAATCGTGTGCCTTGAGTCCCACAGATACTTCATCATTAGGCACAGGACGATTCGGTGCCCCTCGGAGACTGATGAAGCCGGCGTTGTTCTACGTTTCTCTTTGGTGGAGTTGAGTCGTAGGAGAGCCGTACTATTAAGAGGGGGTCCGCGTCGGAAAGGTAGGGTGGAATCACACGTACACTTGCCCCTCCTTTCCTTGCACTTTGGAGCTACCCATCGTTATCGTGGTTGTGCGAAAATCGACGACTATCGCTACTTGCGGTAGTACCGCAGTACCAGCGGTAGTACATGACAAAGCCGGTAGTACCGCCCCTGGGCGGTAGTACCGCTGCCTTTGGCCTAGTGCCGCCCGGTGCGGTAGTAGGGCGGATGTAATTTTACATCCGCTACCACGGTAGTACCGCCCACGGTGCGGTAGTACCGCCGCACTCGCCTAGTGCCGCCCGGTGCGGTAGTAGGGCGGATGTAATTTTTACATCCGCTGCACTCACGGTAGTACCGCTCGTCCAGTAGCGGTAGTACCGCGGGCCCACGGTAGTACCGCTCCTTGGAGTTGTAGTACCGCGTGTCTCTCGCTTAGTACCGCTGCGTCGCGGTAGTAGGCGCGATGTAATTTTTACATCCGTTTACCACGGTAGTAGCGCTTTGCAAAGCGGTAGTACCGCGTCGGGTTTTGCACCACCCTAGTTTCTGCGAAGTAGGCACGGATGAAATTTGTTTCGTCTGCGCCCTTCCTGTGCCGTGACCCTCCCGCTTTGCGGTAGTACCGCAAGGGGAGCGTAGTACCGCGCCAGCGGTAGTATCGCTTCTTCCTCGTGCTTGTTCCGCCAGGCAGCTGCCACGGTAGTACCGTGGTCACCACGGTAGTACACATGCATGTCAGCGGTAGTACCGCTCCTTAGAGCGGTAGTACCATGAGTCATGAGCAGAACTAGTGGATAACGGTTGGATCTTTTCCCGCCTATATAAGGGATGTCTTCTACCTCTAGTTGACTACCTCTTCCACCTCTAAGCTCCATTGTTGCTCCAAGCTCCATTTTCGCCGATCTCTCTCCTAGCCAATCAAACTTGTTGATTTTCTCGGATTGGGTGACAAGGGCCCGATCTACACTTCCACCAAAGGATATTTGATTCCCCCCACTTATCCCTTGCGGATCTTGTTACTCTTGGGTGTTGAGCACCCTAGAAGGTTGAGGTCACCTCGAAGCCATACTCCATTGTGGTGAAGCTTCGTGGTGGTGTTGTTGTTGGGAGCCTCCGATTGTTGTGGAGATTGCCCCAACCTTGCTTGTAAAGGTTCGGTCGCCGCCTTCAAGGGCACCAATAGTGGAATCACGGCATCTCGCATCGTGTGAGGGCGTGAGGATAATACGGTGGCCCTAGTGGCTTCTTGGGGAGCATTGTGTCTCCACACCGCCTAACGGAGACGCATTTCCTCAAAAGGAAGGAACTCCGGTAACACATCCTCGCTTTCACCGCTCCACTCTTGGTTATTTCGCCCTTTACTTTCGCGAGCTTACTTATTGTTTCATCTCTTGCTTGCTTGCGTGCTAGTTGTTATTGCATCATATAGGTTGCTCACTTAGTTGCATATCTAGACAACCTATTTGTTGCAAAGTTTAACTTGGTAAAGAAAAGCTTAAAATTGTTAGTTGCCTATTCACCCCCCCCCCTCTAGTCAACCATATCGATCCTTTCAGCGACCAAGACGGCCGTCCGAGAGCAGTGGAACGGCAGGGAGACTATCTGCCTCCCCCACCAAGAAGAGAACGGCGAGTTTCCCCACCGCCTGTTGAGCATCCGACTCTCGGTGGCCGCCTTGGCTGCCGAGAGGGAGTCGGAGAGAATGACGCCCGCCACCGGATCGACCGAGTCCACCGATCCCTGGTGTTGGAAGAAGAAGATGAGTTGGGTCCGCCTTGCTTTGGGCCTCGCATCCAAGACGAGCCTTTTCCCAAAGGGTTCACGCTTCCCCGAGACACGCCCAAGTACACCGGCTCCGTTAAGCCAGAAGACTGGCTAGTTGACTACTCCACGGCCGTCAACATAGCAAACGGCAACAAGCGAGTTGCCGTGAAGTATGTTCCACTCATGCTCCAGGGCACGGCCCGGACATGGTTGAACAGTCTGAAGCCCCGCAGCATCAACAGCTGGGTCGACTTCACCGAAGCCTTCATCCGCAACTTCACGAGCACGTACAAGCGACCTCCCAAGCCGCGCCAACTTTCCTTGTGCGTGCAAGGCCCTGACGAGTCAACACGCGACTACCTCACGCGCTGGGGCAAGCTTCGGAACTCCTGCGAGGGCGTGCACGAGGTGCAGGCTATTGAGTACTTCACCACCGGGTGCCGAGAAGGCACCCTCCTCAAGCACAAGCTCCTCTGCGACGAGCCGGAAACCCTCGATGAACTGCTGATCATAGCAGACAAGTACGCTACAGCCGACTCCTCCATGAAGACGGAAATTCAAATTAATGCGGCTGGCAAAGTGGCCCCTCAGGCTCCCAGAACTCCAGTTGGAGACACCATTCGGCGACAACAACAGAATGACAGCAAACGCAAGGCCCAACAGCCGAATTCCAGCAGTCGGCAGGTTGCAACAGTCGAAGATCAACAGCCGAAGGGGCAGCCTCCGGCCAAGCGACAGAAAGGCGGCAAGTCCAACTGGTTGCCGGCCTTCTCTTATGAGCAGACTCTGGATGGTCCCTGCAAGTTCCATAGCAGCGCAAAGCCATCAAACCATACCACCCGAAAGTGCCACTGGCTTACAAGAATCGCCAAGGGAGACGGCCTCCTACCTCCCCGCTTTCTTTGGCCATCACCTCCGCCGCTTCAAAGAGCCGGCTGCCGAACCAATCGGCGCAAGACGAGATGAGTACCCAGAAGAGCATGGAGCCTATGTAGTGTTCACCAGTCTGGCTGACGACCGACGCAGCAAGAAAGGGCAGCAAAGAAGAAGAAGTAAATGCAGAGCATCGGATGCCCCGTAGTTTATGCATTGGTCCGAGAAGCCTAACAGCTTGAGCAGGCGAGATCACCCGAGGTGATGCCGAATCCGGCCCTATGCCTCGTCCCGAAAGTGCCACCTTGGCCACCGATAGGCGGGCACGCTTTTCCATGAAGTGCTGATAGACGGAGGTAGTAGCATCAACATCTTGTACAAGGACACCATGGAGAAGTTAGGAATCAAGCAAAGACAGCTGCAGAGCAGCCGGACTGTGTTCCATGGTATTGTACCCGGCCTTTCCTGCTCGTCAATCGGCAAGATCCTGATAGACGTCCTCTTCGGAGACAAAGATCATTTCCGCCGAGAGCCAGTCTGGTTTGAAGTGGTGGACCTTGAAAGCCCCTACCATGCGTTACTTGGCCGACCTGCTTTGGCCAAGTTCATGGCAGTCCCCCACTACGCCTACCTCAAGATGAAGATGCCGAGTTCCAAGGGAATTCTGACCGTAGCCGGCAACTATAGGAAGTCGTCCACCTGTGCATCAGAGAGCAGTCGGCGGGCCGAGTCTATGGTGATCGCGGCTGAGAAGCGGCTTCTTGATCGGGTTGTGGCGATGGCTGGCAAGCAGCCAGAGATGTCGCCCGACCCCAAGGAGTCGGAAGCTGAGGGCTCGTTCAAGCCGGCCAAAGAGACCAAGAAGATACCCTTGGACCCGGAGCACCCAGAGAGGTACGCTGTCATAGGTGCGACCTTGACAGCAAATAGGAAGGCGAGCTTGTCGATTTCCTCCGTGAGAATCGGGACATCTTTGCATGGTCCCCTAAAGACATGCCAGGTGTACCGATGGAATTTGCCGAGCACAAGTTACACGTCCGACCTGATGTAAAGCCCGTCAGGCAGCCTCTGCGCCGACTATCAGAAGAGAAGAGAAGATTCGTAGGAGAAGAGATAGCCCGGCTCCTAGCCGCCGGCTTCATTATGGAAGTACTTTTTCCAGAATGGTTGGCAAACCCGGTCCTGGTGTTGAAGAAGAACAAGCAGTGGCGGATGTGTATTGACTACACAAGCCTCAACAAAGCATGCCCGAAGGACCCATTTGCCCTACCGAGTATATTCAGGTGATAGACTCCACAGCCGGATGTGAGCTGTTGAGCTTCTTGGATGCATATTCGGGGTATCACCAGATTAAGTTGAGCCCGGCAGACAGACTGAAGACCGCCTTCATCACGCCATTCGGAGCCTTCTGCTACCTGACCATGACGTTCGGCTTGAGGAATGCCGGCGCCACCTTTCAGCGTTGCATGCAGAAGTGCCTCCTCAAGCAACTCGGCAGAAACGCCCACGTCTATGTGGATGATGTAGTGGTGAAGACGGAGAAGCATGGGACACTGATGGAAGACCTCAAAGAAACCTTTGAAAACCTGCGCCGATTCCAGATCAAGCTCAACCCTGAAAAGTGCGTCTTTGGAGTACCAGCCGGCCAGCTCCTTGGCTTCCTGGTCTCTGAACGCGGCATAGAGTGCAACCCTGTGAAGATCAAGGCCATCGAGAGGATGGAGGTACCCACCGATCGTTAGATGTCGCAAGTTCACCGCTACTTGGCATCCGTCGGCCGATTCATCACCGGTACGGGCAGAAGGCTCTCCTTGTACCAACTGATGAAGAAGACCACCTTTTTTGAGTGGAACCACAAGGCGAATGAAGCATTTCTCCAGCTGAAGAAGATGTTGACTACTCCCCCTGTGCTGGCGGCTCCGACTCCTAAAGAGCCCATGCTCCTATACATCGCCGCCACCAGCCGAGTGGTCAGCACAGTCATTGTAGTCGAACGAAAAGAGGAAGGCAAGGCGCTCCCTGTCCAGAGACCGGTATATTACCTGAGCGAGGTACTGTCGACCTCCAAGCAGAACTACCCTCACTACCAGAAGATGTGCTACGGCGTGCATTTTGCCGCCAAGAAGTGGAAGCCCTACTTCCAAGAGCATCCAATCACTGTGGTATGCACAGCCCCGTTGGCCGAGATCATTGGAAGCCGAGATGCTTCTGGCCGAGTGGCCAAATGGGCCATAGAGTTGGCTCCCTACACCATCTACTACCAGCCCCGCACCGCCATCAAGTTGCAAGCGCTGGACGACTTCCTCGTCGACTGGGCCGAGACCCAGTACCTACCACCAGCGCCCGACTCCACCCACTGGCGGATGCATTTCGACGGCTCCAATATGCGCACCGGCTTGGGAGCCGGCGTCGTCCTCACCTCCCCTAAAGGCGACAAGCTCAAGTATGCGCTGCAGATCCACTTCGCCGCCTCAATAACGTCCCCGAATATGAGGCGCCATTCACGGGTCCGGCTTGCCAAAGAACTCGGCATTCGCGGATCCCGTATACTGGCGACTCGACTTGGTGGTCCAAAGAATCATCCGGTGATCGACGCCAAAGATGCAAACATGGCGAAGCTACCGCTTCTGGTGCAAAGAACTCAGCGGATACTTCAAGGGGTGCGAGTTCCTTCACGTACCAAGAAATGACAACGACCAAGCAGACGCCTTGGCACGAGTCGGCTCCACCCGCCAAGCGATACCGTCCGGCGTCGCTCTTTAGCGCCTCCTTAAGCTGTCTATCAAGCCTTCACCAGAAGCAGACTCCATCTTTGTGCCGGATCCCCCCGAAGAAGTTGGATCCGACTCAAGAGCCCCAGCAGACGGCCCCAAGAAAATCGCGGTCGAAGCCAGCCCGGAGACTTCAGAACCCGGCCCGGGGACTGCGCCAGTCGGCCCGGGGACTGTGCTAGTCGGCCCGGGGACTTCGTCAATCCAGCAAGCGGCCGCAGACTCCAGCCCGCCGCCTCCCAGCCCAGCCGCCCTTGTCCAAGTCGCAGTGGTGGCGGTTGAAGAAATAACAGCACCCTCATGGGCGCAACCCATCCTCAAGTTTCTAGTGAACAGAGAGCTGCCAACTGATGAAATCTTAGCTCGGCAAGTGCAACGCCGAGCGGCAGCCTACACCATAATCAACAGAGAGCTGGTCAGGTGCAGCGTCACTGGTGTCTACCAGCGCTGCGTGGAGCCAGAGCAAGGCCAAGCAATTCTCAGAGACATCCATCGTATGAAAAGGGCCACCATGCGGCTTCAAGAGCACTTCGTCGCCAAAGCCTTTCGCACGGTTTCTTCCGCCGACCCTGAAGAGGCCAAGAATTAGTCCAAAATGCAAGGTGCGGTTCCGCCCAAGCCGCTCCAGCCAAGCTTCAAGGCTGAAAATAATCCCCATCGCCCGGACTTTGCAGTTTGGGGCCTGGACATGGTGGGACCGTTCAAGACGGCCCGAGGCGGCCTGACTCACCTACTCGTCGAAGTGGACAAGTTCACCAAATGGATAGAAGCAAAGCCCATCAAGAAGTTGAACGGTCCGACTGCGGTGACCTTCATCGCCGATATCATGGTGCGGTACGGCATACCGCATAGCATCATCACCGACAATGGCACAAATTTTGCCAAAGGTGCCTTGGCCCGTTTCTGCGCGACGCAGGGCATCCGACTGGACTTAGCGTCCGTTGCCCATCCGCAGTCAAACGGCCAGGTGGAGCGAGCAAACAGCCTCATCCTGTCCGGCATCAAGCCTCGACTGGTCGAACCACTCGAGCATTCGGCCGGCTGTTGGCTTGAGGAGCTGCCAGCCGTCCTCTGGAGTCTGCGCACGACTCCAAACAGGTCAACCGGCTTCACGCCTTTCTTCCTCGTCTACGGTGCGGAAGCCGTCATCCCGACGGACATAGAATTCGACTCCCCGCGAGTCACCATGTACACCGAAGAGGAAGCAGAAGAAGCACGTCAAGACGACGTCGATCTGCTGGAAGAGGGCCGGCTATTGGCACTCAGCCGGTCCAAAGATCTACCAGCAGAGTCTCATACGATACTACAACCTAAGGTCAGCCGAGATCTTTCCAAGAGGGCGATCTTGTGCTCCGGCTGATTCAGCGAACAGCCGGCCAGCACAAGTTGTCGGCGCCTTGGGAAGGCCCCTTCATCGTCAGCAAAGTGCTGGGCAATGACTCCTATTACCTAATCGACGCCCAGAAGCCCCGAGCATGCAAGAGGGACGATTCCGGCAAAGAGTCGGAACGGCCATGGAACGCAAATCTTCTCCGAAGATTTTACAATTAATGCAGTATGTACCACGCTATCCTTTGTATTAAAATACCGAGACTTTGGGCCCCCCGAGACGAGCTCGGGGACTGCCCTTTTTGTTAGTTGTATGATAATAATTATGCCTCCGAGTATGCTACTCTTTGTTATGCCGCTTGGCACCGGGTTCGACTAGTCGGCCCGGGGACTCGCCGTCTTGCGCTATGAAATGCTTCCTGGAGTCGGACAAGTAGTGTGCGGCGCTTAAGCCGTCTCCTGTCGGAAGCCGCAGCTCGCAGAGCGACTGTTGGTAGGCAGAGAGTAAACAAGAACGAGCGCACACACGAATAAATGGCTAAGGACTCAAAGCATAAGCATAGCCCAAGCCGGCTTCCAGCCTCTCTTTGCAGAGCCGACTCTCGAATAGTCGGCTTGCCGCCTTCTATCCAACTTGTTAAAAGACTCTAAAAAGGCCAAGTACTTGCCTTCCCTAAAGTAGCCAAGCATTTGACCCAGCGGCAGCCCGCAGAGCGGTTGTTCGTCTGGCAAAGCGGAGACTATGGAAAGGCGGCAAAGGAAAAAGCCAAAAGAGCAATGAGCAAGGAAAGATAGAAGTCGGATAGATATTTACACAACCTAGGCCTTTGGCCAAGTTCAAAATACACCCCGCGGGTGGAATTGTGCGAATTGACAAGTTCTTTCAAAGACTACTAAGGCAGGAAAAATAAAGGCAAGACGACAGCCTAAAAAGCGGCAGACAAGTTCGGAGGGCCGGTGGAGACGGCGGTGTCAAGCGCCGGAGCAGCCGGCTGGGCAGTCTCGGCTTGGTCATCTCCGACGGCAGCCGGCCCGGTCGGACGCGGCTCGTTGCTGGAGGTGCGGTCGAGCTGAGGCTAGTCGTCCGCTCTGTCTTCTGGCGCCTCCGTCTCATCTCCGTCCCCCGCCTCGTCTTCGTCCTCGGTGCTGGAGCCGATCACCTCCGCCGAGTCCTCGTTGTAGTCCGGGTTCATCCCGAACCACTCCGGCGGCACCTCTTCGCCGTTCGCGGCCCGCTCAGGAACGAAGACGCTGGTGTCGGTGTAGTAGGCAATCGCCGCTGCACGCTCGACGAGGGCGCCTTCCACAGCCACCAGCTCCGCCTGGGCCTCTGACCGGAACGCGGCCAGTCGGTCCAGATCCAGCCCTGGATACCAAGCCTTCATGAATTCCAAGGCCCGGCGTGCTCCAGCCCGGGCCGAGGAACCCTTCCAAGCCTCAAGACGGCCATTGCGACCTCAGCTACCGGCAGTCCGACCGAGTACGCAGAACCGCATGCTCGCCACTGGCGGCGATTGCTGAGCACCAGCGCTGCCAAGCCGGGCGATCACCGGTGGGCTGCGGCGCAGACGAGTCTCGATGCTCAGGAGCTGCTCGTCAACGGTCAGGGGGGCGTTGGCGGCGATCTCCTCGCCATTCGCCCTTCGCGCCTCGCGATCAGCCTCAATGGCTCGGGTGACCGCCTGTAAGTGGCCAGGGAAGAAGTCTGCCCAAAACAGGAAGAAGCAAAAGAAAGAATCAGGAGTCAGCTTGACTTGCAGTCGGCGGCTCGAAGAAAGAAATCAAAGAAACTCACCGTCGACAATGCCTTCGATCTCGTGGAAGCCGGAAGTCAGCATCGCCTCCTTGTCAATCCTGGAGGAGCGCTCGCTCTCGAACTCGGCCAGGAGAGCGGTCTCTTTCTTATCCGCCTCGTCCTGAGCCGCCGTAAGCAGCTCCTTCTGCTCCACCAGCTGCGCGGCCAGCAAGTCGCGCTCTGTGGAGAGCTTGCCGCACTCCTACTCCTTGCCGCGTAGGGCAGTGCTGACTTCGCCTAACCGTTCCTGAAGAACGGCATTGGTCTCTGAAGAACCAAAAGGATGCTAAGTCGTCAATAAAGAAGGTCGCTGAAAGATCCGCCCGATCGCCAGCAGCCGGCCGAATCTCGGGACTACAGCCCATGGTCGCCAAGGCCACCACGAAAAAAGAAGAAGGACTTACTCTGGCTCTCCGACAAGTCGGCTGTCCGCTTCCCCATCTGCTCAACATTGCGGTTGAAGGGTGTGACGTGGAGGTTGCGATACTCCTATGATAAGAATCAGACAAAGGTGAATTCGGACTCGCCAGATGGAGTTCGGGCGCCGCCAAAGCAGCCGACCAAACTCGGGACTACACCTGGGTGCTTGTTGGCGTGCCCCATAGAGAAGAACGAGAAAAGACAAAGTCAAAAAAAGCATACCCGGATAGACGCTCGCGACGCCAGATGCGCCCTGGTGCAGCTCTGGATGGCTTCGCCAGCTCGCATTACCGCACGCCCGTGAGCGCTGGTTCAGCGGACCGTTGCCGCCTCCTCGCACCCACCCAGTAGGCACGGCGCTTGTCGCCTCAGCATCTGCGATGGCTGAGCTGGCAGCGCCGGCTTCCAAGGGGCGTGGCGCCGAAACCGCCTTCTCAAGGCGGCGGCGCGCTGGTGAGGCGACTTGAAGGAGCAGCCTCGCCACCGCCTCGTCCTCAGTCGGTGGCACTGGCGGGCCTGCCAGCTGCTTGCCATGCGCACTTCCCGATGGCGGCGAAGGCAGCGGCGGCGGCGTGGCCATGCCCGATGCGGAGGCCTTGCCACCGTCCTTCTCCATGATGGGGTGCTCCCCGCCGACTTCTCCAGTCTGCCCCGTGAACTCCGGGGGCAGAGACGCGGAGTTCAGCGGGACGACAAGCAACGCCGATTGGCGGCGCGCGGTCTCCTCTGCCCGCTGTCTTGCGGCGGCGGCGGCTTCGGCTTCCTCCGGTTTCTTCTGGGCGGAGGCCGCCACTTTCTCGGCCTCCGCCTTCTCCAGACGGTCGGCCTCCTCTTCGTCGCGCTTCTCCCGCGCGTTGCGCTCCGTCGCCTCCCGGAGGTCGGCAGCGGGATCAATCCGCCGAGTATTGGCGGACGGCTCGGCCGACCCCATGACAGAGGGGACGGCGACCCTCTCAAGAGAAAGAGGGGCCCTGAAGCAAAAGACGGAATGAAAAAGACTCGGAAAAGATTCATCAAAGAAAACAAGACGAAGGTAGAAGAGCGCTTACGCAGAGACTAACGGCGGCTTCTTCACTTCCTTACGGAAGCGGTTGGCCTTCGCGGCCGCCTCTTCCCGCTTGGTCGCGGCGGCCGCCCCCTTGAACTTCTTCGGCCGACCGCCGAGCGAACTCGGCGCGGCCCGGCGCTTCTTTGCGCCGACTTGACCGGCCTAGCCGGCGGAGGAACTCGCGCCTGGATGGCCGGCTTTCGGTTGGCGGCGCGGGAAGACTTCCCCCTTAGCGTCGTCTTCTGGCCAGTCAGTGAAGGTCGCCGAGGGCCGGAGGCCGCCTTCCGCTCCTCCTCCTCCGCCTTCGGCGTTAGCCTCCATCGCCGCCGCCCCCAAGTCGGGGTCGTCGACGTCGCTCTCCGCTCGATCTGGAGCGAACTCGCGGGGATGTCCCGTGGCGCTGGCTGCAGGCTGGATGAGGGGGTTCTGACTCAAAAAACCAAGAAGATCAGAAGTTGGATTCGGCCACAAAGAAAAACAGAAGAGCAAAATGTATGACTTACCACAGGCGAAGGGTTCGCACGCGAGTACGGCTCCTTGCCGAACTGCCAATCTTCCGCGAGCTCGCAGTTCGTGATGTGATTCACCATGTTCGCCACCTCCTCGTGGGGCATTTCCCAGGTGCACATCCGACTCGGGTCTCGGCGGTCGCTCATCTGACAAATCAGATGAGGACGGCCTTGGAGAGGGAGGACTCGGCGTGCCACAAAGGCGGCCAGCAAGTCGGCCCCGACCAGGCCTTCCGACCGCGTCAGCACTCGGAGTCGCGCGACGGCGGCGGCACCTGCGGGAGTCAGCGTCTTGGCCCGATGGGACCAGCTGGGAAGCCTCCCAGTCGGCGCGCCGGCCTCGTAGGGCGGCAGGTTGACCCAGTCGCCTTCTGTGGCGACGTTCTTCACATAGAGGTACGACCGCTGCCACATCTTCACCGACTTGATTAGCGCGATGGAGGGGAATGGGTTGTCGGTGGTCGACCTGCGCATCGCGATGAAGGTGCCAAGATCGAGCCGCACGCCAAATGACGTCGCGTGTCGAGCTTGATTGAAAGAACTCTCCCCACAGCTCGATGGTGGGGAGAACGCCGAGAAAACCCTCGCACAGGGTGGCGAAGGCGGCCAGCAGCACCACCGTGTTCGGAGTGAGGTGGTGCGGCTGGAGTCCGTTGAACTCCAAGAAGGAGCGAAGGAAGCCGCTCGCCGGCAGGCCCAGGCCGCGCATGAGGTGCGAGTGGAATATGACCCGCTCGCCCTCCTCCGGCGCCGGCCTTATTTCCCCTGTCGGCGCGGCACGGGCTCGCACCAGGTTCACGCCGGGGAGCCGGCGCGTCTTGCGGAGGTGCTCGATGATGTCATTGTCCACCGTAGAGCCATCCCACACGCCGGAGCGCACGGCAGGAGCCGCGGCGGCGGAGGAGGAGCTCATCGCTGCGGGTGCGGCGCGGCTTGGTGCGGCGAAGGCAAGAAGAAGAAGATGCAGGAGGAAGCGGGGGAGCAGGGAGGAATGAGCGAGTGTGCTTCGCCGTCCCGCTCCCCCCGCCTACTTATAGGCCCGTAGGCTGAGAAGCCAATGGGGCGGCGTGGGATTAACTGCGCACGGGACCCCACGCCCCCCACGATTTACCCCCCGAATTTACTGCGCGCACTAACGACGTGGGGAACCCAATCGTCCGCACGGCTGCAACGGATCCGTTCGCGTGCCGAGGCGCGGTAGTGGCGGGTGAACGAAATATGCCCTAGAGGCAATAATAAAGTTATTATTTATTTCCTTATTTCATGATAAATGTTTATTATTCATGCTAGAATTGTATTAACCGGAAACATAATACAAGTGTGAATACATAGACAAACATAGTGTCACTAGTATGCCTCTACTTGACTAGCTCGTTTATCAGAGATGGTTATGTTTCCTAGCCATGGACAAAAGAGTTGTCATTTGATTAACGGGATCACATCATTAGGAGAATGATGTGATTGACTTGACCCATTCCGTTAGCTTAGCACTTGATCGCTTAGTATGTTGCTATTGCTTTCTTCATGACTTATACATGTTCCTCGTAACTATGAGATTATGCAACTCCTGCTTACGGAGGAACACTTTGGGTACTACCAAACGCCACAACGTGAATCGGGTGATTATAAAGGAGTACTACAGGTGTCTTCAAGGTACATGTTGAGTTGGCGATTTAGAGATTAGGTTTTGTCACTCCAATTGCTCGGAGAGGTATCTCTGGGCCCTCTCGGTAATGCACATCATTATAAGCCTTGCAAGCAATGTAACCAATGAGTTGGTTACGGATGATGCATTACGAACGAGTAAAGAGACTTGCCGGTGACGAGATTGAACTAGGTATTGGATACCGACGATCGAATCTCGCAAGTAACATACCGATGACAAAGGGAACAACGATGTTGTTATGCGATTTGACCGATAAAGATCTTCGTAGAATATGTAGGAGCCAATATGGGCATCCAGGTCCCGCTATTGGTTATTGACCGAGAATAGTTCTAGGTCATGTCTACATAGTTCTCGAACCCGTAGGGTCCGCACGCTTAAGGTTTTGATGATGCTTATATTATGAGTTTATGAGTTTTGATGTACCAAGGAGTTCGAGTCCCGGATGAGATCGGGACATGACGAGGAGTCTCGAAATGGTCGAGACGTAAAGATCGATATATTGGACGACTATATTCGAGTTCGGAAAGGTTCCGAGTGATTCGGTATTTTTCGAGTACCGAGAGTTATGGGAATTCGCCGGGGAGAAGTATTGGGCCTTATTGGGCCTTGCGGGAAAGACAGAGGGGATGCCTAGGGCAGGCTGCGCGCCCCCCCATGGCTGGTCCGAATTGGACTAGGGAGGGCCGCACCCTCCTTCCTTCCTCCTCTCTTCCCTTCCTTGTCTCCTACTCCTAATACATGGAAGGACTACTAGTTGGACTAGGAAGGGGAATCCTACTCCCTGGGAGTAGGACTCCCCATGGCGCGCCATAGTAGAGGGCGGCCTCCTCCTCCCTCCCTCCTTTATATACGGGGCAGGGGCACCCCATGGACACACAAGTTGATCTACGGATCGCTCCTTAGCCGTGTGCGGTGCCCCTTCCACCATATTCCACCTCGGTCATATCGTCATGAGTTTAGGCGAAGCCTCGCGCCGTAGAACATCATCATCGTCACCACGCCGTCGTGCTGACGGAACTCATCTCCGGAGCTCGGCAGGATCGGAGGCCGGAGATCGTCATCGAGCTGAACGTGTGCAGAACTCGGAGGTGCCGTACGTTCGGTACTTGGATCGGTCGGATCGTGAAGACGTACGACTACATCAACCGCGTTGTCATAACGCTTCCGCTTACGGTCTACGAGGGTACGTGGACATACACTCTCCCCTCTCGTTGCTATATCATCACCATGATCTTGCGTGTGCGTAGGAAATTTTTGAAATTACTACGTTCCCCAACAGTGGCATCCGAGCCAGGTTTTATGCGTTGATGTTATATGCACGAGTAGAACACAAGTGAGTTGTGGACGATATAAGTCATACCGCCTACCAAAGATGTCATACTTTGGTTCGGCGGTATTGTTGGATGAAGCGCCCGGACCGACATTACGCCAGACGCTTACGCGAGACTGGTTCTACCGACGTGCTTTGCACACGGTGGCTAGCGGGTGTCGGCTTCTCCAACTTTAGTTGAACTGAGTGGCTACGCCCGTCCTTGCGAAGGTTAAAACGGAGTCTATTTGACAAACTATCGCTGTGGTTTTGATGCGAGGTGAGATTGGTTCTTGCTTAAGCCCGTAGCAGCCACGTAAAACTTGCAACAACAAAGTAGAGGATGTCTAACTTGTTTTTGCAGGGCATGTTGTGATGTGATATGGTCAAAACGTGATGAGATATAAGTTGTTGTATGAGATGATCATGTTTTGTTGAAGTTATCGGCGACTGGCAGAAGCTCTATGGTTGTCTCTTTGTTGCATAAGATGCAAGTGCCAAATAATTGCTTTACTTTATCGCTATGCGATAGCAATAGTTGCAAGAGCAATAGTTGGTGAGACGACCATGTGATGAGACATTGATATAGATCAAGATGATGAAGATCATGGTGTCGTGCCGGTGACAATAGAGATCATGGCAGTACTTTGGAGATAGAGATCAAAGGTGCAAGATGATCATGGCCATATCATGTCACATATTTTGATTGCATATGATGTTTATCTGTTATACATCTTATTATGTTTTGTTTGACGGTAGCATTTTAAGATGATCTCTCACTAATTATCAAGAAGTGTTCTCCCGAGTATGCACCGCTATGAAAGTTCTTCGTGCCGAGACACCACGTGATGATCGGGTGTGATAGGCTCTACGCTCAAATACAACGGTGCAAAACAGTTGCACACGCGAATACTCAAAGTTAAACTTGACGAGCCTAGCATATACAGATATGGCCTCGAACACGGAGACCGAAGGTCGAGCGTGAATCATATAGTAGATATGATCAACATAGTGATGTTCACCATTGAAACTACTCCATCTCACGTGATGATCGGACATGGTTTAGTTGATTTGGATCACGTGATCACTTAGAAGATTAGAGGATGTCTATCTAAGTGGGAGTTCTTAAGTAATATGATTAATTGAACTTTAATTTATCATGAACTTAGTCCAGGTAGTATTTTGCAAATTATGTTGTAGATCAATAGCTCGCGTTGTTGCTTTCATATGTTTATTTTGATATGTTCCTAGAGAAAATTGTGTTGAAAAATGTTAGTAGCAATGATGCGGATTGGATCCGTGATCTGAGGTTTATCCTCATTGCTGCGCAGAAGAATTATGTCCTTAATGCACCGCTAGGTGACAGACCTATTGCAAGAGCAAATGCAGACGTTATGAACGTTTAGCTAAGCTCAATATGATGACTACTTGACAGTTTAGTGCACCATGCTTAACGGCTTAGAATCGGTACTTCAAACACGTTTTTGAACGTCATGGACCATATAAGATGTTCCAGGAGTTGAAGTTAATATTTCAAGCAAATACCCGAGTTGAGAGATATGAAGTCTCCAACAAGTTCTATAGCTAAAAGATGGAGGAGAATCGCTCAACTAGTAGCATGTGCTCAGATTGTCTGGGTACTTCAATCACTTGAATCAAGTGGGAGTTAATCTTACAGATAAGATAGTGATTGACAGAATTCTCTAGTCACCATCACTAAGTTACTAGAACTTCGTGATGAACTATAATATGCAAGGGATGATGAAAGTTATTCCTGAGCTCTTAGCGATGTTGAGATCAGCGAAGGTAGAAATCGAGAAAAGAGCATCAAGTGTTGATGGTTAATAAGATCACTAGTTTCAAGAAAAAGGCAAAGGGAAAAGAAGGGGAATTTCAAGAAGAATGGCAAGCAAGTTGCTGCTCAAGTGAAGAAACCCAAGTCTGTTCCTAAGCCTAAGACTAAGTGCTTCTACTGCAAAGAGACTGGTCACTGGAAGCGGAACTACCCCAATTGATTGGCGGATAAGAAGGATGGCAAAGTGAACATAAGTATATATGATATACATATTATTGATGTGTACTTTACTAGTGTTTATAGCAACCCTCAAGATTTGATACTAGTTCGGTTGCTAAGATTAGTAACTCAAACGGAGTTGCGTATAAACAGAGACTAGTTAAGGGTGAAGTGACGATGTTTGTTGGAAGTGGTTCCAAGATTGATATGATCATCATCGCACACTCCCTATACTTTCGGATTTGTGTTGAACCTAAATAAGTGTTATTTAGTGTTTGCGCTGAGCATAAATATGATTTGATCATGTTTATTGCAATACGGTTATTCATTTAAAGTCGAGAATAATTGTTGTTCGCTTACATGAATAAAACCTTCAATGGTCATACACCCAATGAAAATAGTTTATTGGATCTCGATCGTAGTAATACACATATTCATAATATTGACGCCAAAAGATGCAAAGTTAATAATGATAGTGCAACTTATTTGTGGCACGCCGCTTGGGTCATATCGGTGTAAAGCGATGAAGAAACTCCATAAAGATGGATTTTCGAATCACTTGGTTATGAATCATTTGATGCTTGCGAACCGTGCCTTTTGGGCAAGATGACTAAAACTCCGCTCTTCGAACAATGGAACGAGCTACCGACTTATTGGAAATAATACATACCGATGTATGCGCACCAATGAGTATGAAGGCTCGTGGCAAGTATCATTATTTTCTCGACCTTCACAAGATGATTTGAGCAGATATGGGTATATCTACTTGATGAAACATAAGTCCGAAATAGTTGAAAGGTTCAAAGAATTTCAGAGTGAAGAGGAAAATCATCGTAACAAGAAAATAAAGTTTCGCGATCCGATCGCGGAGACAAATATTTGAGTTACGAGTTTGGTCTTCAATTAAAACAATGTGGAATAGTTTCACAGCTCACGCCACCGAACACCACATCGTTATGGTGTGTCCGAACGTCAGAATCGCACTTTATTTGATATGGTGCAATCTATGATGTCTCTTTACCACTATCGCTTTGGGGTTATGCATTAGAGACAGCTGCATTCACGCTTTTAAAATAGGGCACCATCTAAATCCATTGAGACGACACCGTATGAACTATGGTTTAGCAAGAAACCTAAGTTGTTGTTTCTTAAAGTTTGGGGCTGCGATGCTTATGTGAAAAAGTTTCATCCCGATAAGCTCGAACCCAAATCGGAGAAGTGCGCTTTCATAGAATACCCAAAGGAAATTGTTGGGTACACCTTCTATCACAGATCCGAAGGCAAGACATTCGTTGCTAAAATGGATCCTTTCCAGAGAAGGAGTTTCTCTCGAAAGAAGTGAGTGGGAGGAGAGTAGAACTTGATGAGGTAATTGTACCTTCTCCCTTATTGGAAAGTAGTTCATCACAGAAATCAGTTCCAGTGATTCCTACACCAATTAGTGAGGAAGTTAATGATGATGATCATCAAACTTCAGATCAAGTTGCTACCAAACCTCGTAGGTCTTCCAGAGTAAGATCCGCACCAGAGTGGTACGGTAATCATGTTCTGGAAGTCTTGTTACTAGACCATGATGAACCGACGAACTATGAGGAAGCGATGATGAGCCCAGATTCCACGAAATGGCTTGAGGCCATGAAATCTGAGATATGATCCATGTATAAGAACAAAGTGTAGACTTTGATTAACTTGCCCGATGATCGGTGAGTCATTAAGAATAAATGGATCTTCAAGAGGAAGACGGACGTTGATAGTAGTGTTACTATCTACAAAGCTAGACTTGTTGAAAAAGGTTTTTGACAAAGTTCAAGGTGTTGAATACGATGAGATTTTCTTACTCATATCGATGCTTAAAAGTCTGTCCGAATCATGTTAGCAATTGCCACATTTTATGAAATTTGGGAAATGAATGTCAAAACTACATTCCTTAATGAATTTATTAAAGAAGAGTTGTATATGATACAACCAGAAGGTTTTGTCAATCCTAAAGGTGCTAACAAAATGTGCAAGCTCCAAATGATCCATCTATGGACCTGCAAGCATCTCGAGTTAGATATACGCTTTGATAAGTTGATCAAAGATATAGTATTATACTGAGACTTGTGGTGAAGCCTCAGATTTACAAGAAAGTGAGTGGGAGCACTACAAAGATTTCGATAAGTATATGTGAATGACATATTGCTGATCGGAAATAATGTAGAATTATTCGCAAAGCATGAAAGGATACTTGAATAAGAGTTTTTCAAGAAAGACCTCAAGAAAACTACATACATATTGAGCATCAAGATCTATTGAGATAGATCAAGACGCTTGATAAGATTTTCAATGAGTACATACCTTGACAAGATTTTGAAGTAGTTCAAAATGGAACAGTCAAAGAAAGAGTTCTTGCCTGTGTTGCAAAGGTATGAAATTGAGTAAGACTCAAATCCCGACCACAAAGCAGAAAATAGAAAGAGAATGAAAAGTCATTCCCTATGCCTCACCATAGGTTCTATAAAGTATGCTATGCTATGTACCGCACCTATTGTATACCTTGCTCAGATTTGACAAGGAGTACAATAGTGATCTAGGATTAGATCATCGACATTGGTCAAGAATATCCTTAGTGAGGACTAAGGAAATATTTCTCAATTATGGAGGTGATAAAAGAGCCCGTCAGTAAAAGTTATCTCGGTGCAAGTTTTCACACCGATCCAGATGACTCTAAGTCTCAATCTGATACATATTGAAAGTGGGAGCGATTAGCTAGAGTAGCTCCGCAAGAGCATTGTAGACATAGAATATTTGCAAAATACATACGGCTCAATGTGACAGACCTGCTGACTAAGCTTCTCTCACGAGCAAAACATGATCACACCTTAGTACTCTTTGGGTATTAATCACATAGCGATGTGAACTAGATTATTGACTCTAGTAAACCCTTTGGATGTTGGTCACATGATGATGTGAACTGTGGATGTTAATCATATAAAGATATGAATATTGGTGTTAAATCACATGGCGATGTGAACTAGATTATTGACTATAGTGCAAGTGGGTGACTGAAGGAAATATGCCCTAGAGGCAATAATAAAGTTATTATTTATTTCCTTATTTCATGATAAATGTTTATTATTCATGCTAGAATTGTATTAACCGGAAACATAATACATGTGTGAATACATAGACAAACATAGTGTCACTAGTATGCCTCTACTTGACTAGCTCGCTTATCGAGATGGTTATGTTTCCTAGCCATGGACAAAAGAGTTGTCATTTGATTAACGGGATCACATCATTAGGAGAATGATGTGATTGACTTGACCCATTCCGTTAGCTTAGCACTTGATCGCTTAGTATGTTGCTATTGCTTTCTTCATGACTTATACATGTTCCTCGTAACTATGAGATTATGCAACTCCTGCCATCGGAGGAACACTTTGGTACTACCAAACGTCACAACGAATCGGGTGATTATAAAGGAGTACTACAGTGTGTCTCCGAAGGTACATGTTGAGTTGGCGATTTAGAGATTAGGTTTTGTCACTCCGATTGCTCGGAGAGGTATCTTCGGCCCTCTCGGTAATGCACATCATTATAAGCCTTGCAAGCAATGTAACCAATGAGTTGGTTACGGATGATGCATTACGAAACGAGTAAAGAGACTTGCCGGTGACGAGATTGAACTAGGTATTGATACCGACGATCGAATCTCGCAAGTAACATACCGATGACAAAGGAACAACGATGTTGTTATGCGGTTTGACCGATAAAGATCTTCGAGAATATGTAGGAGCCAATATGGGCATCCAGGTCCCGCTATTGGTTATTGACCGAGAATAGTTCTAGGTCATGTCTACATAGTTCTCGAACCCGTAGGGTCCGCACGCTAAGGTTTCGATGCGACGCTTATATTATGAGTTTATGAGTTTTGATGTACCAAGGAGTTCGAGTCCCGGATGAGATCGGGACATGACGAAGAGTCTCAAATGGTCGAGGCGTAAAGATCGATATATTGGACAACTATATTCGGAGTTCGGAAAGGTTCCGAGTGATTCGGGTATTTTTCGGAGTACCGGAGAGTTACGGGAATTCGCCGGGGAGAAGTATTGGGCCTTATTGGGCCCTGCGGGAAAGACAGAGGGGATGCCTAGGGCAGGCTGCGCGCCCCCCCATGGTCTGGTCCGAATTGGACTAGGGGGAGGGGCCGCACCCCCTTTCCTTCCCTCCTCTCTTCCCCTTCCTTGTCTCCTACTCCTAATACATGGAAGGACTACTAGTTGGACTAGGAAAGGGGGAATCCTACTCCCGGTGGGAGTAGGACTCCCCATGGCGCGCCATAGTAGAGGGCCGGCCTCCTCCTCCCTCCCTCCTTTAGATACGGGGGAAGGGGGCATCCCGTGGACACACAAGTTGATCTACGGATCGTTCCTTAGCCGTGTGTGGTGCCCTTCCACCATATTCCACCTCGGTCATATCGTCATGAGTTTAGGCGAAGCCCCGCGCCGTAGAACATCATCATCGCCACCACGCCGTCGCGGTTAACGGAACTCATCTCCGAGCTCGGCTGGATCGGAGGCCGGAGATCGCCATCGAGCTGAACGTGTGCGAACTCGGAGGTGCCGACGCTCGGTACTTGGATCGGTCGGATCGTGAAGACGCACGACTACATCAACCGCGTTGTCATAACGCTCGCTTATGGTCTACGAGGGTACGTGGACATACACTCTCCCCTCTCGTTGCTATATCATCACCATGATCTTGCGTGTGCGTAGGAAATTTTTTTAAATTACTACGTTCCCCAACAGCGGGCCCCGCCTGACGGCCTGTCCCATCGCGCGCGTGGGTAGGCAGACTGCCCCTGCCACGTGGCGCCGCGTGATGGGGCCGTGGCGGGCGACCGTGGGAAGCGTATCAGGCACGCCGCCTGGTTCCCGCCGCGGCTCTCAAACTCCTTAGGGGGCAAGACGGCCCTCAATGAATCCGACTCCAGCTAGTCGGTTTGGAGCAAGATGGCCCTCAGTGAATCCGACTCCAGCTAGTCGGCTTGAAGAAAGACGGCAAGCGAGGCCTAAATCCCACCACCGGAAGAATGAAACTATTGAGGCCCGCGCCTCGGAGCCTCACCAACTTCGGGGACTACTATCGGAGTAATGGGCCACGGGTAGGCCAACCCGAGTCCCAGAACCTTTCAAGACATTGGGGCAGGCGCTACCATGAGCCCGAGAGGCGACCTGTTAAGCCGAGTCCCAGAGGCGACTCCAAGTTAAGCCGAGTCCCAGAGGCGACTCCCAGTCAAGCCGAGTCCCAGAGGCGACTCTCAGTTAAGCCGAGTCCCAGAGGCGACTCCAAGGAAGCTGAGTATGAGAAGTCGGCCCGCGGCTCCAACCACCCCGATAATTAAAGGCATGCATGGCCACAGTGCGCCATACCCACGGAGATCTCTGCGCTGCATGCACTTGCCATGCCAGCCTCGACATCAGCCCTTGGGCGGGGCCTGTACTCCACGACGGCTCAGATGTACGGCCCGAGACGGCGGGCCTACCACCAGCGGAGTATCAAGACGGCGAGAGCGCCACGAGTCGGACCTGGGAGTCGGCCCCGGAGTCGGCCGCCCCTCCCACGGGCCCCACATGCCATTAACTGACGCGACGGGGAATGGCAATGTGATCGCCTGTCAGCGGCGCACTGCTGCTGTGACCCCATGACCAAGCCAGCGCCATTAGAAGCACGGCTATAGTAATCTGCAGCCAAGAAGACCCGCCTGGTGGACGCTGGCCGACGCCTCATACCAGGCCACCGGCGGGCCCTGTGAGTCGGCGGAGAAGACGGTGGCCTAAGAGATGACGGTCGGGACCCGCCCCACCGGTTTTACCATTGTACCTCAGGGGGGTAGGCCTATATAAACCCCCCAGGGCACCCATGCAAAGGGTTCGAATCCATTAGCACTAGACCAGATCATACAGGGAGGAGAAAGCTAGCCTTGCCTTCTCCTACCTCCAGAAACAGCTCAAGGAGCAACCTTGTACTCACTTTGCCTTAGTGACCATGCGGAGACCCCGCAGAGCAGCAGTAGGGGTGTTATCTCCACGGAGAGCCCCGAAGTTGGGTAAGATCCGCCAAGGCATGTCTTCGCCATCCTGCTTCTGCACCGCGACGCTTCTACTCGCCTCGCACCATGATAAGCTATCTTGGCATATGCTCTGAGCCAACCCCGACAAGTGTAGTAGTAGTGTCAGTATTGCATAGTTGTTAGATGTAACATGCGAGAACGTAGAGATGTAGTTTTGGAGGGCCTACAGAGAGAAAAGCGTAATACGGTCACCGAACTTCGTAATAAGCTGATTACGGTCACTATATACGCTTTTGGTGATTATACGGTCACTTGCTCACAGCTCAAAGATCGGATTGTAGTCTGCTGACCGCCAAATAGTTCATGCGGGCGCCATGTTGACTAGTTAAATTGACCACATTCCTTGTGGGTCCCACCTGTCATTTTGCATAGGGAAAAGATCAGATAAACACAAATTTACGCAGCGCGATAAGGCTCCAACCCGCGCGCTGGAATCACCGTTGTGTATGTGTCTGCTGTGGCTCGATGTGTGCGCATGCACGTGTAGGTTGAGCACTTGAGCGTGAGAGTGTGTGTTGGTCGTGTGCTCTATGGTGTGTGCATGCATGCGTGCGTGTGTGCGTGTGAGTGTTGCGTGCGTGCGTGGCTGCGTGTGTATGTGTGAGTGTTGCGTGCGTGCGTGGGTGCATGTGTTTGTGTGAGTGTTGCATGGATGCAGTTCGTGTGCATGCGTGCGTGTGTTTATAATCACCACACCAGCTCCTGTGTGTTAAAACAGACGGCTCAAAGATACCAATACAAGGCCACCTTGTCCGCTGTGCTCATGGGTCATGACTTCAACCACCGCCCAAATATTTTCTTGTCGCTTGTTTTCCTTTTTACTAGCAAGATGCTCGTGCGCTGCACGTAACATCAAGATGCATTTGTATGACTTGTTTATCTTGTGAGAGAAAAGGATGAACGAGGGAAGGCCTTATTTGCAAATGTGGAGAGGTGTGTGGGTACCTTTTTGCAAAATTGCCATAGTTTCTTTCCTATCCGTCAGATATAAATCGGATGGCCTATATTGCAGGATGGCAGGCACACCATCATCACCAACTCTGTTTTTTATAAGAGTGTATTTTATGTATTTTATAAGAGTGTAAATGTAGAGTAGATACAAGTCGGCTGTGTGGGCACGATGGTAGTGAGATAATGTGATGCAACACTAGAGGTGCCACGTGAGCGCTTAATCGTCAACTAGTCATGTCATGAGCAAATACAAAGTTGTACGGTGAGCCCGTGATCAGATAATAACCACTAAACGTAAATGGTGACCCTAATGAGTGGATTCTCAAGTCCAATGTACGATCGTGCTTTCGCTTCAAATACAATGAACGCTATTGCATATATCACGAGAGAAAGATGAAACATGCATGAATCTTCCGGGGCTTACTTTTAGAGGACCTGAGATAGTTTTGTGTGCATACGTGAAAGGGGCGATGGGGTATGCGATGGAGAGAGAGATGCTCTTCGCTTCTCTTTATTATGACTAACTTTGTATATAGTATAAAATATACAAATTCACAAAGTGCTAATAAATATCATTGTGGGCACCATGCAATGCAAATTAGCGTCAGATTCTCCATATAACTTTGTAATGTTGTATATATGTAGGAACTCTAAAATAATTTTTTGGCCACACTTTATTTAAAAGGAATGTTGTATGCGAAATAAACGTGAAGAGAGGGCTTTTTAGATCAATGGAGTACGTGATGTAACATGTGTGAATGTGTAGTTGATGCATTTGGCGAGGCCTAGAGAGGTATGTGTGTGTATTACGTATTCGAGAGAGGCATGGATAGAGGGGCCGACGGGGGGGCATGGGAGAGATAGCACGAGAAATGAGAGTGGTCTAGAGAGAGAGATGAATATGATGTCACGACAAGAGATTCCATTCCCTTGAGTGTGTATATGCAAGGGGGGAGGGAATAGAGGCACCAGGAGAAATTTTCTATGTGTGTGGTGTTTGTGTTGGTATGTGTGGGTGTTAGAAGATAATGAGACGTGGGGGCAGAGGGTGTGTCACCTCATGAGGTCCGATGGGTCGTGGTGAGGCCCTTCGTTTGGTTCCGTCCTGCGCCACATTGGTCGGCCCGTGACGCATTTAGGAAGACCCATGGATGACTAGTCGTACAAGACAAAGATAGCAGAATTGCGAAGGACTCTGTGTCCACTGACAAAGCTGGCTAGGATTTGTAACCCTAGGTTCTCGGACTAAGGTAACCCCTTTATCTCTGATATTACTATTCATCCAACCTAACTTTAAGGGCATCCTACAGAATGTTCTCGCTAGAATCATACTGCCGATTAGGAAGAGAGGTGTGAGACAATGCATGAGAGACAAAGCGTAAAGATAATGTGCGACATGAGACACGAGGCAGGTCCATGTATATAGAAAGGGTCGATGAGGATTGTGCGTGTGTATGTTTAAGTAGAGGACGAGTGCTTGTGATAAAGGTTAGTGAAAACAGTTGTAAATGGTTACGAGAGGGAGGGAGGGTTATATCTAGAGCATGTGTGCGAGAAAGACACCTCGGGAGAGAGTGTGTGAGCATGTGTGAGAGACCACCGATGGAGAGTGAAACTACACATAAAAGGCTGCTCTACACATTGATTAAAGATATAAATTGTATCCAAATATTAGGATGGGATCATGATATTTGCAATTCGCGTAAGGAGCGGTCATTGATCCATCAGACATCTAGATTCTATCAAATTTGAGCATGTCTATGTTATTATTCGACACAATTGATCCACATAGTTGGTATTTTGAACTCCAGACAATGCATCGCTTTAGCAATCGAATATAAACGTGAGTATAGTTCATGTTGTGTGTGTAAAGCACATTATACATACGAAAGTTACACGATGGACATTATAAATAGCTACCTATGAACTAGCATACATTTGAATTCAACTTAAGGTGGTTTAAAAAAATCGAATTCAACATGAAGTCCATTCAATTATTTGAATTTCATATCATGGCATTTGTAAACCATACCTAAATTATGGGGGCACCAATCTTAGCTTTGATTGTACATAATAGCATATGTAGTCGTGTACAAAATAGATTCAAATTTAGCTCCTCCATTCTAAAATAATCGTAGTTATAGGATTTTCAAGTGTCAAAATTTCAAAAAGAAGCGGATAATTTAATGAGGTTTTCAAACATACAAGGTCAAATATAACGTTGTCTATTTAGGTCAATCCTCATAGTTCAAGAGTACTCTAAACGTGAATGCTTGTGTTTCAAAATTTTGAATGAAGCGCCAAAAGAGCCTCTACTCGCCCGAAACCGCGTGAGACCAATGTTTGGTAGTACAAGGAAATTACTTTTCTAATAACTCCGACCCGTGAAACCTACCGGCCCGATGTCCAAAGGTCTAAACCGGGGTAGGTTTGTAGCTTCATCTAGACGCCACGTAACCGCCTCCGAAAAACATTCATACACAATGGCCGCCTAAGCACACATGCACGCGGCCGAAATCGCTTTCGCCTACTATTTGGGACACCTGGGATTACCATCCTACCCCCGACCCGCAATAGGTCCGAAATTTAAGAGGGGGGCAAAGTTTGTACTTTCCCCAAATTTCAAACAAGCGCGTCCCATCTTCTGTTCAAAAAAGCCAAAAACAAGTGCGTCCCAGAACGAAACATGGTTCCCCCCACCCGTCCGATTCCCCATTCGTACTCTGTGGGCGCTAAAACTACCTCTCCACCAGCCGTGAAACCCTGGCATCCTCCGTCCGCCACCCCATCCCACCCATCAACCGCCGCCCTCCTCCATCACGCCGGAGCCGATACCCCGACGTCGTCGTCCACCGCAACCTCAACCGCAATGCCCTCCACGGCTTGTAGTTGAAGCCAAGGCAGAGTCGTCCGTACCCGAGCTGGTTCAACCACGACGTCCTGCGCCTCACCGCTGCCGCTCCAACTTCGCCACCCTCCACCGCACCGGAGGTGTTCCTGCTATGCCGCCCTTGCCGCCAGACCGCTTCCTCCGCCGACATACGGCCACGGCAACACAATCAACAATTTGGCCATGGGTTCGCCCAAGCCTGCACCTCCGTAACATCGGTTTCCCGGTAAAAGAAGAAGATCGGCGCGACATGTGGAGGTGACCACACCGCAACCGAAAAAGGTACTCCTCTTCCCTTATTCGGTGCAAATCTTACGCCTCTGCTTGCACGGTATTCATCCCACATAAGACACTAGTCGACCGCTTCTTCTTGATACTAGATGTTCCTAGTAACTCGCGATGCACAAGGTTTCTCCTCATATACTATTTCACCTTAGCTAGAGGTCCGCCCCCTCAATTTCAATTTTGGCCAGTTGATTCCCAATTATCAGCATTCTCGGCGAAATAGGCGCTTAGTACGCCTATTATGCCGGGAAGCAAGGCTTTGGTGTTTATCTTAGGGCGCAGTGGCCTAGAGCTACTGGCGCCCGATCTGGAGGTCGGCCGAGATTAAAGGGATGGCCTGGGGGTGCTGCCTAGAACGGCGGTGGTGTGAGGTTGATGGGAGGGCGGGGCGGCGGAGGCAGGGGTCTGGGCCGGTGGTCGCTGGCGGTTCGAGAAAGATTGTGAATAGTGACTGACGGGAGGTAGACGAAGGCCATCTGCCCATTCCTTATAGATCGGACGGTTCGTTAAAAAAATCGACTGACCTATTATTTTCAGTCGACTATTATCTTAGATATGACCACATGTGGTGGTGTGCTGGAGGAGTACCTGCATTTCCTCTGCTCATATATTACAAAATCATACGGAGTAGAATCTAATTTTGTTTGCCACGCAATGTTGTAGAGCTATCATATGTCTCCTGTCATTTATTTTTCAGCCACCTCCTATCTGCTACTTTTACAGTGCACTAGTTCTGCACACACTTCACCCATACTCTCACTATTGTGTTTTTATGCAAGGGTATTTCAGACTCTCCTGCCGAAAGAGATGCAGCAAAGAAAAGAGAGAAGTCGCTCCAGCTTCGTATGCAGGTAGGCAAGACACGTTACAGCGCTATAAAGGGTGCAGTGTCAGCAGATGGAGACGGTAAACGTAGATCTGGAGTTGATGACTTCGCTCGCAATGAACCACCATCCCAGGTGCTTGCTTTAACTTCGTGGTGTCATATGTGGTTGCATGTTCCATATGGTGTCTAGCCTGTATTCAAAAGGCCAAAGTCGGTAAGATAAGGAAAGATATATTTTTTACATGAACCACCATCCCGTGAGCACCAGAAGACAAATAGCTAGTCAGGGCACTGGCCGAGCCAGTGACAAGCCCAGCAAAGATAGGGATCACCTGGAAGCCAACTAAAAAGTTGCGATGGTGGCGAAGCAGCCCGCCTCCCACCAGGCTCTCAGGTCCTAGATTATCATGCTCACCACTCCAGCCGGATGTCTAGCTTGTACTGCTTCCAATTTGGTTAAATTGCATCTGCTTAGCTTACACATTATACCTTTGAATATGACATGCCTTTCTGTTTTTGGTACATACTAGTACATATGTGTATTAACCATGTTCTTACATCAAACTAATGTTATTGTGTATCCCTCATCAATCACTTATGACGAGGCAGGCAGGCAAGGGGACTACTCATTTAAAGAATGCAGCGTCAGCCTCCCGACATGATTCTCAAGAAATGTAAATGCTAGATGAAGATAGTGAACGAGCTCAGAGTTGATTACAGCATTTCCCCTACACTAGCATCGCAGGTGCTTGCTCTAACTTGGCAGCGTGATATGTGGTTGCATGTTGCATATGGTGTCTAGATTGTAATTCGTCCAATCTGGTTAAACTGCATGTGCTAGTCTGCTTAGCTTATACATTATACCTGTTAATGTGACATGCCTTCGTGTATTTAGTACATAGTACATCTGTCTATTAAGCATGTCCTTACATAAAACTATTGTTTTTTTGTATCCCGCATCAATCAATATGACGAGACACCTTTAGTCTATGTAGTACGATATTAGTTGCATCTTTCATATGATTTATAGCATGCGCTGCTTCTAATTTGTTGAAGCTTTTAATTTGGCAGAGTCATATTGGTTGCATCTTTCATGTGGTGTCTAGCTTGCATTGCTTCTTATTTGCTGGAATGGTTTCTGCTTAGTTTACACAAACAGTTGTGAACATGCCATGTTGTCCTGTTTTTCGTACATATTCCATCCTGGTATCATGTGTTTGTCTTACATCAAAGTAGTGATTGTCAGTATCATGCATGAATGAGTTCTGAAGAGAGAATTTTATTGCTTTTTCTTGTCGGTTTTACTTGACAATTCAAAATCAATAAAGTGGAAGGAAGTTAGCAAGGCAGCGGATAAAGGTGCTCCTTCCGAACGGAGGGCCTCTATAGTTTCTACTCCTCCACACCCCCAAGATGATTTCCAAGACAACACATGCATAGACACTCAACAAAGCTGTGTTTATGATGAGCACGTCTCCCCTAGTGCAGCACCACTGGTGCTCCCTCTAACTTGGCACTATTATATGTGGTTGCATGTTATGTGTGATGTCTAGCTTGTATTGCTTCTAATTTTGTTGAATTCCGTCTGCTTACTTTACACATTATACTTGAATAAGACACGTGTTCCTATTTCTAGAACATACAATATCTGTCTATCACACCATGTTCTTACATCAAATTACTACTGTTGTGTAACCTGCAACAATCACTTATCATAAGACACGTTTGACTTCGGAGTGTGATATAGGTTACATCTCACATTCTTTTCTAGCTTGTACTGCTAATTTGTTGAAATGGCACTTATGATGAGACAGTTTTAACTTGGTAGAGTGATATTCGTTGCATCTTTCATATGGTGTCTAGCTTTCATTGCTTCTAATTTGTTGAAATGCCTTCTCCTTAGTTTACACATCATAAGCTGTGAATATGCAATGTTGTGAATATGCAATGGCACTAATGACGAGAGACCTCTAACATGGTAGTGTGATGTTGTTTGCATCTTGCATATGATTTATTTCTTGTACTGCTTCACATTTGTTTAAACGCCATTTATGATGAGACACTGTTAACTTGGCAGAGCGATATTTGTAGCATCTTTCATATGGTGTCTACCTTCCATTGCATTGCTTCTAATTTGGTGAATGTCTTCTTCTTAGTTTACACATCATAGTTCTGGTTATCTCTTTCGTCCTGTTTTTCATACATATTACATCCTCCTATCATGTGGTTGTCTAACATCAAAGTTCAATTCATCTGCATCACGCATCAATTTGTTCTAAGGAACTAAATTGTTATTCGTTTTTCTTGTCGTCTTGACTTAACATGGCACAGAGAAAGAGGAAGAAACACAGAATGGCAGGGAATGAGAAGCGGATGAATCCTGCAGATTCTGCTGGTACTGATGGTGCAATAGAAGGTCAAAGTCCAGCAGAAAATTCTACAAACATGGCATCCCATGCTACACAAGTTGCAAAAAAAGCCAAACAGAAACAAATAGCTGCCACCAAACAAGCAGAGGCAGCCCTAGTTCTTGCAACACCTACCACAGTACTACAAGCCGCACGGCTTACTCGTGTGTCAACTGAGCTAGCAGCATGTTCCTAAGCTCCCTTGCCACCTGGCACTACTTCCCAAGCACTCTTGACATAAGACGAGTTGGCAATATCAGATGAACCTAGGAGAGTATGGTGTCTAGTGAGGGAAATTATCACCATAGAGGTCCTTACTTTGATGGTACTAATTTTGCTAGTTGGAAGCATAAGATGAAAATGCATATTCTCGGACATAACCCCGCCGTTTGGGCTATTGTGTGTATTGGCTTGCCAGGTGAATTCTTTGATGGGAGAGAGCCTATCCGTGAAGCTAGCACGGAAGAATTGAAGATGCTGCAATACAACGCTCAAGCTTGTGATATCCTCTTCAATGGCTTGTGCCCCGAAGAATTCAACAAAATCTGCCGTCTTGAGAATGCAAAGGAAATTTGGGATACTTTGATTGATATGCATGAAGGTACCGACTCCATCAAGGAATCCAAGTTGGATGTGCTTCAAAGTCAGCTTGACAAGTTCAAAATGAAGGATGGTGAAGGTGTCGCTGAAATGTACTCTAGGCTTGCTCTTATCACAAATGAGATTGCTGGCTTAGGAAGTGAAGAGATGACCGACAGATTCATCATCAAGAAGATCTTAAGAGCATTGGGTGGAAAGTATGATACCGTGTGCACATTGATCCAAATGATGCCAAATTACAAAGATCTCAAGCCAACGGAAGTCATTGGAAGAATTGTTGCTCATGAGATGTCACTCAAGGATAAGGAGGAACTTCACAACAAGTCAAGTGGTGCTTACAAAGCCTCATGTGAAGCCCCCACATCATCAAGTGAGAAACAAACCTTCAATGAAGAATTGAGCTTAATGGTGAAGAACTTCAACAAATTCTACGAGAGTAGAAGCAAAGAAAGAAGCTCTAAGTCAAGGTCCTACAATGATAAAAGATCTTCTAGTCGAGAGCGCAATTGCTACAATTGTGGGAGTCCCGGACACTATTCCAATGAGTGTACGGCACCCTACAAAAGAAGAGAAGATTCTCCAAAAAGAAGAAGTAGAAGAGAAGAATCACCACCAAGAGAGAGAAGGAGTAGAGATGATCGTTATGAACAAAGACCCTCACGGAGAAGCAAGGATTCGGAAAGGAAGGACAAGTCATCAAAGAGCTACACAAAACGAAGACATCAAGCTCATGTTGGTGAATGAGTATCCGGCTCCGACTCCGACAATCACTCCGAGAGAAGCTATCACTCCGACTCCGAATATACTCAAGATGAAGGTGTTGCCGGTCTAGAACTTGTGTCAACCAACTCCTACGCCATATTTGATTCACCAAATGAAGGAATTGGAAGATGCTTCATGGCCAAAGGTCCAAAGGTAACACACCCCGAGTATGTTGATTTCAATAGTGATGAAGATGAGTTGCTAGGTGATGATGATTTACTTTTTGACAACTCTAGTGATGAATACTATGATGAAACGTCAATTAATCATGCTAATCAAGATAAAACAAATGACAATGATAAGGAGAAGATTGAGCTTCTAACTACAGAACTAAACACTCTTAAGTTAGCTCATGAAACTATCTTTGAAGATCATCGAGAACTTTTAAGGGCTCATGAGAAGTTACGCTTTGAAAAGCTCAATCTTGAGCAAGAGCATGAGTTCTTAAAGGCTATCAATGATGATCTCCGTAAGAAAAGTTCTTCTTACATTGCCAAGCATTTACTCTTATCTACTTACATGCCTCAAGTCAAGTCTAGTAACAAGTACAAGAAAGATCCTTCCTCTAGTAGTAACAATAATAATGCCGAATCCAATATTGTTGCTTCTAGTAGTTCTCTTGATTCCACTAATGATTATCTTAGCCAAGTTGCACTTGAGCAAGAAAATAGCTTATTGAAGGGAATTATAGAGAAAGGTGTATACAAGAGCCTTGCCCGGAGTAAGCAATTCGAGGAAACTGTACGCAAGCAAGGAAGGCACCGGAAGAATCAAGGTGTTGGTTTTGAACGAAAGTTCAATGCCAATGGAGTTGAGTGGGAAGAAGATCAATACCCCAAGACGAAGTTTGTTCCTCAACAAGAGAAGTATGATCCTACTTCCTTCAAGGGAACACAAGCTTCAAGAACACAAGACCACAAGAACAAAGGCAAGGACAAGCTTCAAGAGGAGATTGATGCATTTGAAGAAGCACCTAAGGCCTTGGTCAAGTGGGTTCCCAAGACTACGTCAAGTTCTACTTCATCAAGTACAACTACAACTCCAACGATTCCCATCAAGATGATGTGGATCCCGAAGAAGAAGAACTAGAGTGTTCTTGAGGGTGACTCCGCCAACATTCTTCACTCATATCATTATGGCAAGGACAAGTGCAATCAACTTCCATATCTTGCACTAGTTCAAGGAGTCACAAACCCTCATGTTGGTAAGGCAAGGGACAAGGTAACCTAATGTTTTCATGGACATCATCTTGTGTGTGCATCACTCTATGTCTATGGATATTCTTGTTTGTTCCTCGTGGGACTAACCCATGTAGGTATTCAAAGTGCAACTCACTCCAAAGGATTGCTCCAAATGATCTACATCAACATTGAGCATCCACATCTTCAACACCTACATGAAGTCATCATTGACAAAACCCAAGGTTAGTTCATCCCTCTAAGGGGGATCTCACATCTAGGGGGAGCTTAACTCTAAGAATTCAGTCAAAGCAACTCTAATGATGTGAACACATCAATGCATTATGTAAAAGTGGTAACCCACTTGAGCTTAAACGATGAGTATGACCTATGATCAAATGTTCTCATTTGACTCCTAAGTCAATATACTCATATATAGATGACCTAGTCATCGCCAATTGTTTGATAGATGCTAGAATTGGTTCTGCATGCTTTGCCACATATTTCATTTGCCATTTTATTATGTGAGCATGTTGGTTGCATATTTTACACATTCGAGGACATCCACTTGTTGTTTTGATTGATTGGATTCTTTTTCTTTTTGCCAAGTGGATGGACAAGAATGCCTAAGAACCTTCTCTAGCTATCTATGGTGTTCTCGTCTCAAACTCTATTCATGCTACATCACAAAATTTGATCAAGTCAGATTCGAACCACTCTGTGTGAGGAGCACTCGGAGTCCCCGATTCGTTATAGACTTAAACTTCCGAAACTTCTTTGTGATTTTTGGTCTGACCGATTCCTCCATTTCGGTCATACCGAGATCACTAAGTCGATCTAGGTTTTCCATCTCGGTGCAACCGATTTGAACTTTTCGGTCACACCGAGTTGTTGTAACTGTCAATAGTTATGCATCTCGGTGCCACCGAGTCGTTCCACTCGGTCACACCGATAGGTCGGGCTATATATCCACATGGGCAAAAATTTGGAAAACTTTCCCAAACCTCTTCGCCCGCGCATAGCTCGCTCTGCCTTCTAGGTCTCCAGATCGTCGACTTTGTCGCCAACCGCCTACTGTCGCTGGTCTCCGCCGCCATCAACGGATTTCACCTCCGCCGTTGCCGCTGTAGCGAGTTCATCGCCGAACTAGGGTATGAACTCGATCACAGTGCTATCCTTGTCTAATTCTCAGCACATTGTGTTCATTATGATTCTTGCCACGATTGAAACACCTCTATCCAGTCAAAACAATCCTTAGAATAGATGCGATTTGAAAATTTAGGTTAGGTTTCACAAACCATCTCGGACCCACCGAGTTGAAAAAGTCGGTCCCACCGATTCGCTAACGCCATTGCACTAGTAACTCTTAGTCCGACCGAGAATTGCTAATCGGTGTGACCGATTTTAGAACTTTGTGAAACCCTAGCAGCCTCGGTGTTATCAACTGTGACTCGGTCTCGACCGAGTTCACTAGTTTAGGTTCCAAAACTGCTTCGTATCACCGAGTTTGAAAATCGGTTGATCCAAATGCTTTCAGGGAAAACTAAAACTAAGTTTTTGAATCATTCTTTGCAAAAATCTCTGCATTTTGTGATGCTCATCCACTCTATCTCATCTATAACTATTCATAGGGTCAGCAGTCAGTGTTTTCAGCATGTCAGACCAAAGTGATAGTCAAAACAGGGAAGAAGAGTAGATTCACATGAGTGAGGGCACTAGTCCCTCTAGCACTTCAAATGATGGCAGCAGGAGCACCCTAAGCAATTTGCCTAAGGCTGCCACCAGGACAAGGAAGAAAAGAACCTCAGAATCTGAGGATGAGGACTATGTGGCTGCTGAAGATGAGGCCACTTCTAAGAAGAAGGTGGTCAAGAAAGAATATGGGTCAGCTGCAGCCACTAAGCCAGTTGTGCAGAAGAAGGCACCTGCAAGAAGGATCCCCACTTCCAAACCCGGGAAGGTTGCCACTAGAGAAACCATGAAGTTTACTATTGAGTCAGGAGATGAAGCTGCTGGTCAAGGTAAAAAGAAGAAAAGAGTCGGAACCACCACTGCCAAAGTTCTTGGCAATCCCTCTATGAGGAGAGACTCTGATGAGGAAGAGGAAGAAGAGGTTGCTGCACCAGCACCCAAGGCACAAAAGCTGATGGGTGATGCTATTAAGTCAGGGGCTGCATCATCAAAGCCCAAAGAAGCACCCAAAGCTGCCCCCAAGCCCAAGAATGAAACAAAGAGGAATACCAGGAGTATACCAGCTGCTGAGAAGAACAAGGCCCCAGTGCCTGAAGTTGCTGCTGAGGAAGATGATGAAGGACAAGTATTGAGAAAGCTGAAGCCAAAGATTCTAGACCACAATGATGCTCATCATGTGGCTGAGAACATGAAGCTAAGAAAGGATGCAGGACTTAGACAGTGGAGGTTGTCTGATCCCTATGCTACCAGGAGAAGAACTGCTGTTGATTACAGGTTCCACACAAAGGAACAGCAGGATTTCTATGAGACAGTGATGTTGGACAAGAAGCCTATAGTTTGTGACATGAGGTGGGTCGACTGGACCTACATGAAGGAGAATTAAGAACACTATCCTGGAGTGCAAGACAGTTTCATTGCTTGTGGAGTTGAAGACTTTGTTGGGCAGAAGCTCACAAAGTGGAATGATGAGCTCATTATGCAATTCTACTCCACAGCACATTTCTACCCAGATGGCAGGATAGTTTGGATGTCTGAAGGTACAAGGTACCAATCAACTATTGAGGAATGGGCCAATCTAGTCAATGCACCCAAGGAGCAGGGAGATGACTTGGATGTCTATGCCAAGAAGAAGATGGGTCACAATTCCATGGCTCATATGTACAAGGAGATCCCAGATGCTGCAGTTGAGACACATAAGTTTGGGTCAGTCCATTTTCTTCTATCAGGGCTGCCAACGATCAACTGGATCCTAAGGCATACTCTATTGCCCAAGTCAGGTGACCACAACATGATAAGAGGCCATGCTATAAACTTGCTACACTTGTTTGATGTGCCACAGAAATTCAAGGTCATGAGCCTCATGGTTGAGACTATCAAGAGGACAGCAGCAGACCAAAAGAGAAGTTGTGGATATGCCCCACAAATTCAGGAGTTGATTAACTCGAAGATGGGCACAGGCACATACTTGCTAGACAAGGAACATTTTGCTATCTATCCAAAATTTGAGGACAATCAAGTTGTGATGAATGAGAATGAACCATCATTAGTACAAGCTCAAGAGAAGAAGGAGAAAGCAAAGAAAGAGAAGGCTGCCAAGATGCCAACTCAAGAGGAGGCATCTGAGTACTTTTTGAAGAACAAGCAGGAGCAGCTTGGTTACTTGATAGCATCAACTCTGAGGATTGAGAAGGGGTTGTCCACCCTAACTCAAAACCAGGAGAGCCTAGAAAGAATCATGGAACAAAAATTCTATGATTGAGATGTCAAAGTAACTGAGATTCTGCCAGCCAGGAGCAGCTACAGATGACATGCAGGAGAGGAAGGGCAAGACAACCATTGATGCATTTGCCAGAGTGCCTAGAGCTCAGAGATCAGCTGCAGGCTCGTGATAGACACCAGAGCCACTTCATCTGCACCAGCTACAGCTCCTACAGCTCCAAAGGCAACCAGCTCCAAAGACCTACACCTCCAGCTCCATCCACATCAATCAAGCCTTCGTCCAAGGAGCCATCTCTATACCACCACCTGAAGATCAAGCCTGAGAGTCGATCTAGTACTATGCATTTTTCTATGAACTTTTTGGTAACTTGTTGCCAAAGGGGGAGAAAATGTATAGATCATAGGCTTCGAGAGAGAGAGAGTGTTGCTTTTTGTTCTCTCTTGCTTTGGTGGTTAAACTTTGTTTGCTTTTGATTGCTTGAGATACTATGCTATTATCTGTGAGACATTGATGATCATGTGTTTGATCATAAGCTACACTTATGATATTATCTTACTTATCCTTATATGATCATTCACTTTGCTTGGTGATGAGTGCATGTATTCAATCTTTATTATTTTGAGCGCTCCACCAAGATGTATGTGACATGAAAGAGTAACCCATGAGCCTAATTCCTTGTGCATTTGCAGTCCAAAGCAAATCTTAAACTATGCACAAATTTAGGGGGAGCTCTTTCTTATCACATACTTCTCAAAGCGACTATGTTTTTCAATCTTACTATCATTTGTCGAAGCTTTGATCTATATGTTGTCATCAATTACCTAAAAGGGGGAGATTGAAAGTGCAACTATCCCTAGGTGGTTTTGGTAATTCACAGCAACATATAGCTCATTGAGCTAATGCTATTCCAAGACAAATATTTTAGGAAAGCTCAATGAATGGCATGGCATGGATGATGAAAGTGGATCCCTCAAAATATTAAGGGCAAAGGATTGGCTCAAGCTTAAAAGCTCAAGAATCTACATTTTACATTTTGGTGATCCAAGATCACATTGAGTCTATAGGAAAAGCCAATACTATCAAGAAGGGATGAGGTGTTGCTTAATGAGCCTCTTGCTTCAAGTGCTTAGTGATATGCTCCAAAAACCCTCAACTACTTTCTCACATCCACATATGACCTAAACCCATAGTCAAACTCGGCCCCACCGATTCTTTCTATCCAGCGCCACCGAGTTCAAATGGCATAGCCACTGCCACAAACCCTAGGAAAATCGGTCTTACCGATAGGGATCTCGGTCTCACCGAGATGGGATTGTAATCTCTCTGTTTCCCTTCATAATGTTTCGGTCTAACCGAAGTGAGCAATCGGTCCCACCGAGATTGCAATGTAAACTCTCGGTTTCCCCTTTGTAACGTTTCGGTCCAACCGAGATGAGCGAATTGGTCCCACCGAGTTTACCTGACCAACTCTCTGGTTAGCTAATTACCAAAATCGTTCTCACCGAGTTTGTGTAATCGGTCTCACCGAGATTACGTTATGCCCTAACCCTAACCATATCGGTCTCACCGAGTTGCGTATTGGTCCCACCGAAAATCCTAATGGTCACTAGGTTTACTAAATCGGTCTGGCCGAGTTTGTTGATTCGGTCCCACCGAGTTTGGTAAATTGTGTGTAACGGTTAGATTTTCTGTGGAGGCTATATATACCCCTCCACCTCCTCTTCATTCGTGGAGAGAGCCATCAGAACAAACCTACACTTCCAACCTACATTTTCTGAGAGAGAACTACCTACTCATGTGTTGAGGCCAAGATATTCCATTCCTACCATATGAATCTTGATCTCTAGCCTTCCCCAAATTGCTTTCCACTCAAATCTTCTTTCCACTAGATCCAAATCCTATGAGAGAGAGTTGAGTGTTGGGGAGACTATCATTTGAAGCACAAGAGCAAGGAGTTCATCGTCAACACACCATTTGTTACTTCTTGGAGAGTGGTGTCTCCTAGATTGGCTAGGTGTCACTTGGGAGCCTCCGACAATATTGTGGAGTTGAACCAAGGAGTTTGTAAGGGCAAGGAGATCGCCTACTTCGTGAAGATCTACCACTAGTGAGGCAAGTCCTTCGTGGGCAACGGCCATGGTGGGATAGACAAGGTTGCTTCTTCGTGGACCCTTCGTGGGTGGAGCCCTCCGTGGACTCGCGCGACCGTTACCCTTCGTGGGTTGAAGTCTCCATCAACGTGGATGTACGATAGCACCACCTATCAGAACCACGACAAAAACATCCGTGTCTCCAATTGTCGTGGTTCTAAGTCTGACAGTAGAGTGGGGGGTAGGTATGGAGAGGCAAGGTCCTAGCTATGGAGAGGCAAGGTCCTATCTATGGAGAGGTTGTAAACACAAGAGATGTACGAGTTCAGGCCCTTCTTGGAGGAAGTAAAAGCCCTACGTCTCGGAGCCCGGAGGCGGTCGAGTGGATTATATGAGTATGGATTATAGGGGTGCGAACCCTTCTGCCTGTGGAGGGGGCTGGCTTATATAGAGTGCGCCAGGACCCCTGCCAGCCCACGTAATGAAGGGTTTAAAGTACATTAAGTCCAGGCGCATCGTAACGCCCACATAAAGTGTCTTAACTACCATAAAGTCTACTTAATTACAGCACCGCAGCAGACAGAGTGCTTCTTGACCTTCCGGTGGTCGAGTGAGTCTTCATGGTCGAGTCCTTCAAGTCAGTCGAGTGGGTTCCTCGTAAGTCGACTGGAAGGTGATCTCTTCTAAGGGTGTCCTTGGGTAGGGTATTTAGATCAGGTCTATGACCCTACCCTAGGTATATGATTCCATCATTATCCCCCGAATGGATTGAGGCTTGAGTGAGGAAGGAGTTGACGTTGTTTCTGACCGGCTTTTGTGTGCTGGTCCTGTGCCGTCTTGGACCAATAACCTCTTTGTCGGTAGCTTAGCAACTTTTCTTTAGTCGACTCGATCCATTCTTTTCTTTCGTCGAGTGATCTCTTGGACTTTGACAATTTCCGAGCGACGGATCGCAGGAAATCCCGCGTCTGACAGACCGATCTGCCGTTCGTGGATTCTGCGGGATATGAAATTTGGGGAAGCGTGCGAAGCGGGGCAGACCGCGGCGCTCGGATGGGATAGGGCATAGACGCCTCGATTCTCACGCTGCCTTTTTCGCCACGTATCGCGTCCGCGCGACTGTTTCGGGATGTGATTAGATCGACCGGGCCCACCTATCATCGACCGGGCCCGCTCTCGCCTCCGCACAACCTCTCTTCGCGCGTCTCGCCGGCAGCCATGGTGAAGGAGAAGACGGCAGCGCTGGAACGCGCGAAGAAGGCGTCGGCGACGGAGAAGGCGAAGGGGAGAACCACCAGTCGCGGCGGGTCTTCGTCTAGATCTCGTCTGCCGAACCGCTGGGTCCAGGGAGATTGGATCCGGTCGACCATCACGGAGAAGGATCTCCTCGACATGGCCAACGACGGTCTGATCCCCCACGGAGCCGCAAGGCTTCCGGGGAAAGAGTGGCAGCCCCAGCCGGAAGAGGGTGAGTGCGTGCTTTTGGCTACCCACGTCGACCGCGGATATTCTTTGCCACCGAGTGTTTTCTTCCGTGGTTTCTTGAACTTCTTTGGAGCGCAACTCCACCACTTCACCCTGAATTCTATCGCCTATCTTGCCGCGTTTGTGTCCATGTGCGAGAATTTTCTGGGTTGCCGACCGCACTGGGGCTTGTTCAAGCACATATTCACGTGTCGCTCTCAGACCGTGAAGAAGGCGAGCCTAGGCGACGATAAAACCAAAGTTGTCCAGATGTGTGGAGGTCTGGGGATCCAGATGAGGAACAAGAGCACCTTCCCAGCCATGACGTTCCCCGAGTCAATCAGAGGCTGGCAGTCGACCTGGTTCTACTGCCAGAATGAGTCGACACCGGGGCAGTCGAGTGGACTCCCTCAGTTTACCATGGACCGAGTGAACAAACCCTCCTCTCTGAAGGTGATTCCGGAGGAGAAAGCCGACGTGAAGATGATGATGGAGTGCGTACTTCAGTTGGTTTGAGAGGGAGTAACTGGTATGGATCTCTTGGAGGTTTTTCTTAGGCGGCGTATCCAGCCTCTTCAGTTCCGGAGCCATTGCATGTGGTTCTATCATGAATCAAGATGAGACTCGGATCCACCTGTAAGCGATGACGATGCCACGTTGGAAAGGTGGATGGCGCGGTCATCGGGAACAAGGATAACCCCTGTGGAGCCGTAAGGATTCCTCCACTGACCATCACAGCTGCTCTGCATAAGGTATGTCCGCTCAACCTTCCATTGTATTCTTGTCATATTTATTTCTGTTTTCTCCGCAAATTGGTCGATTGATCTTTGTCTTGATGTCTATCAGGCCCTCACCGAGCTGTACTCGATGCCCAATGGAGCACAGGCTCCGACTGAAGAGGGAGAAGCGAAGCGGGCGAGAGCCAGAGGAGGGACTCGGATGTCACCGAGGATGATGATGATGATGATGACGATGAGGAGGACGAAGAAGAGGAGGAGGAGGAGGTCACACCACCGCTCGAAAAGGCGGTCAAAGCTTGCCCATGACCCCGTGGATCAACGTGGCAAGGGGTTGCGATCGTCAAGCCTTGATCGACCAAGCGCCTCGACCACTTCTCCGTGCCGACTAAAAGGCGCCAAGCAGTCCAGGTGGCCCGTCAAAGCCGACCAAGCTCCTGCCAAGATGAAGGTGTCCATCCCCACCATATCGTGGTAAACATGCTGCTTAAGTCTTCTTGTTTTGTGCGAGCTTTATCTCGATTGACACTTGAGTTAGCCGACCGATTCTTTGGAATTGCAAGGTGCTGCTACTTACGAGACCTCAGCCGTATCGACGACCATGAGATGGAGGACGCAGCAACCTCAAACCCCGGTACTATACTCTTAATTCCGCTTTTAGTCGATTGACTCTTCGTCCCTAATTTTGATTCTTTTACGTAGTCTCATCCAATGTCGTTATCACTCTTCCCGATGATGATGACGATGAGGAACCACCGCTACGTGGAGGAGTAGGAAAGCGCCTACCGCGGGTGGCACAGATGTGACGGCGCCGAGACTCGTCGCGGAGGAGGAGAACACCACTCGACACACCGTGTCTTTCGCGGTGCCGCTGACGAGTGCTCATCCCGCTTCGTCGAGTGCCGCACAACCTTCTCTCTTCACGACGCACCACATCCTAGAGGACCAAGCCGGTCTTTGCGAAGCGATACGCCATGCGGGGGTCATGATGGAGCAGGTGAAGGCCATCCGAAGCAAGTCAAGCAGCTTTACGGCGCCAGCCCGCCCTTCAAAGCAATGTTCAGTCGATCGACCATCGCTTGTTCTGTTAGGATATGCTATCAAAAACTTTTCTTTCCGAATCCATAGCAGTCACCCACCGGGTGTGTCGATTGAAACTCCGTGTTAGCGGGGCACGCTGAGTGCACCCGCCGGGTGTAGTCCCCAAGGCTAAGGTCGATCACGGGCGATCGGCCTTAGGCTTTATAAGTAAAGTCTTTTCGCTGCTCGACCGAGGCGCAGTGGATTTCCCAAACCGGTGGGGGCACGCTGAGTGCACCCACTAGGTGTAGTCCTCGAGATCGTGGTCGATCGCTTGCGCCGATTACGCCTAAAGAATACGCCTTGTTTTTTTTTGGGGTCGATCGTCGACTCGCTTTAATAGAACTTGTGGGGCACGCTGAGTGCACCCACTGGTGTAGTCCCCGAGACTACGGTCGAATGTTTGTATTCGGTCGTAGTCTTAGAAACGCATGATTTTCTCTTATCCCTCGAAGTGAATTATCCTTGACATTTTGTCGATTGGTTCTTCGCAGAAATCCTGGACCTTGCGGCTCGTTACACCGAGCTGGAGAACAAGCACATTCAGCTCGAGCTGGATCTCAAGCTGGTTCAGAGAATCGACGAAGGCAAAAGAGGAGACCAAAGGTATGTTTGGTGAGACCTCGACAACTGCTTTTTCCCTTCATTTGTTTCAAAATCTGATCTTGTCAGAACTTGCGTGTAAGGTGAAGGAGGCCCGTAAGAAAAAGACCTTGAGCTAGCTGAGAAGATCAAGTTTGTCGACGAGAAGTTAGCTTCACCACCAAGCTCAAAAAGAAAATACTAATCTGAAAGCTGCTCTTGGGATTGCCAACAAGGAAGTCACCGACCGAAATCGACAAAGCTGCCTTGACCGACAAGGTCACTTATTGGGAAGAAAAATGATCCGAGGCCTTCCCGAGTGGACTTGCCAAGAAGTTGTTCCTTATGCTCAAGGTAATCCTTTACGCCGACAATCATTTTCAACAATGGATCTTTCCATTCGACCATTGCCTTGACTCGGTGATTGTCCTTGCAGAATTTTGCCAAAACTTTGAAGAGGAAACTAGTCGGCTGGAACTAAACCTTGATCCCGTCAACTCTCCGGTGAACGATGAAGTTGCCATGAATGTGTTCCGACTCGAGTCTCGTGTTGCAGCTGTCGTTGACTATCTTGCAAGGCTGAAGGTCGCCACTTCTCACATCGACACCACGCTCTGGCCTAGGGAGACACTCCAGAATGACCTCGAGTCGCTGATGGCTCGACTAAACACAGTTCCTGGTCGAGTGCAGGAGTGGAAAAAAAATCCTCCGCTAGGTGTGGTGCAGATGTTGCTCTGTGTCTGGCCCGAGTCCACTGCAAGGATGCACGAGAAGACAAGCTGGCGGCTCTTCGTGTGGCCAACACCAAGAAACACGACTTCAGGTCTTTCATGGAAACCTTCATTGCTACTGCCACTCGGATCGCAGACGGAATTGATCTTGATTTGTTCGTTGCACCTTCCAGCCCTCCACAGGAGGGGTAAAAAACTTCTTTGAGCTCGACACTTTAAATTCGCCTCGGTATGCCGAGTGATTTTGTAACCGATAAACCTTAACAGGCTTAGTGCCTGAGCACTTTCGGTTCCTTTAGGTATCGATCTAAACTTGGATTCGTCGTTTGAATACGCTTGTTTTTGTCCTGAAATGTCTTTTGCAGGTTTAAAGCAAGACACTTATTGCAGTCGACTTATTCCTTAATTCACTTAGGCGAGCACTGGGCTGCAGCTAAGCCCCGAGTGAGAGGTTTGCTCTTCACTGGTAGGATTTTTATACCTTAGGCGCAGCACTGGCTGCAGCTAAGCCCCGAGTGAGAGGTTTGCTCTTCACTCGGTAGGATTTTTATACCTTAGGCGAGCACGGGGCTGCAGCTAAGCTCCCGAGTGAGAGGTTTGCTCTTCACTCGGTAGGATTTTTATACCTTAGGCGAGCACTGGGCTGCAGCTAAGCCCCCGAGTGAGAGGTTTGCTCTTTACTCGGTAGGATTTTTATACCTTAGGCGAGCACGGGGCTGCAGCTAAGCCCCCGAGTGAGAGGTTTGCTCTTCACTCGGTAGGATTTTTATACCTTAGGCGAGCACTGGGCTGCAGCTAAACCCCCAAGTGAGAGGTTTGCTCTTCACTCGGTAGGATTTTCACGTTGTACTTGTGGCGTAGTTCAGAGGAGAGGGTTGCAGTTGAGCTGCACTTCGTCCTCCTTCCGAGCGCACGTTGTATTTGTGGCGTAGCTCAGAGGAGAGGGTTGCAGTCGACCTGCACCTCGTCCTCCTTACGACTGCACATTGTACTTATGGCGTATCTCAGAGGAGAGGGTTGCAGTCGAGCTGTACTTCGTCCTCCTTCCGAGCGCATGTTGTATTTGTGGCGAAGCTCAGAGGAGAGGGTCGCAGTCGACCTGTACCTCGTCCTCCTTACGATCGCACATTGTACTTATGGCGTAGCTCAGAGGAGAGGGTTGCAGTCGAGCTACACTTCGTCCTCCTTCCGAGCACACGTTGTATTTGTGGCGAAGCTCAGAGGAGAGGGTCGCAGTCGACCTATACCTCGTCCTCCTTGCGAGCGCATGTTGTATTTGTGGCGTAGCTCAGAGGAGAGGGTCGCAGTCGAACTGCACCTCGTCCTCCTTACAAGCGCATGTTGTATTTGTTCTTAGGCGAGTGTTTAGACTGCAGCTAAGCCTCCGAGTGGGAGTCTGGCTCACCACTCGGTAGGATTTTATTTGAACTTAGGCGAGTACTTGGACTGCAGCTAAGCCTCCGAGTGGGAGTCTGGCTCACCACTCGGTAGGATTTTATTTGAACTTAGGCGAGTACTTGGACTGCAGTTAAGCCTCCGAGTGGGAGTCTGGCTCACCACTCGGTAGGATTTTATTTGAACTTAGGCGAGTACTTGGACTGCAGCTAAGCCTCCGAGTGGAAGTCTGGCTTACCACTCGGTAGGATTTTGTTGAAACTTAGGCGAAACGGATTCGCAGCTAAGCCCCCAAGTGGGAGGCTGGCTCACCACTCGGTAAGGATTTTTTACAAACTTAGGCGAAACGGATTCGCGGCTAAGTCACCCACCGAGGGAAAATTTATTGACAAATAAAAAGTGACAAAATTATGGAGAAATTATGACACTATTTTTGTAATCCATGAACTACGTATATTTTATTACAACTCATCCGAGTGAAAACTTTAAGTGTAAAATGGGCGGAGTAGTTCCGCGTTCCAAGCTCGGGGCTCGTCGGTATTGTGCTTGACATTGTAGAGACGGTATGCCCCATTGTGGAGAACCTTGGTGACGATGAAGGGTCCTTCCCAAGAAGGAGCAAGCTTGTGTTGTTTCTACTAATCCACTCGGAGAACCAGATCTCCTTCCTGGAAGGCTCGACCTCTCACATTTCTGGCGTGGAAGCGACGCAAATCTTGTTGGTAGATAGTCGATCGGATCAGAGCCATCTCCCTTTCTTCCTCTAAAAGGTCGATCAAGGCCCCGCCGCTTGTTCAGCTTCGCTTCGTTGTAGAGTTCGACTCGAGGAGCATTGTGGAGAAGATCACTCGGCAAGATCGCTTCAGCTCCGAGACCAAGAAGAATGGAGTTCTTCCGATCGACCGATTAGGTGTGGTCCGCATCCCCAAAGCACCGAGGAAGTTCGTTGACCCATGCTCCAGCCGCATGCTTGAGATCACGATCACCGGGTTTCAACCCTTTGAGGATCAGGCCATTGGCCCGCCTCGCTTGTCCATTCGATTGCGGATGGGCGATCAAGCGTAGTCGACTTCGTGTGCCTTGAGAGTTGCGAAATCCTGAATTCCTCTAAGTCAAAGTTCGACCCATTATCCGTAATGATGCTGTGCGGGACTCCATATCTGAATATCGCCTCGATGAAGCTAACAGCAGATCAAGGCGTCAAGGTTCTTGATTGGCTTAGCTTCAATCCACTTGGTGAACTTGTCGATCGCTACCAAGACATGCGTGAAACCACTTCGACCTGTTCTCAAGGGACCGACCATGTCCAACCCCATACTTTGAAAGGCGAGACGAGTGGAATGGTCTTCAGAGCTGACGCAGGCTTGTGCGACATATTTGAGTAGAACTGACATCCTTCGCACTTGTCCACTATTTCCTTTGCCATCTCATTCGCCTTTGGCCAGTAAAATCCGGCTCGGTATGCTTTGGCCACGATGGTCCGAGAGGACGCATGATGACCACAGGTCCCCGAGTGGATATCATCAAGGATGATTCGACCTTCTTCTCGCGTTATGCACTTCTGACCAACTCCAGTCGCGCTCTCTCTGTATAACTGTCCTTTGATTACGGTAAAGGCTTTGGATCGACGGACGATCTGTCAAGCCTCTTCCTCATCCTCTGGGAGCTCTTTTCTCAGGATATACGCGATATATGGAATTGTCCAGTCAGGAATGACCACTAAGACCTCCATGACCAAGTCGACCACTGCTGGGACCTCAACCTCAGTCGGATCTGTGGCACTCTTGGGCTGTGGAGCTTCTTCGGTGAAAGGATCTTCTTTGACTGACGGAGTGTGTATATGCTCCAAGAACACACCACTCGGAATGGCTTCTCTCTTGGAACCTATCTTTGCCAGATCATCAGCTGCTTGATTTTTCAGTCGGGGTATGTGATGGAGCTCTAACCCCTCAAACTTCTTTTCCAGCTTCCTCATTTGCATTGCAAGATCCAATCATGGCTGGGCTTCTTCGCCCCACTCCTTCATCACTTGGTCGACCACTAGATCTGAGTCGCCATAAACCATAAGGCGACGGACGCCGAGTGAAATGGCCATGCGCAACCCATAATGAAGGGCCTCAGATCTGCCTCGTTGTTGGAGGAATCAAAGTGAATCTGGAGCACATATCTCGAGCTTATCTCCTCCGGGGAAACCAAGACCACCCCAAAGACCGGAGCCATTCAGCATCTTAGAGCCATCAAAAACATGGTCCAATGCTCCGAGTGAACTTCATCCACCGCTGTTGTTCAATCCACTCGGTGAGAAATCCGCTATTGCTCGGGACTTAATGGCTTTTGCCTCAAACTTGATATCAAGGGAAGAAGTTCAATCGCCCATTTCGCCACTCGACCAGTTGCATCTCACAGCAGTAATCTCGAAAGTGGAGCGTCACGACGATTGTGATGGAATGATCATAGAAATAGTGAGCAACCTTCTTCGTGGTCATGTATATCCCATACACAAGCTTCGATAATGAGGGTATCTCTCGCTGATGGAGTTAAAACTTCGCATGATAGTATATCGGGCGCTGAACTTTGAAGGCTTTCCTTCCTCCTCCCGCCGACCGTAAATCAGATCGACGACTTGTCCTGTGGCTGCGATATAAAGCAACAGAGGCTCTTTACTGATTGGAGCAGCAAGCACCGGCTGGGTGGAGAGCAGAGCTTTTAACTCGGCAAACGCTGCATCAGCTTCTGGAGTCCACTCGAACTTGTCTGCCTTCTTCATCAGTTGGTAAAGAGGCAATGCCTTTTCACCGAGTCGGGAGATGAATCGACTTAATGCGGCCAAGCATCCAGTAAGCTTCTGGACATCGTGCACTCGCACAGGGCGTTTCATTCGGAGTATAGTGCCAATCTTCTCTGGATTAGCGTCGATCCCTCGCTCGGAAACGAGATATCGTACCTTCTGAGGTTGGCAAATGTTTCGGCGAGGTCAGCGAGTAGGTCGGAACCTTTTCGTGACTTGACCACGATATCATCCATATACGCTTCCACATTCCGACTGATTTGAGTGAGTAAACACTTCAATCATTCGCATAAATGTGGCTCCGCATTCTTGAGACCAAATGGCATGGTGATATAGCGAAGCACCGAATGGAGTGATGAAAGCTGTTTTATCTCATCGGGTCCGCATGAGCGGATCGATGGTACCCGAATAGGCGCCTAGAAAAGATAATCTCGCATCCCGCGGTCGAGTCAACAATTTGATCAATGCGAGGGAGAGGAAATGATCTTTCGGCAGGTCGATTGATGTGCTTGAAATCAATGCACATTCGAGTGATTTGTCCTTCTCAAGAACCATGACGACATTAGCGAGCCACTCAGAGTGGTATATCTCTCGGATAAATCCTGCCGCCAACAGTTGAGCCACTTCCTCACCAATAGCCTTTCTCTTCTGGACGGCGGACCGCCGAAGATGCTCTTTAACTGGTTTTGCTGATGAGTCGACTCTAAGGCGATGCTCACCAGATCCCTCGAACACCCGCATGTCACCGGCTTCCATGCAAAAATGTCCCAGTTCTCACGAAGGAACTGGATGAGCGCTTCTTCCTATTTCGGGTTGAGTGTTGTGGAGATGTGGGTCAGGGCTGCATTGGGGTCGGTCGGGTGAATGTGGACAGGCTTCGTCTCACCGGACGACTGAAATGCAGATTCTATGGCGGGCTTCTTGGATCGCAGCAAATCACTCGGATCTGCGTTTTGCTTGTATTCTTCAAACTCGACCGCTGTCACCTGGGAATCGGCAATCTTTGAGCCCTTTTGAAAACACTCTTCTGCCTTCTTCCGATCACGGTGACAAGATCACCCTTTGGGGCCGGCATCTTCGGTTTGAGGTACACGTAACATGGTCGAGCCATGAACCGTGCGTAAGCTGGTCTCCCCAAAATGGCGGATACGCGCTCGAAAATCCATGACGCCAAACGCCAACTTTTCCTTGCGAAAATGTTTTGAATCACCAAACACCACGCCCAGAGCTATTTGGCCAAGTGACTCGCCTTCTTTCCGGTATAACTCCATGAAATCTCATGTTACTAGTGCTCACCGACATCGGAATGCCCATTCCTTTCAAAGCAGGTTCAGATACAACAAGTTCAGTCCGCTACCACCGCCCATCAGCACTTTCATCACCGAGTGCCTTCGACAATTGGGTCGACCACCAACGCCTCCGGGGTGGCGATATGAGTCGGGTGATCAGACTGGTCGAATGTGATGGGTGTTTGGGACCATCTCAGATAACTTGGTTTTGCTGGGGCAACCATGTTCACCTCATGGTTAATGACCTTCAGTCAACTCTTGCTCTCCACATCTGCGAAGATCATCAGAGTAGAGTTGACATGCGGATATCCTCCCTCACTGTCCTCCTTGTCTTCGGCCTTGTCCGACTCCTTTTCCTTGTCCTTGGACTGTTTTCCCTGAAACTGCTAGATCAGGAGTCGACATTGGCGAGTGGTATGCTTCGGGTAAATGATATTGCCCTCTTCATCTTTCTTCGTGTGGATGTTACACGGCATATCCATCACGTCGTTTCCCTCTTTATCCTTCACTTTCTTAGGATTCCAGGATCCTTTTGGTTTCCCTTTGAACTTTCCCTGAGTCACGGCCAGAGCCTCTCCAGGAGCTGCTGGTTCGGCTTTCCGCTTCTGTTTCCGACTGGTGTTTCCCTTCTCCGACTGACTCGGCTTGTATTTGCCGCTTCGGAGTCGGTCTTCTTCTTCGCCGTTGGCGTACTTGGTAGCAATCTCCATCATCCAATTCAGGGTCATGTCACCGGTTCGACCAAACTTCAAACTCAATTCTCTGTTCTTGACGACATCTTTGAAGGCGCAGACTGCCTGATGATCAGACACATTCTCCACAGTATGATGCAGAGTGATCCATCTCTGAATATACTCTCTGAGAGTCTCATTCGTCTTCTGCACACACGACTTGCAGCTCACAATCCAGCTGGTCGCTTGCAAGTCCCTTCAAATGTTCGACGAACACACTGGGACAGATCTTCCCAAGTGTAAATGCTGCTAGGAGGTAATCGATTCAACCACGCCCGCGTAACCTTCCAACATGAGGGCAAATGCTTCATGGCCACCTCGTCATTCACACCACCAATCTGAACTGCCACTCGGTAGTCCTCGAGCCAAGTTTCAGGATTCTCCTCACCAGTGAACTTGCTTACTCCAGTTGCTAACCTAAAATTGGGGGGAATCACCGCGCCCGATAGCCCTCATCAAACACTCGACCGTAAACATGCGCCGATCGCCAGGGCGATCTCTGCCGGGCCCACCCCGATGGGCTCTGTTTCGGTCGACCAAGCCTTGCACGATAATGGATCGCGCGTCAAAGCCTGGTTCCCGGGGGTCGACTGGAGCTCTTCGCCCCACACTGAGTTGACGCCTGTCATCTTGCTGCCGAGGAGCGTAAGACCCACCCCTCGGGGGGAAGTGGGCACTCGACGCCTATCATCACGATCGTGTCGGTCTACGTACTGGTCTCGCCGATTCTCGCGTCCTTCACGCCGCGGAGGCGATCTGGGACTATGAGCCGACTGAACCGTATTCACAGCGACGGATTGACTGTGAATTCTGTTACGCGACTGCGACATAGCTGAATTCTGGTCTCCTGCTGCCCGGAGCAAATCCCTGATCTGCATCAAGCCTCTGCCAGCTTCCGACTGAGAGGGCTGGATGGACTCTGCTATACGGGTTGCAGCTGCTAAATTCTGAATTGGGGTTCGATATACCTGAGTCGGGAAGAGCCGACGCCGACATGCGTCGGGTCCTCGTTGCCACAAGCCTTGCCGAGTGCTCATCAAGATTTTCCAGGCGAGCGCATTCAGCCAAGTTGGCCAAACGTGCCTCCTCCAAAGCGCGAGCCTCGGGGGTTTCTCCCGCGATGGGAGTATGCAGGGCATCCATGTTCCCGCGACGGAGCTCTTCTCTCTGCAGAGAGTCGACTGGCTCGGGCTGATACTCTTCGTGGTCCCGTACGGGGTCGTCTCCACCGCCTGCCCCGCCCTCATGGGCGAAGCCAGGAGGACCGCGAGGCCCATTGACCATCAAGATTTCCGCCGCCGGATCACTGCTATCACACTCGGATGCGCTTCTCGGAGCCACCGACAGGCGGTCGAACAGGCCGAGGGATTCGCTGGCTCGATTGCCGCAACTGGCGGTGGCCGTCTGGCGAGCCACCGCGTGCTTCACCCACCGCTGGAGCCTCGACCGACCAGAGCGCTTGCGCTGGTGGGAAACCGGGAGGGTGGCCGATAGGGGAGTCGACCGATACGGGGTCGATGGTTGTCGCAGCAGAACGCCGTGGACACATGCGCGAAAATGCGTCGCACCGCGGACGGGGAGCGCATCAACGTCGAGTGGAGCCTCCCGGAGCCAAGCAGAGTCGTCGGCGATGAACGTGAGAGTGCCAAGATGGATCTCGCGGCCCTCGACCAAAACCCCAGTATCAACCATGATGAAAGTACTCGGAAGAATCGCAACTTCTCCAGAAAATCGCTAAAACACCGGCCCCAAGGTGGGCGCCAACTGTCGTGGTTCTAAGTCTGACAGTAGAGTGGGGGTAGGTATGGAGACGCAAGGTCCTAGCTATGGAGAGGCAAGGTCCTAACTATGGAGAGGTTGTAAACACAAGAGATGTACGAGTTCAGGCCCTTCTCGGAGGAAGTAAAAGCCCTACGTCTCAGAGCCCGGAGGCGGTCGAGTGGATTATATGAGTATGGATTACAGGGGTGCGAACCCTTCTGCCTGTGGAGGGGGGTGGCTTATATAGAGTGCGCCAGGACCCCTGCCAGCCCACGTAATGAAGGGTTTAAAGTACATTAAGTCTGGGGCATTACTGGTAATGCCCCACATAAAGTGTCTTAACTACCATAAAGTCTACTTAATTACAGACCGTTGCAGTACAGAGTGCTTCTTGACTTTGGTGGTCGAGTGAGTCTTCATGGTCGAGTCCTTCAAGTCAGTCGAGTGGGTTCCTCGTAAGTCGACTGGAAGGTGATCTCTTCTAAGGGTGTCCTTGGGTAGGGTATTTAGATTAGGTATATGACCCTACCCTAGGTATATGATTCCATCACCAATTGCGTTTGAATCCTCCAAACCCTTCCCTTTACATTCTTGCAAGTTGCATGCTTTAATTTCCGCTGCTCATATACTCTTTGCATGCTTGCTTGAATTGTGTGAGATTGCTTGACTTGTCCAAAGATAGCTAAAATCTACCAAACTCTAAAATTGTGAAAAGGTAAAGTTTTTAATTGGTCAAGTAGTCTAATCACCCCCCCACCCCTCTAGACATACTTCAAGGTCCTACATTATCAGATCCAAAACCCGGCCTGATAGCTTAACGGCGTTCCATTACGGTGGATGCCACGTGTCGGTCACCCTTGACGAAAGCACTTCTGTGACACATGATTTATCGTCATGGAAGTGGACACTTCCGTGATGATAATTTTGGTAATGTCATGGAACACTTCTACGACAAAGACAGTATGACTATCTTGATTCTCGTCATAAAATCGCCATGGATGTACATGCATGACAAAAAACGCGACCTACTGTGAGAAACACGTATCATCATGGAAGTGTATTTTTTTGTAGTGCACATAGTAAAAGGTCTCCATGATTAGATTTGCTGCCCTCACATAGTAAAAGGTCTCAGGATTAGATTTGCTGCCCTCACAAAGTAAAAGGTCTCCAGGATTAGATTTGCTGCCCTCACATAGTAAAAGGTCTCCAGGATTAGGTTTGCTACCCTCACATAGTACAAGGTCTCCAGGATTAGATTTTCTGCCCTCACATAGTACAAGGTCTCCAGGATTAGATTTGCTGCCCTCACATAGTACAAGGTCTCTCCAGGATTAGGTTTGCTGCCCTCACATAGCATGAACAAACTCGGCATCACCACTTTATGCCTCCTTGTAGGTACATTGTGCTGATGCATCCACTGTCGCATGTCCTTATACCAACCTTGTGTTGTTGTTAATGTAAGGGCGCATGTAAAATGAAGCAATCACACTGTTACCTTAGGGACATGTCTAACCAGTGTTATTGTTAATCTAATGCCTCCAGTGAGAAGATGCAATTAAACTGTGTTACAAATGGCACTCCTGCTATTTTCCCCAGTATGATAAGTAAGTTGCTCCTTTACGCTGTTGAGTGTCCTGGTGTCCCCACGGTCCCATGCCCTTAAACCAACTCTTTAGCTGCTGTTGATTTACTGTGTCTGGTAAACAAGCAATGCCACCATTAAAGTACTCCCATATTTGAGGAATCTCATGTTGATCGTAATGCTTCTGGTAACATGAAGCATTGCTAACGTTTTAAAATTTCTACTGTCCTTGCGTGATTGCCATGAACATAATTAAGATGCTTCTTTTCATTTTGTATATGTTTCGTATATTCTTATTGACCAACAACGGTTTACTTTCTATCTTTTTGTGCAGATAGGGATATCCATTTCACCTTGTTGCTATTGTGACCTTTTGGTGAACTGCACAAAACACTTTTTTGGAATGAGTGTCTTGTGCAATTCAACTCAAATGTCACGTGGGCAACATCTCTCAATTTTGATGGAACTGCACAAAATGGTGATTGGAGTTTCCAAAATCTCCATCAAGTTCTGCTGGTAATCTCGTGCAACATTTTATTATCCTTTGCAAGATGAGCCGTTACTATCACCACAATGGCACTTTATTTTAGTGGAACTGCACAAAAGGATAAGAAAATTATAGTTGCACCTTACATGAGCCGGACAGCCTATCTTAATGTTCCTCAATTTTAGTGCAACTACTAAAGAAGAACCTGCCAACTCACGAGAGCAAGTACTTCTTGCTAGCTGAATGATGCAATCTTTGCTTCATTCAGGTGAACTGCAGAAAAAGGCGCATGAATTGAATCATGGAACTCCAGGTGGACGTCATCCTAGTGGAGCTGCAGGAAGGAGGCCACTATTAAATTGAAATCATGCTCTTCTTGTTTGTGTTGTGCAAACAGGAATACTCAACTACAGATGTTGTGACGGTCAAGAGCATTCACCAAGTTCTTCAATTGTATGAGATGGCTAGCCAAGATGGATTTAATCCCGATATTCACTTTATCGAAAGGTTCTAATGGGTTGGTTCTGAATCTTGCAAGCTGGGAATCAATGAGATGTGTAGGCATCTTTGTTGTACTTATTATTTGAATCTTATTTGCTGGTTCTGAATCTTGCAAGCTGGGAATCAATGAGATGTGTAGGCATCTTTGTTGTACTTATTATTTGGATCTTATTTGTTGGTTCTGAATCTTGTAAGCTGGGAATCAATGAGATGTGTAGGCATCTTTGTTGTACTTATTATTTGGATCTTATTTGTTGGTTCTGAATCTTGCAAGCTGGGAAACACAGCATGATGATGCAGAGGACAACAACCATAACAAACAGTTCAAGCTTGGTAGTATTATCTTTGTGAAAGTGCGACAAATGTGCTGATCGTGTGCGTCCTGAGAATAATAATTCTAATTGTTGTGCATGTTGATCCTATTTCTTGTTTTAAGTATAAATTTCTATTAAAGCTAATTAAATTTAAGTAAAGTGACCACTAACTCATGTTATTACAGTACCAATACAGACCTGCTCGTGAACCGACGTGTGGCCGGAGTAGGTTTCTTAATGGAGGCATTTGAATGTGTCGAGGGTGCATCTTCTGCCGGGCATGCAGCGGACGAGGGAGGGGTAGTAACTGTTGTCGCATGTACACACTCAGTTTACTATTGAATCCAGTTCCCCAAGAGCTTAAAAACGAACTGCTGCCGCCGCCACACACTCGCTCACTCGAAGAGACTCCAATGGCGATCCGAGGGGTGAGCCTGCTGGATATGCACTTCAGCAAGGAGTTCCCCTTTGAGTTCGCCGTTCAGTCCTATGGCTGCACCAAGTTGAATGTGATGTACACCAACGATCCGGACTCGGTGAAGCTCTGCCTCGCCGAGTTCAAGCAAGACTTACAGACGAGAAAGCACAAGGTTGCAGGACTAGACCTTGTGCCCATCCATTCGTCTCCTGACAGGGACCAGCGAATCGCCGTCGCCCAGGTATGTGTGCGGGACGAGGTTCTCATCTACCACTTCTGTAGAGCCATCAGAGGTTCTGGATCATTCGCACGTTTCATCGGCAGCGCCGACTGCACCTTCTCTACGATGGAGAGAAGGAAGAAGGCGACGATTCGGCCATCTGGTGCAACAAGCTTGTCGACATCCAGAAGCAATACAAGATCATCAGCAACGGGCAGGAGAAGGACTCCGTGGTTGACCTCGCCGAGACCATCATCGACCCCTGATGCGCCAACATGAAAGAAGACAACCATACCAAGGACCTGAACATGTGGGAGGTACCTCTGAATCTAGCCTACATAACCTACGTGGCCAAGGACGTATACGCATGCTATGACATGTACAGGAAGATCTTGGACATGAGGGCGTGTCTGCTTCCCGTAACCGACGAGTACACGGATAGCCGCAGCATCGTGATCGAGCGTGCCAGGAAGGTCTAGATGTTGTACTTTATCTGTTTATAAGCACCTTTATCATCTGAGTGTTCATGCATTAGCCTATGTGTCGTAATTATCTATTTTGTCTGAAATATTTCTTTTAAGAACCCATTAACCTGATTGCTTTTTTTAGTGGCTATTTGCTTATGTATGTAACTAGTTCACTTGTCCGTTAAAAAACCTAGTTCACTCGGCTGCCATGTTTTGAATCTCCTTCCTCCCAACATATTCCCCTCCTCAGGTGGACCCAGCAGGTCTCTAAATTTTCTCCCACTTTCTTTTTCGATGTAAAGTGAGTTTTCTCCCAGTACTTTTCCCTAGAACCAACTCAACTGTCCCACGTCTAGCCTAAAAAATAATAATACCCCACGTACTATTAACTCATCAAATTTAAATGATATTTTATTTCATAAGTTGAAAGTTCTTGCAAAATAATAATAATTATTGTTTATATATAACTTGGCAAGTTAACTCCTAGTGGTTGCGTACATAAGCTTGCAAAGATTTTACTGACCAATGCAGTAATAGACGTGCAATCATGTGTTTATGTTTTTATAACATTTCTCCGTCTAGCCCAACATGATATTTCCACCCAGCCCAGCAAGTCCGCGGATTTCGAGAAAAATGCAAATGGGATTTAAACGAGTTGCATAGATGCTACATCATTGTTTCACCCAGCCCACCAAATGGACTAAAAAACAAATGTACTGGCTGACATGTGGGCCAGTAGGTTGAAGCCTAAGAAGCCGTTGGATTTACATCCAACGGCCGGCATTCTTCTTCAATCTCTCGTCTTCTTCCCCTAGCGCAGTCGGGACCGCCTGCTCCAGCCTTCGGTGTCTAGCGGCGTCGTTTTGCGCTCCTCAGCGAAACGCTACCCCGCCGACGGCTAGGCCATCCCTCCACTCCGCACCTCCTGTTATTCTCTGCCGAGTGTAGGCCCACCCCGCACCCGAACCAGTCAAGTTTCCCACTCCTCTCCGTCTGCAACTCCACTGCTGCATCTTCCCCATCTCTGGGTCGTTCCAGTCTGGGGCCTCGCCGTTGTCCACTGCCTCGGTGCGCTCAGCGCGGTGTGGTCAACATATGAGAGTCATCGGAAGAGGACTGTACGTGGAGAGCCTGGAGGTTGGGACCCACGAGGTCCATGGTCGCACGCAAGGAAAGTTCCTCCTTATTATGCACCGTATGTGGACTGTACGTGGGAAGGGCTTCTGTATTTCGCGAAAAAACGTTCCCCCCACTGACAGGTCAGACCCACCAGCTATATCTTTGCACGCAAGGAAGTGCCTCCTTATTACACACAAAAAAATGAATACCCCCTGCTAGCTGGGACCCACCATCGTGGGTGGCTGACTTGTGGGCCTACTAAGTTTATGGGGACGGAGGGCTTTGTCAACTTAGTCAATATGAACGATTCTAGCTCCAGTGACCGTACGATGTCCATCCAATGGCCATAGTGCTTCTTCAACCTATGGTCTTCTTGCTCCAACCGCCCAAAGCAGTGCCGGTCGTGCTGCGTGCTCCTACCTCTCGTGGACGGCTGTGATGTCGCGGAGGCCTCACCGCCCCCTACTACTCCCACCGCTGGCCCAGGGCATCCCTCTACTCACCCACACCCCCTGTTATTCTGCGGCAATGGCAACCTCACACCGCAGCCGAACCAGTGAACCCTTGTACTCCTCTCCGTGTGGGCATCCACTGCGGCGTCTTCCCCGGCTCTGCGTCGTCCCCTTCCTAGGCCTCGCCTTCGTCCATCGCCTTGGTGCTCTCGGTGCGGCGTGGTTAATGTGGTCAACGACCGACTTCCATCGGAAGAGTACTGTACATGGAGAGGCTGACAGCTGGGTCCACGGCTACAGCCCAGTTTTTTTGTGATTTGCCAAGTAAGTCGCTTTGTCAGGCCTGTTGGGCTGCAAATCTTTCAAGACGAGGAGAGCTTCATTCGGCTGGCCGAGAAAGTGGCCTATCAGTAATGAGAAATGGGATGTACATTTTTAAAACACATCAAACCAGCAATTAGTTTCAAATTTCTTTTTTTTAATTTCGAGATTTTAAATTGCATTTATTTTTATGTGTGGACAACTTGTTGGATTTTATATTGATATAAATTTATTTTTAAAATCATTTTGAAAGTGACTCGAAATTTCGGGATTAAAAACAGTTCAGACCGCACCGAAATATGCAAAATTACGTATAATTTTTCAACCGTGGCCACAATATGGGCTGTAATGCTAGCAAAAAGAATATGGGCTCCAAAAAAACCTTAAGAATTAGCAAATGGGCTGTAAATTATTAGAAATAATGGCAGATGGGTTGTATGCTGTTTTCCACAGATTTGAGGCTTTCCTAAAAAAAGGTTGACGCACAAGGAGTGACTGTTGGATTTCCATCCAACGGCCATTGTGCTTCTTCAATCTCTGCTCTTCCTGCTCCAGCCGCTCAAACAAGCGCCAAGGGACTGCTCGATCCTCCTCCTCATGGTCGGTCGGTCTTGCCGCTCCAGCCTCATCATCGCCCATCAGATTCTCATCGCTGGCCTAGCCATCCTCTACCCACCCACACCGTGTTATTCTCCAAATGACGGCAGACAAACCAAGAACCCTCAGACAACAGATACTCCCCTCTGCGTGGGAAACAACTGTCGTCCTTGCCTCCGTGTCGTACCTTCCTAGGCCTCGCCGTCGTCCACCGCCCTGGTGCTCTCGGCGCGACCTGGTCAACGTGGTTAACGACCGACATGCATCTGAAGTGGACTGTACGTGGAGAGGCTGACAGCTGGGTCCACGACCGCACGCAAGGAAATGCCTCCTTATTACGCGCAAAATAATGATTCCTCCACCTGACATCTAGGACCCACCTAAAAGGGCCTCTGTAATTCGTGAAAAACATGTTACTGCCGCTGACAAGTTGGACCCACCAGCTATATCTTCGCACCCAAGGAAGTGCCTCCTTATTACACACAAAAAATGAATACTCCCCCTGCTAGCTGGGACCCAATATAGTGGCAGGCTGACTTGTGGGCCTACTAAGTTGACGGGGATGGAGGGCTTTGTCAACTTAGTCAATATGCACGATTCTAGCTCTAGTGACCGTACGATGTCCATCCAACGGCCGTAGTGCTTCTTCAACCTCTGGTCTTCTTGCTCCAGCCGCCCAAACCAGCGCCGGTCGTGCCTCATGCTCCTTCCTCCCGTGGCCGATCAAGATGCGGAGGCCTCACCGCCCCCTTATACTCCCACTGCTGGCCAGGCCATCCCTCTACTCACCCACACCCCCTGTTATTCTGCGGCGACGGCAGCCTCACACCGCAGCAAACCAGTGAACCCTCATACTCCTCTACGCATGGGCATCCACTGCCGCGTCGTCCCCTTCCTAGGCCTCATCGTCGTCCATCACCCTCGTGCTCTCGGTGCAGCGTGGTCAACGTGGTCAAGGAACTGCTTCCATCGGACGTGAACTATACATGGAGAGGCTGACAGCTGGGTCCACAGCCGCAACAAGGAAGTGCCTCCTTATTACGCGCAAAATAATTATTCCTCCACCTCACATTGGGGACCCACTGGACGGGCCACCGTATTTCGCGAAAAAAATGTTTCCCCTGACTGCTGGGACCCACCAGCTACATCTTCGCATGCAAGGAAGTGCGTCCGGGCAAAAAACGATTCGCCCCCCTGACTGCTGGGACCCACCGGCTACATCTTTGCACGCAAGGAAGTGCCTGACAGTCGGGACCCACCTGGTCGAAGCGTATGTAGCGTTGTCATTCTGGTCGCGGACATGTACGTACATACTGGTCGATGTAGAGGCGCGCACGTGTCGTAGTAGAGGCGCGCACGTAGCATGTACATGTACGTACAACGACCAGGGTGCAAGAAAGAAAATACGTCCAGGTACGTACATACGGGCGGGATCTCGAATGCCTACCCGCGCATACATACGGCCAGGGCTCGTGTACATGGCAGGGTCGGAACGGAGAAACTGCGTCGTCGTCGTGTTCATGGGGAGGCAACGGAATGCGTTGTGTTCATCGGGAGGCAACGGAGCGTGTGGGAGCCAACCGGCTTGGACGGAACAGGCGATGGAAACGAGGCCTGGTGTACCACAGAACGGAGGAAACGGCCTTGTGTTCGACTGGCCACGTTCGAAACGGGATCCTGTTCATCGGGAGGGGTCTGGCGTACCGCAAAACGGAGGAAACGGACCTCCTACAGTCGAAACGGGGGTCCTGTTGATCGGGAGGGGTGTGGCGTACCCCAAAACAGACGAAACGGACTTGTGTTGTAGCGCTACGGTCGAAACGGGGGTCCTATTCATCAGGAGGGGTGTGGTGTACGCAAAACGGGACTCCACGGGATACTGTTCATCTCCACTGTCGACCTCCTCCAGCCTCCACGGGCTACCGTCGACCTCCTCCAGCCTCCACGGGCTCTTGTTCATCCAGCCTCCACCGCACGCTACTCCACCGCCATCGCTCAACCACCCTCCACGGGCACCCTCCACCGCTCATGCTCATCCAGCCCTCCACGGGTCGCCCTGCTCATCCAGCCCTCCACAGGGTCCTGTTCATCCAGCCCCAACCGGCTCGGTCGATCAGGGTCATGTTCATCCAAAGGCAACGCCACGGGGTCCTGTTCATCCACCCCCACCGCTCACTGTTCATCCAAACCCCCCGCAACGCAAACTGTTCATCCAGAGGCATCATCGATCGGCTTTAGTTAGCAGCAGTAGTGAAGGAATCGCTCGATCGGGTTCAGTTAACAGCCATCGATCGACCGCTCGGGTTCAGTAACGCGTAGCCTGCAATGCAATCGCTTTCGGGTTCGATTAGAGCCCAACGCCGCTTCGGGTTCGCATTAGAGCTAACGCCGCACACACGTGCGTACGTGTACGAGAGAAATGTGCATCGCTTGGCCCCAGACCACCCACCATAACCGGGAACTCCCCGAAATTTTCCTCGCCCTCGCTTCTACCACGGTTTTTTTCATCATGGACGGCCCAAAGAATGTCATGCAGCTGCGTCTCCGGCCTGTTCAGGACGAAAAGCCCATTTTCTGTCATGATTTTTCGTCATAGAAGTAGGAGCCCACCACATCTATGATGATACCGGTTTTGTCACAATTATCATCATAGAAGTGTCATAAGTATAACAGAAAAAAATTGTTCAGCCCAAAATGTCACGGATATCTATTTTTTTGTAGTGATAGCAAGCATTGAAACTACTTAGAACTATAAGAATTCAACATGCAAGCTCATCTACAGCAGCACCAAGAGTAGCTAATTATTCAAAATATAAACCACTAAAGCAAAAAACTAATTGGACACATGGAGGAGTCACATACTGAGCAACAATTCCCCGGAACAATTTCGGAAACGAAGCTTCGAGAAAAGAGATTGAAATCCGCAGTTTCGGGAGCAAGAACATGAGAGAGAGAGAGAGAGAGAGCAATGGTGATTTTTTTCTGGAGGAATGTGGTGATGTGGGAAGAAGAGGTAAGTGAGGGGGCCCACGTGGGGACCACAACCCACCAGGGCGAGCCTAGGGGTCCTGGCGCGCCCAGGTGGGTTGTGCCCACCTAGTGCACCTCCCTCTGATATTATTTGCACCAGAAATTCTTAAATATTCAGAAAAAATCGTATTGAATTTTCATAGCATTCTAGGAACTTTTATTTTTGGGTCATTTTTTATTTGACTAAAAACTCAAAAAACAGACAAAGCATGGCATTTTATTTTATTAAACTAATAAAAATAGAAAACAAAAGGTAGGGACAGAAGGTAGTGCTCACTAAATTCATCAACTTCATACCTCTCAAAAATGATCCATTAATAAGGTTAATCAAGTCTTATTAACAACCACTTTCGATTAGCATGAAACTGAAAAACTCTCATGAATCAGTAAGTTACCTCAACGGGGATATGAATATCCCCAACAATAAGCATTTCATATTTATTTTTAACAGTAGGTAGAGGTAGTTGAAAACTTCCAATAGAGATTGTCGGAGATTTTTCAATAACATTAATACCATTCACTTGGGATTGTTTCTTCGGAAAGTGCACCTTATGCTCATTAAGATTGATATGAAAAGTGACCTTGCTTTTATTCCAATCAATAACAGCCCCTGCAGTATTTAAGAATGGTCTACCAAGGATAATCGACATGCTGTCATCCTCGGGCATCTCAAGTATAATAAAGTCAGTCGGAATAGTAACGTTAGCAACAACAACGGGCACATCCTCACAAATACCGATAGGTATGGCAGTTGATTTGTCAGCCATTTGCAAAGATATTTCAGTACGTGTGATTTTATTCAAATTAAGTCTTTTATATAAAGAGAAAGTCATAACACTAACACCAGCTCCCAAGTCACATAAAGCAGTTTTCACATAGTTTCTTTTAATGGAGCAAGGTATAGTTGGTATTCCTGGATCTCCAAGTTTTTTAGGCACTCCATCTTTAAAAGTATAATTAGCGAGCATTGTGGAGATTCAGCTTCTGGTATTTTTCTCTTATTGGTGATGATGTCTTTCATGTACTTTGCATAAGGAGGCATTTTTAAGATATCAGTCAAGCGAGCACACAAAAAGACTGGCCTCGGCATTATAGCAAAGCATTCAAATTCTGCATCATGTTTCTTTTAGTTGAGTTAGGTGGAAAGGGCATAGGTTTTTGAACCCATGGTTCTCTTTCCTTTCCGTGCTTTCTAGCAAGGAAGTCTCTTTTATCATATCTTTTATTCTTGGGTGCTGGGTTATCAAGATCAACAGCTGGTTATCTCAACATCATTATCTGGTTCTTTATTATTATGTTGAGTATCTTCATGAACCTCATCATTATCTTTTTCATTATCAGAAGGTGAGTGTTCACTTCCAGGTTGAGTTTCAGCATAAGAGATAGAAACTTCATTATCATTATCAGGAGATTTTCCTATTTCAGGTTCACTAGAGGCAGGCAAAGTCCTATTATTTTTATTTTTATTTTTAGAAGGACTAGATGCATCAGTGTTAATTCTTTGTGAGTCTTGTTCAATTCTCTTTGGGTGTCCCTCGGGATAAAGTGGTTCCCGAGTCATTTTACCTCCTCTAGTTGCTACTCTAACATCAAAGTCACTTATATTATTGTTCAATTCATCAAATAACTCTCTTTGGGATTTAGCAACTTGTTCTAATTGAGCTTGAACCATAGAAGCATGCTTTCCTACACCTCTAACATCTTTTGAGATTCTAAATAACAAGTCACTTAAGCGAGCAATCATATCAGAGTTGTATTTCAATTATTTCATAACATTTGCATTGAAGTGATCTTGCTTTCTAATGTAATTATCAAACTCATAAAGGCATTGGCTAGGATGTTTATTATGAGGATCATCACTATCATTGAATTTCATTGAAGTATTTTACATCTACCACCTTAGATGGTGGGGTGTATCAAGCCCATGTATTTCTTCAATAGGTGGTAGATTTTTAACATCCTCTGCTTTAATACCTTTTTCCTTCATAGATTTCTTTGCCTCTTGCGTATCCTCAGGACTGAGATATAAGATACCCCTCTTCTTCGGAGTGGGTTTAGGCGGTGTTTTAGGAGGAGTCCAATCATCATAATTTTTCAATATGTTGTTCAATAATTCTTCAGCTTGCTCAATAGTTCGTTCCCTGAAAACACAACCAGCACAACTATCTAGGAAATCCCTAGAAGCATCGGTTAGTCCATTATAGAAGATATCAAGTATTTCATTTTTCTTAAGAGGATGATTAGGCAAAGCATTAAGCAATTGGAGAAGCCTCCCCCAAGCTTGTGGGAGACTCTCTTCTTTAATTGGCACAAAGTTAAATATTCACTTGTACAGCAAGATGCTATACAAACGGTTTTTAACCCCTTTCGGTGACAGCATTTGGAATCGTCGCCAAGCGAGTGTGGGCGATAGGGGGGTCCTTCCCACACGACCCAGAAACCATCGGGGATATGCCCTCCTGGCACACATGCTCGGCAAATTGAGGTCGTGTGCGACCGGCGAGCGAGCAAATACGGTTATACGTACAGTAGTGCTAAAAAAACAATTATACAGGCGAAATCATTTCAGGTCGTAAGTACATCCCACACAGTTAGTCCTTGCTAAACGTTTCTGTTCGTATATACATCCCACACAGTCGCTCCAAGGAAAAACGTTTCCGTTCGTAGGTACATCACACACAATTTTCCCTGTTAAATTGTTTATGATAGCGTTGTCATCGCACACAATATTAACACTTTTATTGTTTGCGTTTTTGAATGCATCACAGATGATGCATAGAAGAAACTGTGTGGCAAAGGCTATCCATCACACACAGTTTTTATGTGGTAAACGTTTGCGCAAGCTGGCTTAACGCAAACAGTTTTGAAGAGAATGTTGTGTGTGATTGTTCATCGATCCAACATGGTTTATTCCTAGAAACTGTGTGCGTTGCCTTAGGTCATCGCCCACGGTATTTTCTCAATAACCATTTGCAATAACAAAAACCAATTAGCAGGCTAATTTCCCTGTTATTAATAATCCATTTATTAATCTAATTGACATTCATATTAAACCCATAATATATTTCATTCCCATATTAAGGAAGCAGGATTTGATAATTGAAATACATCAGACTACAACATGATATAGCTTCAGCACTCAGCTACCCCATTACACAACTGCACCAGCACCAAGTTTCACATGCAACATTTAGAACCTTTTGAAATTAGCACCATAGACAGTACATAGACAAATGCGTCTCATCGGGAAAACTGCTGAAGTGGAAGGCGAATATTGAGCCTTCATTGATGTTGAAGGTATTTGCAACTTTAGGCCAGTGCCTGTGGATGATTGACCGTCCATCCTTTGTCCTCTTCAGGAACACTTCAATATTGAACCACGGGTGTTGTATGAATACATTCCTCGCCTCCTGACCATACAGGTGGTTTGAGAGGTAATCATCAGTGAACTGCTTTGGAAAGGCCTGAAAACAAGGATGTGCATAAATATCTTCTCTATATTGGAAATGGGGCAAAGGAATAAAAAAGACAAGGTATAATAGTTAGTACCATCTTGTAGTGAATTGATGTCTTCTTCATTGTGCAGACAAAGATCTTGTTGTTTTTTGTCGCTAGTTTCTTTATCCTAACAATCTTTCTGAGTTTCTTGACTTGATTGATATTCATGGACAACTCAATTCCCCATATGCAAAAAGGGTCGAACAGTGGGTCAAGACCTCTGACAGCGGGACCTACATGTGGAAGACCGAATTGTTAAAAACCTAAATATTAGCACAGTGTTCGGAATCGCTCTGCTCCGCAACTCAGCTCCCAGAGCGGGCGGAGCTGTAGTTGGAAATCAGGGAGCTGCACTTTCCTCGCTCCCGAGATTCCTGGAGTGGGTGGGTTTCCGAACATGGCCTAGAATGGTTCCTGCAATTGCACAGTAATGTGCTATTAGAAAACGGAGCATGCACGTGCTAACCTCGATTGTAAACCTCAGTGCTTCCCATTGTTTCCCTGCAACCCATATAACGTAGTTAGTCATCAGGTTAAGTGAGGGTCCGCATGCTATCAGTAAAATATGTTGATGAAAAATAAGCACATTGCAGATTCATCGGATTAATTCAAGCCACATGGAAAACCCATTTATCCAAACCAAGCATGATTAAGAACTAGGAAATATAGCACTTGTATATGTTTCTCATGTATTAAGTGTAGCCAAATTCGATTTATTCCTCACATGCACAACAATACAAAATTCTACCCACGACAATTGGACATCGCATCGCAGAATTGAACCAAGCAGTTAACTAAACACCACAACAAATGAACCAAACATTAACTGAGCGCCACATTGCACAATATAACATACTCCTAATAGAAGATCAGACAGTTAACCAAACCAAGCATGCTTAACAACTTGGAAATATAGCAATTGTATTTGTTTCTCATGTATTTAGTACAACGAAATTCGATTTACTTCTCACATGGTATACAATAAAAGAATGCACCCACAACTATTGAACATCGCATTGCAGAATTGAACCAAACAGTTAACTAAACACCACAACACAAATGAACCAAACGTTAACTGAGCACCACATTGCACAATGTATAACCAAACCAAGCATGCTTAACAACTTGGAAATATAGCAATTGTATTCATTTCTCATGTATTTTGTAAAGATAAATTCGATTTACTTCTCACATGAAATACAATGCAAAATTGCAGCCTGAAGAATTGAACATCACATTTGCAGAATTGAACCAAACAGTTAAATGAAGACGACAACTAATTAACCAAAAAGTTAATAAGTGAGCACCACACTGCATGACATATAGAACATATACATAGGAGCAACAGATTGCATGGTAAAATTAGATAGCACAATTCACTAGAATTTGTTAAGGAAAGGTAGGAGCAGCACACGCAACGGGTAAACCAAGCATGCTTAACCGGCATAGCTAGCAAATGGCAAGGTGCTCCTCCAAGATGTGGGGGTCGACACGAATGGTAGCCATCGCGACCTCATCCACGTGTGCGGCCGCAATTTGCTTCTCCGTTGCCAAATGCTCCTTGAGCTCCTGGCAATACTGTGTGCACCATGGCTTAGGGCGTGCTACATCTTGAGCTTGCGTTGGTTTTCCTCGAAGAGGAGAGGGTGATGCAGCAGAGTAGCGTAAGTATTTCCCTCCGTTTTTGATAACCAAGGTATCAGTACAGTAGGAGGCTCCTCAAAAGTCCCACGCACCTACACAAACAAACTGAGAACTCGCAACCAACGCAATAAAGGGGTTGTCAATCCCTTCAAGGCCACTTGCGAAAGTGAGATCTAATAAAGATAGAATGATAAGATAAATATATTTTTGGTATTTTATAATATAGATGCAAAAATTAAAGATGCAAATAAAGTAGATTGAAAGCAAATATGATAAGAGATAGACCCGGGGCCATAGGTTTCACTAGTGGCTTCTCTCAAGATAGCATAAGTATTACGGTGGGTGAACAAATTACTGTCGAGCAATTGATAGAAAAGCGCATAGTTATGAGATTATCTAGGCATGATCATGTATATAGGCATCACGTCCATAACAAGTAGACCGACTCATGCCTGCATCTACTACTATTACTCCACACATTGACGGACTCCTGCCTGCATCTAGAGTATTAAGTTTATAAGAACATAGTAACGCATTAAGCAAGATGACATGATGTAGAGGGATAAATCATGCAATATGATATAAACCCCATCTTGTTATCCTCGATGGCAACAATACAATACGTGCCTTGCAACCCTTTCTGTCACTGGGTAAGGACACCGCAAGATTGAACCCAAAGCTAAGCACTTCTCCCATGGCAAGAAAGATCAATCTAGTAGGCCAAACCAAACTGATAATTCGAAGAGACTTGCAAAGATAAATCAATCATACATAAAATAATTCAGAGAAGATTCAAATATTATTCATATATAAACTTGACTATAAACCCACAATTCATCGGATCTCGACAAACACACCGCAAAAAGAGTTTACATCGAATAGATCTCCACAAGAGAGGGGGGGGACAATGTATTGAGATCCAAAAAGAGAGAAGAAGCCATCTAGCTAATAACTATGGACCCGTAGGTCTGTGGTAAACTACTCACAACTCACCGGAGGGGCAAGGATGTTGATGTAGAAGCCCTCCATGGTCGATTCCCCCTCCGGTAGTGCCGGCAAAGGCTCCAAGATGAGATCTCGCGGATACAGAAGGTTACGGTGGTGGAAATTGTGTTTCGTCTTGCTCCTGGAAGTTTTCGGGGTACGTAGGTATATATAGGAGGAAGAAGTACGTCGGTGGCCGCCCGAGGGGCCCACGAGACAGGGGGCGCGCCCTCCTATCTTGTGGCCGCCTCCTCTGTTGCTTGACGTCCACTCCAAGTCCCCTGGATCACGTTTGTTCCAAAAAGATCGCTCCCGAAGGTTTCATTCCGTTTGGACTCCGTTCGATATTCCTTTTCTTCGAAATACTGAAATAGGCAAAAAAATAGCAATATGGGCTGGGCCTCCGGTTAGTAGGTTAGTCCCAAAAATGATATAATTGTGTAAAATAAAGCCCATAAACATCCAAAAGGGGTAATATAATAGCATGGAACAATAAAAAATTATAGATACGTTGGAGACGTATCAAGCATCCCCAAGCTTAATTCCTGCTCGTCCTCGAGTAGGTAAATGATAAAAAAATTGATGTGGAATGCTACCTAGCATAGTTCATAATGTAATTTTCTTTATTGTGGCATGAATGTTCAGATCCAAATGATGCAAAATAAAAGTTCATATTGACATAAGAAATAGTAATACTTCAAGCATACTAATCAAAGTAATCATGTCTTCTCAAAATAACATGGCCAAAGAAAGTTATCCCTACAGAATCATATAGCCTGGCTATTGCTCTATCTTCATCACACAAAGTATTTAATCATGCACAACCCCGATGACAAGCCAAGCAATTGTTTCATACTTTAATAATCTCAAACTCTTTCAACTTTCACGCAATACATGAGCGTGAGCCATGCACATAGCACTATATGTGGAATGGAATGGTGGTTGTGGAGAAGACGAAAAGGAGAAGATAGTCTCATATCAACTAGGCGTATCGACGGGCTATGGAGATGCCCATTAATAGATATCAATGTGAGTGAGTAGGGATTGCCATGCAATGGATGCACTAGAGCTATAAATATATGAAAGCTCAACAAAAGAAACTAAGTGGGTGTGCATCCAACTTGCTTGCTCACGAAGACCTAGGGCACTTTTGGTGAAGCCCATCATTGGAATATACAAGCCGAGTTCTATAATGAAAAATTCCCACTAGTATATGAAAGTGACAACATGTGAGACTCTCTATCATGAAGATCATGGTGCCATTTTTGAAGCACAAGTGTGGAAAAAGAGTTAGTAGCATTGTCATTTCTCTCTTTTTCTCTCATATTATTTTTTTTCCTCTTTTTTTTCTTTTTTTTCTTTGGTCTTTCTTTTTTTTGGCATTTCTCTTTTTTTTTCTTTGTCTCTTTTTTTCCTTTTTGTAAAGTCCGAAGTCTCATCCCGACTTGTGGGGGAATCATAGTCTTCATCATCCTTTCCTCACTAGGACAATGCTCTAATAACGAAGATCATCACACTTTTATGGATTTACAACTCAAAGCTAGAACAAGATATGACTCTATATGAATGCCTCTGGCGGTGTACCGGGATATGCAATGAATCAAGAGCGACAGGTATGAAAATTGTGAGGGTGGCCTTGCCACAAATACAATGTCAACTACATGATCATGCAAAAAGCAATATGACAAAAGTAATGTGTGTCATATGAACGGAACGGTGGAAAGTTGCATGGCAATATATCTCGGAATGGCTATGGAAATGCCATAATAGGTAGGTATGGTGGCTGTTTTGAGGAAGGTATATGGTGGGTGTATGGTACCGGCGAAAGTTGCGCGGCACAAGAAAGGCTAGCGATGGTGGAAGGGTGAAAGAGTGCGTATAATCCATGGACTCAACATTAGTCAAAAGAACTCATGCACTTATTGCAAAAATTTAGAAGTCATCAAAACCAAAGTACTACGCGCATGCTCCTAGGGGGATAGATTGGTAGGAAAAGACCATCGCTCGTCCCCGACCGCCACTCATAAGGAAGACAATCAATAAATAAATTGTGCTCCAACTTCATCACAAAGCGGTTCACCATACGTGCATGCTACGGGAATCACAACCTTCAACACAAGCATTCTTTAAATCCATAATCACCCAAATAGCATGACTTTAATATCACTACCTCCATGTCTCAAAACAATTATCAAGCATCAAATTGATCATAGCATCCAATTCACTTTCTATGATAGTTTTTATTATACCCAACTTGGATGCTCATCATTCTAGGACCAACTTTAAAACCATAGCAAATACCATGATGTTCTAAAAGACTCTCTAAAAGATATAAGTGAAGCATGAGAGACTAGTAATTTCTTCAAAATTAAGTCACCAACGTGCTCTAAAAGATATAAGTGAAGCACTAGAGCAAAAAACTATCAAGCTCAAAAGATATAAGTGAAGCACATAGAGTATTCTAGCAAATTCTAATCAAATAGGCTTGTCCCAAAAGGTGTGTACAGCAAGGATGATTGTGGTAAACTAAAAAGCAAAGACTAATGTAATACACGACGCTCCAAGCAAAACACATATCATGTGGCGAATAAAAATATAGCTCCAAGTAAAGTTACCAATGAACGAAGACGAAAGAGGGGATGCCTTCCCGGGACATCCCCAAGCTTAGGCTTTTGGCTATCCTTGAATATCTTGGGGTGCCTTGGGCATCCCCAAGCTTTGGCTCTTTCCACCCTTTATTCCATAGTCCATAAAAGCTTTACCCAAAACTTGAAAACTTCACAACACAAAACTCAACAGGAAATCTTATAAACTCCGTTAGTGAAAGAAAACAAAACCACCACATAAGGTACTGTAATGAACTAATTCTTTATTTATTTTGGTGTTAAACCTACTGTATTCCAACTTCCTTATGGTTTGTAAACTATTTTACTAGCCATAGATGCATTGAAATAAGCAAACAACACAAGAAAAACAGAATCTGTCAAAAACAGAACAGTCTGTAGCAATCTGTAACTAACGCAAACTTCTGGAACTTTAAAAATCCTACCAAAATAGGAAGTCCTGGAAACTTTGTTTATTGATCAGCAGCAGAAAGAATCAATGCAAAAGCACGTTCCTGTGATTTAACAAGATTATATTCGTGCGTGCAAAGTTTCTGTTTTTCAGCAGAATCAAATCAACTATCATCGTAGATTATCCTATAGGTTCTACTTGACACAAACACTAATTAAAAGATAAAAGCACATCTAACAAGAGGGTAGATGCAAGATTATTACTAAACAGGAGAAAAAACAAAGAACATAAAGAAAATTGGGTTGTCTCCCAACTAGCGATATCATTTAACGCCCCTAGCTAGGCATAAAAGCGAAGATAGATCTAAGGAGTGCCATCTTTGGCACTAAATTCCTCAATAGAGCACTTATAATCTTTAGGGGTTTCTCCCTTTTTAGCAATGATTAAACATTTAGGCAAAAATTCAAGAAATTCGTTTGTAGCAAAAGGTTCCTTAACGATAGAAAGGCAATTGGGGTGAACACTTATGGATTTGAGATCCGCGTCTCCTTTACTAGAAGATTCCCCCTTATTTTTAGGAACATAGTTAAACTTGGTAGTTTTGGTAGGGGGTTTTGGAGTGTTTTTCAAGGAAGAAATCTGGAACCTAAATTGGTAATGATATCCTCAAGTTTACCAATCCTTTCAGAATCTAGATCTATTTTTTCATTAACTATTGGTTCTTTTTCTTTAAGATTTTTCAAAGTAACTCCAACCCTAGATCCATATTGGGTAATCTGACTATGGATCTTTTTATCCAAATTTTCAATCAACTCAACAGTGGCCATTTTATTTTCAATAATATCGAGCCGTTGCATCACATGTTCTAAAGTTAAAACCGTTCCATTAACCAAAAGAGGTGGTGGGCCAAACAAATCTAACATAGCATTATAAGCATCAAACGTATGGCTACTCAAGAAATCACCTCCGGCAACAGTATCAAGAACACATCTATTCCAAGGAGTAATGCCTACATAAAAATTGCGAAGAAGAACGGAAGTAGAAAGATTCCTAGAAGATTTATTTTGAGCATTGCAAATTCTATGCCAAGCCTCTTTTAAATTTCCTCCCTCCCTTTGCTTAAAATTAGGGATTTCATGTTCGGGAGTGATAACAAGGATAGGAGGCCTAGCCATAACGACAAGGTGTCCAAACTAACACATGAGCAAACGGAAAAAGGCAAGCGAAAGAAACAGAGAGGAGAATATTGGGAACGAGAGGGCAAATAAAACGGCAAGGGTGAAGTGGGGGAGAGGAAAACGAGAGGCAAATGGCAAATAATGTAAATGCGAGGGAGATGGGTTTGTGATGGGTACTTGGTATGTCTTGACTTGAGCGAAGACCTCCCGAGAACGGCGCCTGTAAATCCTTCTTGCTACGCCTTGAGCTTATGTTGGTTTTCCTCGAAGAGGAGAGGGTGATGCAGCAGAGTAGGTAAGTATTTCCCTCAGTTTTTGAGAACCAAGGTAGCAATCCAGTAGGAGGCTCCTCAAAAGTCCCACGCACCTACACAAACAAACTGAGAACTCACAACCAATGCAATAATGGGGTTGTCAACCCTTCATGGCCGCTTGCGAAAGTGAGATCTAATAAAGATAGAATGATAAGATAAATATATTTTTGGTATTTTATAATATAGATGAAAAAAGTAAAGACGCAAATAAAAGTAGATTGAAGCAAATATGATAAGAGATAGACCCGGGGGCCATAGGTTTCACTAGTGGCTTCTCTCAAGATAGCATAAGTATTACGGTGGGTGAACAAATTATTGTCGAGCAATTGATAGAAAAGTGCATAGTTATGAGATTATCTAGGCATGATCATGTATATAGGCATCACGTCCATAACGAGTAGACCGACTCCTGCCTGCTGTCGGTGTACTAAGGTAGGGGTACCTCAGTACCCCAACTTGTGCACGGGCAGCCGCAGCTCCCCACAGCTAGATCCACCGTATGCTTGCCGGAGACCATTCCGGCTCCCTACCAAGCCACTCAAGAACAAAGTGTACAAGACCGAAGCTTAAGACCCGGCAAGAGGAGCTTGCCGGAAGACCGCTCTGTGCTCAAGACTACGCCACCCATGCAAGGCCCGCGAGAGGAGCTCGCCGGGGATTAGAAGATCACATCTCGAAAGACACGCCTCGGCGCTACACGCGTCGGGGGGCCCGGGAGCGGCAAGCTACGGCCCGACAAACCCCCGCCCGGCAGAAGATCAAGACCCGGCAAGGCGCTTGCCGGAGAGCTGACACACATCCGCACTCCAGCTCATCCGCCCACGCTGTCGCCTTCACCTTCTCCAGACGCGTGGCGGTGGTCTGCCGCATGAAGGGTGCGGTGGCACTCCACGGTGGTGGCTCCATCGCCGTGGCAAACGGAGACGCAAGGGCGGAACTTTGGGGCGACGGCGACGGCATTTAATGCTCTTGTCCCCCTCTGTCAAAAGTAGGTAGAATCCACTGTTCATGCACTGTAGCTGCACTATTCCCGCACTGTTCCAACTACCACCTCTTTTACGTTTTTACCCCTCTACCCTACGTTGACACCTGTCGGTGACCCCTTGCCCTATAAAAGGAGGCCCATGCACAACGTAGAGGAGGTTCCAACCATTCGCTATTCTCGCGAGAGGGTTCCGATCATCGGCAACACTCGCGAGGCTCTCGAAGCGCAATACAACACAAGGCAGCAGTAGGGTTTTACGCGACTATCGCGCCCGGCTGGGTAAAGAACCGCTGCTGCTACCGCCGATTCGCTCTCCGCGCACCTCCGCCCTCATCAACACACGAAGGGCCCCCCGCGGCCCCATAGGTGCCGTCGCGACCATCCTCAAGCGCCGACATCTTTGGCGCGCCGTAGGGGCGCCGAGGTTGTGCGGACCTGATCCGGCGTCCGCGCAGCTGCACTCCTCATCAACCTCTTCAGTTTCGACAGCGACTTCATCGACAACTGCGCCATGGCCCCGAAGACGAGGGCTTCGAGGGTCGTAGACCCGTCTGCGTCCCACCCGCCGCTGCCGGAGCCGGCGGTGGGCGGAGGGGGCGCCAGCGGAAGGGTGGGTACCGGTGAGGGTACTCACGGCGCCACCGGGTCCGGGGACAGGGCGGGTGACCGCGCCTCGGCCTCCGTGGACCCACGTCCATCTCAGCGCACGACGACCCAGCAGCGCCATACCACAGGAGGAGGTATCCGTCTGTTGGGGCCGGGACGCGCCGGGGGTTCGCGAGATGTTCCAAACCCCCGTCCAGACGCGGGCAAAGCAACGGCACCGGAGGGGGACCCCGCTCCTTCTAACACGGTTAGAAGCCCGAGCGCGTCCCGCTCCCCGCACCGCTCGCTCCCGCTTCCCTCCACTCCTGCAGAAGCGCTCACGAGAGCGCAAATGCTCCTCGACTTCCCCCCAGCGGCGGACAAGGCCGAGGACTGGAGGGCCACCATCCAGAGCCTGGTTGCCTTCGCCAACAACGACCGTCAACAGCAACCCGCGGCCTCGCGGCCGCGACAAGCTGAGAGGGCGAAGGCCAACGGCAACCAGACCGCCGGGGGTGCGACCACCGTACACTCCCCGCCGCGGAAGCGAAAGACGCCACCCCGCCGGAACAACGCCGACGACGGCTCCACGGCGTCGTCGGACCCGCGGGCTCGTCGGGATCAACGCCAGGTCCTCGACGAGCGGCGACGAGAGGACGCTCGGACCACGATCGAGCGCCGCCGAGAGACTCGGCGACAATCTGACCAGAGGGCCGGGAGCACTGTCGACGCACGTACACCCGACGAGCCCGGCGACTTGCCGTACGCGGCAGGCTGCCCTGCGTTCACCCGTGAGCTGCGGCGCGTCCAGTGGCCAAGCATGAAGAATTTCAAGCCCGACGTGCCGGAGAAGTACGACGGCAAGACACACCCCTCGGAGTTCCTCAGTATCTACACTATCGCCGTGCAGGCTGCCGGGGGACGCGACGAGAAGATCCTGGCGAACTACTTCCCGCTCGTGCTTAGGCCGAACGTTCGTTCTTGGCTCATGCACTTGCCGGAAGGCTCCATTTCTTCCTGGGCGGACCTTTGCCATCGCTTTGTCGGCGCCTTCACCGGGCGGCCACAAACCCCACGGCCAGAGAGTGACCTCCATATTCGCCCCGAAGAAGGAGAATCCTCGCAAGTACATCCAACGCTTCACCGTGTGTAGCACAACATCTCGACGCCCACCCAGCTGCGGTCATCGGTCGTTCCACCGTAACGCGTAATCGCCGCATGCGTGAAGAGATGGCCATGACCAAAATCCGGGATGTCACGAGCTCACGCTGGTTGATAAATGCGCGACGCTGAAGAGGGGAGGAGGCTCCCGGGAGGACGCTGCGCAGAGGAAGTGACTCGACGACGCCGCCCGCAAGGAAACGCCATGCATGTAACTTTCAAGAGGAACAAGGAACAGGTGCTTGCCGTTGAGAAGTCCGGCAAGGAGACTCCCGCCAAGCAAACGCAGGCTGGCAACTCCGGCAAGGAGCTCGCCCCTGTGGCGGTAGCCGACAAGCAGGGCGGTCCCGGCAAACAGTACTGCAAAATCCACCGCACCAAGGGCCACGACCTCTACAACTGCAAGCGCGTCGACTACCTCGTCGAGCAACAAAAAGCTGAGTACGAGAGGCGCGACAAGGAAAGGGCCCAAGGTGGCGGAGGAGAACCAAGCAAGAAGCGGCCGTTCGTCGGTCGGGGAGGGCCCCCCGGCAAGGCCAAGCGGCGACAAAGTGATCGACCTTCTCGGAGCCACGACAAGGATGGAGAAGACGGCGACGAGGATATGGAGGACGAAGACGACAGTGAACAAGAGTTCCAGAAGGCCACGGAAGTCCTGTGCGTCGACGGTGGCGCCTCGTTGCACACCTCCCACCGCCAACTGAAACAGTGGGCGCGGGAGGTAAATGCAGCAGAACCACCCGTGGAGTCGCGCAGGCTCCTCAAATGGTCCGGCACGCCCGTCATCTTTGATCTTGAGGATCACCCCGACCGCACTACCGCGATCGGGTGTTTGCCGATGCTGGTATCGCCCACCATCCGCAACCTCAGGGTCACCAAGATGTTGGTTGACGGCGGGGCCGGATTGAACTTGATCTCCTCTGCTGTGATCAAGAAACTCCAAATCCCAGACGACGAGCTTGAAGAGACCGGTTCTTTCCAAGGAATCAACCCGGGAAGGAGCAAGCCCAAGGGAAAGATCACTTTGCCGGTAACCTTCGGCGGGGAGGTCAACTTCAGGACCGAGCGCGTCACTTTCGACGTCGCCGATATTCCGTTACCATACAACGGGATACTCGGCCGTCCGGCTCTCGCCAAGTTCATGGCGGCTTCCCACTACGCTTACAATGTGCTCAAGATGCCGGGGCCGATAAGCGTCATCACTGTCCACAGTGACAAGAAAGACGCGCTTGTCTGTACCGACAAGATCTACCGGGATGCGGCAGCAACGACTGACAAGGATGCGCTTGCCACTGAGGCTCCCGGGAGAAAGAAGACAAAGACCAAACCCGGCAAGCGCTCCGGGACCCACTCCGACAACAGCACCCCTTCGGAATGTTGCGCCGCTGTCGAGGATGCACCGTCAAGCTCCGCCGGCAAGGATAAAAAGGGAATGGCTGCCCCGCCAGCGACCAAGAAGGTGTCCGCTATGGAGGACGGCACCGGTGGTACCTTCACCATCGCCACGCTGACAAAGAAAATAGGAAAGCGCCGCTGTTGCCCCGTGGGCGTAATGTCGATGTGTTCGCATGGCAATCGTCTGACATCCCCGGTGTTCCCAGGAAGGTGATTGAGCACAAGCTTGCCGTTTGCCCTCATGCGCGGCCCGTCAAGCAGAAAGTGAGGAAGCAAGCCGTAGAACGACAAGAGTTCATCAGCGAGGAAATCAGGAAGCTAGAGGCAGCGGGCCTGGTTAGAGGTGTGATTCATCCGACGTGGTTGGCAAACCCAGTTGTCGTGCGCAAAGCCAACGGGAAATGGAGGTTATGCATAGACTTCACTGATGTGAATAAAGCATGCCCCAAGGATCCGTTCCTTGCCGCATTGACCAGATTGTTGACTCCACACCGGATGTGAGCTACTCGCTTCCTTGATGCATACTCAAAGTTATCACCGATCTTCATGGCTGAAGAGGATGAAGAGAAGATCGCGCTTATCACTCCATGTGGCACCTATTGCTTCATACGCATGCCATTTGGACCAAGAATGCGGATCAACATTCGCGAGGGTAGTGTATGCTGCTTTTGAACCTCGATTCACGTAAATGTAGAAGCTATATGGATGATATCGTGGTAAAGAGTAAGAGCAGGATACACCGATTCAAGATTTGGAAGAGACATTCCGTAACCTGCGCAAGATACAACTAAAATTGAACCCCGAGAAGTGTGTCTTTGGGGTTCCCTCCGGCAAGCTTCTCGGATTCTTCGTGTCACAGAGAGGGATCGAAGCCAACCCCGACAAAATCAAAGCCATTGAGCAGATTCAAGCCCCAAAACGGGTCAAGGATGTCCGAAGGCTCGCGGGTTGTGTAGCTGCCCTCAGCAGGTTCATTTCAAAGTCTGCAGAACGCGCCCTCCCCTTTTTCAAAATCCTTAAGAAGGCCGGGCCCATGAAGTGGACTCTGTGCGGAGGCAGCACGCAAGATTTGAAACAATACCGCCTTCCACCCCAATACTTGTCGCGCCTTAAACCACAAGAGAAGTTGTCTGCTGTACCTAGCGGCGACCAACCAAGTGGTTAGTGCTGCTACCGTAGCGGAGAGGAGTCCGACGAGGAGGCTGCATCACCGCAAGTGAGTCCAATGACGAGCAAAGCATCGCCTGCAAGCTCGCCCCGACAAGGGCAAGTCTGCAGCAGAACAGGTGAAGCGGGAAAAAGATGGTGCAGCGCCAAGATATTTTGTAAGCTCCTCCTCCAGGGGCCAGTCAAGATACTCGTGTGCAAAAGTTGCTTTTCGGCCTCCTAATGGCCTCGAGAAAGCTGCGCCATTACTTCCAGGCACACGAGATAACAGTGGTCACTCGCTTCCCGCTGAAGAGAATATTGCACAACCCGGAAGCAACGGGCAGGATCGTGGAGTGGGCGCTGGAGTTGTCAAGCTTTGGGCTCAAGTTTGAAAGTACTTCAACCATACAGAGCCGGGCATTGGCAGAATTTATAGCAGAATGGACCCCAACACCTGATGACGAAGTTCAAGAGACAAGTACACCCGTACAAGAAGCAACAAGTGAATGGATAATGTACTTTGATGGTGCCTTCTCGCTGCAAGGCGCCGGTGCCGGTGTCGTACTCATCGCGCCAACCGGAGAGCACCTCAAGTACGTCATCCAGATGCACTTCCCAAGAGAGCAAGCGACAAACAACACCGCCGAATATGAAGGTTTGCTTGCCGGCCTCAGGATTGCGGCCGAACTTGGGATCAAGAGGTTGATTGTGCGGGGAGATTCTCAGTTGGTGGTCCGGCAAGTTAACAAGAGCTATCAGAGCCCTTTGATGGAAGCTTACGTAGACGAAGTGAGGAAGCTTGAGGAGCACTTTGAGGGTTTGCAAATGGAGCATATCCCGAGAGCTCAAAATGAAATCGCAGATGGCCTTTCAAAGTGCGCTTCAATGAAGTTACCTGTGGGACCAGGGACCTTCTTGCTCAAGTTAACTCGACCCTCCGTCACACCATCGATTGGGCAAGCCAAGAAGAGAAAGTTGATCGCCGGCGACTACTTGCCGGCGGATCTCCCTGAGACCGCCGCCAAAGTCCCCAAGGTCAACGGTCAGAGCACTGAGGAACAGTTTGTTTCCGCCGATCCTCGGATCGGTGCGATCGAAACAATCGTTCCCGACAAACTCTGCCCCGGCAAGCTTGCCGGGGACCTTCGCCCGGCTGTAACCGAGATCTTTGCCGAGAAGCCGGGTTCCCGCAGCGCCCTCATGCCTCTAACCTCGCCGCTGAGCCCCGAGCTCCGCATGGGCCCAGCAGACGTCTGCTTCTGCAAACCGGGAACTTCCGACGACCTCAAGAAATGGAAAGGGTAACCAGACAATCAAGTATGTACCAGTTCGTGGATAACGAACTCTACAGAAGAAGACTCAATGGTGTCAGGTTGAAGTGCATCTCCAGGGAAGATGGATGTAAGCTGCTAGCGTAAATTCATGGAGGCATATGCGCCACCACGTTGGCGCAAGGACACTTGCCGAAAGCTTTCCGGCAAGGGTTCTTTGGCGAGAGACCTCCAAGATGCTACGGCACTAGTGACCAAGCGCGGCATGCCGCCCATGCAAAGCAAATCCATCACCAGCTCAAGCTCTCCAAACCATCCCTTTATCCCGCCCTTCTCGTCCGGGGCTCGACATCCTCGGCCCTTTCCCCGTTGTCGGGGCTTTGAGTACTTGTACGCTGTAATCGACAAGTTCACAAAGTGGCCGAAGTGGAGCCAGGAGAAAGGTGACAAGACAACAAGCATCAAGTTCTTCAAATCGATTGTATGCCGTTTCGGGATCCCTAACCGGATCATCACCGACAACGGTACACAATTCACTAGCCGCACCTTCATGCAATACGTCCAAGACCTTGGCGCCAAGGTCTGTTTTGCTTCTGTTGCTCACCCAAGGAGCAACGGTCAAGCAGAAAGAGCCAATGCTGAAGTGCTGCGCGGGCTCAAGACAAGAACTTTTGACAGGCTTCGCAAGTGCGGAAGAAATTGGATAGAGGAGCTGCCAGCGGCTCTTTGGTCAATCAGAACGACACCAAATCGAGCCACCGGACAAACACCCTTTGCTCTAGTCTATGGAGCGTAAGCAGTTCTCCCCACGGAACTCAGATAACGGATCTCCTCGAGTGCTCGCTATGATGAGCTTGAGCAAGAGCAATCGCGCAAGATGACGATTGCTCCTCGAGGAGGGACGTCTCGAACTGCTGACGAGCTGCTCGATACCAAGAAGCCTTGCGCCGCTATCACAGCCGCAGGTAAAAGCCGAGAGCCTCGAGGAAGGCGACCTTGTTCTTCGCGCGCTCAGTCCGCCAAGAATTCCAACAAGTTGACGCCAAGTGGGAAGGCCCTTATCGGGTGAGACAAGTCACGAGGCCCGGCGCCGTCCGCTCGAGACCAAGAAGGCTCGCCGTGAGTAACTCCTGGAACATAGAGCATCTTCGCAAGTTTTACCCGTAGGGCGCGGTGGCCGTGATCCGCTCCGGCAACCACCTTTTGTACAAAAGCCTTGCCGCAGTTGCATGTAACCCTTTGTACAAAGCCGGGCGCAGACCCCGTGCAGCAATAAAGTTCCCGTGCTTTGCGTTATTTGCCTTTTCCCATGCTCTCCTTTGAATATTTGCATGAGTTGTTTGGCATCTTTTCGTACGGCACGCATGCCCGGCAAGCAACAGCACGCCGAAAGACCATATGCTTTCTCCTTCTTCTCTTTCCTTGTCTCTTGAGCAAAAGAAACATTCCTCGTGCACAAGTTTGCCGGGGGGGGAAGGAAGTGAAGGAAGTGAAGGATAAACCAAGTGCTGTTCAAGAAAGAGAAGCTTGCCGGAGAGAAGCTCAAAGTTTTAAATTTTTAAGTTGCCTTCCTTGAACAACCACACTCCGTATGAAAAACTTGTGCTCGGAGGAACCTACTCGTGGATAGCCGCACCCTCATTTTCGTTTTCGAGCGTGCTCAACGATTTAAGTGAGCCGCGACAAAGTGTTGCGCCCTTGTTTCGTTTCGAGCCCCGCTCGGCGAGCTAAGTGCGTTGCGGCAAACCATGGCAAGGTTGCTTGCCGGCAAGACCTCGGCTAGCAAGCTGCTTCGAGTTTGACACTCAGCACTCGCGGCAAGGGCTCCTTGCCGGCAAGACTCCTAGAAGCATAAAGTTAAAACGTGCGAAGTTGAGGATCAAGGCAAGGGAGATAACACTGCACCTGCCGATCAGAGTAAAGGTAATATCTTACACGGAGTAATTTGTCGCAATGACTAAAGAGTTCGTGGCGACCTGTGCAGCAACAAAAGGAAATAAAAGAGGAAAGAGGCCTAGTCTACGCGGTCGCCCTCCATCCTGGGGATCTTGTTCACTTTGGCGATGATGTGGGCAACCTGCTCCTTCAAGGCCTCCATGTCCGCGTCGGCCGGCAAGCTGCGAAGGACGTTGGAGAGGTTTATACCGGGGTTGCGGTATACGATCTTCGCCAAGACGCTTCCATGGTTCCTCAAGACAGCAAGCGCGCGCCTCGGCGAGCTGAGCGGGGATTTTCTTCGTCCGCAGATTTGCGAGAGCTGGCGCGACCCCCCTGAAGAAGAGGCTGAGCTTGGCACTGTGAGCGAGGTTCGGGTCCGGGGAGTAAATGAGGTGCTCCAACTCCAACGCCAGCAGCTCCTGGTCAATGGCGGTTGCGGAAGACACCAATTCCTCGGTCCATATCTCGACGATGCGGCGGAAATCCTCGGCTGCTCTGTTGGCACCGGCCACTAAGGATCGCTCCTCACGGAGCTCCTCCTTCAGTTTGGTCTCCCGGTCCCGGGTGGCGTCGAGCGAGTCCTTCAGCGCAGAAATTTTCTGCTCAAGATCCGTGACGGAATCCTTGGCAGCCTTCAGCTCGTCGCCCTTCTCAGAAAGACGCGCTTGGAGCTCTGAGTTGGTGCGGGTGAACTTCTCGCGCTCCGTAGTAAGCGCGGCGATCTTCTCCGAATCCGCCTTCAACAGCTCCTCCAGCTGCGTGACCTTGGCGGCGAGATCTTCCTTGGCGGCCTCCGCGGCCGCCGCGGCGTCTTTCGCCTCCTTCAATTCCCCGCCAAGGGCCTGCTCCCGAGCGGCGAGATCTTCCTCGTGGGCGTCAAGACAAATTTTCCGCTGAACGAGCTCTCCTTCTCGCCGGGACAACTCCACCCCGGCGAGCCGTTGCTGCTCCTCAGCCTCGGCTTTCTCCAACAGCCATTCTTCATACTGCCCGGCGAGCTGCTCGCGCCTCTCTGCCACCTCGCGGAGAGCAGCCTGATTGGCAGCGCGGAGCTCCGCCGCGCGTTTTTCCATCTCCTCGGCGGCCTTGGCGGCAAGGGCCTCCCGGGAAACAAGCTTCGCCTGCCTGGCCCGGTAAAGGGCCAGGATCTGGTGAAGCAGCTTCTCCTCATCGGGCTCGCCGCTCCCGCCGGGCCCCTCGACGATCTTCAAACCCGCGGAGGCGAGGATCTCCCCATCGAAGGCCTCGCCCTCGCTGGAGCTCAAGGACGAGGAACCCCACGGCATCTGGATGAAGACGCCGCTGGGGGCTTCAAGTAGTAGCCGCCATTCGCTTCGGCGGAGGGGTCGGCGACCGGCACGGCGCTTGACGCTCCCGCGGCCCCCGGGCCGGTGGTGCGGTTGCCGTCCCCCTCTCCGGCCGCTGCGTCGGCAGCCAAGCGCCGCATCGCGTGGCTCGGCGGCTCTGCCGCCCTCGACAACAGAGCACCATCGCCGCCGCCAGACGTTCTCCTCCTCCTCAACGATTTACCTCCGTCTCCATCAGCTCGGGGAGGAGGGGATCTAAAAGAAGAAGAAAAGCAAAGGCAGCTCAAGCAGATATCCAAAAGAGCCGACACCAAAAGGCGAGGTTATGGACTTGCCTTGGTGAACATCTTCGGCGGCGGGCTCTCTGGCCGGGGAACCATCCCTTGCCGGAGTAGCCGCCCTCGCCGGGCTGCCCACCCTTGTCGGGGTACTCGCCCTTGGCGGAGTACCCGCCCTTGGCGGAACGCTCCCCCTTCCCGGGGAATCCACCCTCGGCGGGGATGGAGGGACTGCCGGCTCCTCGAGGGCAACCTCCGGATGCTCCTCGCTGCTGCGGATCCGATTCTGCATCTAATCAAGACAAACACTTCAAGGTACTAGAACAAGATGAAATTTCAGACGCGCCCGCAAGCGAAGACACGGACCCAGACTTACTGCTGGGGCTGCGCTGGGCTGCTCGACGCCGCCAGTCCGCAGGCTTGGATCCGGCGCCTCCCGATCGCCTCGGGAGGCGAAGTCATCCGCGACCTCGATCACGGGCACCTTGGCTCTCTTCGCCGCCCGCTTCCAAGGTCCCAAATCAGCATGTAAACAAGATCAGCCTCAACAATAATGAAGGCGAAATTAAAGAAGATGAGGATTTGGTACTCACTCCTGTTCTTCCTCGCCGCCCTCGCCAGAGCGGAGAAGTCATACCGCACTGGGTAGCGCTGCACGAGGAGCAGGAGGCGGAGGCCCTCTCGGGCGCTTGGCGGCCCTCGGGCTGGGGCTGCAAGATCTAGCCTCGTGGCGGCCGGGCCCGAGAGGCGGGCGGAGCCGCCGCCTCGCCAAGAAGATCCTGTCCACCTGCACCGGCCGGCGGGCGCCTTGCCGTGGCTCGCGCGACGGGCGCTTCCGCCATACCCGGCTCGTCGGTCGCCCTCGGTGCGACTTGACTCCCCCGGGAAGTTTGCGCTGCCCGACGAGCCGGTAGTTGCCGGGGCTTGCGATTGCCTCGCTGCCGCTTTGCGGAGGCGCCCGCGGGGGGCGCTTAGGGCTCGCCCGGGGCGGGGATGTTTCCGACGACGAAGAAAGGTCGTCGTCGTAGAGGTCCGTGGACCCACCGGCATCATCGGCGGCCGCGGCATCCTCCGCCTCCTCCTCGTCGGCTGGCTCGCCAGGCCCAGCGCCCTGCACCGCGACCCTTTTCCCCCTGGCGCCTCCGCTCCCTCCGGCGACTCCGCTCCCTGAGGCGCCTCGGCTTCCTTCGGCGGCACCACCACTTGCCGCGACCTCAGCCACGATTCCGGGGATCCCGGAGTGCCTCAGAGAAGGGACCCCGGCGAGCGTGCCGGGAGGAAGCTTCAGCAATTTGCAGATCTCCGCCGCCTCCGCTTGATAGGACTCCTCCGCAGCCTCCTCCTCCTCGGGCGTACAACTGAACGTCCCCGCCGCCGCGGCCGCGACGGCCTCTTCGGCCCGAGAAGCTATATACGCAAGCTCCTCGTCCGTGGTGTCCCGTGTCAGCTGCCGAATCTCGTCCTTATTCTTTGCCACCTCTTCGAGGGTGTCGAAGAAGTCGAGGACGTCTGATGGCTCGGGCGGGATCCACGAGCGCTCCACGCCGTGCGAGTCGCACGCGGGCATCATGGCGACGAGGCGATCTCGGGCTGCGTTGTTGCAGAGGGGCACCACACCCCGGGGGAGCCTGAACCACGCTGGATGGGCCGGGTCGAATTTGAAAAGTTCCCGGACCATCCCCCTCAACTCCAGCGCCGTGAAGTTGGAGTTCAGCCCGGTGCGCAGCCTCATTATATCTCCTGCGCCGCCGAACTCCCAGGCCGGCCTTTTCCTGTCTTGGAGGGGGGCGATGCGGCGGCGGAGGAAGTCGGCACCTACTGCCGCCATGGACAGCCCCGCTTGCCGGAGACGAAGGATCCGGATAAGGGCGACATCGAGCTTTCTGTCCTCTGAATCCAGCTCGCTCCAATCTCTGCCACGCGCAACGGGAGTTGTGCGCGGCGTAGTAAAGGGCTGCGGCTCGCCTCGACAATCCAGCACCATTCTGCGCCACTCCTCCCACTTGACGCGAGCTCCCCAAAGCACGATTTCTTCAAGTTCAAACGGAAAACCCAAGAAATCCTCCGGAGAGGGGGCCGCCGGCTCGCTCTCGGGGTAAAGAAATGCCCAACAGAGCTACGCTTGGGAATATCCTTATGAAGTTTTCGCACATATAAAGCGAAACCGCCATTGTGAGAACGGCGCTGGGGGTAAAATCAAGGAGGTGGAAGCCGATGTGTTCATAATGTCACAGAAGAATTCAGAAAAAGGGGGACAGAGGCCGCAGTGGAAGAAAGGTGCGAAGAAATAGTACCCGCCGGGATATTTATCCATGGTGGCGGCCGGGTGAGCCCTGGTCCGAGGATGCGCCGAGGTCCTCTTGGACCAGAACAAGAAATACTTGGCCTGAGTTCTTCCACGCCTAGCACAAGGGAAGACGACGCTCTCCCTCCGTGATCTGGGCAAGTTCTTCCGCCTGCCGATTTCTCCTTCTAGCCTTCTCCGCCTTCTCCTTCCCCTTCCTGGTCTTCGGGGCCATGGCGGAGGCGGCGAGGGAAGGAAGGCGAAGAATCCGACGGCGCCGCGAACGAGCGGAACGACGGAGGGGATGCGAAGGCGGAGCGCGAAGAGGGTTTTCTGGCGGAGGAGGAAGAAGCAATGAAGGCAATGGGAGGGAACCGCGCCCGCTTCCTCTGTTTTTATGGGGAAGTGGAGGGAGGGAAGGGTGCGTTCCGCTTCTCCCATTAAAGGACGTGGGCACGTCCCATCCCACGACGCCGCAATCGACGCGTGCTGTTGCACGGAAGGGCGGCAGATGCAGAAGTGGGTTCGACGCGCCATGGGCTTCGTGCACTGCAGATCGCCTTGGGCCCGCCCAACAGCGCCGGCATCGTGTATGGCCCAGGCCCGGGGCTCTGTCGGTGTACTAAGGTAGGGGTACCTCAAGTACTTAACTTGTGCACGGGCAGCCGCAGCTCCCACAGCTAGATCCACCGTATGCTTGCCGAGACCATTCCGCCCCTACCAAGCCACTCAAGAACAAAGTGTACAAGACCGAAGCTTAAGACCCGGCAAGAGGAGCTTGCCGAAGACCGCTCTGTGCTCAAGACTACGCCACCCATAGAAGGCCCCGCGAGAGGAGCTCACGGGGGATTAGAAGATCACATCTCGAAGACACGCCTCGGCGCTACACGCGTCGGCGGGGCCCGGGCGGCAAGCTACGGCCCGACAAACCCCCGCCCGGCAAGATCAAGACCCGGCAAGGCGCTTGCCGGAGAGCCGCGACACACATCCGCACTCCAGCTCATCCGCCCACGCGTCGCCTTCACCTTCTCCGAGACGCTGCGTGGTGGTGGCTGCCGCATGAAGGGTGCGGTGGCACTCCACGGTGGTGGCTCCATCGCCGTGGCAAACGGAGACGCAAGGGCGGGAACTTTTGGGGCGACTGCGACGGGCATTTAATGCTCTTGTCCCCCTCTGTCAGAAGTAGGTAGAATCCACTGTTCATGCACTGTAGCTGCACTATTCCCGCACTGTTCCAACTACCACCTCTTTTACGTTTTTACCCCTCTACCCTACGTTGACACCTGTCGGTGACCCCTTGCCCTATAAAAGGAGGCCCATGCACAACGTAGAGGGGGTTCCAACCATTCGCTATTCTCGCGAGAGGGTTCCGATCATCGGCAACACTCGCGAGGCTCTCGAAGCACAATACAACACAAGGCAGCAGTAGGGTTTTACGCGACTATCGCGTCTGCCGGGTAAAAGAACTGCCAAGGCCCCTCCGCCTCGATCCGCTCTCCGCGCACCCTCCGCCTCGCATCAACACACGAAGGGGCCGTCCCCCGGCGGCCCCATAGGTGCCGTCGCGACCATCCCCGCGCCGACACCTGCATCTACTACTATTACTCCACACATTGACGGACTCCTGCCTGCATCTAGAGTATTAAGTTTATAAGAACATAGTAACGCATTAAGCAAGATGACATGATGTAGAGGGATAAATCATGCAATATGATATAAACCCCATCTTGTTATCCTCGATGGCAACAATACAATACGTGCCTTGCAACCCTTTCTGTCACTGGGTAAGGACACCGCAAGATTGAACCCAAAGCTAAGCACTTCTCCCATCGCAAGAAAGATCAATCTAGTAGGCCAAACCAAACTGATAATTCGAAGAGACTTGCAAAGATAAATCAATCATACATAAAATAATTCAGAGAAGATTCAAATATTATTCATAGATAAACTTGACCATAAACCCACAATTCGTCGGATCTCGACAAACACACCGCAAAAAGAGTTTACATCGAATAGATCTCCACAAGAGAGGGGGGAACAATGTATTGAGATCCAAAAAGAGAGAAGAAGCCATCTAGCTAATAACTATGGACCCGTAGGTCTGTGGTAAACTACTCACAACTCACCGGAGGGGCAAGGATGTTGATGTAGAAGCCTCCGTGGTCGATTCCCCTCTAGTGCCGTGAAGGCTCCAAGATGAGATCTCATGGATACATAAGGTTACGTGGTGGAAATTGTGTTTCATCTTGCTCCGGAAGTTTTCGGGCACGAGGTATATATAGGAGGAAGAAGTACGTCGGTGGCACCGAGGCCCACGAGACAGGGGCGCCCTCCTATCTTGTGGCCGCCTCCTCTGCTGCTTGACGCCCACCTAAGTCCCTCGATCACGCTTTGTTCCAAAAGATCGCTCCCAAGGTTTCATTCCGCTTGGACTCGCTCGATATTCCTTTTCTTCAAATATCAAATAGGCAAAAAATAGCAATATGGGCTGGGCCTCCGGTTAGTAGGTTAGTCCCAAAATGATATAATTGTGTAAAATAAAGCCCATAAACATCCAAAAGGGTAATATAATAGCATGGAACAATAAAAATTATAGATACGTTGGAGACGATCAAGCATCCCCAAGCTTAATTCCTGCTCGTCCTCGAGTAGGTAAATGATAAAAAAATTGATGTGGAATGCTACCTAGCATAGTTCATAATGTAATTTTCTTTATTGTGGCATGAATGTTCAGATCCAAATGATGCAAAATAAAAGTTCATATTGACATAAGAAATAGTAATACTTCGAGCATACTAATCAAAGTAATCATGTCTTCTCAAAATAACATGGCCAAAGAAAGTTATCCCTACAGAATCATATAGCCTGGCTATTGCTCTATCTTCATCACACAAAGTATTTAATCATGCACAACCCCGATGACAAGCCAAGCAATTGTTTCATACTTTAATAATCTCAAACTCTTTCAACTTTCACGCAATACATGAGCGTGAGCCATGCACATAGCACTATATGTGGAATGGAATGGTGGTTGTGGAGAAGACGAAAAGGAGAAGATAGTCTCATATCAACTAGGCGTATCAACGGGCTATGGAGATGCCCATTAATAGAAATCAATGTGAGTGAGTAGGGATTGCCATGCAATGGATGCACTAGAGCTATAAATATATGAAAGCTCAACAAAAGAAACTAAGTGGGTGTGCATCCAACTTGCTTGCTCACGAAGACCTAGGGCACTTTTGATGAAGCCCATCATTGGAATATACAAGCCGAGTTCTATAATGAAAAATTCCCACTAGTATATGAAAGTGACAACATGTGAGACTCTCTATCATGAAGATCATGGTGCTATTTTTGAAGCACAAGTGTGGAAAAAGAGATAGTAGCATTGTCATTTCTCTCTTTTTCTCTCATATTATTTTTTTTCCTCTTTTTTTTCTTTTTTTTTCTTTGGTCTTTCTTTTTTTGGCATTTCTTTTTTTTTCTTTGTCTCTTTTTTTTCTTTTTGTAAAGTCCGAAGTCTCATCCCGACTTGTGGGGGAATCATAGTCTTCATCATCCTTTCCTCACTAGGACAATGCTCTAATAATGAAGATCATCACACTTTTATGGATTTACAACTCAAAGCTAGAACAAGATATGACTCTATATGAATGCCTCTGGCGGTGTACCGGGATATGCAATGAATCAAGAGCGACAGGTATGAAAATTGTGAGGGTGGCCTTGCCACAAATACAATGTCAACTACATGATCATGCAAAAAGCAATATGACAAAAGTAATGTGTGTCATATGAACGGAACGGTGGAAAGTTGCATGGCAATATATCTCAGAATGGCTATGGAAATGCCATAATAGGTAGGTATGGTGGCTGTTTTGAGGAAGGTATATGGTGGGTGTATGGTACCGGCGAAAGTTGCGCGGCACAAGAAAGGCTAGCAATGGTGGAAGGGTGAAAGAGTGCGTATAATCCATGGACTCAACATTAGTCAAAAGAACTCATGCACTTATTGCAAAAATTTAGAAGTCATCAAAACCAAAGTACTACGCGCATGCTCCTAGGGGGATAGATTGGTAGGAAAAGACCATCGCTCGTCCCCGACCGCCACTCATAAGGAAGACAATCAATAAATAAATTGTGCTCCAACTTCATCACAAAGCGGTGCACCATACGTGCATGCTACGGGAATCACAACCTTCAACACAAGCATTCTTTAAATCCATAATCACCCAACTAGCATGACTTTAATATCACAACCTCCATGTCTCAAAACAATTATCAAGCATCAAATTGATCATAGCATCCAATTCACTTTCTATGATAGTTTTTATTATACCCAACTTGGATGCTCATCATTCTAGGACCAACTTTAAAACCATAGCAAATACCATGATGTTCTAAAAGACTCTCTAAAAGATATAAGTGAAGCATGAGAGACTAGTAATTTCTTCAAAATTAAGTCACCAACGTGCTCTAAAAGATATAAGTGAAGCACTAGAGCAAAAAACTATCAAGCTCAAAAGATATAAGTGAAGCACATAGAGTATTCTAGCAAATTCTAATCAAATAGGCTTGTCCCAAAAGGTGTTTACAGAAAGGATGATTGTGGTAAACTAAAAAGCAAAGACTAATGTAATACACGACGCTCCAAGCAAAACACATATCATGTGGCGAATAAAAATATAGCTCCAAGTAAAGTTACCAATGAACGAAGACGAAAGAGGGGATGCCTTCCCGGGACATCCCCAAGCTTAGGCTTTTGGCTATCCTTGAATATCTTGGGGTGCCTTGGGCATCCCCAAGCTTAGGCTCTTTCCACCCTTTATTCCATAGTCCATAAAAGCTTTACCCAAAACTTGAAAACTTCACAACACAAAACTCAACAGGAAATCTTATAAACTCCGTTAGTGAAAGAAAACAAAACCACCACATAAGGTACTGTAATGAACTAATTCTTTATTTATTTTGGTGTTAAACCTACTGTATTCCAACTTCCTTATGGTTTGTAAACTATTTTACTAGCCATAGATGCATTGAAATAAGCAAACAACACAAGAAAAACAGAATATGTCAAAAACAGAACAGTCTGTAGCAATCTGTAACTAACGCAAACTTCTGGAACTTTAAAAATCCTACCAAAATAGGAAGTCCTGGAAAATTTGTTTATTAATCAGCAGCAGAAAGAATCAATGCAAAAGCACGTTCCTGTGATTTAACAAGATTATATTCGTGCGTGCAAAGTTTCTGTTTTTCAGCAGAATCAAATCAACTATCATCGTAGATTATCCTATAGGTTCTACTTGACACAAACACTAATTAAAAGATAAAAACACATCTAACCAGAGGGTAGATGCAAGATTATTACTAAACAGGAGAAAAAACAAAGAACATAAAGAAAATTGGGTTGTCTCCCAACTAGCGATATCATTTAACGCCCCTAGCTAGGCATAAAAGCGAAGATAGATCTAAGGAGTGCCATCTTTGGCACTAAATTCCTCAATAGAGCACTTATAATCTTTAGGGGTTTCTCCCTTTTTAGCAATGATTAAACATTTAGGCAAAAAATCAAGAAATTCGTTTGTAGCAAAAGGTTCCTTAACGATAGAAAGGCAATTGGGGTGAACACTTATGGATTTGAGATCCGCGTCTCCTTTACTAGAAGATTCCCCCTTATTTTTAGGAACATAGTTAAACTTGGTAGTTTTGGTAGGGGGTTTTGGAGTGTTTTTCAAGGAAGAAATCTGGAACCTAAATTGGTAATGATATCCTCAAGTTTACCAATCCTTTCAGAATCTAGATCTATTTTTTCATTAACTATAGGTTCTTTTTCTTTAAGATTTTTCAAAGTAACTCCAACCCTAGATCCATATTGGGTAATCTAACTATGGATCTTTTTATCCAAATTTTCAATCAACTCAACAGTGGCCATTTTATTATCAATAATATCGAGCCGTTGCATCACATGTTCTAAAGTTAAAACCGTTCCATTAACCAAAAGAGGTGGTGGGCCAAACAAATCTAACATAGCATTATAAGCATCAAACGTATGGCTACTCAAGAAATCACCTCCGCAACAAAGATCAAGAACACATCTATTCCAAGGAGTAATGCCTACATAAAAATTGCGAAGAAGAACGGAAGTAGAAAGATTCCTAGAAGATTTTTTTTGAGCATTGCAAATTCTATGCCAAGCCTCTTTTAAATTTCCTCCCTCCCTTTGCTTAAAATTAGGGATTTCATGTTCGGGAGTTGTTGGGGATATTACCACTAGGTGTAAACCGGCCAAGTTTGGGCCAGGTTAGCTCTGCTAGTGGTGTAGTTATGGAAAGGCCCAAGGCCTATAGTCGGTTTAGAGCTTATAGCCATAAACCGGCCTGATGTATGACTTGTATTGTAAGTTAGGAATAGGGAGATACCAACCGGATACGAGTATGAACCGTTGGGACTCGCAAACCGACGGGCGCCACTGTATATAAGGGACGACCGTGGCGCGGTTCAGACAGATAACCACAACTCGAGCCTAGGCGGCTTGTTTGCTCCTAGCCATCGAGACTACATCAATTCCATCACAACTAGACGTAGGCTTTTACCTTCATCGAAGGGGCGAACTAGTATAAACCCTCGTGTCTTTGTGTCCGCTTAACCCCTACAAGTAAACCCGTAGCGATGGCTCCATGACTAAGTCCTTATGTTAGGACATCCGCCGTGACAAATCCATCGACGCTTGGCGCCCACCGTGGCTATCGCACGATGGTTTGACGATCTTGGAGGGCAAGCTCAAAGGACTCAAGGCTACGTCGTGGGCGGATGACCAAGAGTCGCCGTGGCGGATCTACATCGACAATACCGGATGGGGTCCCGAGGCCGATTCAATCGAGTATGGATACCGGGTCCCTTCGGCGCATACACGCCTTCATCGGCAAGATCGGAGGGCTCGAGCCGACATCCGCACCGACCTCGCCGAGACGGCTCAGCAGCACAAGAACCGCCCGCTAAACCGGCTGTGAAGCATGTCTTCGTTGGAGCTACCCATGGAGGGAGTATGATGCCGGTTCAAAGTATGGTAGCGAGACCGTCGTCTACTCCGCGATGAATCTTCGTAAGGAGAGACCGAGTCATTGTACCACCGCAGGATGGTATGATCGAGGGCTGTTCCGATGGTGACAGATTCCGGACCCCTGTGTCACCGAACCGGATCGGTGTATTCATGGCGGTACAAAGCCAAGAACCTCTCTTCACCGCAGCCGCGATATTTTCCGGTTCAGCCGCGGCAGCAGGAGCAGGAGGCCCGTCGACCGCCGGTTCAAGTTTTGTCGATTCTGCTTGATGCGCTTAGCAGCGCCATGGCGGAGGATAACCCAGCAGATCAGAGGCTCATAACGCAGAGATTGCAAAGGTGAGAGAACAGATCACGCAAGCCAAAGCGGATCTAGCGGCAGAGAAGGAGCGCATGGCCGCAGAGCGGGCCGCTTTAGATGCACAAGCTTACAAACTCATGCTTGACCAGAGCGCGTCGCAGGAGGTGTTAAGGCGGAAGTACAGATCGCTACCGCCATCCGGTTTGACCTTAGAAACCTCTTTTCAGACACCCGAGCGGACCCAAAAACCCGCCCAAAGACAGGAGGTAAACCGGATTGAGGCACCAGGAGCGGGAGCGACGGTCCAACCACGCCAGATGGAGCCCCCACAGCAGAATATGGTGGTTCCTCCGCTGATCAGACGCCCGGGCATTACTTCTAACCCTATGGACAACCTTGTCGCAGCCGCCGCACGATTGAGGCGATTCCAACAAGGAGATTCCCCAAGCGCTTGAAACACGCCGGTTAAGGAGCCCGATCGCACTAATCCAAAGCAGAGGCGATTCATACAGCCGCGATCGATTCACTCGCGCCTGGCCCAAGCCGGAGCTACAAAGAAAGCGCATGGATGAACCGCCCTATCGAGTAACGCGGGACCGTGAAGCGCCCGAGGCAATCACCGACAGGCAGCGCCAGAATGCTCGGGAGGTGGTGGATCGGCCCGCACGCAGGAGGCCGAGTTAGCAGCACAAGGTGATGTGGGTCAACACACGCCGTTCGCCTTACCTCCTTCATCGGGCCAGAGTCACCTCCGCTTTGGGAGTGCCTGCTTAACCCCCGCTTTGCAATGTGCGCTCGCTTAAGGATTTTAAAGGCCCGCGAAGGTGCCAAATTACACCGCAGATCTATCCCCGAGGCATGGGTTGAGAGTTACGAGATGGCCATGGAGATGCTTGATGTTGATGAAGCGCGTGTGCAAATACTTCACCATGATGATGGAGGGCACAGCCTGCACTTGGTTGAAAAGCTTGCCGCCCAACTCTATCGGTTAGTGGGGCCGCTTAAGGGCCCAGTTTATCCGTAATTTTAAGGATACATGTAAACAGCCCAAGTCCATAGTAGACCGGCGGCTTGTGTTCGTGAAGAAGGAGTCAACAACCCGCTGGGTACGCCTGTGTGTCCGAGATTTTACACTCCTGGATCGGATCAATGCCGACTCGGCGATCATCACATTGGAAAGCAACCGCCGTTTGAGCCTCTGAAACTTAAGCCGGGGCGATGAAGCGGTTACGCAATGATACGGAACCCTCATGACCGCTGGTAAAATATGCCGATTCGAGACGGTATCAAGGATCCTCAAGCGGATGATGACGAAGCAGGAAGGGAAAGAAGAGTGGCAACTCCAAGCAGCAGATTTCAAACCGCAGTCATGGAACGGGGCAAGCGCAAGGTCGATGATTTCAGAGCTAACACTAATGCGCAGGATGAGGCCCGCGGCGAGAGGCAAGGCGAATCGGGTCCAAATGCTGGTGCAAGCCGCTTGAATTACTTGTTGAATCAGCCTTGTCCCAAACACGGACGAAAGAAAACCCATCGAATCATCTTTGGAAAGACTGTTCTATTATGCAAGAGTTCAAAATTCGATGCTTTCCGATATGACCAGGGATCGTGGCGGTTCAGATCCGGTTTTCATGGGCCGGGTCGATGGAGCTTCCGGTTCAGGCACAACCAGGCAATTTCAACAACCGAGTAATCAAGGTAGCCAAGAAGAAGAAGAAGAGTCGTCAGTTATCAAAGCCAGCCAAAGCAGTTGAACGGCGGCAAGATTATGTTTTCACAACCGCTTGGACAAGCGGATCGAAGCTTCACAAACGGGCAAGAAATTCTGTTGAACCGGCTTTGCCATGGTATTTATGCGTTGGTCGAGCAGCCTATCGATGGAGCGTAGAGGACCATCCCCGGTTGATAATCCGGTCACTGGCTTTGGTGGTAGACCCTAAGTTGGGGGCTATAAATTTACTAAGGTGCTTATGGATGGAGGAAGCAGATCAATATATTGTATTATGACACTTTCCGTCGCATGGGTCTCACAGATAAAGATCTCGCATCGTCCAATACGGTGTTCCATGGTGTAGTACCGTGCAAATCTGCTTATCCTATTGGCAAGATAGCCCCGATGTGGCCTTTGGAGATGAGCATGATTCCCGGTCCAAAAAGCTAACCTTTGAGGTGGTGAAAATCCGAGCCCATATCATGCCCTGCTTTGGACGGCCGCTTATGCTAAGTTCATGGCACGACCTTGTTATATCTACTTGCAGCTCAAGATGCCGGGTTACAAAGGAACAATAACGGTGCATGGAAGCCGCCGAGTCGCTTTGGAATGTGAGGAAGGAGATGCAGCTTACGCAGGCGATCTGTGCTACGAGGAGTTGAAATTTATAAGGACAATGTTGATCCGCAGATATGACCCTTTGAAGAAGCCTACTACGGAGCATGAATCGGATCTGAAGTTCAAATCGGCGGTGAAACCAAGCTTGTTGACTTCGCATCAGCGATTCGTCCAAGCAGTTCATCGTCGGTGCCAACCTGGATCCTAAATAGGAAGGCGCTCATCGAAGTTCATCCGTGAGAACCGGACATTTTTGCATGGAAGCCATCCGACATGCCGTGTACCGAGGAACTCGCCGAGCACACACTTAATGTGGATCCTAAGTATAAACCGTGAAACAGTTCCTCCGCCGGTTTAATGAAGAAAGACGCAAGGCCATTGAGAAGAAGTAGCCAAGCTTCGGCAGCTGGTTTTATCATCGAGGTGTTTCATCCAGAGTGGCTCGCTAATCCGTGCTGGTCCTTAAGAAAACGGCACTGGCGATGTGTGTGGACTACACAGATCTTAACAAAGCTTGTCCAACAGATCCTTTTGCTCTCCCCGCATTGATCAGATTATTGATGCCACGGCAGATGTGAGCGCTTAAGCTTTTTGGACGATACTCGGATATCATCGATCAAGATGGCGGTCAAGGACCAGGAGAAAACGGCATTTATAACTCCCTTTGGAGCCTTCGCTATGTATCTATGCCTTTTGGGCTCAAGAGCGCCAAGCTACTTATCGCGTGTGTGCTGAAATTGCTTGCATACACGATCGGCCGCAATGTGCACGCTTATGTAGATGACATTGTGGTGAAATCACGATGTAAGGAGACGCCAGTGGGCGATTTGAAGGAGACCTTCACAACTGCGCATTTATAAGATGATGCTTAATCCGCCAAGTGTGTTTTTGGTGTTCCTACCGCAAGCTATTGGGGTTCCCGTGTCTAACAGGAATCGAGGCTAATCCGAGAAAATTAAAGCGATCACCTCCTTGGCTAAACCGGTGTATCAACGATGTTCAATGCTTGGCGGGCGGATTATGCATTGAGCGGTTTATCACCGCCTTGAGAGAAGGCTATTCCTTTATACCGATGCCGAGGAAGACAGATCATTTCGTGCGAGTCCAAATTGCCGACGAAGCTTTCGAGGACCTAAAGCGGCATTGGCCAACCCGCCGTCCCTTGCAGCTCCAAATGACAAGGAACCGCTGTTATTATATGTGGCAGCCAATGCACGAGCGGTAAGCGAGCCATTGTGGTAGAACGCAAGGAGGCGGGAAGGAATATCCGTTCAATGGCCGGTTTACTATATCGATGAGGTACTTATTGAGTCCAAGCAGAGGTATCCGCATTGGCGTAAGCTAGTCTATGGTGTTTTTATGGCCACCGAAGCTGAAACAAGATTTCCAAGGGCATCCTATTACGATGGTTAGTTCAGCCCTTTGGGTGATATCATACAAAACAGGGAAGCGATCGGTCGGATTGCCAATGGGCCATTGAACTTGGGCCACATGGGCTCAAGTACACACCACGAACAGCAGTGAAGTCACAAGCGCTTGTTGACTTCATTAATGATTGGACGGAGTTACAAGCGCCAGAGGAGAAGCCGGATAATACATACTGGACTATCCACTTCGATGGATCCAGGCAGTTGGAAGGCTCGGGGGCTGGAGTCGTGTTAACTTCCCCACGAGGTGATAAGTTTTGTTACGTTCTCCGTCTAATGTTCCCTTGTACTAATAATGCAGCTGAGTATGAAGCCTTGCTTCATGGTCTCCGGATGGCTAAGGAGATGAGCTTAAGCCGGGTTAAGTGCTTCGGTGATTCGGACCTGGTGGCGCAGCAAGTATCTGGCACTTGGGACTCTAAGGACCCCCTCATGGCTGCATATCGACGAGAGGTGGACAATATTGCAGGGTGCTTCAAGGGATATCAAGTAGATCATGTGGATCGCCGGAAGAACGGGCGGCGGCAGACGCTTTAAGCCGTCTGGTTCTCGCCAGAAACCGTTCCCTAATGTCTTCCTTGACATCTTGCACAACCCGCGGTTCAGCTCCCCGGTGAAGCGGATTTGGCAATTCCCGACCCGAGGCCTGGCTTGGTGGCAGCATTACATGCTATTCCGGATTGACGGTGCCTTATCTTGCATATATGACTCGAGGAGAATTGCCGACGATGAGGTTCTCGCCAGCAGGTAATCCGCGCCCAAGTCCATGACGATTATTAATGGTGAGTTGCATCATCGCAGCTGCTTGTAGGCGTTTCAACGCTGTGTTTCCGAGGAAGGTGGCGAAATTTTACGAGAAATCCATGAAGGGATTGCGGCATCATGCCGGTTCAAAGTCCCCGTGGCAAAGGCATTCCGTCATGGATTCTATCGTTAACTCGCTCATGCCGATGCGGAGGACTTGGTCAAACACCGTGATGGGTGTCGAATTTCTCGAGCGTGCCCATGTACCGCACAGAGTTGAGGATGATCCCAATAACGTGGCCGTGCTTGCGACATGGGGGCTGGATATGGTCAGCCTTTTAAGAGATCCAAAGATAAGAAGACCCACCGTTAGTGGCAAAGGACAAGTTCACCAAGTGGGTTGAAGCGAGCCCACAAGAAGTGTGATGCGCAACAATGCATGCAGCTTCATCAAAAGGTGATTTTCCGGTTTGGCTTTCCACACAATCATCAATCGATAATGGTACCAATCTGTCCAAGGGAGCTATGAAAGAATTTTGTGAACGCGAGCATATCCGCTTGATGTATCATCGATGCGCACTTCACCCAACGGGCAAAGCGGAGCGTTAATCAGAAATCTTGCGAGGCATCAAACCACGCACTTCGTCCCATTACGAGAACACCGTGGTGCTGGGTTGAAGAGCTCCCATCGCTATGGAGTATCAATACTACGCCAAACCGGCCCATCGCTACACGCCTTTCTTCATGGTTTATGGAGCGAAGCAGCTCTCCCCGAGGATATCCGCACGATTCGCCTGTAGCGGCTTATGTTGAAGCGGACAATGAAGCGGCGCGACAGATGCTTTGGACCTGCTGGATGAGGAGCGTGATATGGCAGCCGCCGGTCGGCGATTTACCAAAGAAGATCTTCGCTGCTATCACAGCCGCCGGTTAGAACCAGAGCCTTTCAGAAGGAGATTTGGTGCTTCGCTTCATCCAAGACCGCATGACATGCACAAGCTATCCCCACCTTGGGAAGGGCCCTTTGTGGTCGCAAGAATCTGCACAACGGTTCCTATTATCTCGTTGATATTCGAGAGCATAAAGACTCACGACATCGAGGAGGAGACCAACAGCCGTGGAATATAGCTCATCTTCGACCTTACTACACATGAGTCATCGGCTCGGTTTATGTACATAGCATAACAATGTATATATTATCTTTGATATAATAAAATCAGGCCTCGCCAAAGCGGGTCTCTGTCTTTCTTTTCATGCGTGGTTACATGGAGTGTTTCGCTTTTTAAAACAAAGCGCCTCCGTTTACCCCTTGACATTATATTTATCACTTGGGGGCTTGGTCGATCCAACCAATGCCACACCTCTTGATAGGCGAAAGCCACTAGATCATTTGGGGACACGGTCACGCCTCGAACCGTCACGCCTCTTGGTCGGCCAATAGGGCGGCGCCACTTGGGGCTTGGTCGAACCCGAACCAATGTCACGCCACTTGGCGGCGACTCGCCACGAGTCTTTTGGGGACCTGCCGACTAGCACCATCGCTACACCTTCGGGGCTTGGTTGCGTCGACCATGGTAATGCCATCCGACCAGCTCCATGCAGCTTTCCTTTTACAAAGAGTTATTGCCTTTGTTGCCATATTTGGTATTCGATTTTTGTTATGCTTCCAACTCGATTTAATGTTTTTATCCGTTTAGCTATCAAGAATAAGCTGATAGTACACGGTTTGGTATTACCCAAGTTTTTATTTTTCCGGTTTACCATCTTCCGCTCATCTTTATGGAGAAACTTGGGGCTTGTGCCGATTCAAAGACGCCTATGTGGGGGTTATTTCCCCGACGGTTATGGTTTTTAACAAGAAAGCCTCCGTTTCAAGATTGGCTACGCCACTTTATGCCCAGATATGACAGTATTTGTATCACATACTAATTGATTTTCAATACATGAAGATATATTGATGTTATAAACCGCGGGCGGTATCACCGCCAAGTTCAATCCCTTGTTGCAGGAACTGTGAATCAAACAAAAGTTTACTCGATGCACGAAGGCATACCCAGCAACAAAGTTTGACTAAAGCTATTACAAGGCAACACAAAGGCCCAAATAATCGGTTTTCTAAACCGCCACGGGTTCACGATCGTTTCAGATCCTCCGCCGCTTCAAATCCTCCTCTCTACCCATTGGCCGGAAATCCACGAAGTCCGCCGATGCCCATCGCCGCTTGAAAACAGCTTCTTCATGAATCAAAGATGACGGCTCAATGTCGAGCATAAGTGTGCTTACGGATTGAGGGATCAAGTTTTCCGTTCAAAAGTTGGAGCGACACACGCTTGTTCTCGATCGTTGTATTGGGCTTGGTAGTGCTCCAAATCGGCTTCTTCCGCCAATTGACAAGCAAGCGGGCGATCGCACGGTTTATTGCACGCAAGTCCTCTTCATTAAAGTCCGAGCCGCCTTCCTTCACACCGATAGCCCAGGCTGCTTCCATCGGATCAAAATCCGCACCTGTGCTTTGGCCCGGATCAAGGCGCTGATGGCTCCGGTTCGTCAGCAGATTTCTTTACCTCCTCAATCCGGGAAGGCAGGATGGATAGCCGGTTCAAGGTGTCTTGGATCGTGGGGCGGCGCCGGTTGTTATGTGACATTGTGGTAATCACACGTTGGGCTCGGTGATACAACCGCTCCACTAAGGTGTAGACAGCCTTTAGTTTTTTCCGCACGCCGCTCCCCAAGTGCCCAACGCGTGTGCTCGCATTTCATAACAGACAGTTTTAAACCGAATATCGAGCAACAAGAAAAGTAAATTACACTTATTCACGGGGACTTATCAAGATGGCTGCCGCCATAGAATGCACTTGCCGCTTCACGGTTTGTCGGACCATCTACCACCGTTTAAGGGCGGTTTGAGATTCTCGCCCGCTTGATCAAGTTGGCCTTTTCAAAGGCCCGCATAGCTGTTCCTTCTTCATGTTATCCTTGCTTCTTCCGCAGCGAGCGGGGCAATAGTTAGCTCCTTCTTGGCCTTGTCTGCCTCGCCTCATTGGTCGCCAATGTCGCTCAGAATCGGCAATCCGATCATCCTTGATCGCCACCTCACCGTGATATTGACAAAGATCATCACCAGCAATTAGTGCAAGTCTCAACCACACAACATCGTTATATGCTTGACACTTGGGGCTAATGTACCTTCAATTTTTCTACTAATACATGGAAAGTCCCAAGTTCAATACGCGATTCAACTCGGCACTTGGGGCTAATGGCTATTTGATTTTTACTAAAGTGTTGACAAGCAGTTTTTGAGTACCGGTTTAGGTTTACATACTTAAACCGCCTTGGTGGTCGTGAGGGAAGATTGCAAAGTCTATCAAAGAAAATTATCAAGTACCGCTTGATCAAAGATTGCAAACCGCCCTTGGGGGCTACAAGGATTAATATATCGGTAATAAGGAAAGGAGCGCTACCTCAAACTTATCTCTCATCGCTTTTACCAAGCCACCTTCATAATCACGGCCAGTAAAGCCGGTTCAGATATCCGGAATGAAGGTCTTGGGCGCTCATAGCGGCATATGTTTCCAGCTCTACATTCCACTTTCCTTTTTTAAGAGTGGAAGAGTCCTCCTTCACAGTATGCCGGGTTAGAGTTGCAGCATTCCCCGGTTCAGAGTGGCCCGTTCCAGTGATTACAACGCCATCATCTTTCGATTCGACGGATCGTGCGGGTACTTCTGTTTCAGCTGGACTATGAGGATCTTCAAACCGGACGGTACGAACGGCCGGGTCACCAGACACTGAAACACTTGCAGGCTTCTCCTTCGGAATCACATCTTCTTGAACCGGGGGATCACTTGGAACGTCTTCAAAGGCCACATTTTCATGATCCGGCGCCTGCTCATGATCAGAAGCGGCAGCCTCTTCAGTTGTTTTCTCCAAGCGAGCTTTCTTGCTGGGTTTCGGTTTGGTCCTGAAGAAACAGAAGGATTCAGAAATAAGGCATGTACATTACAGAAGAAATTGACAAACATGTGGTTATATTGATTTACCCGACAGCTATCTTCAGTGGCGGTAGCTGAGTGGCTGACGATTCGCCAGAGGACGAATGAGAGGTGACCTGATAATCGGAGTCGGACGGATTAAGAGGTTGACGGAATAAACCCGCTTTGGAATTCAAGGTAATAAAATGGTTGGAAACCTCGGTGCGGCGCTTTCGAGCCGGGCTGTTTGGTAAACCGCAGAGGTAACTACACGTCCGCTGTCTTGGGGTTGTGCAATGGGCCTCGTGGTTGCTGCGCTTCATAAGAAGTTTGGGATCCAAGTGAGCAAGAGGATGAGAAAAGTTAACTTTCCGGTTTGCGGCGAAATTTTGGTGAAGGTAAGCTTGTTGAATTGAAGAGAGAATGGTTACCTCGGCAAATCCAGCGTTGTTGGCTTCAGCCATCCCGACAAGCATCGCCATCAATAAGACATGTAAAAACAAGCCAAGAGAATCAAGTTCCGGATTACCCACATCATCATCGATGGCCGGATCAGACGAAGCCGTGGTTTTCCTCTTGTGGGCGGATTTCTTGACAACTTTTGTTTTGGGCCGGTTTTGCCGCCCAGCCTTGTCTGCTTTATCTTGCGAGAGTTTCTTGCTCCAAAACGGATCATCACCCTGGATCGGAAATGATTGAGAATTGCAAGTATGAAAGTAATGGTAAAATTTAATGATGGCACAGTCAGAGGCTTACCGCAAGAGGTGCGTTGAAGGTGCAGTAAGGAGCCAAGCCGGTTTGGGCACAGAGGTGCTCCGGTTCATTCAAAGATCTTCCTCATCGAAGTCTGTGACTTCATCTTCGACAATTCCAGTTTGGTGTGTCGGAGTGGGTCATCGACATCGCCGTATATCGGCACATCAAACCGAACGCCGCTCAGAGGCAGATGCCCCAAGATAACCAAAGCGTGCGGATCGATTCCAATAAACCGCTGGCCATAAAGGCCCGGAGCTTGATAGTTGGGGAGCGATTTGCTTCTCTCTTCGCGGTCAATCGCTATGAAAGGGATGTGTGTTGCTGAGCCGCCTCGGGCGGAAACCGTAAAGGATTTTCACCTTCGGGGAGGTGTCTTTGCAGAGAACTGTTATGCTCCACTCTTTGGGATGAGAGTGGAGCTTGACGGGGGTAAGTGATCTCTTTCTCTCTTCGATAGCCATACCGCCTAGTTCAAGATTAGGGCCATCGGTGAATTCGGTGCGGCGGTTTATGGAAAAGGTCCTGAACAATTCGACAGAGGGCTCCTCTTGCAAATATGCTTCGGACAAAGACTTGAAAATGGCACAAAGTTGGTAATGTAATTGGGGCCGATATCTTGGGGACGGAGTTGAAAGTTGGCCATTACGTCCCCAGAAAACTTTGACCAAGCGGTTTGAAACCCCTAACAGTGATCTCATGAAACTACAACTTCACCTTCTTGAGGTGTGGAGGACATTCTCTCCGTGAACCCTCCAATGGATGGTATTTCGCCATCCAGCGCCAATCGACACTAACTCGCTCGGTTGTGTCTCGAGACGCGGGAAGGGACCCAGTTGCATTCATACACCTGTTTGGCCATCATGAGGTCTACAAGGAGAAGAATCCGGTTTAAGAAAGTGCTCATTACAGAGTAATTGATCTAAATTATGATATATCGGAGGAGGTTCTGACGAGTCAGTTCGATAGGATATATGTTGGCGGTTCAACACGGGGACTAATGGTGTGCCGATGCCGGTTTAGCAATTTTTGATACTATGGTGAGTTAAACCGCCTAATCTTGGCTTCAGAGGAAATCGACAGAAACAGGTTTCACAAGAGTTCATGTTTATTATGGATCAAACGCGAGTTTACAGAAAACAAGAAAAGCGTCGCGAAAGTAAAGAAGAGGCTGGAAATGCACTATGAGGTATACTTATATGTATGCGGAAGATCTATGGGATTTAGATGGAAAAGTGCAACGGATACGCACGAATCTTCGTTTAGTACAAAACAGGGTTCATAATATTGCTCAAAGGCTAGAAACTGAAAGCATATGAAGAACACGGATGAAGCTTGAACCCTAGAACAGATCTAAAGATAATGAACAGATTAAAGAAGGGTAAGAGATTTACCGGAAACAGAGGAGATGAGGCGAAAGGCCGCAGTATTCTGGTCCGAACAGGTTGATGCAGCGGCCACTGACGAAGCAGATGTCGATGACGACGACGGAGCTCCGTAGGGCAGCGCAAGGAAGAAGAAGAAGAGGAAGCGAAGGGAGAAACCGAATGACCCTTCGGTCTTATTTATAAGGCAGTAAAACTAGGTCAAGCGCGTGAATCCAGGGACGGTCATTAAAGAAGGCGCTATAAAGGATAAGCTTCAAGATGACGTCATGCCGGTTTACAATGACCGGAAACAATGATGTCATGCCGGTTTACAGCGATGACAAGGTGACGACTTATTACACAAAGAAGATATCCAAGATGCAGGTTTTATGAAGGATTGACATGAACCAGTTCAAATCAACTGGGCCTAATGTTGGGATATTACCACTAGGTGTAAACCGCCAAGTTTGGGCCGGGTTAGCTCGCTAGTGGTGTAGTTATGGAAAGGCCCAAGGCCTATAGTCGGTTTAGAGCTTATAGCCGTAAACCGCCTGATGTATGACTTGTATTGTAAGTTAGAATAGGAGATACCAACCGATACAAGTATGAACCGTTGGGACTCGCAAACCGACGGCGCCACTGTATATAAGGGGACGACCGGCAAGTGTTCAGATGCATAACCACAACTCGAGCCTAGGCGGCTTGTTTGCTCCCTAGCCATCGAGACTACATCAATTCCATCACAACTAGACGTAGGCTTTTACCTTCATCGAAGGGGCCGAACTAGTATAAACCCTCGTGTCTTTGTGTCCGTTTTAACCCCTACAAGTAAACCCGTAGCGATGGCTCCACGACTAAGTCCTTATGCTAGGACATCTGCCGTGACAAATCCACGACAGGAGTGATAACAAGGATAGGAGGCCTAGCCATAACGACAAGGTGACCAAACTAACACATGAGCAAACGGAAAATGGCAAGCGAAAGAAAGAGAGAGGAGAAGATTGGGAAAGAGAGGGCAAATAAAACGGCAAGGGTGAAGTGGGGGAGAGGAAAACGAGAGGCAAATGGCAAATAATGTAAATGCGAGGGAGATGGGTTTGTGATGGGTACTTGGTATGTCTTGACTTGAGCGAAGACCTCCCCGGCAACGGCGCCAGAAATCCTTCTTGCTACGTCTTGAGCTTGCGTTGGTTTTCCTCGAAGAGCAGAGTAGGTAAGTATTTCCCTCAGTTTTTGAGAACCAAGGTAGCAATCCAGTAGGAGGCTCCTCAAAAGTCCCACGCACCTACACAAACAAACTGAGAACTCACAACCAATGCAATAATGGGGTTGTCAATCCCTTCATGGCCGCTTGCGAAAGTGAGATCTAATAAAGATAGAATGATAAGATAAATATATTTTTGGTATTTTATAATATAGATGCAAAAAGTAAAGACGCAAATAAAAGTAGATTGAAGCAAATATGATAAGAGATAGACCCGGGGGCCATAGGTTTCACTAGTGGCTTCTCTCAAGATAGCATAAGTATTACGGTGGGTGAACAAATTACTGTCGAGCAATTGATAGAAAATTGCATAGTTATGAGATTATCTAGGCATGATCATGTATATAGGCATCACGTCCATAACGAGTAGACTGACTCCTGCCTGCATCTACTACTATTACTCCACACATTGACGGACTCCTGCCTGCATCTAGAGTATTAAGTTTATAAGAACATAGTAACGCATTAAGCAAGATGACATGATGTAGAGGGATAAATCATGCAATATGATATAAACCCCATCTTGTTATCCTCGATGGCAACAATACAATACGTGCCTTGCAACCCTTTCTATCACTGGGTAAGGACACCGCAAGATTGAACCCAAAGCTAAGCGCTTCTCCCATGGCAAGAAAGATCAATCTAGTAGGCCAAACCAAACTGATAATTCGAAGAGACTTGCAAAGATAAATCAATCATACATAAAATAATTCAGAGAAGATTCAAATATTATTCATAGATAAACTTGACCATAAACCCACAATTCGTCGGATCTCGACAAACACACCGCAAAAAGAGTTTACATCGAATAGATCTCCACAAGAGACGGGGGAACAATGTATTGAGATCCAAAAAGAGAGAAGAAGCCATCTAGCTAATAACTATGGACCCGTAGGTCTGTGGTAAACTACTCACAACTCACCGGAGGGGCAAGGATGTTGATGTAGAAGCCCTCCGTGGTCGATTCCCCCTCCGGTAGTGCCGGCGAAGGCTCCAAGATGAGATCTCGCGGATAAAGAAGGTTACGGTGGTGGAAATTGTGTTTCATCTTGCTCCTGGAAGTTTTCGGGGTACGTAGGTATATATAGGAGGAAGAAGTACGTCTGTGGCTGATACATCCATTTTGCATCATGCTTTTATATCGATATTTACCGCATTATGGGCTGTTATTTCACGATATGTCACAATACTTATGGCCATTCTCTCTTATTTTACAAGGCTTACCATGAAGAGGGCGAATGCCGGCAGCTGGAATTCTGGCTGGAAAAGGAGCAAATATTGAGACCTATTCTCAAGAACTCCAAAAGTCCCAAACTCCACGGAATATCTTAAAAGAAATAAAGAAAATCGTCGCCAAAGTTGAAGGCCGGGGCCCACACCGCTCACGAGGGTGGGGCGCGCCCCCCGGGCGCGCCTCACCTCGTGGCCCCCGGTGGCTCTCCGACGCCCATCTTCTCCTATATGAAGTCTTTCGATGAGAAAAAATAATAAGTAACCTTTCGACGAGACTCACGCCACGAGGCTAACCTTGGCGGAACTAATCTAGGGCTCCGCAGAGCTGTTCTGCGCCGGGACACTTCCCTCGGGGGAAAGCATCACCATCATCATCACCAACGCTCCTCTCATCGGGAGAGGGCAATCTCCATCAACATCTTCACCAGCACCATCTCATCTCCAAACCCTAGTTCATCTCTTGTATCCAATTCTTGTCTCCAAGTCCGGGATTGGTGCTAGTAGGTTGCTAGTAGTGTTGATTACTCCTTGTAGTTGATGCTAGTTGGTTTATTTGGTGGAAGATCATATGTTCAAATCCTTTATGCACATTATATCCCCTCTGATTATGAACATGAATATGCTTTTTGAGTAGTTACGTTTGTTCCTGAGGACAAGGGAGAAGTCTTGCTATTAGTAGTCATGTGAATTTGGTATTCGTTCAATATTTTGATAAGATGTATGTTGTCTAACCTCTAATGGTGTTATGTGAACGTCGACTACATAACACTTCACCATTATTTGGGCCTAGAGGAAGGCATTGGGAAGTAATAAGTAGATGATGGGTTGCTAGAGTGACAGAAGCTTAAACCCTAGTTTATGCGTTGCTTCGTAAGGGGCTGATTTGGATCCATATGTTTCATGATATGGTTAGGTTTACCTTAATACTTTTGTTGTAGTTGCTGATGCTTGCAATAGAGGATTATCATAAGTGGGATGTTTGTTCAAGTAAGAACAGCACCCAAGCACCGGTCCACCCACATATCAAATTATCAAAGTACCGAACGCGAATCATATGAGCGTGATGAAAACTAGCTTGACGATATTCCCATGTGTCCTCGGGAGCGCTTTTCCTATTATAAGAGTTTGTCCAGGCTTGTCCTTTGCTACAAAAAGGATTGGGCCACCTTGCTGCACTTTATTTACTTTTTTTACTTGTTGCTCGTTACCTTTTATCTTATCACAAAACTATCTGTTATACTTATTTCAGTACTTGTAGAGAATACCTTGCTGAAAACCGCTTATCATTTCCTTCTACTCCTCGTTGGGTTCGACACTCTTACTTATCGAAAGGACTACGATAGATCCCCTATACTTGTGGGTCATCAAGACTCTTTTCCGGCGCCGCTGCCGGGAGTGTAGCGCCTTTGGTAAGTGGAATTTGGTAAGGAAAAATTTATATAGTGTGCTGAAATTTTCTGTCACTTGTTACTATGGAAAGTGAATCTCTGAGGGGCTTGTTCGTGGTATCTTCACCCCGTCCAGTAGAGCAAAGAGTTGCTCCTCAACCTACTGAACCTATTGAAAATGAAACTCCTTTTGAATTTCCTTCGGGTATTATGGAAAAACTGTTGGCTAATACTTTTACAGGAGATGGGACAAAGCATCCCGACGAGCATCTACGCTATTTGGATGATATTTGTGGATTATTTAAGCTTGCAGGTATACCCGATGATGTTGTTAAGAAGAAGGCTTTCCCTTTATCTTTGGAGGGAGACGCATCGACATGGTATAGGCTATGTGATGATACGAGATCATGGAACTATAAAAGAGTGAAATTGGAATTTCATCAAAAGTATTACCCTATGCATCTTGTTCATCGTGATCGCAATTATATATATAATTTTTGGCCTCGCGAAGGAGAAAGCATCGCTCAAGCTTGGGGGAGGCTTAAATCAATGTTATATTCATGCCCCAATCATGAGCTCTCAAAATTGACAATTCTCCAGAATTTTTATGCTCGGCTTTCTGAAAATAATCGCAACATGCTCGATACTTCTTGTGCTGGTTCTTTTATGATGAAGTCTATTGAATTTGAATGGAATTTATTGGATAGAATTAAACGCAACTCTAAAGATTGGGACCTTGACGAAGGTAAGGAGACAGGTATGACACCTAAGTTTGATTGTGTTAAATCTTTTATGGATACCGATATTTTCCGTAAATTTAGCACTAAATATGGACTTGACTCTGAGATAGTAGCTTCTTTCCGTGAATCTTTTGCTACTTATGTTGATCTCCCCAAGGTGAAGTGGTTTAAATATCATCCTCCCATAGAAGTAAAAGTAGCTGCACCTATTAAAGTTGAAGAAAAGATCATCACTTATAATGATCCTATTGTTCCCACCTCTTATGTTGAGAAACCACCTTTCCCTGCTAGAGTAAAGGATCATGCTAAAGCTTCAACTGTCATTCGTAAAAGCAATACTAGAACTTTTACACCTCCTAAGCAAGTCAAAGTAGAACCTAATATTTCTATTGTTAAAGATCTCTTGTCCGATAATATTGATGGGCATGTCATTGAATTCTCTGGTGAAACTGCTAGAATTGCTAAACCCTGTGATAGAGATAAACATAGACATGTGGTAGGTGTGCCTGTTATCTCTGTTAAAATAGGAGATCATTGTTATCATGGCTTATGTGATATGGGTTCTAGTGCTAGTGTTATACCCATTGACTTATATAAAGAAATTATGCATGATATCGCACCTGCTGAGTTAGAAGATATTGATGTTACAATTAAACTTGCCAATAGAGATACTATATCTGCAATGGGAATTGTTAGAGATGTTGAAGTCTTGTGTGGGAAAACCAAATATCTCGCTGATTTTCTTGTTCTTGGTTCCCCACAAGATAGCTTTTGTCCCATTATATTTGGTAGACCCTTCTTGAATACTGTTAATGCTAAGATAGACTGCGAAAAGAATGTTGTTACTATTGGCTTGGATGATATGGTTCATGAGTTTAATTTCTCCAAATTTAGTAAACAACATCGTGAGGAAGAATTGCCTAGTAAGGATGAAATTATTGGTCTTGCTTCTATTGCTGTACCTCCTAGTGATCCTTTAGAACATTATTTGCTAGACCATGAAAATGAGATGTTCATGAATGAAAGAAGGGAAATAGATTAAGTATTCTTTAAACAAGAACCTATTCTGAAACACAATTTGCCTGTTGAAATCCTATGGGATCCTCCTCCACCCAAGGGTGATCCCGTGTTTGAGCTTAAACCGTTGCCTGATAATCTTAAGTATGCTTATCTTGATGAAAAGAAAATATATCCTATTATTATTAGTGCTAACTTTTCAGAGCATGAAGAAGAAAGATTATTGAAAACTCTGAAAAAGCACCATGCCGCTATTGGATATACTCTGGATGATCTTAAGGGCATCAGTCCCACTCTATGTCAACATAAAATAAATTTGGAAGCTGATGCCAAACCAGTTTGTGATCCTCAACGACGTTTGAATCCTAAAATGAAAGAGTGGTAAGAAAGGAAATACTCAAGCTTCTGGAGGCAGCTATAATTTACTCCATTGCTGATAGTCAGTGGGTAAGTCATGTCCATTGTGTCCCTAAGAAGGGAGGTATTACTATTGTCCCTAATGATAAAGATGAATTGATCCCGCAAAGAATTATCACAGGTTATAGGATGGTAATTGATTTCCACAAATTAAATGAAGCTACTAAGAAAGATCATTACCCCTTACCTTTTATTGATCAAATGCTAGAAAGATTATGCAAACATACACATTATTGCTTTCTAGATGGTTATTTTGGTTTCTCTCAAATACCTATGTCGGCTAAAGATCAATCAAAGACTACTTTTACATGCCCTTTTGGTACTTTTGCTTATAGACGTATGCCTTTTGGTTTATGTAATGCACCTGCTACCTTTCAAAGATGCATGATGGCTATATTCTCTGATTTTTGTGAAAAGATTTGTGAGGTTTTCATGGACGACTTTTCCGTCTATGGTTCCTCTTTTGATGATTGCTTGAGCAATCTTGATCGAGTTTTGCAGAGATGTGAAGAAACTAATCCTGTCTTGAATTGGGGAAAGTGCCACTTTATGGTTAATGAAGGTATTGTCTTGGGGCACAAAGTTTCTGAAAGAGGTATTGAAGTTGATAAAGCCAAGGTTGACGCTATTGAAAAGATGCCATGTCCCAAGGACATCAAAGGTATAAGAAGTTTCCTTGGTCACGCCGGATTTTATAGGAGGTTCATTAAGGACTTCTCGAAAATTTCTCGGCCTCTGACTAATTTATTACAAAAAGATGTACCATTTGTCTTTGATGATGATTGTGTAGAAGCATTTGAAATACTTAAGAAAGCATTAGTCTCTGCACCTATTGTTCAGCCACCTGATTGGAATTTACCCTTGATGCTAGTGATTATGTTGTAGGTGCTATTCTAGGGCAAACAGTTGATAAGAAATTAAATGTTATCCATTATGCTAGTAAGACTCTAGATAATGCTCAAAGAAATTATGCTACTACTGAAAAGGAACTCTTAGTAGTTGTGTTTGCCTGTGATAAATTCAGACCCTATATTGTTGATTCTAAAGTAACTATTCACACCGATCATGCTGCTATTAAATATCTGATGGAAAAGAAGGATGCTAAACCTAGACTTATAAGATGGGTTCTCTTGCTGCAAGAATTTGATTTGCATATTCTTGATAGAAAAGGAGCTGAGAACCCAGTTGCAGACAACTTATCTAGGTTAGAGAATGTTCTTGATGACCCACTACCTATTGATGATAGCATTCCTGATGAGCAATTAAATTTCATAAGTACTTCTCGTAGCACTCCGTGGTATGCTGATTATGCTAATTTTATTGTTGCTAAATTTATACCGCCTAGCTTCACATACCAACAAAAGAAAAAGTTCTTTTATGATTTGAGACATTACTTTTGGGATGACCCACATCTTTATAAATAAGGAGTAGATGGTGTTATTAGACGTTGTGTACCTGAGCATGAACAGGAACAGATCCTACGCAAGTGTCACTCCGAAGCTTATGGAGGACATCACGCTGGAGATAGAACTGCACATAAGGTATTGCAATCCAGGTTTTATTGGCTTACTGTGACGCCCGGATAATTAAGCTACAGTAACCCTCCGCTAAGGATGCCACGTCACCTCGGTTATTGTTGATAAACTTGAGTTAATTCAAAATTGATTCAAATTCAAACTTAAAATATAGGCAAACAGTAAAAGTTTTTAAACATTAAAACTAAATTGTTCATCATGTGGCAAATAATCCCTAACTAATTGAGGTGAAGAAACCACATTCTTATAGAAAGTTTAGATGCATTTGAGTAATTAAAACAGTAGGTAAAACAATGAAATAAATGTCTTTTGCAATTTATAAAATAATAAACTATTTATTTAGATGCCCCTAAGTTAATGGGACAAGAGTATAATTATTAACACTAAATTAGTGACTGCTTTTATAATTTATAAAACTAATAATGAATGAGAAATTAAAAGAAAACAGAAAAGTAAATAAATAAAAGAAAAGAAAATACAAAAGAGAAAAACTAAACTAAAAAAAAAAAAACAAAGTTCCTCATTGGGTCAGGCCCACCGCCACTGAGCCAACAACCGCCAGCCCACTAACCAGGCCGGCCCACCGCACTCCCTATACACCCCTGCCCAAACCCTAACCGGTCCATTCCCCCGATCCACCTCTCCTCTTCCCCGATCCGATCGGGATTGGCCCCGATCCTGCCACCCGTCCGCCCGAACCCCCACCGACGCCAGCGCCGACGCCAGCAGCCTCCTGTCGCCAGAGCCACCACGCCCGCCGCTTCCGTCTCTTCCTCAAGTCCCAAGCCCCAACGTCGCGCCGCCGTTGCTGCTCATTAACGCCGCCGGTTACCTCATACGTCGTCGCCGGAGCTACCTCATCGGAGGCCACGACGCCGAGCCACCCCGCCGCCTCTTCTCTCCGCTCGCCGCCTGCCCTCGTCCTCTTCCTCGCGCCCCACCGCCACGCCCCTACAGCCCGCCGTGAGCGCCCTCTTCCTTTCCCTCTTCCCCTATCATCATACCGAGGCCGTGCTTCGCCATGGCCTCCCGCTCGTCGCGCCTCCTCGATGGCCATCGCGCCGAGCCGTTTCCCGCCGATGCTCGCGCCGCACCTCGCCACTTCTGGCGCGCGCCATCGGCGCCGACGCGCCCTGCCGCCGCCGCCGCCACGCCCCGCCGCTTCCCCTCGCCGCTTTGATGCCGCCCCACCGCGCCATGGCCACGCCCGCTTTTTGCTTCGTCCGCGACTCAAGACTCCGCTCCCGCGCCGATTCACGCTTCACTGCGGCCGCAGCCACCCCCCTCGCGCGAACCCCGCCGTCCTCTCATCAGAAGTTTAAGACTTGCCCGGCTCACGCCGGTGCCGTTCCGGCCGGCCTCGGCTGCCCTTGTCGTCGCCCGCGCCAGCGCCCTGCGCCCGCTCGGCCTCTCTCTGGTCGGCGCCCATGATTACGCCAGCAAGATGCTCACGGGCTTACCAGAACTGCGCCATAGCTCACTGGACTTCTGTGGGCCAATGACAAAGGGGGCCCACGCCCAGAACAAAAATTTAAAAAAAAGATTAAAATAAATAGATAAATAAATAATTAAAATATTAATTAATTAATTAAAGAATTAATTAACTTAAATAATCCTGATTAGTTAACCTAACTAATTGTAGTTAATAAGCCTAATCATTTTAGTTAGGCTAACTAAACCTGATTAGTTAGTCTTAGACAATGACATGCGGACCCACATCGTAGTCAATCCGACCAACTACATTAGTTGATCACGACGTCAAGATGTTGTCATGCCGACGCCACCTTTACTATTCGGATAATGTTAAAATAAATAATTAAATAAATCTTAAAATGATTTAAATCTTTTAAAATTAATAGAAAATAAACCGTAGCTCGGATGGAAAAACTTTGTACATGAAAGTTGCTCGAGCGACGAGACGAATCCGACACGCAGCCCGCTTTGTCCGCCACACATCCCTAGCATAGCTAACACGCAACTTTCCTCCAGGTTCATCTCGTCTAAAACGCAAAACACCGTGAATACTTCCCTGATGTTCTCTTCGCCGTATGACCTACCACTACGTTAGGTCACCCTAGCACCGCATATTGCCGCGTCTTGCTTTGTGTTACATTTGATTGCTCTATTTATTGTGTTCCCTCCTTTACTTCTTTCCTAGACTTTGAGATCGCCGACGACCCCCGATTCGACTACGGAGTTGACGGCCCCTCCTTGCCGTGAGCAACTAGGCAAGCCCCCCCGATCACCAGATATCGCCTATTCTCCTTTATACCGCTTGCATTAGAGTAGTGTAGCATGTTACCGCTTCCGTTAATCCTATTCGATGCATAGCCCGACATTGTTGCTACATCTGCTGATACCTTACCCGCAATCCTAAATGCTTAGTATAGGATGCTAGTTTATCATCATTGGCCCTACACTCTTGTCGATCGCTTTGTCAGACTATCGGGCCGTGATCACTTGGGAGGTGATCACGGTATATACTATACATACATACATACTATACAGATGGTGACTAAAGTCGGGTCAGCTCATTGAGTACCCGCAAGTGATTCCGATGTGGGGGCCGAAAGGACGGTGGTTCCATCCCGGAGAGGTGGGCCTGGGTTCCCACGGCCCCGATCACATTACTTTTGTATGAGCGACAGGCAGGTTGAGACCACCTAGGAGACAGTGGGCTCGCCTCGCCGGCGTCATGGATACTTAACACGCTTAACGAGATCTTGGTATTTGATCCGAGTCCGCCATTTGGTCTATACGCACTAACCATCTACGTGGGAGTAGTTATGGGTATCCCTGCCGTGGTATCACCAAGCCTTCTTGACGTCGGCGACGAGCGGCGCTACCGGATTGATCTGCGTTAACGCAACTTCCTTTGTAATGGAGGTTGCTAGGTCTGCTTTCGGCCGCCGCTCACGCGTGTGTGTGCTGTCGAGGCGATGGGCGGACCCTACAAGCATAGGATTTAGACCGCGGGTCGACCTCTCTGTTGTGCCTAGGTGGGCTGCGACGTGTTGATCTTCCGAGGCCGCATGACCCAGAAAGTGTGTCCGCCAAATGGGATCGAGCGTGTTGGGTTATGTGGTGCACCGCAGGAAGTTAATCTATTCAATAGCACAGCCACCATACCCACCTATTATGGCATTTCCATAGCCATTTCGAGATATATTGCCATGCAACTTTCCACTGCTCCGCTCATATGACACGACATTTTTGTCATATTGCTCTTGCATCATCATGTAGTTGACATCGTATTTGTGGCAAGGCCACTTTCATAATTCTCATACATGTCGCCTTGATTCATTGCATATCCTAGATATCACGGAGGCATTCATAGAGTGATATCTTGTTCTAGCTTTGAGTTGTAATTCTTGAGTTGTAAATCCATAAAAGTGTGATGATCTTCATTATTAGAGCATTGTCCTAGTGAGGAAAGGATGATGGAGACTATGATTCCCCAAGTCGGATGAGACTTGGACTTTACAAAAGAAAAAAAAAGGCCAAAAAGAAAAGAAAAAGAAAAAAAGAAAAAGGAAAATAAAGAAAGAAAAAAGAAAGAAAAAGAAAAGAAAAGAAAAGAAAATAAAATGAGAGAAAAGAGAGAAGGACAATGCTACAATCTCTTTTTCCACACTTGTGCTTCAAAGTAGCACCATGATCTTCATGATAAAGAGTCTCCTATGTTGTCATTTGCATATGCTAGTGGGAATTTTTCATTATAGAACTTGGCTTGTATGTTCCAATGATGGGCTTCCTCAAATGCCCTAGGTCTTCGTGAGCAAGCAAGTTGGATGCACACCCACTAAGTTTCTTTTGTTGAGCTTTCATATTTATAGCTCTAGTGCATCCGCTGCATGGCAATCCCTACCACCACATTGATATCTATTAATGGGCATCTCCATAGCCCATTGATATGCCTAGTTGATGTGAGACTATCTTCTCCTTTTGTCTCTCCACAACCACCATTCTATTCCACATATAGTGTTATGTCCATGGCTCACGCCATGTATTGCGTGAAAGTTGAAAAGTTTGAGATTATTAAAGTATGAAACAATTGCTTGGCTTGTCATCGGGGTTGTGCATGATTAAATACTTTTGTGATGAAGATAGAGCAACACCTGCACTATATGATTTTGTAGGATAACTTTCTTTGGCCATGTTATTTTGAGAAGACATGATTACTTTGATTAGTATGCTTGAAGTATCACTATTTCTTATGTCAATATGAACTTTTATGTTGAATCATTTGGATCTGAACATTCATGCCACAATAAAAAAATTACATTGAGAATTATGCTAGGTAGCATTCCACATCAAAATTCTATTTTTATCATCTACCTACCGAGGACGAGCAGGAATTAAGCTTGGGATGCTTGATACGCCCAACGTATCTATAATTTTGATTGTTCCATACTATTATATTACCCCTTTGGATGTTTATGGGCTTTATTTACACATTTATTTACCCCAAGCTTGGGGATGCTTGATACGCTCCAACGTATTGCTGTTTTTTTGGCCTATTTCAAGATTTTGAAGAAAAGAATATCAAACGGAGTCCAAACAGAATGAAACCTTCGGAGCGTGATTTTGGAACGAACGTGATCCGGAGAACTTGGAGTGCAAGTCAAGAAACTTGCAAGCAGGCCGCGAGACAGAGGGTGCGCCCACCCCTCCGGGTGTGCCCCTATCTCCCGGCCCCACGAGCGACATCGACGCATTTCTTCCTCCTATATATACCCACGCATTCTCGAAAACATCGTGGAGCCAAGGAAAACAATTTCCGCCACCATAACCTTCAGATCCGCGAGATCCCATCTTGGAGCCTTCGTCACGCTCACGGAGGGGGAATCGACCACGGAGGGCTTCTACATCAACACCATAGCCCTCCGATGAGTTGTGAGGTTTACCATAGACCTCGGGTCCATAGTTATTAGCTAGATGGCTTCTTCTCTCTTTTGATCTCAATGCAATGTTCTCCCCTCTCTTGTGGCGATCTATTTGATGTAAACTCTTTATGTGTGTTTGTCGAGATTCATGAATTGTGGGTTTATGATCAAGTTTATCTATGAGAAATATTTGAATCTTCTCAATTTTTTATGTATGATTGAGTTATCTTTGCAAGTCTCTTCAATTATCAGTTTCTTGGCCTACTAGATTGATCTTTCTTGCCATGGGAGAAGTGCTTTTGGGTTCAATCTGCGGTGTCCTTACCAAGGATGTAAAGGGTTGCAAGTCACGCATTGTTGTTGCCATCGAGGATAAAAAGATGGGGTTTATATCATATTGCTTGAGTTTATCCTCTACAACATGTCATCTTGCTTAATGCTTTCTCGTTTCTTATGAACTTAATACTCTAGATGCAGTGGAGTTGGTCGATGTGTGGAGTAATAGTAGTAGATGCAAAAGGTGAGTCGGTCTACTTGTTGCGACGTGATGCCTATATACGTGATCATGCCTAGATAATCTCATAATTATTCGCTTTTCTATCGCTGCTCGACAGAATTTGTTCACCCACCGTAATACTTATGCTATCTTGAGAGAAGCCCTAGTGAAACCTATGGCCCCCGGTCTATCTTTTATCATATAAGTTTCAATCTACTTTTATTTGCATCTATATTATAAAATACCAAAATATATTTATCTTATCATACTATCTTTATTAGATCTCACCGCAGGTACGTGAAGGATTGACAACCCCTTTATTGCGTTGGTTGCGAGTTCTTTGTTTGTTTATGTAGGTGCGTGACTTTTGAGGAGCCTCCTCATGGATTGATAATTGGTTCTCAAAACTAAGGGAAATACTTACGCTACTATTGTTGCATCACCCTTCCTCTTCAAGGAAAACCAACGCAAGCTCAAGACGTAGCATTGAGCACCATGTTTTAATAGAGAATACAATGGTAAGAGAGGAGTTACACCGCTGCATAGAGGAGGAAGAGTTGGTGATGAAGGCGGTGAAGTTGTTGATGAAGATCGCAGAGATGCCCACAATTGATGTCAATGCGAGGAGTGGATTGCACGCAACGGATGCACTAGGGCTATAAGTATGAAAGCTCAAACTGAAACTAAGTGGGTGTGCATCCAACTTGCTTGCTCACGAAGACCTAGGGCATTTGCCATGTCAATGCTATCTCGAAGCATGTCTGTGGTACTCCGATTTTCAACAAGAACATTTGAAGCCCAATGCTAAGATGTTTCTTGCTCAATTATCCAAACGCCGTTGTATGGGTAATGTCTTGAAATTTCTCTCCCCTTACCTAAAGGGTTTTCTAAAATTATATCCTGACATGATATCATGCTCTGCTTGCCCTTGGGAAGGATATATCCCTGAAATATGTGTGTATACACATTTTCCTTTCCATTGTTCTGTTTAAACCTGATGACCACTTTTCCTTTCCGTTGGTTTGTTTAAACCTTCTTGTGATCTAAGCAGTAATATTCTCCTGCTTATGTAAACACCCCGGTGTACAATTCTGTCAGCAAGATCCTTTTACTGTTGTTGATGACATTCCGGTAACCACCGATGGGTGATAACTTTGCCAATTGGTTCGCCTTGTTCAACGAGCATGAAAATTGCTCCCTTCGTTCCCCGTCATTGGTATCGACATTGTTGACGGCATATTTGGCAAGCTATTCACTGACATGCCTCCCTGTCGCGGCTATGCAAGATGTCACCACCCTTCCTATTTTGAACCACATGGTGGGCCCATAACCCACAGTTCCACAGGATCGAAACCTGACTCTCCTGCACCCCCTGTTCCCAAGGTTGCTCCTCGCGTGTGGCCTCGTATGTAATTCACGAGCCATCTTCCGAGGGATCATCAAATCTGATGCCGGACGCAATACTTATTCCTGATTGCTTTGAGCCCTTTCACGCCCTATTTCAGGCATCGAATGGTTGCCTGCTCGCTCGAAACTTCCCATGAAGCCTCATTACTTTGCTCTCGATATTTTCTTAAGTTTCAATTCGAGAGTTGCTTTCTGCCACCTTCCCCGATGATATCGACCAGATAGTAAACCTTGTAGAGGTTCGTTCTCCCGGAATACCCCTTATTCTTTCGTAAGTACAATGGAACCCCCGAAGAAAGGACAACAACTTCATCATGATGCATTGACGCATAGGAATGGAAACATCAATGGTATGGATCGACATCTTCGAGAAGAGCAAGCCAAGATGAGAAGACCCGCTAGATTCGTTCCCAAACCTTCCCCCCTTTCACTACCTCTTAAATCTCGGGACGAGATTTCTTGTAGTGGAGGAGAATTGTGACGCCCGGATAATTAAGCTACAGTAACCCTCCGCTAAGGATGCCACGTCACCTCGGTTATTGTTGATAAACTTGAGTTAATTCAAAATCGATTCAAATTCAAACTTAAAATATAGGCAAACAGTAAAAGTTTTTAAACATTAAAACTAAATTGTTCATCATGTGGCAAATAATCCCTAACTAATTGAGGTGAAGAAACCACATTCTTATAGAAAGTTTAGATGCATTTGAGTAATTAAAATAGTAGGTAAAACAATGAAATAAATGTCTTTTGCAATTTATAAAATAATAAACTATTTATTTAGATGCCCCTAAGTTAATGGGACAGTAGCATAATTATTAACACTAAATTAGTGACTGCTTTTATAATTTATAAAACTAATACGAATGAGAAATTAAAAGAAAACAGAAAAGTAAATAAATAAAAGAAAAGAAAATACAAAAGAGAAAAACTAAACTAAAAAAAAGAAACAAAGCCCCTATTTGGGTCAGGCCCACCGGCCACTGAAGCCAACAACCGCCAGCCCACTAACCAGGCCGGCCCACCGCCCTCCCTATACACCCCTGCCCAAACCCTAACCGGTCCATTCCCCCGATCCACCTCTCCTCTTCCCCCCCGATCTGGATCGGGATTGGCCCCGATCCTGCCACCCCGTCGCCCGAACCCCCCCACCGACGCCGTGCCGCCGCCCGCAGGCCTCCCGTCGCCAGAGCCACCACGCCGGCCCGCCTTCCGTCTCTTCCCGCGGCGTCCCAAGCCCCGACGTCGCGCCGCCGTCGCTGCTCGTCAACGCCGCCCGAAGCTACCCCGCGCCCGTCGTCGTCGGAGCTACCTCATCGGAGGCCACGACGCCGGAGCCACCCCGCCGGCCTGCTTCCTCTCCGTCGTCGCCCCGTCCTCGTCCTCTTCCTCGCGCCCCACTGCCACGTCCCTACAGCCCCGCCGTGAGCGCCCTCTTCCTTTCCCCTCTTCCCCTATCACCGCGCGCCCGAGGCCGTGCTCGCTCGTGGCCTCCCCGCGCTCGTCGCGCCTCCTCTGGATGGCCATCGCGCCCGAAACCGTTCCCGTCGATACTGCGCCGCACCACAGCCACCGATCGCGACCGCCGGCGCTGGGCCGACGCGCTGCTGGCCGTCGCCGCCCACGTCCCGCCGCCTTCGGCCCCTGCCGCCTTGATGCCGCCCCCACCTGCGCCATGGCCACGCCCGCCTTTTGCTTCTGTCTGCACCGCGCCTCCGTGGCCGCGTGCCTTCGCTTCACTGCCACGCCGCCTCCACCGCCCCTCGCGCGAACCCCGCCGTCCTCTCTGCGGTCGGCACTTGCCTTCCTCGCCGGTGCCGTTCCGGCCGGCCTCGGCGCGCCCCGGTGCGTCGCCCGTGCCGCGCCTCTGCATACTTCGGCCCTCTCTCTGGTCGCGCGCCCATACCCAGCGCCAAGATGCTCACGGAGGCCGCCCGAGAACATGACGTTAGCCCAGCTGGACCCCGTGGGCCAATGACAAAGGGGGCCCACGCCTAGAACGAAAATTTTAAAAAAAGATTAAAATAAATAGATAAATAAATAATTAAAATAATTAAAATATTAATTAATTAATTAAAGAATTAATTAACTTAAATAATCCTGATTAGTTAACCTAATTAATTGTAGTTAATAAGCCTAATCATTTTAGTTAGGCTAACTAAACCTGATTAGTTAGTCTTAGACAATGACATGCGGGACCCACACGTAGTTGACCCAGTCAACTGCACAGTTGACTGCTGACGTCAGCATGTTGTCATGCCGACGTCACCTTTTACTATTCTAGATAATGTTAAAATAAATAATTAAATAAATCTTAAAATGATTTAAATCTTTTAAAATTAATAGAAAATAAACCGTAGCTCGGATGGAAAAACTTTGTACATGAAAGTTGCTCAGAGCGACGAGACGAATCCGGATACGCAGCCCGTTCGTCCGCCACACATCCCTAGCATAGCTAACACGCAACTTTCCCCCTCCAGTTCATCTGTCCAAAAACGCAAAACACCGGGAATACTTCCCCGGATGTTCCCTCCTTCGCCGGTATGACCTACCACTACGTTAGGTCACCCCTAGCACCGCATATTGCCGCGTCTTGCTTTGTGTTACATTTGATTGCTCTGTTATTTATTGTGTTCCCCCTCCGTTACTTCTTTCCGGTAGACTTTGAGACTGCCGACGACCCCCCAGTTCGACTACGGAGTTGACGGCCCCTCCTTGCCAGAGCAACCAGGCAAGCCCCCCCCCTTGATCACCAGATATCGCCTATTCTCCTTTATACTGCTTGCATTAGAGTAGTGTAGCATGTTACTGCTTTCCGTTAATCCTCTTCGATGCATAGCGACATTGTTGCTACATCTGTTGATACCTTACCGCAATCCTAAATGCTTAGTATAGGATGCTAGTTTATCATCATTGGCCCTACACTCTTGTCGATCGCCTTGTTTGTACTATCGGGCCGTGATCACTTGGGAGGTGATCACGGGTATATACTATACATACATACATACTATACAGATGGTGACTAAAGTCGGTCACTCATTGAGTACCCGCAAGTGATTCCGATGTGAAATTTGAAAGGACAGTGTTCCATCCCGGTAGAGGTGGGCTGGGTTCCCGCGGCCCCGATCGTTACTTTGTGGCGGAGCGGCAGGCAGGTGTAGACCACCTAGGAGGCAGTGGGCTGGCCTGTTCGGCGTTCGCGGATACTTAACACGCTTAACGAGATCTTGGTATTTGATCCGAGTCGGCCATTTGGTATATCGCACTAACCATCTACGTGGGAGTAGTTATGGGTATCCGGCGTCGTGGTATCGGCGAAGCCTTCTTGGCGTCGGCGACGGAGCGGTACGCGGATTGGACTGCGTTAACGCAACTTCCTTTGTAATGGAGGTTGCTAGGTGCATTTCGCCCGCCCTCATAGCGTCTTGTGTGTGCTCGAGGCGACGGCACGGACCCCTACGCGCGCATAGGATTTAGACCGGCGGGCTGACCTCTCTGTTGTGCCTAGGTGGGGCTGCGACGTGTTGATCTTCCGAGGCCGGGCATGACCCAGGAAAGTGTGTCCGGCCAAATGGGATCAAGCGTGTTGGGTTATGTGGTGCACCCTGCAGGAAGTTAATCTATTGAATAGCCGTGATCTTGATAACAGGGGCGACTTGGAGTTGTACCTTGACCTTATGACAACTAGAACCGGATACTTAATAAAACACACCCTTCCAAGTTCCACAGACAACCCGGTGATCGCTTTTCCACGGGGCGACGAGGGGAGGATCGCCGGGTAGGATTATGCTATGCGATGCTACTGGAGATGCTACTTGGAGATGCTACTTGGAGGACTTCAATCTACTCTCTTCTACATGCTGCAAGACGCAGGCTGCCAGAAGCGTAGTCTTCGACAGAACTAGCTATCCCCCTCTTATTCTGGCTTTCTGCAGTTCAGTCCACTGATATGGCCTCCTTACCCATATACCCATGCATATGTAGTGTAGTTCCTTGCTTGCGAGTACTTTGGATGAGTACTCACGGTTGCTTTCTCCCCCTTTTCCCCCCTTTCCTTTCTTTACGGTTGTCGCAACCAGATCTTTGGAATCCAGGAGCAGACGCCACCGTCGGCGACCACCACTACACTGGAGGTGCCTACTACTACGTGCGGGCGGCGGCGGCGACCGGGAGTAGTTTAGGAGGATCGAGCAGAGGCCTGCGCCTCTTCGATCTGTATCTCGGTTTGTGCTAGCCTTCTTAAGGCAAACTTGTTTAACTTATGTCCGTACTCAGATATTGTTGCTTCCACGACTTCGTCTATGATCGAGCACTTGTATTCGAGCCCTCGAGGCCCCTGGCTTGTATTATGATGCTTGTATGACTTATTTATGTTTTTAGAGTTGTGTTGTGATATCTTCCCGTGAGTCCCTGATCTTGATCGTACACGTTTGCGTGCATGATTAGTGTACGATTGAATCGTGGGCGTCACACTTACTCTCTTCAAGGATGCCTGTAAGTTTGTTTTATCTTGCGATGAATGTCAATGAATTGGTAATATCAGTAGACGTCAAGAAATGCCTATGAATTATTCACTTGTTATTGAGCCATTTGATGTTTGGGGCTTTGATTATATGGGACCTTTTCCTGCCTCTAATGGTTACACTCATATTTTAGTTGCTGTTGATTACGTTACTAAGTGGGTAGAAGCCATTCCAACTAGTAGTGTTGATCATAACACTTCTATTAAAATGCTTAAGGAAGTTATTTTTCCGAGGTTTGGAGTCCCTAGATACTTAATGACTGATGGTGGTTCACACTTTATTCATGGTGCTTTCCGTAAGATGCTTGCTAAATCGATGTTAATCATAGAATTGCATCTCCTTATCACCCGCAGATCTAGTGGTCGTAGAGTTGAGCAATAGAGAGCTCAAATTAATTTTGCAAAAGACTGTCAATAGGTCTAGAAAGAATTGGTCCAAAAACTGAATGATGCATTATGGGCCTATAGAATCTGCATAAAAATCCTATGGGTATGTCTCCGTATAAAATGGTTTATGGAAAAGCATGTCATTTACCTCTTGAATTAGAACATAAGGCATATTGGGCTATCAAAGAGCTCAATTATGACTTCAAACTTGCCGGTGAGAAGAGGTTGTTTGATATTAGCTCACTTGATGAATGGAGAACCCAAGCTTATGAAAATGCCAAGCTGTTTAAAGAAAAAGTTAAAAGGTGGCATGATAAAAGGATACAAAAGCGTGAGTTTAATGTGGGCGACTATGTATTGCTATACAACTCTCGTTTAAGATTTTTTGCAGGAAAACTTCTCTCCAAATGGGAAGGTCCTTACGTTATGGAGGAGGTCTATCGTTCCGGTGCATAAAAATCAACAACTTCGCAGGCACAAATCCGAAGGTGGTAAACGGTCAAAGAATCAAACATTATATCTCAGGTAATCCCACAAATGTTGAAACCAATATTATTGAAACCGTAACCCCGGAGGAATACATAAGGGACACTTTCCAGAACGTTCCAGACTCCGAAAAGGAATAGCTATGTGGTACGGTAAGTAAACAGACCCCAAAACAATTTTTAAAGCAATATTTCTCCGTTTTGGAATATTTAGAAAAATAGAAAAATAAGTAGCAGTCCGGGGAGGACACGAGGCCTCCACGAGGGTGGAGGGCGCGCCCTACCCCCTAGGCACGCCCCCTACCTCGTGAGCACCCCGTGTGCCCTCCGGACTCCGTTTTCTTGCACGATACGTATTTTGGTCAATAAAAATTCATTATATATTCTCCCAAAGGTTTTGACGATCGTATCACGAAAATATTCTCTGTTTTCGTTTCGAGCTGCTTTCGTTGCAGATTTGAGGATTCCGGAGACTCGATCATCCTTCTATGAGGGTGAGCCTATGCCATGGAAGGTGGACGACAAGCTTCCATCATCAACAACACCTCCACCGCCAACAACAAAGAAGGATATATAATCACATGGGTATGGGCACTCCCCTTGGCAACTGCCAAGCTTGGGGGAGGTGCCCCGGCATCGTATCACCATCACAACTCCTATCTTTACCGTTTTTCTTAGTTCGATCCTATTAGTAGTATCTTGATTTAGTAGAATAAAGTCATGGCACAATCTAGTTTTGAGTTTTGCTTTATGATCCCTCTATGCAATCGAGTCCGTGAGCTATATATAATAAAGATTAGTGTTGAGTCAAGGGCTTGATTACTTTGCCATGATCTTTGGTGAATAAAGAAAAGAATAAAAAGAAAAAAAGAGTTTATATTGATCTTAGTGAAAGTAATGACTCCACATAGAAAGAGTATGATGATAAAGTTGTTGGGAGTTGGCAAATATAGCTTTGGTCATCGTTGCAATTAATAGGAAGTAATAAGGAGAGAGAGGTTTCACATATAGATATATTATCATTGACATCTTTTATGATTGGGAGCACTCATTAAAATATGACATGCTAAAGAGTTGACGTTGGACAAGGAAGACAATATAATGAGTTATGTTTTCTTACATCTGAGATAAAGTATGTTGTCATGGTTCCTCTACCGTGTTGAGCTTGCCTTTCCCCCTCATGCTAGCCAAATTCTCAGCACTAAGTAGAAATACTACTTGTGCTTCCAAATACCCTTAAACCAGTTTAGCCATGAGAGTCCACCATATCTACCTATGGATTGAGTAAGATCCTTCAAGTAAGTTGTCATCGGTGCAAGCAATAAAAATTGATCTTTAAATATGCATGACTTATTAGTGCAGAGAAATAAGCTTTGTACGAACTTGTTGTGGAGGCAATAAAAGCGACAGACTGCATAATAAAGGTTCACATACAAGGGGCAATATAAAGTGACGTTCTTTTGCATTAAGATTTTGTGCATCCAACCATAAAAGTGCATGGCAACCTCTGCTTCCCTCTGCGAAGGGCCTATCTTTTATTATTATCCTCTACTTTATGCAAGAGTCACGGTGATCTTCACCTTTCCTTTTTCATTTTATCCTTTGGCAAGCTCAGCATGTTGGAAAGAACATGATATATATATATATATATATATATATATATCTAATTGGATGTGGGGGAGCATGAATTATTATTGTTGACATTACCCTTGAGGTAAAAGGTTGTGGGGCAAAACTACAAGCCCCTATCTTTCTCTGTGTCCGATTAAGACTCTGTAACCACAAGTATCGCGTGAGTGTTAGCAATTATGAAGGACTAAGTGATAGTTGAGTATGTGGGCTTGCTTTTAAGCTCTGACATAGAATCTTTCCGATGTTATGATAAATTGCAATTGCTTCAATGACTGAGGGTATAATTTGTTGGTGCTCAATAAGGTTTACGATTCAAACTTTGGCTTTGTGAAAAGATCATCACTTGAACATAAGTAATCATATGACAAATCTATATATGTTGCTGTTATGAAAATAATCATGATGCCTTCATGTACATATTTTATTTTTATCGACGCCTCTACTTCTAAACATGAGGACATATTTATTGTTATCGGCTTTTCGCTTGAGGACAAGCGAGGTCTAAGCTTGGGGGAGTCGATACGTCCATTTTGCATCATGCTTTTATATCGATATTTATCTCATTATGGGCTGTTATTTCACGATATGTCACAATACTTATGGTTATTCTCTCTTATTTTACAAGGCTTACCATGAAGAGGGGGAATGTCGGCAGCTGAAATTCTGGCTGGAAAAGGAGCAAATATTGGAGACCTATTCTGCGCAACTCCAAAAGTCCTGAAACTCCACGGAACATCTTAAAAGAAATAAAGAAAAATCATCGCCAAAGATGAAGCACAGGGGGGGCCACACCCTGCTCACGAGGGTGGGGGGCACGCCCCTCCCCCCTGGGCACGCCCCCTACATCGTGAGCCCCCTGGTGGCTCTCCGACGCCCATCTTCTCCTATATGAAGTCTTTCGATGAGAAAAAAATAATAAGCAACCTTCCGGGACGAGACTCCGCCGCCACGAGGGGGAACCTTGGCGGAACCAATCTAGGGCTCCGGCAGAGTTGTTCTGCCGGGGGCACTTCCCTCCGGGAGGGGGAAATCATCACCATCGTCATCACCAACGCTCCTCTCATCGGGAGAGGGCAATCTCCATCAACATCTTCACCAGCACCATCTCATCTCCAAACCCTAGTTCATCTCTTGTATCCAATTCTTGTCTCCAAGTCCGGGATTGGTGCTAGTAGGTTGCTAGTAGTGTTGATTACTCCTTGTAGTTGATGCTAGTTGGTTTATTTGGTGGAAGATCATATGTTCAGATCCTTTATGCACATTATATCCCCTCTGAATATGAACATGAATATGCTTTTTGAGTAGTTACATTTGTTCCTGAGGACAAGGGAGAAGTCTTGCTATTAGTAGTCATGTGAATTTGGTATTCGTTCAATATTTTGATAAGATGTATGTTGTCTAACCTCTAGTGGTGTTATTTGAACGTTGACTACATAACACTTCACCATTATTTGGGCCTAGAGGAAGGCATTGGGAAGTAATAAGTAGATGATGGGTTGCTAGAGTGACAGAAGCTTAAACCCTAGTTTATGCGTTGCTTCGTAAGGGGCTGATTTGGATCCATATGTTTCATGCTATGGTTAGGTTTACCTTAATACTTTCGTTGTAGTTGCGGATGCTTGCAATAGAGGTTAGTCATAAGTGGGATGTTTGTTCAAGTAAGAACAGCACCCAAGCACCGGTCCACCCACATATCAAATTATCAAAGTACCGAATGCGAATCATATGAGCGTGATGAAAACTAGCTTGACGATATTCCCATGTGTCCTCGGGAGCGCTTTTCCTATTATAAGAGTTTGTCCAGGCTTGTCCTTTGCTACAAAAAGGATTGGGCCACCTTGCTGCACTTTATTTACTTTTGTTACTTGTTGCTCGTTACCTTTTATCTTATCACAAAACTATCTGTTATACTTATTTCAGTACTTGCAGAGAATACCTTGCTGAAAACCGCTTATCATTTCCTTCTGCTCCTTGTTGGGTTCGACACTCTTACTTATCGAAAGGACTACGATAGATCCCCTATACTTGTGGGTCATCAGTGGCCGCCCGAGGGGCCCATGAGACAGGGGGCGCGCCCTACAGGGGGGCGCGCCCTCCTATCTCGTGGGAGCCTCGGCTGCTTCTTGACTTGCACTCCAAGTCCTCTGGATCACGTTTGTTCCAAAAATCACGCTCCCGAAGGTTTCATTCCGTTTGGACTCCGTTTGATATTCCTTTTCTTCGAAATACTGAAATAGGCAAAAAAAAACAGCAATACGGGCTGGGCCTCCGGTTAGTAGGTTAGTCCCAAAAATGATATAATTGTGTAAAATAAAGCCCATAAACATCCAAAAGGGGTAATATAATAGCATGGAACAATAAAAAATTATAGATACATTGGAGACGTATCAGGGCGGCGCTTATTTGGTGGAGGGGTCGGTGATTTGGGTGGAAGGTGTCGCGTCGGCGGTCGGGGCATGTGGGATGTGGAAGGAGGAGGAGGAGGTGTGGATTACCTACCTAGATAGACGAGGCTGAGCAGCGTGAAGGAGGGGCACCAGCGAGAGGGGCGATGCTGCAAGCAAGGAGTGAAGGTTTCAACTTGTAAAGGAAGGTGGAAACAGGGGAAATATGGCTTTTGGTAAGGGGAGGGGGCGGGGAGGTAGATATTTCTGCGGAAGCCGAAAGTTTTGAATCGGTTCAGCGAAAAAACTGGCACGCAAAGTGTCATCAGACACGGTCACTTATTCAGAACTTTGTACGATATGTGAACATCACAAAGGATTCAGATAGCTTAACTCATGTGTGATGAGTTTGAACATCAAAAAATTTGGTTCCAATTTCTTAAAGTGGTCATCCACGTCATTGCATAATTTGATGAAGATCTTAAATTTGTTGATGCGTCTCCTATTAGATCTTTGTTTTGCAATATGAATCTTGATAATTATGGGACTGATGATGAGTCAAATTTACCTAGAAGGCGTCCCGAGAATTCGGAGTTTTTAGATCTTGATGCTAAATTTGGTAAAAGTGGGATTGGAGAGGTCATGACTTTAAATAGTATTGAACCCACTATCTCGGATTTCAAGGAATTTGATTATGATAATTGTTCTTTAGAAGGTAGTATTTCCTTGTTGCAATCCGTTGTTAATTCTCCTCATGCTTATAGTCAAAATAAAGCTTTTACCAAACATATTGTTGATGTCTTGATGCAATCTTATGATGAAAAACTTAATTTAGAAGTTTCTACACCTAGAAAACTTAATGATGAGTGGGAACCTACTATAAAGATTGGAATTAAAGATCATGAGTGTTTTGCTTTGTGTTATTTGGGTGCTAGTGTTTCCACGATTCCAAAAACTTTATGTGATATTCTAGGTTTCCATGATCTTGATGATTGCTCTTTAAATTTGCACCTTGCGGATTCAACCATTAAAAAGCCAATGGGAAGGATCAATGATGTTCTCATTGTTGCAAATAGAAATTTGGTGCCCGTAGATTTTATCGTTCTTGATATAGATTGCAATCTTTCTTGCCCTATTATTCTTGGTAGACCTTTCTTTAGAATGATTGGTGCGATTATTGATATGAAGGAAGGGAATATTAGATTCCAATCTCCATTAAAGAAAGGCATGGAGCACTTTCCAAGAAAAAAAGTCAAATTACCTTATGAATCTATCATGCGAGCTACTTATGAATTTAGTGCCAAAGATGACACTACTTAGATCTATCTTCGCTTTTATGCCTAGCTAGGGGCGTTAAACGATAGCGCTAGTTGGGAGGCAACCCAATTTTCGTTGTGTTTTTTGTTTGTGTTCCTATTTATTAATAAATATTGCATCTACCTTCTGTTTAGATTTGTTTTTATCTTTTAATTAGTGCTTGTGCCAAGTAGAACCTATAGGATAACCTATGATGATAGTTGATTTGATTCTGCTGAAAAACAGAAACTTTGCACGCACGCAATTAGTTTTTTTAAATCACAGAAAAGTTATTTTGCGTTGATTCTTTCTGCTGCTGATCAATATACAATATTTCCAGGAGTTCCTATTTTTGTAGGATTTTTAAAGTTCCAGAAGTTTGCGTTAGTTACAGATTTCTACAGACTGTTCTGTTTTTGACAGATTCTGTTTTTCGTGTGTTGTTTGCTTATTTTGATGCATTTATGGCTAGTAAAATAGTTTGTAAACCATAGAGAAGTTGGAATACAGTAGGTTTAACACCAAAATAAATAAATAATGAGTTCATTACAGTAGCTTATGTGGTGGTTTTGTTTTCTTTCACTAACGGAGCTTATAAGATTTCATGTTGGGTTTTGTGTTGTGAAGTTTTCAAGTTTTGGGTAAAACTTTTATGGACTATGGAATAAGGAGTGGCAAGAGCCTAAGATTGGGGATGCCCATGGCACCCCAAGATATTCAAGAATAGCCAAAAGCCTAAGCTTGGGGATGCCCCAGGAAGGCATCCCCTCTTTCATCTTCGTTCATTGGTAACTTTACTTGGAGCTATAATTTTATTCGCCACATGATATGTGTTTTGTTTGGAGCGTCTTGTATTATATTAGTCTTTGCTTTTTAGTTTAACACAATCATCCTTGCTTTACACACCTTTTGGGAGAAGCCCACTTGATTAGAATTTGCTAGAATACTCTATGTGCTCCATTTATATCTTTTGAGCTTGATAGTTTTTGCTCTAGTGCTTCACTTATATCTTTTGGAGCACAGCGGTGGCTTAATTTTGAAGAAATTGCTAGTCTCTCATGCTTCACTTATATCTTTTTGAGAGTCTTTTTAGAACAGCATGGTATTTGCTATGGCTACAAATTTGGTCCTAGAATGATGAGCATCCAAGTTGGGTATAATAAAAACTATCATAGAAAGTGAATTGGATGCTATGATCAATTTGATACTTGATAATTGTTTTGAGATATGGAGGTAGTGATATTAAAGTCATGCTAGTTGGGTGATTATGAAAAATGCGTGTGTTGAGGTTTGTGATTCCCGTAGCATGCACGTATGGTGAACCGCTTTGCGATGAAGTTGGAGCACAATTTTATTTATTGATTGTCTTCCTTATGAGTGGCGGTCGGGGACGAGCGATGGTATTTTCCTACCGATCTATCCCCCTAGGAGCATGCGCGTAATACTTTGTTTTTGATGACTTGTAGATTTTTGCAATAAGTATATGAGTTCTTTTGACTAATGTTGCACCCTCACCCTTCCACCATTGCTAGCCTCTCTTGTGCCGCGCAACTTTCGCCGGTACCATACACCCACCATATACCTTCCTCAAAACAGCCACCATACCCACCTATTATGGCATTTCCATAGCCATTTCGAGATATATTGCCATGCAACTTTCCACCGTTCCGTTCATATGACACGCATTACTTTTGTCATATTGCTCTTTGCATCATCATGTAGTTGACATCGTATTTGTGGCAAGGCCACTTTCATAATTCTCATACATGTCGCTCTTGATTCATTGCATATCCCGGTATACCGCCGGAGGCATTCATATAGAGTGATATCTTGTTCTAGCTTTGAGTTGTAATTCTTGAGTTGTAAATCCATAAAAGTGTGATGATCTTCATTATTAGAGCATTGTCCTAGTGAGGAAAGGATGATGGAGACTATGATTCCCCCACAAGTCGGGATGAGACTTCGGACTTTACAAAAAGAAAAAAAAAGGCCAAAAAGAAAAAAGAAAAAAAGAAAGGCCAAAGAAAAAAAGGGGAAAATAAAGAAAGAAAAAAGAAAGAAAAAGAAAAGAAAAGAAAAGAAAAATAAAATGAGAGAAAAAGAGAGAAGGGACAATGCTACAATCTCTTTTTCCACACTTGTGCTTCAAAGTAGCACCATGATCTTCATGATAAAGAGTCTCCTATGTTGTCATTTGCATATGCTAGTGGGAATTTTTCATTATAGAACTTGGCTTGTATGTTCCAATGATGGGCTTCCTCAAAATGCCCTAGGTCTTCGTGAGCAAGCAAGTTGGATGCACACCCACTAAGTTTCTTTTGTTGAGCTTTCATATATTTATAGCTCTAGTGCATCCGTTGCATGGCAATCCCTACTCACTCACATTGATATCTATTAATGGGCATCTCCATAGCCCATTGATATGCCTAGTTGATGTGAGACTATCTTCTCCTTTTTGTCTTCTCCACAACCACCATTCTATTCCACATATAGTGTTATGTCCATGGCTCACGCTCATGTATTGCGTGAAAGTTGAAAAAGTTTGAGATTATTAAAGTATGAAACAATTGCTTGGCTTGTCATCGGGGTTGTGCATGATTAAATACTTTTTGTGATGAAGATAGAGCAACACCCAGACTATATGATTTTGTAGGGATAACTTTCTTTGGCCATGTTATTTTGAGAAGACATGATTACTTTGATTAGTATGCTTGAAGTATCACTATTTCTTATGTCAATATGAACTTTTATGTTGAATCATTTGGATCTGAACATTCATGCCACAATAAAAAAAATTACATTGAGAATTATGCTAGGTAGCATTCCACATCAAAAATTCTATTTTTATCATCTACCTACTCGAGGACGAGCAGGAATTAAGCTTGGGGATGCTTGATACGTCTCCAACGTATCTATAATTTTTGATTGTTCCATACTATTATATTACCCCTTTTGGATGTTTATGGGCTTTATTTTACACATTTATTTACCCCAAGCTTGGGGATGCTTGATACGTCTCCAACGTATTGCTGTTTTTTTGGCCTATTTCAGTATTTTGAAGAAAAGGAATATCAAACGGAGTCCAAACAGAATGAAACCTTCGGGAGCGTGATTTTTGGAACGAACGTGATCCGGAGAACTTGGAGTGCAAGTCAAGAAACTTGCAAGGCGGCCAGGAGACAGGAGGGTGCGCCCACCCCCTCTGGGTGTGCCCCCTATCTCCTGGGCCCCACGAGCGGACATCGACGTACTTCTTCCTCCTATATATACCTACGTACCCCGAAAACATCCAGGGAGCCAAGGAAAAACAATTTCCGCCACCATAACCTTCTGTATCCGCGAGATCCCATCTTGGAGCCTTCGCCGGCGCTCCGCCGGAGGGGGAATCGACCACGGAGGGCTTCTACATCAACACCATAGCCCCTCTGATGAGTTGTGAGTAGTTTACCATAGACCTTCGGGTCCATAGTTATTAGCTAGATGGCTTCTTCTCTCTTTTTGGATCTCAATGCAATGTTCTCCCCCTCTCTTGTGGCGATCTATTTGATGTAAACTCTTTTTGCGGTGTGTTTGTCGAGATTCGATGAATTGTGGGTTTATGATCAAGTTTATCTATGAGAAATATTTGAATCTTCTCTGAATTCTTTTATGTATGATTGAGTTATCTTTGCAAGTCTCTTCGAATTATCAGTTTCGTTTGGCCTACTAGATTGATCTTTCTTGCCATGGGAGAAGTGCTTAGCTTTGGGTTCAATCTTGCGGTGTCCTTACCCAGTGACAGAAAGGGTTGCAAGTCACGTATTGCATTGTTGCCATCGAGGATAAAAAGATGGGGTTTATATCATATTGCTTGAGTTTATCCCTCTACAACATGTCATCTTGCTTAATGCGTTTCTCTGTTCTTTATGAACTTAATACTCTAGATGCAGGCAGGAGTTGGTCGATGTGTGGAGTAATAGTAGTAGATGCAGGCAGGAGTCGGTCTACTTGTTGCGGACGTGATGCCTATATACGTGATCATGCCTAGATAATCTCATAATTATTCGCTTTTCTATCAGTTGCTCGACAGTAATTTGTTCACCCACCGTAATACTTATGCTATCTTGAGAGAAGCCTCTAGTGAAACCTATGGCCCCCGGGTCTATCTTTTATCATATAAGTTTCCAATCTACTTTTATTTGCATCTATATTATAAAATACCAAAAATATATTTATCTTATCATACTATCTTTATTAGATCTCACTTTCGCAAGTGGCCGTGAAGGGATTGACAACCCCTTTATTGCGTTGGTTGCGAGTTCTTTGTTTGTTTATGTAGGTGCGTGGGACTTTTGAGGAGCCTCCTACTGGATTGATAATTGGTTCTCAAAAACTAAGGGAAATACTTACGCTACTATTGTTGCATCACCCTTCCCTCTTCAAGGAAAACCAACGCAAGCTCAAGACGTAGCATTGAGCACCATGTTTTAATAGAGAATACAGCGGGTAAGAGAGGAGTTACACCGCTGCATAGAGGAGGGAAGAGTTGGTGATGAAGGCGGTGAAGTTGTTGATGAAGATCGCAGAGATGCCCGTCAATTGATGTCAATGCGAGGAGTATGGATTGCCACGCAACGGATGCACTAGGGCTATAAGTGTATGAAAGCTCAAACTGAAACTAAGTGGGTGTGCATCCAACTTGCTTGCTCACGAAGACCTAGGGCATTTGAGGAATCCCATCGTTGGAATATACAAGCCAAGTTCTATAATGAAAAATTCCCACTAGTATATGAAGGTGACAACATAAGAGACTCTCTATATGAAGAACATGGTGCTACTTTGAAGCACAACTGTGGAAAAAGGATAGTAACATTGCCCGTTTTCTTTTTCTTTTTTTTCTTTTTTTGGTTGGGCTTCTTTGGCCCCCTTTTTTATTTAGGCTTCTTTGGCCTTTCCTTTTTTCTTTTTTTCTTTTCTTTTCTTTCATGGGGCAATCCTCCATAATGATGATCATCACACTTTTATCTACTTAGAACTCAATATTACAACTCGATACTAGAACAAAGATATGACTCTATATGAATGTTTCCGGCGGTGTACCGGGATGTGCAACGATCTAGCGTAGCAATGACATCAAAAAACGGACAAGCCATGAAAACATCATGCTAGCTATCTTACGATCATGCAAAGCAATATGACAATGAATGCTCAAGTCATGTATATGATGATGATGGAAGTTGCATGGCAATATATCTCGGAATGGCTATGGAAATGCCATAATAGGTAGGTATGGTGGCTATTTTGAGGAAGATATAAGGAGGCTTATGTGTGATAGAGCGTATCATATCACGGGGTTTGGATGCACCGGCGAAGTTTGCACCAACTCTCGAGGTGAGAAAGGGCAATGCACGGTGCCATAGAGGCTAGCAATGATGGAAGGGTGAGAGTGCGTATAATGAAGGAAATATGCCCTAGAGGCAATAATAAAGTTATTATTTATTTCCTTATTTCATGATAAATGTTTATCATTCATGCTAGAATTGTATTAACCGGAAACATAATACATGTGTGAATGCATAGACAAACAGAGTGTCACCAGTATGCCTCTACTAGACTAGCTTGTTAATCAAAGATGGTTATGTTTCCTAACCATGAACAAAGAGTTGTTATTTGATTAACAAGGTCACATCATTAGGAGAATGATCGATTGACATGACCCATTCCATTAGCTTAGCACACGATCGTTTAGTATGTTGCTACTGCTTTTATCCATGACATATACATGTTCCTATAACTATGAGATTATGCAACTCCGTTTACGGAGGAACACTTTGGTGCTACCAAACGTCACAACGTATCGGGTGATTATAAAGGAGTACTACAGTGTCTCCAAAGGCGATGTTGGGTTGGCGTATTCGAGATTAGGTTTTGTCACTCCGATTGTCGGAGAGGTATCTCTGGTCCCTCTCGGTAATACACATCACTTAAGCCTTGCAAGCATTACAACTAATGAGTTAGCTGTGAGATGATGTATTACAGAACGAGTAAAGAGACTTGCCGGTAACGAGATTGAACTAGGTATTGGATACCGACGATCGAATCTCGGGCAAGTAACATACCGATGACAAAGGGAACAACGTATGTTGTTATGCGGTCTGACCGATAAAGATCTTCGTAGAATATGTAGGAGCCAATATGGGCATCCAGGTCCCGCTATTGGTTATTGACCAGAGACGTGTCTCGGTCATGTCTACATTGTTCTCGAACCGTAGGGTCCGCACGCTTAAGGTTTCGATGGCGGTTATATTATGAGTTTGTGTATTTTGATGTACCGAAGAAGTTCGGAGTCCCGGATGTCGACATGACGAGGAGTCTCGAAATGGTCGAGACATAAAGATTGATATATTGGAAGCCTATGTTTGGAGTTCGAATGGTTCCGGGTGAAATCGGATTTTACCGAACACCGGGTTACTGGAACCCTCCGGGGTTAATGGGCCTTAGTGGGCCATGAGGGAGAAGAGGAAGGGCCGGCCAGGCAGGCCGCGCCCTCCCCTCTAGTCCGAATAGGACAGGAGAGGGGGCGCCCTTCCCTCTTTCCCTCCCCCCAAGTCCTAATCCAACTAGGAAGGGGGAAGTCCTACTCCCGGTGGGAGTAGGACTCCTCCGGCGCGCCTCCTCCTAGGGCCGGCCGCACCCCCCTTGCTCCTTTATATACGGGGGCAGGGGGGCACCCTAGAACACACAAGTTGATCCTTGAGATCGTTCCTTAGCCGTGTGCGGTGCCCCCCTCCACCATAATCCACCTCGGTCATATCGTAGCGGTGCTTAGGCGAAGCCCTGCGTCGGTAGAACATCAAGATCGTCACCACGCCGTCATGCTGACGAAACTCTCCCTCCCCGAAGCTCTACTGGATTGGAGCCCGAGGAGCGTCATCGAGCTGTACGTGTGTCAAGAACTCGAGGCGCCGAGTGCTTGGCTGGATCGGTTGGATCGCGAGGAGATCGTCGACTACTTCCTCTACGTTGTGATCGCTTCGCTTTGGTCTACGAGGGTGCGTAGACAACACTCTCCCTCTCGTTGCTATGCATCACCATGATCTTGCGTGTGCGTAGGAAATTTTTGAAATTACTCGTTCCCCAACAAAGGGCATCGAGCCTAGGTTTTTATGGTTTGATGTTTTGCACGAGTAGAACACAAGTGAGTTGTGGGCGATACAAGTCATACTACCTACCAGCATGTCATACTTTGGTTCAGCGGTATTGTGAGATGAAGCGGCCCGGACCGACATTACGCGTGACGCTTACGCGAGACTGGTTTCACCGCCACGAGCACTCGTTGCTTAAAGGTGACCGGCGGGTGTCTGTCTCTCTCACTTTAGTTGAACTGAGTGTGGCTACGCCGGTCCTTGAGAAGGTTAAACGGAGTCTATTTGACGAAGTATCGTTGTGGTTTTGATGCGTGGGTGAGATTGGTTCTTGCTTAAGCCCGTAGCAGCCACGTAAAATTTGCAACAACAAAGTAGAGGACGTCTAACTTGTTTTTGCAGGCATGTTGTGATGTGATATGGTCAAGACGTGATGCTATATTTTATTGTATGAGATAATCATGTTTTGTAACCGGTTATCGGCAATCGGCTGGAGCCATATGGTTGTCGCTTTATTGTATGAAATGCAACGCATACATAATTGCTTTACTTTATCACTAAGCGGTAGCGATAGTCGTAGAAGCAATAGATGGCGTGACGCGACAACGATGCTACGATGGAGATCAAGGTGTCGCGCCGGTGACGATGGTGATCACGACGGTGCTTTGGAGATGGAGATCACAAGCACAAGATGATGATGGCCATATCATATCACTTATAATGATTGCATGTGATGTTTATCCTTTATGCATCTTATCTTGCTTTGATTGACGGTAGCATTTTAAGATGATCTCTCACTAAAATTATCAAGTAGTGTTCTCCTGAGTATGCACCGTTGCCAAAGTTAAATCGTGCCGAGACACCACATGATGATCGGGTGTGATAAGCTCTCGTCCATCTACAACGGGTGCAAGCCAGTTTTGCACACGCAGAATACTCGAGTTATACTTGACGAGCCTAGCATATGCGAGATATGGCCTCGGAACACGGAGACCGAAAGGTCGGCGTGAATCATATAGTAGATATGATCAACATAAGATGTTCACCATTGAAAACTACTCCATCTCACGTGATGATCGGTTATGGTTTAGTTGATTTGGATCACGTGATCACTTAGATGACTAGAGAGATGTCTGTCTAAGTGGGAGTTCTTAAGTAATATGATTAATTGAACTTAAATTTATCATGAACTTAGTACTGATAGTATCTTGCTTGTCTATGTTTGATTGTAGATAGATGGCTCGTCTTTGTTGTTCCATTGAATTTTAATGCGTTCCTTGAGAAAGCAAAGTTGAAAGATGATGGTAGCAATTACGGACTGGTCTCAGTAACACGAGGATTATCCTCATTGCTGCACGTAAGAGTTACGTCTGGATGCACCGCTAGGTGCAGACTTCTTCTTGATGCAACCGACGGCGTTAAGAACGTCTGGCGAGCAAAGCGATGACTACTCTATAGTTCGAGTGTGCCATGCTTTACGGCTTAGAACCGGGACTTCAACGATGTTTTGAGCGTCATGGAGCATATGAGATGTTCCAGGAGTTGAAGTTGATATTCAACAGAATGCCCGGATTGAGAGATATGAAGTCTCCAATAAGTTCTATAGCTGCAAGATGGAGGAGAATAGTTACGTCGGTGAGCACATACTCGAAATGTCCGGGTATTACAATCACTTGACTCAAGCGGGAGTTAATCTTCCGGATGATTGTGTCATTGATGAATTCTTCAATCAACGCCATAAAGCTACAAAGGCTTCGTGATGAACTATAATATGCAAGGGTTAGTAAAGACTATACAGAGCTCTTCGCAATGCTAAAGGCTGCGGAGGTAGAAATCAGAAGGAGCATCAAGTGTTGATGGTCAATAAGACCACTAGTTTCAAGAAGAAAGGCAAAGGGAAGAAGAAGGAACTTCAAGAAGAACAGCAAGCAAGTTCTTTGCTCGGAGAAGAAACCCAAGTCTGGACCTAAACCTGAAATCGAGTGCTTCTCGCAAGCGACTGGTCCTTTGAAGCGGAACTACCCCAAGTAATTGGCGTATAAGAAGGATGGCAAGGTGAACAAAGGTATATGTGATATACATGTTATTGATGTGTACCTTACTAGAGCTCGCAGATAGCACACAGGTATTTGATCTTGGTTACATTGCTAATATTTGCAACTCGAAGCAGGGACTACGATTGCGAACAACGGCAAAGGACGAGGTGACGATCTGCGCGTGGGAAATGGTTCCAAAGTCGATGTGATCGCGGTCGGCACGCTACCTCTACATCTACCTTCGGGATTAGTTTTAGACCTAAATAATTGTTATTTGGTGCTGCGTTGAGCATGAACATTATATCTGGATCTTGTTTGATGCGAGACGGTTATTCATTTAAATCGAGAGAATAATGGTTGTTCTATTTATATGAGTAATATCTTTTATGGTCATGCACCCTTGAAGAGTGGTCTATTTTGATGAATCTCGATAGTAGTGATACACATATTCATAATGTTGAAGCCAAAAGATGCAGAGTTGATAATGATAGTGCAACTTATTTGTGGCACTTGCCGTTTAGGTCATATCGGTATAAAGCGCATGAAGAAACTCCATCTTGATGGACTTTTGGAGTCACTTGATTATGAATCACTTGGCACTTATGAACCGTGCCTCATGGGCAAGATGACTAAAACCCGTTCTCGGTACTATGGAGAGAGCAACAGATTTGTTGGAAATCATACATGCGGATGTATGTGGTCCGATGAATGTTGAGGCTCGTGGCGGATATCGTTATTTTCTCACCTTCACAGATGATTTAAGCGGATATGGGTATATCTACTTAATGAAACATAAGTCTGAAACATTTGAAAAGTTCAAAGAATTTCAGAGTGAAGTTGAAACTCATCGTAATAAGAAAATTAAATTTCTACGATCGATCGTGGAGGTGAATATTTGAGTTCTGAGTTTGGTCTACATTTGAAACAATCGAGAATAGTTTCAAGAACTCACGCCACCCGGAACACCACAACAGAATGGTGTGTCCGAGCGTCGAATCGCACTTTACTAGATATGGTGCAATCTATGATGTCTCTTACAGATTTACCGCTATCGTTTTGGGGTTATGCTCTTGAGGCGGCCGCATTCACATTGAATAGAACACCGTCAAAATCCGTTGAGACGACACCTTATGAACTATGGTTTAGCAAGAAACCAAAGTTGTCGTTTCTTAAAGTTTGGGGATGCGATGCTTATGTGAAAAAGCTTCAACCCGATAAGCTCGAACCCCAATCGAGAAATGTGTCTTCATAGGATACCCAAAGGAGACAGTTGGGTACACCTTCTATCACAGATCCGAAGGCAAGACATTTGTTGCTAAGAATGGATCCTTTCTAGAGAAGGAGTTTCTCTCGAAAGAAGTGAGTGGGAGGAAAGTAGAACTTGATGAGGTAATTGTACCTTCTCCTTACTTGAAAGTAGTTTGTCGCAGAAACCGGTTTACGAGACATCTACACCAAATAGTGAGGAAGTTGATGATGTTGATCATGAAACTTCAGATCAAGTTACTACGTAACCTCGTAGATCAACTAGAGTAAGATCCGCACCGAGTGGTACGGTAATCCTGTTCGGAAGTCATGCTACTAGATCATGATGAACCTATGAACTATGAAGAAGCGATGGTGAGCCCAGATTCCATAAAATGGCTTGAGGCCATGAAATCGAGATGGGATCCATGTATGAAAACAAAGTATGGACTTTGGTTGACTTGCCCGAGGGTCGGCAAGCAATAGAAAACAAGTGGATCTTCAAGAAGAAGACCGACGCGACGGTAATGTTATCTGTCTACAAAGCTCGACTTATGCAAAGGGTTTTCGACAAGTTCAAGGGATTGACTATGATGAGACCTTCTCACCCGTAGCGATGCTTAAGTCTGTCCGAATCATGTTAGCAATTGCCGCTTTTATGATTATGAAATTTGGCAAATGGATGTAAAGACGCATTCTGAATGGATTTACGGAAGAAGAGTTGTATATGATGCAACCGAAGGTTTTATCGATCCAAAGGAGCTAACAAAGTATGCAAGCTCCAATGATCCATTTATGGACTGGTGCAAGCATCTCGGAGTTGGAATAAGCGCTTTGATAGTGTGATCAAAGCATTTGGGTTCATCTGAGACTTTTGGAGAAGCTTTGTATTTACAAGAAAGTGAGTGGGAGCTTTGTAGTATTTCGATATTATATGTAGATGACATATTACTAATCGAAATGATATAGAATTTCTGGATAGCATAAAGGGATACTTGAATAAGAGTTTTTCAATGAAAGACCTCGGTGAAGCTGCTTACATATTGGGCATCAAAATCTATAGAGATAGATCAAGGCGCTTAATTGGACTTTCACAAAGCACATACCTTGACAAAATTTTGAAGAAGTTCAAAATGGATCAAGCAAAGAAAGGGTTCTTGCCGTGTTACAAGGTGTGAAGTTGAGAAAGACTCAATGCCCGACCACTGCAGAAGATAGAGAGAAAATGAAAGATGTTCCTATGCTTCACCATAGGCTCTATCATGTATGCAATCTTGTGTACCGACACTGATGTGTGCCTTGCTATAAGCTTAGCAGGAGGTACCAAAGTAATCCAGAGTGGATCATCGGGACAGCGTCAAGAACATCTGAAATACGAAAAGGACTAAGGATATGTTTCTCGTATATGGAGGTGACAAAGAGCTCATCGTGGCAGTTACGTTGATGCAAGCTTTGACACCGATCCGGACGATTCTAAATCACGCACGGATCGTATTTACACTAAGCGGAGGAGCTGTCGGTTGGTGCGGTTCTAAACAAAGCGTCGTGGCGGGATCTACATGTGAAGCGGAGTACATAGCAGCTTCGGAAGCAGCTAATGAAGGAGTGCGGATGAAGGAGTTCATATCCGATCTAGGTGTCATACCTAGTGCATCGGGTCCAATGAAAATCTTCGTGACAATCTTGAGCAATTGCATTAGCAAAGGAATCCAGATTTCACAAGAGGACCAAGCACATCAAGAGACGCTTCAATTCCATCCGGATTTAGTCCGGTGGGAGACATAGAGATTTGCAAGATACATACGGATCTGAATGTAGCAGACCGTTGACTAAGCCTCTTCCACGAGCAAAACATGATCAACACCAAAACTCCATGGGTGTTAGAATCATTACTATGTAATCTAGATTATTGACTCTAGTGCAAGTGGGAGACTGAAGGAAATATGCCCTAGAGGCAATAATAAAGTTATTATTTATTTCCTTATTTCATGATAAATGTTTATCATTCATGCTAGAATTGTATTAACCGGAAACATAATACATGTGTGAATGCATAGACAAACAGAGTGTCACCAGTATGCCTCTACTAGACTAGCTTGTTAATCAAAGATGGTTATGTTTCCTAACCATGAACAAAGAGTTGTTATTTGATTAACAAGGTCACATCATTAGGAGAATGATCTGATTGACATGACCCATTCCATTAGCTTAGCACACGATCGTTTAGTATGTTGCTACTGCTTTTATCCATGACATATACATGTTCCTATAACTATGAGATTATGCAACTCCCGTTTACCGGAGGAACACTTTGGGTGCTACCAAACGTCACAACGTAACTAGGTCATTATAAAGGAGTACTACAGGTGTCTCCAAAGGAAGATGTTGGGTTGGCGTATTTCGAGATTAGGTTTTGTCACTCCGATTGTCGGAGAGGTATCTCTGGGCCCTCTCGGTAATACACATCACTTAAGCCTTGCAAGCATTACAACTAATGAGTTAGCTGTGAGATGATGTATTACGGAACGAGTAAAGAGACTTGCCGGTAACGAGATTGAACTAGGTATTGGATACCGACGATCGAATCTCGGGCAAGTAACATACCGATGACAAAGGGAACAACGTATGTTGTTATGCGGTCTGACCGATAAAGATCTTCGTAGAATATGTAGGAGCCAATATGGGCATCCGGTCCCGCTATTGGTTATTGACGGAGACGTGTCTCGGTCATGTCTACATTGTTCTCGAACCGTAGGGTCCGCACGCTTAAGGTTTCGATGGCGGTTATATTATGAGTTTGTGTATTTTGATGTACCGAAGAAGTTGAGTCCCGGATGTCATCACGGACATGACGAGGAGTCTCGAAATGGTCGAGACATAAAGATTGATATATTGGAAGCCTATGTTTGGAGTTGGAATGGTTCGGGTGAAATCGGGATTTTATCGAACAGGGGTTACTGGAACCCTCCGGGGGTTAATGGGCCTTAGTGGGCCATGAGGGAGAAGAGGAAGGGCGGCCAGGGGCAGGCCGCGCCCTCCCCTCTAGTCCGAATAGGACAAGGAGAGGCGGCGCCCCTTCCCTCTTTCCCTCCCCCAAGTCCTAATCCAACTAGGAAAGGGAAGTCCTACTCGGTGGGAGTAGGACTCCTCCGCGCCTCCTCCTAGGGTCGGCCGCACCCCCCTTGCTCCTTTATATCACGGGGCGGGGGCACCCTAGAACACACAAGTTGATCCTTGAGATCGTTCCTTAGCCGTGTCGGTGCCCCCTCCACCATAATCCACCTCGGTCATATCGTGGCGGTGCTTAGGCGAAGCCCTCGTCGGTAGAACATCAAGATCGTCCTGCGCCGTCATCTTGACGAACTCTCCTCCCCAAGTTCTCTTGGATTGGAGCCGAGGAGCGTCATCGAGCTGTCGTGTGTCAAGAACTCGAGGCGCCGAGTAACTTGGCGCTGGGATCGGTTGGATCGCGAGGAGATCGTCGACTACTTCATCTACGTTGTGATCGCTTCGCCGGTCTCACGAGGGCGTAGACAACACTCTCCCCTCTCGTTGCTATGCATCACCATGATCTTGCGTGTGCGTAGGAAAATTTTTGAAATTACTACGTTCCCCAACATATAATCCATGGACTCAACATTAGTCATAAAGAACTCACATACTTATTGCAAAAATGTACTAGCCCTTGAAACAAAGTACTACACGCATGCTCCTAGGGGGGAGGTTGGTAGGAGTTAACCATCGTGCGCGCCCGACCTTCACGCAAAGATAAACAATCAAAATACAATGCGCGCCAATTTGGTTACATAGTTAGTAGACCATATGTGCATGCTTCGGGAATCACAAACCTTAACACCAACATCCTTAATAAACACAACCATCTACTAATACCTCCCACATATTATCATCACTATATCGCAAAACTATTGCAAGGAATCAAACATATCATATTCAGCGATCTACAAGTTTATGTAGGATTTTATGACTAACCATGTGAATGAACAATTCCTGTCATCTCCCTAAATAGATATAAGTGAAGCAAGAGAGTTTAGTTCTTTCTACAAAAGATATGCCCGCGCTCTAACAATTATAAGTGAAGCAAAAGAGCATTCTACAAATGGCAGTTTTCTATATGAAGAGAAACAGGCAATCCAAACTTCAAATGATATAAGTGAAGCACATGAAGCATTCTATAAACCATACTCAAAAGATTTAAGTGAAGTGCAATGAGCATTCTATAAATCAACCAAGGACTATCTCATGCAGGGTGCATAAAAGAAAAGTGAAAACTAAATGCAAAAGACGCTCCAAGACTTGCACATATCACATGAACGAAACGAATCCGAAAACATACCGATACTTGTTGAAGAAAGAGGGGATGCCTTCCGGGGCATCCCCAAGCTTAGACGCTTGAGTCTCCTTGAATATTTACTTGGGGTGCCTCGGGCATCCCCAAGCTTGAGCTCTTGCCTCTCCTCCTCTTCCTCATATCGAGACCTTCTCGACCAAACACTTCATCCACACAAAACATCAACAGAAAACTCGGTAAGATCCGTTAGTATAATAAAGCAAATCACTACTCTAAGTACTGTAGCAAACCAATTCATATTTTGTTTTTGCATTGTGTCTACTGTAATATAGCTTTTCCATGCCTTAATCCACTGATATAAATTGATAGATTCATCAAAACAAGCAAACTATGCATCAAAAACAGAATCTGTCAAAAACAGAACAGTCTGTAGCAATCTCAACATTCACCATACTTATGTTACCCCACAAATTCTACCAAAATTAGGAAAAATAAAAAATTTGTAGATAAAGACAGTGCAAAAAGAACCAGAATCGTTTGACTTTCCAGTAAAAAATGTAAAATCGCACACTTCATCCAAAGTTTCTGTCCTGCACAATACAAACCAACAAGCATTGTAAACATCCTAAAGGAAAACCTTGGCACATTATTTTTATAATACAATGGAATTATACAAGGGGATAATTATTTTTGATGAAAAGTTTCTGTAATCAAGATTCACAAAGTTTCCGTGAGCATGAACAAAGTTCAAGGCTAGCTCCCACTTCAACAATGCTTGTCTTTCTCACATTCACTTTCCTTTTTGAAAAGTTTTTAGGTTCCCCTCTTTATTTTATTTTTTTGTTTTTAGACTATATAAAAGCACTCAACAGAAATAAATGACTCTCTAAAACTTCCGGATTGTCTCCCTGGCAGCGCTTTCTTTAAAGCCATTAAGCTAGGCATATAGTGCTCAAGTAATGGATCCACCCGGATCCCAAGGTATATCAAAGCCAATTTTAATTAACAATAATTTGTAATTTAGTAGTGAGCACAAAGTAACATATATCATGCAACAATGAAGTCTAACCCTCTTCCTATGCATCGGCATGTCATAAAAGAACAATTCATACACACCAAGTAAAGGCCAATGCATAGTATAAACAGTTTCTTGCAATTTTATCATATTGGAAACATAGAGAAGTGGTGATATAGTTCCTCTCTCATAATAATTGCAAGTAGGAGTAGCAAGCACATGCATATCACACTCATCAAAATTATCATGTGCAATGGTAAAAGGCAACCCATCAATATAATCCTTAGTAAGCACAAACTTCTCCGATATAGTGTAGCTGGGAGAATTCAAAAGATAATAGGACTATCATGCGTGGGTGCAATAGCAACAATTTCATGTTTAACATAAGGAACTATAGCAAGTTCATCTCCATAAGCATAATTCATATTGGCATCTTGGCCACAAGCATAGCAAGCATCATCAAAAAGGGATATTTCAAGAGAATCAACGGGATCATAGCAATCATCATAGCAATCATCCTTCGGTAAGCACGAAGGGGAATTAAACAATGTATGAGTTGAAGAGTTACTCTCATTAGAAGGTGGGCACGGGTGATCAATCCGCTCTTCCTCCTTTTGTTCTTCACTCTCCTCATCATATTTTTCATCCAATGAGCTCACAAATTCATCAATTTCTTCTTCCATAGCTTCCTGCAAAATATTAGTCTCTTCTTGGACAGCGGAGAATTTCTCAATATATAGTTTAACATAGGCATTAGAAGCATAATAATCATAACAATATTCAAGTATGGCAAAAAAAATTAGATTTGTAGAGAGTAGCATCATACTTTTAAATCAAAGAAGCAATTTCATAAGCACCCTTAAAAGCAACAAATTCTTCAGTTTGTTGAACATCATAGTAATTATAAACACCCTTAGCATACGAAGATACGATTCCATTATCAATAAACTCACATTGGTAGGGAAGGTGTTTCTTAGGGTTTTCAGAACAACAAGTAATATCATATATTTCACATAAATTCCAAGCATAGCATTGCAAACGATGAATTTGATCCAATAAAAGTTTCCCTTTTTCAGATATACGGTGTCGCATATAACAAGCATGCTCATCTAAATATTTGCCCTCAACTAAGCTAGTTGGGGTTTCAGCATGAGCACAAGATCGAAGATGATCCAAGTAAAAAGCTTCAGGAGTGTGATAGATTTTGAGTGGTTCTTCAACCATTGGTGTAGTAGGTACAACTAATTTTTTTGGTATTTTGCGTTTCCTACGCATAACTAAAGATAGAAAACAACTAAGAACATCAAATAAAAATTACTTAGTGATAAAGCAAACAAGCCCACACGAGAATATTCACCCCACGTTATGACTTCCCGCCAGAAAAAGGTCTTGATAACCCGCAAGTATACGGGATAGTTGTAGCCTCTTTCGATAAGTAAGAGTGTCGAACCCAACGAGGAGCTAAAGGTAGAACAAATACTCTCTCAAGTCCTATCGGCCACTGATACAACTCTACGCACGCTTGACGTTCGCTTTACCTAGAACAAGTATGAAACTAGAAGTACTCTGTAGGTGTCGTTGGATAGGTTTGAAAGATAATAAAGAGCACGTAAATAAAAGGTAGGGGCTGTTTAGATAAAGAAGCAATAAAGTAAATATTAGTAGAGAGCTTTTTGTTACGAGAAAGTTATTTGTCCCTAGGCAATCGATAACTAGACCAGTAATCACTATTGCAATTCTATTTGAGGGAGAGGCATAAGTTAACATACTTTCTCTTCTTGAATCATATGCACTTATGATTGGAACTCTAGCAAGCATCCGCAACTACTAAAGATTCATTAAGGTAAAACCCAACCATAGCATTAAAGCATCAAGTCCCATTTATCCCATACGCAAACAACCTACTTACTCGGGTCTGTGCTTCTGTTCACTCACGCCACCCACCATAAGCGAATCATGAACATATTGCAAACCCTACAGCGGGGATCCCTCACGCTTGCGCGACACGGAGAGCACCATAGGACAGCACCAATAATAAAACATGCAACTCAAACCAATCACGATCATCAATTAACCCATAGGACAAAACAGATCTACTCAAACATCATAAGATAGCCATACATCATTGGGAAATAATATATAGCGTTGAGCACCATGTTTAAGTAGATATTACAGCGGGTAAGAGAGGAGTTACACTATTGCATAGAGGGGGGAAGAGTTGGTGATGAAGGCGGTGAAGTTGTTGATGAAGATCGCGGTGATGATGATGGCCCCCGGCGGCGTTCCGGCGCCACCGGAAGCAAGGGGGAGAGAGCCCCCCTTCTTCTTCTTCCTTGACCTTCTCCCTAGATGGGAGAAGGGTTTCCCCTCTGGTCCTTGTCTCCTATGGCGTGGGAGGGGTGAGAGCCCCTCCGAGATTGGATCTTTCTCTCTGTCTCTCTCTGTTTCTACGTTCTGGAATTCTGCCCTGGCACCGTTTCTTTTATATCCGGAGATCCGTAACTCCGGTTGGATTGAAACCTTTGCCTAGATCTTTTTCCGAAAATTAGCTTTCTTGCGGCCAAAGAAGGGCATCAACCGCCTTACGAGGGGCCCAGGAGGACGGGGCGCGCACCTGGAGTGGGCGTGGGCCCCTGTCTCGTGGCCACCTCGGGCACCGTCTCGCGTTGATTTTAGTTCCCAAAAATCACAAATATTCCAAAATAATTCTCCGTCCGTTTTTATCCCATTTGGACTCCATTTGATATGGGGTTTCTGTGAAACATAAAACATGCAACAGACAGGAGCTGGCACAAGGCACTGGATCAATATGTTAGTCCCAAAAAATAGTATAAAAAGTTGCCAAAAGTATATGAAAGTTGTAGAATATTGGCATGGAACAATAAAAAATTATAGATACGACGGAGACGTATCAGTCGCCCACCTTCCTCTCCATTAATGGCGCCCGAGCTGCTGCTTAATACGGGCGGCCTTACTAATCGCCTCCCATTCCCCTCCCTCCAGCAGACCTCCACCAACGCTCTGCTCTCGCGTCCCTCCGGGTGCTCTGCCCTCGTCCCTCCACGCGAGTGCTACCTGTAGGATCGAAGAAGGTGAGAGTGTCTAGAGGGGGGGTGATTAGACTACTCGACAAGATAAAAATTTAGTCTTTTATCAAGGGCAGATTTTGCATAACACACAAGTCAAGTAGCTCACTACACATGCAATTCTAGAGTATGGGCAGCGGAAAGTAAATTGCACAAGTAGTAAAGAGAAGTGGAGAAGATCAAACGCAATTTGGAGACACGGAGATTTTTCTCGTGGTTCCGATAGGTGGTGCTATCGTACTTCCACGTTGATGGAGACTTCAACCCACGGAGGGTAACGGCTGCGAGAGTCCACGGAGGGCTCCACCCACGAAGGGTCCACGAAGAAGCAACCTTGTCTATTCCATCATGGCCTACGCCCACGGAGGGCTAGCCTTACTCGGGGTAGATCTTCACAAAGTAGGCGATCTCCTTGCCCTTACAAACTTCTTGGTTCAACTCCACATCTCGACGGAGGCTCCCAAGCGACACCTAACCAATCTAGGAGGCACCACCCTCCAAAAGGTAATAGATGGTGTTGATGATGATGAACTCCTTGCTCTTGTGCTTCAAATGATAATCTCCCCAACACTCAACTCTCCTCACCGATTTGGCTGTGGTGGAAGAAAGGATTGAGTGGAAAGCAACTTGGGAAGGCTAGAGATCAAGCTTCATATGATGGGAGTGGAGCAACTTGATCTCAACACAAGGGTAGGTAGTTCTCTTCTCGAAAATGTAAGGTAGGAGTGGTAGTTCTTTCGATGGCTCTCTCCACGAATGAAGAGGGGTGGAGGGTATTTATAGCCTCCACACAAAATCCAACCGTTACACACATTTGACCAATCTCGGTGGGACCGAAGTTGACAACTCGGTGAGACCGAAAGTTCAAATAATGTGAGCGTTGGGATTTTCGTAGGACCGAAAATACAATCTCGGTTTGTCCGATTCGTGCAAAGACAGGAGCTTGCCAATCTCGGTGGGACCGACTTCATCATCTCGGTGACACCGATTTGATGATGAAGGTTCTGAAGCTTGGCAACTCAAGTTTGGTGAGACCGAGTTCGAATCGGAAAATCCGAGTTTTCTAGGGTTTGGCTTTATGGCTGAGGTGGTTCATCTCGGTGTGGTGAGTTTGGAATATCGGTGGGACCGAGATTACTTATGAGTGTATATGGCGGTGAGAGTTGCTGATAGTTTAGGAGATGTATCACTAAGCACTTGAGCAACCAGATCATCATCATAACCTCATCCCTTTTAATAGTATTGGCTTTCCTATGGACTCAATGTGATCTTGGATCACTAAACCAAAAATGGAGTCTTGAGCTTTTGCCAATGCTTGCCTTAGCATTTTGAGGGGTCCACCTCTTGATCCTTTTGCCATGCCAATGTGATTGAATTTCTGAAACATACTTGATAAAAGCATTAGTCCAACCACAAAGTATGTTGTCATTAATTACCAAAACCACCCAGGGAGCAAATGTGCTTTCAATCTCCCCTTTTGGTAATTGATGGCAACACACAAAACAAGACATCAAAGCTTCTTGAAAGAAAGATGAATTATCACAAAGCTTTGACAAACATGTAGTACACAGCTCCCCTACAAGTGTGCAAGATTTTCATAAATTATGGTTTTGGACTACCACAAGCACACAAGAGAAAAGGCAAGATGTGCTACATGCAGCTTGGCTATATGCATCGATCAGATGAAAAGAAGTGAGTGATAATGTGTATATGCATGGTGATTTCTTTCAAACAAGTATTCACAAGCAAGTCACCATCATGCACATTCTGCAAAGTGCATATACTTACCTTGAGGTTCCTTGGCATTGTACCTGAAGAGATAAACTTGGGAAAACAAGGTTAGATAACACAAGAGTATTTCTTCAACCAACTGCAAGAACATTAAGAGTACCAAGCCAGGGATGACATGTATAAAGAGTGTCTCATATTGAGCACAAGCTTGAATCAGCAAACATGTCTCCGAAACTAAAAGGATTTTCAATGAACTCTGAGAGATTTTTGCTTTCCATAAGATATCAATTGTGAAGGTTCCTCTCCCTTTGAGTTGTCTCAGATCAAGGGGTTTGAGGGAAAGAGCAAAATCAAAAGAATGAAGCCAAATGTAATATCCAATGTGGAACACGGCAAAGCTTTGATGTGATTCTCTCCCCCTTAAGGTAAGATTGCTCTTCTTCTCCCTCTGAATCTTCTCTTCTCCCCCTAAGTCTTCTCCCCCTTTGACATCAAGTGCCGAAAAGGACAACAAACTAGGAAGGTCAGGGAAGATGGAAAGAAAGAAGTGGGATCCTTAAGAATCACAACAGGGCAATAAAATCAGTGGAGCTGCAGAAGATGATATCCTGGAAGAAAAATCGGTGACACCGAATTAAGATGGATCGGTGGGTCCGAAAGTCAGGGACTTAGGGCAGATCCTTTTCGGTCAGACCGAAATATTTAAATCGGTGGCCTTGAGTTTAATTCAAGGAAATCTGAAATAATTCAGCTCACTTTGCAAGGAATGTTTCAAAGGATTTGCAATGAATTTGTGAATGATTTTTGAGGAATTGATCGAGCCAAAAGGATATTCACAAAAGCAGAAGAATAGAAATGAAAAGATTCTGGATGAAGTTTTTTTAATGAAAACTCAATGAGAGAACATAAGAGAAAATAGAAAGACTCCAAAACATATGTACTTCATCTAGATAGGGTTGGTGACAAGGTCACCTATGTTTGAGTATTTTGACTTAGGAGTCAAATGAGAACATTTGATCATAGGTCATACTCATCGTTTAAGCTCAAAATGGGGTTGCCATTTTTCGATTAAGCATTTGATGTGATCACATCTTATGAAGCTGCTTGTACTCATGACTTTGAGCAAAGCTCCTTAAAGATGTGAAGAACATACCTTGGGCTTGTTGTTGCTTTGCTCATGTAGGTGAACTTGATGTAGGTGCTCATTGAATGTGAAGTTAGAGCACCATTTCCACTTGTGTAGTTCATCTTCCTACATGGGTTAGGCAAGCAAGGAAATACTCAAGGATATCCAAGATGACAAGAGTGAAATACTAGATGTATAAGATGTCAAAAAGGATATGTGGAATTGTGTTCCTTGAACTCAACATCCCAAAGGGCTAGATACTTGGTTAATGACAAGATCACTCATGATTTGAGTGTGTGTGGTAATCTTGTGGAATGTAGATCATCCAAGTACCTACAAGGAGTTAGATGCAATACAAGGGGGCAAATGTGTCCAAGACATATGATCATCATCATAAGAGAAATATCAAGGATTAGTCAAGTAGGCTCATGCCTTGCATGCATCAATGGAGTTCTCACTCCAAGTTTGAAGCATCAATGATGTTCAACTCACTCCTTAAGCGACAAAACACCTTCTCATCAAGAGGTTTTGTAAATATATCAGCGAGTTGTTTGTCAGTTCGAACATGCTTAAGATTGATGTCACCCTTGGCAATGTGATCACGAATGAAGTGGTGACGAACTTCAATATGTTTCATTCGAGAGTGTTGCACGGGATTGTGTCCAATCTTAATTGCACTCTCATTGTCACAAAGCAAGGGAACATGTCTCACATGTATCCCATAATCCTTAAGCGTTTGTGTCATCCATAGCAACTGAGCACAACATGAACCAGCAGCTATATATTCTCGCTTGGCGGTGGATAATGATACGAATTTTGTTTCTTGGAGGACCAAGATACAAGGGATCGACCAAGAAATTGACACGCACCGAAGTTGACTTTCTATCAACCTGTCACCGCATAGTCCGAGTCGGAATAGCCAACAAGGTCGAAAGAGGCCCTCTTAGGATACCAAATGCCAAAGTTTGGTGTGTGTATCAAATATCTCACAATCCTTTTAACAGCTTTAAGATGACATTCTTTAGGGGCTGCTTGATATCGAGCACACATGCATACACTCAACATTATGTCGGGGCGAGAAGCACAGAGATATAGTAGAGAACCAATCATAGATCGGTAAACCTTTTGATCAACGGGTTCTCCATCTTTTGTCAAGTCATTATGTCCACTTGTAGGCATGGGGTTCTCATACCTTTGCTTTCTTGCATGTTGAACTTCTTGAAGAGATCCTTGGTGTACTTTGTTTGTGAGACAAAGGTACCCTCCTTAGATTGCTTGATTTGCAACCCAAGGAAGAATTTGAGTTCACTCATCATGGACATCTCATACTTCTCCGACATGAGCTTTCCAAACTTCTCGCTAAAATGAGGGTTAGTTGAACCAAAGATAATATCATCAACATATATTTGGCACACAAATAGTTCACCATCAACCCTTTTAAGTGAATAGCGTTGAGTCTATTTTTCCAATCTCAAATCCTTTTTCAAGAAGAAAGCTAGTCAAGCATTTGTACCAAGCTCTAGGAGCTTGTTTAAGACCATAAAGAGCTTTGTGCAACTTGTAAACATGATTAGGCTTTTAGGATTCACAAATCCGGAGGTTGTTTCACAAATACTTCCTCCTCAATTTCACCATTTAGGAAAGCACTTTTGATATCCATTTGATAGAGAGTAATGTCATGGTGATTGGCATAAGCAAGAAGAATGCGAATGGACTCAAGTCTAGCAACGGGGGCATAGGTCTCACCATAGTCCATACCTTCGACTTGTGTGTAACCTTGAGCTACGAGGCGAGCCTTGTTGCGGATGACTTGTCCATCTTCATCTTGCTTGTTCAAACACCCATTTGGTTCCAATGACGTTTTGATCATCCTTGGGCTTCTCTACCAAAGTCCATACATTGTTCCTCTCGAAGTTGTGTAGCTCTTCGTGCATAGCGTTCACCCAATCCGGGTCTTCAAGTGCTTCTTCTACCTTCATAGGTTCAATACTAGAGATAAATGAGTAATGCTCACAAAAGTTAGCTAAGCGAGTTTTAGAGCGAGTAATTCTCCCGGAGTCGATGTCGTTCATCATTTGTTCCACGGGATGATTTTTCTTGACTCTTGCTCGGACTCGGGATAGCTTTTGTTGAGGTTGTGGCTGAGCTTCCTCATCATCTTCATCTTCCTCTTCTTCTTCATTGTTGTTGGTGTTGTCTTGAGGCGGTGGAGAAGGAGGTTGTGGTGGATCTTCTTGTTGCACTTCCTCATCTTGGTGAGTTCCACTTGTGGAGGCCTCCATGTTGCCTTGAGGTTCATCTTGCCGTGAGGTAGGGGGCTCCACATATGTAGATGAGGTACTCTCCTTCACTTCCATGGGATGGATCTTTCCAATAGATAAATCTTGGATGGCTTCCGATGGGTCCTTGTCTCCTACATCAATAGGCATTTGCTCTACTTGCGAGCCATTAGATTCATCAAACTTCACATCTACCGTCTCTTCAACCTTTCGGGTGAAATTATTGTAGACACGGTAGGTGTGGGAGTTTGACCCATAACCAAGGAAAAAGCCTTCATGAGTTTTAGGAGCAAATTTAGACCGACGATGCTTATCAAGGATATAGCATTTCGAACCAAAGACACGAAAGTATCCCACTTGGGGTTTGTTACCGTGAGGAGCTCAGATGAAGTCTTGCCGAGGAGCTTATGAAGATAAAGCTGTTGATAGCATGACAAGCTGTCTCGACGGCTTCCCCCCAAAAGTGCTTCGGTGTCTTGTATTCATCAAGCATCATTCTCGCCATCTCTATGAGCGTTCGGTTCTTCCTCTCAACAACTCCATTTTGTTGAGGAGTGTATGAGTCGAGAACTCATGTAGAATCCCTTCCTCATCGAGAAAAGAGTCTACATTGGCGTTCTTGAACTCCATTCCATTGTCACTCCGAACTTTCTTGATCTTCACCTCAAATTGATTTTGGGCCTTTCTGGCAAAGGTTTTGAAGATTCTCTGAACCTGTGATTTGTCATCAAGGAAAAATACCCACGTAAATCTGGAATAATCATCAACTATAACTAGACCAAAGGAGTTACCACCAAGGCTTTTGTAAGCATTGGGACCGAAGAGATCCATATGAAGAAGCTCAAGCGGTCTCCTTGTGGTCATGATGTTCTTCACGGATGACTTCCACCTACTTGTTTTCTGCCGACAAGCACTACAAAGTCTATCTTTGTCAAAGAGAACATCTTTAACACCAAGAATATGATCACCTTTGATTAGCTTGTCTAGATTACGCATACCAACATGTCCAAGCCTTCTATGCCATAACCAACCTTTAGCGGATTTAGCAATGAAGCAAGTTCTAGGTTGAGCTTTCTTAGTGAAATCAACAATATATAGATCACCTCTACGGATACCGTAAATGCCATGTTATGATTGTCACGACGAAAGACTTGGCAATCTACTTTGGTGAATAGCACATTGAATCCAAAGTCACTAATCTAGACACGGAAAGTAAATTGTATCCAAGTGATTCTACAAGCATGACATTTTGAATAGAGCTATCATGAGATATGGCCACCTTACCAAGGCCAAGTACCTTACCTTTGGAGTTGTCTCCAAAAGTCACATACTTGCGTGGACCATCGTTCTTTGCAAGCTCTCGAAACATGTCTTCGTCTCCGGTCATGTGATCGGTGCATCCACTATCAAGAATCCACTCTTTTCCGCGGATATGTAGTCTCTCGATTTGCCATAAGATTGAGACTCTTCATGATCTTGTCTAGCTCGGTGTCCTAATCGGAGTAATCATCATCATGCTCATGCTCATCATCATATTGACCCATAGATTGTTTATCATCAACACCTAGGTCAATTTGATAACTACTTGCATTAGTTTTGTCAATGTGACAATAATCATCGGAATGCAATACAAGAGCATTTCTAATTAGAACATTGATAAGACCGGGATCACCCTTCTTTTTCATAAGATCACGAAGCTCAAAGAAGCATTTATCAAAGTTGGGATCATTGGGGCGCATCATATCAAATTCAATAGTCTTGTATAGAATTTCATCAAGACCTCTCAAAGAGTAGTCCGATAAAGTTCTTCCAAGAACTTCCACATAGCATAGGCGCACTCAAAGTTTGTAACGAGCTTAAGCAAGTTATCGGGTAACCCTCTAATGATAAGATTTACAGTCCTAAGGTTCTGAAGCAAATCAAGCTCTTCATCCATGGTGGGGTGCAAGGGGTCAAATGGAGGCACATAGGGGGTTTCAACATATTTGCGCAAGTTGTATGTCTTAAAGATAATAAGCATTTCAATCCTCCACGAGTTATAGGACACTCCATTAAGAATAGGCACTCTATGTCTAACACTCCCAAACGTAGACACGTCCATCTTCCTCCAATGGTGTGTAAACGAAAGCAATGGAGACCAATGCTCTGATACCAATTGTAGGATCGAAGAAGGTGAGAGTGTCTAGAGGGGGGGTGATTAGACTACTCGACAAGATAAAAATTTAGTCTTTTATCAAGGGCAGATTTTGCATAACACACAAGTCAAGTAGCTCACTACACATGCAATTCTCGAGTATGGGCAGCGGAAAGTAAATTGCACAAGTAGTAAAGAGAAGCGGAGAAGATCAAACACAATTTGGAGACACGGAGATTTTTCTCGTGGTTCCGATAGGTGGTGCTATCGTACTTCCACGTTGATGGAGACTTCAACCCACGGAGGGTAACGGCTGCGAGAGTCCACGGAGGGCTCCACCCACGAAGGGTCCACGAAGAAGCAACCTTGTCTATTCCATCATGGCCTCCCACGGAGGGCTAGCCTTACTCGGGTAGATCTTCACGAGTAGGCGATCTCCTTGCCCTTACAAACTTCTTGGTTCAACTCCACATCTTGACGGAGGCTCCCAAGCGACACCTAACCAATCTAGGAGGCACCACCCTCCAAAAGGTAATAGATGGTGTTGATGATGATGAACTCCTTGCTCTTGTGCTTCAAATGATAATCTCCCCAACACTCAACTCTCCTCACCGATTTGGCTGTGGTGGAAGAAAGGATTGAGTGGAAAGCAACTTGGGAAGGCTAGAGATCAAGCTTCATATGATGGGAGTGGAGCAACTTGATCTCAACACAAGGGTAGGTAGTTCTCTTCTCGAAATGTAAGGTAGGAGTGGTAGTTCTTTCGATGGCTCTCTCCATGAATGAAGAGGGGTGGAGGGTATTTATAGCCTCCACACAAAATCCAACCATTACACACATTTGACCAATCTCGGTGGGACCGAAGTTGACAACTCGGTGAGACCGAAAGTTCAAATAATGTGAACGTTGGGATTTTCGGTGGGACCGAAAATACAATCTCGGTTTGTCCGATTCGTGCAAAGACAGGAGCTTGCTAATCTCGGTGGGACCGACTTCATCATCTCGGTGACACCGATTTGATGACAGAAGGTTACAGAAGCTTGGCAACTCAAGTTTCGGTGAGACCGAGTTCGAATCGGAAAATCCGAGTTTTCTAGGGTTTGGCTTTATGGTGAGGTGGTTCATCTCGGTGTGGTGAGTTTGGAATATCGGTGGGACCGAGATTACTTATGAGTGTATATGGCAGTGAGAGTTGCTGATAGTTTAGGAGATGTATCACTAAGCACTTGAGCAACCAGATCATCATCATAACCTCATCCCCTTTTAATAGTATTGGCTTTCCTATGGACTCAATGTGATCTTGGATCACTAAACCAAAAATGGAGTCTTGAGCTTTTGCCAATGCTTGCCTTAGCATTTTGAGGGTCCACCTCTTGATCCTTTTGCCATGCCAATGTGATTGAATTTCCTGAAACATACTTGATAAAAGCATTAGTCCAACCACAAAGTATGTTGTCATTAATTACCAAAACCACCCAGGGAGCAAATGTGCTTTCACTACCTCTTGAGCATTGCGTTGGTTTTCCCTTGAAGAGGAAAGGGTGATGCAGCAAAGTAGCGTAAGTATTTCCCTCAATTTTTTAGAACCAAGGTATAATCCAGTAGGAGGCTCCTCAAAAGTCCCTCGTACCTACACAAACAAACAAGAACCTCGCAACCAATGCGATAAAGGGGTTGTCAATCCCTTCACGGAAACTTGCAAAAGTGAGATCTGATAGAGATAATAAGATAAGATAAATATTTTTGGTATTTTTATGATATAGGTTGGAAAGTAAATATGCAAATAAAAGGAAACTTATATGATAAAAGATAGACCCGGGGGCCATAGGTTTCACTAGTGGCTTCTCTCAAGATAGCATAAGTATTACGGTGGGTGAACAAATTACTGTCGAGCAATTGATAGAAAAGTGCATAGTTATGAGAATATCTATGCATGATCATGTATATAGGCATCTCCATCGTATCTATAATTTTTGATTGTTCCATGCCAATATTCTACTACTTTCATATACTTTTGGCAACTTTTTATATTATTTTTGGGACTAACATATTGATACAGTGCCCAGTGTCAGTTCCTGTTTGTTGCATGTTTTATGTTTTGCAGAAACCCCATATCAAACGGAGTCCAAACGGGATAAAAACGGACGAAGAATATTTTTGCAATATTTATGATTTTCTGGAAGAAAAATCAACGCGAGACGGTGCCCGAGGGGGCCACGAGGTAGGGGGCGCGCCCCTGACCCTCATGGGCACCCCGAAAGGCGGTCGATCCTCTTCTTTTTCCATAAGAAAGTTAATTTTTGGAGAAAAATCTGGGTGAAGGTTTCAATCCAATCGGAGATACGGATCTCCGGATATATAACGGTGAAAGGGCAGAATCTGAGAATGCAGAAATAGAGAGAGACAGTGAGACAGATCCAATCTCGGAGGGGCTCTCGCCCCTCCCAAGCCATGGAGGCCATGGACCAGAGGGGAAACCCTTCTCCCATCTAGGGAGAAGGTCAAGGAAGAAGAATAAGAAGGGGGGCTCTCTCCCCCTTGCTTCCGGTGGCGCCGGAACGTCGCCGGGGGCCATCATCATCACCGCGATCTACACCAACACCGCCGTCATATTCACCAACATCTCCATCACCTTCCCCCATCTATATTCAGCGGTCCACTCTCCCGCAACCCGTTGTACCCTCTACTTGAACATGGTGCTTTATGCTTCATATTATTATCCAATGATGTGTTGCCATCCTATGATGTCTGAGTAGATTTTTGTTGTCCTATCGATGATTGATGAATTGCTATGAATGGTTTAATTGCTTGTGGTTATGTTGTTGTCCTATTGTGCCCTCCGTATCGCGCAAGCGTGAGGGATTCCCGCTGTAGGGTGTTGCAATACGTTCATGATTCGCTTATAGTGGGTTGCTTGAGTGAGAAGCATAAACCCGAGTAAGGGGGTTGTGGCATATGGGAAAAAGGGGACTTGATACTTTAATTTTATGGTTGGGTTTTACCTTAATGATCTTTAGTAGTTGTGGATGCTTGCTAGAGTTCCAATCATAAGGGCATATGATCCAAGAAGAGAAAGTATGTTAGCTTATGCCTCTCCCACATAAAACTTGCTATCAGTCTAGTAAAGTAGTCAATTGCTTAGGGACAATTCCACAACTCCTACCACCACTTTTACACACTCGCTATACTTACTTTATTGCTTCTTTACCTAAACAGTCCCTAGTTTATATTTACGTGCTCTTTATTATCTTGCAATTCTATCCAATAACACCTACAAAGTACTTCTAGTTTCATACTTGTTCTAGGTAAAGCGAACGTCAAGCGCGTGTAGAGTTGTATCGGTGGTCGATAGAACTTGAGGGAATATTTGTTCTACCTTTAGCTCCTCGTTGGGTTCAACACTCTTACTTATCGAAAGAGGCTACAATTGATCCCCTATACTTGTGGGTTATCAGCGATCCCCGTGGCTCCAATGGCGCTCCCAGCGGCCGACGACGACAATGGCGGGCATTTCAGCATGCATCACGTAGTGGACACCCACGTGAGGGGAAGGCCCTCGGTGGTGTACACGAACAATCCGGTGTCGGTGGAGAGCTCCAGCCAAACTATGGAGCAGTTCCTTGCCAAGGACAAGTACCAAGTGGTCGGCTTCGACCTCGAGTACACCATCGGTCGTGTTGGGAACGATCAGAAGGTTGTCGTTGCCCAGTTGTGCGTGCAACATGACGTCCTCGTCTGCCACTACCACCTGGCCACAAGGCCTTGCGAGCGTTTCTCCAAGTTTAACAACAGCTCCGACTACAATTTCGCTATGATGGACACCACCAACGATCTAAAAGCGCTCAAGGTTTCGGGCTTGAAATGCCGGAATCTTGTCAACATCTAGGACCACTACAAGGTTTGGGGCAGCGACAACAACAAACTGAACTCCCTGGTTGACCTCGCCTCAGCCATCATCGACCCCTACTACATGAAGATGAAGGATGAGAGCAAGAAGGACAAGAAAGCCTGGCACAGTGTTTGGCATGAGACACTGGATGAACAACACGTCAAGTACGCGGCCAAGGACGTGTACACAAGCTACGAGATGTGCAGGCGGATCGTCGACATGAGGAAGTGTCTTCTTCATGCCCCATACGAGGGATTGAGCCACAGAGCAGTGGCGGGAGCATCACAAGAAGTAGATGACTAGACGATCGTTTCTCCTACTTTAGAATGCATGCAATTGTTTATTGAGGTGTGTGTGAATGATTTGTATAGTCACTCATGTAATTGGATGTTTATTTCAGTTGACGAGGGTGTGTGTGATATATACATGTTATTCTTCTGTAGACAGAGCAAATCACACAGCTTATTAACATCAATCGTCGGTGTTATTATTGGTCTTCGCACACATTTCTGATTACGGACCTGTTTCCCGCGTATCACACACATCCTGTTCAGTTGAAACGTTTCCATTGTGTTGCCTAATAACACACAGTTCATCCTAGTGAACTGTATGCTGTATATCACACACACCCTCATCAGTCTGCCCGTTTCTGTTGTTCTTCATCATCGCAAACAGTTCTTCTGGATTAAACGTTTGCCACTCATCGCACACGCACATCTAATATGAACTGTGTTTGATGTCGACGCCATCGCAACCATTTTGCATCTTTTTTGACGGTTATATTACATCATCGTTTGTGATTGATGCATCGCACACAGTTTCATCGAAGGGTCTCTGATTCGATTGTCGTGTTTGGACCATCCTACAATAGTGATTTCCTACAATGCAGCTTGTTTCTTATGAGCAGGGAAATATTTTTCACAGAAGTAATAAATCATATCCTGGGGACTACGCACACAACCAGGAGCAATAGTATTGTACCAAGCTTTAGCACCACCCTTTAATGAGAACGGAAATAATTTGAGGATATAGTAATAGCGAATCTTCTCATCATGAGCAAAAAGGGTGGCTATGTCATTCAACTTAGTAAGATGTGCCACAACAGTTTCAGTTTCATGACCATGGAAAGGATCAGATTCAACCAAAGTAATTAACTTTGGGTTGACAGATAATTCATAAAAAATCCTTATCATCAATAAAGATAGGTGAAGTAGCAAACTTAGGATCACATTTCATTCTAGCATTTAAAGATCTTTCTTTATACTTGCATAATAAATTTTCTAGATCATCTCTATCCCTACAAGCAAGAATATCTCTAGTTGCCTCCTCACTCATAGTATAAACTTCCGATACCTTTGGCAATTCATATCTAGGAGGGCTAGTTCTAATAGGTGTTTCAAGATTTTCAGTTTCAAGCTCATCATCAGTTGCAACAATATCATGATGTCTTACTCTAGCAATTTGTTCATCAATAAATTCACCTAGTGGTGCATCATCATCGAGCAAGGTACTAGCATCATCATGAGTAGCATTCATAGCAGAAGTAGCATCATCAATAACTTGCGACATATCAGAATTAATAGCATGTGGTGGTGTTGCAAGTTTACTTATAACAGAAGGTGAATCTAAAGCGGAGCTGGATGGCACTTCCTTACTGAAAGTGCAACTAATCCCCGGGTGGTTTTGGTAATTAATAACAACATATATATCATTGAACTAATAGTTACTTGAGAATCATTTCAGAGAGTTCAGTGATATGGGTATGGCAAGGACTGAAGAAGTGGACCCCCCAAAATGCTAAGGCAAGCATTGGCAAAAGCTCAAGACTCCATTTTTGGTTTAGTGATCCAAGATCACATTGAGTCCATAGGAAAAGCCAATACTATTAAAAGGGGATGAGGTTATGATGATGATCTGGTTGCTCAAGTGCTTAGTGATACATCTCCTAAACTATCAACAACTTTCACTGCCATAGACACTCATAAGTAGTCTCGGTCCCACCGATATTCCAAACTCAGTCACACCGAGATGAACCACCTCACCATAAGCCAAACCCTAGTAAACTCGGATTTTCCGATTCTCAACTCGGTCTCACGAAACATGAGTTGCCAAGTTTACGAACCTTCATCATCAAATCGGTGTCACCGAGATGATGAAGTCGGTCCCATCGAAACTGGCATGCTCTTGTCATTGCACGAATCGGACTAACCGAGATTGTATATTCGGTCCCACCGAAAATCCCAACGTTCACATTATTTGAACTATCGGTCTCACCGAGTTGTCCACTTCGGTCCCACCGAGATTGCTCAAATGTGTGTAACGGTTGGATTTTGTGTGGAGGCTATTTATACCCTCCACCCCTCTTCATTCGTGGAGAGAGCCATCGAAAGAACTACCACTACTACCTTACATTTCGAGAAGAGAACTACCTACCCTTGTGTTGAGATCAAGTTGCTCCACTCCCACCATATGAAGCTTGATCTCTAGCCTTCCCAAGTTGCTTTCCACTCAATCCTTTCTTCCACCACAGCCAAATCAAGTGAGGAGAGTTGAGTGTTGGGGAGATTATCATTTGAAGCACAAGAGCAAGGAGTTCATCATCATCTACAACATCTATTACCTTTTGGAGGGTGGTGCCTCCTAGATTGGTTAGGTGTCGCTTGGGAGCCTCCGTCGTCGAGATGTGGAGTTGAACCAAGAAGTTTGTAAGGGCAAGGAGATCGCCTACTTCGTGAAGATCTACCCCGAGTAAGGCTAGCCCTCCGTGGGCGTAGGCCATGATGGAATAGACAAGGTTGCTTCTTCGTGGACCCTTCGTGGGTGGAGCCCTCCGTGGACTCACGCAGCCGTTACCCTCCGTGGGTTGAAGTCTCCATCAACGTGGATGTACGATAGCGCCACCTATCGGAACCACAGGAAAAATCACTGCGTCTCCAAAATTGCGTTTGCTCTTCTCCACCTCTCTTTACTACATGTGCAATTTACTTTCCGCTGCCTATACTCTAGAATTGCATGTGTAGGGTGATGCTTGACTTGATCATAATTGTGAATCTGCCAAAAACTGTTCTTTGTCAAAAGGCAGAATTTTATATTGACAAGTAGTCTAATCACCCCCTCTAGACATACTTTCGATCCTACAAGTGGTATCGAGCTTTGGTCTCCATTGTATTGGTTTCCATTGCATTGGACTCCATAAGCTTGGTTTCACAACCTAGGAGAGTATGGCGTCTAGTGAGGGCAATTTTCAGAGAGGTCCTTACTTTGATGGTACAAATTTTGCTAGTAGGAAGCATAAAATGAAAATGCATATTCTTGGTCATAACCCAGCCGCATGGGGCATTATTTGTGTTGGTATGCAAGGTGAATTCTTGAGGAAGGAAAAGTTCCGGATCGCGGCTTACACCGGAAGAATTGCGGATGTTGCAAAACAATGCTCAAGCTTGTGACATTCTCTTCAATGCCTTGTGTCCCGAGGAGTTCAACAAAATCAGCCGTCTTGAGAATGAAAAAGAGATTTGGGATACTTTGGTTGAAATGCACGAAGGTACCGAGTCCGTGAAGGAATCAAAGCTAGATATTCTTCAAGGTCAACTTGACAAGTTCAAGATGAAGGATGGTGAAGGAGTTGCTGAAATGTACTCTAGGCTTGCTCTCATCACAAATGAGATTGCCGGCTTAGGAAGCGAAGAAATGACCGACCGATTCATCATCAAGAAGATTCTCAGAGCTTTGGATGGAAAGTATGACACCGTGTGCACTTTGATCCAAATGATGCCAAACTACAAGACTCTCAAGCCAACCAAAGTCATTGGAAGAATTGTTGCTCATGAGATGACACTTAAGGATAAGGAAGAGCTTCACAACAAGTCAAGTGGTGCTTACAAAGCTACAAGTGATGCTCCCACAACCTCAAGTGACAAGTTAGTTTCCAATGAAGAGATAAGCCTAATGGTCAAGAACTTCAACAAATTCTACAAGAATAGAGGCAAAGAGAGAAGCTCAAAGTCTAGATCATGTGATGAAAAGAGATCTTCTAGTCGTGATCGAATCTGCTACAATTGTGGAAGACCGGACACTACTCAAATGAGTGTCGGCTCCCCACAAGAGAAGAGAAGAATCTCCAAGAAGAAGAAGCTCAAGAGATGAGTCACCTCGGAAAGAGAGAAGGAGCAGAGATGATCGTTATGAACAAAGACCCTCTCGGAGAAGCAAGGATTCGGAGAGGAAAGACAAGTCATCAAGGAGCTACACAAGAAGAAAACATCAAGCTCATGTAGGTGAATGGGTCTCCGGCTCTGACTCCGACAATCAATCCGAAGGAAGCTATCACTCCGACTCCGACTACAGTCAAGATGAAGGTGTTGCCGGTCTTGCTCTCGTATCCTCCAACTCCAACTCCCATGACTTATTTGATTCACCAAATGAGGGAATTGGAAGATGCTTCATGGCTAAAGGCCCCAAGGTATCACACCCCGAATTCATTGACTTCGATAGTGATGAGGATGACTTGCTTGGTGAAGATGAGCTCTTGCATGATAAATCCAGTGAGCCTAGTAACGATGAACATGCTAGTAGTCTTTATAGTCGAGAAGAGTCGAATGACAATGCTATGAAGGAGATTGAGCGTCTAACTAAAGAACTAAACACTCTTAAGTTAGCTCATGAAACAACTCAAGAAGATCATAGAGAGCTCCTAAGATCTCATGAGAAGCTACGCTCGAGAAGCTCACTCTAGAGCAAGAACATGAGTTTCTAAAAGCAATCAATGACGATCTTGAAAGAAGAGTTCTTCATATCTTGCCAAACGACTTCTCTTGTCTAATTTCTTGCCACCCATTAAGACTAAGCATGACAAGCATAAGAAAAATTCTTCCTCTAGCAGTAACAATAACCATGCTAAATCCAATGTTGTTGCTTCTAGTAGTTCTCTTGATTCCACTAACAATGTTTCAAGCCAAGTTACACTTGAGCAAGAGAATAGTTTATTGAAAGGGATCATAGAGAAAGGTGTCTACAAGAGCCTTGCGGAAGCAAGAACTTTGAGGAAATTGTTCGCAAGCAAGGAAGGCACGGAAGAATCAAGGAATTGGTTTTGAGCGGAAGTTCAACGCCGAAGGCGTTGAGTGGGAAGAAGGTCAATATCCTACTCCACAGTTTGTTCCTCAAAAGGAGAAGTATGATCCTACTTCTTCCAATGTGGAACAAGCTCAAGATGACCTTCCACCACAAGACCACAAGCTAAAAGGCAAGGACAAGCTTCAAGAGGAGATTGATGCATTTGTTGAAGCACCTCAAGCCATGGTCAAGTGGGTTCCCAAGGAAATGTCAAGTTCTACTTCGTCAAGCTCAACTACAACCCCAAGGATTCCCATCAAGATGATGTGGATCCCGAAGAAGAAGAACTAGAAATTTCTTGAGGGTGACTCCGCCAACATACTTCACTCACATTCATTTTGGCAAAAACTTGTGCAATCAACTTCCACATCGTGCACTAGTTCATGGAGTCACAAACCCTCTTGTTGGTAAGTCAAGGGACAAGGTAATCATTGCTTTCATGGACATCATCTATTGTGAACTTCAATCTATGTCCATGGATATCCTTGTTTGTTCCTTGTGGGACTAACCCATGTAGGTATTGAAAGTGCCCGAATCCAAAGGATAGCTCCCAACTCTTGATGATCTCCATCAACATTGAGCATCCACATCTTCAACATCTACATGAAGTCTTCTCGACAACCCAAGGTTAGTTTGACCCTTTAAAAGGGTTCTCACATCTAGGGGAGCTTTGCTCTAAAAATTGAGCTAAAGCATCTTCAAATGATGTGAACACATCAATGCTTTATGTAAAAGTGGTAACCCCACTTGTGCTTAAACGATGAGTATGACCTATGATCAAATGTTCTCATTTGGCTCCTAAGTCAATATACTCATATAAAGATGACATAGTCATCGACAAATTGTGTGTTAGTTGCTAGAGTTTTGGTTGTGCATGTTTGACACATATTTCATTTGCTATCTTATTGTGTGAGCATGTTGGATGCATGATTTTATCCATTCGAGGACATCCATTTGTTGTTTTGGTCGTTTTGATTTTTCGACCAAATGGATGGACAAGAATGCCTAAGTACCTCCCTAGCTATCTATGCTTTCTTGTCTCAAATTCTATTCATGCTTACATCACAAATTTTGAACAAGTCATTTTCGGACCCTCCCGGTGAGGAGCACTCGGAGCCACCAATCCGTCAAGGGCTAATTTCCAAAACCTTCTAATTGATTTCGGTCAGACCAACTCACTCAAACTCGGTCGAACCGAAAGCATTTAGACTGATCTAGGTTTTCATCTCGGTGAAACCGAGTTGTGATTTTCGGCGTGACGAAGTGCATAACGCCTAGCGTTATCCATCTCGTGCCACCGAGTTTTACAACTCGGTCCCACCGACAATGAAGGGGTATATATTCGAGGGCCGCGCTGATTCCTCTTTCAAACGTTTAGCCCCACACCCTTCTTGCCGTCGCCTTGGTCTCCGGATCGTCGCCATCGTCGCTTTGGCGCCCTCGCCGCAGTCTCCGTCGCCGTCAACGGCCATCTCCTCCGCCCGTTGCCGCCGTGAAAAAAACTCCACCAAGTTAGGGTGAGTTTTGATCCCACTCGTGCTCCCATCTCCTATTCAATGCACGTTTGGATTGCCTAGTATCTTGCCACGATTGAAATCCTCCTGTACATCAGATTGGTTCGTTTGAACTAGATTCGAGTAAAAGTTTTAGGGTTAGGTTTCATGAACACATCTTGGTGAGACCGATTTTATATTTTCGGTATGACCGATTTGGCCTATAGCCATTACCTCGCACCCTTCGGTCCAACCGAGTTGTGCAAAATCGGTGTGACCGAAATGAAGATTCTGTGAAACCCTAGTGTTTTCGGCAGACGAAACCCACTTCGTCAAACCGAAAGTGGTGTGCCAAGCTCTGTTTAACACTTCGGATTCACGAACCTTAAACTCGGTCGACCAAAATGTCTTCTGTGAAAACTTAATACTAGAATTTGAACTCATTTTTTTGCAAAACTTCGCATTTTGTGATGACTCTTCTTCTCTGCCTACACCTTATCTATTCACAAAGTTGTCACCATGTCGATGCCGGTGGCGGTGAGAACAGTCGAGACACCCATTGCGAGACATTCCAGAGGCGGACACTAGTCCCGATCCTAGTAGCTCATCCGATGATGGTGAGAGGAGTACACCAAGTGGCATGCCTCCTGCAGCCACCAGAGCTAGAAAGAAGAGGAATTCAGATGATGAGGATTCAGATTTTGTTGTTGAGGAAGAGGTGACCTCAAAGCCTAAAACAAAGGTTGTTGCCAAAGAGCAACAAGATCAACAATCTAAGAAGGGCACCAGCAAAGTCAAGCAGTCAACTGTTGCTAAGAAGCTGAATTTGGGAGAGGCATTTGCAAGCAAAGTGAAGAAAACCACCAAGAGAAAGAGGATAGTGCATGTGTCGGGAGCTAGAGCAGATATGTATATTGATCCTCATGCGGATGCAGAAGAGAGGATGAGGATGAGGAAGCACCCCAGCCTCCTCCTCGAAGCCAAGCACATGGGTGATGCCATTAAGGCCGGAGCCACATCAAAGCCCAAGAAATCTGCTCCAGCTAAGGCAGCTCCAAAAAAGCTCGCCGCCAAGCCCAAGAGGACCATCGAAACATTCCAATCTGAAAAGAACAAGGATGATGTGCCACCAGGTGAGTCGACGATGAAGGACCAGTTTTTTGAAACTTCGTCCAAAACTGCCACTCCATAATGATGCTCATCCTCAAGCCGAGGATATGAAGGCAAGGAAAGATAAAGGTCTCGTGCTATGGAGACAAACTAACCCATATGCCGTGAGGAGAAGAACTGCTGTAGATCCCAGATTTCACACCGAGAGCAAAGGGACTTCTATGAGACCGTCTTGATGGACAAGAAGCCCATAGTCGCAGACACGGATATGTTGATTGGAAGTACATTGACAAATAAGAGCACAGAGATTTCTTTCCACATGTGCATGAAAGTTTCACCGCATGTGGAGTTGCAGATTTTGTAGGTCGAAATTGGCTAGTTGGAACGATGAGATGATAATGCAATTTTATGCCATAGCTCACTTCTACCCCGATGGAAAGATTATGTGGATGACTGAAGGTCAAAGGTTTTCTTCTTCGTTGAAGAATGGGCAGAAATTCTGAATGCTCCAAAGGCAATGAGAAGATGATATTGATGTATATGGGATTCCAAAGAAGAATCATGAATCCATGAAAAACATGTACAAAGAGGTTCCAGCAGAGGACTTGCAAATCTGGAAGCTCGGCTCGATCTACCATCTCGAGCAGGCTTACCTACCACTAATACCATTTTGAGGCATACCTTGATGCCCAAATCGGAGATGATCGCATGATCGAGGATACTCTATCAACATGCTGCACATACTTGATGAGAGAGCACCTTTCAAGGTGATGGACTTGATGGTAGAGACCATTAAGAGGACTGCAATGACGAGAAAAGGTCATGTGGATTTGCCCAGATTCAGATGCTTATCAATGCCAAGTTTGGCACGGGCACATTCTTGTTGGATAGAGAACATTTACCATTGCAGCCAGAGCATGAAGACAATGTTGTTGTGATGGATGAGGAGGATCCGACATCTGTTGAAGGTCAAGCCAAGATCGCAGCTGCTAAGAAAGCCAAAGCTGACAAGGAAGCAGCAGCAGCAGCAGCCGCTAAACCAAAGAGTTTCGGAGAGCAAATTCTTGAAGCTACTCAAAGGATTGAACAACGTCGCCAGCATTGAACAGTCTCGGAGAGCTTAGAGAGGATTGTTGACGAGAAGATCCACGCTCGGGCGTGAAGTCGATCAAGTACAAGTGACCGTCAACAAGCTCAAGGCGGACATTGAGGAAGCAAAGCAGGACAAGGCGAGCTTATCGTGAGTTGCGGATGACTTAGTCCAGATTCTCATTGACAGATCGCTCCGGTTCCCAAAGGATCCCGATCACTGCTATTCCATGGATCGACACGGGACTACAGCTTCAAACCTCCCACAGTTCAGCGATTGCTCCTACTCCAGCTCCAGCTCCAGTGTCCACTCCTCCAAAGACAGACATCACCAAGTCTTCGCCGATCTTTGTCATATCCACTCCGACATCAACCTGCACGGGAGCCGCCAACAGAGTCCACAAAGGCGCTTAGCTCTATGCTTTTTCGAACTTTTGGTAACTTGTTGCCAAAGGGGAGAAATTGTATAGATCATAGGGCTTCGAGAGAGAGAGTCTTTGTTGTCTTTGCGCTTTTGCTCTTTCGTTCTTTTGCGGTTTCTTTGAGATACTTTTGGTTTTCGAGACATTCAAAGTGTTTGATACTCTGTTTGATTCTACCTTAATGAGTGCTTGGTCGTACTATGCTTTAATGTGTGCTTAATGCTTATCATATGCCATTCCTATCTCGTATGACCATTTACTCATGTCTTGGTGATTGGGTGCATGCTGTTCATTCTTATCATTTTGTGCGCTCCACCAAGATGTATGTGACATGGAAGAGTGACCCATGATCCTAATCGATTGTGCATTTGCATTCAAACGCAAATCTTAAATAATGCACAAATTTAGGGGGAGCTCTTGCTTATCACATACTTCTCAAAGCGACGATATTATTCATTGATTATATCCTTTGTCGAAGCTTTGATCTATATGTTGTCATCAATTACCAAAAGGGGAGATTGAAAGTGCAACTAATCCCGGGTGGTTTTGGTAATTAATAACAACATATATATCATTGAACTAATAGTTACTTGAGAATCATTTCAGAGAGTTCATGATATGGGTATGGCAAGGATGAAGAAGTGGACCCCCAAAATGCTAAGGCAAGCATTGGCAAAAGCTCAAGACTCCATTTTTGGTTTAGTGATCCAAGATCACATTGAGTCCATAGGAAAAGCCAATACTATTAAAGGGGATGAGGTTATGATGATGATCTGTTGCTCAAGTGCTTAGTGATACATCTCCTAAACTATCGGCAACTTTCACCGCCATAGACACTCATAAGTAGTCTCGGTCCCACCGATATTCCAAACTCACCACACCGAGATGAACCACCTCAGCCATAAGCCAAACCCTAGTAAACTCGGATTTTCCGATTCGAACTCGGTCTCACGAAACATGAGTTGCCAAGTTTCAGAACATTCATCATCAAATCGGTGTCACCGAGATGATGAAGTCGGTCCCACCAAACCGGCATGCTCTTGTCATTGCACTAATCGGACTAACCGAGATTGTATATTCGGTCCCATCGAAAATCCCAACGCTCACATTATTTGAACTATTGGTCTCACCGAGTTGTCCACTTCGGTCCCACCGAGATTGCTCAAATGTGTGTAACGGTTGGATTTTGTGTGGAGGCTATTTATACCCCTCCACCCCTCTTCATTCGTGGAGAGAGCCATCGAAAGAACTACCACTCCTACCTTACATTTACGAGAAGAGAACTACCTACCCTTGTGTTGGGATCAAGTTGCTCCACTCCCACCATATGAAGCTTGATCTCTAGCCTTCCCAAGTTGCTTTCCACTCAATCCTTTCTTCCACCACAGCCAAATCAGTGAGGAGAGTTGAGTGTTGGGGAGATTATCATTTGAAGCACAAGAGCAAGGAGTTCATCATCATCTACAACATCTATTACCTTTTGGAGGGTGGTGCCTCCTAGATTGGCTAGGTGTCGCTTGGGAGCCTCCGTCATCGAGATGTGGAGTTGAACCAAGAAGTTTGTAAGGGCAAGGAGATCGCCTACTTCGTGAAGATCTACCCCGAGTAAGGCTAGCCCTCCGTGGGCGTGGCCATGATGGAATAGACAAGGTTGCTTCTTCGTGGACCCTTCGTGGGTGGAGCCCTCCGTGGACTCATGCAGCCGTTACCCTCCGTGGGTTGAAGTCTCCATCAACGTGGATGTACGATAGCGCCACCTATCGGAACCACGGGAAAAATCACCGCGTCTCCAAAATTGCGTTTGCTCTTCTCCACCTCTCTTTACTACATGTGCAATTTACTTTCCGCTGCCTATACTCTAGAATTGCATGTGTAGGGTGATGCTTGACTTGATCATAATTGTGAATCTGCCAAAAACTGTTCTTTGTCAAAAGGCAGAATTTTTATATTGACAAGTAGTCTAATCACCCCCCTCTAGACATACTTTCGATCCTACACTTACCTCCCCTCGTCTTAGAGGGAAAAATATTTGTCTTTGCATCCTTCAGATTCTTCATAATGATAATATGATAATAATCCCAAGTGGCTCAAAAAATATAGCTATGCTCCCCGGCAACAGCGCCAGAAAAAGGTCTTGATAACCCACAAGTATATGGGATCGCAACAGTTTTCGAGGGTAGAGTATTCAACCCAAATTTATAGATTCGACACAAGGGGGGCCAAAAAATATTTGCAAGTGTTAGCAGCTGAGTTGTCAATTCAACCACACCTAGAGATTAAATATCTGCAGCAAAGTGATCAGTAGCACAGTAATATGATAGTTTTGATAATAGTAGCAACAGAATGGTAACAGTAACAGTGATAGCAGTATTTTTGTAGCAAGTGCAATAGTGACAGTAACAGTAGTAACTTAGCAGGAACAATATATAGAAAAATCGTAGGCATTGGATCGGTAATTCATTGGATGATATTCATCATGAGACAGTCATAACCTAGGGCGATACAGCACCAGCTCCAGTTCATAAATATAGTGTAGGCATGTATTCCGTAAGTAGTCATACGTGCTTATGGAAAGAACTTGCATGACATCTTTTGTTCTACCCCGTGGCAGTGGGGTCCTATTGGAAACTAATGGATACTAAGGCCTCCTTTTAATAGAGAACGGGAACAAAGCATTAGCATATGGAGAATACATGAACTCCTCAAACTACGGTCATCACCGGGAGTGGTCCCGACTATTGTCACTCCGGGGTTGCTGGATCATAACGCGTAGTAGGTGACTATAACTTGCAACATCGGATCTAGAACATGAATATAATGGTGATAACACAAACAGTTCAGATCTGAAATCATGGCACCCGGGCCCAAAGTGACAAGCATTAAGCATGGCAAAGTCATAGCAACATCAATCTCAGAACATAATGGATACTAGGGATCAGGCCCTAACAAAACTAACTCGATTACATGATGAATCTCATCCAACTCCTCACCGAACAGCGAGCCTACGAAGGAATTACTCACTCCCGGTGGGGAGCATCATGGAATTGGCGATGGAGAAGTGTTGGTGATGACGAAGATCGAAGATCCCCCTCTCCAGAGCCCCAAACGGACTCCAGATCTGGCCTCCCGATGAAGAACAAGAGACGGCGGTGACTCCGTCTCATGAAACACGATAATTCTTTCTCCTTGATTTTTTCCAGAAAAATAGGATTTTATAGCGTCGGTTTCAAGGTCTACGGGGCCACTAGGTGGGGACAACCCACCTGGGCGCTCCTAGAGGGGGTGGCACGCCCTGGTGGGTTGTGCCCACCCAGGTGCCCCCCTCCGGTGGTTCTTGGCTCCAGAAATTCTCTTTTATTGTATAAAAATCCTCACAAAGTTTCATTCCATTCTGAGAACTTTTATTTCTGCACAAAAACAACACCATGGTAGCTCTGTTGAAAACAGTGTTAGTCCGGGTTAGTTTCATTCAAATCATGCAAATTACTGTCCGAAACAAGAGGAAAAGTGTTAGGAAAAGTAGATATGATGGAGACGTATCACTTCTTTCTATGAATCTTTTGCTACTCATGTTGATCTCCCTAAGGAGAAGTGGTTTAAATATCATCCTCCCATTGAAGTTAAAGTAGTAGAACCTAGTAAAGTTGAAGAAGAAACTATTGCTTATAATATTGATTCTATTGTCCCTACTACTTATACTGAGAAACCACCTTTTCTTGTTAGGATAAAGGAACATGCTAAAGCTTAAACTATGGTTCATAAGAGTTATACTAGAACACCTACACCCCCTGAGCAAACTAAAGTTGAGCCTAGCATTGCTATGGTTGAAGATCTCTTGGTCGATAATATTGATGGCCATGTTATTTATTTCTGTGATGAAGCTGCTAGGATTGCTAAACTCGATACTAAAGATAAACATAGACATGTTGTTAGCATTTCTGTTGTTTCTGTTAGAATAGGAGATCATTGTTATCATGGCTTATGTGATGTGGGTGCTAGTGTGAGTGCAATACCTTATACCTTATACCAAGAAATTATGAATGATTTTGCACCTGCTGAGATAGAAGATATTGATGTTACTATTAAGCTTGCCAATAGAGATACTATATCACCAATTGGGATAGTTAGAGATGTTGAAGTCTTGTGTGGGAAAAAAAATACCCTACTGATTTTCTTGTTCTTGCTTCCCCACAAGATGATTTTTGTCCCATTATATTTGGTAGACCTTTCTTGAATACTGTTAATTCTAAGATAGACTGCGAGAAAGATATTGTTACTGTTGGTTTAGGGGATATGTCTCAAGATTTTAATTTCTCTAAATTTCATAGACAACCACGTGATAAAGAATTGCCTAGTAAGGATGAAATTATTGGTCTTGATTATATTTCCGTCTCCTACCGATCCTTTAGGACAATATTTGCTAGACCATGAAAATGATATGTTTATGAATGAAAGAAAAGAATTAGATGAAATATTCTTTAATCAAGGGCCTGTTTTGAAACACAATTTGCCTGTTGAAATCCTTGGGGACACTCCTCCACCCAAGGGTGATCCCGTCTTTGAGCTTAAACAATTACCTGATACTTTGAAATATGTTTATATTGATGAAAAGAAGATATATCATGTTATTATTAGTGCTGACATTTCAGAGCATGAAGAAAAGAGATTATTGAAAACTCTGAAGCACCGTGCCGCTATTGGATATACTCTTGATGATCTTAAGGGCATCAGTCCCACTCTATGTCAGGACAACAGTAATTTGGAGCCTGATGCTAAACCAATTGTTGATCATCAAAGATGGTTAAATCCTAAGATGAAAGAAATGGTAAGAAATGAAATACTAAAGCTTCTGGAGGCAGGTATAATTTATCCTATTGCTTATAGTAGATGGGTAAGTCCCGTTCATTGTGTCCCTAAGAAGGGAGTATTACCGTAGTTCCTAATGATAAGAATGAATTGATCCCTCAAAGAGTTGTTATAGGTTATAGAATGGTAATTGATTTTTGCAAATTAAATAAAGCTACTAGAAAAGATCATTACCCTCTACCTTTTATTGATCAAATGCTAGAAATACTATCAAAACATACACATTTTTGCTTTCTAGATGGTTATTTTGGTATCTCTCAAATACCAGTGTCAAACGATGATCAAGAAAAGACCACTTTTACTTGCCCTTTTGGTACTTTTGCTTATAGACGTATGCCTTTTGGTTTATGCAATGCACCTGCCACCTTTCAAAATGTATGACTGCTATATACTCTGCATTTTGTGAAAATATTGTTGAGGTTTTCATGGATGATTTCTCCGTTTACAGAACTTCTTTTGATGACTGCTTAAGCAACCTTGATCGAGTTTTGCAGAGATGTGAGGAAACTAATCTTGTCTTGAATTGGGAGAAGTACCACTTTATGGTTATTGAAGACATTGTCTTGGGGAATAAAATTTCTGAAAGAGGTATTGAAGTTGATAAAGCTAAAGTAGACGCTATTGAAAAGATGTCGTGTCCTAAAGATATCAAATGTATAAGAAGTTTCCTTGGTCATGCTGGTTTCTATAGGAGGTTTATTAAAGACTTCTCTAAAATTTCTAGGCCTCTCACTAATCTCTTACAAAAAGATGTCGCTTTTGTTTCTGATGATGATTGTGTAGAAGCATTTGAAATACTTAAGAAAGCCTTGATTTCTGCATCCATTGTTCAGCCACCTGATTGGAATTTACCCTTTGAAATTATGTGTGATGCTAGTGATTATGTTGTTGGTGTTGTTCTAGGGCAAAGAGTTGATAAGAAATTGAATGTTATTCGTTATGCTAGTCTAGACAATGCCCAGAGAAATTATGCTACTACTGAAAAGGAATTTTTAGCAGTTGTTTTTGCTTGTGATAAGTTCAGACCTTATATTGTTGATTCCAAAATAACTGTCCACACTGATCATACTGCTATTAAATATCTTATGGAAAAGAAAGATGCTAAACCTAGACTTATTAGATGGGTTCTCTTGCTACAAGAATCTAATTTGCATATTAGAAAGGGAGCTGAGAACCCCGTTGCAGACAACTTGTCTAGGTTAGAGAATGTTCTTGATGACCCACTGCCTATTGATGATGGTTTTCCTGATGGGAAATTAGCTGTCATAAATGCTTCTCATAATACTCCGTGGTATGCTGATTATGCTAATTACATTGTTGATAGTTTATACCACCTAGCTTCACATACCAGCAAAAGAAAAAGTTTTTCTATGATTTAAGATATTACTTTTGGGATGACCCGCACCTTTATAAAGAAGGAGTAGATGGTGTTATTAGACGTTGTGTACCTGAGCATGAAGAGGAACAGATCCTATGCAAGTGCCACTCCGAGTCTCAAGGAGGACACCATGCTGGAGATAGAACTGCACACAAGGTATTGCAATCTGGTTTTTATTGGCCTACTCTCTTCAAGGATGCTCATAAGTTTGTCTTGTCTGGTGATGAATGCCAAAGAATTGGTAATATTAGTAGACGTCAGGAAATGCCTATGAACTATTCACTGGTTATTGAACCATTTGATGTTTGGGGCTTTGATTATATGGGTTCTTTTCCTTCCTCTAATGGGTATACACATATTTTAGTTGTTGTTGATTACGTTACTAAGTGGGTACAAGCTATTCCAACTAGTAGTGCTAATCATAACACCTCTATTAAGATGCTTAAAGAAGTTATTTTTCTGAGGTTTTGAGTCCCTAGATATTTAATGACTGATGGTGGTTCACATTTTATTCATGGTGCTTTCTGTAAATTGCTTGCTAAATATGATGTTACCATATAATTGCATCTCCGTATCATCCTCAGTCTAGTGATCAAGTAGAACTGAGCAATAGAGATATTAAACTGATTTTGCAAAAGACTGTTAATAGATCTAGAAAGAATTGGTCTAAGAAACTTGATGATGCATTATGGGCTTATAGAACTGCTTATAAAAACCCTATGGGTATGTCTCCATATAAAATGGTTTATGGAAAGGTTTGTCACTTACCTCTTGGTCTAGAACATAAAGCTTATTGGGCAATCAAAGAGCTCAACTATGATTTCAAACGTGCCTGTGAGAAGAAGTTATTTGACATAAGCTCACTTGATGAATGGAGAACCCAAGCCTATGAGAATGCCAAGTTGTTTAAAGAAAAAGTTAAAAGATGGCATGACAAAAGGATACAAAAGCATGAGTTTAATGTAGGTGATCATGTTTTGTTGTACAACTCTCATTTAAGATTTTTGCAGGAAAGCTTCTCTCTAAATGGGAAGGTCCTTACATCATCGAGGAGGTCTATCGTTCTGGTGCCATCAAAATCAACAACGTCGAAGGCACAAATCTGAAGGTGGTAAATGGTCAAAGAATTGAACATTATATCCAAGGTACTCCCATAAATGTTGAAACCAATATAATTAATACCATAACACTGGAGGAGAACATAAGGGATACTTTCTAGAATGTTTCAGACTCCGAAAAGGAATAGGTATGTGGTACGGTAAGTAAACCGACTCCAAAACTGTTTTAATAGCAATTTTTCTCCGTTTTGGAATATTTACAAAAATTAGGAAAATTAAAAGTAGTCCGAAAGAGACACGAGGAGACCACAAGGGTGGAGGGCGCACCCTACCCCCTGGGCGCGCCCCCTACCTTGTGGCCACCTCGTGTGCCCCACGGACTCCGTTTTCTTGCACAATACTTCTTTTGGTCGGTAAAAAATCATTTTATAATCTCCCAATGGTTTCGACCACCGCACCATGACAAATCCCCTATTTTCATTTTGAGTTGTTCCTGCAGCAGATTTGGAGCAAGATGTCTTCGCAAGAGTCAGTCGGGGAGAGTCATGTCTCTCATCTGACACCGGGCCCAAGAGCAAACAACGAAGCTGACCACTTTGGGCCTTCAACGGAGGAAGAGATGGAGGCCGACTTGAAAAGGGTGGATGTCATGGAGGAGGATCAAAAAGTTACCTCTCGTCTTCAAACTAGATCCATGATGGAGGAACTTCAGAGCTCGGCAATCCCAAATTCGGTCATCCCTCCCAATGCTAAATTTCTCTCTTAGAAAATATAAAAAAAGAGTGTTGCTTTTCCCCCTGCAGCTATGAAACATCCATGGTTGAATGGATCTCTAGACGTCACGGGTAAACTCCACAAGGAGATAATGGATCTTAAGCAGCAAAACGGCTCGAGGAGGAGAATCGCATCCTAAGGGGCATCATCGCCAAGAATATCACATCACCACCTCCGAAGAAAGAGACATAAATACATAGGTATGGGCACTCCCCTTGGCAACTGCCAAGCCTGGGGGAGGTGCCCCAGTATCGTATCACCATCACACCTTTACTTTCATCATTTTTCTTAGTTTGATCCTTTTTGTTATATCTTGATCTAGTAGAATTAAATTTTAGTATGATCTAGCTTTGAGTTTTGTTTTGCTCTCTATCTATGTAATTGAGTCCATGACCTATATAATAAATAGTAGTTTTGAGTTGAGGGATTTGCTTTCTTGCTATGATCTTGAGGGTATAAAAATAAGAAAAAGAATAAAAAGAAATAAAAGAGATCATATATTGATCTTATGGAGAGTAATGACTTCACATATAAAGAGTATGATGAATAAAAGTTGTTGAGAGTTGACAAACATAGTTTTTGTCATTGTTGCAAATAATAGGAAGTAATAAAGAAAGAGAGGCTTCACATATAAATATACTATCTTGGACATATTTTGTAATTGTGAGCACTCATTAAAATATGACATGCTAAAAATTTGATGTCGAACAAGGAAGACAACGTAATGGGTTATGTTATCCGAATAGAAGTTATATTGTCATGGATCCTCCAACATGTTGAGCTTGCTTTTCCCTTTTATTCTAGCCAAATCCTTCGCCCCAAGTAGACATACTACTTGTGCATCCAAACATCCCTTAACCCAGTTTTGCCATGAGAGTCCACCATACCTACCTATGGATTGAGTAAGATCCTTCAAGTAAGTTGTCATCGGTGAAAGCAATAAAAATTGCTCTCTAAATATGTATGATCTATTAGTGTGAAGAAAATAAGCTTTATACAAACTTGTGATATGGAAAAATAAAAGCGACAGACTGCATAATAAAGTTCTTTATCACAAGCGGCAATATAAAGTGATGTTCTTTTGCATTAAGATTTTGTGCATCCAACCATAAAAGCGCATGAAAACCTCTGCTTCCCTCTGCGAAGGGCCTATCTTTTACTTTTATCTTCTATCCTTATACAAGAGTCATGGTGATCTTCACCTTTCCTTTTTACACTTTTTCTTTTGGCAAGCACTATGTGTTGGAGAGATCCAGATATATATATCCACTCGGATGTAGGTTATCATAAAGTATTATTATTGACATTACCCTTGAGGTAAAAGGTTGGGAGGCGAAACTATAAGCCCCTATCTTTCTCTATGCCCGATTGAAGCTTTGAACCCATAAGTATCACGTGAGTGTTAGCAATTGTGAAAGACTAAATGATAGTTGAGTGTGCGGACTTGCTAAAAAGCTCTTGAATTGACTCTTTCCAATGTTACGATAAATTGCAATTGCTTCAATGACTGAGATCATAGTTTGTTAGTTTCTAATGATGTTTTTGATTCATACTTTACCTTGTGAAAGAATTGTTACTTCAACATATGACATTATATGTTGCTTTTCTAAATATGATCATGATGTCCTCATGTCCATATTTTATTTTATCGACACCTCTATCTCTAAACATGTGGACATATTTTTCGATATCGGCTTTAGCTTGAGGACAAGCGAGGTCTAAGCTTGGGGAGTTGATACGTCCGTCTTGCATCATGTTTTTATATGGATATTTATTGCATTATGGGCTGTTATTACACATTATAGCACAATACTTACGCCTTTTCTCTCTTATTTTACAAGGTTTACATGAAGAGGGAGAATGCCGGCAGCTAGAATTCTGGGTCGGAAAAGGAGCAAATATTAGAGACCTATTATGCACAACTCCAAAAGTCCCGAAACTTCACGAAGAGTCATTTTGGAATTAATAAAAAATATTGGGCGAAGAAAGCACTAGAGGGGGGCCACCTGCCATCCACAAGGGTGGAAGGCGCGCCCTAACCCTTGCTACGTCTTGAGCTTGCGTTGGTTTTCCTTGAAGAGGAAATGGTGATGCAGCAATAGTAGCGTAAGTATTTCCCTCAGTTTTTGAGAACCAAGGTATCAATCCAGTAGGAGGCTCCTTAAAAGTCCCACGCACCTACACAGACAAACAAAGAACTCACAACCAACGCAATAAAGGGGTTGTAAATCCCTTCACGGCCACTTGCGAAAGTGAGATCTGATAGAGATAGTATGATAAGATAAATATATTTTTGGTATTTTATAATATAGATGCAAAAAGTAAAGATGCAAATAAAAGTAGATTGAAAGCTTATATGGTAAAAGATAGACCCGGGGGCCATAGGTTTCACTAGTGGCTTCTCTCAAGATAGCATAAGTATTACAGTGGGTGAACAAATTACTGTCGAGCAATTGATAGAAAAGTGAATAATTATGAGATTATCTAGGCATGATCATGTATATAGGCATCATGTCCGCGACAAGTAGACCGACTCCTGCCTGCATCTACTACTATTACTCCACACATCGACCGACTCCTGCCTGCATCTAGAGTATTAAGTTCATAAGAACAGAGTAACCCTTTAAGCAAGATGACATGATGTAGAGGGATAAACTCAAGTAATATGATATAAAGCCCATCTTTCTATCCTCGATGGCAACAATACAATACGTGCCTTGCAACCCTTTCTGTCACTAGGTAAGGACACCGCAAGATTGAACCCAAAGCTAAGCACTTCTCCCATGGCAAGAAAGATCAATCTAGTAGGCCAAACCAAACTGATAATTCGAAGAGACTTGAAAAGATAACTCAATCATACATAAAAGAATTCAGAGAAGATTCAAATATTATTCATAGATAAACTTGATCATAAACCCACAATTCATCGGATCTCGACAAACACACCGCAAGAAGAGTTTACATCGAATAAATCTCCACAAGAGAGAGGGAGAACATTATATTGAGATCCAAAAAGAGAGAAGAAGCCATCTAGATAATAACTATGGACCCGTAGGTCTGTGCTAAACTACTCACATCTCATCGGAGGTGTTATGGTGTTGATGTAGAAGCCCTCCGTGGTCGATTCCCCCTCCGGCAGAGTGCCAGCGAAGGCTCCAAGATGAGATCTCGTGGATACAGAAGGTTACGGCGGAGGAAATTGTGTTTTGTTGGCTCCCTGGATGTTTTGAGTGCGAGAGGCTTATATAGGAGGAAGAAGTACGTCGGTGGCCGCCCGAGGGGCCCACGAGACAGGGGGCGCGCCCTATGGGGGGGCGCCCTCCTATCACGTGGAGGCCTTGGCTGCTTCTTGACTTGCACTCCAAGTCCTCTGGATCACGTTCGTTCCAAAAATCACGCTCTCGAATGTTTCATTCCGTTTGGACTTCGTTTGATATTCCTTTTCTTTGAAATACTGAAATAGGAAAAAAAAACAGCAATACGGGTTGGGCCTCCGGTTAGTAGGTTAGTCCCAAAAATGATATAAATGTGTAAAATAAAGCCTATAAACATCCAAAAGGGGTAATATAATAGCATGGAACAATAAAAAATTATAGATACGTTGGAGACGATCAAGCATCCCCAAGCTTAATTCCTGCTCGTCCTCGAGTAGGTAAATGATAAAACAGAATTTTGATGTGGAATGCTACCTAGCATAATTCTCAATGTAATTATCTTTATTGTGGCATGAATGTTCAGATCCAAATGGTTCAAGATAAAAGCTTATAAAACATAAAAATAATAATGCTTCGAAGCATACTAATAAATAATCATGTCCTATCAAAATAACATAGCCAAAGAAAGCTTATCCCTACAAAACCATATAGTTAGGCCATGCTTCATTTTCATTACACAAAATACTCCCATCATGCACAACCCCGGTTTCAGCCAAGCAATTGGTTCATACTTTTTAACGCACTCCAGCTTTTTCAACTCTTACGCAATACATGAGCGCAAGCCATGGACATAGCACTATGGTGGTATATGGTGGTGGTTGTGAGGACAAAAGGAGGGAGAAGATAGTCCCACATCAACTAGGCGTATCAACGGGCTATGGAGATGCCCATCAATAGATATCAATGTGAGTGAGTAGGGATTGCCATGCAACGGATGCACTAGAGCTATAAATATATGAAAGCTCAACAAAAGAAACTAAGTGGGTGTGCATCCAACTTGCTTGCTCACGAAGACCTAGGGCATTTTGAGGAAGCCCATCATTGGAATATACAAGCCAAGTTCTATAATGAAAAATTCCCACTTAGTATATGAAAGTGACAACATAGGAGACTCTCTATCATGAAGATCATGGTGCTACTTTGAAGCACAAGTGTGGAAAAAGAGATAGTAGCATTGTCCCTTCTCTCTTTTTCTCTCATTTTATTATATTTTTTTCCTTTTCCTTTCTTTTTTCTTTTTTTCTTTTTTTTCTTTGGCCTTTCTCTTTTTTTTTTCTTTTTTTCTTTTTAAAGTCCGAAGTCTCATCCCAAATTATGGGGGAATCATAGTCTTCATCATCCTTTCCTCACTAGGACAATGCTCTAATAATGAAGATCATCACACTTTTATTGATTTACAACTCAAGAATTACAACTCAAAGCTAGAACAAGATATGACTCTATATGAATGCCTCCGGCGGTGTACCAGGATATGCAATGAATCAAGAGCGACATGTATGAAAATTATGAAGGTGGCCCTGCCACAAATACGATGTCAACTACATGATCATGCAAAGAGCAATATGACAATGATGAAGTGTGTCATAATAAACAGAACGGTGGAAAGTTGCATGGCAATATATCTCGGAATGGCTATGGAAATGCCATAATAGGTAGGTATGGTGGCTGTTTTGAGGAAGGTAAATAATGGGTGCATGATACCGGCGAAAGTTGTGCGGTATAATAGAGGCTAGCAAAGTGGAAGGATGAGTGTGCGTATATCCATGGACTCACATTAGTCATAAAGAACTCATATACTTATTGCAAAAGTCCACTTTCCCTCGAAGCAAAGTACTACTACGCATGCTCCTAGGGGAAGGGTTGGTAGGAGTTAACCATCGCGCGATCCCGACCTCCACTCATGAGGAAGGCAATTAAAAGAGCACCTCATGCAACAAACTTGTCACACAATTTTTACCATACGTGCATGCTATGGGACTTGCCAACTTCAACACAAGTATTTCTCAATTTCATAATTACCCACTAGCATGACCCTAACATTACTACCTTTATATCTCAAAACAATTATCAAGCATCAAATTGATCATAGCATCCAATTCACTTCCTATGATAGTTTTTATTATGCCCAACTTGGATGCTCATCATTCTAGGACCAATTTTATAACCATAGCAAAAACCATGCTATTCTAAAAGACTCTCAAATCAATATAAGTGAAGCATGAGAGACTAGCAATTTCTTCAAAATTAAGCCACCGCCGTGCTCTAAAAGATATAAGTGAAGCACTGGAGCAAAAACTATCAAGCTCAGAAGATATAAGTGAAGCACATAGAGTATTCTAGCAAATTCTAATCAAGTGGGCTTCTCCCAAAAGGTGTGTACAGCAAGGATGATTCTGGTAAACTAAAAAGCAAAGACTAATATAATACACGACGCTCCAAGCAAAACACATATCATGTGGCGAATAAAAATATAGCTCCAAGTAAAGTTACCAATGAACGAAGACGAAAGAGGGGATGCCTTCCCGGGGCATCCCCAAGCTTAGGCTTTTGGATATTCTTGAATATATTTGGGTGCCATGGGCATCCCCAAGCTTATGCTCTTGCCACTCCTTATTCCATAGTCCATCAAAGCTTTACCCAAAACTTGAAAACTTCACAACACAAAACTCAACAGGAAATCTTATAAGCTCCGTTAGTGAAAGAAAAGAAAACCACCACATAAGGTACTGTAATGAACTCATTCTTTATTTATTTTGGTGTTAAACCTATTGTATTCCAACTTATCTATGGTTTATAAACTATTTTACTAGCCATAGATGCATCAAAATAAGCAAATAACACACAAAAACAGAATCTGTCAAAAACAGAACAATCTGTAGCAATCTGTAACTAACGCAAACTTCTAGAACTCTAAAAATCCTACCAAAATAGTAAGTGATGTGTACAATTTGTCTATTGATCAGCAGCAAAAAGAATCAACGCAAAATCATGTTTCTGTGATTTAACAAAACTAATTTTGTGCGCGCAAAGTTTCTGTTTTTCAGTAGAATCAAATTAACTATCATCATAGGTTATCCTATAGGTTCTACTTGGCACAGACACTAATTAAAAGATAAAAACACATCTAAACAGAAGTTAGATGCAAAATTTATTACTAAACAGGAACAAAAACAAAAAACACAAATAAAATTGGGTTGCCTCCCAACTAGCGCTATCGTTTAACGCCCCTAGCTAGGCATAAAAGCGAAGATAGATCTAAGTAGTGCCATCTTTGGCACTAAATTCATAAGTAGCTTGCATGATAGATTCATAAGGTAATTTGACTTTCTTTCTTGGAAAGTGCTCCATGCCTTTCCTTAATGCAAATTGGAATCTAATATTCCCTTCCTTCATATCAATAATCGCACCAATCGTTCTAAGGAAAGGTCTACCAAGAATAATAGGGCAAGAAAGATTTCAATCTATATCAAGAACGATAAAATCTACGGGCACCAAATTTCTATTTGCAACAATGAGAACATCATTGATTCTTCCCATTGGCTTTTTAATGGTGGAATCCGCAAGGTGCAAATTTAAAGAGCAATCATCAAGATCATGGAAACAAGAAGAACACGCCTTTACAAAGCAATCTTTCTTAGCACGCAATCTAGCAGTTCTTTCCTTGCACTCATCAATGGAAATTCTCATTGCTTTGAGAGACTCATTGATATCATGCTTAGGAGGAATAGATCTAAGTTTAAGAGAATCAACATCAAGCGAAAGTCTATCAACATTCCTAGCCAAATCATCAACTTTGAGCAATTTTTCTTCAAGAACAGCATTAAAATTATTTTGAGAAATCATAAATTCTTTCACACTATTCTCAAAATCAGAGGGCATCTTATTAAAATTACCATAAGAATTATTGTAGGAATTTCCATAATTATTAGAGGAATTACTAGGGAACGGTCTAGGATTAAAGTTTCCTCTATAAGCATTGTTTCCAAAACTATTCCTACCAACAAAATTCACATCCATAGATTCATTATTATTCTCAATGAAAGTAGACAAAGGCATATCATTGGGATCAAAAGGAGCACTCTTAGTAGCAAATAATTTCATGAGTTCATCCATCTTTCCACTCAAAACATTGATTTCTTCTATAGCATGCCCTTTTTACTAGAAGATCTTTCGGTGTGCCATTGAGAATAATTAGCCATAATATTATCAAGAAGTTTTGTAGCATCCCCTAACGTGATTTCCATAAACGTGCCCCCCGCGGCCTCTAGAAGCAAAGTTCAAACTGGCATAAAAAATTTGTATGATCATCCATAAATTCAAACCATGAGTAGGGCAATTGCGAATCATCAATTTCATTCTTTCCCAAGATTGGGCAACATGCTCATGATCAAGTTGTTTAAATTTCATAATATCGTTCCTATGAGTGATGATCTTAGCGGGAGGAAAATATTTAGAGATAAAATCATCTTTGCACTTGTTCCAAGAATCAATACTATTTTTAGGCAAAGACGAAAACCAAACTTTAGCACGATCTCTAAGTGAAAACGGAAATAACTTCAATTTAACAATATCATTATCCGTATCTTTCTTCTTTTGCATATCACACAAATCAACAAAGTTGTTTAGATGAGTAGCGGCATCTTCACTAGGAAGGTCAAGCGAATTGATCTTTCATAACAAGATTCAAAAAGCAGTATTGACTTCACAAGACTCAACATCATTAAGAGGAGCAATCGGAGTACTAAGGAAATCATTATTATTCGTATTGGAGAAATCACACAATTTCGTATTATCTTGCGCCATGGCAACAAGTAATCCAACACACAAGCAAATAGAAAAAGGCAAGCAAAAGAGAGAGAGAAGATTGGGAAAGAGAGGGCGAAAACGGCAAGGGTGAAGTGGGGAAGAGGAAAACGAGAGGCAAATGGCAAATAATGTAAATGCGAGGGAGATGAGTTTGTGATGGGTACTTGGTATGTCTTGACTTGAGCGAAGACCTCCCCGGCAACGGCGCCAGAAATCTTTCTTGCTACGTCTTGAGCTTGCGTTGGTTTTCCTTGAAGAGGAAAGGGTGATGCAGTAATAGTAGCGTAAGTATTTCCCTTAGTTTTTGAGAACCAAGGTATCAATCCAGTAGGAGGCTCCTCAAAAGTCCCATGCACCTACACAAACAAACAAAGAACTCGCAACCAACGCAATAAAGGGGTTGTCAATCCTTCACGGCCACTTCATGAAAGTGAGATCGATAGAGATAGTATGATAAGATAAATATATTTTTGGTATTTTATAATATAGATGCAAAAAGTAAAGATGCAAATAAAAGTAGATTGAAAGCTTATATGATAAAAGATAGACCCGGGGGCCATAGGTTTCACTAGTGGCTTCTCTCAAGATAGCATAAGTATTACGGTGGGTGAACAAATTACTGTCGAGCAATTGATAGAAAAGCGAACAATTATGAGATTATCTAGGCATGATCATGTATATAGGCATCACATCCGCGATAAGTAGACCGACTCCTGCCTGCATCTACTACTATTACTCCACACATCGTCCGACTCCTGCCTGCATCTAGAGTATTAAGTTCATAAGAACAGAGTAACGCATTAAGAAAGATGACATGATGTAGAGGGATGAACTCAAGCAATATGATATAAACCCCATCTTTTTATCCTCGATGGCAACCATACAATACGTGCCTTGCTGCCCCTGTTGTCACTGGGAAAGGACACCGCAAGATTGAACCCAAAGCTAAGCACTTCTCCCATGGCAAGAAAGATCAATCTAGTAGGCCAAACCAAACTGATAATTCGAAGAGACTTGCAAAGATAACTCAATCATGCATAAAAGAATTCAGAGGAGATTCAAATATTTCTCATAGATAAACTTGATCATAAACCCACAATTCATCGGATCTCGACAAAGACACCGCAAAAAGAGTTTACATAGAATAGATCTCCACAACAAAGGGGGAGAACATTGTATTGAGATCCAAAAAGAGAGAAGAAGCCGTCTAGCTAATAACTATGGACCCGAAGGTCTGTGGTAAACTACTCACAACTCATCGGAGGGGCTATGGTGTTGATGTAGAAGCCCTCCGTGGTCGATTCCCCCTCCAGCGGAGTGCCGGCGAAGGCTCCAAGATGGAATCTCGCGGATACATAAGGTTATGTTGGTGGAAATTGTTTTTCGTTGGCTCCCTGGATGTTTTCGGGGTACGTAGGTATATATAGGAGGAAGAACTACGTCGGTGGCTGCTCGTGGGGCCCAGGAGATAGGGGGCACACCCAGAGGGGGTGGGCGCGTGTCACACCCTGATTTTCATGCCACAACACTTAAGTCAATAAATCATGCTAAAATGTGGTTTGACAAAAACTTTTGAGTGTTTTGCCTTTGCTTTGATTGAACGGTTGACTGTTGTTTGCAAGTGCTCTAAAAAAATCAAATAAATCCTCCAACTCCTATACTTCATTTCCTTGCTCCAAACTCTTGAACCAATGATCCATGTGTATAGGACATAAAAGTATTTTCTTACAAAAATAATTTGGCCAAATAGTATTTTCAAAAAATAGTTTTTCAAAAACCCCTGAATTGAGGTTTGCACTGTAAGTACTTAATTAAGGGCAGTAAAAATCTTTCTAAAAATATATTTGACTCCTATTAGATATAGGATACCCGAAACCACAAAATATAATTTTAAAAGTTATTTTCCTATTTTATTTGAAAGCTTTTTCTTAAGGCCGAAATGGTCTTTAATAGGAAAATTATTTTATTGCTTCAAAAATATTTGACAAAATTTAGGGAAACTCATAGGACATATATTGTCCATATATAAGAGTTTCAACACATGGTCATGTTCTAAATATTGGTCAAATCCCTCAAAAACCCTTTCTGGATATTTCAAGCTTTTGAAATATTTACAAAGGAAATATTCTCCAAAAATTCCAAGAAAATTCTATCATGTCACATATGACATATTTGGTGATCTTGCCAAGTCTCATGTCTTGGAGAACAAGATAACATCATCAAATCCCCTCAAAACCACTTCTGTCCTTTTTCAAGTTTGAATAGCTTTGCACTGTCAAACATATCCAAATGCTCTCAAACTTGGTGCACATTCTCAAATGGTGTAATAATGCATCTAGACCAAATGCCACAAGTTGGAGAGAATTTTATCTTGACCAAAGTACCCCAAAACCCTCTCTGGCCAGATTCAAATTTGAAAAACTCTACATTACCAACTTTCTCTCCTTGATTCCAACTTTTGTGAGAATGATCACATGACCAAATGAGGCCACTACACCAAGTGGTGCATCAAGGAGAATAGATTTGCATGGCTAAATCTTGGAAAGCCCATTTCTGTTGATTTCTAGGGTTTACCAAAGTTGCATTATCAACTTGCTCCAAATGAACTCCAAATTGGTGGAAGGCCCTAGTAATGTGTGTCATTTCACCCTGTGGAGCCTCATGACAAATGGAAGTCATCTTATTGCCTAAACCAACATCAAACACCTTCTGACAGAAACATAAAATACTTGTTTTAGCCATTTCCACACATCTCCATGAGCTGAGCTTTTTCCCACAGTCTCATATGGTCCTCCTCTACCTCCTGCATCTTTCCCTGCCCGAGAAGCCATGATGAAGGGGGTGAAAACTCCATTTTTCTACTCTGGACAGCAGCATTTCCACTCCCCGTCAACTCCCTCTTCCCTCCAGTGGATCCCCAGGGCATCCAATGCTATTTCCGCATTGTTTACTCCCCCTTTCAGCTGCCAGACACAAGTGGACGCGCGGGTGTGCGCAAAAAGCCGCGGGTGCCGGCCATTTGCATGCTCTGAGCGCCTGGCAGGGCGTTCGACCGTTGACGCCGCGTCCCCCGACCACCTCGGGCCTCCCCCGCGCGCCTGCCGATGCGCCTCGGCGTCCGCAACACGCTACGCGGTCGGCCCCCTCCTCTCTCCTCCTCCCCGCGCCTCTGCGCTAGCAAACAGAGGCCGCCCGAGCGCGCCAATGGTGCGGCTCACACGCGCGGCACCCTGGCCCTTCCCTGCTCCTCCTCTCCCCTCCTCTCACCCTAGAACAACCCCACGAACACCCCAGACACGCTCACATGAGCCCCCGTGGCCTCTAGCGACGGCTACGGCCTCGCCGGCGCACGGTCCCGCGGTGCACCTCGCCCCCTCCTATTTAAGGACACCCCCGAGCACTCTCTGGTCTCCTTTTGCCCTCTCTCACTCCCAGTGACCCCCCGGACCAACTCACTCCTCCTCTCGCGCCCTCCTGCTCCCTCCATGGCCGGAGTGCCGCCGTCGGGCTCCGCCTAAATTCCGGCTATCTCGAGCCTCTCCTCTCTCCCTAGCCACTCCAGTGCCCCCTCACCACCACCACCGACTCGCCCCGCACTTCATCCCCTCATCCTCGTGCCTTCCTCGCCGTGCCGAACCCCGCCATTGCCTGTTCCTGCCGCAGCCGAGGCCTCGCTCGCTCTGGCGCTCCTCGGCAGAAACTGGGTCCCCAGGTGGGTGCGGCCCATCCTCCCGAGCTCGCCGGAGTCCGGGGGGTCGCCGGAGGTGGCCGGAGCCACCGGAACGGGCGCCGGCAAGCGCTCGGCCCCGCCTCCTCTGCCTCCTCTGTCAAGGCGGGAGGAGGCGACGACCTGCGGTGGACCCCAGGTCATTGACCGCCAGCGGCCCCTCCCGCTTAAGTGGAAGCGTGCCAGCCTCTTCCCGCTTCCCTCAAGGCGGGCGCCTGACCTGTCACGCCGACGCCGCCCGACACCAAGCAGCCGAGCCACTGGGCCGGCCCGCTGCTATCCTTCCCCTGGTGCGCAGGATAAGGGTAATGCCTTATATCTCTTTTTATTCTTTTCGATTGAGATTCAAAATCCATAAATAATTCAAATGGACTCCAAATTTGATGATTCAAATTTCTAGTAGCTCCTAAAATCATTCCCTATCACATGGTGCTATTTTCACATTTTTCCAGAATCATTTCCTTCACAAATATTTATCAAATCCCATTTTTCCATTTCTGTGATGAACTTTAGAAAATCACAGAGAGCTCAAGATTGATCCAAATGCCATGATTCAAATTCCTAGATGCATCTAAGTTCAAAACTTAGTTTTGAACATTTTACTAATACTTTCTGTATCACCTCAACTAATGGTCTATTTCTTCATATATAGCCAACTTTGCAAATTCATAGAGAAATCATTTGAACTCCAAATCCAGTGAAACCAATTCCTAGATGCTTCAAAAATCATCCTTTGTTAAATGGGTGCTTTTGCTCATTTTTCAAAAATATATTTCTGTACACTTCTTGCAAAACCATAAACCCCTTGATTCCACCATATCAAACTGTTCAGAGATATCCATTCATCAAATCCCAATGAAACCACTTTGGTCATCCCTCATATGACCAGAGGTATCCTAAGAAAGTCCAACTCATATTTTTAGAGCACTTTTATTTCTGCCTTGTTGTGTTGCTTATTATGGTTGCTTTCGACGATAGTTGACGAAGTAGACGAAATGCTCGGAGATGGACCAGAGATATTTGAAGACCTCGAAGACTTTGTTAAAACAGGCAAGCAGCCCTTTGACCATGTCTATGAAACCTTTTTATGCATGTCATATAGCTCTTTATTATCGTTGCATCGAAATCATGATGAGATGGTGAACCACGTGGGTTGGTTGCCTCGGTTACTTCCTCGTTGATACTTGCATTGTGCATGGCCCTACCTTCTTATGAGGGTTATGCCGGTGGGAGTAGATAGGATGCTAAAGTAGATGCTACGCAAAAGGGACGGTATGTGCATGATGAAGGAGGCAAAGTATTTTCAAAGGACTTTTCAAAACCCGTCGGGTGCCACTTATGCCCGAGGGAGATGATGAGATGGGTAACCACTTGATGACGAAGTGGTGTACCGAGGAAAGTGTGTGTTGTTTTCAAAACGGATTGGTCGAAGTTGCGACCATTATTCCAACCTTACATGCGCAACCACTCTACCCTTATATGGGAAAGGGCATTATTGAGTACCTAGACCGATACTAGCTTGGGACCTGCATTACTAGTGACGGGAGAGTTGTTGGTGCGCTCTCTCGGGACGGGGTCGTGCCAGGTAGGGCGGCCATGACTGTTTTCACAGGGCACCGGACACACTATTGGTACCCCGTGCCAGTGGTATGTGATAATTATGGGAGCGAGGCTCCAAGAAAGTGTTATGTGAAATGTTGGGCACGGGGGTTACTGCCAATCGAGTGGACTCCATGTTAGTGTCGTCTAGGGAAAGGTAGTGATCGGGTGCTTACCCCGGGTACTTAAGGTATCGCGGGTCATGGATGACACGGAAGTTCCCCGGATCTTGTGGGTAAAGTGTGCAACCTCTGCAGAGTGTAAAACTATTCGAATAGCCGTGTCCACGGTCAAGGACAGTTGGGTAACCGCTCTTGGGCTACGTCCACTTGTTTACAAGCCAAGTGTGTGTGTTGATAAAAATGACTTGGGTCAAGTCAAGGGACTTGACATGGTTGAGATGGGTCGGTGCCCACTCTATTTATGTTTGATGGGTTGGTGCCCACTCTATTTACGTTGATGTCTGTAACCTGTCCTCATGGTTACTTGAACTCTCTTGATGCATGCCTTACAAAGTTGATGAACATGTAATTGCACTCAAAACTAGCTTTCTGCAAAATTTACCTATATCATGCATTGTTGTATCTTGAACCAAAACCTTGGGTTGCTTGCGAGTACATTCAAAGTACTCATTGGCTTGCCACTGGTTATTTTATTGGCCAGGCATGAAAGAACAGGATATGATGAGGAATACTTTGATGACGAACATGCGACCTAGGATGCTTCCCAGTCAGAATGCATGTAGGGTTAAGGCAGATGGCATGGGTCCAAGTTATCGACGAAGATTTCCGCTGCGATGTTATACTCAAGACTCGACCATAATGGTCCTACTTGTGTAATACGGTATGTTTGGATGTAAGACTCTTGTTCTTCAGCTTCTGTGTGTTCAGTGAGCATTGATCTCTGGGATCACTGTACACGTGCATTCGGTGATCACGACTTATTAGTCGGGGTCCCCACAGAGCTGGTATCAGAGCCATCCTGACTGTAGGAAGCCTTAGTTAGCATGGTCGTTAGTTAGGTAAAACTATTTCCAAAACAACTACTAGTTTTCAAAACTATCTATACCTCTCTTCCTTCTCGCTTTTTGAAAACTAAGGTATACTTTCCTTATTAATCTCTTCCCCTTCAAAACCTTTGGTCGCTAAAACCCTTATGCCCCTGACCACTGGATTCCTTGTAATCCTCGCGGATAATCTAGAAGAAAGATGCCTTGCCAGACATTCACCCACATCTCCTGAACACAAGATTGGCGACATCACAACAAGACGATACCAACAGAAGATACATCCTCGAGGAATGAGGACCTAAAGACCTAGGAGATGGTGACACCCTTGACACTGCCCCACGATGATGCAACCTTAGCCTACGATGATCAAGGCATAGAATATGCAAAATCATGATATACATCGCTAATAGAGTAACCCTGTCACTACCGTTGTTGTATCGGCAACCCCCGACGGATGAGAACCCAGCCATTTGGTCCGCCTCACCATAGTGAGCAGGAAAATGGTTCTCCACATCCCCCGCTCTTGGTGTCGATGTTGTCACCAACGTAACCGACATGGTGGACCTCTATTACGCCTTGATAATATCATTGCATAAAGGATTACCTACCTGGTACCATCGACGGCTTAGAAGACAAAAGGGGATCGTTGTGATTAAGAGGACAAGAGAAGATCAAGTCAATGCCAGACACGAGGAGCCACCTTCACCCCATCACCTCATCAGGAGAGAAGTTGTTGAAGATTCTTCAGGCTCAACCCAGATCGTTTCGTCGAACAACTACAAGAGACGTAGCAACACCTGAGGAAAACCCAGAAGACTGCACGAGGCACAAGGCATGACTACTGAGTCCGAGAACCCCTAGGGTAGGATGAGTCGTGTACCCCCTATGCGCAGTCGAGTCTGTATGATAGTTCGAATAGAACCATGACTGTGTGTTGCTTGTTTTTATTTGTTTGTGTTTTGATATAGGTCGCACTTTTGCCCTAGGCGACAAGTACGCGACTATATCACCTGCCTTATTTTGTTGTTTGTGTTTGGCCTTTTTGGCACTTGTTTGTTTGCACCTGCACTATAGAACCCCCTTTAGGCATCCCACCTCCTCTATGCTACTTTTCCCTCTCGTCTCTCTCTCTCTCCTCAACTAAAGACCAGCAAGACAAGATGCACCAAGGAATCTGCTTCGGCAACCAACTAGCAATGAAGACTTCTGTTGCAGCCTCCTCGACCAAGTGAAACCCCGTAGAATCATGTTTAACCCTCAAGACTAGAAACCCATTCCTAGACCCTTCGAGACTTCACGAGATACCCCAGCTCGAAACCTTAACCCTAAGCTTAACCTACGGAATCACAAGAGAACAAGTTAAGCTACAGTAAACCCTGCACAACACTGGGTTCATTATGGAACTAGTGGACATAGTGAACGAGCACATTATCATCCTAATATAGCACCAGAACTGACAATGCCATAGGAAGACCAGTTTGAGGATATAGGAATAGAGGACAAATGATTTGATGAGTTTATATCAATGACTTGAGGAATTATATGAGACTATTTGGTGGATTATGAGGCTTTGATGTTGGAAGATGAACTTGGTGGGATCATGAGTATAGATTAGCATAGCTTTCATTACCCCTGAGTAAATTGGATTTAGTAGGATAATTGTGTTCGCAAGCTGGAATTCTTGGAAGTATAAGGATTTGACTTAGCCAGGGGATATTGATAGGAGATAGTTGATATTACGACAATGACTTGGGGGAAAGTGTGGAAACTCTCGTTGGACACCAGATTTGGATTTAAATAGGTGATCCTAGTTGAGTATAGATGCTGAGTAGTCTACATGGTTCGGAGTAAATTGGAATTAGGCTGATAATCTTGATCGTGATACCATGTTTCTCAGTGGACAATAAAGTAGGAGAGTTGGATTAATTGTCGGAGTTGATATAAACTTGACCTTGGAGGTTACTTGACCATGATAATGGAAATTGGTGGACTGACTATAGTAGAGATAGCCTTTTCAAGTATCTGGGGATTATAGGAACCTTAGGAGATCATGTGGACCACCTTAACCGTTGGATTTGTAGAATTAAATGGATTATGTAGTGATTGATGGAAGTTAATGGGCTGTTGGAGTTGATTCATAGGAAGGAAACAAGATCTTGGAGTGGCTTACGACGTGTTTCCTTAGGAAAGAGATGCACTACCTTGGACCTTGGAAGAATGGGCTGAGCACTTGGATTGTCATGTTTAATTCGAGCTTAGCAGCTTGTATGCTCTACCCTTGGATTTTTACATAGGGATAGCCATACATATGATTTTTGGGGATAGTAGGCTTGTATAATTTTGTTAGACCTCCTCTCGAGAGTCATGACCTATACGGAATGATACTATCAGTGATATGAGGTGATTTGTTTAAAGGACTAGGTAGAACAATTGGCATCTCAGAAACTGTGTTCAAGGACGGGATGATAAACATTCACTCGCACACTAGAATCCTTGAAACCCTTACGCCCTACCAAGCCACAACACAGTCAGATCCTAACCTTGGGCTTTGGCTCTAGATCGATAAGACCTTGGCCAATACTCAACCGTAACCATCCCCATTGCCTCAGCCCACTTTACGTACCCCATAGACTTCATGGAGTGCCTAGACAAGATGGTTTTCATCATCATTTGATGACATTCTCGTCTTCTCGAAGACGGAAGAAGAGCATGAGCGACACTTGAGGATGGTCCTAGACAAGCTTCGAGAGCACCAACTATATGCCAAGTTCAGCAAGTGTGAATTTTGGCTGCGTGAAGTTGGATTCTTGGGTCATGTTTTAACTGAAGAAGGATTGTCAGTCGATCCCGCTAAGATTGAAGCCGTGACTGAATGGCAATCCCCAAGCAATGAGAAGGAAGTCAGAAGCTTCCTCGGACTCGCAGGATATTACCGCAAGTTCGTTGAAGGATTCTCAAGCATTGCCCCACCCATGACTCAGCTCTTGAAGAAGGACAAGAAGTTTGAATGGACGCCGAAGTGCGAAGAGAGCTTCCAGGAGCCGAAGAAGAGATCGACCACGCCCGAGCTACTGCCACACCGGATATACACAAGGAGTTTGTGATATATTGTGATGCGTCAAAAACCGGACTGGGAGGTGTTCTGATGCAAGAAGGCAGAGTCGTAGCCTACCTTTCAAGGCAACTACGGCCTCATGAAGAGAACTATGCTACTCATGACCTTGAGCTAGCAGAAGTGGTTCATGCCCTGAAGACATGGCGACATTACCTCTTAGGGAAGCGATGTGAGATATACACGATCACAAAAGTCTCAAGTATATTTTCACTCAAAGGAATTGAACACGAGGCAAAGAAGATGGCTAGAGTTGATCAAAGATTATGACCTCAGTGTTCAACACCACCCTGGGAAGGCTAATGTGGTAGCAGATGCATTAAGCAGAAAGGCTTGTTCCTTGAATGCTATGCTTAAGGACAAGCTACCCCCCTTGTATGAAGAACTTGGAAGCTTCGGGTTGGGCTGGTTGCACCAGATTCTTAGCTAACCTTGAAGTCAAGCCGACCCTGATGGATGAGGTTAAAGAAGCTCAGACGGGACACGAGAGTATTGAAGGCATCAAGAGGAAGATCAAGGCGGGCAAAGCCCCAAGTTTCACAGAAGATGAGCAAGGAGTCGTGTGGTTTGGGAATCGCATTTGCATACCCAACAAGATTGAGCACAAGAATCTGATCTTGCAAGAAGCTCACGACACCCCATATTCCATCCATCCTGAAGGAACAAAGATGTATCAAGACCTGAAGGAAAGATTCTGGTGGCACGGGATGAAAAGGGAGATTGCCACCTATGTTGCAAAGTGTGACGTATGCCAGAGAGTCAAAGCTGAACATCGGCGACCATTGGATTGTTGCAACCCCTCAAGGTGCCTGAATGGAAGTGGGACAAAGTCGGGATGGACTTCATCACCGGTTTACCTAGGTCAAGCAAGAGACATGACTCCATATGGGTCATTGTTGACCATTTGACCAAGGTGGCCCACTTCATTCCGGTCAAGACGACCTACAAGGGGAACCAGTTGGCCAGTCTCTACATCAACCGAATCGTGAGCCTTCATGGTGTTCCCAAGGAGATTGTGTCAGATCGAGGAACCCAGTTTACCTCAAGGTTCTGGAAGAAGTTCCAGGAGGCCATGGAGACCAAGTTGTCCTTCAGCACTGCCTTCCACCCACAGACCGGAGGTCAGACAGAACGAGGGAATTAGATACTCGAAGACATGCTCCGAGCATGTGTCTTAGCATATGGAGCTAAGTGGGAAGATTGCCTCCCTTTCGCCGAGTTCTCTTACAACAACAGTTATCAGTCAAGCCTTCAGATGGCACCATTTGAAGTGTTATACGGACGGAAGTGCCGCACACCCCTCAATTGGTCAGAGACCGGAGAAGGACTTGTAGTTGGGCCTGATATCCTTCGTGAAGCAGAAGAGCAAGTCCAGCTTGTCAGAGGGCGTTTGAAGACTGCCAAGTCAAGACAGAAGAGCTACGCTGACTCACGTCGTAGAGACATGAACTTCCGAGTTGGAGACCATGTCTATCTCCGGGTCACACCTCTCAAGGGAACCTAGCGATTCCATGTTAAGGGGAAGCTTGCACCAAGATACATCGGCCCCTTCAAGATCACTGAACGACGAGGAGAAGTGGCTTACTAGTTGGAACTTCCACCTGAACTATCTGATGTGCACAACGTGTTCCACGCGTCACAACTCTAGAAGTGTCTCCAAGTTCCAGACAAGCCTGATCCTTACAAGGACGTCAATCACCAAGCCATTGACCTTCAGCCTGATTTAACTTACCATGAGAGGCCCATCTGCATTCTGGATGAGGCTGAGCGACACACTCGAAGCCGCACCATCAAGTACTTCAAGGTCCAATGGAGCACCATTCAGAAGCAGAAGCAGTATGAGGACGTGAAGACTACCCCAAATCCAAGTTTCCATACTCCTTTCCGCGCTAGTCTGGGAATCTCGGGGACGAGATTCTTGTAACGGGGGTAGGTCTGTCACACCCTGATTTTCATGCCACAACACTTAAGTCAATAAATCATGCTAAAATGTGGTTTGACAAAAACTTTTGAGTGTTTTGCCTTTGCTTTGATTGAATGGTTGACTGTTGTTTGCAAGTGCTCTAAAAAAGTCAAATAAATCCTCCAACTCCTATACTTCATCTCCTTGCTCCAAACTCTTGAACCAATGATCATGCCCTGTGTATAGGACATAAAAGTATTTTCTTACAAAAATAATTTGGCCAAATAGTATTTTCAAAAAATAGTTTTTCAAAACCCCCTGAATTGAGGTTTGCACTGCAAGTACTTAATTAAGGGCAGTAAAAATCTTTCTAAAAATATATTTGACTCCTATTAGATATAGGATACCCAGAAACCACAAAAATATAATTTTAAAAGTTATTTTCCTATTTTATTTGAAAGCTTTTTCTTAAGGCCAGAAATGGTCTTTAATAGGGAAAAATTATTTTATTGCTTCAAAATATTTGACAAAATTTAGGGAAACTCATAGGACATATATTGTCCATATATAAGAGTTTCAACACATGGTCATGTTCTAAATATTGGTCAAATCCCTCAAAAACCCTTTTTGGATATTTCAAGCTTTTGAAATATTTACAAAGGAAATATTCTCCAAAAATTCCAAGAAAATTCTATCATGTCACATATGACATGGTGATCTTGCCAAGTCTCATGTCTTGGAGAACAAGATAACATCATCAAATCCCCTCAAAACCACTTCTGTCCTTTTTCAAGTTTGAATAGCTTTGCACTGTCAAACATGTCCAAATGCTCTCAAACTTAGTGCACATTCTCAAATGGTGTAATAATGCATCTAGACCAAATGGCACAAGTTGGAGAGAATTTTATCTTGACCAAAGTACCCCAAAACCCTCTCTGGCCAGATTCAAATTTGAAAAACTCTACATTACCAACTTTCTCTCCTTGATTCCAACTTTTGTGAGAATGATCACATGACCAAATGAGGCCACTACACCAAGTGGTGCATCAAGGAGAATAGATTTGCATGGCTAAATCTTGGAAAGCCCATTTCTGTTGATTTCTAGGGTTTACCAAAGTTGCATTATCAACTTGCTCCAAATGAACTCCAAATTGGTGGAAGGCCCTAGTAATGTGTGTCATTTCACCCTGTGGAGCCTCATGACAAATGGAAGTCATCTTATTGCCTAAACCAACATCAAACACCTTCTGACAGAAACATAAAATACTTGTTTTAGCCATTTCCACACATCTCCATGAGCTGAGCTTTTTCCCACAGCCTCATATGGTCCTCCTCTACCTCCTGCATCTTTCCCTGCCCGAGAAGCCATGATGAAGGGGGTGAAAACTCCATTTTTCTACTCTGGACAGTAGCATTTCCATTCCCCTTCAACTCCCTCTTCCCTCCAGTGGATCCCCAGGGCATCCAATGCTATTTCCGCATTGTTTACTCCCCCTTTCAGCTGCCAGACACAAGTGGACACGTGGGTGCGCGCAAAAAGCCGCGGGTGCCGGCCATTTGCATGCTCTGGAGCGCCTGGCAGGGCGTTCGACTGTTGACGCCGCGTCCCCCGACCACCTAGGGCCTCCCCCGCGCGCCTGCCGATGTGCCTCGGCGTCCGCAACACGCTACGCGGTCAGCCCCCTCCTCTCTCCTCCTCCCCGCGCCTCTGCGCTAGCAAACAGAGGCCGCCCGAGCGCGCCAATGGTGCGGCTCACACGCGCGGCACCCTGGCCCATCCCCGCTCCTCCTCTCCCCTCCTCTCGCCCTAGAACAACCCCACGAACACCCCAGACACGCTCACACAAGCCCCCGTGGCCTCTAGTGACGGCTACGGCCTCGCCAGCGCACGGTCCCGCGGTGCACCTCGCCCCCTCCTATTTAAGGCCACCCTCGAGCCCTCTCTGGCCTCCTTTCGCCCTCTCTCACTCCCAGTGACCCCCCGGACCAACTCACTCCTCTCGCGCCCTCCTGCTCCCTCCATGGCCGGAGTGCCGCCGTCGGGCTCCGCCTAAATTCCGGCTATCTCGAGCCTCTCCTCTCTCCCTAGCCACTCCAGTGCCCCCTCACCACCACCACCGACTCGCCCCGCACTTCATCCCCTCATCCTCGTGCCTTCCTCGCCGTGCCGAACCCCGCCATCGCCTGTTCCTGCCGCGGCCGAGGCCTCGCTTCCTTCTGGCGCTCCTCGGCGGCCCTGGTCCCAGTGGGTGCGGCCCATCCTCCCGAGCTCGCCGGAGTCCGGGCGGTCGCCGGAGGTGGCTGGAGCCACCAGAACGGGCGCCGGCAAGCGCTCGGCCCCGCCTCCTCTGCCTCCTCTGTCGCGGGCGGGAGGAGGGCGACGACCCTGCGGGTGGACCCCGCAGGTCACTGACCGGCCAGCGGGCCCCTCCCATTTAAGTGGAAGCATACCAGCCTCTTCCCGCTTCCCTGCCAAGGCGCCTGACCGAATACGCCGATGTCGCCTCAAACTCAGCAAGCAGCTGAGCACTGGGTTGCCCATCGCTATCCTTCGCTGGTCTTGCAGGATAAGGGTAATGCCTTATATCTCTTTTTATTCTTTTCTAGTGAGATTCAAAAATCCATAAACAATTCAAATGGACTCCAAATTTGATGATTCAAATTTCTAGTAGCTCCTAAAATCATTCCCTATCACATGGTGCTATTTTCACATTTTTCCAGAATCATTTCCTTCACAAATATTTATCAAATCCCATTTTTCCATTTCTGTGATGAACTTTAGAAAATCACAGAGAGCTCAAGATTGATCCAAATGCCATGATTCAAATTCCTAGATGCATCTAAGTTCAAAACTTAGTTTTTGAACATTTTTACTAATACTTTCTATATAACCTCAACTAATGGTCTATTTCTTCATATATAGCCAACTTTGCAAATTCATAGAGAAATCATTTGAACTCCAAATCCAGTGAAACCAATTCCTAGATGCTTCAAAAATCATCCTTTGTTAAATGGGTGCCTTTGCTCATTTTTCAAAAATATATTTCTGTACACTTCTTGCAAAACCATAAACCCCTTGATTCCACCATATCAAACTGTTCAGAGATATCCATTCATCAAATCCCAATGAAACCACTTTGGTCATCCCTCATATGACCAGAGGTATCCTAAGAAAGTCCAACTCATATTTTTTGAGCACTTTTATTTTCTGCCTTGTTGTGTTGCTTATTATGGTTGCTTTCGACGATAGTTGACGAAGTAGACGAAATGCTCGGAGATGGACCAGAGATATTTGACGACCTCGAAGACTTTGTTAAAACAGGCAAGCAGCCCTTTGACCATGTCTATGAAACCTTTTTATGCATGTCATATAGCTCTTTATTATCGTTGCATCGAAATCATGATGAGATGGTGAACCACGTGGGTTGGTTGCCTCGGTTACTTCCTCGTTGATACTTGCATTGTGCATGGCCCTACCTTCTTATGAGGGTTATGCCGGTGGGAGTAGATAGGATGCTAAAGTAGATGCTACGCAAAAAGGGACGGGTATGTGCATGATGAAGGAGGCAAAGTATTTTCAAAGGACTTTTCGAAAACCCCGTCGGGTGCCACTTATGCCCGAGGGAGATGATGAGATGGGTAACCACTTGATGACGAAGTGGTGTACCGAGGAAAGTGTGTGTTGTTTTCAAAACGGATTGGTCGGGTTATACCATTATTCCAACCTTACATGCACAACCACTCTACCCTTATATGGGAAAGGGCATTATTGAGTACCTAGACCGATACTAGCTTGGGGCCTGCATTACTAGTGACGGGAGAGTTGTTGGTGCGCTCTCTCGGGATGGGGTCGTGCCAGGTAGGGCGGCCATGACTGTTTTCACAGGGCACCAAACACACCGTTGGTACCCCGTGCCAGTGGTATGTGATAATTATGGGAGCGAGGCTCCAAGAAAGTGTTATGTGAAATGTTGGGCACGGGGGTTACTACCAATCGAGTGGACTCCATGTTAGTGTCGTCTAGGGAAAGGTAGTGATCGGGTGCTTACCCCGGGTACTTAAGGTATCGCGGGTCATGGATGACACGGAAGTTCCCCGGATCTTGTGGGTAAAGTGTGCAACCTCTACAGAGTGTAAAACTATTCGAATAGCCGTGTCCACGGTCAATGACAGTTGGGTAACCGCTCTTGGGCTATGTCCACTTGTTTACAAGCCAAGTATGTGTGTTGATAAAAATGACTTGGGTCAAGTCAAGGGACTTGACATGGTTGAGATGGGTCGGTGCCCACTCTATTTATGTTTGATGGGTTGGTGCCCACTCTATTTACGTTGATGTCTGTAACCTGTCCTCATGGTTACTTGAACTCTCTTGATGCATGCCTTACAAAGTTGATGAACATGTCATTGCACTCAAAACTAGCTTTCTGCAAAATTTACCTATATCATGCATTGTTGTATCTTGAACCAAAACCTTGGGTTGCTTGCGAGTACATTCAAAGTACTCATTGGCTTGCCACTGGTTATTTTATTGGCCAGGCATGAAAGAACATGATATGATGAGGAATACTTTGATGACGAACATGCGAGCTAGGACGCTTCCCAGTCAGAATGCCTGTAGGGTTAAGGCAGATGGCATGGGTCCAAGTTATCGACAAAGATTTCCACTGCGATTTTATACTCAAGACTCGACCATAATGGTCCTACTTGTGTAATACGGTATGTTTGGATGTAAGACTCTTGTTATTCAGCTTCTGTGTGTTCAGTGAGCATTGATCTCTGGGATCACTGTACACGTGCATTCAGTGATCACGACTTATGAGTCGGGATCCCCACAGCGCGCCCTCCTGTCTCCTGGCCGCCTCGAAAGCTTCTTGACTTGCACTCCAAGTTCTCCGGATCACGTTCGTTCCAAAAATCACGCTCCCGAAGCCGTTTGGACTCCGTTTGATATTCCTTTTCTTCAAAATACTGAAATAGGCAAAAACACAACAATACGGGCTGGGCCTCTGGTTAGTAGGTTAGTCCCAAAAATGATATAAATGTGTAAAATAAAGCCCATAAACATCCAAAAGGGGTAATATAATAGCATGGAACAATAAAAAATTATAAATACATAGGAGACGTATCACCCCCTGGGCACGCCCCTACCTTGTGGGCCACTTGGCAGGCCCCCGATGCCCATCTTCTGCTATATGGTGTGTTTTGAGCTGGAAAAAATCAGAAGGAAGCTTTCGGCACGAAGCGCCACCGTCTTGAGGCAGAACCTAGGCAGAACCAATCTAGGGCTTCGGCGGAGCTGTTCTGCCGAGGAAACTTCCCTACGGGAGGGGGAAATCGAAGCCATCGTCATCACCAACGATCCTCTCATCGAGAGGGGGTCAATCTCAATCAACATCTTCAACAGCACCATCTTCTCTCCAAACCCTAGTTCATCTCTTGTATTCGATCTCTGTCTTAGAACCTCAGATTGGTACATGTGGGTTGCTAGTAGTGTTAATTACTCCTTGTAGTTGATGCTAGTTGGTTTATTCAATGGAAGATCATATGTTCAGATCCTGAATGTTAATTAATACTCCTCTGATTATGGACATGAATATGCTTCATGAGTAATTACGTTTGTTCCTGAGGACATGGGAGAAGTCTTGTTATAAGTAATCATGTGAATTTGGTATTCGTTTGATATTTTGATGAGATGTATGTTGTCTCTCCTCTAGTGGTGTTATGTGAATGTTGACTACATGACACTTCACCATTGTGTGGGCTCCCGGAAGGCATTTGGAGGTAATAAGTAGATGATGGGTTGCTAGAGTGACAGAAGCTTAAACCCTAGTTTATGTGTTGCTTCGTAAGGGGCTAATTTGGATCCATGTATTTCATGCTATGGTTAGGTTTACTTTAATTCTTTTGTAGTTGCGGATGCTTGCGATAGGGGTTAATCATAAGTGGGAGGCTTGTCCAAGCAAGGGCAGCACCCAAGCACCGGTCCACCCACATATCAAATTATCAAAGTAACGAACATGAATCATATGAGCATGATGAAAACTAACTTGACAGTAATTCCCACGTGTCCTCGTGAGCGCTTTGCTTTATATAAGAGTTTATCCAGGCTTGTTGAGGGAGTCCTGGATTAGGGGGTCCTCGGACAACCGGACTATATACTTTGGCCGGACTGTTGGACTATGAAGATACAAGATAGAAGACCTCTATCCCGTGTCCGGGAGGGACTCTCCTTTGCGTGGAAGGCAAGCTTGGCAATTCGGATATGTAGATCTCCTTCTCTGTAACCGACTCTGTGTAACTCTAGCCCCCTCTGGTGTCTATATAAACCGGAGGGTTTAGTCCGTAGGACAACAACAATCATAATCATAGGCTAGCCTCTAGGGTTTAGTCTCTACGATCTCGTGGTAGATCAACTCTTGTAATACTCATATCATCAAGATCAATCTAGCAGGAAGTAGGGTATTAACTCCATCGAGAGGGCCCGAACCTGGGTAAACATTGTGTCCCCCGCCTCCTGTTACCATTAGCCTTAGAAGCACGGTTCGGGACCCCCTGCCCGAGATCCGCTGGTTTTGACACCGACACTTGTCCTTTGCTACAAAAAGGATTGGGCCACCTTGCTGCACCTTGTTTACTTTTGTTACTTGTTACCCATTATGAATTATCTCATCATATAACTATCTGTCACCGATAATTCCAGTGCTTGCAGAGAAGACCTTGCTGAAAACCGCTTGTCATTTCCTTCTGCTCCTCGTTGGGTTCGACACTCTTACTTATTGAAAGGGCTATGATAAATCCCCTATACTTGTGGGTCATCAATGACCCGCTGGTTTTTTTGTCTTGGCAAGGGTTCTGAGTCGGAGGAGATTATGTTACCTCTGTTGTGTCCGCATGGCTGGCCTCCGCATCATCCTGATATGAATCAGCATCAATAAGTTGCATGAAAAGAAAGCCAAGAGAATCGAGTTCTACCTCCGACTCATTGTCAAGGGCGAATAAATCTTCAGCATTCCGTTTCTTTCCTTTGGCCTTTTTGGAAGCCTGGGACTTTCCTTTGGTCTTCTCGATAACCGACTTATCTTGCAGTTTTTTCTTCCAGAAGGAAGAGTTCGCCTGAGAAGCATACATTATGGTAAGAGGATATATAGTTTATGAGAAATTGATAAGTGAGGTTAAGGCTAGTTTCAAATACTTACATCTAGGGTCGGGTTAAGTGCGTAGAAAGGATTCAATCCTGCTTTACTGCAGTCTTCCAAGGTCTCCCCGAGCAATGTTTTTCATCTCGTTGATTTGCTGGTCATCCAAATGTACTTGGTTGTACCGTTGCGGGCCTTTCACATCGCATGTGTACTGGCACATTAAGCCGGCACGTCGGCTTAAACGTAAAATCAGCCAGGCGACCCAGAAGCGGACCAAGTCAAATCCAGTTAGGCCATTAGCCAGTAAATCCCTTATTTTTGAGAATATAGGGCCATACTTGGCCCGTTCGGCGGCAGAGATCCGATCAGGAGTTCATGTCTGGGGCTAAGCCGGTAAGAGCAGAAACCCGATAGGGGATTTTCACCAGCTGGGGAAGTGTCTTGGCAGTAGAACCACGTGTAGTTCCAGTCTTTGGGATGGTTGGGCAGTGCGCCTGCAGGGAAAATGATGTCTCTACGTCTCTGAATAGAGATCCCGCAAAGTTCAAGACTTGGGCCATCTGGCATTTTCGTTTGACGGTTGAGATAAAAATACTCTCTGAATAGATCAACCTCAGGCTACATTTGAAGGTATACTTAATAGAAGACTTGGAAATTGCAGATGTTGGATACAGAATTCGGCCCAATATCTTGAGGATGTAGCTTGTAGAAATGCAAACATCCCGGAAGAGTTTTGACCCAGGCGGCAAAAAACCACGGAGGAGGTGATTAGAAAAAACTATGACTTCGCCATCGTAGCCTCTGAGCCTGGAGCTCGCCAGGGGATATCATCCTTGGCTGCTAAGACTCCCATGGTGACATGCTCTTGGAGAGAAAGCTCAATCACCCTAGAAGCAACCCAATCGGAGGAGGTGGGGGTCTTAGTCATTACTGATGGAGTAAGAGTTATGGCCTGGGAACAAAAGTACGGTGGGTTAACATCATGATGATAAACCGCCTGTCGGATTTCGGGTTCCGGCAGACCCTTGAGGTTCGAACACTGGGGTGCACGCGGAGATCACACCCTCAGCCTACCCATGTTTCACCGCCTCGCTAGGATCTAAACTACATGAAGAACAACACTAGGGACACAAGATTTATATCGGTTCGAGCCACCATTGTGGTGTAATACCCTACCCAGCCAGTGGTGTGTGGATTGCCTCTGGGGCTGATGAAGGATAGTACAAGGGAAGAACAGCCTCGCGAGGGTCTGTTTTTGGCTGAGACGATGAACTGCTAGGGGAGTTCAGTCTCCTCTCTCTCTCTCTCTCTCTGTGTGTGTCTTGGGTGTGGATCCAATCTGATCTAGCTGCCCTACCCTGTGGGTGGCTAGTCCTATTTATAGGCGAAGGCCCCGGGCCTCTTCCCAAATATTGAGCGGGAAGGGCGCCAACAGTTGGCAATTTTGAAGGGGAACATCTAGTACACTTATCCTGACTAAAGTTGGTCCTCGACTGCCAAAAGACCCTGATGATGACGCTGGCTTGGGCTCCACGATGACCTCCGCTCGCCATCCCGCTGGTCTTGGTCTTGTTGCCTTCAAACGGTTGCTTTTGCTTGATACCCTTGCTCGCGCTTGCCCCTTTGCACCAAAGGGGAAACAAGGACTCTGCGCGGCAGGCGCTGCTGGCGGCGCGCTACCGCGCTTTGGTCGTCATGGCTAGCGCCACGGGCACCTCGTGAGGTACCCGCTTTGATCTCTTCGCCTCCTCGCGAGCCACCTGACGAGGCCGTGCCTGAGGAAGCCTCCTATTGTCCGCCCCGCGAGGCTTGGCCCCTCGCGAGGGTCTTGAGCATGTGTTGATGAAGATGGGCCGTACTGGGCCACTCCTTGAGCCATGTCGAGGTCAGCAGCGAGCAAGTCTGGTACCCTATTCCCGTAACGCCGACAAGAGGCCCCGGCCCAAGGCGCGCTTGGACTTGGCTTAGCAGAGAAGCAAAGAGGTAAGTGCAAAGAGTCGCGGGCCCCAATAGCCTGCGGCCTTGGGCGCCGCATTGCGGTTGATTGGACGTGGGCGTCTTGGCTCCCCCACAACGCCTCGGCAACTGCACAATTTGACAAGTCCCTGCATGCAAAACGAGTCATGTGATCGTGGAGGTCGACGGTTCGCCTCCCTCGGCTATATGTATGGAACGGCGCGAGCCCTTCCAATCCATCTCTTCCCGCTACTCTTCACCTTCCTCTTCGTCCTTGCTCCTCCCTTCGCCAATGGCACCGATCCGTCGGTTTTCTGCCGAAGAGAAAGGGAAGGCCCCCCGAGAGAGTCCTGTCCCGCTTCCTCCGAAGAAACAGCTCGTCCCTTGCCACGGGGAAGGAGGTGCTTGGCAGGAGGTGTCGAGGCCATGGTTCGAGCGGCCACTGTCGGGATTCCCACTGCCCTTGTACGCCCGGATCGAGGGCCCTGAAGATGCTGGTGCCGAGCAACACCGCCAGAGGCGCCGCCGCCGCCGGCAGATCACGGCAGTGCGTGTCATTCCTCCTGGGGTTCATGCCATGGGCTTTGCTCGCGAGCTCGTGCTTCACGCCGCCATGCCTCCTCGGTCTTGGATTCGCCTCCCTCCTTCCTTCGCCTTCGAGATCTCGCCGCGGGGGCCTATCGAGCTTTGGCTGCAGCATGCTGGCTGTAGTGCCCCCACGACCGAAGCGGAGGTCGAGGTCGTCGCTCCGGGCAGGGTCTACCTGACCCGTGGCTGGGGCGAGATCGCCCGGGTCGGAAGGACGGGTGGTGCCCTCGCAATCCACCTTGAGTACGATGGCGCCTCCCTGATGTTCTTCAAGGTCTTCGACGTGGAGGGGCGCCGGCTGGAGTGTTGCCCTGAGAAAGGCGGTCGGGATCCTGCCGCGGTGAGGACTAGGCTCATCAACCGCTTCCCCAGCAGCTCCTCAGGCAGCGGAGGTGTCGGAGGATCCAGCGACTCCGCCGAGCTCCTCGCGACCCTGGAGACGAGCGACGGCAGCTACGAGCCCCCGAGCTTGCGTCGCTCCCGGAGCAGGGCGGGCTCGTCGGGCCGCCGTCGCCACTGATCTGTATGGGGTTGGCGCTGGTGGCTGACGGCCCACTGTTCATGATGGCGTATCTTGCGGCGGCGCGCGTAGTTAGCACTCCTTAGGATCTACTCCTTTCGTTTCCTGCAAGGAATCGAAGAACACACCCCGCAGGCGTTTGTAAGGTGCTTGTAGTTCCGTCTGTTAATATGATCCTTATCACGAAGTGGTGAGGGGTGCTTGTCCCGTCTTAGCTTAGTTCCTCCTTTCGAACCTCGCAAGGACTTCACGCTCATACCGACAGTACCGTCCCAAGGCAAGCTTCACCGTCGCCGGTATGCTGTGTCGCGATGCCGTGGTCAAGGCCAGGAGGTGAGCGGCCCGGGGTCCAGTAAGAGCCCCTGAGTCGCGATGCTCAGGAGGTCCCCTTTAGCGCTCAAGCAGCCATCGCTTAGTGAGAAAGGAGTGTGACGTCGCTAAAAACGGGACTGCATTAGGTGCGAGGTCTGCGCTGTGACAGCTAGTGATTCCGGAGGATGACTTATCTTGGAGGTTAGGAACCACTCCTTGTCGTGGCGTCGGGCCCGCGCGTTGGCTTCCGAGGAGTTGCCTGGCGAGGTCCCCCACGTGCCTCCTCCCTCTCGTCTTTGCTCCCCTTTGTGCTCTACGTCCTCAGGTCCCGGCCCTCAAGCGGGGCTCAGCCGTCGCTGGTATGCCAGGTCGCGATGCCGTGGACAAGGCCAGATGGTGAGGGCTGGAGAGCCGGTAAGAGCCCATGAGTCGCGATGCTCAGGTACCCCCCCTTTAACGTGCAAGCAGTTCGCGCGGACGAGAGCGAAGGAGACGCCACGGAGGCCCCGCCGGGCGCTGCTCCTTAAAACGATCCTGCGAGTTCATCATGAGAAAAACGGGGGTTTGCCGTTGCAACTGCCAGCCAGCTGTTGGTTGCTCTAGGAGGGTGACGAGGCACTGAAGGCTTGGTGAGGTGGCGCCCTGCGGGGTTGCCGCGGCCAAAGCTCAGCCGTCCAGGTTTATCGACGTTGCAGGGACGGACCCAGGCACAAGCGTCGTGTCGTGAGAGAGCAGCTCCATCAGTTGGTGTCAATTGAGCGGGCGATTAGGTCGAGCACATTAGTCATGAAGGAGCAAATTCATTTAGATAGGCGCAGAAAGAAATGATCGCCGCTGGGTCGGACCCAAGCGTCCTTGGGGATGATGCAGCCCGAGGGGCGCCCCCAATAAAGTAAGCTGAAAACATGAACTAAAGGGGATACACGCCGCAGGGACGGACCCACGCGGCCCGGAAATGATGCAGCCTCGGGGCGCCCCACCTGAAAATGAAACTCAAGGATGTCACCGATGATGTCAAGATGGAGGGATGCTGCAGTGGCGGACGACGCGCGCCGCGGGAGACGATCTTCATGAGCCCCCAGGCCCAGGGGCCTCGGGAGGCTCCGGGGGCACTGGGGTCTCCTCGTGAACCATCTCCATCTCCACCAGGACTGCGGAATGCCTGACCGCCTGAGCCTCCAAGATGCTCCTCATGAGGCGCTGACGCACAGCAGCCGCGTTCGGCAGGCTGTGAGGCATGCGAACATAGCTGTGAGGTGGGCCTTCGCAGCGCCCCACGCGTGAGGGCCAGAGGCGCTCCTGAGAGGCGGCCCGGTTGAGTCCTGGTATGTCGATGCAGACGCGCAGCCCACCATCCTCGACTGGATGGGGAGCTACGGCGGGCAGGCGGCGGCTGCCACTCATGACTCTTGACTCCTGCAACTCCTGAATGATCTCGCTGATGAATTCCTGAGGTTTTGGTCCTCCTTGCCTTGCTTACTCCTGAGGGAAACGTGCGTTGAAGCACGCCTCCAAGTGGCGCCCGAGCGCCTCCCTCGTAATCTTAGGAAAGTCGATGGCCCTCCAGTGTTGGAAATATGCCCTAGAGGCAATAATAAAATGGTTATTATTATATTTCTTTGTTCATGATAATTGTCTATTGTTCATGCTATAATTGTATTATCCGGAAATCGTAATACATGTGTGAATACATAGACCATAACAAGTCCCTAGTGAGCCTCTAGTTGACTAGCTCGTTGATCAACAGATAGTCATGGTTTCCTGACTATGGACATTGGATGTCATTGATAACGGGATCACATCATTAGGAGAATGATGTGATGGACAAGACCCAATCATAAGCATAGCACAAAGATCGTAGTTCGCTTCGCTAGAGCTTTTCCAAATGTCAAGCATCATTTCCTTAGACCATGAGATTGTGCAACTCCGGATACCGTAGGAGTGCTTTGGTGTGCCAAACGTCACAACGTAATCGGGTGACTATAAAGGTGCACTACAGGTATCTCCGAAAGTGTCTGTTGGGTTGGCACGAATCGAGACGGGATTTGTCACTCCGTATGATGGAGAGGTATCTCGGGCCCACTCGGTAATGCATCATCATAATGAGCTCAATGTGACCAAGTGTCCGTCACGGATCATGCATTACGGTGCGAGTAAAGTGACTTGCCGTGAACGAGATTGAACGAGGTATTGGGATACCGACAATCGAAGTCTCGCAAGTAACGCATCGGGTTGACAAAGGGAATTGTATACAGGATTGATTGAATCCTCGACATCGTGGTTCATCCGATGAGATCATCGAGGAGCATGTGGGAGCCAACATGGGTATCCAGATCCCGCTGTTGGTTATTGACCGGAGAGGCATCTTGGTCATGTCTGCATGTCTCCCGAACCCGTAGGGTCTACATACTTAAGGTTCGGTGACACTAGGGTTGTAGAGATATGAGTATGCAGTAACCGGAAAGTTGTTCGGAGTCCCGGATGAGATCCCGGACGTCACAAGGAGTTCCGGAATGGTCCGGAGGTGAAGAATTATATATAGGAAGTCAGGTTTCGGCCATCGGGAGAGTTTCGGGGTCACGGATTGTACCGACCACCTAAGGGTCCCGGGGGTCCACCGGTGGGGCCACCTATCCCGGATGGCCCCATGGGCTGAAGTGGAGGGGAACCAGCCCCGGTGGGCTGGTGCGCCATCTTGCCCTCTCGCCTAGGGTTGGAAACCCTAGGGGGGGCGCCCACCGGCTTGGGGGCAAGTTTCCCCTGCCGCCGCCTTGGAGATTGCATCTCCTAGGGCCGGCGCCTCAGGGCCTATATAAAGAGGGGGGAGGGAGGGCAGCCGAACCCCAAGTCTTGGCGCCTCCCTCTCCCCTGCTACACCTCTCCCTCTCGCAGAAGCTTGGCGAAGCCCTGCCGTGATCGTGCTGCATCCACCACCACGCCGTCGTGCTGCTAGATCTTCATCAACCTCTCCTTCCCCCTTGCTGGATCAAGAAGGAGGAGACGTCCTCCCAACCGTACGTGTGTTGAACATGGAGGTGTCGTCCGTTCGGCGCTAGGATCTTTGGTGATTTGGATCACGACGAGTACGACTCCCTCAACCCCGTTCTCCTGAACGCTTCCGCACGCGGTCTACAAGGGTATGTAGATGCACTCCCCTCTCTCGTTTCTAGACGACTCCATAGATTGATCTTGGTGAACGTAGTAAAAATTTAATTTTATGCAACATTCCCCAACAGTGGCATCATGAGCTAGGTCTATGCGTAGTTACTATGCACGAGTAGAATACAAAGCAGTTGTGGGCGTAGATGTTGCCAATTTTTCTTGCCACTGCTAGTCTTATCTTGCTTCAGCGGCATCGTGGGGTGAAGCGGCCCGGACCGACCTTACACGTACGCTTACGTGAGACAGGTTCCACCGACTGACATGCACTAGTTGCATAAGGTGGCTTGCGGGTGTCTGTCTCTCCCACTTTAGTTGGGGCGGATTCGATGAAAAGGGTCCTTATGAAGGGTAAATAGAGATTGGCATATCACGTTGTGGTTTTACGTAGGTAAGAAATGTTCTTGCTAGAACACCTATAGAAGCCACATAAAACTTGCAACAACATTAGAGGACGTCTAACTTGTTTTTGCAGCAAGTGTTTTGTGATGTGATATGGGCAAAGATGTGATGAATGATATATGTGATGTATGAGATGATCATGTTCTTGTAATAGGAATCACGACTTGCATGTCGATGAGTATGACAAACGGCAGGAGCCATAGGAGTTGTCTTTATTTTTGTATGACCTGCGTGTCATTGAAGAACGCCATGTAAATTACTTTACTTTATTGCTAAACGCGTTAGCCATAGAAGTAGAAGTAGTCGTTGGCGTGAAAACTTCATGAAGACACGATGATGGAGATCATGGTGTCATGCTGGTGACGAAGATGATCATGGCGCCCCGAAGATGGAGATTAAAGGAGCAATATGATATTGGCCATATCATGTGACTATTTGATTGCATGTGATGTTTATCATGTTTTACATCTTATTTGCTTAGAATGACGGTAGCTTAAATAAGATGATCCCTCGAAATAATTTCAAGAAAAGTGTTCCCCCTAACTGTGCACCATTGCGAAGGTTCGTTGTTTTGAAGCACCACGTGATGATCGGGTGTGATAGATCCTAACGTTCGAATACAACGGGTGTAAGCCAGATTTACACACGCAATACACTTAGGTTGACTTGACGAGCCTAGCATGTATAGACATGGCCTCGGAACACGGAAGACCGAAAGGTCGAGCATGAGTCGTATAGAAGATACGATCAACATGAAGATGTTCACCGATGTTAACTAGTCCGTCTCACGTGATGATCGGACACGGCCTAGTTGGCTCGGATCATGTTTCACTTAGATGACTAGAGGGATGTCTGTCTAAGTGGAAGTTCATTGAATAATTTGATTAGATGAACTTAATTATCATGAACTTAGTCTAAAACCTTGCAAAATGTCTTGTAGATCAAATGGCCAACGCCATGTCCACCTCAACTTCAACGCGCTCCTAGAGAAAACCAAGTCGAAAGATGATGGCAAGAACTATACGGATGGGTCCTAACCCGAGGATCATCCTCATAGCTGCCAAGAAAGATTATGTCCTAGAAGCGCCGCTAGGTGAAGCACCAATCCCAGAGAACCAAGACGTTATGAACGCTTGGCAGTCTCGTGTTGATGATTACTCCCTCGTTCAGTGCGGCATGCTTTACACTTAGAACCGGGGCTCCAAAAGCGCTTTTGAGCAACAAGGAGCATATGAGATGTTCAAGAGCTGAAAATGGTTTTCCAAGCTCATGCCCGGTCGAGAGATATGAAGTCTCCGACAAGTTCTTCAATTGTAAGATGGAGGAAAATAGTTCATTAGTGAGCACATACTCAAGATGTCCGGGTTGCACAACCACTTGACTCACCGGGAGTTAATCTCCTGGATGACGCGGTCATTGACAGAATCCTCCATCGCTCCCACCAAGCTAAAAGAGCTTTGTGATGAACTTCAATATGCAGGGGATGGAAAAGACCATTCCTGAGGTATATTCAATGCTGAAATCAGCAGAGGTAGAGATCAAAAGGAACATCAAGTGTTGATGGTGAATAAAACCACTAAGTTCAATAAAGGCAAGGGTAAGAAGAACTTCAAGAAGGACGGCAAGGAGTTGCCGCTACCGCAAGCCGCTTGTCGGGAAGAAGTCAAGCAATGGACCCAAGCCCGAGATCGAGTGCTTTTATTGCAAGGGAAGTAGTCATCGAAGCGAACTGCCCCAAGTACTTAGTGGACAAGAAGGCCGCAAAACCAAAGGTATATGTGATATACATGTAATTGATGTGTACCTTACCAAAGCTCGTAGTAGCTCCCGGGTATTTGATACCGCAAGCGGTTGCTCATATTTGTAACTCAAAACAAGAGCTGCGGAATAAGCGGAGACCGGCGAAGGACGAGGTGACGATGCGCGTCGGGAATGGTTCCAAGGTCGATGTGATCGCCGTCGGCATGCTACCTCTACATTTACCTATGGGATTAGTTTTAAACCTCAGTAATTGTTATTTAGTACCAGCTTTGAGCATGAACATTGTATCAGGATCTCGTTTAATTCGAGATGGCTACTCATTTAAATCTGAGAATAATGGTTGTTCTATTTATATGAGTGATATGTTTTATGGTCATGCCCAGCTGGTGAATGGTTTATTCTTAATGAATCTCGAGCGTAATGTTACACATATTCATAGTGTGAATACCAAAAGATGTAAAGTTGATAACGATACTCCCACATACTTGTGGCACTGACGCCTTGGTCACATTGGTGTCAAGCGCATGAAGAAGCTCCATGCTGATGGACTTTTAGAGTCTCTAGATTATGAATCGTTTGACACATGCGAGCCATGCCTCATGGGCAAAATGACCAAGACTCCGTTCTCCGGAACAATGGAGCGAGCAACTAACTTATTGGAAATCTTACATACTGATGTGTGCGGTCCAATGAGCGTTGAGGCTCGCGGAGGATATCGTTATGTTCTCACTCTCACTGATGACTTAAGTAGATATGGGTATGTCTACTTGATGAAACACAAGTCTGAGACCTTTGAAAAGTTCAAGGAATTTTAGAATGAGGTAGAGAATCAACGTGACTGAAAGATAAAGTTCTTATGATCAGATCGTGGGGGAGAATATTTAAGTCACGAATTTGGTACGCACTTAAGGACATGTGGAATCGTTTCACAACTCACGCCGCCTGGAACACCTCAGAGAAATGGTGTGTCCGAACGTCGTAATCGCACTCTATTGGATATGGTGCGATCTATGATGTCACTTACCGATTTACCACTATCATCTTGGGGATACGCTCTAGAGACAGCTACATTCACTTTAAATAGGGCACCGTCTAAATCCGTTGAGACGGCACCGTATGAATTATGGTTTTGGAAGAAACCTAAGCCGTCGTTTCTAAAAGTTTGGGGATGCGATGCTTATGTCAAGAAACTTCAACCTGAGAAGCTCGAACCCAAGTCGGAAAAATGCGTCTTCATAGGATACCCTAAGGAAACCATTGGGTATACCTTCTACTTAAGATCCGAGGGCAAGATCTTTGTTGCTAAGAACGGGTCCTTTCTGGAGAAAGAGTTTCTCTCAAAAGAATTAAGTGGGAGGAAAGTAGAGCTTGATGAAGTACTACATCTTGAAACGGTAAGTAGCGCAACTCAGGAAGATGTTCCTGTGGTGCCTGCACCGACAAGAGAGGAGGTTAATGATGATGATCAAGATACTTTGGATTAAGCTCCTACTGAACTTCGAAGGTCCACAAGGACACGTTCCGCACCAGAGTGGTACGGCAACCCTGTCTTGGAAATCATGTTGTTAGACAACGGTGAACTTTCGAACTATGAAGAAGCGATGGCGGGCCCAGATTCCAACAAATGGCTTGAAGCCATGCAATCCGAGATAGGATCCATGTATGAAAACAAAGTGTGGACTTTGACAGACTTGCCCGATGATCGGCGAGCGATAGAAAACAGATGGATCTTTAAGAAGAAGACGGACTCAGATGGTAATGTTACCATATATAAAGCTCGACTTGTCGCTAAGGGTTATCGACAAGTTCAAGGGATTGACTACGATGAGACATTCTCTCCCATAGCGAAGCTGAAGTCCATCCGAATCATGTTAGCAATTGTCGCATACTATGATTATGAGATATGGCAAATGGACGTCAATACGGCATTCCTTAACGACCACCTTAAGGAAGAACTGTATATGATGCAGACGGAAGGTTTTGTCGACCTTAAGAATGCTAACAAGGTATGCAAGCTCCAGCGCTCCATCTATGGGCTGGTGCAAGCATCTCGGAGTTGGAACATTTGCTTTAATGAGATGATCAAAGTGTTTGGGTTTATGCAGACTTATGGAGAAGCCTACGTTTACAAGAAAGTGAGTGGGAGCTCTGTAGCATTTCTGATATTATATGTGGATGACATACTTTTGATGGGAAATGATATAGAACTTTTGGACAGCATTAAGGCCTACTTGAATAAGTGTTTTTCAATGAAGGACCTTGGAGAAGCTGCTTACATATTAGGCATCAAAATCTATAGAGATAGATCGAGACGCCTCATAGGTCTTTCACAAAGCACATACCTTGATAAGATATTGAAGAAGTTCAATATGGATCAGTCCAAGAAGGGGTTCTTGCCTGTGTTGCAAGGTGTGAAATTGAGCTCGTCTCAATGCCCGACCATGGCAGAAGATAGAGAAAAGATGAGTGTCGTGCCCTATGCCTCAGCCATAGGGTCTATCATGTATGCCATGACCGTACTGCACTGATATAAACCTTGCCGTAAGTTTGGTAGGAAGGTACCAAAGTAATCTCGGCATGGAACACTAGACAGCGGTCAAGAACATCCTTAAGTACCTGAAAAGGACTAAGGATATGTTTCTCGTATATGGAGGTGATGAAGAGCTCGTCGTAAAGGGTTACCTCGATGCTAGCTTCGACACAGATCTGGATGACTCTAAGTCACAAACCGGATACGTGTATATTTTGAATGGTGGGGCAGTAAGCTGGTGTAGTTGCAAGCAGAGCGTCGTGGTGGGATCTACATGTGAAGCGGAGTACATGGCAGCCTCGGAGGCAGCGCATGAAGCTATCTGGGTGAAGGAGTTCATCACCGACCTAGGAATCATACCCAATGCGTCGGGGCCGATAACACTCTTCTGTGACAACACTGGAGCTATTGCACTTGCCAAGGAGCCCAGGTTTCACAAGAAGACCAGGCACATCAAGCGTCGCTTCAACTCCATTCGTGAAAATGTTCAAGATGGAGACATAGATATTTGTAAAGTACATACGGATCTGAATGTAGCAGATCTGTTGACTAACCTCTCCCTAGAGCAAAACATGATCAACACCAGAACACAATGGGTGTTCGATACATCACAATGTAACTAGATTATTGACTCTAGTGCAAGTGGGAGACTGTTGGAAATATGCCCTAGAGGCAATAATAAAATGGTTATTATTATATTTCTTTGTTCATGATAATTGTCTATTGTTCATGCTATAATTGTATTATCCGGAAATCGTAATACATGTGTGAATACATAGACCACAACAAGTCCCTAGTGAGCCTCTAGTTGACTAGCTCGTTGATCAACAGATAGTCATGGTTTCCTGACTATGGACATTGGATGTCATTGATAACGGGATCACATCGTTAGGAGAATGATGTGATGGACAAGACCCAATCATAAGCATAGCACAAAGATCGTGTAGTTCATTTCGCTAGAGCTTTTCCAAATGTCAAGTATCATTTCCTTAGACCATGAGATTGTGCAACTCCCGGATACCGTAGGAGTGCTTTGGGTGTGCCAAACGTCACAACGTAACTGGGTGACTATAAAGGTGCACTACGGGTATCTCCGAAAGTGTCTGTTGGGTTGGCACGAATCGAGACTGGGATTTGTCACTCCGTATGACGGAGAGGTATCTCTGGGCCCACTCGATAATGCATCATCATAATGAGCTCAATGTGACCAAGTGTCTGGTCACGGGATCATGCATTACGGTACGAGTAAAAGTGACTTGCCGGTAACGAGATTGAACGAGATATTGGGATATCGACGATCGAGTCTCGGGCAAATAATGTACCAGTTGACAAAGGGAATTGTATACATGATTGATTGAATCCTCGACATCGTGGTTCATCCAATGAGATCATCGAGGAGCATGTGGGAGCCAACATGGGTATCCAGTTCCTGCTGTTGGTTATTGACCGAAGAGGCGTCTTGGTCATGTCTGCATGTCTCCCGAACTCGTAGGGTCTACATACTTAAGGTTCGGTGACGCTAGGGTTGTAGAGATATGAGTATGCAGTAACCCGAAAGTTGCTCGGAGTCCCGGATGAGATCCCGGACGTGACGAGGAGTTCCGGAATGGTTCGGAGGTGAAGAATTATATATAGGAAGTCAGGTTTCGGCCATCGGGGAAGTTTCGGGGGTCACCGGTATTGTACCGGGACCACCGGAAGGGTCCTGGGGGTCCACCGGGTGGGGCCACCTATCCCGGAGGGCCCCATGGGCTGAAGTGGGAGGGGAACCAGCCCCTGGTGGGCTGGTGCCCCCTGCGCCTAGGGTTGGAAACCCTAGGGGTGGGGCGCCCACCGCTTGGGGGCAAGCCTCACGCGCCCCCTTGGAGATTGCATCTCCTAGGGCCGGCGCCCCCCAGGGGCCTATATAAAGAGGGGGGAGGGAGGGCAACTGAACCCCAAGTCTTGGCGCCTCCCTCTCCCCTGCTACACCTCTCCCTCTCGCAGAAGCTTGGCGAAGCCCTGCCGTGATCGTGCTGCATCCACCACCACGCCGTCGTGCTACTGGATCTTCATCAACCTCTCCTTCCCCCTTGCTGGATCAATAAGGAGGAGACGTCCTCCCAACCGTACGTGTGTTGAACGCGGAGGTGCCGTCCGTTCGGCGCTAGGATCTCCGGTGATTTGGATCACGACGAGTACGACTCCCTCAACCCCGTTCTCTTGAACGCTTCCGCACGTGATCTACAAGGGTATGTAGATGCACTCCCCTCTCTCGTTGCTAGATGACTCCATAGATTGATCTTGGTGAACGTAGGAAATTTTTTATTTTATGCAACATTCCCCAACATCCAGAAGGGAGCCCCCGAGCCCTACTCGAGGAGGGCGCCGGGCGCGCCTTCCTATGCGACAGAAGGAGGTGCCCCCTGAACGGGCGCGGGCCCTGAGGGGCCTGCCTCCCGAGGGGTTGGGTCAGGCAATGTCTTCTTCTTCTTAGGAGCAGCCTTAGGAGGCCTCCCGTTCCTGTGATCCGGGTCTTCAATTGATGCGGCTTGGAAGGCACGTTCTAGGGAACATACAGCGTCTCTCTGTTCACAAGGCACAGTGATGACTCCACCGCTTCCTGGCATCTTGAGGACATTGTAGCCGTGATGGGTCACGGCCATGAACTTGGCCAGGGCTGGGTACCCAAGGATGGCGTTGTACGGCAGGCGGATGTGAGCGGCGTCGAAGTCAATGAGCTCGGTGCGGTAGTTGTTGTGGTTCCCGAAGGTAACAGGAAGGTGGACCTGCCCTATCGGAACCGTGGAGCCATCGGTGACTCCTGAGAAGGGCTTGGTTGGCTGCAACTGATTGTACGGCACTTGGAGATTGTTGAACATTTCAACGGATAGGACATTGAACCCTGCTCCGCCATTGATGAGGGTCCTGGTGACTTGTACATTGCTGATGATCGGGGAGCAAAGCATCGGGAGGACTCCTGCTGTGGCCGTGCATTTGAGCTGATCCGCTGAGCTGAACGTGATAGCGCACGATGACCACCGAGGGGCGTGTGGCCTCAAGCTTGGGAAGGACTGCATTCACTTCATGCAAACCGCTTGAAGATGCTGTTGAGGCGGGGCTTGTGCGCCGCCCAAGATGCAACCGATTGCGCGCGGCTCTTGGAAGCCTCCAGCCCCCTCGTCCTGGTGATGGTCTTCGTTCCTCCTTGGCTGTGGTGGCAGAGGAGGGAGGCCCGCATTGCCTTGTGGGCGATCCTCTCGAGGCTGATCTCTCCAACCCCCCTTGCGAGGTGGGTCCCTCCAACCTCCCTCACGAGGCTGGTCCTGCCAGCGGTCCTCGCGAGGTCGCTCGCGCCACCCTTGGCGAGGGCCACGGTCTTCCCATCGTCCTCCACCTCTTCCTCCTCCTCGGCCATAGCCCATGTAGCTGCGCTCAGGGCATCGGCCGGCACACATGTCTCGCACGGCTCTGAGCTCTTGGCATTTGTTGGTGTTGTGGGTGTGGAGGTCGTGGTACACGCAGTATCGGCTGCCCTTGGATGACTCAGGCTGATCCCTGCCTCACTTGGTGTCTGGCTCTGCTGCAAGCACGGCAGCCCCCTTGCGCTTCACGTCCTTGGTCTTGGGCTTCTTCTCTTACGGGTCGTGTTGGCACTCGAGGAGGGACAGGCGCCCTTCCTCAGCCCTTGCGCACTTGGTCGCCAGATTGAACAGCTCTAGGGAGGTGCACAAGTCTTCCTGGATCGCGAGCTCCTCCTTCATCTTGACGTCGCGCACGCCGTCGGAGAAGGCTGAGATGATGGCCTCCTCAGACACCTTGGGGATCTTAAGGCGAGCGCTGTTGAAGCGCTGGATGAACTTCTGCAGGGTCTCCCCCGACTGCTGCTTGATGCAGCGCAAGTCGCTCATGGCCGAGGGCTAGTCGCGGGTGCCTTGGAAGTTGGCGGCGAATCGGTGCGATCTTGTCCTGTGAGGATATCGTGCAGAGCCGTGTTCAGAGCCAAAGCGGCGCCGCCCTTGAGTGCCATGGGGAACCAGTTCGCCATGACCTACTCGTCTCCGTTGGCGGCTTCGATGCCCAGCTCGTAGAGCTGGAGGAACTCAGCAAGGTCTGTCGTGCCATCGTAGCGCGGGGGCATGTCTGGCTTGAACTTGCGGCCAGGCCGCGCTGCGCAGCTCGGCGGAGAAGGCACGGCAGCCTGCAGTGGCCGCGGGAGCCCTTTGGTGACGGAGAGCTTGATCTTGCAGGTCTCTGTGCGCTGTGGCCAGGTGCAGCGCGGGGTCTTGATGCGCCGGAGTAGGTGCGTGCTCGCACCGAGCCGGTGCGAGGAGCACACGGGCGGCTCCTTGAGGACGAGGGATCTCCTGACAACTCTTCTCTTGCTGCGCTGGCGCCGGACGGAGTGGGTTCCGCCCAGGGGCCATGCGCCTTGGAGCCAGGGCGCCTTCTTGAGGTGGAGGCGGCTGAGGCACCCCCGGAGCTTCTCACCCGCGCAGGGCGGTGCGCGGTGCAACGAGAGGGACGGCGCAGGGGAGCCCCCAGCGGCCCTGACGAGCTCGGTGATGCGAGCAAGCCACTCGTCGTAGAGGTCGTCGACGGGACGGTAGTGCAGAGCTCCGTGCGAGAAGCGGCGCGGCGCTTGCGTCTGCACAGGCCGCACGGCGTGGGGCGAGGAGCCGCCGAGTCGAGGACGGAGTGGCGGTGCGGCCTTCGCCCGCCGCGGACGGATGCGGGACGACGCTCGCTGCTCGTTCCCGCCGGGTCGGTGGCGGCGTTGACGGCAGTGACGGAACGACGGGCGCCCGACGGGGGGGCCGTCTCGGGCGACGCGAAGGCGAGAGCGGCCCGACGCTCAGCGCGGGTGCGACGCGCGTCTGACATGGATGGGACGGGCGGTGAAAACACGAGGTGACGGAAGGCAGATTCCGGCACACCCCTACCTGGCGCGCCAAATATCGGATTTCGGGTTCCAGCAGACCCTTGAGGTTCGAACACTGGGGTGCACGCGGAGATCACACCCTCAGCCTACCCATGTTTCACCGGCTTGCTAGGATCTAAACTACACGAAGAACAACACTAGGGACACAAGATTTATACTGGTTCTGACCACCATTGTGGTGTAATACCCTACTCCAGTTTGTGGTGTGTGGATAGCCTCTGGGGCTGATGAAGGATAGTACAAGGGAAGAACAGCCTCGCGAGGGTCTGTTCTTGGCTGAGACGATGAACTGCTAGGGGAGTTCAGTCGCCTCTCTCTCTCTGTGTGTGTCTTGGGTGTGGATCCAATCTGATCTAGCTGCCCTACCCTGTGGGTGGTTAGTCCTATTTATAGGCGAAGGCCCCGGGCCTCTTCCCAAATATTGAGCGGGAAGGGCACCAACAGTTGGCCATTTTGAAGGGGAACATCTAGTACACTTATCCTGACTAAAGTTGGTCCTCGCTTGCCAAAAGACCCTGACGATGACGCTGGCTTGGGCTCCACGATGAGCTCCGTTCTACCGTCCTGCTGGTCTTGGTCTTGTTGCACCGAAATGGTTGCCTTTGCTTGATACCCTTGCCTCCTTTGCACCAAAGGGGAAACAAGGACTCTGCGTAGGCCGGCGCCCGCCTGGCACCCGCCTGCGCCTTGGTCGTCATGCTTGCGTCATGGGCACCTCGTGAGGTACCCCGCCTTGATCTCTCCGCCTCCTCGCGAGCCAGCTTGACGAGGTCGTGCCCGAGGAAGCCTCCTGTCGCCCACCCCGTGAGGCTTGGCCCCTCGCGAGGGTCTTGAGCATGTGTTGATGAAGATGGGCCGTACTGGGCAACTCCTTGAGCCACGCCGCAGGCCGCACGCATGCAAGTCTGGGTACCCCCGTTCCCAGAACGCCGACACCGCCTAGTGGTTACAAGATTTATGCTTAAGCCGTCCGTTAGTTGCAAGTTCATGATTAAACCGGCCAGAGGTTGGTGGGTTATAAATTCATTATTAAGTCGCCAGAGGTTGGCGGATTATAAGTTTCATTACTGAGCCGCCAAATGATGGTAGGTTGTAGGACCATTACTAAGTCTTTGGAAATTAATGGGCTACGGAAGTGATTACTTAACCCGCTCAATATGAGTAATGGCGGGTCACATAAGCAAAGATGTGCTGAAGATATTACTAAGTATGGACAAACAAGTTTTGCAAGTTGCAGTTATATTCACGGATCTACGAACAGTTCAAAAAGGAAAATAATGGTAAAACCTAAAAGGTGACAGTGGAAGAACTAGTGGACTGTTTACCGATTCTGGAGAAGGAGAGATCTGTTTAAGATTCAATATGGGTGCTAAACTGGCTACCGCACTATTTCTATAGTGTTTTTAAATTGAAAGACAAGTTCTACTCAAGGCTATGAAGAATTGCGATGAACGCCGACGAACTTATGAAAACTCGGTGACCTAATTCAGATCTGAAAAGGCCAGGAAGTGATACCTGACGGTGGCGACGATGAGCGGGTGCGTGCCGCAGAGTTCTGATCACAACAAGTTGATGCAACGGCTTCGGCGGAGCAGTTGGCGTAGTTCGGCTGGTGCGTCTGAGCTCTGGTCATGGCGGACGATGAGAGGAAGAAGAATAAGAGAGAGGGGTGGGGGTAAAAGTGAACGAAGCCCCCCCATCCCTATTTATAAGGAAACAGTAAAATGGCATGCACAGAAATCGAGGTGGTGACATGATTAACTCAACAGTGCAGGCGCCTCGATTCTCGGGTGGTTCATTAATGTGAAAAGATCCGTTGTGGTGTCATGGATTTTCTCTATATTTGCTTTGCATGACGTCTTGGCTGGTTATACGATTTGTTCAATATTTGAAAGGAAGAATCGCCAACTTGGAGCAGTGAAGATTGACATGAACAAGTTCAAATCAATCTGGGGCTAATGTTGGGGATATAACCCCGAGGTATGACCCGCCCAGGAGGGGTCGGGTCACATCGTTGGCGACTCAACATGAAGAAGGCCCGGGTAGAACCAAGATGGGATGTGAAGATTGGTGGCGGCTTACAAGGTGTGCTTGTTGAAGACCCAAGACCCGGAGATTTACCAAGACCCGGAAGGTGTGAGCCGCCACAATGGCGACTTGTCCTACAAGGCAAGGCGACTTACAAATCTGTGGTCACGTTGTGTGAGCCAACTTGGACTCTTGTAAGCCTCAGGTTTTTGACCTGTGTATATAAAGGTGAGACCCTGCGGCGGGTTGGGACTAAGAAACAACTAATCGATAACTAGGTCAAGCGTGATCGCTCCCTTGTAATCGCAACTCAAGCAATACAACTAGAAGCAAGACATAGGCTTTTACCTCGTTGGGAGGGGCCGAACCTGGGTAAACCTCTGTTTCCTTGTTCCCTTCAACCCCTTCGAGCTAACCTACGTTGTGATGGCTCCACACCTAAGTCCTTTCACAAGGGCATCTGCCGTGTTAAATCCACGACACCAACCATCTTTCTACCCCACTCCCTCTTTCGGACACCCATCAAAAACATAACGACCACCATGACCATGTTTCTACCCCGCTCCCTCTTTTGGCCACCCATCAGAAACACAACGACCACCCCGGCCATCTTTCTACCCCACTCCCTCTTTCGGACACCCATCAAAAACACAACCACCGTTTGAACTGTCAGGAAGCCACCACTATACAACCCCACCCACCCACATGTGATTTCGTCTTAGGCTCCCCAAATGCCCCCCTGTGAATCTACTGAAACCCGAAGAATTTTTAGGAAACTTAGAGCATCTCTAATAGCTCGCCAGACAAACTTCTCTAACAACTACCTACCGAGGACCTCCAATAACACTTCTCTGGTTATTGGGGATGAACGTTCCAGGAGATCAGCAATAAATCTCCCCCAATACCTAACCTGACCTATAGGTCCCACCTGGCGGTGACGCGATAGACGACTTGGGGGGAGGGGGTAGCACGGCGGGTGGTGGTGGTAGTCATCAGTGATCGGTGGTGTCATGGGTGGTGGTGGCGAAGGTTGCCGGCGATCGGTGGTGGCAGCGGTTGACGATGGAGGCGATAGCACACCGGATGGTGGTGGCGGTCCGACATTTGGCGGCGGCAGCTATTGGTGACGATGCTGGTGGCGATCCCATGCAACAGCGATGGCGGTGATCCGACGACGAGCGGTTGCAGCGGTTTGGCACGATGCGGCGACAGTCTGACGATAGTCCGGCTACGGTTCGATGGTAATTCACAATGGTGCACTGGCGTGGCACCTGTTGGGGATTGGATTGGAAGAAATCCAACTCTTGCTACATTTAGGGGAAGATGGGTTTTCCTTTGTGATCACCAATATTTTATTTGGGAAAGGGAAGCCGTTGTAGTAGTTCTTTTTTTGCTCAACTCTTCCAATATGAGGAATTTATTTGGGAAAGGGGGTTGTTGGTGATGCTCTTAGAAATAGCAATTGTGATTGTCTAGAGTCATTTTGTGGTACCAGTAGTTTGAGTCGCGGTGTCAATTCCAAAAAAAATAAAAATCGAGTTTGAGTCGCGGTGTGAAAGCCACAGTGCGTTGCGAGTTTCACCTAAACCCGGGTAAACATCGGGCCAAGCCGGGCCGACATTTTGTGTCGGGCTTGTAAAAGCCCGACCTTCATTTCTCAAGCCCGAGCCCGAAATACTCCATGTTTTCAAGCCCAAGCCCGACCTGAAATCAAGCCCGAAGCCCGGGTGCTGTTTTTCATTACGCGCACATGCAAGCCCGAAAGCCCGGCCCGAAGTACAGAAAAATTGAAGCCCGAGCCCGAGCCCGAGCCCGGCCCGAATGTCAAGCCCGGCCTGCCCGGTCCGGGTTTTTCGGGCTGGGCTGTTCATGCCCGGGTTTAGTTTCACCGCAACCCGACTCGTAGTCGTACAGGTCAGTTCGGGGTGCGCGGCCGGCCACCGCCTCGTTCAATGGCCGCCGCGCTTTACCTCCCGGCGAACCCAAACCCTCCGCCTAACCCTACCTCAACCCTCCGCCAGCCGCTGCCGCGGCCTTCCACTTCCGGCAAGCTCCGCTTCCGTCCCCGCCTGGTGCCCCGTCGTGCCCGCGCTCGAACCCATCTCCCCTCCGCGTTCGGGAGGCGACCGCCCGCGGCGGCTGCGGCCGAGCGCGGAGGGAAGGACTACTACGCCACGCTGAACGTCCGGCGCGACGCCACCCTGAAGGAGGTCAAGAGCGCCTACCGCACCCTCGCGCGCAAGGTACTGCCTTCTTCCTTCCTCTCCCATGCCTCTCTCGGCTGCTAGCTGCTGGTATTTTTGCTACATGCCGTCCAGTTTGCCTGTTTGTAATTGTACGAGTGTACAGAGACTAGAAATAAGGGAGATAATGTGGTATGATTGAGTTGGGCCACTTGCATAATTCTCCGGTGCCAGCCTGGGGAATTATCAGCATGTGAATCTGTTTCACTACTTTGATCTTGTATTAAAAATGTGGTAACATTGCAGAAAGCTGGTCATGACGACAGTACTGCAAAACATGAGCATTTTCTGACTTGTTGGGATGTGCCTGGTAAAAGTAAGCTCTCATAAAGATTGGTAGAAGAGGTGACAGAATTAATTAGTAGTAATTCACCGGCGACGAACTAGGGCTAGTGTCCAGGGTTGTGGGTAAGGCAGGTGTAAATTAAGCTTCACACGATGACTGCATCAATAATGCACCATAAATGAAGTAATATGTTAGAGATGTTCTACCCTTCACGGGATTCTGCAAAGCTATACTAAATGTAATTTGCAACTTATTTTTTTGGTTTTGCCCTAATTTTCAAATACATTCAGTTTTGTTAAAGGGAATGCTTGGAGCAAGATACTGGGTTTTAGCAATTTGTCAGATGATAATCCTGCATATTTGTGCTCTTTGTGTTGAAGATTACCGAGCTATACATATGTAGCACAGTTTACAAATTAAATCCCAATTGTGCATTTCTGGGTGTTCTCTTCAGGTAGACCCTACTCGTATTTATCACATGGGGTGTTGATTTCCAAGATTCCTCCCATGTATAGTTGGTGCGGGAGCTAGTGAGCTACAGACCGTGAAGAAAACTCTTTCTTGGTTTGTTTTGTATTTCAGTACCACCCAGATATGAACAAGAGCCCTGGGGCAGAAGAAAAATTTAAGGAGATAAGTGCTGCATATGAGGTATCGTCTGTTCTCTGGTCTTTGCTGAAGTTATTCTCTGAATCTTGGATATGCTGAGTGTTAGACTATTATACCAAGATTTAGTTATATTTTACTCTTCGTACTAAAGTTACCCATTTTTTCCCACCATGCTGCACTTTATGTGCGCTGTAGCCTGATGAAGCTATACTGGAATAGTTGCAACAATTTCATGAAGCCGCTTAAAAAACCTATTACTTACAATGCTATGTTTTCTGTGTCTCTGTTGTTTTCTTTTACTATGCAGATGTACTATTACTTTATTTTTTTAATTTTCCTTTATCTGCTAGCTGAAACTTGATCTAAAGAGGGCCAGTTTGAAACTATTCTTAACCTTTAATTTGTGCGCGCATCCTTGCTAGTTACTTCACCGATAATCCACTGTGTCAAGGGGTTCACACTTAACGGTGACCATTGTACATACTGGTTCCTTGTTTATCAACAACATCATTGAATCAAAATCAAGTAATATGTACTATATTGTAGTTGTGCTGTAGTTACAGAGTCTTAGATGACCATATACTTCCAAACTGTGATGTTTGACAATGTTATGAAATGACTACGCTTTTATGTGATTCACTTACACTGTGGCCTCTTTTAGGTCCTGTCGGACAAAGAGAAAAGATCTTTGTATGATCGGTTTGGAGAAACAGGACTTCATGCAGATTATGGAGGTGGAGATTTCAGTGCACATGGGGTATTTACTTATTCAAAGCGTGATGGTTTTGCTTTCAAACAGCTATTTTCCTAATTTAGGGTATAAGTTTATTTCTACTACTTGATGTTGTTTTGTCTTGCTAATTATATTCTTCAACTTACACCAACAATTGTTGTCTAAATTCTATTTCATTTTCACAATAATATAATAGCAGCCAGATAGGTTCGATCGTGAAATTATTATGGGCTGAATTGTAAAAATATTTCTCACTTAACCCTCTGGTACATTCTATATTCCCTATCATATACATTGGCATGTGATTCTCATTTTTTCTGAAGGACTAGCTGAACTCTGCTATAATTGCATTAACAGCTGATGTAAACAAAACTAGAGACTTTTTTTTACAGAGAACTGTAGTATATATATTATTAATAATGAAAAGGATTTACAGGATATGTACAATAGTATTTACAAGAGACCCGTGGAAAGAATATACAGATAAACGCCAAGTAAAAATCTAACTGAAAAATTAAGCTAGAGAATCTATCCAACAAAGTACAAAGTTATCCATAGATACAATGCAATAAAGAAAAAACAACAGCAGCAGCATGTGATTCTCATTTATGCGTGATAAACTTGCATATAGTTGTATGTTGTGTGCATCTTGCATCCTAACTAACAAGCCACTTAACATGGAAGGTCTCAGTCGAATGAAGTTAATGTAACATGATATTCAACCTTTTGTTTTCTTTTGCAGGTTGATCCATATGAACTCTTCAATGCATTTTTTGGCAGTTCTAACAAGTTCTTTGGAGATAGCATGGGTCCAGGGCGATTTCATTACAGTTCAAATGTCAAGGACAGCAGGGAACTTGATATCCGGTAAACAATTTAAGCCTCACATTAGAGTGGGGATAATTAATTCTTGGATACCTGTTTACACCCTTTTTCTGCATTACAGCTATGATCTTCTCCTTCCTTTTGAAGAATCAATCCTTGGAGGCAAACGGGAGATCGGTATTTCTAGACATGAAACCTGTGGCGCTTGCGATGGATCTGGAGCTAAATCTAGCAATAGCATAACAGAATGTACACAATGCAGAGGTCAAGGGAGGTCGATGAAATCTCGGAGGACACCTTTTGGTATAGTATCTCAGGTGACCTAGATGTGCTACTGGAATGTTGTGTTTTCTGTCATTGTGTAACTTGTGTTTAATACTGGCTTACTGAGTTCACTATATGGCTTTTGCAAATTCAGTGCACCTTTATTAGAGCCTACAATACACAAATTGTCTGTTAAATGAAGTTGCCTCTCTGGAATTTTGTTTTTCTGTTGGATCACCACTCACCACGGTTACCTGTGGAGTTCATTGAATATGGGAGTTACTTGTGAATCTGTATTTCATTAAATATGGGAGAAGAGATGTCATATTGTAGAAAACCACCGTATATCAAGTGTTGGATTCTGCTCAGTTAACTAGCCTGGGATTTATTTATTTTTGAAACAACGAGCCACCTCGTCGATTTCCATTATAGAAACCGCGAATAGTTTTATGAAAACATAAACCCCTCTTGCGGAAACTATTAGGGGATTTCAACTAATCCTTTCTGGAGAATTAGACGGCCTACCTGAACAGGCTTTTTATTTGGTGGGTAACATCGATGAAGCTCCTGTTTTGGGATTTCGATTGAAATCCCCCTTATGGGTGTTTTATGTAGAAATACTATTTTTGCTTATTTTGACGATCCCCGATACAGAAAAGATAAAAAGGGTTCAGGAATTGTTAAATTTAGATATAGGACCCTAGAAGAAGAATATAGGACTCGACCGGAATGTGCCCTTTTTTTAACCAATGCCGAATCGACGACCTATGTATAAAAAAGAGAATTTTTTTGGATTTGAAGAAAAAAAAAGAATTCTATTAATTTTCATTTTCCATTTATTTAGTTAGTTTTTCTTAATGAAATTGAAATTATTAACTAGAGGGCAAATAAAAATAAAGAAACAACTTTGCTGACCATGATATATTTTTATCTAGGCGGAAGAGTCCTCTTAATATTTAACTAGCCTGGGATACTCTTGTCTTCTGGACATGCATAACAACAATGTCTTGCATGCAATAAATTTTACTCCCTCCGTCCCTAAATATATGTCTTTTGAGAGATTTCAATATGAACCACATATGGATGTATATAGACGTATTTTAGAGTGTAGATTCACTCATTTTGCTCCGTATGTAGTCCATATTGAAATCTCTAAAAAAGACTTATATTTAGGAACGGAGGGAGTATAAATGTTGATATGTCATAATCCATCATTCGGTGCATTTACCACATAATGTAGTCTGTTTATCACTGTTTACTATTGCTCATGTCTAGCATGCTTAGCTTAGTCCTCCCTTTCCTGAAGTTCAGAATGATACACTTTAGTTATTATCTTTTGCTGTATGACCCTTTAGTTACTATCTGCTGGTGTTACATTCTGCAGATATCTTCTTGCTTAAATTGTGATGGCAGTGGGAAGATAATTACTGAACATTGCCCAAGCTGTGATGGTTCAGGCAAAGTCAAAGTTGAGCAAAGTATACAAGTAGACATACCTGGAGGTATTGAGGATGGCTCAGCCATTCGAATTACCGGAGGAGGTAGTGTTGATAAGCAAAGGCAAGCACTGGGCAATTGATACTTAATTATGTAAATTCATGAACCCTTTATGTAGTTTTCCACATGTTTAATTTAAACTGTAACTTGGTCAAAGCTAGGCCTAGGCTGTCCATACTGTAATTTCTCTCAATTAGCAAAGTGCTCATAATTATTAATTGGTATATATTAAGTATAGTAACACAGTCTGGATGAAACATTACTCATATTTCAGTTAAGTTGATTAGGATCCACTTACTGTGAAAAGAAGTTGTTGTTGTTATTATTATTATTATTATTATCATCATCATCTTATCATGCAGGGGTGTAAGTGGTGACTTGTATATATTTGTTCGTGTTGAAGAAAAACAAGGCATCCACAGAGAAGGTCTCGATTTGTGCTCGGATGTCACGATTGATTGCACCGATGCAATTTTAGGAACTACAGTGAAGGTGAGCTGTCAAGACTCAATAGCTCGGAACTTTTTTGGACGTGTAATCTTTGTCCTCAAGTTAGATCACACAAAACTTACGTGTTGTCTTAGTGAAGCATTTTCTTTTGTTAATTCCATCATGTTGCAAACATTCTCGTTTTGTGCTAGAAAGGCTCCCACTTAAGCTTAATTGAGAAAGCAATCTTGTTATTGCAGGTTGAGACAATAGAGGGATTGAGGGATCTTTATATTCCCCCTGGAACTCAGCCTGGGGAGAAGCTGAAGATTGCGCAACTGGGAGCTCCGGACATTAAGAGACCTAACCATAGAGGAGATCACAACTTTGTGATAAAGGTGAAGATCCCGAAGAATATCAGGTGTGAATTGCTAGTGTTTTCTAACAGCACGCGAGCTCCCGACAGATGTTGTTTTTACACTCTGATGAGTTGATCTTTAGCTATTGCCGAAATCGCCACTTATCCAAAAGTTTTTTAAAACTAGTTGATTTCTTGTTCAAAGAGTGAACCAAACTTGACATGCTTGATTCAGGGCTCAACAGCCAACAACAATCACCTGACTTCATTTTCATCTGACCTGTCCTTGCATCCTTTTGTTGTTTGCTCTCTGTGGCATTACTGGTTGGCAACTGTAAGTGTGCTGCTACTCGTAGTGGTCTTCAGGAGGCTGACCTGGAAACAGTAGCATTGCTTGTTAGTTTTTATAGTGTTAACACCATAGTCACTTTTGTTGTGTTACTTTCTCATTGTGTTTATTTATGCAGTGACCAGGCACGTTCACTTGTTGAAGATCTTGCCGCACTAAAGGGGACTCAGGGCATTTCAGTTCCTAGTGATGGTACATTGTACTGTTCCTGAGTTAATTGTAGTTAGCATCTTATGCATGAATATACATAACATAATTCACAAGACTTTTTGCTTCCTAATCTTTTGGCTTAATCAGAAACTATAGATCGAGGAAACTTGAGAAACAGAAGCCATCATTCTTCCGCAGGGAAGAAATCATCGTTTTGGGGGTCTGTCAGGAATCTGTTCAGGTACATATAATATCTTATTAGTATTATACAACTATGGACTACATACGGAGCAAAATGAGTGAATCCACACTCTAAAATATGTCTATATACATCCGTATGTAGTTTGTAGTGGAATCTCTAAAAGGACTTATATTTAGGAACGGAGGGAGTAGTTCATTTTTGTTCGAATAAGCATCCCCTAGTTCTGTAGAATTATAGTTCATTTTTGCCTAGTTCATTTTTGCCCGAATTTAACAATGTTATTCATACCATGCCAGGGGTGAAGAAGGGGATCAGAGATTTGCTTCGATCAGTTCACAACCTCTTATTCCACGGTGGACTTATCAACGCGGAGTTCATCGTGCTGCCCCATTGTTGGAAGGATGCTTCATGATCGCAGCACTCATCTTCGTGATGAGCAGAAGGGGCAAATTCAGGTTTTGCCCCAAGGGGGATCATCGCACAACTAAACCTGAAGATGGAGAGTGAAGTTCGGCAGCGCTGTTTGTTGGATGTCAATAGTGTATGGATTGGAATCCGGTTGCACAAATATGTTTCTCGGATTGGCGATCATATTGTTTGCACCCCGCCAGTTTTGTTTTTGTGTGGGGAGAAGCAGGGGCCAGAGTAACATCAGTGAACACAGAACAGCACATTTTGTACTAGTACTTCTAGACTGGTGCTCATGACTATAACAGGTTACAGTATGTGATGGAAAATACCCACAATTTTAAAGAAGCTGTTGGCTCAAAGAATGAAACAAGTTACATGCAAAAGGGATTGAAATATGTTTATCAAAAGTGTTTGAAGAAGCTGGTGGCAAATGCGGTGGAAGTTTTTAAAACATGTTTCAAATATTTCAAAGAGATTGAAATATGGTACTACTCCCTCCGTTCCGAATTACTTGTCTTAGATACGGATGTATCTAGCACTAAAATGAGTCTAGATGGATCCGTATCTGTAATGCGGAACGGAGGGAGTAGTATACTAGCATCTGTAATGCGTTCCACTTGATTGGTTGGTCCACACGGGGCTGAGACAGACGCCGCCGCATTCGTCTCACCGGCCGCTACCGCAGCCGACCGGATCCATCAGGCGCCATGCGTCCGCGTCCACCGCTCCACCGGATTCAACGGCGGCGGACCCCCGCCGCCTGCGGCTGCCTCCTGCTCTTCCTCGCTCTCCTCATCTCCCCCACCGCCGCCGCCAAGTCCTCTGGCCGCCCCATCACGGTACGTCTCCTCATCTGACCTCTCCCCACGCTTCTCCCTGCCACCCACCCGTCTGACCCTGCGATTCCGCGCTGCAGGACAAGGAGATCCGCGAGAACAAGGCCGCCTGCTACACCGACGTCGAGAAGTACGTGGCCGCCGTGTATGCTGCTCGCGCTCGATGGGGATGCATCTGATGTTGTTTCTGACGGTCTTTTTTTTTCTCTTGGCTATGCGCAGCGGGCTGTGGGGATTCGCGTGCAGGTCCTCCACCACGGAGAAGGAGAACTGCGTGCTGCGCTGCCTCTCGCCGGAGTGCTACAACCTCATATACGGCGGCGACCCGGTGAGTGGAGGCGCGGTGTGGAAGGCTGCCTGTTGTGATGTTTGCTTTGATTTCTGACGGGGGATTTTTTTTACTCTGTTGTGGCAGCTTGAGGAAGGGGAGTTGGACTATGTCCGCAGCCATGAGTACAAGTACTGCATGCACAAGTAAGACAGCAGGAAATATACAAAATATGTAGCTTTAATGTTTCTGGATTTACACTGAATTGTACTGTATCTACCTAGCATTGTGAACGATTGCATTGTTTGGCTCTCTGTTTGGGTGTAGAGAGTGGAAAAGGAACAAAATAATTTTTGAGTAACGTCTCCTGTCAGATGGTGTATTTAGGAGAGGGTGGGAAGAAGTCTCATAGACAAGTAGAGTTCTTAGCAATTCTCACCACATACCAATTTCGTATAACTATATCTTTTCATGTAGTTCCTTATGAAGGACAGTCTTAGGTATATGTTTAGCGTCTAATGATTAGACTTGATGTACTTATGGTGGAACAGTTAGTTATGGCTTGTGTTAAAAGCCTGACCATGAAGCGTGTCATAACATGTTAGCCAAATGGATAATTCAGTCAGGGAGATTACGTTGCACCCATCTCATATCGTTTGCTGCATGCTGTCTGTTTAAGTGATAACTGAGCAAGGGAGATTACATTGCACCAAATAACGCTCACAAACAGCAAGCATAGAAGCACCCAGGACATTTTATTCCTACCAAGCAAATCATTATGTTAGTCTGCTCAAGTGTTATCACTCACATTCCCAACCTCCATGATCTGCAGTAGGACAAAGGTTCAGTCCTTATGTATTCTACCCAGCTGTCTCTTGGATTCTACGGTCTACATTTGTGTTTAATTTTGTCAACTCACAACTCGACTCATCCTAATGTGGACTTCTTGTTGCTATATCTCGCAGTTTTACTTCTCCAGAACAAAAAATAAAATATTAGTTACTGGTGCTCCTCACATTGTAAATACCTGTACTTCCCAGAATATCACTTTGATTCCCATGATCATTTGTTATTTACTGAGAAATTACACCCAGAAAATGAAAACAGAAATCACTTTATTTCGGACTGAGGTGTTTTGGATAATTTACATTAGAGTTTACATGCTGCTACTTTTATTATTCAGCTTGTTGTATAGGTCTGACAAAATAATCTCATTTTTATACTGTAATGAACCAAACTTGTATCCATATTGTCATTGCATCATTTTTTACTAGTTGACCATTGACTCTCTGGCATTTTAGTTTTTTTTTTCTCGAATAAGCACAACATGTGTATCATATATTAAAGATAGAAGATGGTTAAAGAGCCCAATCCACCATGGATGTTACATTCAAACTTTCACACCCACACTCGCCACTGCACTCCACCTAATATAGAAGATGGCATTTTAGTTTGGTTAGCTGCTCTTGCTCCGTCGCCCCAACTTGTGTTTTCTGTTTCTGTTCTTTTCAGGGTATCCCTTGGAGAAAGCTTGGATGGTGTGAAGGGTTCCTTCAGCTATTCATGAAGGATTTATACTTTCTGCCAATGGAGTGAACAGAGAAACATTCTCCAAGTCTTCTGTAAACAGTAAACTGTAACGTTTCCTAACATATGGTGTATCCTTATGTTGCATTACGCAGTAGGTATATTTGTATGAAATTCTTAGTCACCAATCCAACATATATCTTTCCAGTGTTTTCATTTCATGCTGGAAAATTTAGTATCTAACAGTAGCTCTTATCCGGGAAAATTGTGTCAAGTTATTCCTGTGTTTCCACTGTCATCTCTCTAATATCCCAATAGACTTAATAATAGACACCCGAAGATAACGAAACAAGTCAGATATGCAAATATAATAAGGTACTATAGGGAAACCATATTTAAGATTCATGAGATCACTGTTGATGTTAGATAGACAACAGAATTGAAGCTTCAGTTGACACAAACAACATTACAAAGGAAAGGGTTCAACAAGAAAGAAGCACCCAGAACAACAATCTCCTGAACTTCATGTCAATATTCAGGTTTTACTGCCAATGAGTGACTAAAAAGGGGTCAGCAAATACATCACTTCGTGGCTGTTTGGTTTCTAGCCACACTTTCCCACACATTGCCACACCTCATATTAGGTGGGTGTTTGATTCTAAGCCACACCTTATGCAATGTTCTTTTTGTGAAAAATAACCATATGTCGCACACAAAAAGTGTGGCAAGATTTCTCGACCGACAGCCCCTTGCATTTTCAGATAATAAGTGCTCAGTCAAGAGGAGAGGCTCGTGATAATTGTTGCCACTAATGAGAAGCTTGGGAGGCATATTTGTCAATCATGCAAAATGCTTTCAGAATCAGTACGAGCACATCTCTCAATCCAGAGAAGTAGCTGGGTCAAAAGCTTCAATATTCTGCCGATTCATTTTTCCTGTTTAACTCTGCGATTGTGACAAATGGGAAATAGCATAGCTGCCATCATGTGGGATCAGTCAACTTCACAAAGAGGTGCCTCAGCCTCATTATATGTCGGCAATATTTTGCTGTCCGTTGACTTCAGGTGCAGAGTTACCCAGTTGGGTAGCCTCATTGATGGATCTGGGAAGGTGTTTAATTCCTGGGAGATGGTGTGAAGCTGAACGATTCCGCCATGGTTGCTGTTATTGTGTCAATGTCAATGGATGAGTCTTGCAGGCCCGATTCAACAAGTATTTGGATATGAAAATAATCAAGGGCTCCATTTTGAGTTTGCGAAGTTTGATTGGTTTTGGTGGAATACATAGGCATGAATGAAAGGCATGTGCTTGAGTTTATCGGCCGATTATAAGCGTCAGATATCATCTCTCTGCCGGTTTCAGTCCTTGCATCTCCCGGGACAAACCCCCCTTGTAGAAAAGGAGAGAGCCACGTCGTATGCAACATTGCTCAGCTTCGAGAGACAACTGCAACATCTATCTCATCGCTGTCAACAAGTTCCAGCATTATTTACGACCAGTTCAGCATGGTAAGTACGTTGTCTATCTCATCTATCTCATCGCTGTCAACAAGCCATCTTCACCATCCTGCAGCATTCGTTGTCTTTCTGAATTTTGGTACAAAACCCAGCATGGTAAGCAGGTGCGTCTGCAACATCCTCTACTGTTACTTGTCCTTTTCGGAATTCACTACGAAATCATCTGATTTACATAGCTTCACATTTTTTTAAGGATTCTTTTGAAGGATTGTCATTTACAGAAAGCTGTTTCTAAGGGCATGTACAATGGTTGATAAGGTAGTCTTATCTTAAGTCTTGCATGTAATTTAGATATGACAAAAAAAAAGAGTCTACAATGGGTCATCTCTTAGCCTTATCTTCAATAACTAGTCATTCCTAAAAATGTGGTGAGACATATTGTGCTAAGAGATCATCTCTTGTCTTCTCTTAAATAAGAGAAGACAAGCCTTTTCTTATGAGTTCTCTCTACTCCACCTCATCATTTATCCTACGTGGCACTCCTAAGATAGCACCATTGTACATGCCCTAAGATGCTTTGGTCAATTTTCTGACATTAAAAACTAGTATCATTGTTGCCCCTTTGGTTGCTGACTTCCTCCTCTACATCTATTATTTTTGTCTCCTCCTCGATGTCTTTCGGCCCTGTCTGTAGCTATTCTATGGAATCCATTGCAGTCCGGGTTCCTCCTCCCGCAGGCATTATTATTAGCACCATGTTGAAATTGTGTCAGCTTCAACCAACCTGCATGCTTATAGCAGTAGTACAATCTCGAAGGAAGAAAGGTAGAAATGGAAGAAACGAAATGGGAAGTCCCTAGTGAAACCTAACCAGTCGGTCAATACATCATCAGCAAGCATGGTATACGATTGGGCTGGACCGATTTGCTCGGGCAGACAAAAGAATCTAGTTGGTGGGCTCTCTCACAATTTCCAACCGATGGAACAACAAGGGAGTTCGTTGTACCCGATACGATACCTGCTGCCTGGAAAGACCTACCGTACGCACCCTCGATCGATCATTGCCATTGCCAAACCAACAACACACACACAAAAAAAAGAGGTGCCACACTTCCCTGGGCCACATCATCATCATTTGCCAGAGCTCGTCGCTCTTGTTCTCCCGGGACATGAACAAGCTGGCCACCATTCTTTTCTCTTGACGAGTAGCCGAGTCTCGAGCGTGATGATGCAGCTCAGCCGGCGAGTCCTTGACCGGAACCAAAAAGCCTGTGAAGCGTGCGATCCTGAACCTGCCCAGTTAAATTTGCCTTTTCACACAACCGTGAACCTGCCGAGTTTTACTGCTGCGTTTTCAGGCACTGGGTGGGTACGTACGTACGTGTTGCCCAAAATTCAAGTTTATGTACACCAGCAGAAGACCGTGCTCGTGTGCCTTGCCCGGGGAACTGGCCGATAAATGCCCGTGAACTGGATAACATGCGATGCTCGGGTACTACCACTGGCACTTGCACTGGCCGAGTGCCGCACCTAGCAGCAGTAAACAGCAGTACTCACAAACCTTTTGCTCGTGGTTGGAAGCTTGGAATTCACTCAACCCCGAGCACAGCAGCATTCCAACTCCGAAAGAATCTCCAGCGCGGTGGGTAGGAATTTCTGCAGATGGAATTCCGGGTGAAAGCGAGCGCGGTTCACCCGTCTAGCTCACGATTTCCTAAACAATCCATCATGGAAATAGTATATATTATTAGCACTGCAGCAGTATTATTTTTCTCGTGTCTTTTGCCCCGGCTGGTGCTGGTCCCGCGTCCAGCCTTTCATCTCATCGGGCCTCAAAAGACTCCACCTGCTAATCTGCCTTTCTCCCCTCCGAGCGAGCTTTGGATTAGAAAAAAGAGGAAAGCGGGAATTCTCCAACTAGGCTCCAGTAAGCGCCACCGGGCTAATCTATCATTAAAGCAATCAAGCCCATTTGCGCCAATCAGGCCCGCCGCTCCAGCTCCTTGGGCTAACCAAACCTTCCATTATAATTCAAGATTCCCCTACCCCTGCCTCGCCCTGCCCACTCTATTTCTACTACTGCCAGTACTACCGCTGCACAGAGAGTGTGTCTGTGCTTTTCTTCTTCTCCATGGCCATGCCAGTGCTCTCCTCGAGCTGACAGAGTAAGAAGAAGACTCTCGCCGCCCACCGTACTCCCGCTCTCTCCCACCCGGCGCCGCCGGCGATGGCGGCAATGCCGGGGCCGGCGAGGCTTGCCCTTGCGGTGCTGGTGCTCGCGTCGGCGCTCCCGGCGTACCGCTCCGACGACCTCAACACCGACGCGCAGGCGCTGGAGGCGCTGCGCAAGGCGGTGGGCCGGTCCGCGCTGCCGGCGTGGAACAGCAGCACGCAGACGTGCCAGTGGCAGGGCGTGGCCTGCGAGAACGGCCGCGTCGTCGAGCTCCGCCTCCCCGGCGCCGGGCTCATGGGCGCGCTCCCCTCGGGCGTGCTCGGCAACCTCACCGCGCTCCGCACGCTCTCCCTCCGCTGGAACGCGCTCACGGGCCCCATCCCCGACGACGTCGCCCGCATGACCGAGCTCCGGGCCATGTACTTCCAGCACAACGCCTTCTCCGGCGAGGTGCCCGCGGCGCTCTACACGCTCAAGAACCTGGTGCGGCTCAACATCGGGCAGAACAAGTTCTCGGGCGAGATCTCGCCCGACTTCAACAAGCTCAACCGCCTCGGCTCGCTCATCCTCGACAGCAACGACTTCTCCGGCGAGATCCCCAAGCTGGACCTGCCCACATTGGAGCAGTTCAACGTCTCCTACAACAAGCTCAACGGCTCCATCCCCCGCAAGCTCCGCAAGATGCCCAAGGACTCCTTCCTGGGCACCGGGCTCTGCGGTGGCCCGCTCGGCCTCTGCCCCGGCGAGACCGCGGAGACGCCGGCCGGATCGCCGGAGGGTCAGCCAGGCGCTGGCGGCGCCGCCGCTGACGTCGGTGGCGGCAAGAAGAAGAAGCTCTCTGGCGGCGCCATCGCCGGCATTGCCATCGCGTGCGTGTTCGGCTTGCTGCTGCTGCTTGCCCTGCTCTTCTTCCTCTGCCGCAAGAAGAAGTCCAGCAACGCGCCGAGGTCCACCGCGGCGGTGGAGAAGGGTCGGGACCTGGGCATGGGCCCGCTGGACGCGGAGCCCAAGGGGCAGAACGGCAACGGCGTCCACGGCGCCGCAGCGGTGCCGGCCGCCGCGGCCGCAGCTGCGGCCGTCGCCGCCAAGTCTGGAGGAGGCTCAACCACGGGGTCGAAGAAGCTGATCTACTTCGGTCCGATGGCGGCGGCCCCGCCGTTCGACCTGGAGGACCTGCTGCGCGCGTCGGCGGAGGTGCTGGGCAAGGGCGCGTTCGGCACGGCGTACAAGGCGGTGATGGAGAGCGGCGCGGCGGTGGCCGTGAAGCGGCTCAAGGACGTGGACCTCCCCGAGCCGGAGTTCCGCGAGCGCATCGCGGCCATCGGCGCCGTGCAGCACGAGCTGGTGGTGCCCCTCCGCGCCTACTACTTCAGCAAGGACGAGAAGCTGCTCGTCTACGACTACATGTCCATGGGCAGCCTCTCCGCCCTCCTCCACGGTAAGAAAATCAAAAACTTATCTTTCATTCACAGTAACTTTTTACAGGTTCGCGCCGGGCCGGTTCGTTATCGCCGCTGCCGCCCTGTCGGTGGATCGATCCAAACAGGCTGGCGATATTCCGTCGCCGGCGTGAAAAAAGTCCAACGCGCTGGCGCGTCACTTTCGCCCGATCCATTCCGTTTGAGACCCTTTTAACCAGTGGTACTCCCTCGGACACGATCAATTCGCTCGCTCGCATCACGGCCGCGCCTGACCTACCCCGCCGCGTCCCTGGCCCGGTTTCTTTATGGCTCTGCCATTGCCAAGGTGTACATTTCATACGCCCGAACTGCAATTTGTACGCTAGTATGTACGAGTATAGTGGTAGAGACAGAGTTGTCGGGTTCAGCGTTTGCCAGCTGAGTTGCGTGGGGTCTAATCCACTAGTTTAAGGCAGCCAACAACGTGACAGCCATGACTGCCCTTGGCACGACCCGCCATTTGCGACCAACTTGCCCTGTTCTGAGGCGACCTAGTTTTGAAATCTTGGATGCCATACTGTGCTAGCGTAGTGTACGATACAACTATGCGAGCACGTACATGGAGTTATTAGTTGCAGATTGGATTGATTCCTGGTAGTAGTAGTAAAATTTCCTTGCCAAGTTGCGCGCGCATGTGAGCGGGGAAGGCGTCCCGGGGCAGGGTGGTTGATGAACTTGATATGCGTCCATGTGACATTTAGTTGGCGCCACTGCTCCGGTCCTCGGGATTCCTCCCCTCCCCGCGCCAATAATGGCGGGCGTACGTACACACACACACACACAGATTTAAAAGGATCATTCGTGAGCCCGGACGGAGTAGATAGGAACACATGGGTGGCATCCGCATGGCACATGCACATGAAACGTAAAACCAACGGAAGCTGGAAAGAAAGAAAGAAACAACCGTGCTGCACCGTGGACGCGGTAACTGTGATGAGATGCGTGTTAATAATCTTCGTGTGATTGTGGTGTGCGTGCAGGGAACCGGTCGTCGGGGCGGACGCCGCTGGACTGGGAGGCGCGGTCGGCGATCGCGCTATCGACGGCGCGCGGCGTGGCGCACATCCACTCCACGGGGCCGACGGCGTCGCACGGCAACATCAAGTCCTCCAACGTCCTGCTCACCAAGAGCTACGAGGCCCGGGTGTCGGACCACGGCCTGCCCACGCTCGTCGGCCCCTCCTTCTCGCCCACCCGGGTGTCCGGCTACCGCGCGCCGGAGGTGACCGACATCCGGCGCGTCTCGCAGAAGGCCGACGTCTACAGCTTCGGCGTGCTGCTGCTGGAGCTGCTCACCGGCAAGGCGCCCACCCACGCCGTCGTCAACGAGGAGGGCCTGGACCTGCCGCGCTGGGTGCAGTCCGTCGTCCGGGAGGAGTGGACCGCCGAGGTGTTCGACCAGGAGCTCCTCAGGTACCAGAACGTGGAGGAGGAGATGGTGCAGCTGCTCCAGCTCGCCATCGACTGCTCCGCGCAGCACCCCGACCGGAGGCCCAACATGTCCGACGCCGCCGCCCGCATCGACGAGATCCGGCGCTCCGCCTCCTCCGCCCAGCACGCGACCACGGACGCCCCCGCCCCCGACGGCGACGAGCCGTCCCTATAACCGACCGGCATTGATCGATCGCGCAACCCCGCTAGTCCTCCGCAGCGAACGGAAATTCATCAGTTGGAAAAAAAAGGGAAATTGCTTAGTTCTTTGCATGGATCTTGTCTTTGCTCATCAGCAACTTGTGCATGTCTTCATTTTTCTTCTTCTTTTCTTCTCCTTTTTGGCCCCTTTTTCTTTTTTCTCACGGGCTTTGATTCTGTCCTATAGCACATGTCAGTCACTACTGTAAGCGTTTGATTCTTGGAAAGTAACACATGGATGATGCCTGTACTGTACCTAAGGACGATCCCTCGGATGCCACCAGCTGTTGTAATGCTTGCTTGCTTATTTAAAACACCGAGTGATTTGCTCGCGGTAGCTAGGCTTTCGCTGCCAGTGCTTTGCTTTGCTTGCCTGTGCATGCCAGCTCCCGATCCTCCCTCACTTTCACCTCGTCTAATCGGCCGATCTCGGTTGTTAATGGTTGTTGGGCTGCCCATTTTCCTACCGTGATGAGCCTCCTTTTGCCTGTCACTCCGCCGCTCGATGGCTCCGCCTGTGGCGTCTAGCACTCGGCCTGTGACTGTGAGTGAACGGACGAAACCCGGCTACGGCTACGGCTACTGGTCTTGGCGTGGTAGGTCGGAGGAGACATCCCTCTTTCTTTATCGGAGAGTGCTTTCGAAGTAACACGGCGACGGAGAGAGACCCGGCCCAGCCCAGAGGTCATGTACGTAGCGTTGCGTTTATACGTGTGCAGTTCCATGACGCGGACGGGATTGTCAAACTCGGCGAGCAGTGTGACAACAAGACATCATCGTCGTCTATGCACGGTTAGTGGCTGGCTGAATTCATATCGCCTGTCTGTAGCCCGGTTTTGTACCGGTACCATACGCCGGCGAACCGACAGTACAGACCATCTGTCCCGTGTCAAACCAGCTGGAATACCATGCCGCGTCAACCTCCATGTAGTATACGTAATAAACTGACGCATTTGTGCAGTGTTTTATACTACTACTACTAGTAATAGTATCTGTACTGAGCAGCAGCGGAGAGCTAGGCTGGCCAGTGTGCGCTGCTCGGGCAGCCCTGTCGGCTGGCCAGTGGAGCAGCGCGCGCCGCTTCTCTCCTGGCACACAGCTCAAAAGCCATGTCCGACTTTTTTTTTTTTGGGTCACCTCCTGCTTCAAATATGATGCTTCGTGAGATTCTTCTGCCCTCATCCTGGATTAGTTACGGGCTGTCCGGATTGTGACTATCATTGCCATATATTAGCACATGATTTTTAACACACTTGTCACACTTATCTTAGTTGAGTTGCTCAAATTGTTAGTCATACTTTGGCTTGCCTAAGGGAATCTTTCCATATTTTTTATGTCTGACGTGTGAGATTTACTGCTCATATAAAAAAAAATTCTTGCCTTAGGTGTGGCTAAAACCAAACACCTACCTAACTTGGTCAAACTTGTCTAAGGTTAAGTGTGGCAAAGTGTGGCAAGATGTGGCTAGGAACCAAGCAGCCCCTTGCCCCCTTAATCCAGCTTGGAGTCTCCATCAATGTTTATTCCACTTTCATTTCAAATGTTTTGAGTTCAGTACGTAGTATATCTCCCACTCACGACAGTAGAGTAACCGTTAGAAACTGAATTACAAATTTACTCGTATTTTGATGTGCTTACGATTAGAAACAAAGAAAGGAAAAAAAGAGAGACCAAATATCAAAAAAGTTTGCTGATCAGAGTTGGTACCACTCCAAGGACCAAGGGGAGGTAAAAGCTAGCTAGGTCGACCTTTTGACTTGTTTCCCCGACGAGACGAACCAGCCAGCCCCATGTTGGCCACTGCCTGGACGTCCTCAGCTGCTCACCCAACCTAGACCTAATAAGTCCTCGACATGCTTATAATGGAGTCGGGTGACAGAAATGGGCCCTCTTCGCCTTCTCGTCCTGCCTGTGCTTCCCGTTCCAGTGGCATGGCGGTGGCTTCGCTATCTCTCGCTGCCGCGCACTGGTGGCGCACCGCACAGCACATCCCCGGCGCGTCCACGTGAAGAAGTGACCTGGACCGGACACGCATGATCTTCGCGCATATGGGTCACAAGGGTGAGCTGTGAAATTCCCGCTTGGTTGCAATGATGTGATATGCGCCGGCCGGCCAAGGTTTTCGATTGAGTCCTGCTACACATACGATGAATCTTTGTACGATTTACGTACGACAGCCACAGCAGCCGTTCGATGAATCGCACGGACGAGCGGGATCATGTCGTACGAAAATCGTATGCACTATTCATCGTACGCACAGCAATTCCGTTTTCGATTTGATATATTCGCCATAGGTCAAGGCCTCAAGGGGTAGGGAGGAGCGAGGAGGTGGTGTGGGCGTCCTGCTGTTTTCTTTTGTTGTTGCTAAAATAATGCTTGCAAGTTGCAAGTAGAGACGTTGGTTCGAGTTTTTAATTTTTGTGTTGTTAAGTATTGGAGTGGTCCTTACAAGAAAATTAGACGTTGCTTCGAATTTTCTTAGAGTCCCATTTTATTTTATTTTATTTTGTATAGTAGTATATTGGAGCGGATGTCTGGAGCCGATCGGCCCAAGGAGCGTCAATGCGCGCGATTCAGACGGGTTTCTTTTCCAGACGTTGCGTGGAGCAATTAATAAAAGAATGGACAAACATGTTGACGGACATTAAAATGCATGTGGAGGGTTGACGATGCAAAACAATCCATTTTACTCCCTCCAAAATAGACAAGGTTTAGGGCGCATTGCATTTATTTCTAGTAGCTAAGTAGTACTCCGATATACTATTTCTATATGCATGCGTAGTGTGAATACTATTTTTTTAACCCATCTCACAGCCAATAGATAACCACCTAGGTCCCAGAGAATTTCCAAGTGCGCCTTCTAAACCGTGACGGAGGTAGTACTACTATGTTATATAGCTGTTCAAGCAAAAATCAAATAGATAGTACTCCCTCCGTTCCAAAATAGATGACTCAACTTTATACTATAGTATAAAGTTGAGTCATCTATTCTGAAACGGAGGGAGTACCTGCGTGGTGCTGTGAACCCACTATGGGAGGAGACTCAGAAAAGGAGAGCGCAAAAGGAAGAGGGTAAAGGAGTTGACAAATGGATAAAAGTTATCATTGATTATAAACTGGTGCTATTAGGTTTAGCATTTCATTATTTTATGAAAATACAGTATCCTTTGGAAAGTCATATAAGGGCATCCACAGAGAAAGAAGTCAACATTTCACATTTCAAGATATTACGCTGCTAGGTGTCATGGCGTTGTAATCGGGTAGTCTTGTGCCAGTTTTTTGGCAACATAGTCGCATGTAACATTGTATCGTTCGGCCGTGTAACATTGATGTTATTGCTTTATTTATAAAGCCGGACGAAAGCATGTTTTGAGAGGCGACCGGCCAGGGCTTGGCCAGTCGCACACCCACCGTTCGATTGGCTCAGTTGTAGCCGTTTGATCCCTACCTCACTTTATCCTCTTTCCACCGCTTCGTCCTTGTATGAGTCTTCCTCTCATCCTTCTCCTGCATCGCTTGCCGCACCCACCTCGCGCCCTCCAGCACCTCATCGTCGTGCTTGCCGCAATACCCACACTGCCTTACGAGCTCGCAACTCCCTCGCCTCCCCTCGCATCATATTCCTATCCTAGCATCTCAGCACCTCGCCTTGTTGTTCCCAATGCCATCCCATTGCTGGTCCCAGCATCTCAACACCTCACCTTGTTGTTCCCAGCGCCACATCATCATTGGTCCCAGCATCCATGTCGTTTTGCAGTACCCTTGCCTTGTTGGTCCAAGCATGCCATCTCGCATGTCGCCGTTGCATCACCTCGCCCCCACTGGGTAGCGTCACACCTCGCCGGTCCTAGCTTCTAGCCTCGTCGGTCGTAGCATCGCTACATGCTCATCGCAACTTTTCTCCACTCGCCGGTTGTAACTTCTCACCTCGCCATCACTAGCAAAAAAGCTCGCCGATCGTAGCTTTTATGGTTGCTGATTGCAGCAACCACGACGCCACCCCCGCCGGTTGTCCCGACACTACTCTATCGGTTGTAGCGAAAAATGCCGCCGGTCCCAGCTTATATTGCTGATGGTTGCATGTTGGGGAATGTTGCATGGAAAACAAAAAATGTCTACGCGCATGCAAGATCTATCCATGGAGATGCATAGCTACGACATGGGAGAGTGTGTCTACGTACTCTCGTAGACCGTTAAGCGGAAGAGTTTATCAATGCGGTTGATGTAGTCGAACACCTTCGCGATCCAACCGATCAAGTACCGAACTTACGACACCTCCACGTTCAGCACACGTTCAACTCGATGACGTCCTCGCCTTCTTGATCCAGCAAGATGGGTGAAGCAGTAGATGAGATCTGGCAGCACGACGGTGTGGTGACGGTGGTGGTGAAATTGTTCTTGTAGGCATTCGTCGTGCACTACGAAAAAACTGGACGGAGGATGAAATTGTGGAGAGGGGCGTCACACACGGCTAAGAGATTGTCGTGGGTTGTGTGGCGCCCCTCTCATATATATATATATATATATATATATATATATATATATATATATATATATATATATATATATATATATATATATATATATATATATATATATATATATATATAAAGCAAAGATAAAGTTTCACTCGCATGCTGCAATCACAAGCTTTCATTCGTGTGATCTGGTCCTCCTCTTACCTTATTTGCTTTTTCCTGATATTTTCATTTGATGCTTTTTTCCTCTTATAGAGATTGTTGGACCACGCTGCCTGCAAGAGAACAGAACCGTGGAGGCACTAGGCTGCTGTCCAGCAGGGAGGACCACCCGCGGTCGGCCCGAACGGGTTCCAGGATGGAACTGGAGAACTGTTGGGCGTTGGTTTGAACCTTCCCTTTTCTTGCGTTTTTTTCACTTAGGCCTTGTTGACTTCGTGGGATGCCATCTGCTGTGTTGATGTCTCCAAAAACAATCTGTGTTGATACTACTTGATAGCAGCCCATTGCCCATTTGATGCAGGTGCTATGGGCTCAGAATTGGGCCGTTTTCCACTAATAATATACTACAGTATAATCTTTGTTTTCCCCTAATCCATATGACCTGCACGATGCCATGTGGCATTGTTAAAAACCCTAATCGCTGTGCATCGGTACCAGTCCTGCGCCGCCCAAGCCAGCGTTATTCATCGCCATGGATACGACATGCTGTCTGCTGCACCCGTGAGCAGGCACCAGCACTGCGCCGGCCACTTTAAGGGAAAAGCAGACCCGTGACCATCAACACAATCAAACTATCGAAGTGTCGCTTGCATCCTCTCCTAACTCGCCCGCCCAGATAAAGAGAGAGAGAGCCCGAAAATGGTAGATACTGAGAGAGGAGATACAACCTCGTCGTAGCAAGATCAGCGTGCTGGAGACCGAGCGACGTCCTTTTCAATGGAGGAGAACGGCAGTGCTGCACAGGCGATGGAGGTCGACGAACTAAAAGGTAAGCATCTTTTTGCAAGGGGGTAGAACTGCGTTGCGAAAGCTTTCACCGTTTTCTTAGAACTAGATCATTAGATGCAATAGTAGTTAATACTCGTTTTTTTGTTGCTCCGCTTGATTTTTTTGCACTAGATGCATACACCGCAGCCCCTAGTGTGGATCAGAACACACAACCAGCCAGCAAGAGCACGCCTGGCGTTGAGAGGATTGATGGGGAAAACACGGACGAGGAAAATATTGTTAGTATTAACCTTGATGTATCTGTAGTTTCAGTTGCTGTTTGTTTCCCTCAGTAGTTAAATAAGTTCAGTTGGATGTGTTGTTCTGAATGTAACTGAATTAGCCAGAAGCGAGCTGCGTTCTCGCTGCTGCCTTGTTTTTTTAGCTCAAGTTAGTTAGCTTTAGACTCGGCACGATTCAGGCTCGTGGGATGGCACGCGCAATTGTTGGATCGTGGCGAGCTTTCAGTTTTTCTGTTAGCGACTGAATAAATGTAAGAACAGAAAAGACACACTCTTTACACGTCGCAAAAGAGCTCTCTCTCTGTGGCTGCGTTCCTGCTCTCTGTTCCCTTTGTGTTGTGCTATTCAGAGAGAAAGATTCAGAGTTTGAGAGCGACTAGATCACAACCTCAAAACCAACAAATGTTAGCAAACCAGCGGAAGGCGCCAAAGCAGACAACAGCCGGCAAAGGTATTTCTCGCACTAGGCAAGCATCCACCCTCTCCCACATAAACAATTGCCGTCAGATTTCCATGATATACGCACGTACTAAATCACAAAGTTTCGGTATAGGAGGACTAATCATTTTAGAATCATACACTTATCGTTCCAACTCTGTACACACTATACACCAGCATGGTTTCCATCAAGCTTAGAGGTCGTATTAATCTTACAGGAACAAAGAGGGGAAGTGCAGCATCGGAGGGAAGCCTGGGGGCGATCGAGCAGGCTATGGAAGAAGCAGTGAAGCTCGGGAAGAAAATTGTGTTCGAACCAGCTGTGTGCATGTCTTTCAACTCTGAGTAGGAGGCATATGAGTTTTACAATGTGCACTCCCGGGAAGTCGGGTTTAGCATCAAGCGTGGGAACAAGTACATCAACGGCAAGCATACAAATCTAAACACGATTTACTGTGCTCATGCGAGGTTAGCTAACATGTCATTTTTTAGAATTGATTCGAGATATGTGGCTAACAGACTCGTTTTTTGTTATCTTGGATGAAGGGCAGACAGTAAACAAAATTCGAGATCATCCAGGACGCAATGCCGTTAACGTACCCAGCCACCCATGGAACTGTAGACAGCACGGGTTCGCTCACCAGGGGGCGCAGTGCACGTCGCCACAAACGGCGCCGAGCGGACAGTGCTTCAGGAGCCGGTGGGATCTTCTGCACCCCGTCCACATGGATGAGCACGCGCCGCCTTCAAAGGAGACCACAACCGTAAACTTGGCTATGCAGCCGCTCGACCTCCACAAAGCTGGCTGGCAGAACGACGTGACCAAGCTCGTCATCCAGGGCACAGCCATCAGCGAGGTCGAGACGAGAAACGTGCGGGATGACGCCTGTGTGATCAACCTCCGCGCGCGTGCAGTACGTAGAAGGACACATCCCTTTTCATGTATGTATCAAGCTCAATGGAGATGATCCTGCACATGGGAGCAGTTTCTTTGCCATCACAAGCGACCACGCCTGCTTAGGGACGTGCTCTAGGAGCACTCGCACGCGGTAACGTGAACGCACGAGTCCGGCGTCGAAGTCAGGCGACCATTCCTGGACGCGGAATGGTGTGGCCTGGTCGTCGTGGAACACCCTCACTGATGCAACTTGATCGCGCCACCCGCCGTCCGTGAAACGGACGAGGTACGATTGCACCGAGAGGGCGGACACGTCGACGGCTGCCCTCGTCGAACTCGGCGAGGATTGCTTCCTTCACCGCCCCCGGTCGATGCACGCCGCGGTGATCACCATTGCGGTGGCTCGGAGACGGTTCTCTTCTTCCACCATGGCGGGTGTGCCCTCAATCATGCAGTGAGACATGAACAGACGGTTGTTTGGGTTGGAGGAAAACGACATCGGTAGCTCAGGTTCTCCATCGGTGGTATGGTTTTGGGTTGGTTTCTACCATCAAGCATAACGCAAAGGCTGTTTTGTGGTTTTGCACGCCCCCGGTCTATTTTATATATAAACATGCACGTCTTCAAATGAATGCATCACACACCGAGCCTGCCGACAACTACCAGCTACTTTTTATGGCGTGCAAGGGCATACCATTGGTTAAACGGAAGACATCAAACCAGGGCACGCGTCAACGCCATGTACACAACACAAGAGTAGCCAGCAGGATCGAATTAGGTACTGTGTGTGTATCAATGACATACTGGATGTGTTTCGAACATTACCCTTGACGATCAAGACATTTTTGACCGCGGAGAGATCTTGAGTAGAGTGCTCTGCTTTTGGCCGATAGCGAACCACATCTGTTTGCACTCGCGCCATATGCCCACGATAGGTGGATCCGCAAAATCTATGGGTAGATCAATATGCCCACGATAGGTGGATCCGCAAAATCAACAACATCAAAAGACGGGCATCGGTGAAACATCTTCCATCTAGTTTAAGAATACAATTTTCGACCAAAGCTAGGGTAGATCAACAACACCACGCAATCATGTGGGACATCCATTTTACACTTTGAGAACTATAAGCAACTGCATGTTTACCAATTTTCCGGTGTATAAGAAACTTTCTTTCTAGGCGCACGTTCGGCTACCTAATGGAGTGATTGAGAGATGCTGGGTAGGAAGAGAAAGAGAGATTATTGATGTAGGATGTGAGATCCATATACAATACAATTGCATCATTTGGGCGCCCGGATGGGGGGCACGTCTTATGGGTGAATGAGATACCCCCTTCGACCTCAACGACATATCGCATGTAATCTCCGTCATGCAATCGCGAGAACCATCAATACACCTATAGTAGGAACTGTTTATTAAGGAACAAGAACCCTTCCATATAACATGGATCTGTGAGCATATCGATAGCTCTTACTCATCGTTGATGGGAAAGAGGCGAGTGATCGACCCTAATTATTCAATTTGGTCGGAACGTCACATGGTGCATGGGAATAGCACCCCTTCTTCACAGGTGAACAAGAAACTAAGGTGACATTTTTATTCTTGGTTTCACAAAAGTTTTCCAATGCACCCATGCATTCACATATCATATGGAACCCTCTTCTTTTGCATTATATTAGATGTGTGTGTATGGGGGGTTGAGGTGAGAGAGTGATAGATCCTCGTATATCTTTTTATCAACAAGATTGCCTAGTACCACACGGGCGTTCGGGGGGCATCTTATCGGTGAACGAGACCCCCCTTCGACTGCATCGACATATCACGCAGCCTTTTGTTATGCATTGTGAGAACCATCCATACTTGCACAATAGGCACCCTTATTTTATGGGACGAGAACCCTTCCATATAGCGAAGACCGGGGGGCTATTTGACATCTGCTACCCGTCCCTTATCATTACATCGGATGATGATGTGAACGACGGAGATAGAGATCGAACATCATTTTCAAATTTGCCAAAAAAGGCGCATTGCGCACCAGATGGGGCGATCCTCAAGTGGAAGGATCGCTCTTTTTATGAATGCGAACCCTCTTCTAGCAAGGTGAGAACCTTTTCACACTCGTCGAATGGATCACTCTTTTTATGAACCCGAACCTTTCATGTTCGTTGGTAGGATCCATGTTATTATGCATGTGAACATTTTCTCTTCATCGCACACCATTGGACAACGTGTGAATGTGATAAAGTAGAACCATGCAGATAGCAACACGACACACTTCTAAATTCGAATGAGATGCATTCGGACGTAAGCGAATATAATACACAACTTTTCTTTCCCAATCATAGTAATTTTGAATGACCGGAGGGGAGAAAGTGATAGGAACCATTTTATTATTGAATGAGAACCCTTCTATGACAATGTGTGAACCTTTCACGCTCGACAGGAGGGATCCATCATTTTATGCATGCGAACCCTTCTCAATCACACACTACTCGATAACGTACCAGCGGAGGAGCAGCTCACCGCTGACAGGGCAACCGCGCCAGACGCGGACCTGGCGGAGCTACTCGACTCCTAACGCTCTGCCTGCGAGATCTGCCTCGCCCGCCGGCAATACCGGTAGCGGGCGGCGAAACTTGTGGCCGGCTACAAGGAGTGCGATGAGGCAGCAGACAAGCTGCTTGGTGAGACCGGCGACAAGGACGACATCGTCGGCTCCATAGAGGCCGCGCCCCGCTACCACGACCACGAGCCGCACGTCTGCGGCACCGCCGCCACAATGAGGAAGAGTAGTGCATGGTAGGTCGCCGCGCTCGGGTTCCAAGAAGGCCATTGCTCCTCCACTTGGTGGGCCGAGCACCTCGGTCGATTAGTCATTTGGCGGCGACGTGGAGGCGGACAACTTCAGTTCCCGGGGCTTCGGAGGCGGAGGTTACGAAGGAGGAGCTGGAGAAGGTGAAGCTTCATTTTTCGGGGCTCATGGGCGGAAAAGGGGATCGGGTGTCGGCGATTATTTAGTTTTGGTATTATACCTCTAGAGTCAGACAAGCACCGCTTCTAGGTGAATTATGTCCGAAATGTAATAAATTCCTTCATGTTTTATGTGAAATCTAATGAAAATTCGTCGGTTTTGCATGAACTTTGTTTGGTTTATATGAAAATCCGGTTATGTTTGCACAAATTTCGTCCGTTAGTTCGGATAGTGTTTGCAATATATGTGGCAGCCGTGGATGTCGCCCTCCCGTGTCCGTGTCCGTGGACAGGTCCTCTCTGTCCACGGACGGACGCAGGGAGAAAATTTACGGGTCGCCGTTGAAGATGCCCTAAAATCCTATTCAGCCCAAGACTATTTACAGGGGAAGGGCGAGTAGAAAAAATAATGTTTTTACCGTGGCAAAAGTCAAATGCTCGCCCCCAAAAAAGCAACTCTCGTGTCTCGCGCAATCCGGTTCAGAGGTTCATCGCCCTCTTTATCGGTTCACCCTTGTACGCCATCGCAAACAGTGGAGGGCGGCCCATGATCGGAGTCACCCAGAGTCTAAAGGGCAGCGCGGCTACTCCTTTGGATACCAGACTGACCATCTGGCGTTCTACCAAAAAGCCCGATAGCAGCAGAAGATCGACGAACTTGGTTTCTTCATAGGGCGGCAGCGCACAGCAGATCTAAGGTATGCACTTCTCCCCTCTGAAGTGTTTGATAAAACAAGTCGACGAATCCAGTCCTAGCTGCTGAAGCGATCCTGCGGCGAGGGGCAGTGTCGTCTCAATCAATATCATAGTACTTCGATTCCACCATGGGTCATGTGTGCATTATTTCTAAAACTCACCCATCTGTTTGCACGATTTTTATGTATCGATCATGTACACCCATGTATGAGCGCATGGCCTATAGCATCCTCAATACTGAGATCATGTTTCCGTCCAGTGCACCATGCAACGAGGATTTTTGCAAAGGCATCCCGTAGATGTAATGTTGAATGTGCTTCTTCTGAAAAAATGACTTCTTCCGGGCTAGCATTTTTTGACGCAGGGATGGATGGATACGGGATCCCAGCTGCGGGGCCGAGCGCACGCGGACAGATTGACGATTCATCATCGGAATCAGAAGAAGAAGAGAGTATTGGTTTCCCGGCAGGAGGTGGCGTTGCGGAGTCAGAGTTAGACGAAGAAGATTAGTACCAGCCTAATGGGAAGGCACCCGCCATTAGCTCGAGGTGCAGCGTTAAGAAGCTTCACGAATTGATCGCTTCGCTTGACGTATGCAAAGATAGTAGCGAATCGTGGCGTCAGTTATTGCAAGCAGATGGCCAGTGGCGTTTTGTGACTACTACGCAGCTGTACGGCTACCGCCCATGCATAAAAAGAGACCATCAAGTGGCACTTGATTCACGTGCAAACGGTTTCGAACCGTGTACACAGAGCTAGAAGAAAATGGCAAGTTTTAATGCCCGGAAGAGTGCAGCGCAGCTAGGAACTTTTTGCAAATGACCTCCATCACCCACTGTACATGTTTGCCCGAAGTAGTTACTGTCACAAATTGCCGGATAAGAAAGGCGAGGCAGCCTTTGTTCTGAAAACTGCTGCAAAGTCAAGACACTAGCTTGCCATTCCGGGACTACAAGTACATAAAGGTGCATGCTGAGCATACCTCTTGCGTCATGGCGAAATTCAACAATTCAGATAATAAGAACCTTATCCACACAAAGGTGCGGATCTCAAAGCGCATCAACGGTTCCGATAACCACCCCCCTAGCTAGTGTGGATAGCAAATCCATGTTCTATATATATATATATATATATATATATATATATATATATAGGTGGGGGGGGCCTCCTGCAGGTGCCCCAAGGGTGGTCGCCGACCCCCTTGGGCTCCTGCCCTCTGGCACCCCCCTTTCCTTGTTTGCACACCGGGGGGGGGGGGGGAGGGGAGGAGAGGAAGGCAGGGGAGGTCGACTCCCCCCTTCCTTTTCTCCCCCAAGGCCTACGCCCCGAGGAGGAGCCTGCCAGCCCCATGTGGGCTGGTGTGCTCCCCTATTTTGGCCCATATGGCCCATTAACCTCCAGGGGCTTCCCGGAACCCCTTTCGGTGATCCGATGATTACCCGGTCCATTCCGAAACCTTTCTGGTGAACAACTAGTATCGTCGTATATATCAATCTTTACCTCCAGAGCTTCTCATCATGTCCGTGATCTCATTTGGGACTCCGAATAACATTCGTTCATCAATTCACATAACTCATATAATACTATATCGTCAACGAACGTTAAGCGTGCGGACCCTACGGGTTCGAGATGATGTAGACATGACCGAGACACCTCTCCGGTCAATAACCAATAGCGGGGCCTGGATGTCCATATTGGTTCCTACATATTCTATGATGACCTTTATCGGTCGAACTTTTATGACAATATACATAATTCCCTTTGTTTGTCGGTATGTTACTTGCCCGAGATTCGATCGTCGGTATCTCCATACCTAGTTCAATCTCGTTACCGGCAAGTCTCTTTACTGGTTCCGTAATACATCATCTCGTAACTAAATCCTTAGTCATTTTGCTTGCAAGCTTCTTATGATGTGTATTACCGAGAGGGCCCAGAGATACCTCTCTGATACTCAGAGTGACAAATCTCAATCTCGATCCATTCCAACTCAACAGATACCTTCGGAGATACCTATAGAGTATCTTTATAATCACCCAGTTAAGTTGTGACATTTGATAGCACACAAGACATTCCTCCGGTATCCGGGGGTTGCATGATCTCATGGTCGAAGGAACATGTATTTGACATTCAAGAAAGAAGTAACAATAAACTGAATTATCATATGCTAGGCTAACGGATGGGTCTTGTCCATCCCATCACTCTCCTAATAATGTGATCCCGTTATCAAATGACAACTCATGTCTATGGTTAGGAAACCTTAACCATCTTTTGATCAACGAGCTAGTCTAGTAGAGGCTCAGTAGGGACACAGTATTTGTTTATGTATCCACACATGTATTTAAGTTTTCGATCAATACAATTCTAGCATGAATAGTAAACCTTTATCATGAATAAGGAAATATAATGATAACAACTTTATTATTGCCTCTAGGGTATATTTCCATCATTGCAGCCATCTCGACACCACAGTGCGTCGTCATGGCACCACCTTTCAGATGAGCTCATGGAGCTCTCGAACCTTCGCGGGGTCATCAACCCCGCGAGCGGGGTCATCAACCCCGCGACAGTTCCTTCATAAAGTACTCATTGATCTCTGCGGCCCTCCTGGAAGGAGGCCACCTCATGTTGGGAAACGTAGTAGAAACAAAAAAATTCACCCTACGATCACCCAGGAACAATATGAGGATGCATAAATGGTTTGGATCACGATCGCTACTGACTTCGGAGTGCGGCAGAAGTAGACTAGTCAATGTAGATCGTACTTGGAGTCCCACAAATCATAGATGAACGATTCCACAAACTGCCCACGAACAGGCCCTCGAACGGAAGACCGAAAGCACAACCACTCTACTTGGTTGCAAGCGTGTGGCCATCACGATCTGACAGCGCTTCGTCGTCCAGAGCTAATCATGGCCGAAGAATTAGAGCAAGGAGAGTAGAACCACACTAGGCTTCTAGTTATGAGGATTAGATGATCTAGGTCAAGCTCTAATTGATCAACTAGAACCAACTATAACTAGAACTAGAGAACTAGAGGAGGCTCCGAAACTTGTGTGTTCAAAAGTGCCCAAAGCCTCTAGTTTATATAGGTTGAGAGGGGAGGGGGCGCCACACAAGGAGGGAAAGCCCCTCCTTTTTTACCCTCCTTGGTGCGCCGGCCTCCAATTTAGCCTCCCCACAAGGGGCATAGGGGGGCGCCTCCCCTACATGGGCCATGGTGGCCCTATCTTCTTCTACCACTTGGCTTTTTAATGCATGTTGATATTAATTTAAATATAAAAGCCTTCTAACAATTACTAGAGCATTTTTATTATTAATTTAAAATCCTCGAAATTATTTCCCACATATATGTTATTTATTGGCAGTATTGCCCGATAAACTTCGAAACCCTTCCAGTAACCCCAAAACGCTTCCGGTTCCTCTCAAAACTATGTTGAATATTAATGAAACAATTCCACAAATAAATCCTCGATAGTCTCGTCCTACTAACACTTAGCAGATCATGATTACCTTAAGCTTGTGACCCCATATGTTCAATAAAACATAGACATGAACGAAACCCCTTCGTTCAATGACCAATAGCGGAACCGTGGACGTCTATATCGATCCCTATAATTACACGAATGACATTCGAGTGAATCTTTGATTATCATGTGATATTCTTTTTGCTTGATGATAATGGTAGTGGTGGCTTCACTATCTCTCGCTGCCACGCACACTGGTGGCTCACAGCACAGCCCCGATGCATCCACGTGAAGAAATTACCTGGATTGGACACGCATGATCGTTGCGCATATGGGTTACAAGAGTGGGCTGTGAAATTCCCATTTTGGTTGCAATGATATGATATGTGCCGGCGAGCTAAGGTTTCTATTTGATATATTCGCCAAAGGTCAAGGTGTAGGGAAGAGGTGATCTGGGCTTCGTGGTGTTTTCTTTATTGTCGCCTAAAAAATGCTTGCAAGTTGCAAGTATGGTTCAATTTTTCTTTAAGTATTGGAGTGGTCCTTACAAAAAAAAGTTCTAGATGTTGGTTCGAGTTTTTTTTTTATGTATTGGAGTGGTACTTACAGAAAAGTTTTAGACGTTGCCAATCAATATAGATGATTAGAAGTCCTCGGCTCTTTAGAGTTCAACTTCTAAACTTGAGACTAATGCTATGTTTCCGCCGGCTACTGTGGCGATTGTATCAATCTCAAGATGATGTGTAGGCCGAAGGAGCTTCAATGTGCGACTTAGACGTTTTTCTTTTCTAGACGTTGCGTTGAGCAATTAATAAAAGAATGGACAAACACGTTCAGGAAAATTAATTTGCATGCGGAGAGTTGACGATGCAAAACAATCTGTTGTACGTATGTATAGCCGTCCAAGCAAAAATCAATTCGTTCTATAGATGGCACCAGCGTGCAATGAACCCATCTCAAGGGAGAAGACTCGGAATAAGAGGATACATGAGTTTTGTTTTAGTGGAAGAGGATAAATGAGTTGACAAATAGATAAGGATTACCCTTAATTAATCACTAGTGCTATTAGGTTTAGCCTTTCATTGTATTTTGAAAAATGCCTTATCCTTGGAATGTTATACAAGGGCATCCATAAATGGAGTCAATCTTTCACATTTCAAGGTATTTACATCATCTAGAGTATGTAAGAGTATCTACAGTCGGACTCCTTAAACGGGCCTCAAACGTTCGGACTGACCCGCACCCCTCATATCCAGCCTAAATATGGGGCGGATATGGGACTGCCCGCCACGTCGGACCCGACAGCCCCACCCCACCCCAAATTGCACCAAATCCACCAAATCCTTCCTCCTCCTTCCGCCTCCCTCCAACCTTTCCCGCGCCCGAGCCGTTGCCGTCTGCCACCCTTGCCCCTCATCCTCACCACCGGTCCCGATCCGCCGCCGTAGATATCGTCCAGCCCATCCCCTAACGCCGCGATGGATATGCAGTTCGCCTTGTCCGTCAGCGTCACTTCCTCAGCTCCATCTTGCACGGCAGAGAACGTTGCCCGGAAGATGCGGCGACGCCGGCAGCGAGAGGGGGAGGTGGCAGCGGCGTTGCAGGGAGGAGCGGACATGGTCGAGCAGCTGTCTCGCTCCGCCGCACTCGGAACCCCGCATCCCTTCCATCTGAGCGCCGACGCGGATTACGTCCGACCCCGTTGGGACAGAGGAGGATTCGACGGCCGGCTGGGCCATTCCGGAGAGCTTTCCGCCCACGCAGATGCCGACGATGGACCTATGTGACTCACCGCAACACGTTCAGGCGCGAATGAGCACGGGCACCGACGACGCTCGTGCTTCCCTCGACATGTTCGACAGAATGATAGGACAAGAGTCAGTATGTTTTGTTTGCTCCTGTCCGGTCAAAGTTGCATACAACATGTTCAATGCTTTTCCATAGATCACTAGTTCATTTCGCACATGATGAATGCTTGATCATCTAGGAGGCATTCTTGTTGAACATGATCAATGACAATGAAGATATGACCGAAATGGAGTATGAATTGGAGGGCACCACCGCATTTGAAGTGACAACATCTGATCCCAATCCGAGCAAGAAGAAGAAGAACAAGACGACGAAGGCAAGAGATCCGGCATTCTCAAGATTTGAGGACATCTTGTTGGTCAAACCTTGGTTAACTTGGCCACAAAAATGGATCCAATATGCGGCACCGAGCAAAAGGGGAGCAAGTATTGGGAGAAGATTTGGAAAGAGTATTGATACGTCTGCAACGTATCTATAATTTTTGTTTGTTCCATGTTGTTATATTATCATTCTTGGATATTTTATATTCATTTACTAACAACTTTATATCATTTTTTGCGACTAACCTATTGACATAGTGCCTAGTGCCAGTTGCTATTTTTTACTTTGCAGAATAATAATATCAAGCGAAGTCCAAACACAGCAAAAATTTTTGGAGATTTTTTTTTGTGCAGAAGACACCCAGGAGGCCCAAGAAGTGCACCAGAGGGGGCCTGTGGGGCCCACTAGGCAGCAAGGCGCGTCAGGGCCCCCAGGCGCACCCTGCTAGGTAGTGGAGCCCACAGGCACCCACTCCACCGACTATTGGCTCTATAAATACTCTAAAATCCCAAAAACCTCGGGGGAGTCAACAACACACAATTCCAGCCGACGCAAGTTCCAGAATCACAAGATCCAATCCAGGGGGCCTTTTCTGCACTTTGCTGGAGGGGTCAACGATCATGGACGGGTTCTTCATCATCACCCTTGCCCCTCCAATGATGCGTGCGTAGTTTAGCACAAACCTACGGGTCGGTAGGTAGTAGTTAGATGGCTTCTTCTCTCTTTTTGATCTTCAATACAATGTTATCCTCGATGTTCTTGGAGATCTATTTGATGTAATGACTTTTTATAGTGTGTTTGTTGGGATCCGATAAATTGTGAGTTTATGATCAGATCTATCCATGAATATTATTCGAGTCTTTGCTAAACTCTTTTGTGCGTGATTGTTATAGCCTCGTGTTTCTTCTTCAAAACTTTGGTTTGGTTTGGCCAACTAGATTGATTTTTCTTGCAATGGGAAGAGGTGCTTTGTGATGGGTTCGATCTTGCGGTGCTCAATCTCAGTGACAGAAGGAGACGTGACACGCATGTATCATTGCCATTAAGGATAAAAAGATGGGATCTATTCCTACATGAATAGATATTGTCTACATCAAGTCATCGTTCTTATTGCATTACTCCATTTTTCTATTAACTTAATACACTAGATGCATGCTGGATAGTGGTCGATGTGTCGAGTAATAGTAGTAGATGCAAACAGTAGTCTGTCTACTAATCTTGGACGCGATGTCTATATACATGATCATTCCCTTGGATATCGTCATAATTATTTGATCTTCGGTCAATTGCCCAACAGTAATTGTTTACCCACCGCATGCTATTTTCCCGAGAGAAGCCTTTAGTGAAATCTACGACCACGGGTCTATTTCCTATCATATCAAAACCCAAAAATACCTTGCTGCAATTTTTCTTCTTTATTTTATTTTTGTGCTTTTGCCAGATCTATTTATCAAATCTCATACAATTTAGTCTATCTCAATACCGAGAAGGGATTGACAACCCCTCTTACCCGTGGGGTTGCAAGTATTTGTTATTATGCAGATGTTGTTTACATAGTGTTGCTTGGTTCTCCTACTGGATTGATAACATTGGTTTCATAACTGAGGGAAATACTTACCTTAGCTGTGCTGCATCATCCTCTCCTCTTCAGGGAAATACCAACGTAGATACAACCAATCAAGTATCATGAACAAAAAGAGTATGTGGAGCCGCATCCTATCGTGACACCTACAATGTGGCATCTCTCCAACATCGATGGGGGATCAATCAAGAAGAAGTGAACAAGTACGTCGGCTACTACTCACAAGTGACCAAACGCCCTCAAAGTGGGATGGGAGTGGCAACTCACGTAAGCTCAATTGCTTCATCTTGTCGTCATTTGCATATGCTTCTTGTGTTTGCATTCTCTTGCTCATACATATGTTGTTTGCTAGACGGCGGTGCCGACCACTTTGTATCACGAGGTGGATAAGAAGTCGTTTGCTTTTAACCATTGTTGGATCACATTGAATGGCAAGCCGAAGTGGACACAACTTGTGGCTGATCTCAAGTCTGGCAAGAAGATAAATGATGGCTCAAGCACCCACAAATCAATTGGGTTGGACGATGTTTTCATCACGAGTGGAAGAGCCACCGTGCCAAAGGATAACCGACAATTCACGGGAAACAAGTGGGAGAAGGCATGGGCCTCCCGTGGCGTCAGGGCTACAAAAATGTCGTCCACATGGATGAGCATTTTTTTGGTAAGGGGGGACAATAAAGAGGAGAGGTACAAGCTCATGTTGGATGCACAAAAGGAGAGGATCGAGTGGGGCCGGAAGAGGACAGAGAAGAAGCTAGAAATTAAGAGGGAGAAGATCGAGTTGGAGAAGCAAGAGGCAGCGATCAAATGGGAACTCGAGAAGGCCAAGACATTTGGCGAGATTGAGCTTGAGAAGGAGAGGTTGCAACTCACACGGGACGCGGAGGATGCGAAGATCATGGGTGAAACCCTCTTGGATGAGCATGCAAAGAAGTGGCTTGCAGACAAGAAGAAGGAGATCGACGGCTGCAGGCGGAGGAGGCATCCCGGATGCAGGCGGAGCAGGACGAGCATGACGCATTCCGCCTTGAGCAGGATGCATTCCTCTCGGAGTAGGCGGCCATCCAGTGATCCGAAGCCACCCATCATGCTCGAACATTGTTTTCAGTTTGGCATGTCTGGTTTGTTGAACTATGATTTGCTTTGGTTTGTTTTGAACTATTGAATTCAAACAATTTGTATCGTATGATTGACGTGCATGGATTGCATGGGTTTGAGGATAGGCATTTGAGGTATGTGGATGTGCGGTGCAACATATGAGGGGGGGGCGACGGGCGCTGTCCGTGGACGCGCCCGCGGGTGTATAGGGGACATATTTGCCAAGTTGAGCCATAGATGCTCTATCTACGGTTGCAAAACGAGTCTATTTGGAGCGAGTTAGGCTAGGCTCAGCTCAGCTCCTACTAAAATTTGAACGTGCACAAATATGGTAGAGTTCAAGGTCAAGTCCTAGAAATGGCTCGTACTTAGCTTGTAACCATCTCAACTCAACCTGGAGCTCTATAATCTAAGGAAGTGGCGGACCTAGAATCTCATATTTAGGGGTTTCACAGTTAATAATCTACAAAAGAAATTACACTATACATAGTATAATTTGATCTAAACATTGTCCTAATCTGGACAAATAGTCATTAAATTGCATTACTTGTTAGATATTTAGTTTTACATATATAGTAAAAAAAATTCACAATTTCAGAGGGTTGGCACTCCCGCCCCCACTAGATCTCCCAATGATCTAAGGTGTTTTTTCAAGTAGGTAGATCACCACAACAACAAAAACACTACAGAAATGTGTTAAAATAAAAATATAATATAATTTTTATTCAAAGTAGTTTGACTGATTTATGCGGTCGTTTCAAACGTTGGCCAAAAACCACAGGAGCTCACCACGTATTATATCATATCTTCCTCCGCGCTTGATTAATTTCCCATGTTTGGTTGGATATCAAGTGAAGAAAAATCACATACAAAGTATATATATTAATAAATTATCCTCTTTTTTCAAATATATATTATTGGATTATAATACATATTTATATCACGCCGAGCTATCGAGCTAAGGGCATCTCCAATGGCGACCCGCAAAAAAATTGAGACTAACCAATTGAGACATCCGTGTTGCTCACAGGGGGGCGGCTCGGGTGGGAACCCTAGCCGCCGCCCCTGTCTTCTCCATCTTATCCCCTGCCGCCGCCAAAGGACGCCAGCAGGCAAAGCCTTCTTAGCCAATGGCGGTGGCAGGGATGCCTTCTCACATTGAGATCTCTTGCGTGGGGAGCACTCCAGCCGGCGCAGCACGATGGCCCTGGACGATGCTGCTACTTCTTGAGCTTGCATTGATTTTCCCCTTGAAGAGGAAAGAGTGATGCAACAAAGTAGAAATAAGTATTTTCCTCAGTTTGAGAATCAAGGTATCAATCTAGTAGGAGGCATGAACAAGTCTCCAATCTATGCACCTACACAAACAATCAAACACTTGCACCCAACGCGATAAAGGGGTTGTCAATACCTTCATGGTCACTTGCAAGGATGAGATCTGATAGATATATATATATAAAAGATTACTAAAACGTAAAACAAAGTAAAAACAAATAAATTGCAGCAAGGTATTTTTGCGGTTTTGGTTTTGTAGATCTGAAAATATATGATGGAAAATAGACCCGGGGCCATAGGTTTCACTAGAGGCTTCTCTCTTGAAAGAAAACATATGGTGGGTGAACAAATTACTGTCGAGCAATTGATAGAAAAGCGCAAAGTTATGACGATATCCAAGGCAATGATTATGAATATAGGCATCACGTCCGTGACAAGTAGACCGAAATGATTCTCCATCTACTACTATTACTCCACACATCGACCGCTATCCAGCATGCATCTAGAGTATTAAATTCATAAGAACGGAGTAACACCTTAAGTATGACATGATGTAGAGGGATAAACTGAAGCAATATGATGAAAACCCCATCTTTTTACCCTTGATGGCAACAATACAATACGTGCCTCACTACATCATGTCATCTTACTTAAGGCGTTACTCCGTTTTTTATGAACTTAATACTATAGGTGTGTGCTGGATAGCGGTCCATGTGTGGAGTAACAGCAGATGCAGGCGGGAGTCTTTCTACTTGCCTCGGACATGATGCCTATATACATGATCATTGCCTTGAATATCATCATAACTATGCGCTTTTCTATCAATTGCCCAACAGTAATTTGTTTACCCACTGTATGCTTTTTGTTCGAGAGAGAAGTCTAGTGAAAACTATGGCCCTCGGGTCTATCTTTATCATATATTAAAACAAAAAATATCTTGCTGCAATTTATTTTCCTTTATTTTATTTTGTTTTTTGTTTATCTATCTACCATTATCATACTTGATCCTTGCAATTAATCGTCGAGGGGATTGACAACCCCCTTGATCGCGTTGGGCGCAAATATTTGCTCTTTTGTGCGTAGATGTTGTTCACGAGGTCTTGCATGGTTCTCCTACTGGATTGATAACCCTGGTTCTTAACTGAGGGAAATACTTATCTCTACTATACTGCATCATCATCTCCTCTTCGAGAAAATCCCAACGCAGCTCACAAGTAGCAGACCAGTCCACGGACATGGATGCGGGAGGTCAATATCCAATGCTAGCCGCATATATTTCAAACTCCTTTTCAAGAAACCGCATGAAATTCGTGCAAACACGGCTGGATTTCATACAAATATGACGGATTTCATACAAAACGAACGAGAATGGTGACATTTTGAACATATTTTCAACTAAGAAGCTCAAACTATGTGCTCGTACGGTCATGCGGAGCTCTACTCTCATGACATGGATACACTACACTAGTCTATGACCGGCCGCGGCTTGTCTTCCCCATGTCTGGCAGCCCGGAATAACCCGACTGTTGGGAGCCCGGAGGCATGATCTTCCCCCGTATCTTCCCTATGCCCGGTTGCGCCGCTCGTCGGAGCGGCAAATAGGGTGCTTCAGCCGGAGGGGAAGGGTGCTCCGTGGAGCTCGGGCGGGCGCCCACGATGGTCGGAGATAAAGGAGAACCGGTCGGATATCAGGTGGTGCCCTTCCTGGGACCCAAGCGGCGGGGGCCTTCGGTGTTCTACATCTCCCCGATGATGGCGGCGGGCGCAAACTTGCGGGCTGCCACCTCGTCCACATCTGCGCAGTCGGCTTCTTTCTCTATGTGCATGGTGCAGCTATGCGCACGTCGATGCAGATGGTGCGGTCACAGGCACTGGATCCGGCAATGCCCGTGCCGCCGTGCTCCAATCCTGCCCGTGTGGAGCAAGTCGCCCCTCCTCATCGAGTTGGTCTGGAGCGGCGAGTTGTTGAACTACGCGATGGCTTGGGGCGGCAACTTGATCTGTCGGGTCAGGCTTAGGAGCTGGAGCAGCGAGCTGCGCACTTGTATCTGGCGGGCTCGGCCGGCCACCTAGCCGACTTATATGTCGGAGAACTGCTCTTCGAAAGCCATCGGAAGAGTAGAGAAAATGGTGAAGGAGGAGATGGGGGAGCGACAGAGGGGTGTGATTCTTGCCCGACATCCGGCCTTGTTTAATTAGAGGGTGGACAACAGAGCTCGGCCGACGTTGCGTTTAATGTCGGCCCGCTCATGAGCGGATGTGTGGCTGAAGTAGGTTTCTCGGCCTCCATGCAGGTTTAATGGAGGCGTGTGAATGCGGCGAGGAGGTATGTTCAGTGATGACCCACAAGTGTAGGGGATCAATCGTAGTCATTTCGATAAGTAAGAGTGTCGAACCCAACGAGGAGTAGAAGGAAATGATAAGCGGTTTTCAGTAAGGTTTTCTCTACAAGCACTGAGATTGTAGGTGATAGATAGTTTTGTGATAAGATAAATAGCAAAGAGTAACAAGTAAACAAAGTAAATAATGTGCAGCAAGGTGGCCCAATCCTTTAAGTAGAATCCTTTAAGTAGCAAAGGATAAGCCTGGACAATTTCTAATAATGAGAAAGGAGCTCCTGAGGACACATGGGAATTATCGTCAAGCTAGTTTTCATCACGTTCATATGATTCACGTTCAGTACTTTGATAATTTGATATGTGGGTGGACCGGTACTTGGGTACTGCCCTAACTTCGACAAGCATCCCACTTATGATTAACCTCTATTGCAAGCGTCTCCAACTACAAAAGAAGTATTAAGGTAAACCTAACCACAACATTAAACATATGGATCCATATCAGCCCCTAACGAAGCAATGCACAAACTAGGGTTTAAGCTTCTGTCACTCTAGCAACCCATCATATACTTATTACTTCCCCATGCCTTCCTCTAGGCCCAAATAATGGTGAAGTGTCACGTAGTCGACGTTCACATAACACCACTAGAGGAAAAGACAACATACATCTCATCAAAATATCGAACGAATACCAAATTCACATGACTACTAATAGCAAGACTTCACCCTGTTGGGGAACGTAGTAATTTCAAAAAATTTCCTACGCACACGCAAGATCATGGTGATGCATAGCAACGAGAGGGGAGAGTATTGTCCACGTACCCTCGTAGACCGTAAGCGGAAGCGTTATGACAACGCGGTTGATGTAGTCATACGTCTTCACGATCCGACCGATCCAAGTACCGAACGTATGGGACCTCCGAGTTCAGCACACGTTCAGCTCGATGACGATCTCCTGACTCGATCCAGCAAAGTGTCGGGATGAGTTCCACAAGACGACGGCATGGTGACGATGATGATGTTCTACCGGCGCAGGGCTTCGCCTAAACTCTGTGACGATATGACCGAGGTGGAATATGGTGGAAGGGGGGCACCGCACACGGCTAAGGAACGATCTTGAAGATCAACTTGTGTGTTCTAGGGTGCCCCCTGCCCCCGTATATAAAGGAGCAAGGGGGAGGGGGCGTCCGGCCAAGGGAGGGCGCGCCAGGGAGGAGTCCTACTCCCACCGGGAGTAGGACTCCCTCCTTTCCTAGTCCAACTAGGAGAGGGGAAGGAAGGGAAGGAGAAGGAGAAGGAAGGAGAGGGAGGAAAAGGAGGAAAGGGGGGCCGGCCCCCTAGTCCAATTTGGTTTGGGCTAGGGGGGCCGCGCGCCCTGCCTCCTCTCTTCCACCACTTGGCCCATGAGGCCCATTGCTTCTTCCTCGTATTCCCGTAACTCCCCAGTACCCCCGAAAATACCCGAATCACTCGGAACCTTTTTGAAGTACGAATATAGTCGTCCAATATATCGATCTTTATGTCTCAACCATTTCGAGACTCCTCGTCATGTCCCCGATCTCATCCGGGACTCCGAACTCCTTCGGTACATCAAAACTCATAAACTCATAATATAACTGTCATCGTAACGTTAAGCGTGCGGACCCTACGGGTTCGAGAACTATGTAGACATGACCTAGAACTATTCTCGGTCAATAACCAATAGCGGAACCTAGATGCCCATATTGGCTCCTACATATTCTACGAAGATCTTTATCGGTCAAACCGCATAACAACATACGTTGTTCCCTTTGTCATCGGTATGTTACTTGCCCGAGATTCGATCGTCGGTATCCAATACCTAGTTCAATCTCGTTACCGGCAAGTCTCTTTACTCGTTACGCAATGCATCATTCCATAACTAACTCATTTAGCTACATTGCTTGCAAGGCTTATAGTGATGTGCATTACCGAGAGGGCCCAGAGATACCTCTCCGACAATCGGAGTGACAAAACCTAATCTCGAAATACGCCAACCCAACATGTACCTTTGGAGACACCTGTAGTGCCCCTTTATAATCACCCAGTTACATTGTGACGTTTGGTAGCACCCAAAGTGTTCCTCCGGTAAACGGGAGTTGCATAATCTCATAGTTACACGAACATGTATAAGTCATGAAGAAAGCAATAGCAACATACTAAACGATCAAGTGCTAGGCTAACGGAATGGGTAATGTCAATCACATCATTCTCCTAATGATGTGATCCCGTTAATCCAATGACAACTCATGTCTATGGTTAGGAAACTTAACCATCTTTGATTAACGAGCTAGTCAAGTAGAGGCATACTAGTGACACTATGTTTGTCTATGTATTTACACATGTATTATGTTTCCGGTTAATACAATTCTAGCATGAATAATAAACATTTATCATGAAATAAGGAAATAAATAATAACTTTATTATTGCCTCTAGGGCATATTTCCTTCAGTCTCCCACTTGCACTAGAGTCAATAATCTAGTTCACATCGCCATGTGATTTAAAACCAATATTCATATCTGTATATGATTAACACCCATAGTTCACATTGTCATGTGACCAACACCCAAAGGATTTACTAGAGTCAATAATCTAGTTCACATCGCTATGTGATTAACACCCAAAGAGTACTAAGGTGTGATCATGTTTTGCTCATGAGAGAAGCTTAGTCAACGGGTCTGTCACATTTAGAGCCGTATGTATTTTGCAAATATTCTATGTCTACAATGCTTTGCATGGAGCTACTCTAGTTGATTGCTCCCACTTTCAATATGTGTCCAGATCGAGACTTAGAGTCATCTGGATCAGTGCCAAAACTTGTATTGACGTAACCCTTTACGACGAACCTTTTGTCACCTCCATAATCGAGAAACATATCCTTATTCCACTAAGGATAATTTTGACAAATGTCCAGTGATCTACTCCTAGATCACTATTGTACTCCCTTGCCAAACCAGGGTAGAGTGTACAATAGGTCTGGATCATAACATGGCATACTTTTATAGAACCTATGACTGATGCATAGGGAATGACTTTCATTCTCTTTCTATTTTCTGCCGTGGTCGGGATTTGAGTCTTACTCAACTTCACACCTTGGAACACAGGCAAGAACTCCTTCTTTGACTGTTCCATTTTGAAATACTTCAAAAATATATCAAGGTATGTACTCATTGAAAAAACTTATCAAGCGTCTTGATCTATCTATATAGATCTTGATGCTCAATGTGTAAGCAGCTTCACCGAGGTCTTTCTTTGAAAAACTCCTTTCAAACACTCCTTTATGCTTTCTAGAAAATTCTACATCATTTCCAATTAATAATATGTCATTCACATATATTTATCAGAAAGGCTGTAGTGCTCCCACTCACGTTCTTGTAAATACAAGCCTTTCCAAAAGTCTGTATAAAACCATATGCTTTGATCAACTCATCAAAGCGTATATTCCAACTCCGAGATGCTTGCACCAGTCCATTGATGGATTACTGGAGCTTGCACATTTTGTTAGCACCTTTATGATTAACAAAACCTTCTGGTTGCATCATATACAACTCTTCTTTAAAAAATCCATTAAGGAATGCAGTTTTGACATCCATTTACCAGATTTCATAAAATGTGGCAATTGCTAACATGATTCAGACAGACTTAAGCATCGATACGAGTGAGAAAATCTCATCGTATTCAACACCTTGAACTTGTTGAAAACCTTTCGCAACAAGTCGAGCTTAGTAGATAGAAACACTACTATTAGTGTCCGTCTTCCTCTTGAAGATCCATTTATTTATCATGGCTTGCTGATCATCGAGCAAGTCAATCAAAGTCCATACTTTGTTCTCATACATGGATCATATCTCAGATTTTATGGCCTCAAGCCATTTCGCAGAATCTGGGCTCACCATCGCTTCCTCATAGTTCGTAGATTCATCATGGTCTAGTAACATGACCTCCAGAACATGATTACCGCACCACTCTGGTGCGGATCTTACTCTGGAAGACCTACGAGGTTTGGTAGCAACTTGATCTGAAGTTTCATTAACTTCCTCACTAATTGGTGTAGGAATCACTGGAACTGATTTCTGTGATGAACTAATTTCCAACAAGGGAGTAGGTATAGTTACCTCATCAAGTTCTACTTTCCTCCCACTCACTTCTTTCGAGAGAAACTCCTTCTCTAGAAAGGATCCATTTTTAGCAACGAATATCTTGCCTTCGGATCTGTGATAGAAGGTGTACCCAACAATTTCCTTTGGGTATTCTATGAAGACGCACTTCTCCGGTTGGGGTTTGAGCTTATCAGGATGAAACTTTTTCACATAAGCATCGCAACCCCAAACTTTAAGAAACGACAACTTTGGTTTCTTGCCAAACCACAGTTCATGAGGCGTCGTCTCAACGGATTTTGATGGTGCCCTATTTAACGTGAATGCAGCTGTCTCTAATGCATAACCCCGAAACGATAATGGTAAATCAATAAGAGACATCATAGATCGCACCATATCCAATAAAGTGCGGTTACGACGTTCGGACACACCATAACGTTGTGGTGCTCCAGGTGGCGTGAGCTGTGAAACTATACCACATTGTTTTAATTGAAGACCAAACTCAGAACTCAAATATTCGCTCTCCGCGATCGATCGCGAAACTTTATTTTCTTGTTATGATGATTTTTCCACTTCACTCTGAAATTCTTTGAACCTTTCAATTATTTCAGATTTATGTTTCATCAAGTAGATATACCCATATCTGCTCAAATCATTTTGTGAAGGTCAGAAAATAACGATACTTGCCACGAGCATCAACACTCATTGGATTGCATACATCGGTATGTATTATTTCCAATAAGTCAGTAGCTTGTTCCATTGTTCCGGAGAACGGAGTTTTAGTCATCTTGCCCAAAAGGCACGGTTCGCAAGCATCAAATGATTCATAACAAAGTGATTCCGAAAATCCATCTTTATGGAGTTTCTTCATGCGCTTTACAATCGATATGACCCAAACGGCAAGGCCACAAATAAGTTGCACTATCATTATTAACTTTGCATCTTTTGGCATCAATATTATGAATATGTGTATCACTACGATCGAGATCCAACAAACTATTTTCATTGGGTGTATGACCATCGAAGGTTTTATTCATGTAAACAGAACAACAATTATTCTTTGACTTTAAATGAATAACTGTATCGCAATATACATGATCAAATTATATTCATGCTCAACGCAAACGCCAAATAACATTTATTTAGGTTTAACACTAATCCCAAAAGTATAGGGAGTGTGCGATGATGATCATATCAATCTTGGAACTACTTCCAACATCATCGTCACTTCCCCATCAACTAGTCTCTGTTTAATCCGTAACTCCTGTTTCGAGTTACTAATCTTAGCAACCGAACAAGTATCAAATACTCAGGGGCTATTATAAACACTAGTAAGGCACACATCAATAACCTGTATATCAAATATACCCTTGTTCACTTTGCCATCCTTCTTATCCACCAACTATTCAGGGCATTTCCGGTTCCAGTGAACATTTCTTTTGCAGTGTAAGCACTCAGTTTTAGGCTTTGGTCCAGCTTTGAGCTTCTTCGCGGGAGTGACAACTTGCTTGTCATTCTACTTGAAGTTCCCTTTCTTTCCCTTTGCCCTTTTCTTGAAACTAGTGGTCTTGTCAATCATCAATACTTGATGCTCTTTCTTGATTTCTACCTTCGTAGATTTCAACATCACGAAGAGCTCGGGAAACTTTTACGTCATCCCTTGCATACTATAGTTCATCATGAAGTTCTAGTAACTTGGTGATGGTGACTAGAGAATTCTGTCAATCATTATCTTATCTGGAAGATTAACTCCCACTTGATTCAAGCGATTGTAGTACCTGCATAATCGAGCACATGCTCACTAGTTGAGCGATTCTCCTCCATCTTTTAGCTATGGAACTTGTTGAAGACTTCATATCTCTCAACTCGGGTATTTGCTTGAAATATCAACTTCAATTTCTGGAACATCTCATATGGTCCATGACGTTCAAAACGCCTTTGAAGTCCCAATTCTAAGCCGTTAAGCACGGTGCACTAAACTATCAAGTAGTCATCATATTGAGCTAGACAAACGCTCATAACGCCGCATCCGCTCCTGCAATAGGTCTGTCACCTAGCGGTGCATTAAAGACATAATTCTTCCGGCAAAGAATGAGGATAAACCTTAGATCACGAATCCAATCCGCATCATTGCTACTAACATTTTTCAACACAGTTTTCTCTAGGAACATATCAAAATAAACATATGAAAGCAACAACGCGAGCTTATTGATCTACAACATAATTTGCCAAATACTACCAGGACTAAGTTCATGATAAATTTAAGTTCAATTAATCATATTACTATAGAACTCCCACTTAGATAGACATCCCTCTAATCTTCTAAGTGATTACGTGATCCATATCAACTACCCATGCCCGATCGTCACGTGAGATGGAGTAGTTTCAACGGTGAACATCAATATGTTAATCATATCTACTATATGATTCACGCTCGACCTTTCGGTCTCCATGTTCTGAGGCCATATCTGTTATATGCTAGGCTCGTCAAGTTTAACCTGAGTATTCCACGTGTGCAACTGTTTTGCACCTGTTGTGTTTGAACGTAGAACCTATCACACCCATCATCACGTGGTGTCTCAGCACGAAGAACTTTCGCACCGGTGCATACTCAAGGAGAACAATTCTTGATAATTTTAGTGAGAGATCATCTTAAAATGCTACCGTCAATCAAAGCAAGATAAGATGCATAAAGGATAAACATCACATGCAATCAATATAAGTGATATGATATGGCCAGCATCATCTTGTGCTTGTGATCTCCATCTTCAAAGCACCGTCGTGATCACCCTCGTCACCGGCGCGACACCTTGATCTCCATCGTAGCATCGTTGTCGTTACACCATCTATTGCTTCTACAACTATCGCTACCGCTTAGTGATAAAGTAAAGCAATTACAGGGTGTTTGCATTTCATACAATAAAGCGACAACCATATGGCTCCTGCCAGTTACCGATAACTTCGGTTACAAAACATGATCATCTCATACAATAAAATATAGCATCACGTCTTGACCATATCACATCACAACATGCCCTGCAAAACCAAGTTAGACGTCCTCTACTTTGTTGTTGCAAATTTTACGTGGCTGCTACGGGCTGAGCAAGAACCATTCTTACCTACGCATCAAAACCACAATGATAGTTCGTCAAGTTAGTGCTGTTTTAACCTTCGCAAGGACCGGGCGTAGCCACACTCGATTCAGCTAAAGTGAGAGAGACAGACACCCGCCAGTCACATTTAAGCACGAGTGCTTGTAACGGTGAAACCAGTCTCGCGTAAGCGTACGCGTAATGTCGGTCCGGGCCGCTTCATCTCACAATACCGCTGAGCCAAAGTATGACATGCTGGTAAGCAGTATGACTTGTATCGCCCACAACTCACTTGTGTTCTACTCGTGCATATGACATCTACACATAAAACCTGGCTCTGATACCACTGTTGGGGAACGTAGTAATTTCAAAAAATTTCCTACGCACACGCAAGATCATGGTGATGCATAGCAACGAGAGGGGAGAGTATTGTCCACGTACCCTCGTAGACCATAAGCGGAAGCGTTATGACAACACGGTTGATGTAGTCATACGTCTTCACGATCCGACCAATCCAAGTACCGAATGTACGGCACCTCCGAGTTCAGCACATGTTCAGCTCGATGACGATCCCCGGACTCCGATCCAGCAAAGTGTCGGGGATGAGTTCCGTCAGCACGACGGCGTGGTGACGATGATGATGTTCTACCGGCGCAGGGCTTCGCCTAAACTCCGCGACGATATGACCGAGGTGGAATATAGTGGAAGGGGGCACCACACACGGCTAAGGAATGATCTTGAAGATCAACTTGTGTGTTCTAGGGTGCCCCCCTGCCCCCGTATATAAAGGAGCAAGGGGGAGGGGGCGGCCGGCCAAGGGAGGGCGCGCCAGGGAGGAGTCCTACTTGGGAGTAGGACTCCCTCCTTTCCTTGTCCAACTAGGAGAGGGGAAGGAAGGGAAGGAGAAGGAGAAGGAAGGAAAGGGAGGAAAAGGAGGAAAGGGGGGCCGGCCCCCTAGTCCAATTCGGTTTGGGCTAGGGGGGCCGCGCGCCCTGCCTCCTCTCTTCCACCACTTGGCCCATGAGGCCCATTGCTTCTTCCTCGTATTCCCGTAACTCCCCAGTACCCTCGAAAATACCCGAATCACTCGGAACCTTTCCGAAGTCCGAATATAGTCGTCCAATATATCGATCTTTACGTCTCGACCATTTCGAAACTCCTCGTCATGTCATCGATCTCATCCGGGACTCCGAACTCCTTGGTACATCAAAACTCATAAACTCATAATATAACTATCATCGTAACGTTAAGCGTGCGGACCCTACGTGTTTGAGAACTATGTAGAGATGACCTAGAACTATTCTCGGTCAATAACCAACAGCGGAACCTGGATGCCCATATTGGCTCCTACATATTCTACGAAGATCTTTATCGGTCAAACCACATAACAACATATGTTGTTCCCTTTGTCATCGGTATGTTACTTGCCCGAGATTCGATCGTCGGTATCCAATACCTAGTTCAATCTTGTTACCGGCAAGTCTCTTTACTCGTTACGTAATGCATCATTCCGTAACTAACTCATTTAGCTACATTGCTTGCAAGGCTTATAGTGATGTGCATTACCGAGAGGGTTCCAGAGATACCTCTCCGACAATCGGAGTGACAAAACCTAATCTCGAAATACGCCAACCCAACATGTACCTTTGGATACACCTGTAGTGCCCCTTTATAGTCACCCAGTTACGTTGTGACGTTTGGTAGCACCCAAAGTGTTCCTCCGGTAAATGGGAGTTGCATAATCTCATAGTTACAGGAACATGTATAAGTCATGAAGAAAGCAATAGCAACATACTAAATGATCAAGTGCTAGGCTAACGGAATGGGTCATATCAATCACATCATTCTCCTAATGGTGTGATCCCGTTAATCAAATGACAACTCATGTCTATGGTTAGGAAACTTAACCATCTTTGATTAACGAGCTAGTCAAGTAGAGGCATACTAGTGACACTATGTTTGTCTATGTATTCACACATGTATTATGTTTCCGGTTAATACAATTCTAGCATGAATAATAAACATTTATCATGAAATAAGGAAATAAATAATAACTTTATTATTGCCTCTAGGGCATATTTCCTTCACACCCATGTCCTCAGGAACAAACGTAACTACTCACAAAGCATATTCATGTTCATAATCAGAGGGGTAATAATATGCATAAAGGATCTAAACATATGATCTTCCACCAAGTAAACCAATTAGCATCAACTACAAGGAGTAATCAACACTACTAGCAACCCACATGTACCAATTTGTGGTTTTGATACAAGATTGGATACAAGAGATGAACTAGGGTTTTGAGAGGAGATGGTGCTGGTGAACATGTTGATGGAGATTGACCCCCTCCCGGTGAGAGGATCGTTGGTGATGACGTTGGTGATGATTTCCCGCTCCCGGAGGGAAGTATCCCCGGCAGAACAGCTCTGTCGGAGCCCTAGATTGATTCCGCCAAGGTTCCACCTCATGGCGGCGGAGTTTCGTCCCGTAAGCTTGCCCACGATTTTTTCCAGGGTAAAGGCGATGATATAGCAGAAGATGGATACTGGAGGCCCACCAGGGGGCCTAGGAGATAGGGGGGCGCGCCCTATGGGGGGCCCTCCTGTCTCCTGGACAGGGTGTGGGCCCCCTGGTGTATTTCTTTTGCTCAAAAATTCTTATTAAATCCAAAAAGTTGTTTCGTGGAGTTTTAGGACTTTTGGAGCTGTGCAGAATAAGTTTCCAACGTTTGCTCCTTTTCCAGCCAGAATTCCAGCTGCCGGCATTCTCCCTCTTCATGGTAAACCTTGTAAAATAAGAGAGAATAGCCATAAGTATTACGATATAAAGTGTAATAATAGCCCATAATGCAATAAATATTGATATAAAAGCATGATGCAAAATGGACGTATCAACTCCCCCAAGCTTAGACCTCGCTTGTCCTCAAGCGGAAGCCGAAATCGAAAAATATGTCCACATGTTTAGAGATAGAGGTGTCGCTAAAAATAAAATACGGACATGAGGGCATCATGATCATTCTAATAACAGCAACATATATAGATTTTGTCATATGATTTCCTATGCTCAAGTGACAATCAATTCACAATGTCAAGTATGGTTCAAAAACTTCATTGGGAACTAACAAGCTATAACTCAGTCATTGAAGCAATTTCAATTTATCGTGACATCAGAAAGACTCAACAATAGAGCTTTTCAGCAAGCTCACATACTCAACTATCTTGGATTTTTTGTCAAAAAAGACCTCCTTCCCAACATAATTGCCAAAAAAGACCCCCTCCAAATAAAATTGACAAAAAAGACCCCCTGAACCGTGACGGCAGGTGCAGCGGCCGGCACGTGGCACCTGCCGCCACCGTGAAAGGCGGCAGCCCCTGCCGCCAGCCAGCCAGGCGGCAGGCTGCCCATAACAGCGAGCGGCTAATCGTTACGGAACGGAGGTCGGTGGTGGCATCGCCGCCTCGTCCGGTGGCGGCAGGACTGTTGCTAGCTGCAGCAAGACCTGATGCATGCATGTACTAGTACGTCGTGGCCTCTGGACAGCTAGCTTTGCCATGCATGCATCGCACTAGTGTGTGCACAATACAAGCTTTTGTATTTTTAAAATACGTGTGGGTATAACCTGCACTTAAAACCATCGAAGATCCAAAATATGCTATGTGAGATGAATAAATAAATAAATAAATAAATAAAAGCGTCGAAACAGATCGATCCAGGCGGTTGCGGGAGGTTTGAGATCTGTGTTCGAGATGCCCTAAGTATTTTTAAGGGGAAAGAGATGCCCTAAGTTGAGAAGGGTAGATATCCAATTGTCCGTGGATCAGATAATTAAGAGAGTGACGGGATGAAAATACCCTAAAAGAATATGAGAAAAGCTTACCTTCTGCCGGCTGATCGCGCGCGTCTGTCTGCCGGCTTTGTGGCCGTCTGATCTATGTTTTATCAGACGACCGAGAGCACTCCCGCGTCCGCTGGAGGCACGTCCGTTTGCTGCAACTCACCTCTTGTTTCAAGACAACCATTCCTACAACTGAATAATAGAAGGGTGTTTCATCCCGCAACAACGTGGGCTTGTGTGGGTGGGAGTGTGAGTGGCTGGATTTGCGAGGGCGGGATGCGGCGGCGCAAGGAGTTGGGCGATTGGGGCTTATCCAACGCGGTGGCGTCAACGACGGGCTCGGGATCGGCGGTGGCCGGCGACGACTCAAGCAGGTACGGATCAGGATCCCTTCCCCAATTTTCTGGCCGATGTGGCAATGGTGATGCTCCCTACTATTTCTCCTCTGCGCCTTCCGGCCTCTATGCCGGCGTGTACGCGGCGTTTTTTTTGCAGTGGCGCTCCCTATTTGCGGTGATGATTCGGCAGTATCCTATGAGAGAGGAAGTTTTGTTTTAGAGAAGTAACAGAGCTTATTTTGGATCTTCAATGATTTTAAATGCAGGTTATATGCGCATGTGTTTTAGAAATACAAAGGCTCATTCAATAAAAGGGGAGAAATACACGGGCTCATATTGTGCGTACACAAGTTGATCGGTTAGTTGACTTTTCATTTTCAGGGGTAGCAAGCTAACTGCCACGATGTACTAGCACATGCAACGATCATTAGCCCTACTACCACATGCATGCATGCATTTTGGTTCCGTAGCCCGTGAGCAGCAGAAACAGTCCACCACCGGACGAGGCGGCAGGGCCAACCACCAGCCTTCGTTCCATAGCGATTCGCGCTCACTTATTATGGGCAGCCTGCTGCTGGCAGTGGCGGCGAGGCTGCCGCCTCGCCACCAATGGCGGCGGCAGTGCCACGTGTCAGCTGGCACACCTGCCGCTACGGCTCAAGGGGCCTTTTCTGTCAATTTTATTTAGAAGTGGTCTTTTTTGTCTATTCCATTGAGAAGGTGGTCCTTTCGACAAAAAATCACTATCTTGTAGTCTTCTATAATTGCTAACACTCACGCAATACTTGTGGTTATGGAGTTTCAGCCGGACACTGAGAAAGATAGGGGCTTATTGTGTTGCCTCCTAACGTATTCACCTTTAGGTGATGTCAACAATAATAGCCCATGCTAACTAACATCCAATTGGATATATATATATATATATATATATATATATATATATATCATGATCTTTCAAACACGAGGAGCTTGCCAAAGGATAAAATGAAAAAGGGAAAGGTGAGGATCACCTTGACTCAAGAATAAAGTAAAAAGATAAAGTAAAAGATAGGTCCTTCGCAGAGGGAAGCAGAGGTTCCACAACAAGTTCGTACAAAGCTTATTTTCTCTGCACTAATAAGTCATACATATTTAGATAGCAATTTTTATTGCTTGCAACATGACAACTTACTTGAAGGATCTTACTCAATCCATAGGTAGGTATGGTGGACTCTCATGGCAAAACTGGGTGTAAGGGTATTTGGAAGCACAAGTAGTATCTCTACTTGGTGCAAGGAATTTGGCTAGCATGAGGGGGAAAGGCAAGCTCAACATGTTTGGAAGGTCAATGCCAATATACTTTAACTGAGATGCGCGAAAACATAAACCATTATGTTGTCTTCCTTGTCCAACGTCAACTCTTTTAACATGTCATACTTAAATGAGTGCTCCAATTGTAAAAGGTGTCCAAGATAATATATTTATATGTGAACCCCTCTTTCCTTATCACTTCCTATTAATTGCAATGATGACCAAAACTACATTCATCAACTCTCAACAAATTTTATGCCTCATACTTTCTATATGTGAAGTTATCACTATCCATAGGATCAATATGAACTCTTTTATTCTTTCTACTTTCTCAAGATCATAGCAACATAGCAAAGCCCTTGACTCAACACTAATCTTTATTATAGATAACTCACGAACTCGATTACAAAAATAGATCACAATGCAAAACTCAAAACTACTTGATATCAAAACTTCGAACTACTAGATCAAGATACTACTAAAAGGATCGAACTAAATAAAGCGGAAAAGATAGGAGTGTGATGGTGATACGATACCGGGGCACCTCCCCCAAGCTTGGCAGTTGCCAAGGGGAGTGCCCATACCCATGTGATTATTTCTCCTTCTTCACGGTTGGTGTTATGATCTTCTTGGCGATGATGCCCTTCAGGATACGGTTCTCCTCCTCGAGCTTATTGACTTGTTGGTTGAGGTCCACAATTTCTTTACGGAGCTTGCCCGTAACGGCCAAAGCTCCTTTTACCCAAGGATGCTGCATAGCTTCTGGAGAACAAGTGAAACTCTTTTTCATATTTTCATAATAAAGAAATCTAGAGTTGGAAGGAGTGACCGAAGTAGGGACAACCAGGCTAGGTAGTTCCCCCATAGTGAATTCTGCTCGGAGACGAGAGGTAACTTCTTGATCCTCCTCCATGGCATCTATTCTTTTCAAATCAGCCTCCATCTCATCCTCCGTTGATGGTCCAAAGTGATAGGCTTCACTATTTGCTCCGGGACCTGGCGTTGGGTGAGACACCCGACTCTCCCCGACTGATTCCTGAGAAGACATCTTGCTTTATTCTGCTACAGGAACAACTCGAAACGAAAACAGAGGATATTTTTGTGATACGGTGGTCAAAACCTTCGGGAGTATATATAATGAATTTTTACCGACCAAAATACGTAACGTGCAAGAAAATGGAATCCGGGAGGCACACGAGGTGCCCACGAGACAGAGGGCACGCCCTATAGGGGGGGGGGCGCCCTCCACTCTCGTGGGGGCCTCGTGTCCCTTTCGGACTACTTCTTTCTTCCTAAAATTCATAAATATTCCAAAACTAATAAAAATTGCCATTGGAATTGTTTTGGAGTCGGTTTACTTACCGTACCACATACCTATACCTTTTCGGAGTCTGGAACGTTCTGGAAAGAGTCCCTTATGTATTCCTCAGGGGTTACGGTTTCAATAATATTAGTTTCAACATTGATAGGATTACCTAAAATATAGTGTTTAATTCTTTGACCGTTTACCAGCCTTGGACTTGTGCCTTCGAAATTGTTGATTTTTATAGCACCAGAACGATAGACCTCCTCGATAACGTAGGGACCTTCCCATTTTGACAGAAGTTTTCCTGCAAAAAATCTTAAACGAGAGTTGAATAATAACACATAATCTCCTACGTTAAACTCACGCTTTTGTATCCTCTTATCATGCCAGCGTTTGACTTTTTCTTTGAAAAGCTTAGCATTCTCATAGGCTTGGGTTCTCCATTCATCAAGTGAGCTAATATCAAATAACCTCTTCTCACCGGCAAGTTTGAAATCATAATTGAGCTCTTTAATAGCCCAATATGCCTTATGTTCAAGTTCAAGAGGTAAATGACACGCTTTTCCATAAACCATCTTATATGGAGACATACCCATAGGATTTTTGTATGCAGTTCTATAGGCCCATAATGCATCATCAAGTTTTTTGGACCAATTCTTTCTAGATCTATTCACAGTCTTTTGCAAAATTAATTTGAGCTCTCTATTTCTCAACTCTACTTGACCACTAGACTGCGGATGATAAGGAGATGCTATTCTATGATTGACATCATACTTAGCAAGCATCTTACGGAAAGCACCATGAGTAAAATGTGAACCACCATCAGTCATAAGATATCTAGGGACTCCAAACCTTGGAAAAATAACTTCTTTAAGCATTTTAATAGAGGTGTTATGATCAGCACTACTAGTTGTAATAGCTTCTACCCACTTAGCAACGTAATCAACAGCAACTAAAATATGTGTATAACCATTAGAGGCAGGAAAAGGTCCCATATAATCAAAGCCCCAAACATCAAACGGTTCAATAACAAGAGAATAATTCATAGGCATTTCTTGACGTCTACTAATGTTACCTATTCTTTGACATTCATCACAAGATAAGACAAACTTACGAGCATCTTTGAAGAGAGTAGGCCAATAAAAACCAGATTGTAGTACCTTGTGTGCAGTTCTATCTCCAGCGTGGTGTCCTCCATAAGATTCAGAGTGACACTTGCATAGAATCTGTTCCTGTTCATGCTTAGGCACACAACGTCTAATAACACCATCTACTCCTTCTTTATAAAGGTGTGGATAATCCCAGAAGTAATGTCTTAAATCATAAAAGAACTTTTTCTTTTGCTGGTATGTGAAACTAGGCGGTATATATTTAGAAACAATGTAATTAGCATAATCAGCATACCAAGGAGCAGTACGAGAAGCATTGACGACCGCTAATTGTTCATCAGGAAAGCTATCATTAATAGGCAGTGGGTCATCAAGAACATTCTCTAACCTAGACAAGTTATCTACAACGGGGTTCTCAGCTCCCTTTCTATCAATAATATGCAAGTCAAATTCTTAGAGCAAGAGAACCCATCTAATGAGTCTAGGCTTAGCATCTTTCTTTTCCATAAGATATTTAATAGCAGCATGATCAGTGTGAATAGTAACTTTGGAATCAACAATATAAGGTCTAAACTTATCACATGCAAACACAACTGCTAAGAACTCTTTTTGAGTAGTAGCATAATTTCTTTGGGTAGTATCAAGAGTCTTACTAGCATACTGGATAACATTCAATTTCTTATCGACTCTTTGCCCTAGAACAACACCTACAACATAATCACTAGCATCGCACATAATTTCAAAAGGTAAATTCCAATCAAGCGGCTGAACAATAGGTGCAGTGATCAAAGCTTTCTTAAGTACTTCAAATGCTTCTACACAATCATCATCAAAGACAAAAGGAATATCTTTTTGCCATAAATTAGTCAGAGGCCTAGAGATTTTAGAAAAGTCCTTAATGAACCTCCTATAAAAACCGGCGTGACCAAGGAAACTTCTTATACCTTTCATGTCCTTGGGACATGGCATCTTTTCAATAGCATCAACTTTGGCTTTGTGAACTTCAATACCTCTCTCGGGAATCTTATGCCCCAAGACAATGCCTTCATTAACCATAAAGTGACACTTTTCCCAATTCAGGACGAGACTAGTGTCTTCACATCTCTACAAAACTCGATCAAGGTTGCTCAAACAATCATCAAAAGAAGATCCATAGACAGAAAAGTCATCCATGAATACCTTACAAATCTTTTCACAAGAATCAGAGAATATAGCCATCATGCATCTTTGAAAGGTAGCAGGTGCATTACATAAACCAAAAGGCATATGTCTATAAGCAAAAGTACCAAAAGGGCAAGTAAAAGTAGTTTTAGATTGATCCTTCACCGACACAGGTATCTAAGAGAAACCAGAATAACCATCTAAAAAGCAGAAATGTGTGTGTTTGGATAGTCTTTCTAGCATTTGATCAATAAAAGGTAAGGGGTAATGATCTTTCTTAGTAGCTTTATTTAACTTACGGAAATCAATTACCATCCTATAACCTGTAATAATTCTTTGCGGGATCAGTTCATCTTTATCATTAGGAACAACGGTAATACCTCCCTTTTTAGGAACACAATGGACAGGGCTTACCCGTTCACTATCAGCAATGGGATAAATAATACCTGCCTCAAGGAGCTTTAGTATCTCCTTTCTTACCACTTCCTTCATCTTGGGATTGAATCATCTTTGAGGATCTCTAACTGGTTTGGCATCGTCCTCCAATGTAATTTTGTGTTGGCATAACGTGGGACTAACTCCCTTAAGATCATCCAGAGTATATCCAATAGTTGCTCGGTGCTTCTTCAGAGTTCTAAATAATCCTTCTTCTTCTTTCTCTGAAAGGTTAGCACTAATAATAATAGGATATATTTCTTTTTCGTCAAGATAAGCATACTTAAGATTATCAGGTAATGGTTTAAGTTCAAACACGGGATCACCCTTGGGTGGAGGGGGATCCCCAAGAATTTCAACGGGAAGGTTATGCTTCAGCATAGGTTCCTGTTTAAGGAACACTTCATCTATTTCCTCCCTTTCCTTCATAAACATATCATTTTCATGGTCTAGCAAATATTGTTCTAACGGATAAGTTGGAGGAACTGCAATGGAAGCAAGACCAATAATCTCATCCTTACTAGGTGGTTCCCTATCACGAGGTTGTCTACTAAACTTAGCGAAATTAAACTCATGAGACATACCATCTATACCAACTGTGACAGTATCTTTTTCACAATCAATCTTAGCACTTGTCGTATTCAAGAAGGGTCTACCAAAAATAATGGGACAAAAATCATCTTGTGGGGAACCAAGAACAAGAAAATCAGCAGGGTATTTAACCTTCCCACACAAAACTTCAACATCTCTAACAATCCCAAAGGGTTTAATGGTATCCCTATTGGCAAGCTTAATAGTAACATCAATGTCTTCTAATTCAATGGGTGCAGTGTCATGCATAATTTCTTGATACAAGGTATAAGGTATTGCACTAGCACTAGCACCCATATCACATAAGCCATGATAACAATGATCTCCTACTTTAACAGTAAATAACAGCATGCCTACGACAGTCTCACGTGTCTTGGTATCTGGTCTAGCAATATTAGCAGCCTCACCACGTAAAGAAATAACATGCCCATCTAAATCCTCATCCAAGAGATCTTTAACCATAGCAATACTAGGTTCAACATTAATTTGCTCAGAGGTGTATAAGTCCTAGTATTACTCTTCCTAACAACAAATAAGCTTTAGCATGATCTTTTATCCTAACAGAAAAGGAGGTTTTTCAACATAAGCAGTAGGAACAATAGGATCACTATAGGTAATAGTCTTTTCTTCGATGTAATAGGTGCAACTACTTTCACTTCAACAGGAGGATTATATTTAAACCACTTCTCTTTAGGGAGATCAACGTGAGTAGCAAAAGATTCACGTAAAGAAGCTACTATCTCGAGTCAAGTCCATACTTAGAGCTAAATCCACGGAAAGCATCAAGATCCATAAAAGATTTAACACAATCGAACTTAGGTGTCATACCGACTCCTTACCATCGCCGGAACCCCAATCTTCAGAGTTGCGTTTAATTCTCCCAATAAGTCCCATTTGAAATCAATAGTCTTCAAATATAAGAACCAAAGACAGAAGTATCGAGAAGGTTGCGATTATCAAGAGAAAGCCGAGCCTAAAAGTTCTGAATAATCATTTCCCGAAAGAGCTCATGATTGGGGCATGAATATAACATCGACTTAAGCCTCCCCCAAGCTTGAGCAATGCTTTCTCCTTCGCGAGGACAGGAATTATATATGTAATTATGATCACGATGAACAAGATGCATAGGATAGAACTTCTGGTGAAATTCTAACTTCAATCGCTTATAATTTCAAGATCTCGTATCATCACATAGCCTATACCATGTCAATGCATCTCCCTTAAAAGATAAAGGGAAGACCTTACTTTTGACAACATCATCGGGAATACCTGCAAGCTTAAATAATCCACAAACTTCATCCACAAAGATAAGGTGTAAATCGGGATGCAATGTTCCATCTCCTGCAAATGGATTAGCTAGCAGTTTCTCTATCATACCCGAAGGAATATCAAAGTGAATATTTTCATAAAGTTCAGTAGGTTGAGGAGCAACTCTTTGCTCTTCTAGTTGGGGTGAAGATACCCCAAACAAGCCCCTCAAAGGATTAGTTTCCATAGTGACAAGTAACAGAAAATTTCAGCACACTATATAAATGTTTCCTTACCAAGTTCCACTCACCAAAAGCGCTACACTACCCGGCAATAGTGCCAGAAAAGAGTCTTGATGACCCACAAGTGTAGGGGATCAATCATAGTCCTTTCAATAAGTAAGAGTGTCGAACCCAATGAGGAGTAGAAGGAAATGATAAGCGGTTTTCAGTAAGGTTTTCTCTGCAAGCACTGAAATTGTAGGTGATAGATAGTTTTGTGATAAGATAAATAGCAACGAGTAACAAGTAAATAAAGTAAATAAAGTGCAGCAAGGTGTCCCAATCCTTTATGTAGCAAAGGATAAGCCTGGACAATTTCTAATAATGAGAAAGGAGCTCCCGGGGACACATGGGAATTATCGTCAAGCTAGTTTTCATCACGTTCATCTGATTCGCGTTCGGTACTTTGATAATTTGATATGTGGGTGGACCGGTACTTGGGTACTTCCCTAACTTGGACAAGCATCCCACTTATGATTAACCCCTATTGCAAGCGTCCGCAACTACAAAAGAAGTATTAAGGTAAACCTAACCACAACATTAAACATATGGATCCATATCAGCCCCTAACGAAGCAACACACAAACTAGGGTTTAAGCTTCTGTCACTGTAGCAACCCATCATCTACTTATTACTTCCTCATGCCTTCCTCTAGGCCCAAATAATGGTGAAGTGTCATGTAGTCGACGTTCACATAACACCACTAGAGGAAAAGACAACATACATCTCATCAAAATATCGAACGAATACCAAATTCACATGACTACTAATAGCAAGACTTCACCCATGTCCTCAGGAACAAACGTAACTACTCACAAAGCATATTCATGTTCATAATCAGAGGGGTAATAATATGCGTAAAGGATCTGAACATATGATCTTCCACCAAGTAAACCAATTAGCATCAACTACAAGGAGTAATCAACACTACTAGCAACCCATAGGTACCAATTTGTGGTTTTGATACAAGATTGGATACAAGAGATGAACTAGGGTTTTGAGAGGAGATGGTGCTGGTGAAGATGTTGATGGAGATTGACCCCCTCCCGATGAGAGGATCGTTGGTGATGATGTTGGTGATGATTTCCCCCTCCCGGAGGGAAGTATCCCCGGCAGAACAGCTCTGCCGGAGCCCTAGATTGATTCCGCCAAGGTTCCACCTCGTGGCGGCAGAGTTTCATCCCGTAAGCTTGCCCACGATTTTTTCCAGGGTAAAAGCGATGATATAGAAGAAGATGGACACCGGAGGCCCAACAGGGGGCCCAGGAGATAGGGGGCGCGCCCTATAGGGGGGGCCCTCCTGTCTCCTAGACAGGGTGTGGGCCCCCTGGTGTATTTCTTTTGCTCAAAAATTCTTATTAAATCCAAAAAGTTGTTTCGTGGAGTTTCAGGACTTTTGGAGCTGTGCAGAATAAGTTTCCAACGTTTGCTCCTTTTCCAGCCAGAATTCCAGCTGCCGGCATTCCCCCTCTTCATGGTAAACCTTGTAAAATAAGAGAGAATAGCCATAAGTATTGAGATATAAAGTGTAATAACAGCCCACAATGCAATAAATATTGATATAAAAGCATGATGCAAAATGGACGTATCATTCAGCCGGGCGTGCACCGGGTGGCGCCCTCGACCGGTGAGCCACTTCAATGACGGAGGAAGTGAGAGGTCATGTACGCCCTAAGCTGCCTTCAAAATGAAGGGGCGCACTCTAGAATAGCATGATTGCGGGCAGCTGGCGCCAGGCGGAATGCGCGCGAGAGAGGAGTGAAAGTGCAACAAATCCCCGGGTGGTTTTGGTAATTAATAACAACATATATATCATTGAGCTAATAGTTTCTTGAGAATCATTTCAGAAAGTTCAGTGATATGGGTACGGCAAGGACTGAAGAAGTGGACTTCTCAAAATGCTAAGGCAAGCATTGGCAAAAGCTCAAGACTCCATTTTTGGTTTAGTGATCCAAGATCACATTGAGTCCATAGGAAAGCCAATACTATTAAAAGGGGATGAGGTTATGATAATGATCTGGTTGCTCAAAGTGCTTAGTGATACATCTCCTAAACAATCAGAACTTTCACTTCCATAATACACTCATAAGTAATCTCGGTCCCACCGATATTCCAAACTCACTCACACCGAGATGAACCACCTCAGCCAAAGCCAAACCCTAGAAATCTCGGATTTTCCGATTCTGATCTCGGTCTCACCGAAACTTGAGTTGCCAAGCTTCTGTAACCTTCTGTCATCAAATCGGTGTCACCGAGATGATGAAGTCGGTCCCACCGAGATTGGCAAGCTCTTGTCTTTACACGAGTCGGACTAACCGAGTTTGTATTTTCGGTCCCACCGAAAATCCCAACATGTTCACATGATTTGAACTTTCGGTCTCACCGAGTTGTCAACTTTGGTCTGACCGAGATTGGTCAAATGTGTGTAACGGTTGGATTTTGTGTGGAGGCTATAAATACCCCTCCACCCCCTCTTCATTCGTAGAGAGAGCCATCAGAAAGAACTACCACTCCTACCTTACATTTCTGAGAAGAGAATTACCTACCCTTGTGTTGAGATCAAGTTGCTCCACTCCCACCATATGAAGCTTGATCTCTAGCCTTCCCAAGTTGCTTTCCACTCAATCCTTTCTTCCACCACAGCCAAATCAGTGAGGAGAGTTGAGTGTTGGGGAGATTATCATTTGAAGCACAAGAGCAAGGAGTTCATCATCATCAACACCATCTATTACCTTTTGGAGGGTGGTGCCTCCTAGATTGGTTAGGTGTCGCTTGGGAGCCTCCGTCGAGATGTGGAGTTGAACCAAGAAGTTTGTAAGGGCAAGGAGATCGCCTACTGTGAAGATCTACCCCGAGTAAGGCTAGCCTCCGTGGGCGTGGCCATGATGGCATAGACAAGGTTGCTTCTTCGTGGACCCTTTGTGGGTGGAGCCTCCGTGGACTCTCGCAGCCGTTACCCTCCGTGGGTTGAAGTCTCCATCAACGTGGATTGACGATAGCACCACCTATCGGAACCACGAGAAAAATCTCCGTGTCTCCAAATTGCGTTTGCTCTTCTCCACCTCTCTTTACTACATGTGCAATTTACTTTCCGCTGCCTATACTCTAGAATTGCATGTGTAGGGTGATACTTGACTTGATCATCATTGTGAATCTGCCAAAAACTTGTCGTTATCAAAAGGCTGAATTTTTATATTGTCAAGTAGTCTACTCACGCCCCCTCTAGACATACTTTCGATCCTACAAGTGGTATCAGAGCTTTGGTCTCCATTGTATTGGTTTCCATTGCATTGGACTCCATAAGCTTGGTTTCACAACCTAGGAGAGTATGGCGTCTAGTGAGGGTAATTTTCGTAGAGGTCCTTACTTTGATGGTTCAAACTTTGCTAGTTGGAAGCATAAAATGAAAATGCATATTCTTGGCCATAACCCAGCCGCATGGGGCATTATTTGTGTTGGTTTGCAAGCTGAATTCTTCGTGGAAGGAAAAGTTCCGGATCGTGAAGCTACAACGGATGAATTGCGGATGTTGCAAAACAATGCTCAAGCTTGTGACATTCTCTTCAATGCTTTGTGTCCCGAGGAGTTCAACAAAATCAGCCGTCTTGAGAATGCAAAAGAGATTTGGGATACTTTGGTCGAAATGCATGAAGGTACCGAGTCCGTGAAGGAATCAAAGCTAGATGTTCTTCAAGGTCAACTTGACAAGTTCAAGATGAAGGAAGGTGAAGGAGTCGCTGAAATGTACTCTAGGCTTGCTCTCATCACCAATGAGATTGCCGGCTTAGGAAGCGAAGAAATGACCGACCGATTCATCATCAAGAAGATTCTCAGAGCTTTGGATGGAAAGTATGACACCGTGTGCACTTTGATCCAAATGATGCCAAACTACAAGAATCTCAAGCCAACCAAGTCATTGGAAGAATTGTTGCTCATGAGATGACACTTAAAGATAAGGAAGAGCTTCACAACAAGTCAAGTGGTGCTTACAAAGCTACATGTGATGCTCCCACAACCTCAAGTGACAAGCTAGTTTCCAATGAAGAGATAAGCCTAATGGTGAAGAACTTCAACAAATTCTACAAGAGTAGAAGCAAAGAGAGAAGCTCAAAGTCTAGATCATATGATGAAAAGAGATCTTCTAGTCGTGATCGAATCTGCTACAATTGTGGAAGACCCGACACTACTCAAATGAGTGTTCGGCTCCCCACAAGAGAAGAGAAGAATCTCCAAGAAGAAGAAGCTCAAGAGATGAGTCACCTCGGAAAGAGAGAAGGAGTAGAGATGATCGTTATGAACGAAGACCCTCTCGGAGAAGCAAGGATTCGGAGAGGAAAGACAAGTCATCAAGGAGCTACACAAGAAGAAAACATCAAGCTCATGTAGGTGAATGGGTCTCCGGCTCCGACTCCGACAATCAATCCGAAGAAGCTATCACTCCAACTCCGACTACAGATCAAGATGAAGGTGTTGCGGTCTTGCTCTCGTATCCTCCAACTCCAACTCCTATGACTTGTTTGATTCACCAAATGAGGGAATTGGAAGATGCTTCATGGCAAAAGGCCCCAAGGTATCACACCCTGAATTCATTGACTTTGATAGTGATGAGGATGACTTGCTTGGTGAAGATGAGCTCTTACATGATAAATCTAATGAGCCTAGTAATGATGAACATGCTAGTAGTCTTTATAGTCGAGAAGAGTCGAATGACAATGCTATGAAGGAGATTGAGCGTCTAACTAAAGAACTAAACACTCTTAAGTTAGCTCATGAAACAACTCAAGAAGATCATAGAGAGCTCCTAAGATCTCATGAGAAGCTACGCTCGAGAAGCTCAATCTAGAGCAGGAACATGAGTTTCTAAAAGCAATCAATGACGATCTTCGAAAGAAGAGTTCTTCATATCTTGCCAAACGACTTCTCTTGTCTAATTTCTTGCCACCTATTAAAACTAAGCATGACAAGCATAAGAAAAATTCTTCATCTACTAGTAACAATAACCATGCTAAATCCAATATTGTTGCTTCTAGTAGTTCTCTTGATTCCACTAACAATGTTTCAAGCCAAGTTACACTTGAGCAAGAAAATACTTTATTGAAAGGGATTATAGAGAAAGGTGTCTACAAGAGCCTTGCCGGAAGCAAGAACTTTGAGGAAATTGTTCGCAAGCAAGGAAGGCACCGGAAGAATCAAGGAATTGGTTTTGAGCGAAACTTCAACGCCGAGGGTGTTGAATGGGAAGAAGGTCAATATCCCACTCCACAGTTTATTCCTCAAAAGGAGAAGTATAATCCTACTTCTTCCAATGTGGAACAAGCTCAAGATGATCTTCCACCACAAGACCACAAGCTAAAAGGCAAGGACAAGCTTCAAGAGGAGATAGATGCATTTATTGAAGCACCTAAAGCCATGGTCAAGTGGGTTCCCCAGGAAACATCAAGTTCTACTTCGTCAAGCTCAACTACAACCCCAAGGATTCCCATCAAGATGATGTGGATCCCGAAGAAGAAGAACTAGAGAGTTCTTGAGGGTGACTCCGCCAACATACTTCACTCACATTCATTTTGGCAAGAACTTGTGCAATCAACTTCCACATCTTGCACTAGTTCATGGAGTCACAAACCCTCTTGTTGGTAAGTCAAGGGACAAGGTAATCATTGCTTTCATGGACATCATCTATTGTGAACTTCAATCTATGTCCATGGATATCCTTGTTTGTTCCTTGTGGGACTAACCCATGTAGGTATTGAAAGTGCCCGAATCCAAAGGATTGCTCCCAACTCTTGATGATCTTCATCAACATTGAGCATCCACATCTTCAACATCTACATGAAGTCTTCTACGACAACCCAAGGTTAGTTTGACCCTTTAAAAGGGGTTCTCACATCTAGGGGGAGCTTTGCTCTAAAGAATTGAGCTAAAGCATCTTCAAATGATGTGAACACATTAATGCTTTATGTAAAAGTGGTAACCCCACTTGTGCTTAAACGATGAGTATGACCTATGATCAAATGTTCTCATTTGACTCCTAAGTCAATATACTCATATAAAGATGACCTAGTCATCGACAAATTGTGTGATAGTAGCTAGAGTTTTGATTGTGCATGTTTGACACATATTTCATTTGCTATCTTATTGTGTGAGCATGTTGGATGCATGTTTTTATCCATTTGAGGACATCCATTTGTTGCCTTGGTCTTTTTGATTTTTCTGACCAAATGGATGGACAAGAATGCCTAAGTACCTCCCCTAGCTATCTATGCTTTCTTGTCTCAAATTCTATTCATGCTTACATCACAAACTTTGAACAAGTCATTTTCGGACCCTCCGAGTGAGGAGCACTCGGAGCCACCGATCCGTCAAGGGCTAACTTCCAAAACCTTCTAAGTGATTTTGGTCAGACCAACTCACTCAAATTCGGTCGAACCGAAAACATTTAGATTGATCTAGGTTTTCACCTCGGTGAAACCGAGTTGTGAATTTCGGCGTGATCAAGTGCATAATCGCACTGCGTTATCCATCTCGGTGCCACCGAAGTTTTACAACTCGGTCCCACCGACAAAAAGGGGTATATATACTCCGAGGGCAGCGCGCTTGATTTCTACTTCAAACGCTTCGCCCCACACCCTTTGCCGCCGCCGCCTGGTCTCCGGATCGCCTCCGTTGCCGCTCAGGCGCCGCCCATGTCTCCGTCGCCGTCATCGGACATCTTCTCCAGCGCCGTTGCGCCAGAGAGGAACTCCACCAAGTTAGGGTGAGTTTCGATCCCACTCGTGCTCCCATCTCCGATTCAATGCACGCTTGGTTTGCCTGTAATCTTGCCACGATTGAAATCTTCCTAACACTAGATTGGTTCTTTAGAACGAAATTGAGTAAAAGTTTTAGGGTTAGGTTTCCGCCAACACATCTCGGTGAGACCGATTTTACATTCTCGGTATGACCGGTTTGGCCTCTGCCATTAGATCGCACCTTTCGTCCAACCGAAGTTGTGCAAATCGGTGTGACCAAATGAGGATTTAGTGAAACCCTAGTGTTTTCGGCAGACGAAACCCACTTCGTCCAACCGAAAATGGTGTGAATGCTTCATTTTAAACACTTCGGATTCACCGAATTTTAAACTCGGTCCGACCAAATGTCTTCGTGAAAACCTAAAACTGAAATTTGAACTCATTTTTTTGCAAAATCTTCTGCAGTTTGTGATAACTCTTCTACTCTGCCTACACCTTATCTATTCACAAAGTTGTCACCATGTCGATGCCGTGATAGCGTAACAGTCGAGTCACCTATAGCAGATATTCCAGAGGCAGGCACTAGTCCTGATCCCAGCAGCTCATTAGATGATGGTGAGAGGAGTACACCAAGTGGTTTGCCTCCTGCAGCCACCAGGGCCAGAAAGAAGAGAAACTCAGATGAGGAAGACTCAGATTTTGTCGTTGAGGAAGAGGTCACCTCAAAGCCCAAGAGGAAGGTTGTAGCCAAAGAGCCTCAAGGTCAGCAAACAAAGAAGGGCACCAGGAAACTCAAGCAGTCCACTGTTGCAAAGAAGCTAAGTTTGGAAGAGGAAACTACGAGCAAAGTGAAGAAAACTTCCAAGAGGAAGAGGTTAGTGCATGATGATGCAGCAGAGGAAGATGAGGATGAGGAAGCACCCCAGCCTCCTCAGAAGCCTAAGCTCATGGGTGATGCCATCAGGAGGAGCCACTTCAAAGTCCAAGCCATCTGCTCCAGTCAAGGCAGCTCCAAAGAAAGCCTTTGCCAAGCCCAGAAGACAACAGAACATCCCAAAGATCTCGAGAAGAACAAAGATGATGTGCCACCAGTTGTGTCGATGATGAAGGACCAGTTTTGGTCAAACTTCGTCCAAAACTGCCACTTCACAATGATGCTCATCCTCAAGCCGAGAACATGAAGGAAAGGAAAGATAGAGGTCTCGGGCTATGGAGACAGTCGATCCATATGCCGTGAGGAGAAGAACTGCTGTTGATCCCAGATTCCACACCGAGAGCAGCAGGACTTCTATGAGATCTGTGGCCGATGGACAAGAAGCCCATAGTTGCGCATACACAGATTTGTTGATTGGAAATACATTGACAAAGAAGAGCACAGAGACTTCTTTCCACATGTGCATGAGAGCTTCACTTGCATGTGGTGTTGCAGACTTTGTAGGTCGGTTGACAAGTTGGAATGATGAAATGATTATGCAATTCTATGCCACACTCATTTCTATCCGGATGGAAAGATCACATGGATGACTGAAGGCCAAAGGTATTCTTCAACTGTTGAAGAATGGGCAGAACTGCTGAATGCTCCAGTGCCAAGAGAGGATGATGTTGATGTGTATGGTATTCCCAAGAAGAACCATGAATCCATGAAGAATATGTATAAAGAGGTTCCAGCTAAGGATTTGGGAATATGGAAGCTTGGCTCAGTGTACTATCTCCAGGCAGGTCTACCTACCACAAACACTATTCTGAGGCATACCTTGATGCCCAAGTCTGGAGATCATCGCATGATCAGAGGATACTCTATCAACATGCTGCATATACTTGATGAGAAGGCACCTTTCAAGGTGATGGACTTGATAGTTGAAACCATCAAGAGGACTGCAGCTGACCAGAAAAGGTCATGTGGATTTGCCCCGCACATTCAGATGCTTATCAATGCCAAGTTTGGCACGGGCACATTCTTGTTGGATAGAGAGCACTTACCACTGCAGCCTGAGCATGAAGATAATGTTGTTGTGATGGATGAGGAGGATCCAACGCCAGTTGAAGGTCAAGCAAAGATTGAAGCTGCCAAGAAAGCTAAAGCTGAGAAGGAAGCAGCAGCAGCAGCAGCTAAACCGAAGAGTGTTGGAGAACAGCTCCTTGAAGCTACCCAAAGGATTGAGCAACGCCTGCCAAGATTGTACAGCCTCGTGGAGAGCCTTGAGAGGATTGTTGAAGACAAGATCCATGCTCGATGTAAAGTCGATCAAGTGCAAGTAATCACAACAAGCTTGAGGCAGATATTGAGGAAGCAAAGAGGAGAAGGAAGAGCTTATGCATGAGATGCAGGATGACCTAGTCCAGATGCTTATCAACAGATCGCCTCCGGTTCCCACAGACCCCGATTAGCTGCTATTCCAAAGGATGACATCGTGACTACAGCTTCAAAGACCTCCCACAGCTCCATCAGTTGCTCCAGCTCCAGCTCCAAAGACCACTCCTCCAAAGACAGACATTAGTGAAGTCTTCGCAGATGCTGCCATATCAACTCCAACATCAACCTGCACATGAGCCGCCAAACAGAGTCCCCAAAGGACGCTTAGCTCTATGCCTTTTCGAACTTTTGGTAACTTGTTGTCAAAGGGGAGAAATTGTATAGATCATAGGATTTCGAGAGAGAGAGTGCTTTTGTCTTTGCGCTTTTGCTCTTTCGTTCATTTGCGGTCTTTTTGAGATACTTTTGTTTTTCGTTCCATTCCTATGTGTGCTTAATGAGTGCTTGGTCGTACTATGCTTTAATGTGTGCTTAATGCTTATCATATGCCATTCCTATCTTGTATGTCCATTTACTCATGTCTTGGTGATTGGGTGCATGCTATTCATTCTTACCATTTTGTGCGCTCCACCAAGATGTATGTGACATGGAAGAGAGACCCATGATCCTAATCGATTGTGCATTTGCATTCAAACGCAAATCTTAAATAATGCACAAATTTAGGGGAGCTCTTGCTTATCACATACTTCTCAAAGCTTATTTATATTATTCATTGATTATATCCTTTGTCGAAGTTTGATCTATATGTTGTCATCAATTACCAAAAGGGGAGATTGAAAGTGCAACTAATCCCGGGTGGTTTTGGTAATTAATAACAACATATATATCATTGAGCTAATAGTTTCTTGAGAATCATTTCGAAAGTTCAAGGATATGGGTATGGCAAGGATCAAGAAGTGGACCCTCAAAATGCTAAGGCAAGCATTGGCAAAAGCTCAAGACTCCATTTTTGGTTTAGTGATCCAAGATCACATTGAGTCCATAGGAAAGCCAATACTATTAAAAGGGGATGAGGTTATGATAATGATCTGGTTGCTCAAAGTGCTTAATGATACATCTCCTAAACAATCAGCAACTTTCACTTCCATAATACACTCATAAGTAATCTCGGTCCCACCGATATTCCAAACTCACCACACCGAGATGAACCACCTCACCAAAGCCAAACCCTAGAAATCTCGGATTTTCCGATTCGATCTCGGTCTCACCAAACTTGAGTTGCCAAGCTTCAGAACCTTCATCATCAAATCGGTGTCACCGAGATGATGAAGTCGGTCCCACCGAGATTGGCAAGCTCTTGTCTTTACACGAATCGGACTAACCGAGTTTGTATTTTCGGTCCCACCAAAAATCCCAACGTTCACATGATTTTAACTTTCGGTCTCACCGAGTTGTCAACTTCGGTCTGACCGAGATTGGTCAAATGTGTAACGGTTGGATTTTGTGTGGAGGCTATAAATACCCTCCACCCCTCTTCATTCGTAGAGAGAGCCATCGAAAGAACTACCACTCCTACCTTACATTTCGAGAAGAGAATTACCTACCCTTGTGTTGAGATCAAGTTGCTCCACTCCCACCATATGAAGCTTGATCTCTAGCCTTCCCAAGTTGCTTTCCACTCAATCCTTTCTTCCACCACAGCCAAATCGGTGAGGAGAGTTGAGTGTTGGGGAGATTATCATTTGAAGCACAAGAGCAAGGAGTTCATCATCATCAACACCATCTATTACCTTTTGGAGGGTGGTGCCTCCTAGATTGGTTAGGTGTCGCTTGGGAGCCTCCGTCGAGATGTGGAGTTGAACCAAGAAGTTTGTAAGGGCAAGGAGATCGCCTACTTCGTGAAGATCTACCCGAGTAAGGCTAGCCCTCCGTGGGCGTGAGCCATGATGGCATAGACAAGGTTGCTTCTTCGTGGACCCTTTGTGGGTGGAGCCCTCCGTGGACTCTCGCAGCCGTTACCCTCCGTGGGTTAAAGTCTCCATCAACGTGGATTGACGATAGCACCACCTATCGGAACCACGAGAAAAATCTCCGTGTCTCCAAATTGCGTTTGCTCTTCTCCACCTCTCTTTACTACATGTGCAATTTACTTTCCGCTGCCTATACTCTAGAATTGCATGTGTAGGGTGATACTTGACTTGATCATCATTGTGAATCTGCCAAAAACATGTCGTTATCAAAAGGCTGAATTTTTATATTGTCAAGTAGTCTAATCACCCCCCTCTAGACATACTTTCGATCCTACAAGGAGGGAGGGGTTTTTGGTGGCCTAGAGTGGTCAGAAGCGGGCGTGGGATCGGTCCGGACTCTCACAAACCTTCCTCACTTTTGTCCCCGGTTTGTGGGAGAAATCGCGTTCGTATTACGCCGCAGACCGATACAAACCCGTATTGGATGATTTTCACGGTCCAAACGGATATGCATAGTTTGCGGGTCTGCCTTAGACATGGCCTTACGGACACGAGAGGACCCATCTCGAGGACAGCATCAACTTTATCCGGGTTGGCCTGGCTTCGGCTCCCCACTCAAAAACGATATAGCCAAGTAGCTTCCTACTGGGCCTTGGGATTAAGAGCATCTACAGTCGGGCACCTCAAACCCGTCTCATACACCCGGGCGGCACGCCGGATCACTGTCCGGTCACAATTTTTGACCCAAATGGGCCCCTCAAACGTGCTGACCGGCACTCCTCATATCCAGCCCAAATATGGGGCATATATGGGATAGTCCACGCGTGTCCAGGCGCGCCCGCCACGTCGAATCGGTCCAGCCTAGCCCACGCTTGCCCCACAAATATCACGGTCCGAAAAACCCTAGACCACAGTCAATCTGAACACCACTTCACTCCCCTCTTCGTCAACTCCACTTTTGATCCCCTCCAAATGCATCTGATGGCCGACGACCGAAGTAGCGCTACCTTTGGTGGGGACTCCGGCTTCCACGACGACTGGTCTAGCCTGCTGCGTGGAGCGGGCCCCGGCGATGTGGAGGAGGTCGCCATCCGCCTTGCATTGAGGCGTTCGTTCATCGACCAAAGCGGATCCGACAGCGGAGGATCCATTTCTTCAGTGCCCGGCGCCCGTCGACGCAACACCGGCGACGTCGCCGGCCTTTCCCGCTCGGTGCACAACTCCGGCCACTCCGTCGCTCTTCTCCATGTACGCCGCCCACCACCAGCACCCTCTGCTCCGGAGGTGGTGCCCGGCCACCGCTGGGTCCTCGTGCGCACGCCGGGGCCAGAAGGGGAAAGGGCTGGCGAGGAAATGGTGATTTCGTCCGCCCTTCCTTGTTCTATTTATATTTTATCTATGTTTCATAAGTTTGTAGTATGGATTTGCACTGTCCACCGCTGAACTTCGATGAATCATGTTTCTTTTGTCTGGCTAATCCAAAGAACTGCGCTATGACCATGTGTTTTATGTAGCGTTGCATGAATTGTATGGTTTTGAGGTTTCGGATATGAGGGACGCGAGTGTGAAAGACGAAATATAAGGCGTGCCCGGTCAGTGCCCATGGACGCGCCCAGGCACGTCCACGGGCGTTTGAGGGGTCAGATTTGCCCAACGCGACTGTAGATGCTCTGAAGCATCATGCAGAACTTCCTGAGATTGTTGAATGTCTCATCCAGATGAGCCAAATATACAAATTCCCATATCTTCACGTCCCAAACACATCATAACGGTTGTCTTCCAAAGAACAAATTAATATCATTAAGATCCCGAGCACAAATGTGTATGATTGTGAGAGTAAGACCTTATACCCATGCCTGTTTTAATACTCCCTCCGGTCCTTTTTACTTTGTATATAAGAATTTTCTAAAGTCAAACATCGTAAGGTTTGACCATATTTATATGAAAAATATTAACATCTACAATCTAACTTTATACTATATGAAAACTAAAGTCATGACACATCTAATGTTATTGATTTCACATTCTGATGTTGGTATTTTTTTTCTATAAACTTGGTCAAAGTTTACGTGGTTTGACTTAAAACAAATGTTATATGAGAACTTAAATGGACTGGAGGGAGTACTAGTGTTTATATCTCTAAAGGTTGTTAAAGGTCCAAAAAAACTTAAATTTAATTCGCTAGCAATAAGTTGTCAGTTTTTGTCATAGTGCACATCCTGTTATGGGTTCGATGACTTATTGTAACTCCTTCGGAAAAAGGCAGAAAATCATCGCTATCTAAGCTGGATGTCAACGGGCACAATTATGCCCGCCCCAACCACTCTCGTCGCCTTGCCTCTCGATGGGCAGCTGCGCATTGGCCCGCCTGCACATCCGGCCAAGCCTCCTCCTCATCTCCCACCTTAAAACCAGATAGACCTACCAGAACTGTCGTCGCCTTCCCATGTGCAACCGTGGTGGTCGGTGTCGAGATAAGAAGATTCCAACATGTCACCTCGCTAACCCACCGCAAGGGCTTTGCCGAGGGGCACACAAGCAACAGAGAGGGGAGGATGCATGGAGGAGAGGGCACTGGTGGCTTCAGCCTGGAGGCTTTGCGCGAGTTGCTATAGTCGCTAATAGAGACGCTAGGGTCGATATGATTGGCATGTGAACTCACCGTAGCTCAGACGGTTTGCTTCCTTACTACTCCCTCCGTTCCAAAATAGATGACTCGACTTTGTACTAACTTTAGTACAAAGTCAAGTCATCTATTTCGGAACGGAGGGAGTAGGTCCTAGACTTGCATTGGCGGCCGTACTTTCCTGAATTTATTTCAGACCTTCTGACGACGTGCTTTAGTGGGAGCAGATGTTCATGTCATCAGAGCTGGAGTAAATTGCACAGAAGTACCACAATTAGGGCATTGGAAGCAGATTGGTACCAAGATTGGTATTTTTTTACATGTCTGTACCAAGTTTGGGGCGAGCCATTGCAAAAGAGGCTAAAAGTGTGTTTTCTACATATTGACAGCAAATCTGACCAGTTGGGCCCGCCCATCAGGTGACATGCTGGCCAGTGAGCGCGTGCCCGCACGCTGACTCAGAGGAGCCCGGGTGGCACCGTTTAAGGCGCGGCTGGTGCAACCGAGCCAGACCCTGACCCCGCTCGCCTTCTTCTTCTTCCTGCTCTCTGCCTCGCCGCTGCCTGTGCCCGCCACACCACGCCGCCGCAGCCATGGTTTTGGAGGACGAGAGCAGCGATGACAACTCAAGCCTCCCGTACATGTACCCCGAAACCTCCACCGATGTGCTCAACCAGGTCAGATACTCCATTGGAGCTAGGGTTAGGGTTAGGTTTAGAAAATTTGGGGATTTTTCTGTGTAGGTGGTCTTTGTTGTGAGGATTTTGTTTGATTTGCTTTGTACTCGTGCTCTGCACATGATGGTAACTTGGATTTTGATTGGGCAGGTGCCTTTCTCACTTGAGGACCCGGATTACAAGGGCCTTGAGCTAGATCTGATGGTGTTCTGCGAGAAGCATGGGAAGCCATCAGAGAGGCTTGTTGCATTTGAAGGAACAATGACTGGGAGAAGGTTCTTAGAATGTGCAGAGCCAGTATTGTTCTTGCCTTGTTGATTATGCACTGAATGTGTTCATTGAAAGTGGCGGAGTCTTGTTTGCCAAGTGTGATTTAGTTATGTGTATGGTAAATTTGTTAGTCATATGTGCCCTACTGTAATGCTCATTGTAGGAATGCTCAATATTAAGTTCAGTGGAGTGCATTTCTGCTAAAATATATGCTCCTGTTGTGTGCACATGCTATTTGTTTATACTTGTTTCCAAATGCAGAGTTGATCAATATTAAGTTCAGTGGAGCCACTAAGCAACTATTGCTTACTGTTGACAATAGGTAGTCTCCTTAGCTAGTTTGTTGCTGCAGGATAATGTAGTGTATTTAGCCGGGCAAAGTAGTTCACATTGTATTGCTTACTGCTGACAGTAGGTAGTCTCAATGGTAGTGCACATTGTAGGATTCCATTATATTAATGGTCAATTCTAAGTTGGTTATTGTGCTAAATATATGCTCCTGTTGCTTAGCAACTGCTAAGTTGAATGGAGTGGTACTCTGCTGTCTGCTAAATATATTGATCGTACATTGTAGGATTACATTAAGTTATTTTACAATGTGCTCCTGTTGCTTAGCACATGGCTATGCAAATTTAGTGAATGTCAGTACCAACATTAGCTACTGCCATCAACTAACTGTTGCTTAGTACTCATAGTAGTTGTATTGTACTAAATTTTGCCCTTGTTTTGTTCAGTGGGTTGATGAGCAGTGGCCCCCAAGAATGGAGAATGCATTGTTGAAGCTTTGGTCAATGGTTGAAGAGAGCAAGTGTGCTAGGATGAATGATAATCTTGGAAGTGCTTTAACTATTCACCAGTTGACAGAAGAAAAGAACAAGCTGGATGCAGACTATGACAAGTTAGTGAAAGATGTGCATCAACTTGTGGATATGCACGAGGATAGGGTTGTGGATTTCAGTTATCTGCAGTCCAACATCACATATCAGCAGCAATGCAGAGTTGAATTGGTTGCTGGTATGAAAGCAGAAAAGGCAAAGAAAGATGCAGCTACAGAGAAGCTTCAACAGAAGTATGAACTCCTGTGCAACTTGACAAGTGCTCAAGCAACTGTCATCCAAAACATGAAGTTGAAGAATATGAAAGAGAAGGAATTTCTGAGTGAGGCTAGGATGAATTTGGAGTTGAAGAATGCACAGTTCACAAAGTTTGAGGAGAAGCTCACCCAAGAGAAGCTAGAGTTGAAGTTTCAGGTTGCTAATCTGCTGAAGCTCAAGGAAAACCATAATGAAGAGAAGCACATGCAAGTTAGTGAGCTCATGAAGGCAGAGGAGAAGCTCAAGGAGAAGATTAAGGGGATCCAGGCCATCTTACAAAACTGAACAAGATGAATTGAGATTAGTGGGCATTGCAGACCTTTTGGGAAGGATGGTTGTGCAATGACCTAGTAACTTAGAATTATGGTTGTGTAATGTATGGTTCTAGTACTAATTGTGAACTCTGACTGTTTATGTACCTAGTAGTTATGCTATTCATCCTTTTGTGAGAAAAGGATGGATTGTGCATTTGAACTCCACTATGTATTGTGATTTGTGAACAATGGTTGTGTATGCCTATAATGTGTTGAACTCCAGATAGTATTGTTTGCTTTCAATGTTAGACTGAAAATGATGACATACTCATGCTTATGTTATACTCATGCTTAAATGCATTTGCAAATGGAATAGATTGTTATGTTAGAGTGATGCTTAAATGCTTCCTCATCATTCTTTTGATATGGTGCCACCCAAAACCCAAGATGCTTGTGTTTAGGTGTTTTCATCGACCCCTAGCCACCAAAGCCCTAACTGATAGTTTTAGGTGTTTTGGTCGACCCCTAGCCACCAAAACCCCAACTGGTAGGTTTAGGTGGTTTCGTCGACCCCGAGCCACCCTAGACCCTAGTTGATAGTTTTTGGTGTTTTCGTCGACCCCGAGCCACCAAAACCATAACTGATAGGTTCAGGTGGTTTCGTCAACCCCGAGCCACCCTAGACCCTAGTTGATAGTTCTAGGTGTTTTCGTCGACCACGAGCCACCAAAATCCTAACTAATAGGTTTAGGTGGTTTCGTTGACCCCGAGCCACCCTAGACCCTAGTTGATAGTTTTAGGTGTTTTCGTCGACCTCGAGCCACCAAAACCCTAACTGATAGGTTTAGGTGGTTTCGTCGACCCCGAGCCACCCTAGACCCTAGTTGATAAGTTTAGGTGTTTTTGTCGACCCCGAGCCACCGAAACCCTAACTGATAGGTTTAGGTGGTTTCATCGACCCCGAGCCACCCTAGACCTTAGTTGATAGTTTTAGGTGTTTTCATCGACCCCTAGCCACCCAAACCCTAATTGGTTCTTTTAGGTGGTTTCGTCGAACCCGGGCCACCCTAGACCCTAGTTGATAGTTTTAGGTGTTTTCGTCGACCCATAGCCACCAAAACCCTAACTGATAGGTTTAGGTGGTTCCGTCGACCCCAAGCCACCCAAAACCCAAGGTGCTTCTTTTTGACCCTAGACCTTGACAACATATCAATAACTCCAGCAATATATCCAACAACAGAGTTACTCTATCCAATAATATAATGAGTACTCATCAACATATCAATCATAAAAAGAACCATCCACATGAACATAGTCCATTCAAGGCATTCACTCATAAGATGCATCAACACACATGAAGCACCTCCAGAAATGGCATTAACTAAGAAATAGATCCATCCATCCACATGAACAAAAGCCATATATGGCATTGATTCTTAAAGTACACCACCAAAGTACACTAATAGCAGAAGCAAAGTACATTGAGAGCAGCAGCAAGATCACATTGTATCATAGGATGCAAGAACACACATGAAGTATCTAGTTTTGAACATTACATGGCACATCTGCCATTTAGTGGTTACCACTTGCATAGAAGTAGGCCCTCCATCCACTATTTCTACCACCAGAAGGTGGAGGAGCAGTAGATGTGGAGGGAGCAGTAGATGTGGATGGAGCAGATTGCCTTGGGGTAGAGAATGCACCTCTCCCTCTCGCAACACCTGTTGGCGGCACCTCTCCTAGCACCTGTGCAACACCTCTCCCAGCACCTCCTGTTCCAGTTGTTGGTGCTGCTGTAGGAGCTGGATGAGAAGCTCTTGGTGCTGGTGTAGGAGCAGTAGCACCAGCATTTGAGTTCCTTGCAAGAGGATTGCATAAACATGGAAATGAGTTAGCAAATAATAAAAGAATGGAATGTACAAGAAGGAAAACATGTTAGTACTTAAAAGAGGATTACCACATATTTGTTCTTCCTGAAAGTCAACTCAGGCTTCAACTGCTTCATGCAGCTTCTGTACATATGCCCTTGCAGTCCACAATTGCCACGTGTTATAGTCCCCATTCTTGATGTGTCCTTTGGCTTTGGAACTTCAAATCTCCCCTTGATCCTCTTCTCTTTCTTTCTTCCTCTCTTCACTTTAAATGCAGGTGGGTCAATGTCTGGACCAGGGGTCCTTGTCCAATCATGCTCACCAGGAACTGGATAGATCATTGGTTCATAAGCTGCCACATAGAATTGTTTCTTAAAGAATTTGCTGACATAATCCTCTGGTTTTCTTTTGCCCTTGTTTATTGCTGAGATGGCATGGTTACATGGGATGCCACTGAGGTCCCATTTTCTGCACCCACATGTGTGAACTTGCAAGTTAACAACATGGGTTTGCTGCACACTTGTAACTTGCCACAAGTCCACACCAGCTTGAATTGGTTTGCAAAATTTTGCCCTCTCCTTCTCAACCTCTACTTTCTCACGATAATGGGGTGTTATCTCCCATCTAGCTTTCTTTCCACTCTTCCTATTCCTATGCCACCTCATCATCTGCTTATCCTTTATTCCATCACACATTGTCCTAATTGGTTTCTTCCTAACATCTAGGACATACTTGTTGAACACCTCAAACAAAGTGTTAACTACAAGGCCAGTCTTGCAATTTGTGTCAAATGCATGCCTTGCCCATGTTTTCTTGGGTATTGCACAAAGCCACTCCCAAGCTTCCTCACATTCAGCTCTAAGGTCATTCATTGCAATGTTTAATTTGTGTTCACTATATGCATAGGCAGCATTATCCATACACTTCTTTAGATCTTCCCCCCTAAACCCAACATTTTGGAAGTTTGCATATATATATGCCTAAGGCAGAACCTTTGGTTGCACTTAGGAAAGACAACATTCACTGCATTTAGTAGGCCCCGGGACACACAATTAAACTAGCTAAGCTACTATCTAGCACAAAACAATATAGGAACAAGGTGAGATGATGCAAGCACATACCTTTTGTCTATCTGACATTATTGTATATGGACTAAACTGTCCCTCTTCTCCTCCTAGGCAGATTTTAAGTTGGTGTAGAAACCAACACCAGTTAGGTGTGTCCTCTTGCCCAACAATACCAAATGATAGTGGGTATATATTGTTATTGCCATCTCTACCAGTGGCAGCAAGTAGTTGAGCACAAGTAGTTAACTTAATGAAGCACCCATCAACACTTGAATGAGCAAGCAAATTCAATATCTAAAACATTCAAATGTATTTAAAGATGAAACAATATGTAACTAATGCACAAGGTGAATAAACTAACCAATGAATGGTCTGGACCCCTTGAGAAACCCCTCCCTTACTCCATTGATGCAATAGAACATGGCATGGAATCTTGGACCTAGATGGTTTTTTTCAGTGGATGTTAGAGTTACAATAGTGAATACTACTCTACTCCCAGGGTTTGTATCCATCACTGTCTGAGCATAGTCTTTCAACCTAGGGTATTGCTTCTTCTGGTCTCCTAGCACAACATCAATAGCTAGGTTCTTTGCCCTATATGCCATTGACTTGGGCACATCCACACCATATTTCTCCATGCAGGCATCAATCAAAGTCTGAATGCCAGTTGTTAGATCAGATCTGAATAGTGACTCATACTTCTGTGCAAGCCACTTGGCACTTACCCTTGTTGTCTCTGTACTAATAGGGCAAGTGTGGTCAATTCTCATCTTCTTAATTACAAAAGTAGTTTCACCTTTTATAACTGCTGCCACCATAAAGAAGTTGCAATGTTTTTGGTTGCATTCTACTATTATCCTTTGATCTGAGTTCCTGTGATATTTGAAGTTTCTACCTTGAGTGATGTGTAAGTTCAACAAAGCCTATCTGAATTGATGTTGATCCTTGAAACACATCTTTAGACATAATTGCTCATGTGGTTGCTCCATTTTCTCGTTGTACCATTTTCTAGGAGGCCTCTACTTTGCCCTGCTCTTCTTTTTCCTTGGCAGCACAAATGACAATGGATCAAAAACATCATCATCATCCTCCTTCAACAATCCTTTCTCTTCTTCATCAGATGAAGGTTTGAAATCAGGCTCATCCTCTTGTACTACACTTGAATGTGACCTTGTTGTAGGCCCTTTCCTAACTGGAAGCTTCTATTTCTTCTTCTTCTTCTCTTCATGTACAATTATAGTTTCTTCATCCTGTGAAACAACTTTGTCATCTTCATCCATTTGAAAAAGTTTCTCAACCTTTGTGTCACCCTCATAATGCACCACTTCTTCCTCCTCAGATTCTTCATCATCTATTTCTTTCTCTTCTATTTCATCATACTCTCTCTGTCTATTTCCCTCATCCATCTCTATGTCATCAGCATCACTCATATAAAAAGGGTTTACATCACTGTCATCTTCACCTTCACAATTAGAACCACCACTGCCCTCATATCCCTCTTCTTCTTCTAGTTCCAAAACAGCTTTCAGCTTTCCTTTTACATTCTTGCTCTCTTGTGTGCAAACACCAGTACCATGAACTGCACTACAGTTGGTACTCTGACTTTCAAAGACAACTCATTCTTGATCAACAACATAGATGGGTGGCTCACTGAGATCATATAACACCGGCTCTTCATACACAACTGTGGACAATTCTTGCCTCTCAAACTAGCTGCAAGAAGTTTGACATGCCCTCACTAGCAAATTTATAACCTTACACTCCTCAACCCGCCTCTTTACTAATTGCAACTCAGCATTACTCTCTACCATCTCCAATCCTTTCTCCCCTAAATCTGGATTCTCAATGTGAAACAGCAGATCATATTCACTAAATCCTTGGGTTTCCATCACTACAATCATATTCAAATATGTTACATCTGAACTGTAGAGCTTCAGCTCAAACATTTCTGAAGCTTCAAAATGGAACCTAACATCCAAAATGTCATCATACAAACTGCAAAAATGAAATAACAGACAAAAAAGGTTAACAATTTAACAATGGCTAATAAACAATTTTACTTAACAGATAGGTTAATAAACAATTTTACTTAACAGATAAGGTAATAAACAATTTTACTTAACAGATAGGCTAATAAACAATTTTACTTAACAGATAAGGTAATAAACAATTTTACTTAACAATTTTACTATTCTCATATATGTTAACATATAAACACTTTTTCAGTTAACATATAAACAAAGCTTTGTTTAAGTTAACATATAAACAAAGCTTCTATTTACCCTTAGCCCTAGTCAACAATTCCAATAAACACAATTATTACAAATCAAATATATTATGAATGAACTAAGAATATGACAGCAAAGCATAATCACAGTATACAACTATACAGTTCCAATAAACACAATTACTACAAATCATACAATGTAAACAACTACCTCAATGCAACCCTAATTACAGAGTGGGTAGTTAACCCTAAGACAAAAAATTGATGTCTTGTATTTTCAGAGAAGTAGTTAACAGAATAATGCTGCTCTGCTCTAGTTAGGTAACACCTAATCCCAATTTGGACTAAGAAATAACATTGTAATCCACTATGCTGCTCTGCTCTAGTTAGGACTCAGAAATAACAAAATATTATTGCTTTGCTCTAGTTAGGACTAGCAATTAGAGTGCTAAACATGGAGGCAGTAAACCCTAACCCTAATCCCCAATTTCAGATAGCAAAAATGGAATAGTGGAGCACTTACAGCACACCGCCGAAGCCATGAGTCCAGTGATGGGCAGTGCTAGGGTTGGCCACCCAAATTCGCGCCATCCGCAGCCTCTGCTCCATCGGCAACGCCGGCTCCACAAAATCTTCGTCGTCGCTACTGTACTCCGAGGTGGAGTAGCCACCACTGCCGTCGACGCCTAAGCGGGGGAGGTTGTCGCCGCTCCCACCGTCATCGCCCCGGCCCTCGCCGCCTGCCAGAGTCGCCGATGCCATCGTCTCCTAGGGCACAGCTGAAGGAAATATTCCCTAGAGGCAATAATAAAGTTATTATTTATTTCCACATATCATGATAAATGTTTATTCATGCTAGAATTGTATTAACCGGGAACATGATACATGTGTGAATACATAGACAAACATAGTGTCACTAGTATGCCTCTACTTGACTAGCTCATTAATCAAAGATGGTTAAGTTTCCTAACCATAGACAGGAGTTGTCATTTGATTAACGGGATCACATCATTAGGAGAATGATGAGATTGACTTGACCCATTCCATTAGCTTAGCACTTGATCGTTTAGTATGCTGCTATTGCTTTCTTCATGACTTATACAAAGTTCCTACAACTATGAGATTGTGCAACTCCCGTTTACCGGAGGAACACTTTGTGTGCTACCAAATGTCACAACGTAACTAGGTGATTATAAAGGTACATGTTGAGTTGGCATAATTCGAGATTAGGTTTTGTCACTCCGATTGTCGGAGAGGTATCTCTGGGCCCTCTCGGTAATACTCATCACCTAAGCCTTGCAAGCATTGTAACTAATGAGTTAGTTATGAGATGATGTATTACGGAACGAGTAAAGAGACTTGCCGGTAAGGAGATTGAACTAGGTATTGGATACCGACGATCGAATCTCGGGCAAGTAACATACCGATGACAAAGGGAACAACGTATGTTGTTATGCGGTTTGACCGATAAAGATCTTCGTAGAATATGTGGGAACCAATATGAACATCCAGGTTCCGCTATTGGTTATTGACCGAGAATAGTTCTAGGTCATGTCTACATAGTTCTCGAACCCGTAGGGTCCGCACGCTTAACGTTACGATGACAGTTTTAATATGAGTTTACAAGTTTTGATGTACCGAAGTTTGTTCGGAGTCCCGGATGTGATCACGGACATGAAGAGGAGTCTCAAAATGGTTGAGACATAAAGATTGATATATTGGACGACTATATTCGGACACCGGAAGTGTTCCGGGTGATTTCGGAAAAAAAATCAGAGTGTCGGAGGGGTTACCGGAACCCCCCAGGGAAGTATTGGGCCTTAGTGGGCTTGAGGGGAGAGAGAGGGCAGCAGCCCAGGAGGTGGCGCACCCCCTCCCAAGGGAGTCCGACTGGACTAGGGGGGCGCGCCCTCTTCCCTCTCCTCTCCCCCTTTTTCCTTCCCCCTTCCTCCTTCCTAGTTGGACTAGGAAAGGGGAGTCCTACTCCCACTAGGAGGAGGACTCCCCCCCTCCTTGGCGCGTCCCAAGGGCCGGCCGGCCTCCCCTCTTGCTCATTTATATACGGGGGCAGGGGGGCACCCCAAAGACACACAAGTTGATCTACGGATCGTTCCTTAGCCGTGTGCGGTGCCCCCCTCCACCATATTCCACCTCGGTCATATTGTCGCGGAGTTTAGGCAAAACCCTGCGCTGGTAGAACATCATCATCATCACCACGCCGGTGTGCTGACGGAACTCATCCCCGACGCTTCGCTGGATTGGAGCCCGAGGGACGTCATCGAGCTGAACGTGTGCTGAACACGGAGGTGCCGTACGTGCGTTGCTTGGATCGGTCGATTCGTGAAGACGTACGATTACATCAACCGCGTTGTTATAACGCTTCCGCTTAACGGTGTACAAGGGTATGTAGACAGCACTCTCCCCTCTCGTTGCTATGCCATCACCATGATCTTGCGTGTGCGTAGGAATTTTTTTGAAATTACTACGTTCCCCAACAGTGGCATCTGAGCTTAGGTTTTATGCGTTGATGTTATATGCACGAGTAGAACACAAGTGAGTTGTGGGCGATACAAGTCATACTACTTACCAAAGATGTCATACTTTGGTTGGCGGTATTGTGAGATGAAGCGGCCGGACCGACATTACGCGTGCGCTTCGCGAGACTGGTTTCACCGTTACGAGCACTCGTGCTTAAAGGTGGCTGGCGGGTGTCTGTCTCTCTCACTTTAGCTGAATCGAGTGTGGCTACGCCCAGTCCTTGCGAAGGTTAAAACAGCACTAACTTGACGAACTATCGTTGTGGTTTTGATGCGTAGGTAAGAACGGTTCTTGCTAAGCCCGTAGCAGCCACGTAAAACTTGCAACAACAAAGTAGAGGACATCTAACTTGTTTTTGCAGGGCATGTTGTGATGTGATATGGTCAAGACAAGATGCTATATTTTATTGTATGAGATGATCATGTTTGGTAACCGAAGTTATCGGCAACTGGCAGGAGCCATATGGTTGTCGCTTTATTGTATGAAATGCAAGCATACATAATTGCTTTACTTTATCACTAAGCGGTAGCAATAGTCGTAGAAGCAATAGATGGCGTGGCGACAATGATGCTACAATGCAGATCAAGGTGTCACGCCGGTGGCGATGGTGATCACGACGGTGCTTGGAGATGGTGATCACAAGCACAAGATGATGATGGCCATATCATATCACTTATATTGATTGCATGTGATGTTTATCCTTTATGCATCTTATCTTGCTTTGATTGACGGTAGCATTTTAAGATGATCTCTCACTAAAATTATCAAGAAGTGTTCTCCCGAGTATGCACCGTTGCCAAAGTTCGTCGTGCCCGCACACCACGTGATGATCGGGTGTGATAAGCTCTCGTCCATCTACAACGGGTGCAAGCCGGTTTTTGCACACGCAGAATACTCGAGTTAAACTTGACGAGCCTAGCATATGCGAGATATGGCCTCGGAACACGGAGACCGAAAGGTCGAGCGTGAATCATATAGTAGATATGATCAACATAAAGATGTTCACCATTGAAAACTACTCCATCTCACGTGATGATCGGTTATGGTTTAGTTGATTTGGATCACGTGATCACTTAGATGACTAGAGAGATGTCAGTCTAAGTGGGAGTTCTTGAGTAATATGATTAATTGAACATAAATTTATCATGAACTTAGTACCTGATAGTATTTTGCTTGTCTATGTTTGATTGTAGATAGATGGCTCGTGTTGTTGTTCCGTTGAATTTTAATGCGTTCCTTGAGACAGCAAAGTTGAAAGATGATGGTAGCAATTACACGGATTTGGTCCGTAACTCGAGGATAATCCTCATTGCTGCCTTTGAAAAGTTACGCCTGGAAGCACCGCTGGGTGCCGAACTTCTTCTTGATGTGGCCGACGGCGTTAAGAACGTCTGGCGAGCAAAGTCGATGATTACTCTATAGTTAAGTGTGCCATGCTTTATGGCTTAGAATCGGGTCTTCAACGACGTTTTGAGCGTCATGGAGCATATGAGATGTTCCAGAGTTGAAGTTAATATTTCAAGCAAATGCCCGGATTGAGAGATATGAAGTCTCCAATAAGTTCTACAAATGCAAGATGGTGGAGAATAGTTACATCGGTGAGCATATACTCAAAATGTGCGGGTATAATAATCACTTGATTCAACTGGGAGTTAATCTTCCGGATGATAGCGTCATTGATGAAATTCTCCAATCACGCCACCAAGCTACAAGAGCTTTGTGATGAACTATAATATGCAAGGGATGAACAAGACTATTCCCGAGCTCTTCGCAATACTAAAAGCTGCGGAGGTAGAAATCAAGAAGGAGCATCAAGTGTTGATGGTCAACAAGACCACTAGTTTCAAGAAAAGGGCAAAGGGAAGAAGAAGGGCAACTTCAAGAAGAACAGCAAGCAAGTTGCTGCTCAAGAGAAGAAACCCAAGTCCGGACCTAAGCACGAAACTAAGTGCTTCTCTTGCAAGCGGTCGTCATTTGGAAGCGGAACTGCCCCAAGTATTTGGCGGATAAGAAGGATGGCAAAGTGAACAAAGGTATATCGATATACATGTTATTGATGTGTACCTAACTAGAGCTCGTAGTAGCACTGGGTATTTGATCTTGGTTACATTGCTAATATTTGCAACTCAAAACAGGGACTACGGAATAAGCGAGCAGCGCCAGGGACGAGGTGACGATCGCGTGGGAAAGCGGTTCCAAAGTCGATGTGATCGCGATCGGCATGCTACCTCTACATCTACCTTGAGGATTAGTTTTAGACCTGAATAATTGTTATTTGGTGCCAGCGTTGAGCATGAACATTATATCTGGATCTTGTTTGATGCGAGACGGTTATTCATTTAAATCAGAGAATAATGGTTGTTCTATTTATATGAGTAATATCATTTATGGTCATGCACCCTTGAAGAGTGGTCTAGTTTTATTGAATCTCGATAGTAGTGATACACATATTCATAATGTTGAAGCCAAAAGATGCAGAGTTGATAATGATAGTGCAACTTATTTGTGGCAGTGCCGTTTAGGTCATATCGGTGTAAAGCGCATGAAGAAACTCCATACTGATGGACTTTTGGAATCACTTGATTATGAATCACTTGGTACTTGCGAACCGTGCCTCATAGGCAAGATGACTAAAACACCGTTCTCCAGTACTATGGAGAGAGCAACAGATTTGTTGGAAATCATACATACAGATGTATGTGGTCCGATGAATGTTGAAGCTCGTGGCGGATATCGTTATTTTCTCACCTTCACAGATGATTTAAGCAGATATGGGTATATCTACTTAATGAAGCATAAGTATGAAACATTTGAAAAGTTCAAAGAATTTCAGAGTGAAGTGGAAAATCATCGTAACAAGAAAATAAAGTTTCTACGATCTGATCGTGGAGGAGAATATTTGAGTTACGAGTTTGGTTTACATTTGAAACAATGCGGAATAGTTTCGCAACTTACACCACCTGGAACACCACAAAGAAATGGTGTGTCCGAACGTCGTAATCGTACTTTACTAGATATGGTGCGATCTATGATGTCTCTTACTGATTTACCGCTATCGTTTTGGGTTTATGCTTTAGAGACGGCTGCATTCACATTAAATAGGGCACCATCTAAATCCGTTGAGATGACGCCTTATGAACTGTGGTTTGGCAAGAAACCAAAGTTGTCGTTTCTTAAAGTTTGGGGCTGCGATGCTTATGTGAAGAAACTTCAGCCAGATAAGCTCGAACCCAAATCGAAGAAATGTGTCTTCATAGGATACCCAAAAGAGACTATTGGGTACACCTTCTATCACAGATCCGAAAGCAAGACATTTGTTGCTAAGAATGGATCCTTTCTAGAGAAGGAGTTTCTCTCGAAAGAAGTGAGTGGGAGGAAAGTAGAACTTGATGAGGTAATCGTACTGCTCCCTTATTGGAAAGTAGTTCATCACGTAAATCAGTTCTGTGATAAATACACCAATTAGTGAGGAAGCTAATGATATTGATCATGAAACTTCAGATCGGTGTCTACTAAACCTCGTGGGTCTTCGAGTAAGATCCGCACTGAATGGTGCGGTAATCCTGTTCGGAAGTCATGTTACTTGACCATGATGAACCTACGAACTATGAGGAAGCGATGATGAGCCCAGATTCCGCAAAATGGCTAGAGGCCATGAAATCGAGATGGGATCCATGTATGAGAACAAAGTATGGACTTTGATTGACTTGCCCGATGATCGGCAAGCCATTGAGAATAAATGGATCTTTAAGAAGAAGACCGACGACGACGGTAATGTAATCTATCTATAAAGCTCGACTTGTTGCGAAAGGTTTTCGACAAGTTCAAGGGGTTGACTACGATGAGACTTTCTCACCGTAGCGATGCTTAAGTCTGTCCGAATCATGTTAGCGATTGCGCATTTTATGATTATGAAATTTGGCGGATGGATGTCAAAACGCATTCTGAATGGATTTACGGAAGAAGAGTTGTATATGATGCAACGAGAAGGTTTTGTCGATCCTAAAGGAGCTAACAAAGTGTGCAAGCTCCAGCGATCAATCTATGGTGCAGTGCAAGCCTCTCGGAGTTGGAATAAACGCTTTGATAGTGTGATCAAAGCATATGGTTTTATCTGAGACTTTTGGAGAAGCTTTGTATTTACAAGAAAGTGAGTGGGAGCTCAGTAGCATTTCTAATATTATATGTGGATGACATATTATTAATTGGAAATGATATAGAATTCTGGATAGCATAAAGGATACTTAAATAAAAGTTTTTCAATGAAAGACCTCGGTGAAGCTGCTTACATATTGGGCACTAAAATCTATAGAGATAGATCAAGACGCTTGATTGGACTTTCACAAAGCACGTACCTTGATAAAGTATTGAAAAGGTTCAATATGGATCGAGCAAAGAAAGGGTTCTTGCTCAGTATTACAAGGTATAAAGTTGAGTCGGACTCAATGCCCGACCACTCTGAGAAGATAGAGAGAAAATGAAAGGAGTTCCTATGCTTCACCATAGGCTCTATCATGTATGCAATGCTGTGTACAGGACCTCATGTATGCCTTGCTATTAGTTTGGCGGGGAGGTACCAAAGTAATCCAGAGTGGGTCATCGGACAGCGGTCAAGAACATCCCGAAATACGAAAAGGACTAAGGATATGTTTCTCGTATATGGGCGTGACTAAGAGCTAGTCGTAAATGGTTACGTTGATGCAAGCTTTGACACCGATCCGGACGATTCTAAATCGCAAACCGGATCGTATTTTTATTAAGCGGTGGAGCTGTAAGTTGGTGCGTTCTAAACAAAGCATCGTGGCGGGATCTACATGTGAAGCGGAGTACATAGCTGCTTCGAAGCAACAAATGAAGGAGTCGGATGAAGGAGTTCATTTCCGATCTAGGTGTTATACCTAGTGCATCGGGACCAATGAAGATCTTCTGTGACAATCTTGGTGCAATTGCCTTGGCAAAGGAATCCAGATTTCACAAGAGGACCAAGCACATCAAGAGACGCTTCAATTCCATTCGGGACCAAGTCCAAGTGGGAGACATAGAGATTTGCAAGATACATACAGATCTGAATGTTGCGCACCGTTGACTAAGCCTCTCTCACGAGCAAAACATGATCAAGACCGAGAGACTCCATGGGTGTTAGAATCATTACTATGTAATCTAGATTATTGACTCTAGTGAAAGTGGGAGACTGAAGGAAATATGCCCTAGAGGCAATAATAAAGTTATTATTTATTTCCTCATATCATGATAAATGTTTATTCATGCTAGAATTGTATTAACCGGGAAGATGATACATGTGTGAATACATAGACAAACATAGTGTCACTAGTATGCCTCTACTTGACTAGCTCGTTAATCAAAGATGGTTAAGTTTCCTAACCATAGACATGAGTTGTCATTTGATTAATGGGATCACATCATTAGGAGAATGATGAGATTGACTTGACCCATTCCGTTAGCTTAGCACTTGATCATTTAGTATGTTGTTATTGCTTTCTTCATGACTTATACAAAGTTCCTACAACTATGAGATTGTGCAACTCCCGTTTACCGGAGGAACACTTTGTGTGCCACCAAACATCACAACGTAACTGGGTGATTATAAAGGTTCTCTACAGGTGTCTCCAAAGGTACATGTTGAGTTGGCATAATTCGAGATTAGGTTTTGTCACTCCGATTGTCGGAGAGGTATCTCTGGGCCCTCTCGGTAATACTAATCACCTAAGCCTTGCAAGCATTGTAACTAATGAGTTAGTTATGAGATGATGTATTACGGAACGAGTAAAGAGACTTGCCGGTAACGAGATTGAACTAGGTATTGGATACCGACGATCGAATCTCGGGCAAGTAACATACCGATGACAAAGGAACAACGTATGTTGTTATGCGGTTTGACCGATAAAGATCTTCGTAGAATATGTAGGAACCAATATGAACATCCGTGTTCCGCTATTGGTTATTGACCGAGAATAGTTCTAGGTCATGTCTACATAGTTCTCGAACCCGTAGGGTCCGCACGCTTAACGTTACGATGGCGGTTTTAATATGAGTTTACAAGTTTTGATGCACGAAGTTTGTTGAGTCCGGATGTGATCACGGACATGATGAGGAGTCTCGAAATAGTCGAGACATAAAGATTGATATATTATGCGACTATATTCGACACCGGAAGTGTTCCGGTGATTTGGAGAAAATCGAGTCTTGGGAGGTTACCGGAACCCCGGGAAGTATTGGGCCTTAGTGGGCTGAGGGAGAGAGGGCAGCAGCCCAGAGGTGGCGCCCCTCCCAAGGGAGTCCGAATGGACTAGGGGAGGCGCGCCCCTCTTCCTCTCCTCTCCCCTCTTTCCTTCCCTTCCTCCTTCCTAGTTGGACTAGGAAAGGAGTCCTACTCCCGCTGGGAGGAGGACTCCCCCCTCCTGCTGCGCCCCAAGGGCCGACCGGCCTCCCCTTGCTCCTTTATATCTCAGGGGGGGGCACCCCAAAGACACACAAGTTGATCTACGGATCGTTCCTTAGCCATGTGCGGTGCCCCTCCACCATATTCCACCTCGGTCATATCGTCGCGGAGTTTAGGCGAAGCCTGCGCCGATAGAACATCATCATCGTCCTGCACGCCGTCGTCTTGTGGAACTCATCCCCGCGCTTATTGGATTGGAGCCCGAGGGCGTCATCGAGTGAGCGTGTCTTTGAACACGGAGGTGCCGTCGTTCGTTGCTTGGATCGGTCGATTCGTGAAGACGTCGACTACATCAACAGCGTTGTTATAACGCTTCCGCTTAACGGTCTGCGAGTGCGTGAGACGGCTCTCCCTCGTTGCTATGCCATCACCATGATCTTGCGTGTGCGTAGGAATTTTTTTTTGAAATTACTACGTTCCCCAACAACAGCAGCCGCGGGGGAGAGGAGGGCGCGAGGGAGGAGCAGCCGCGGGGGAGAGGACAACGCCTAAGCAGTTCGATCCATGGCTACGGCGGCGTGGTTTGGGAGCGGGCGGGGAGGCAGCCGCCGGCGAGGGAGCGAGGAGGAGGAAGAGGCGATCTGGTCGGGGTCGAGTCAGCTCGGTCGCATCGGCCAGCGCCTAAGCGATCACGACCGGGCTCGTCCGAGTCAATACATGTGAACCAGCAGCTCAGCAGCAGCGTTTTCTGACGGACGGGCCCAACCGGTCAGATTCGCTGTCAATATGTATAAAACGCACTTATAGCCTCTTTTGCAACGGCTCGCCCCAAACTTGGTACTCACACGTAAAAATTACCAATCTTGGTACCAATCTGCTTCCAATGCCCAAATTGTGGTATTTCTGTACAATTTACTCTCAGGGCTGCTCATAAGGGTAGGGTGTGCGTACGTATATATGAGGGTATGCGTCTGTATCGTGTTAAAAAAGTTGGGCTTGACATTGTGTGCTGACATGCGGTCCTTTATTTTCTTTTTCTTCATGTGTAAATAACTTCTATACTTTTTTATGATCCCTTATCATAATAAAATTGTCAGTATTGAACAGTATTATTTTTATTCAAAAGGTTAAATTAATGTATTGAACTTTCAAGTATACTTGCTTGCCAAGCTTTGACCGGGCTGGCAACTTCGGATCGGGCTTGTCATTTTGGGATCGGGTTTTCATACCTGCCCCGTACCGAATTTTGAACTTTGAGAATTGTTGAGTCAGTTTTTTTACCGGCAAATCTAAGCATCTGGTGCCATTTTCCAAGAAGCAAATTCTTGTAGAAGCTGACCTTCCCATAATCCCATTGTCAATTACTCATACACCCGTTCATGACTTATTTTTTTGAAACACAGGGACCATCAACTGCTGACCTTCTTCTTAACAGAACTGCTGTTACCACCGACAGATGCGACCCAGTACATCTCATAGTTTGACTACATGCTGATCTGTGCACGTCAGCTGAACCCTGGACATTGTACTGCTGACTGAATCGTGCCTGTCAGACTCAAATGCGCCATGAGACGCAGGCATCTCCTTGCTTTACTTGATCAAACGGTGAAGGCAATGTATTACCCAACGCCGAAAACGAAGCATGTCCAAACCCACGTATGAATATGATCATGCAGTAGTAGTTTGGAATCGAGGTTACTCCCCCCACAAACCGCAACTACCTAGCTAGATTACCATCCGCTTTGCCCTCTTGAGGACGGAACGGCCCAAATCGCAGGGTGACTCACCCCTGACACCCGCCGCATTTGCTCCTCCTGAGAGGCGGTTTAAATAGTCATCGCTGGCAGAATAGACAAATGGCCAATTAGCCCATCACCAAGAGATTATTGTTTAAGTATACTGTTAATTCAAACAGTGGGCAGAGCTAATTAACAACTGAGTAGTACACACAGACTAACAATAATCTTTCGGGGCAAAGGAATCGTTCGTTGGTCACAGTGAACGTGCGCCGGGTGATGGAACTCGCAGATGCTTCTGTGTCGGCAATATTTTGGTTGATGATTGATCCTGATTGCTCCCTAATTCCTAGCCCCCTTTTTCTTCCTTGCAGTGTCGCTGCAGGTTGCCTAATTAACTGGGCTAGCAGTGCCCTGGTTCTTCTCGCTGGACATACTTAGCAGAGGCGGGGGAGCTTTGTCTTGTTGTCGAAATGGAATCGAAACAGTGGAAGCCTTGCGGGCAACGCAAAGGCCGCTTCGATGGGGGCAACAGGTAGAGGAACACAAAGCAAAGCAGGGAGCGCGTGTGTTCTTTATCGGGAGAAGGGAAAGTTGGAAGCAAAGCATGACCGAGAAAGAGATGGTTAGCTCAGACTTGCTAATCGTACAACAATAAGAGAGCTTAGTTCAGTCACATGTACACATAAATAGGCATATGGCATTCCCGCAAAATAAAAAAAAATGGCATGCAGCAGGAGCAGCAGTAGAGTGCTTGTGAGTGCCCGTGATCCGGTCACGGAGACAGAGGCCTCAAGTTCTTGATTTAATCAGTGTCTGACGTTTTCCTCACTTGTATTTCGATATTTTGTTGAGAACGTCGCTTTGGTGACCGAGCTAACTGGAGCTTGAAAATTTTGGAAAATTCGAAATTCAAACTTTCTGGTTTCAACCAATTCTGAAAAAATTTGTGCGAGGATGTTTTGTGTATGTGTGTAATTTTTTAGGATGAAATACCTTGAAATGCGAGCAGTACAAAAAAGATAAATTTATGATCTGGGAAGATGAATAGCATCATATGTTAAACAACCTCAGATTTTTTTTTCTCACAGTCCTCGTTTCAATGTCTTTTGCCCTAAAACTTTACACACATGTGTGTGTTATGCCTTCAACATATCTGTATTTTTTTAGAAATTTTTGAAACGTAAAAATATGACTTTTGATGAAATTTGAACTTTGAATATGGAGGCTGAGCTCCAAAAGCAATTTTCGTATTTCGCTAGACTTATTATTTCTAGGAACGGGAGCGCTGCCATTTCTTTCATTTAGGAGAGTAAAGTATTATATGTGAGAATTCACAAAAATATATATTATATGTGAGATCGGGAGGAGCAAGGCACTATGAGCTAGGATATGAGCTGCACAATTCTTTTCCCCTTTTTGTGAAAAGGCGTAAAGCCAGATATTAAGTATCACGCGTCCTTCCATTCACATCTAAACAAAAAGATAAAATTGTAATCAAATACTTGGAAGTGACGAAGTCTTCTTTCTCCTGCATCCACCGACGACGTGTCATGAGCATCTTTCCTATCTTTTAAGATCCACCCTACAATATGGGGTAAAAAAGTGATTTTGGCCCTTACTAAAAGAAAATGGATTCTTGGTGTTGTGAGTATAGCTCGATGCCGCCCCTGGACATACGCCTCGACAAAGCAAGCTTTTATAAACCCTGGAGCTTGTAGAAGGAGTGATCGGGAAGTCGCCGATGCAGACCAGAAAACGCCGTCGGCTGCGATATGTGAAGCAAATCGCCGCCCCAGAGAAGAAAACACAGATAAGGGTCTATAGAAACTCCGAAGACCATGCAAGTCGGCTGAATTCAGATGGATCCACCGAAAACCTAAACCAACCAAATATAGGAGGACCCATCGGAGACACGGCTCCGCACACCCTTTGTCAGCAAAAGAACACCAACAGAACAGGGAAAGGGCGGGGAGAACATTATTCCTACACTGGGACATCACCCCCTCCTCGCTGCCCCAAACCAAGCATGAAGACTTTCTAAACAAAACCTGAAAAAAAATCACCCATGTTGTTGCACGACAGGTCTACGTATGATGTCCAGCTTGTCACTGCCCAAGCCCATTTGTCAACGCCCTCTTTCCGATAACCTAGCCAAGCCAGGTCGCTATTAAAGATTGTCGCGCTGGATCCCGTTGGCCACCCTTCAGCTTTACTAACACCGCAATCGAGCACCGCCTCGTGCATATCACTCGAACATGCATCTCCTTCGCCACATCATAACAACCCTCCAATCCTCCACAGTGGGATGTCCCCGCGAAAGATCTCTCCACCGGCGCTGCGCGGGATTTGCCTGGTGACGTTCCTAGTTGGCGGCGAGACGAAGATAACACGGGTGGCGGCTAGGGTTTCCTAGTCGCCTATGCAGCTGCCTATCACATGAGTTGCACAATTTATTTCTCTAATATAAGCTGTATTTTTTTAGCTCATACTCCCTTTTTTGTGGAACCTGTCGATCTATTCATCTCCAATCATGGCAGTACAACGAACAACAGAAGTAATGAAAATTACATCCATATTCATAGACCACCTAGCGACGACTACAAGCACTGAAGTGAGCCGAAGGCGCGCCACCGTCATCGCCCCTCCCTCGTCGGAGCCGGACACAACTTGTTGTCATAGACAATCGGGAAGTCGTCGTGCTAAGTCCCCATAGGACCAACGCACCAGAACAGCAACCACCGCCGATGAAGAGAAGCTTAGATCGAAAGGATCCAACCTAAAGACACATGAACAAAGATGAACAAAGACCGGATCCGAGCGGATCCACCAAAGACAACCACCGAGCGAATCCCGCGAGATCCGCCGGAGACACACCTCCACATGCCCTCCGACAATGCTAAACACACCATCGGGATGGGGCTAGAGGAGGAGAACCTTACTCAATCTTCAAGAAGCCGCCGTCATCTCTTCTTCTTGGACAGGACACAGACCCTAACAAAACTTGAAGAGCACCTGAAAACGAAGCCCTCCCGCCAGCCAAGGCTAGGATGCACCGCGCACCCATGGCCCTAAGGCCATAAGAGACTTGGGAGATCGGCGGCATCGCCGACAGGAGGCAGAAACCCTAGCCGCCTTTCCTTGGAGTAGAGACAAAGGGGGGAGAGACTTTCTTTGTGGACGATAAAGTATATTGTTTCCTAGCACATACTCCCTTCATCTAATGAATAAACCCTGCATGCATTTCAAATTTAACTTTGATCATTAATTTGACCAACCAATGTGGGTTATGTGTGATAAAAATTATACCATTGAACTTGTATTCGAAATTTTTTGTAGTGGTATAATTTTGAAGTGACATGACACATGTTTTAATAGTTAAATTAATGATCAAAGTTCAATCTTATAAATAACTTTTTTTAGACAATCATTTTTTTCTGTGACAATCATGTATAACTTCAGAAGGTTACCTCGAGAAGGAAGAAAATTAATTTTTGGACCAGAGAAGGAGGCACGTTCAACATCGGAGAGGTAGACGGAAGATGTCTTATCCTTTGTCTCGGCCCATACATTCACAATCTGGACATTCTTCGACCTCACCTGGCAAGAGAAGTGCCTTATACACAAGAGCGACAGGAGCTATATTTCGCCATAGCGAGATCTATGCTACCCTCGCTTGAAGCTTTTTTGTTTTGATGTATACATATTTATTTTTTAGTACATGGTTAACATTTTTTAAAACATATATTGTTTTGTCTATTTTATTTCATACACATTATACATTTTTTATATACATCAACGATATTATTTCTAACTTTTTAAATAAATGATTGAATTCTTTTTCAACATACTCCATCCTTCCCAAAATAAGTATCTCAAGAATATTATTTTGCCACAGAGGGAGTATACTTTTTGTGTCCACTTTTTTCCATGTACATTGTACATTTTTATAAACACCAGTAACATTATTTCATATTAGTTTAACATTTTATAAATACATAATTAATATGTTTATATATGTGTTTTGATATTTTTTTCATACACATTGTACATTTTTGTGTACATCAGAAACATTTTTTAAATACATGATTAACAATATTTTCATATACATGTTTTGATGTCTACTTTTTCCATGCACATTGTACTTTTTTTTGTATATATGAGAAACATTCTTCTATACCAGTTCAACATTTTTTAATTGTGTGAACAACATTTTTCAGTTCTGTATGTATGGTGCTTTCTATAATAGATATGTTTACAATATTTTGCAATATAAGAAAAGATAAAAATAAAGAAGATAAAATGTGAAGAAAAAAGGAAGAAAAAACGAGCTTGAAGGCAGCTCTTGATGCGACGATGCGCTTTGTATCGCGTAAAGCGAGCCATAGTCGCACCCCACAAGAGCTCCTCTTCAGCGAAAGCTCCAACACAGGAGCGATGCAAGGGTCGGCCCATTTGTATTTGCAGTTCAGTTCATGGTGAACTCTTAATACACAATGAAAATGGAAAAATATATGTAAACAGAAAAGAAACAACTTCAGCGAAGGTCCCCATGGACCAGCACAAACCGGGGCGACAGGAGGGATGCCTTCAGCGTTGCGGGCGTCATGTACGCGGGAGCCCTACCTGTCGCGCTCTGGGTACTTTCTTCACATTTCTTTATTTTTCTTTTTTTCTACCCGTTTTTGGCTTTTAAATGATTTTTTTATCGGCTTCTCGGTTTTCCCCTGGTTTTTTTAGCTTTTGGACAAAATAGTTTTTCAGGTTCTCGGTTTCCCTGGTTTTTCTTAGCTTTTAAATGTTTTTTTTCGGCTTCTTGGTTTTCAAAAAAGTTTTTGAAAAGAATTTCTTTTTGAGCGAAAATTGCGTTTTAATTTTTATTTTGTTCGGCGGAAGGCACAAATATACTTCTCGTGGAGGAACAAATTTTCTTACGCATGAGGAACGGACGTGCCTCTCGCAAAAGGGGAAAATGCGTTTTTTTCCTTCCATGAGAGGCACGATTTACTTCTTATGGAGGCACGGATTTGCTTCCGCGAGAGGCGCGGTCATGTCTCTCAGAAAAGGAAAAAAAAGAAGGTTTTCTTTCTTGCACGAGAGGCACGAATTTACTTCTCGTAGAGGCATGGATTTGCTTACATGAGAGACACGCCCGTGCCTCTTGCAAAAGGAAAAAAAATGTGTTTTTTTTCTTCCACGGGAGTCACTATTTGCTTCCGCGAGAGGCACGGCCCTCGGAAATGAAAAGAAAATTTGTTTTCTTTATTTTTTTCCTTCCGCGAAAGGCACGAATTTCCTTCTCGTGGAGACAAGGATTTACTTCCGCGAGAGGCACGGCCGTGCCTCTCGAAAGGGAAAATGCGATTATTTTTTCTTTTGCGAGAGGCGCGGATTTGCTTCGGCGAGTGCCTTTCGGAAAGGGAAAAGACATGCTTCTGGTTCAGGTATTTTTATCTGTCATTTTTGTGATCAAAAGTTTGTCGAAACCTATCAATATGGGATCTAGTTTTGAAGATCTCGCCGCGAAGAATCCAACGGTGAAAACAGTTCGAGTTTTGGACGCTTGGTTTAAGAGATAAAACGTTTTCCTTCTTTCTTCATTGTAATTGTTGTTACTCTGGTTTTTCACATGTTTTCATCATTTTATCTTTTTCTTTGTTACATAACTTTTAGATTTTATTTGAGTTCTTTGCTTTTCTTTTTGTTTTTCCTTTCTTGGTTTTCTTTGGGTTTTTTTAACACTCGTCTACATTTTGCTTACATATTTTTACATTTTTCGTGTAGATGAAGAACATTTTTGAATACATGTTTATTATTTTTCAAATACATCATGAATTATTATTTTAAATATAAGCTTTTCATGTCTATTATTTTCGTACACACTGTACAATATTTTTATACACGTTAACATTTTTATTACATTATTCATATTATTATTGTGAATTTTATTATATCTACTGTTTTCATACACATCTGTACATTTTATATACATATAAAATATCTTTTAAACAGGTTTAACATTTTTCATATATATGACTACCATATTTTTGGTATTTACTTTTTCGTACGCATCATACATTTTTTTATATAATGGAAACATTTTTTCGTACACTTTGAACTCTTTTTGAATTATATGAACATTTTTGTTACATTGGTTAACCGTTTTACATGTGTGATCATTTCCGAAATGTCACAGATATTTTACTAAAGCTATCAACATTTTTCTAGTCATGCTAACAATTTTTTTACTGTGTTAACATTTTTGAAAATCTTGATTTCAGTTTTTTAATAAATGTGATACTTTTCATTTCAAAATTGTAAATAAAGTTATAAAACAAGAATGGAAAACATACAACCAATGAACCACCGTAGCAAACTAACGAATGCAGCGAAGAACTAACTATGCCAACCTTCTACTAGCTTCCAACTAACTCAAGATTACCACTTGCAGGGACTGCAGAGGTCACTTTTAGTGCACTTAGACATGCCAAGTGGTGCGTGCAGCCACTTCCTCATGTCACGTGCTTGATGCTTCCTTTGTTTTTGTTTTTTTACTTGTTTTCGGATTTTAGATTTTTTTTCTTTTGTGTTTTTAGGACTTTTGGTTGTTGACTGGGTTCCCTATGTTTTGCAAAAAAATATCATGGTTTTTTTTTTGCGAAAAGATGGTGCTTTCATGAGAAATACATATTTGCTTTCGCGAGAAGCACAACTTGAAAAGTGAAAAGTTTTAACTTCTGCGAGAAGCACATATTTACTTTTCATGGACGCATAGATTTGCTCCGTGCTTATTTGAAAGGAAAAAAATTGTGCTTACAAAAAAAAAGCACATATGTGCTTTTGATGGAGGCGTAAATTTGCTTCCGCGAGAAGCACTGTTGTGTTTCTTGGAAAGAAAAGAAAATCCGTGCTTCCACAAGGAACACATATTTGCTTCTCGTGGATGCATATATTTGCTTCCGTGAGAAGCACAACTGTGCTTCCTGAAAAGGGAACAAAATGAAAAAAAATATATGCTTCTGGCTTTGTTTTTCTCTTCGCTTTTTCCTAGGGTTTTTTAGTGAAAAAGTTGAGAGAATTCCTCATTTGGCCCATTCTTAAAATTTGTTTCCTTTTTTGGCCCAAATTTTTGCATTTTTCTTTTTTTGACACTCAAACTTTATTTTGTACCCTATGTGACACTTCCGTCAATTTTGACCTGTAACGGTGTTAAGTTTAACCCGAAAAGACTATTTTACCCCTAGTGTTGTATGTGACCAAATTATTTACATGCACACATGCATCTGATCACCTCGATGTGTTGGAGCTGAGCACGTACCTGCAAGCCAGCCTCAACAAAGCAGCCAAGTTGGCAGCTTAATTGACGTACAGTACCTAGCTAACAGTACGTGCACTATAGCCGTGCACGTATGTACTCGCCAGCCGGCGAGTTGCACCAGATAGCCTGTTGCAATCCATCTATTTGTTTCGCGTTCGTTCCAATGAGAGAAGTCGCTACGTTTCGAGAGACGATCAGATCGATCGAGCAAGCTAGTTGCGTACTTACGTCTACGCAAGAGTTAGGCCAGAATCAATTAAGCTGCCAGCCTACTAGCTTGCACGTACCCTACTTGAAAATCGATCAAGCTGTTTGCGTGTGCTAGCTTGCTCGTACGTATTGTTTCTGGAGGATACGAGCTACAGTTGTAATACGATGTACAAAAACGGTCGACAGCCTCGGAGCCGCCGTGCATGAGAGGTGGCAGCGGCCTCGGCGCACCCACGCACGGGAGGAGGATACGGCCGGCCACTTGTCGGGCACGGGGAACCTCGGCCCCAACACAGATACATGGAAGAGCAAGAAACCTATACACACACACAGAAGGTTATGTTGTGTTTTAACTCACAACACAGATTTTTCCCAAAAAAATTTAAAAACTCCTAACACAGATCCCTCCCCCCTCCCTTTTTTTTCTGTTGGTTCATGCCCCTTCTCTTCTCTTTTATCAAGGGCAAAATTGTCATTTCATGTGCCAGTTAACACCATTGGATGGAAAAATTGATGAAAGGGTCACATAGGGCACAAAATGAAGTTTAAGTGTCAAAAGGGGAAGAAAATAATTTAAGGGGCCAAAAAGGGAAGCAAATTTTAAGAAAGGGCCAAATAAGGAATTCTCTCGAAAAAGTTTGTCAAAATCTATTAACATGAAATCCAATTTTGAAGATACACGAGAGACACAACGGCAAAAACGGTTCGGGATTTGGACACACGGTTTTAAGAGATAGAATGTTCAAAATCGGATCTACGTGCGCCACTTGTCCGTGTATGAGAAGATGGAAGTTATCTTTGCAAGGTGTTTGGTGAGGATGGCAATGGGTAGGGTATGGGGCGGGTAGAGCAATACCATACCCATACCCGTGTAATCAATGAGTACAAAATTCTACCCATATTCGTACCCATGGGTATGAACCTTTACCTGTACCCATACTCGATGGGTAGCCATACCCATTGGGTACCCTACGGGTAGATCAAATAATACACAAATTATTCGCAATTTTACATTCATCTATAGCACATTTGACAAAAAAATATTGATCTCAACTCAATAACAGTTAGATGAGTACAAGATAATCATCTCAATTCAGATTGACAATTGGTGACAACTTTAACATAGGTTCATAAGCTCATGACACAACTTTAACATTGGTACACTTGTGAATCACGGGTAAAACTCACATGTTAGTATAAACGGGTAGGGTATGGGTATATCCATGGGCAAAAGGCTATACCCATGCCCTACCCATGACTTAGCGGGTAGGGTATGGGTACTATCCATGGGTATAAAATTGTGCCCATACCCTACCCATACGGGTACGGTATCCGCGGGTACCCATACCCATGGGTAAAATTGCGATCCTTAGTGTTTGCCTTAACTAACTAGTGATTTCGTATGATTTGCCCTCTTCGACGCCTTGTGCGCCAGTTGGCGCAGGAGCGCATAGGGGCGTGCACGTTGGACTTGGCCCAGTAGACTATCCGCCGCTCACTCAGCAGCCTTGTTGTTTGTTTTTTGGCTTGCTCGCTTAGTAGAGGACTCGCTTGTTATTTTTATCAAATGTTCAATGTTTTTTTGTGCTTGTCTTTTCCTTCCTGCTTTGTTGTTTTAGAATCTCGGGTTTTTTTTCTCTCCTATTTTTTTTCTCTCCTATTTTTTTCTCCTATTTTTCTATTTTTATTTTAAAAATAGGAAGGGCGAGATAGAATTCGAGCACTATAGGCGTGGCGATTACCATATATAACATAAGGCTTCTCCCCGATTACATTTAGTGAGCTTCTCGATCTGTCATTATTCCTCGAAGTAGAAAGAATAGCAATTCCCATTCCACCCAAAACTTTAGGAATTCCTTGATAGTTGGTATAAATTCGTAAGCCGGGTCGGCTGATACGCTTTAAAAAGGTTCTTGTTCTATATATTCCTTTTCTAGTCTTTCTCTTTTGATGTCGCAAATCCACCAGTTTTCTCGGTTATTTTTCTAAAATGAATTTTGAAAAAGTTCAGGAATTTGATAAAATTTCATGCATGTGAAAAATTGTTGATGAATTTGAAAAGGTTCATGATTTTAACCAAAGTTTAGAAAATTGATTTAAAAAGTCCCCAAATAAAAAATTAGCCAATTTGAGAAAAGTTAACAATCTTGAAAAAAGATTGCATGCTTGAAAAAGTTCATGAATTTAAAAAATTTATGTGAAGTAGAGAAATTTCGCATATTTCAAATAAATCTAGAAGTTGAAAAAAGATCATGAATTTTTAAAAAGTGCACTAATTCTAAAAAATGTTTACAAATTCAAAAAAAGATCATTATTTTTAAGAAAAAAATAAACTCTAAAAAACCCCGACCAAAACGTATAGGAAAACGGGTTGAAAAAGCAGTCCGGAAGCTTCGAAAAAATGGGCTGGGTAAGAAAACTGAAACAAAAGTTCCTCGCAGATTCAAAGACCGCGAGCAAACTTATATTGGGCCCATGCAAAACATACATGAGCGCTTCCTACCAATAGCGCGCCTTAAGCGCCAAATAGGAGATGACCTTATACACAACCAACATGTCAACATGTCAATTATGAAAATAAATCAAAACTTTCAACCAACAATGGCATAGTCACCACCATTATTTTAGCTTGAAACCCATTACAACATCCCACTTCCTGACTCCCGACGACCTTTTGTGCCACATCAGAGACAGGGCCCATCCTAGACAAGCCAGAGTGTAGGATGTGTCAATGCACTCTCACCCCTGACGGCTGGAATATTGTCCCACTCACGGCCTCATCGTGTAATCCATTGATGAGACCAGCTGGCGGCCCGAGGTAATGGCGCAGACTGTGCTACGACGAAGCAACCTCGACTCCAACAGGCGGTATGGTGCCAATTTTTCCAGCTTCAATCCTCTCTGTTACCGCTTAAACATAACCGTAAATTCATCCCGCTACCACCCCTCCCGACGCTTGATTGGCTGATTGCATGTCACTCATTGCTTAATTCAACTAATTGGTGTATTGTGGCCAACCCTCATGACATATTGTCCTATGGTGATTGAAATATTAGTGTTATTCTGCACAGTACATATTGTTGAGATAATGAGAAGACTAGATATTTTTTTCTTACTTTGGTCATCAAGAAGGCAAGCTAGAGAAGATAGGCAGATAGCATTATCTTCTTCATCATCGGTTGATGCGGTAGAAATAGCAAGAAATCACTAGAAGATGCTTTTCTGAAGAGTTGGGCATGTGTGTGCCGTCATCGGCTAAACAACCTTGTAACTATGTACCTATTTATTGGAAATATGCCCTAGAGGCAATAATATTGTATTATTATACTCCTCTATTCATAATTAAGAGTTTATATTCTATGTTATAATTGCTATGATCCTGTAATATGCAATTCGGTGGAAAACTCATATGTATGTGTGGAATGATAAACGGTAAAATAAGATTCCGAGTCTCGCCTCTAAGACTAGCTTAAGTGTTGTTCAGTGATCACGTTTTTCAAATCTTGAGATATCGTTAAGTGTAACGATAGTCTCAAAGCAACATTGAGAATATGACGTTAGAAGAACGATCATATTGAATCGACCCAAACTTGTTTGTTATATTTTGAGATAATATTGTCATAAGTCAATCATTATAACATAGGGTGTTAAGGTGTGATTTAGTTTCTTAGACCATGAGAGTATCGTAGTCACTTCTTATGGTACGATGAACTTTGAGCTTGCTCAAAATTCATCTGTAACACAGTGATCATAACGACAACTTACAGGTTCATCAGAAAGTTTGACAAGGGACTAGATAGCTCAAGAGTGGAATTTTCTCCTCCGACGACGAAGAGATATTCTTAGGGCCCTCTCGGTGTGATGGAATCCATCATCATTTGGCCAGACATAGGTGACTATGTCACGGGGATGCTGGAACATGTCAACGAGAAAGAAGAACAAAACCGGTATCAAGGAGACAGATATAGAGCATGTGTATGACTCAAAGAGGATATTGATACATCTCACCTTGGGTTTTGTAAAGTATCGTGAAGCAAAGGGAACAACACATGATAACCAAAGGTTCACTCGAATGTCAATAGTGTACTCATAGAGATCGATATGGACGTCCACGGTTCCGCTATCGGTCATTGAACGAACGGAGTTTTGTTCATGTCTATGTTTTACCAAACCTGTGGGGTCACAAGCTTAAGGTAATCATGATCTACTAAGTGTTAGTAGGACGAGAATAATGATAATATATATTTGAAATAGTTTTGTTAATATTCTGAATAGTTTCGAGAGGAACTAGAAGCGTTCCGGGGTCACTGGAAGGGTTTCGGAGTTTATCGGGCAATACTCGATATTTCTGATAAATAATATATATATGTGGAAAATGTTTCCGATGATGTTAAATTAATAATAAAAGGCTTTAGTAATTGTTAGGCGACTTCTATATTTCATTTAATATCAACGATCCTTAAAAGGCTAAGTGGTGGAAGGAGAACTGGGCCACAAGGGCCCAATAGGGGAGGTGCCCCCCTCTCCCATGGAAAGAAGGGAGGGGAGGTCGAATTGGGGAGGGATTCCCGTCCCCTAGGCCGGCGCAAGGTGGAGTCATTCCCCCTTGTGTGGCGCCCCCTTGCCCCCTCCAATCTATATATACTAGAGGTTTTGGGCACTTTTGAGATATACAAGTTTTTGAGCTTCCTCTAGTTCTCTATAGTCTAGTTCTAGTTGTTCCAATTAGAGCTAGATCTACTTTATCTAATCCTCACAATCCAGTCTGGTTCTAATTTCCTCCCTATAATTGTCTGGCGACGATTAGCTCTGAACGGCGAAGCGCCCTGGGATCATGAAAGACCGTGCACTTGCAATATGTGGAGAGACCGCGCTTTCGGTCTTACGTTCGAGGGACTGTTTGTGGGCGGTTCGCGGGATCATCCATCTACGGTTTGAGGGACTCCATGAACATGAAGAAAATATGCCCTAGAGGCAATAGTAAAGTTGTTATTTTATTTTTTCTTATTCATAATAAAGGTTTATTATTCATGCTAGAATTGTATTGGTCGGAAATTAAATACATGTGTTAATACATAAACAAACACCGTGCCCCTAGTAAGCCTCTACTAGACTAGCTCGTTGATCAAAGATGGTAGGTTTTCTAACCATGGACATGAGTTGTCATTTGATAACGGGATCACATCATAGGAGAATGCTGTGATGGACAAGACCCATCCGTTAGCTTAGTGTAATGATTGTTCAGTTTTATTGCTATTGCTTTCTTCATGTCAAATACATATTCCTTCGACTATGAGATTATGAAACTCCCGGATACCGGTGGAATGCCTTTTGTGCTATCAAACGTCACAATATAATTGAGTGATTATAAAGATGCTCTATAGGTATCTCCGAAGGTGTTTGTTGAGTTGGCATAGATCGAGACTAGGATTTTTCACTCTGAGTATCGGAGATGTATCTCTGGGCCCTCTCGGTAATACACATCATAAGCTTGCAAGCAAACGACTAAGGAGTTAGTCACGAGGTGATGTATTACGGAACGAGTAAAGAGACTTGCCGGCAACGAGATTGAACTAGGTATAGAGATACCGATGATCGAATCTCACGCAAGTAACATAGCGATAGACAAAGGGAATTACGTATGTTGTCATAACGGTTCGATCGATAAACATCTTCGTAGAATATGTAGGAGCCAATATGGGCATCCAGGTCTCGCTATTGGTTATTGACCGGAGAGCTGTCTTGGTCATGTCTACATAGTTCTCAAACCCGTAGGGTCCGCACGCTTAACGTTCGTTGACGATATAGTGTTATATGAGTTATATGATTTGGTGACCAAATGTTGTTCAGAGTCCCGGATGAGACCACGAACATGACGAGGAGTCCTAAAATGGCCGAGAGGTAAAGATTGATATTTAGGACGATGGTATTCAGACACTGGAAGGGTTTCGGGATGCACCGGATAGCCGTCAGGTCATCGGAAGGGGTTCCGGACACCTCCAGTAGGTGTTATGGGCCTAATGGGCCAAGGGAGGGACAAACCATCCCCTGGTGCGCCCCTTCTTTGGACAGCAGGCCCTAAGGGAAGGAAAGGAGGGATGGCTGATGAAGTCATGTACCTAGGGTAGGGTCACGAACCTGTCTTAAGTACCCTTCCCTAGGACACCTTCAGAAGAAACTGCCTTCCAGTCGATCAAGAGAGACTTCACTCGACAGACTCGAAGGACTCGACCATGAAGACTCACTCGACCACCAGGAGATCAAGAGTCACTCTGCATCCAAATGGTCTGTAATTAAGTAGTCTTTATGGCATTTAGGACACTTTATGTAAGGCGTTACGATGCGCCTAGCCTTAATGTACTTTAAACCTGTATAGCGAGGGGGAGGGGTGCAGCGACACTATATAAGCCACCCCTCCTCGGTGTAAAGGGTTCGCACCCTGTAATCTATACACACATAATCCAGTCGACCGCCTCCGGGCTCCGAGACGTAGGGCTGTTACTTCTTCCGAGAAGGGCCTGAACTCGTACATCTCTTGTCTTCACAACTGCTCCATAGCTAGAATCTTGCCTCTCCATACCTACCCCCATTCTACTGTCAGACTTAGAACCACGACAGTTGGCGCCCACCGTGGGGCCGGTGTCTTAGCGATTTTTGGAGAAGTTGCAATTGTTTAGATTGCTTTCATCATGGTTTCTAGTGGAGTTTTGGTCGAGGGCCGTGAGATCCGTCTCGACACGCTCACCTTCATCGCCAACGACTCCGCTTGGCTCCAGGAGGCTCCACTCGACATCGACGCGCTCCCCGTCCGCGGTGTGACGCATTTTCGCGCATGTGTCCGCGGTGTTCTGCTGCGGCAACCGTCGACTCCATATCGGTCGACTCCCCTATCGTCCACCCTCCCTGTCTCCCGCGAGCGCAAGCGCTCTAGTCGGTCGAGGCTCCAGCGGTGGGTGAGGCACGTGGTGGCTCGCCAGACGGCCACCACCCAAGTTGCGGCAATCGAGCCCGATGAGTCCCTCTACGGCTGTTCGATCTGTCGGCCGCTCCGTAGAGGCGCATCCGAGTCGCGATAGCGATGATCCAGCGGTGGAGGTCTTGATGGTCAGCGTACCTCGTAGCCCTCCGGCTTCCCCATGACGACGGGTGGGCGGTGGAGGCGACCCGCTCAAGTCCATGAGGAGTACCAACCCGAGCCATAATTCCTGCAAAGGAAGAACCGCCGCAGAACATGGATGCCTGCATACTCCCATCGCAGGAGAAACCCCAAGCTCGCGCCTTGGAGGAGGCACGTTTGGCCAACTTGGTGAACGCACTCGTCTGAGAACCTCCATGAGCACTCGGCAGCGCCAAGACGACAACGAGTGCCCGACTCGGTCGGCGTCAACTCTTCCGCCCGACTCGGTATATCGAACCCGATTAAGAATTTAGCAGTACAACCCGTATAGCGAGTCAATTCAGCCCTCTCGACCGGAGGCTGGCGAGGCTTGATCAGATTAGGATTTGCTCCGGCGGCGAGAGATCGAATTCAGGCGTGTCACGATCCGCAACAAATTCACACCGATCCGTCGCTGCGAATACGGTTCGATCGGCTCACAGCCCGGATCGCCTCTGCGGCGTGAAGGACACGAGAATCAGCGAGACCAATATGGTGACCGTCGATCGTGATGATAGGCGTCAGTGCCCTCCTCCCCGAGGGGGGGTCTTACGCTCATCGGCGGCAAGATGACAAAGCGTCAACTCGATTAATGGGCGAAGAGCTCGGTCGACCCTGTGGAACCAGGCTTTGACGCGATCCATCATCGTGCAAGGCTTGGTCGATCGGAGCAGGGCTCATCGAGGTGGCCACGACGAGATCGCCCACTAGCAGCCGAGTGCATGTTTGAGTCCGAATGTTTCAGCGAGGCTATCGAGCATGGTGATTCCCCCAACCGGTTGGCGGTCGGAGTAAGCAAGTTCACCGGTGAGTCTAAGCACGAAACTTGGCTTGAGGACTACCAAGTGGCTGTCTGGATCGGGGCGGGAATGACGAGGTGGCTATGAAGCACCTACCACTCATGCTGGAAGGTTCGGCCAGGGCATGGTTGAATCAGTTAACTCCAAGCAGCATTTACACTTGGGAAGATCTTTCCCGAGTGTTTGTCAGGACATTTGACGGAACCTGCAAGAGACCGGCTAGGTTGACAGAGCTGCAAGTCTGCGTGCAGAAGTCGAATGAAACCTTAAGAGAGTACATTCAGAGATGGATTACTTTGCATCATACCATGGAGAACATGTCTGATCATCAGGCAGTCTATGCTTTCAAGGATGGTGTTAAGAACAGAGAGTTAAGTTTGAAGTTTGGGAGGACCGGAGATATGACCCTGAGCCGAATGATGGAAATTGCCACCAAGTACGCCAATGGTGAAGAGGACCGACTCCGAAGCGGCAAGTACAAGCGAGTTAGTCAAAAAGGAAACTCGATCGGAGCGAAGCGGAAAGCCGAGCCAGCAGCTCTCAGGAGGCCACGGCGTGACTCGGGGCAAGTTCAAGGAAAACCCAAAGGATCCCGGAACCCCAAGAAGGTGAAGGATAAAGAAGGAAATGATGTGATGGATCTGTCGTGCCACATCCACACGAAGAAAGACGAAGAGGGTAATTTCATTTACCCGAAGCATACCACTCGCCCGTGCCGGCTCCTGATCTAGCAGTTCCAAGGTAAACAACCCAAGGACAAGGAAAAGGAGTCGGACAAAGCCGAAGACAAGGAGGACAGTGAGGGAGGATATCCTCATGTTAACTCCACTCTGATGATCTTTGCGGATGTGGAAAGCAAAAGCCGACTGAAGGTTATCAACCGTGAGGTGAACATGGTCGCCCCGGCAACACCCAGTTATCTAAGATGGTCCCAAACTCCCATTACATTCGACCAGTCCGATCACCCGACTCATATAGCCACCCCTGGGAGGCAAGCTTTGGTGGTCGACCCGGTCGTCGAAGGCACTCGACTCACGAAGGTGCTAATGGATGGTGGTAGTGGACTGAACTTATTGTATGCGGACACGCTGAAAGGAATGGGCATTCCGATGTCCCGACTGAGCACCAGCAACATGAGTTTTCATGGAGTTATACCTGGAAAGAAAGCTGAGTCACTCGGCCAAATAGCTCTGGACGTGGTGTTCGGTGATTCGAAGCATTTTCGCAAAGAGAAGCTGACGTTTGAAGTCGTGGACTTTCAGAGCGCTTACCACGCTATTTTGGGGAGACCAGCTTACGCATGGTTCATGGCTCGACCGTGTTACGTGTACCTCAAACTGAAGATGCCCGGCCCCAAAGGCGTGATCACTATCACTGGTGATCGGAAAAAAGCAGAAGAGTGTTTCCAGAAAGGCTCGAAAATTGCGATTCGGTGACAGCGGTCGAGCTGGAGGGATACAAGAAAATGCAGATCCGAGTGATTTGTTGCGGGCTAAGAAGCCTGCCACAGAGTCGATGTTTGATCGTCCGGTGAGACAAAGCCCGTTCACATTCACCGACCGACCCCAATGCAGCTCCGACCCATATTTCCACAACACTCGACCCTAAATAGGAAGAAGCGCTCATCCAGTTCCTCCGTGAGAACTGGGACATCTTTGCATGGAAACCTGCTGACATGCCGGGTGTTCCCAGGGGACTGGCTGAGCATCGCCTTAGAGTCGACTCAGCTGCAAAACCGGTCAAAGAACATCTTCGGCGGTCCGCCGTCCAGAAGAGAAAAGCCATTGGTGAGGAAGTGCTCGACTATTGGCGGCAGGATTTATCCGAGAGATATACCACTCCGAGTGGCTCGCCAATGTCATCATGGTTCCCAAGAAGGACAAGTCGCTCTGCATGTGCATCGATTTCAAAAACATCAATCGGGCCTGCCCGAAAGATCATTTTCCTCTCCCTCGCATCGATCAAATTGTTGACTCGACTGCGGGATGCGAGAGATTGTCTTTTCTAGACGCCTATTCCGGGTACCATCAGATTCGTCTATCCCGATGAGATAAAAACAGCTTTCATCACTCCATTCGGGTGATTCTGCTATATCACCATGCCATTCGGCCTCAAGAACGCCGGAGCCACGTTCATGAGGATGATTCAGAAGTGTTTACTCACTCAAATCAGTCGGAACGTTGAAGTGTACATGGATGATATTGTGGTCAAGTCACGAAAGGGTTCCGACCTATTGACTGACCTTGCTGAAACATTTGCCAATCTCAGGAGGTATGATATCAAGCTCAATCATCAAAGTGCACATTTGGAGTTCGGTGGAAAGTTACTCGGTTTTCGTTTCGAGCGAGGAATCGGCGCTAACCGAAAAAAAGTTGGCACTATACTCCGAATGAAGCATACAATGCGAGTGCATGACATCGAAACTTCTTGGATGCTTGGCCACGTTAAGTCGATTCATCTCTCCCTCGGCGAAAAGGCATTGCCTCTTTACCGATGATGAAGAAGGCAGACAAGTTCGAGTGGACTCCAGAAGCTGATGCAGCGTTTGCGAGCTAAAAGCTCGCTCTCCACCAACCGGTCTTGGCTGCTCAATCGGCAAAGAGCCTCTATTTCTTTATATTGCAGCCACAGACAAGTTGTCGATCAGATACTTACGGTCGGCGGGAAGAAGAAGGAAAGCCTTCAAAGTTCAATGCCCGATGTATTATCTCTCGAAGTTACGACTCCATCAAAGCAAAGATATCCTCATTATCGAAGCTTGTGTATGGGATCTACATGACCACGAAGAAGGTTGCTCATTATTTCTCGATCATTCCATTACGATTAAATCGTGACGCTCCACTTTCAAAGATTACGCTGTGAGAGATGGCGGTCGAGTGGCGAAATGGGTGATTGAACTCCTTCCCTTGATATCAAGTTTGAGGCAAAAAAGCCATTAAGTCCCAAGCAATAGCAGATTTCCTTGCGAGTGGATTGAACAGCAGCAGCCGACTCAAGTTCACTCGGAGCATTGGACCATGTTTTTGATGGCTCTAAGATGTTAAATGGTTCGGTCTTTGGGGTAGTCTTGGTTTCCCCGGAGGAGATAGGCTCGAGATATGTGCTCCAGATTCACTTTGATTCCTCCAACAATGAGGCAGAATCTGAGGCCCTTTTGTATGGGTTGCGCATGGCCATTTCACTCGGCGTCCGTCGCCTTATGGTTTATGGCGACTCAGATTTGGTGGTCGACCAAGTGATGAAGGAGTGGGGCGTTAGAAGCCCAGCCATGACCGGATCTTTATAATGCAGATGAGGAAGCTTGAAAAGAAGTTTGAGGGTTAGAGCTCCATCATATACCCATTGAAAAATCAAGCGGTGATGATTTGGCAAAGATAGGTTCCAAGAGAAGCCATTCCCAGTGGTGTGTTCTTGGAGCATATCCATACTCCATCAGTCAAAGAAGATCCTTTTACTGAAGAAGCTCCGCAGCCCAAGAGTGCCGCAGATCCGACTGAGGTTGAAGTTCCAGCGGTGGTCGACTTGGTCATGGAGGCTTTAGTGATCACTCCCGATTGGACATTTCCATATATCGCGTATATCCTAAGAAAAGAGCTCCCAGAGGACGAAGAAGAGGCTCGACAGATCGTCCGCCGATCCAAAGCCTTTACTGTGATCAAGGGGCAGCTATACAGAGAGAGCGCGACTGGAGTTGGTCAGAAGTGCATAACGCCAGAAGAAGGTCGAATAATCCTTGATGATATCCACTCGGGGACCTGTGGCCATCATGCGTCCTCTCGGACCATCGTGGCCAAAGCATACCGAGCCGGATTTTACTGGCCAAGGGCGAATGAGATGGCAAAGGAGATAGTAGACAAGTGCGAGGGATGTCAGTTTTACTCCAACATGTCACACAAGCCTGCGTCAGCTCTGAAGACCATACCACTTGTCTGCCCCTTCGCGGTATGGGGGTTGGATATGGTGGGTCCGAGGACAGGTCGAAGCGGTTTCGCGCATGTACTAGTGGTAGTCGACAAGTTCACCAAGTGGATTGAGGCTAAACCCATCAAGAACCTTGACGCCGGTACTGTTGTTAGCTTCATCAGAGAACTGATATTCAGATATGGAGTCCCGCACAGCATCATCACTGACAATGGATCAAACTTCGATTCGGAGGAATTCAGAGCATTCTGCACATCTCAAGGCACACGAGTCGACTACGCTTCAGTCGCCCATCCCCAATCGAATGGACAAGCGGAGCAAGCCAATGGCTTGATCCTCAAAGGGTTGAAACCCCGACTGATGCGTGACCTCAAGCATGCGGCTCGAGCATGGGTCGATGAACTTCCCTCGGTGCTTTTGGGTCTAAGGACCACGCCTAATCGGTCGACTGGAAGGACTCCATTCTTCTTGGTCTATGGAGCTGAAGCGGTCTTGCCGGGTGATCTGCTCCACAATGCTCCTCGAGTCGAGCTCTACAACTCAGCTGAAGCGGAACAAGCGCGGCAAGATGCAGTCGACCTTTTAGAGGAAGAAAGGGAGATGGCTCTGATCCGATCGACCATCTACCAACAAGACTTGCGTCGCTTCCACGCCAAAAACGTGAAGAGTCGAGCCTTCCAGGAAGGAGATTTGGTTCTCCGAGTGGATCAGCAGAAACCACATAAGCTTGCTCCTTCTTGGGAAGGACCCTTCATCGTCACCAAGGTTCTCCACAACGGAGCGTACCGTCTTTACAACGTCAAGCACAACATCGACGAGCCCCGAGCTTGGAACGCGGAGTTACTCCGCCCCTTTTACACTTAAGTATTCACTCGGATGAGTTGTAATAAAAGTACTTCTGTAGTTCATATTCTGAAAGATAATTGTGTCATAATTTCCCTGATGATTTTTTTGTCACTTTTATTTTGTTCAGTAAAATTCCCCTAGTGGGTGGCTTAGCTGCGAATCCGTTTCGCCTAAGTTTGTAAAAAAAATCCTTACCGAGTGGCGAGCCAGCCTCCCACTCGGAGGCTTAGCTGCGAATCCGTTTCGCCTAAGTTTCAATAAAATCCTACCGAGTGGCGAGCCAGTCTCCCACTCGGGGGCTTAGCTGCAGTCCAAGTACTCACCTAAGTTTCAATAAAATCCTACCGAGTGGCGAGCCAGTCTCCCACTCGGGGGCTTAGCTGCAGTCCAAGTACTCGCCTAAGTTTCAATAAAATCCTACCGAGTGGCGGGCCAGTCTCCCACTCGGGGGCTTAGCTGCAGTCTAAGTACTCGCCTAAGGACAAATACAACGTCTTGCTCATAAGGAGGGCGAGGTGCAGGTCGATTGCTACCCTCTCCTCCGAGCTATGCCACAAGTACAACGTCTTCGCCACGGAGGGCGAGTGCAGGAGTTGATCTACCCTCTCCTCTAAGCTCGCCACAAGTACAACGTGCACTTTCGCAAGGAGGGCGAGGTGCAGGTCGATTGCTACTCTTTCCTCCGAGCTCGCCACAAGTACAACGTCTTGCTCGCCTGAGAGGACAAGGTGCTTGGTCATTGTTACCCTCTCCTCCGAGCTCGCCACAAGTACAATGTGCCTTCCATAAGAAGGACGTTTTAAAATCCTACCGAGTGGAGAGCAGACCTCCCACTCGGGGCTTAGCTGCAGCCAGTGCTCGCCTAAGTTTGAAAATCCTCTTGAGTGGAGAGCGGACCTCCCACTCGGAGAGGCTTAGCTGCAGCCCAGTGCCTGCCTAAGTTTTAAAAATCCTACCGAGTGGAGAGAAGACCTCCCACTCGGGGGCTTAGCTGCAGCCCAGTGCTCGCCTAAGTTTCGAAAATCCTACTGAGTGGAGAGCAGACCTCCCGCTCAGAGGCTTAGCTGCTGCCCAGCGCCTGCCTAAGTTTTAAAAATCCTACCGAGTGGAGAGCAGACCTCCCACTCGGGGGCTTAGCTGCAGCTCAGTGCTCGCCTAAGTTTTAAAAATCCTACCGAGTGGAGAGCAGACCTCCCACTCGGAGGCTTAGCTGCAGCCCCGTGCTCGCCTAAGTTTTAAAAATCCTACCGAGTGGAGAGCAGACCTCCCACTCAGAGGCTTTGCTGCAGCCCCGTGCTCGCCTCAGTTTTGAAATCCTACCGAGTGGAGAGCAGACCTCCCACTCGGAGGCTTAGCTGCAGCCCAGTGTCTGCCTAAGTGAATTGGGGAACAAGTCGATTGCAATAAGCACCTCGCTTTAACCTGCAAAAGATACCTCAAACCAAATGCAAGAATATTTAGAACGTCGAATCCAAATTCGGATAACACCTAATGGAACCGAAAGTGCTCAGGCGCTAAGCCTGTTAAGGTTTATCGGTTACAAAATCACTCGGCATACCGAGGCAAATTTAAAGTGTCGAGCTCAAGAAGTTTTTTACCCCTCCTGTGGAGGGCTGGAAGGTGCAACAAACTTGTCAAGGTCGATTCCATCACCGATCCGAGTGGCAGCGGCGATGAAAGTCTCCATGAAAGACCGGAAATCATGCTTCTTGGTGTTAGCCACCCGAAGAGCCGCCAGCTTGTCCTCTCGTGCATCCTTGCAATGGACTCGGGCCAGAGATAAAGCAACATCTGCACCGCACCTGGCAGAAGACTTCTTCCACTCCTGCACTCGACTTGGAGTGCATGTTCGATCGAGTCATCGAGACTCGAGGTCATTCAGGCGTCTCCTGGGCGGGCGTAGCGTCGATCACGGGAAGTGGCGACCTTCACCTTGCGAGATAGTCGACAAGCTGCAGCAACACGAGACTCGAGCGAACACGTTCATGGCGACTTCATCATTAATGGAGAGTTGATGGGATCCAAGTTGGGCTCGATCGACCAGTCTCCTCTTGAAATTTTGGCAAAATTCTGCAAAACACAACTACTGAGTCAAAACAACGGTCGAATGGAAAGACCACAGTTAAAATACTTGTTTGGTGCAAAAATTACCTTGAGCATGAGGAACAACTTCTTGGCGAGTCCGCCCGGATAAGCCTCGGATCATTCTTCTTCCCCACCAACTCACCGCCTTGTCACTCAGGGCAATCTTATCACTTTTCAGTCGACTGACCTCTTTGTTGGCAACATCAAGAGCAGCTTTCAGATTGGTGTTTTCTTCTTCAAGCTTGGCGACCGAAGCCAACTTCTCGTCTGCGAGCTTGGTCTTCTCTAAAGCTGTTTTCTGCATTTCAGCCAACTCAAGGTCTTTCTTCTTCTGTGCATCCTTCACTTTGCATGCAAAGTTACAGCAAGGTCAGACTTTGAAACAAATGAGGAGCAAAGGCAGTTGTCGAAAGCCTCACCAAACATACCTTTAGCTTCTTCCTTCGCCTTCGCCAAATTCTCCTGGACCAGCTTCAGATCAAGCTCGAGTTGGATATGTTTGTTCTCCAACTCGGTGTAACGAGCCGCAAGGTCGCAGGATTTCTACGAAGAACCAATCGACAGATGTCAAAGACAATTCACTTCCGAGCGACTAAGGAAAAACCATACGTTTCTAAGACTACGGCCGAATGCAAACATTCGACCATAGTCTCGGGGACTACACCCAGTGGGTGCACTCAGCGTGCCCCCACTAGTTCTATCAAGATAGAGTCGACCAGTCGACCAACAAAAAAAAACAGGACGTGTTCTTGGATCGTAGTCAATCGCCAGTGATCGACCACATCTCAAGGACTACACCCAGTGGGTGCACTCAGCGTGCCCCCACCGGTCTGAAAATCCGTTCGACCTAATCGAATGAAGGAAAAAGTTCAAGACATAAAGACTATGGTCGACTGCCAGCAGTCCACCATAGCCTTGGGGACTACACCTAGTGAGTGCACTCAGCGTGCCCCCACTAGTTGGGAATTTCAATCGACACACCCAGTGGGTGTAGGACAATCACTAAGAATTTCGGAAAGAAGAATCTTCAAACATCATATCCTAACAGAACAGGCGGTGACCGATCGACACGAACGTTACTACGAAGAAGCGGGCGGCGTCATAGGCTGCCCGCTAGCATCCGGATGGCCTTCACCGCTCCATCATGACTCCCGCCTGGCGTATTGCTTCTTTGGCAGCACTGGCTTGGTCCTTTGGGACGTAGTGGGTCGAGAAAAGTGAAGGTTGTGCAGCACTCGACGACGCAGGGTGAGCACTCGCCAACGGCACCGCAAAAGATACGGTAGGTCGAGTGATGTTTCCTCCCTCCGCGACCGGTGTCTCGGTATACCGCACGTCTGAGTCACCTTGCCGTGAGACGCTTTCCTGCTCCTCCTTTGCTTCAACGGCTCCTCATCGTCGTCGTCAGGAAGAGTGATAACGACATTAGACGGAGCTACAGAAAAGAATCAAAGTTAGAGACCAAGAGCCAATCGACTAAAGACGGAACTATGAGAGTAATACCAGGTTTTGAGGTGGCAGCATCTTCCATCTCATGATCGTCAGCCCTGGCCGAGGAATCAGAAGTAGCAGCGCTGCAATTCCAAAAGTCAGTCGGTTAATTCATGAGTCGACCAAGAATAAGTTTATGAAGGAAATATGCCCTAGAGGCAATAATAAAGTTATTATTTATTTCCTCATATCATGATAAATGTTTATTATTCATGCTAGAATTGTATTAACCGGAAACATAATACATGTGTGAATACATAGACAAAACTATGGTCACTAGTATGCCTCTACTTGACTAGCTCATTAATCAAAGATGGTCATGTTTCTTGACCATAGACATGTGTTGTCATTTGATTAGTGGGATCACATCATTAGAAGAATGATGTGATTGACATGACCCATACATTAGCCTAGCACTTGATCGTTTAGTATCTTGCTATTGCTTTCTTCATGACTTATACAAAGTTCCTGCAACTATGAGATTGTGCAACTCCGTTTACGGAAGAACACTTTGTGTTCTACCAAACGTCTAGCGTGCTGGGTGATTATAAAGGTGCTCTCAGGTGTTTCGAAGGTACATGTTGAGTTGGCATAATTCGAGATTAGGATTTGTCACTCCGATTGTCGGAGAGGTATCTCTGGGCCCTCTCGGTAATACTCATCACCTAAGCCTTGCAAGCATGTAACTAATGAGTTAGTTATGAGATGGCGTATTCTGAGCGAGTAAAGAGACTTGCGGAGCGAGATTGAACTAGGTATTGGATACCAACGATCAAATCTCGGGCAAGTAACATACCGATGACAAAGGGAACAAAGTATGTTGTTATGCGGTTTGACCGATAAAGATCTTCGTAGAACATGTAGGAACCAATATGGGCATCCAGGTCCCGCTATTGGTTATTGACCGGAGACATGTCTCGGTCATGTCTACATTGTTCTCGAACCGTAGGGTCCGCACGCAAGGTTTCGATGATTTATATTATGAGTTTATGTATTTTGATGTACCGAAGGTTGTTCGGGGTCTCGGATGAGATCACGGACATGACGAGGAGTCTCGAAATGGTCGAGACATAAAGATTGATATATTGGATGGATATATTTGGACACCGGAAAGGTTCCGGGAGAGTTTGGGAATATACCGGAGCTCCGGGAGGTTACCGGAACCCCCCGGTAAGTATATGGGCCTTATTGGGCCCTAGTAGAAGGGAGGGAGAAGGAGCAAGAGAGGGGCCCCCCCAAGCCCAATCCGAATTGGGTGGGGGGCCGGCCCCCCTTTCCTTCTCTCCTTCCCCCTCCTCCTTCCTACTAGTACTACTCCTTCCTTTCCCCTCCAACTTGGATTAGGAAAAAGAGGGGAAACCTACTTGGAGTAGGTTTCCTCCTCCTATGGCGCCCCCTTGGGCCGGCCACCTCCTCCCTCCCTCCTTTATATCTACGGGGTAGGGGGCACCCTAGACACACAAGTTGATCATTGATCGTTCCTTAGCCGTGTCGGTGCCCCCTCCACGATATTACACCTCGGTCATATTGTAGCGGTGCTTAGGCGAAGCCTGCGACAGAGAACATCAAGATCGTCACCATGCCGTCGTCTTGTGGAACTCCCCTCGGCGCCTCTGCTGGATCGGAGATCGAGGTGCATCATCGAGCTGTCGCGTGTCAAGAACTTCGGAGGTGCGAATGAGTAACGGTACTTGGATCGGTCGAACCGGGAGGACGTCGACTACTTCCTCTACGTTGCGTCAGCGCTTCGCTTTGGTCTCACGAGTGCGTGAGACAACACTCTCCCTCGTTGCTATATCATCACCATGATCTTGCGTGTGCGTAGGAATTTTTTGAAATTACTCGTTCCCCAACATGGCATCGAGCCTAGGTTTTATCGTTGATGTTATATGCACGAGTAGAACACAAGTGAGTTGTGGGCGATATAAGTCATACTACCTACCAGCATGTCATACTTTGGTTCAGCGGTATTGTTGGATGAAGCGGCCGGACCGACATTACGCGTGACGCTTCTGCGAGACTGGTTTTACCGTCGTGCATTGCACACAGGTGACTAGCGGTGTCTGTTTCTCCAACTTTAGTTGAACCGAGTGTGGCTCGCCCGTCCTTGTGAAGGTTAAAGCGGAGTCTATTTGACAAACTATCGTTGTGGTTTTGATGTGTAGGTAAGAACGGTTCTTGCTAAGCCCGTAGCAGCCACGTAAAATTTGCAACAACAAAGTAGAGGGCGTCTAACTTGTTTTTGCAGGGCATGTTGTGATGTGATATGGCCAAGGCGTGATGCTATATTTTATTGTATGAGATGATCATGTTTTGTAACGAAGTTATCGGCAATGGCGGGAGCCATATGGTTGTCGCTTTATTGTATGAAATGCAAGCATACATAATTGCTTTACTTTATCACTAAGCGGTAGCGATAGTCATAAAAGCAATAGATGGCGTAACGACAACGATGCTACGATGGAGATCAAGGTGTCGCGCGGTGGCGATGTTGATCACGACGGTGCTTGGAGATGGAATCACAAGCACAAGATGATGATGGCCATATCATATCACTTATATTGATTGCATGTGATGTTTATCCTTTATGCATCTTATCTTGCTTTGATTGACGGTAGCATTTTAAGATGATCTCTCACTAAAATTATCAAGAAGTGTTATCCCGAGTATGCACCGTTGCCAAAGTTAAATCGTCTTTGAGACACCACGTGATGATCGGGTGTGATAAGCTCTCGTCCATCTACAATGGGTGCAAGCCAGTTTTGCACACGCAGAATACTCGAGTTAAACTTGACGAGCCTAGCATATGCGAGATATGGCCTCGGAACACGGAGACCGAAGGTCGGCGTGAATCATATAGTAGATATGATCAACATAATGATGTTCACCATTGAAAACTACTCCATCTCACGTGATGATCGGTTATGGTTTAGTTGATTTGGATCACGTGATCACTTAGATGACTAGAGAGATGTCATCTAAGTGGGAGTTCTTAAGTAATATGATTAATTGAACTTAAATTTATCATGAACTTAGTACTGATAGTATCTTGCTTGTCTATGTTTGTTTGTAGATAGATGGCTCGTCTTTGTTGTTCCGTTGAATTTTAATGCGTTCCTTGAGAAAGCAAAGTTGAAAGATGATGGTAGCAATTACACGGATCGGGTCCGTAACACGAGGATTATCCTCATTGCTCCATAGAAGAGTTACGTCCAGGAGCACCGCTGGGTGCGAACTGCTTCTTGATGCTGGCGACGACGTTAAGAACGTCTGGCGAGCAAAGCTGATGACTACTCTATAGTTCGATGTGCCATGCTACGGCTTAGAACCGGGTCTTCAACGACGTTTTGAGCGTCATGGAGCATATGAGATGTTCCAGAGTTGAAGTTAATATTTCAAGCAAATGCCCGGATTGAGAGATATGAAGTCTCCAATAAGTTCTATAGCTGCAAAATGGAGGAGAATAGTTACATCGGTGAACATATACTCGAAATGTCTGGGTATAATAATCACTTGATTCAACTGGGAGTTAATCTTCACGATGATAGTGTCATTGACAAAATTCTTCAATCACGCCACCAAGCTACAAGAGCTTTGTGATGAACTATAATATGCAAGGGATGAACAAGACTATTCGAGCTCTTCGCGATCTTTGAAAGCATGGAGGTAGAAATCAAGAAGGAGCATCAAGTGTTGATGGTCAACAAGACCACTTGTTTCAAGAAGAAGGGCAAAGGGAAGAAGAAGGGAACTTCAAAAGAGCGGCAAGCAAGTTGCTGCTCAAGAGAAGAAACCCAAATCTGGACCTAAGCACAAATCGAGTGCTTCTCTTGCAAGCGGTAGTCCTTTGAAGCGGAACTACCCCAAGTATTTGGCGGATAAGAAGGATGGCAAAGTGAACAAAGGTATATGTGATATACATGTTAGTGATGTGTACCTAACTAGAGCTCGTAGTAGCACTGGGTATTTGATCTTGGTTACATTGCTAATATTTGCAACTCGAAGCAGGGACTACGGAATAATCGAGCATCGGCCAGGGCGAGGTGACGATCTGCGCGGGAAAGCGGTTCCAAAGTCGATGTGATCGCCGTCGACACGCTACCTCTACATCTACCATCGGGATTAGTTTAGACCTAAATAATTGTTATTTGGTGCTGTGTTGAGCATGAACATTATATCTGGATCTTGTTTGATGCGAGGCGGTTATTCATTTAAATCGAGAGAATAATGGTTGTTCTATTTATATGAGTAATATCTTTTATGGTCATGCACCCTTGAAGAGTGGTCTATTTTATTGAATCTCGATAGTAGTGATACACATATTCATAATGTTGAAGCCAAAAGATGCAGAGTTGATAATGATAGTGCAACTTATTTGTGGCATTGCCGTTTAGGTCATATCGATTGTAAAAGCGCATGAAGAAACTCCATCTTGATGGACTTACGGAATCACTTGATTATGAATCACTTGGTACTTGCGAACCGTGCCTCATGGGCAAGATGACTAAAACACCGTTCTCGGTACTATGGAGAGAGCAATGATTTGTTGGAAATCATACATACGATGTATGTGGTCCGATGAATGTTGAGGCTCGTGGCGGATATCGTTATTTTCTCACCTTCATAGATGATTTAAGCAGATATGGGTATATCTACTTAATGAAGCACAAGTTTGAAACATTTGAAAAGTTCAAAGAACTTTAGAGTGAAGTGGAAAATCATCGTAACAAGAAAATAAAATTTCTGCGATCGATCGTGGAGGAGAATATTTGAGTTCTGAGTTTGGTTTACATTTGAAACAATGCGGAATAGTTTAGCAACTCCGCCACCGGAACACCACAGCGAAATGGTGTGTCGAGCGTCGTAATCATACTTTACTTGATATGGTGCGATCTATGATGTCTCTTACCGATTTACGCTATCATTTTGGGGTTATGCTTTAGAGACGGCCGCATTCACGTTAAATAGGGCACCATCAAAATCCGTTGAGGCGGCGCCTTATGAGCTGTGGTTTGGCAAGAAACCAAAGTTGTTGTTTCTTAAAGTTTGGGGCTGCGATGCTTATGTGAAGAAACTTCAACGGATAAGCTCGAACCCAAATCGAATGTGTCTTCATAGGATACCCAAAAGAGACTATTGGGTACACCTTCTATCACAGATCCGAAGGCAAAACATTCGTTGCTAAAATGGATCCTTTCTAGAGAAGGAGTTTCTCTCGAAAGAAGTGAGTGGGAGGAAAGTAGAACTTGATGAGATAAGCGTATCTACTCCTTGTTGGAAGGTAGTTCATCACGAGAATCGGTTCGTGACAACTACACCAATTAGTGAGGAAGCTCATGATATTAATCATGAAACTTCAGATCAAGTTTCTACTGAACCTCGTAGGTCTACCAGAGTAAGATCCATACGAGAATGGTGCGGTAATCCTATTCGGAAGTCATGTTACTTGACCATGATGAACCTACGAACTATGAGGAAGCGATGATGAGCCCAGATTCATAAAATGGCTAGAGGCCATGAAATCTGAAATAGGATCCATGTATGAAAACAAAGTGTGGACTTTGGTTGACTTGCCGATGATCGGCAAGCCATTGAGAATAAATGGATCTTTAAGAAGAAGACTGGCGATGGTAATATTCTTGTCTATAAAGCTCGACTTGTTGCGAAAGGTTTTCGACAAGTTCAAGGGTTGACTACGATGAGACTTTCTCACCCGTGGCGATGCTTAAGTCTGTCCGAATCATGTTGGCCATTGCTGCATTTCATGATTATGAAATTTGGCAAATGGATGTCAAGACTGCATTCTTGAATGGATTTCTAGAAGAAGAGTTGTATATGATGCAGCGGAAGGTTTTGTTGATCCAAAAGGTCTTGACAAAGTTTGCAAGCTCCAGCGTTCCATTTATGGACTGGTGCAAGCATCTCGGAGTTGGAATAAACGTTTTGATAGTGTGATCAAAGCATATGGTTTTATCTGAGACTTTTGGAGAAGCTTTGTATTTACAAGAAAGTGAGTGGGAGCTCTGTAGCATTTCTAGTTTTATATGTTGATGACATATTATTAATTGGAAATGATATAGAATTTCTGGATAGCATAAAGGGATACTTGAATAAAAGTTTTTCGATGAAAGACCTCGGTGAAGCTGCTTACATATTAGGCATCAAGATCTATAGAGATAGATCAAGGCGCTTAATAGGACTTTCACAAAGCACATACCTTGACAAAATATTGAAAAAGTTCAATATGGATCGAGCAAAGAAAGGATTCTTGCACGTGCTACAAGGTGTGAAGTTAAGTCGAACTCAATGCCCGACCACAGCGAGAAGATAGAGAAAATGAAAATGTTCCTTTGCTTCAGCCATAGGCTCTATCATGTATGCAATCTTGTGTACGGACTGATGTATGCTTAGCAATAAGCTTAGCGAGAAGGTACCAAAGTAATCGAGTGGATCATCGGACAGCGGTCAAGAATATCTGAAATACGAAAAGGACTAAGGATATGTTTCTCGTATATGGAGGTGACAAAGAGCTAGTCGTAAATGGTTATGTCGATGCAAGCTTTGACACTTGATCCGGACGATTCTAAATCGCAAACCGGATCGTGTTTATATTAAGCGGTGGAGCTGTAAGTTGGTGCGATTCTAAACAAAGCGTCATGGCGGGATCTACATGTGAAGCGGAGTACATAGCTGCTTCAAGCAGCAAATGAAGGAGTCTGGATGAAGGAGTTCATTTCGATCTAGGTGTCATACCTAGTGCATCGGACCAATGAAGATCTTCTGTGACAATCTTGGTGCAATTGCCTTGGCAAAGGAATCCAGATTTCACAAGAGGACCAAGCACATCAAGAGACGCTTCAATTCCATTGGGACCAAGTCCAAGTGGGAGACATAGAGATTTGCAAGATACATACGGATCTAAATGTTGCGAACCCGTTGACTAAGCCTCTCTCACGAGCAAAACATGATCAGCACCAAGACTCCATGGGTGTTAGAATCATTACTATGTAATCTAGATTATTGACTCTAGTGCAAGTGGGAGGCGGAAGGAAATATGCCCTAGAGGCAATAATAAAGTTATTATTTATTTCCTCATATCATGATAAATGTTTATTATTCATGCTAGAATTGTATTAACGGAAACATAATACATGTGTGAATACATAGACAAAACTATGGTCACTAGTATGCCTCTACTTGACTAGCTCATTAATCAAAGATGGTCATGTTTCACGACCATAGACATGTGTTGTCATTTGATTAGTGGGATCACATCATTAGAAGAATGATGTGATTGACATGACCCATTCATTAGCCTAGCACTTGATCGTTTAGTATCTTGCTATTGCTTTCTTCATGACTTATACAAAGTTCCGCAACTATGAGATTGTGCAACTCCGTTTACGGAAGAACACTTTGTGTGCTACCAAACGTCTAACGTAATCGGGTGATTATAAAGGTGCTCTCAGGTGTTTACGAAGGTACATGTTGAGTTGGCATAATTGAGATTAGGATTTGTCACTCCGATTGTCGGAGAGGTATCTCTGGCCCTCTCGGTAATACTCATCACCTAAGCCTTGCAAGCATGTAACTAATGAGTTAGTTATGAGATGGCGTATTCTGAGCGAGTAAAGAGACTTGCGTAGCGAGATTGAACTAGGTATTGGATACCGACGATCAAATCTCGGGCAAGTAACATACCGATGACAAAGGGAACAAAGTATGTTGTTATGCGGTTTGACCGATAAAGATCTTCAGTAGAATATGTAGGAACCAATATGGGCATCGGGTCCGCTATTGGTTATTGACCGAGACATGTCTCGGTCATGTCTACATTGTTCTCGAACCGTAGAATCCGCACGCTTAAGGTTTCGATGATGGTTATATTATGAGTTTATGTATTTTGATGTACGAAGGTTGTTCGAGTCCGGATGAGATCACGGACATGACGAGGAGTCTCGAAATGGTCGAGACATAAAGATTGATATATTGGACGGATATATTTGGACACCGAAAGGTTCCGGAGAGTTTGGGAATATCTGGAGCTCAGGAGGTTACGGAACCCCGGTAAGTATATGGGCCTTATTGGGCCCTAGTAGAAGGGAGGAGAAGGAGCAAGAGAGGCCCCCCCAAGCCCAATCCGACTGGGTGGGGGCGGCCCCTTTCCTTCTCTCCTTCCCCTCCTCCTTCCTACTAGTACTACTCCTTCCTTTCCCTCCAACTTGGATTAGGAAAAGAGGGAAACCTACTTGGAGTAGGTTTCCTCCTCCTATGGCGCCCCCTTGGGCGGCCACCTCCTCCCTCCCTCCTTTATATCTCGGGGTAGGGGCACCCTAGACACACAAGTTGATCATTGATCGTTCCTTAGCCGTGTCGGTGCCCCCTCCACGATATTACACCTCGGTCATATTGTGGCGGTGCTTAGGCAAAGCCTGCGACAGAGAACATCAAGATCGTCCTGCACGCCGTCGTCTTGTGGAACTCCCCTCGGCGCCTCTGCTGGATCGGAGATCGAGGTGCGTCATCGAGCTGTCTGGCGTGTCAAGAACTCGGAGGTGCCGAGTGCGGTACTTGGATCGGTCGAACCGGGAGGACGTCGACTACTTCCTCTACGTTGTGTCAACGCTTCGCTTCGGTCTACGAGGGTACGTAGACAACACTCTCCCCTCGTTGCTATATCATCACCATGATCTTGCGTGTGCGTAGGAAATTTTTTGAAATTACTACGTTCCCCAACAGTTTATAGGGAACAGAAAAACTCAAATAGCATCATTACCCTGAGATAGTGGGGATCACCATCTTCATCTTCGGCAAGACCTTGGCCGGCTTCGATGGTGCCACCTGGATTGCCGGAGCTTTCTCGGTCGGCACGGAGAAGTGGTTCGAGGCGCTTAGTCGATGAGCGGCGATTCGACCCCTTACCACGCTTCGGTTGCGGGGTCATGGATGAGCTTGGCGTCTTTCCGGCGGGCGGTGCAACTTCCTCCTCCTCCTCCTCTTCTTCCTCCCCATCGGAGACATCACCTTCATCATCATCAGTGACATCCGAATCCCGTCCTCCGGCTTCGCCCCTTCCTTCCTCCTCCTCAGTCGGCGTTTGAGCTCCATTGGGCATCGAGTATAATTCAGTGGTGGCCTGACAGACAACAAAATGAGGGTCAATCGACCAATTTGCAGCAAAAGCAAAATGAGTATAGCAAGACTACAAGTGAAGATAAAGTGGGTGTACCGGGTCCGGAGTATAGGAATGGTCGAGTGGTGGAATCCTCCTAGCTCCTCGAGGGTTGTCCTTATTCCCTGTGACCGCGGCCATCCACCTCTCCAGGGTGCCGTCGTCGACTGCTTTTGGATGGACCCGAGTTTCATCCTCGGTTCCGCAGTACAACCACATTGGGTGGCCTCGGTACTGAAGAGGCTGGATGCGCCGCCTAAGGAAGACCTCCAGAAGGTCCATGCCCGTCACTCCCTCCCGAACTAGCTGGACTACACGCTCCATCAGCATTTTTACTTGGGCTTTCTCCTCAGGGAGCACTTTCAGAGAAGAGGGTTTGTTCACTCGGTCCATGGAAAACGGAGGGAGACCACTCGACTGCCCCGGCATCGACTCGTCTTGGCAGTAGAACCAAGTCGACTGCCATCCTCTGACCGACTCAAGGAGGGTCATGGCCGGAAAAGTGCTCTTGCTCCTCATCTGAATCCCCAGACCCCCGCACATCTGAATAACCTTAGTCCTATCGTCATCTGGACTCGCCTTTTTCACTGTCTGAGAGCGACAAGTGAATATGTGCTTGAAGAGACCCAGTCGATCGACAGCCCAGAAGTTCTCGCACATGGACACGAAGGCAGCAAGGTAGGCGATGGAATTTGGATTGAAATGGTGGAGTTGCGCCCCAAAGAAATTCAAGAAACCACGGAAGAAAACACTCGGAGGCAGGGAGAACCCACGGTCTATGTGAGTGGCTAGAAGAACACACTCACCCTCCTGCGGCTGCGGTTGCCACTCGTTCCCCGGGAGCCTCGCTGCCCCGTGAGGGATCAAACCCTCGTTGGCCATCTCAGTGAGATCCTTCTCGGTGATGGTCGACCGGATCCAATCCCCTTGAACCCAGTCGTGCGGCAGGCGGGGCCTTGACGAGGATCCGCCTCGACTGGTCGCTCTCCCTTTCGCTTTCCCCGTCGTCGTCGCCTTCTTCGCGCGCTCCAGAGCCGCCGTCTTCTCCTTCACCATTGTTGCCGTTTAAGCGCACGAGGAGTGGTTGGGCGGAGGCGAGAGCAGGCGCTCCGGGCGGAGGTGGAGAGGACAGAAGGGAGAATGGGGAGGTACTGTTCAAAAACCCTCGTCCGACGCATTTTATAAGGACATTTCCGAGTGAATGACAAGTGGGCCCGGGCGATCCTATCACATCCCGAAACAGTCGTGCGCGCGTGATACATGGCGAAAAAGGTGGCGCAGAAATCGAGGCGTCTATGCCCTATCCCGTCCGAGCGCCGCGGTCCGCCCCGCTTCACGCGCTTCCCAAAATTCGGATCCCACAAAATCCGCTAACAACAGATCAATCTGTCAGGCGATGGATTTCCTGTGATCCGTCGCTCGGAAGTTTATTAAGTGCAAAAGTGCACTCGACATAAGAAAGGAATGGATCAAGGCGACTGAAATAAAAGTTGCTGTCATCAACAAAAGATTATTGGTCCAAGATGAGACATGTTCAGAACACGAAAGTACGTCGGAAATATTATCAACTCCTTCTTCACTCAAACCTCGATCCATTCAGGGGCTAATGATGAAGTCATGTACCTAGGGTAGGGTCACGAACCTGTCTTAAGTACCCTTCCCTAGGACACCTTCAGAAGAAACGCCTTCGATCGACCAAGAGAGACTTCACTCGGCAGACTCGAAGGACTCGACCATGAAGACTCACTCGACCACCGGAGATCAAGAGTCACTCTGCATCCAAGCGGTGCGTAATTAAGTAGTCTTTATGGCATTTAGGACACTTTATGTAAGCGTTACCGATGCGCCTAGCCTTAATGTACTTTAAACCTGTATATAACGAGGGCGGAGGGTCAGCGACACTATATAAGCCACCCCTCCTCGGTGTAAAGGGTTCGCACCCCTGAAATCTATACACACATAATCCAGTCGACCGCCTCCGGGCTCCGAGACGTAGGGCTGTTACTTCTTCCGAGAAGGGCCTGAACTCGTACATCTCTTGTCTTCACAACTGCTCCATAGCTAGGATCTTGCCTCTCCATACCTACCCCCCATTCTACTGTCAGACTTAGAACCACGACAATGGCTAGCCCTCCCTTTCTCCACACCTATATAAGGTAGGAAGGGAGCACAGCTTCAGAGGGACTCCGAGTAGGATTCCTACTTGGGCACCTTCCTTGGCTGCTCCTCCCTCCCCCACACCTATTATATATGTGGGAGGGGGACACCTAGCACAAAACAGACAATTGCCTAGCCGTGTGCGGCCCCCCTCCATCGTTTACACCCCCGGTCATATTTTCGTAGTGCTTAGGCGAAGCCCTGAGGAGATCACTTCACCATCACCATCAGCACGCCGTCGTGCTAACGGAACTCATCTACTACCTCGACGTCTTGCTGGATCAAGAAGGCGAGGGACGTCACCAAGCTGAACGTGTGCAGAACGCGGAGGTGCCGTGCATTCGGTACTTGATCGGTTGAAGCGCGAAGAAGTTCGACTACATCAACCGCGTTGTGAAACGCTTCCGCTTACAGTCTACGAGGGTACATAGACACACTCTCCCCCTTGTTGCTATGCATCTCCATGGATAGATCATTGCGTGTGCGTAGAATTTTTTTGTTTTCCATGCAACGATTGCCAACAGAACGATCTAGACCGACTCTTCTTCCGCTGCAACTCGGAGGTGGTAACGATCCGATCCAAATCTCGTCTTCATAGTGTTCCTAGGTGATCGTAGGGCGGCATTTTTCTGTTTTCTACTACATTTACAACACTATTAAGCCCACATGTGTGTGTGGCATTAGAATTAAGCACAACGGAGCCGAGAGACAAGGCATCGCTGTTTATAGATGCCTGAAGCGCCATCTCTCATTTTCCCTTCTGCTTTATCCTTAATCTCCTCCTTCGTTAAGCAAAACAACCGATTCTACGTGTCAAAAAAAGCGACTGGTTCTAGGATTTACCGTCGTTTGGTGTGTTGCCATTATGCTTATAAGTGACATTTGAATCTGGATGCTCTTCATCCAACACAACAACAACAACAACAACAGAGGGGGGACGACTTTCTAAATTGTGGATGGAGAAACCGGGGCAAACTCGATAATTTCGAGAAACATGTAGGCAGTACAAATAGCATCCACAAACACGATTGAGATAAATACTTTGTGAAATAAAAATATCAATTGCCAATGTATTGAGCTGGATGATGATGAACTCTATTGTTCGGCATGAGTTGGTTAGGCTTACTGTCAGTTGGTCAGGCTGGGACTATGTCATCTTGTTCCATTCTCGGTGGATTACAATTCAGTTTCGGGTGCATTAACGACATAGTTCGGTGTGCATCATGTGTCATGGTCTTGGTGAGCTAGGTGTGCTCATAATACTTGGGGAGAGGTCTGATCGTTCTATCTGAAGTCGGGTTGGCGAGCAGACCCATTCGTGGTTCTCCTCATTCTCCTTCGACATTCCTTTTGTGAGGAGTTCTCCTCGTTCTCCTCAAGGCACCTGGCTTTTTTTTTTAGGGGAAGCACCTGGCTTTTCATGGTTAGATGAAGATCAACACTCAAGACACGTATCCAACTCTCAACTTTAGGATGCATGTTGTTGCACCAAGGTTTAGGCTTTCCTTTAGTGGTATTGGTGTTGAAATGACATATTTGAATTACTTTTATCATCTTCTATTCATCTAAGATTGTGTTAGAACTATTTGTACACTAGTTTGGGCATATTTTAACCTGTGTCAAATAAATATGATTCTATAAGACTTTAGTAAATAATTTGCACTGCACTTCTTACTTTTTTTAGCTGACTTAAATTTTTTTCTATCGCTAAAATTCTAGATGTGCCATTGAATATTTAGCCTTTTCCCCATACGCTTTCTCTCCCAAATGGAAGCCGGGTTCCTAACGGAACAACAGTTCAAAGGATACCTACCTAAGAAAAAAAGAAAGTAGTGCCTACACTAAGCTCATAGTACCCACAACAAATAGTAAAAAAATTTCTTAAACTTCATGGCATGGATTATCAACAACTGTTTTAGGTGCTTGCAAAGCTTGGTGGCCAAATAACATCAAATGATCTCCATGTAAACGAAATACAAATTCTGCTTGAAAGTGCATATATGCTTGAGCACTTTTTTTTTTCTTTTTAGAGAGCTCCTCGGATATCATTTGGCCTCGAAAATTTACAAGCACCTGAAACATTTTGTCATATTCAAAGCCATCACGCTTCAGATCTTTTTGAGTTTCTTTTGTTATGTTTCCGGTCATGGGTGCATCAGGTGCAATGTCTGTGGGCGTAGAAAAACCACACACCTAAGAAAAAGACAATTGTGTGTATTCTGGAATCCATCTTTCACTCGCTAACGTTCTTCTACACGGTTACCTTATTTTTTATTTATTTTTAGAAAAGTAGGATGACCCCCGGCCTCTGCATCTGGGCGATGTATACGGCCACTTTATTAATTATTCTCACAAGACTTTACAAGATCATACAATAGTAAGACTAAAGCCGCCGTCTAAGCAACAAATGTCGCTACACCTATCCAGTTCATGAAGGGCCCCAAATAGCTTGGGTCTAATACAAAACAGACATCGCAGCCAAGCCTAACATCTAAGACCTGAGACCCCAACCTAGCCACTTGCCGGGTCTGGGGCACATACTGGTCCGGCGTGCTCTCAGAGGCCGCCGCCGCCAACTGCCACCGCTCTATCTTCAGAATTGTATTGATGCATCGACCTTGCTCGGTCTATCTATCGTCAACGCCACCACGGCGCCCAACGGCTCCTCCTCCCTGCGCGCAAACAGCTGAGCACGTCGCGTTCGCCACTGGTACACCTCAGCGCCATGCTGCCAAGTACCACCAACCGACACAACTTGAAGTCCTTGGAAAATCTGTCGTGCGTAGCACCTGCCGACCAGGCATGACAAAGCGTAGCACCTGTCGGTCAGGCATGACTTGACACCTCCACCGAAGCTCCATGCAAGACGAAGCCGCTCCACCTCTTGCCTCGACTTCGAGCGCTACTCCACGACGATGCTCCCAAGAGAGAAACGACACCGCAGTGCCGCCATCGTCCAATTTGAAACACCAGATCCTAGGGTTTCCCCCGGAGCAGCACGAGTGGGTCGACAGTAGTTACACGACGATGCCTTCATCAAGGTAACGGCGTAGAACGCCGCCATCGCCTGCCGTCGGCTCGGTTTTCATCGGTAACCATGTCTCCCCAACTCGCAGCCGGGACAAGATGATGGATCCCGAGGTCCAATCAACAAGCTTCTGGCCGGCCACCGCCGACGAAGAAGATGACCACCATCACCGGCTACACCGGCCAGATCAGATCTGCCATGGGTGCCGCCAAGCAGTCCACCAGGCCCTCGACGCCGCCGCCGATCTAAAGCCAGATGACATGCCGCCGAAGACCGCATCGCGCCGCCGCCCGATCCAAGCCAGCCGCCGCAGCCGCCGGCCGTGGCCGGAGGCAGGGCCGACTGCCGCCGCCGTCGCAGCGGGTACGGTTACCTTATATAAAACAAAATTTACCTCCATCTTTGTTGTACTCAATTCACTCTAAGCCTTCACCCTCACAGGGAGCCCGTCCGCCATCCGCAACGTCAGCGAGGTCACCTGCCGCGGCCGGTATGCGCCGTCCACCGCGAGCTCGAACTCTTCCAGCACGCATGCCACGATGGACTTCATCTGGATGTAGGCCATCTCCTTCCCGAGGCAAATCCTCGGCCCCGCGTGGAACGCTATGTAGCGGAACGGGCTGTCCGGCTGGAACGTCCCCTCCGCCGGGTCAAGCCACCGCTCCGGCCGGTACGCCCACGCGTCCTCTCCCCACACGGACTCCATCCTCCCCATTGCGTACGAGTTGTACGCCACGAACCAACCTGCCCCCACCGCCGTGCCGTCCGGCAGGACGTCGGCGGCCTCTGCCCGCAGAAAGTTCACCGGCACCGGTGGGTACAGCCGCATCGACTCCGTGATGGCCGCGTGCACGTAGTGCATCTCCCTCAGCTCGTCGAGATCGAACCCGGCTCTGCCGAGATCGCCGATCGCTCGGCGGGCGCGCACGGCGGCGACCTCGTCGCGGATGCGGCGCTCCACGTCCGGGCGCGAGGACAGCAGCCAGAAGAACCAGGTGAGCGCCGAGGACGTCGTTTCCCGCCCCGCGAGGAGGAAGCTGATCACTACGTCGCGGAGGGCAGTCTCGGTGTAGCTCTCGCTCTGGCTCGCCATGAACCGCGACAGCAGGTCGTGCTTCTCGCAGCCCATGCTCATCTCCTCCCGCCGCGACCGTATGATGCGATCGGCGAAGCCGTGCACCATGGCAATTGACTCGCGCAGCCGCCGCTCGGAGCCCAGATTAAGCGCCTTCTTGATCATCCAGAATCCTGGGACGGCGTACTGGAACCTGCCCGCGCTGAGATTGGCCGCGTCCCGGAACGCGTCGGCGAAACTGCTGCTCGCGGTCGCGGTGCTCTCGACTTCTGGGCCAGCGCTGTCGTCTCCGTCCGGGAGCTGGCGGGGGTCGTGGTCAAAGGCGACGCGGCAGATATTATCGAACGCGTACCGCTCGAGCGTGTCCTGGAGGTCGAGCTGGCTGCCGGACCCGGCGGCACGGCGCAGGAGCGGGAGGAGCCTGCCGTGGAGCTCGCTGTGCACGCTTCGTGCCACGAAGAGGCGCAACGAGCGCGTGTTGAACTCGTAGCTGGCCGCCTTCCGCTGCGCGCGCCAGGCCTCGCCGTCGGCGTTGAAGATGCCCCGGCCGAGGAAGTCGTGGAGCAGCGCCGCGAAGCGCGGGCCCTTGGGGTAGTTATCGAAGCTGGCGCGCATGATGTGCTCCAGGTTGGTCGGGTTCGCGGTGATGACGCCTCGGACGCCGCCGGGCCGGCGGAACACCAGCGTGCAGGTTGGCAGGAGCGCGAGCACCTCGGTGAGCCAGTCCAGTACGCGGTGCCGGTTCGCCAGGAACTGCGGCAGGTGGCCGAGCAGCGGGTACGGCCGCGTCCTCGGCGTGCGCTGCGCCGGCGCCTTCTGGTCAAGTCTCCACGCACGGAGGACGAAGACTGCGCCCAGGGAGAAGAGCGGTATCAGGAGGAAGGCTGCCAGTGCGATTGCCATGGCCGCTAGCTGGACGCTACCTACCGTGTGAGGAAATTGGTGGGGTTTATCTCCATCGTTTGGTATAATTTTGTGGAGTGTAGGTGAAGGGGAAGAAGATAAGGGAGAGGAGGAAAAGAGCGTGGTGGTGAGCGAGCCGGTCGGTCGGGGGAAATACACTTCGGTTCCTGGTTGTATATGCACCCTATATGGGGATTTTAAAAAATATATTTTAATAAAAAGTCAAAATAGGTAAGAACTATTTTGACAAAACACTTGACTTACTTTTGCACTAGTATATAAATCTCGACGAAGAAAAAAACAAAAGTTGACCTCACAGCAAAAAAGACAAAATTTATTTGCTATTATAGGTCACTATTCACACTATATTAGCCAAAAATTTGTCTTTTTTGAAAAGAAGTCAAAGGGATATATTTTTTTGTGGATTCTTTTTTTCACGAGTACAATAGAAGGTCAAGTTTATTTCAAAAATATTTCCAGGAATTTTCGACTTTTTGTTGAATTACTAAAATTTTTTCCCATATAGGGTGCATATGTCCCCATAGACCAAAAATCCTCCTCCGTCGGTCGGGAAGCGCCTCCGCCACTGGTGAGTTCTTGTGCTGACCGCAACGTTTGACATTTATGCATGCAGCCGACACTCCTTTGCCTGATATAGTAGCCAAGGGCATCTCCAACGACCGGCAAATTTGCTCCCGCGTTCGTACACGGACAGGAGCATCGGTCCGTGGGCACGGATAGGAAAGACGGTCATCCAGCACAGCTTGTATATACTCCTTCCGTTCCTAAATATTTGTCTTTATAGATATTTCAACTAATGACTACATACGGAGCAAAATGAGCGAATCTACACTCTAAAAATGTCTATATGCATCCGTATGTGGTAATCTATTTGAAATGACTAGAAAGACAAATATTTCGGAACGGAGGGAGTATATTTCAAGTAGGTTTAAACAAACCGGATAAAATTCATGCAAACATGACTGAATTTTTATCAAAGTTCAGATAGAATATAGGACAAATCATCAAATAAGTCTAGTACAACAATAGTTTAAATTCAATAAGATTAAACGGATCTTTAACAAGTTTTCCATGAACGGATCACGTCGTCCCAACATGCCGCCCCATCAGTTTTATCTAACAGTGTATGTGCGTAAATGACCGTCCCTCTATCTTATGATACGTCACCGCAGCGCGTACGAGCTATGCAATGTGTAGACAACATTGAATGAATGAATCAATCAATTAACAAGTTGAGCAAGAAAAAGCAAAACTTATGATCTTCTTGGCTCGCGCCCGCAATGACCACATTGCCTACAGCATATCAACCGTGCCACAAAACTTGATGACAACAGTCTGGATGGCGTACCCATCGATACGATAGCGATCTCACATTGCATTGCTGGATGATGTGTATGTCAAAGGGCGCAATATGCTTTCACGCGTGAAACGGAACATGCACGCGCTGCCAAAAGAGCCCCCTTGCTCCCACCTACTAAATCCGCGGATACGGTCAACCGCACATCACACAACAATTCATCCTCCATGGCCGAGTACCTCGCCATCATTCGTACTCTAAAAGAGCAACATGGCGTTCGAATAAGCTCAATGGCATTTGATCAAACACCTACCGAGCATGGTGTCTGTTGTGTACCGTTTTAATTACTGGTTGTGTGATCTGTGATGTTGTGAAGAGTTTCGATCTTTTACGTGCTCTAGGAATCATTTTAATGCAAATTATCATCTACTAGTCCATATCAATGACTCAAAGATTTCATATCGTGAATTTATGCAATATAGTTATTTTGAAGACGCCGGTTCAAACTCTATGAAGAGAAAGCACAACCAAACACCATTAAAATTAATTCATGGTTTAAGCATGTTGTTGCAACTAGATATAATTCTCCGAGTCTCAATGGCGAGCGCAAAGCGACTTTTTTTTCAGCTATTAAAATTTCAAAGACACGTCTTTGCAATAAAATCTGAGACAACTTGCTTCACAATTGCATGATAATATACATCGAAAGGTAATTAGCAGCTAAAATACCTCCTGATGAAATTAATAAAAAAATGATTTATCAGAAACATAGAGGCAAATTTGAACTAATTCAAATGAATGATGTTCTTATAGCGCCGAAGCGAAACCTTGTTGTAATATTAGAGCATCTTCAAAAGGCGCGCAAAAAAGACTTTACAGCGCCGAAATAGCCAGTTTTTGCGCGTAGTTGAGCGCTGGCTTAGCACGCGCAAGCCGCTCCAGCAGGCGCTGCAAAAAAAGGCGCGCACGCCCAACACAAACAACATATGCACTCCAAACAATACCAAGAAAATCAAACACATAAAAAATAAATCAACGATAAATAGTTCAATTTTATATCAACTCAAACAAATAGTTTATCTTCCAATACAAAAAATAGTTCAACAATACAACATCAAACATACAAATTATCATGTGTTTTGTCGGCCATTCCATGCCCATCACTCCTGGATGAGATCCTTGTGAGGATCATCATGCGTTTCGGCACGTCGAATGGCATGATAGGAGGCAACAAATCGGGCCACCCTTGCCGTCCTCCGCCGCACTCACACGGGATGTTCTAAAAGCTCATACTGAGAGTAGTCTAAATCTTGGCCATGCTCATTCTCGATGTTCATGTTGTGCATGATCACACAAGCGTGCATGATATACTAAAGCATCTTTTGATCCCAAAATCTAGCCGATCCTCTCACAATACCAAATTGGGCTTGCAAAATCCCAAAAGCTTTCTCCACATCTTTCCTAACCGCCGCCTGAGCATTGTGGAAATCTAGATTTTTCTTACCTTTCGGTTATTCCAACGGCTTCACAAATGTCTGCCACTTTTGATAGATGCCATCCACAAGATTGTAGCCATAGTTGTATGTATGACCATTTGCTACAAACTGCACCGGTGGCAGTTCACCATTTTCAATCTTATTCATGAGTGGTGACCGATTAACAACGTTAATGTCATTCAAAGATCCAGGCATTCCAAAAAAACATGCCAAATCCAAGTCTCTTGATCGGCTACCGCTTCAAGATTATAGCGGAATCCTTTTTTCTGGCCGTGGAATTGCCCATTCCATGCCTTAGGATAATTCTTTCAACTCCAATGCATGCAATCTATTGAGCCAAGCATACCTGGGAACCGCGAGCTTTGTTCATATTCAAAAGCCTTGCGGTGTCTTAAACATTGGAAGATCTCAAATACTCCAGGTCAAACACTTGCACAATTCCGGCTGCGAAGCGCTTGACACACATGATGGCTTGACTCTCACCTATGGTCAAGTGGTCATCAACTAGATCAGCCGGAATACCATGTGCCAACATACACAAAGCGGCTCGCACCTTCTGAAAGGTGCTATGCCTGAGTTCTCCGACGACATTCCTTCTTTGCTGAAAAAACCGATCATGGCTCGCCAGTTTCTCTGCAATGCGCCTGAACAACTCGGTGCTCATTCTAAACCGGCGCAGAAAGTATGACTCGGGCTACACGGGATTATCAACAAAATATTGCCTCATCAATCTGTTGTCAGCATCGATCTTATCCCTCCAATTTTTTTGCCGACCCATAACCGAACCACTGTGCTTTGGTTTTTTATTGATGTGAATAGTTATGATCATTGCAAGGTCCTCCTCCTATTCAATATAAAATTCTTCTTCAGAAGAATCATATGACGAACTCATCTACAATGTTGAATTTAAACTAGTCTATAAAAACTACAAACAACATGCATCAAATTCATGTAAAAATGTGAAGTTGAAACAATACAAACCTTGCAAGCGTTTTGTCGAACACCTTGTGGGCGCCGAGCGGCAGTGGGCGGCTGGGCGCTGTTCGTCGGAGGAATGGCGCCGTGACGGGCGGCGGCGACTAGAGGGAGACGAAGGAAGCAGCGTGGCCCGGGGATAGGCCGGGGAAGCGTCGTCGAGTCGCCTGAGCAAATGGGGTGGTGCGTGCGGCGGCGCCAGCGCCTGGATTGGTGGTAGGTGGAAGTCGCGGCTCGGGTGCTTGAGTGTGCAGCGCGCGAGAGCGGGTGCACGAAATAAGTGGCGTGTGATGCCATTTAGCCCCGTGCGCTGAACCACTTATGCCGCACACCCTTTTTTTGCGCCTCTGTTGGAGCGTCCGGAGCGCTTGCGCGCACGCAAAAAGATTGTATATTTTTCCAGCGTGGCGCTGATATCGCGCGACTGTTGGAGATAGTATTTTTTTTGCACTTGATTTATTTTATCAACTTGATTTGGTCTCCCTATGTGCAAATCTGGCTCCATCACTGTTTTTCCATTTTTGAATTGGCTCATGTCAACGGCATAAATCCATGGAAGTCCTTGGGAGCCAAAGCGTGAAAAGCCACCACAAGATCGAGCTTGATGATGGACCAACCCACAATTAGGAACGCCCTATGAAACCATCCGGGCCCCGATGAATCCATCTTTCACTCACTGGCATTCTTCTACACGGTTATCATTCAAAGCAGACTTTCCATCATCTAATTGTCGTACACTCGTACTCAATTCACCATTTTTTTATCAAAAGGGATTTCTCCTCCGATATCATATAAAGAAACCAGAGTATATTACAGCCCAAACACAACAACCTCCACCACAAATCAGAAAAAAAAAACAGCAAGAGAGCAGGGCCAAGCTGGATCACAAGCTAGAACACCAAAGAGCATCTCCAGCAGCCGCGCTATATAAATGCCACGCTGAAAATTTTGGGTTTTCTACGAGCGTGCAACCACACCGGAAGCTCCAGCAGAGGCGCAATAACCGCGCGCACGGCATAAAGAGTTCAGCGTGCGGTCCGAAATGCCATCGCGCGTCGTTTATTTGCTGCGCACGCTTCCGCGCGCCGCACACTCGAGCGTCCGCTCGCGACTTCCACCTACCCGACCCAGGCGTTGGCGCCGCCGCCCGCACCATCCCATTTGTTTTCGGCGACCATTCCGGCGCTTCCCCGATCTATCCCCGCGCCGCCGCCGCTTCCTCCTTCTCCCTCCAGTAGCCACCGCCCCTCGCGCGCACCATTCCTCCGACGACCAGCGCCCGGCCGCCCACTGCCGCTCGGCGCCCACAAGGTGTTCGACAAAACGCTTGCAAGGTATCTATTGCTTCAACTTCACATTTTTACATGAATTTGGTGCATGTTGTTTGTAGTTTTTATATCCTAGTTTAAATTGTACATCGTAGATGAGTTCGTCGTATGATTCTTCCGAAGAAGAATTTGATATTGAAGAGGAGGATCTTGCAATGATCCTAGCTATGCACATCAATAAAAAAACGAAGCACGGTGGTTCGGTTATAGGTCGGCGGAAAATTTGAAGGGAATAGGATCGATGCCCACAACAGATTGATGAGGCACTATTGAAGTAAATATGCCCTAGAGGCAATAATAAAGTTATTATTTATTTCCTTAATTCATGATAAATGTTTATTATTCATGCTCGAATTGTATTAACCGAAAACTTAGTACATTTGTGAATACATAGACAAAACATATAGTCCCTAATATGCCTCTACTTGACTAGCTCGTTAATCAAAGATGATTATCTTTTCTAACCATAGACATGTGTTGTCATTTGATGAACGGGATCACATCATTAGGAGAATGATGTGATGGACATGACCCTTCCGTTAGCTTAGCATTATGATCATGTTAGTTTCATTGCTACTGCTTTCTTCATGACTTATACAAGTTCCTCAGACTATGAGATTCCGAATACCGGAAGAACACTTTGTGTGCTACCAAACGTCACAACGTAAATGGGTGATTATAAAGTTGCTCTACAGGTGTCTCTAAAGGTGTTTGTTTGGGTTGGCATAGATCGAGATTAGGATTTGTCACTCCGTGTTTCAGAGAGGTATCTCCGAGCCCTCTCGGTAATACTCATCACTATAAGCCTTGCAAGCATTGTGACTAATGAGTTAGTTGTGGGATGAAGTATTACGAAACGAGTAAAGAGACTTGCCGGTAACGAGATTGAACTAGGTATTGAGATACCGACGATCGAATCTCGGGCAAGTAACATACCGATGACAAAGGGAACAACGTATGTTGTTATGCGGTTTGACCGATAAATATCTTCGTAGAATATGTAGGAACCAATATGAGCATCCAGGTTCCGCTATTGGTTGTTGACCGGAGACATGTCTCGGTCATGTCTACATAGTTCTCGAATCCGTAGGGTCCGCACGCTTAACGTTCAATGATGATTGGTATTATGAGTTTATGTGATATGTTGTACCGAAGATTGTTCGGAGTCCCGGATGTGATCACGGAAATGACGAGGAGTCTCAAAATGGTTGAGACATAAATATTGATATATTGGACGACTATATTCGGAGACCGGAAACGTTCCGGAGAAGTTTCGGATAAAACTGGAGTGCCGGAGGGTTACTGGAACCCCCCGGGGAACTAATGGGCCTCGATGGGCCCTAGTGGAGAGAGAGAGGGACCGGCCGGGGCAGGTCATGCGCCCCCTCCCCCTGAGTCCGAATAGGATAAGGAAGGGGGGCGGCGCTGTAGGACCTTGAAGTATGTCTAGAGGGGGGGGGTGATTAGACTACTTGACCAATTAAAAACTTAACCTTTTTTCCAATTTTAGAGTTTGGCAGATTTTAGTGATCTTTGGACAAGTCAAGCAATCTTCACACAATTCAAGCAAGCATGCAAAGAGTATATGAGCAGCGAAAATTAAAGCATGCAACTTGCAAGAATGTAAAGGGAAGGGTTTGAAGGATTCAAACGCAATTGGAGACACGGATGTTTTTGTCGTGGTTCCCATAGGTGGTGCTATCGTACATCCGCGTTGATGGAGACTTCAACCCATGAAGGGTAACGGTTGCGCGAGTCCACGGAGGGCTCCACCCACGAAGGGTCCACGAAGAAGCAACCTTGTCTATCCCACCATGGCCGTCGCCCACGAAGGACTTGCCTCACTAGCGGTAGATCTTCACGAAGTAGGCGATCTCCTTGCCCTTACAAACTCCTTGGTTCAACTCCACAATCTTGTCGGAGGCTCCCAAGTGACACCTAGCCAATCTAGAAGACACCACTCTCCAAGAAGTAACAAATGGTGCGTTGATGATGAACTCCTTGCTCTTGTGCTTTAAATGATAGTCGCCCCAACACTCAACTCTCTCTCATAGGATTTGGATCTGGTGGAAAGAAGATTTGAGTGGAAAGCAACTTGGGGAAGGCTAGAGATCAAGATTCATATGGTAGGAATGGAATATCTTGGCCTCAACACATGAGTAGGTAGTTCTCTCTCAGAAAATGAAAGTTGGAAGTGTAGGTTTGTTCTGATGGCTCTCTCCACGAATGAAGAGGAGGTGGAGGGGTATATATAGCCTCCACACAAAATCTAACCGTTACACACAATTTACCAAACTCGGTGGGACCGAATCAACAAACTTGGTCGGACCGATTTAGTAAATCTAGTGACCGTTAGGGTTTTGATGGGACCGACATGCAACTCGATGGGGATGATATGGTTAGGGTTAGGGCATAATGTAATCTCGGTGAGACCGATTACACAAACTCGGTGAGACCGATTTTGGTAATTAGCTAACCAAAGAGTTGGTCAAGTAAACTCGGTGGGACCGATTCGCTCTTTTCGGTGAGACCGAAATGTTATGAAAGGGAAACAGAGAGTTTACATTGCAATCTCGGTGGGACCGATCGCTCACTTCGGTTAGACCAAAACGTTACGAAGGGAAACAGAGATATTACAATCCCATCTCGGTGAGACCGAGATCCCTATCGGTGAGACCGATTTGCCTAGGGTTTGTGGCAGTGGCTATGACATTTGAACTCGGTGGCGCCGGATAGAAAGAATCGGTGGGACTGATTTTTACTTTGAGTTTAGGTCATATGTGGATGTGAGAAAGTAGTTGAGGGTTTTTGGAGCATATCACTAAGCACTTGAAACAAGAGGCTCATTAAGCAACACCTCATCCCTCCTTGATAGTATTGGCTTTTCCTATAGACTCAATGTGATCTTGGATCACTAAAATGTAAAATGTAGAGTCTTGAGCTTTTGAGCTTGAGCCAATCCTTTGTCCTTAATATTTTGAGGGATCCACTTTCATCATCCATGCCATGCCATTCATTGAGCTTTCTTGAAATATTTGTCTTGGAATAGCATTAGCTCAATGAGCTATATGTTGTTATGAATTACCAAAACCACCTAGGGATAGTTGCACTTTAAATCTCCCCCTTTTTGGTAATTGATGACAACATATAGATCAAAGCTTCGACAAATGATAATAAAATTGAAAAACATCGTCGCTTTGAGAAGTATGTAATAAGCAAGAGCTCCCCCTAAATTTGTGCATAGTTTAAGATTTGCTTTGGACTGCAAATGCACAAGGAATTAGGCTCATGGGTTACTCTTCCATGTCACATACCTCTTGGTGGAGCGCTCAAAATAATAAGGATTGAATACATGCACTCATCACCAAGCAAAGTGAATGATCATATAAGGATAAGTAAGATAATATCATCTAACAAGCATAAGTGTAGCTTATGATCAAACACATGATCATCAATGTCTCACAGATAATAGCATAATGTCTCAAGCAATCAAAAGCAAACAGAGTTCAACCAAGAAGACAAGAGAGAACAAAAGCAAACTCTCTCTCTCTCTCTCGAAGCCTATGATCTATACATTTTTCTCCCCCTTTGGCAACAAGTTACCAAAAAGTTCCTAGAAAATGCATAGTACTATATCGTCTCTCAGGCTTGGTCTTCAGGTGGTGGTGTAGAAATGGCTCCTTGGACGAAGGCTTGATTGATGTGGATGGAGCCGACGGAGTTGGTCTTTGGAGCTGGTTGCCTTTGGAGCTGTAGGAGCTGTAGTGGTGCAGATGAAGTGGCTCGTGTCTGCATCACAGCACTGCAGCTGATCTCTGAGCTCTAGGCACTCTGCAAATGCATCGATGGTTGTCTTGCCCTTCCTCTCCTGCATGTCATCCTGTAGCTGCTCCACAACTGACTGAATCTCAGTTACTTTGACATCTAAATCATAGAATTTTTGTTCCATGATTCTTTCCAGGCTTTCCTGGTTTTGAGTTAGGGTGGCCAACCCCTTCTCAATCCTCAGAGTTGATGCCAGCATGTAACCAAACTGCTCCTGCTTGTTCTTTAAAAAGTATTCAGATGCCTCCTCTTGAGTTGGCATCTTGGCAGCCTTCTCTTTCTTTGCTTTCTCCTTCTTCTCTTGAGCTTGTACTGATGATGGTTCATTCTCATTCATCACAACTTGATTGTCCTCAAATTCTAGATAGATAGCAAAATGTTCCTTGTCCAGCAAGTATGTGCCTGTGCCCATCTTTGAGTTAATCAACTCCTGAATTTGTGGGGCATATCCACAACTTCTCTTTTGGTCTGCTGTTGTCCTCTTGATAGTCTCAACCATGAGGCTCATGACCTTGAATTTCTGTTGCACATCAAACAAGTGTAGCAAGTTTATAGCATGGCCTCTTATCATGTTGTGGTCACCTGACTTGGGCAATAGAGTATGTCTTAGGATCCAGTTGATCGTTGGCAGCCCTGACAGAAGAAAATGGACTGACCCAAACTTATGTGTCTCAACTACAGCATCTGGGATCTCCTTGTACATATGAGCCATGGAATTATGATCCATCTTCTTCTTGGCATAGACATCCAAGTCATCTTCACTCTCCTTTGGTGCATTGATCAGATTGTCCCATTCCTCAATAGTTGATTGGTACCTTGTACCTTCAGACATCCAAACTATCCTGCCATCTGGGTAGAAATGTGTTGTGGAGTAGAATTGCATAATGAGCTCATCATTCCACTTTGTGAGCTTCTGCCCAACAAAGTCTGCAACTCCACAAGCAATGAAACTGTCTTGCACTCCAGGATAGTGTTCCTCATTCTCCTTCATGTAGGTCCAGTCGACCCACCTCATATCACAAACTATAGGCTTCTTGTCCAACAACACTGTCTCATAGAAATCCTCTTGTTCCTTTGTGTGGAACACAGAGTCAACAAAGAGTCCTTCTCCTGATAGCATAGGGATCAGACAACCTCCACTATTTGAGTCCTGCATCCTTTCTTAACTTCATGTTCTCAGCCACAGGATGAGCATCATTGTGGTCTGGAATCTTTGGCTTCAGCTTCCTTAGGACGTGTCCTTCATCATCTTCTTCAGCAGCAACTTCAGGCACCGGGGCCTTATTCTTCTCAGCAGCTGGTATACTCCTGGTATTCCTCTTTGGTGCATTCTTGGGCTTGGGGGCAGCTTTGGGTGCTTCTTTGGGCTTTGATGATGCAGCCCCTGACTTAATAGCATCACCCATCAGCTTTTGTGCCTTGGGTGCTGGTGCAGCAACCTCTTCTTCCTCTTCCTCATCAGAGTCTCTCCTCATAGAGGGATTGCCAAGAACTTTGGCAGTGGTGGTTCTGACTCTCTTCTTCTTTTTACCTTAACCAACAGCTTCATCTTCTGACTCAAGAGTAAACTTCATTGTTTCTCCTGTGGCAACCTTCCTGGGTTTGGAAGTGGGAATCCTTCTTGCAGGTGCCTTCTTCTGCACTACTGGCTTAGTGGCTGCAGCTGAACCATATTCTTTCTTGACCACCTTCTTCTTGGAAGTGGCCTCATCTTCAGCAGCCACGTAGTCCTCATCCTCAGATTCTGAGGTTTTCTTCTTTCTGGCCCTGGTGGCAGCTTTAGGCAGATTGCTTGGGGTGCTCCTGCTGCCATCATCTGAGGAGCTGGAGGGACTAGTGCCCTCACTCATGTGAATCTGCTCTTCTTCCCTATTCTGGCTGTCACTTTGGTGCGACATCTGCAAACACCGATTCTTGACCACGTGAATAGTTATAGATGAGATAGAGTGGATGAGCATCACAAAATGCAGAGATTTTTGCAAAAGAATGATTCAAAAACTTAGTTTTAGTTTTCCACAGAAAGCATTTCGGATCAACCGATTTTCAAACTCGGTGATACCGAAGCAGTTTTGGAACCTAAACTAGTGAACTCGGTCAGACCGAGTCATAGTTCGGTGGCACCGAGACTGCTAGGGTTTCACAAAGTTCTAAAATTGGTCACACCGATTAGCAATTCTTGGTCCGACCGAGAGTTACTAGTGCAATGGCGTTAGCCGAATCGGTGGGACCGAGTTTTTCAACTCGGTGGGTCCGAGATGGTTTCGGCGGAAACCTAACCCTAAATTTTCAAATCGCATCTATTCTAAGGATTGTTTTGACTGGATAGAGGTGTTTCAATCGTGGCAAGAATCATAATGAACACAATGTGCTGAGAATCAGACGAGGATAGCACTGTGATCGAGTTCATACCCTAGTTCGGCGATGAACTCGCTACGGCGGCAACGACGGAGTTGAAATCCGTTGACGGCGGCGGAGACCAGCGACAGGAGGCGGCTGGCGACGAAGTCAACGATCCGGAGACCTAGAGGGCAGAGCGAGCTATGCGCGGCAAAGAGGTTTAGAGAAAGTTTTCCAAATTTTTGCCCGTGTGAATATATAGCCCGACCTGTCGGTGTGACTGAGTGGAACGACTCGGTGGCACCGAGATGCATAACTGTTGATAGTTACAGCAACTCGGTGTGACCGAAAAGTTCAAATCGGTTGCACCGAGATTGAAAACCTAGATCGACTTAGTGATCTCGGTATCACCGAAATGGAAGAATCAGTCAGACTGAAAAGCACAAAGAAGTTTTGGAAGTTTAAGTCTATGACGAATCGGGGACTCCGAGTGCTCCTCACATAGAGTGGTTCGAATCTGACTTGATCAAATTTTGTGATGTAGCTTGAATAGAGTTTGAGACGAGAAAAGCATAGATAGCTAGAGAGGGTTCTTAGGCATTCTTGTCCATCCACTTGGCCAAAGAAAAATCCAATCAATCAAAACAACAAGTGGATGTCCTTGAATGAGTAAAATATGCAACCAGCATGCTCACACAATAAAATGGCAAATGAAATATGTGGCAAAGCATGCACAACCAATTCTAGCATCTATCAAACAATTGGCGATGACTAGGTCATCTATATACGAGTATATTGACTTAGGAGTCAAATGAGAACATTTGATCATAGGTCATACTCGTCGTTTAAGCTCAAGTGGGGTTACCACTTTTACATAATGCATTGATGTGTTCACATCATTAGAGTTGCTTTGACTCAATTCTTAGAGTTAAGCTCCCCCTAGATGTGAGATCCCCCCTTAGAGGGATGAACTAACCTTGGGTTTTGTCGATGATGACTTCATGTAGGTGTTGAAGATGTGGATGCTCAATGTTGATGTAGATCATTTGGAGCAATCCTTTGGAGTGAGTTGCACTTTCAATACCTACATGGGTTAGTCCCACAAGGAACAAACAAGAATATCCATAGACATAGAGTGATGCACACACAAGATGATGTCCATGAAAACATTAGGTTACCTTGTCCCTTGCCTTACCAACATGAGGTTTGTGACTCCTTGAACTAGTGCAAGATATGGAAGTTGATTGCACTTGTCCTTGCCATAATGATATGACTGAAGAATGTTGGTGGAGTCACCCTCAAGAACACTCTAGTTCTTCTTCTTCGGGATCCACATCATCTTGATGGGAATCCTTGGAGTTGTAGTTGTACTTGATGAAGTAGAACTTGACGTAGTCTTGGGAACCCACTTGACCAAGGCCTTAGGTGCTTCTTCAAATGCATCAATCTCCTCTTGAAGCTTGTCCTTGCCTTTGTTCTTGTGGTCTTGTGGTGGAAGATCATCTTGTGCTTGTGTTCCTTGAAGGAAGTAGGATCATACTTCTCTTGTTGAGGAACAAACTTCGTCTTGGGGTATTGATCTTCTTCCCACTCAACTCCATTGGCATTGAACTTTCGTTCAAAACCAACACCTTGATTCTTCCGTGCCTTCCTTGCTTATGTACAATTTCCTCAATTGCTTACTCCCGCAAGGCTCTTGTATACACCCTTCTCTATAATTCCCTTCAATAAGCTATTTTCTTGCTCAAGTGTAAATTGGCTAAGAGAATCATTAGTGGAATCAAGAGAACTACTAGAAGCAATAGTATTGGATTTAGCATTATTATTGTTACTACTAGAGGAAGGATCTTTCTTGTTCTTGTTACTAGACTTGACTTGAGGCATGTAAGTAGATAAGAGTAAACGCTTGGCAATGTAAGAATAACTTTTCTTACGGAGATCATCATTGATTGCCTTTAAGAACTCATGCTCTTGCTCAAGATTGAGCTTTTCAAAGCGTAACTTCTCATGAGCCCTTAAAAGTTCTGGATGATCTTCGAAGATAGTTTCATGAGCTAACTTAAGAGTGTTTAGTTCTTTAGTTAGAAGCTCAATCTTCTCCTTATCATTGTCATTCGTTTTATCTTGATTAGCATGATTAAGTGACGTTTCATCATAGTATTCATCACTAGAGTTGTCAGCAAGTAAATCATCATCACCTAACAAGTCATCTTCATCACTATTAAAATCAACATACTCGGGGTGTGTTACCTTAGGACCTTTGGCCATGAAGCATCTTCCAATCCCTTCATTTGATGAGTCAAATATGTCGTAGGAGTTGGTTGTCACAAGTGCTAGACCGGCAACACCTTCATCTTGAGTATATTCGAAGTCGGAGTGATAGCTTCTCTCGGAGTGATTGTCAGAGTCGGGGCCGGATACCCATTCACCAACATGAGCTTGATGTCTTCATTTTGTGTAGCTCTTTGATGACTTGTCCTTCCTTTCCGAATCCTTGCTTCTCCGTGAGGGTCTTCGTTCATACCGATCATCTCTACTCCTTCTCTCTCTTGGAGGTGATTCTTCTCTTCTACTTCTTCTTTTTGGAGAATCTTCTCTTCTTTTGTAGGGTGTCGTACACTCATTGGAATAGTGTCCGGGTCTCCCACAATTGTAGCAATTGCACGCTCGACTAGAAGGTCTTTTGTCATTGTAGGACCTTGACTTAGAGCTTCTTTCTTTGCTTCTACTCTTGTAGAATTTGTTGAAGTTCTTCACCATTAAGCTCAATTCTTCATTGAAGGTTTTTTTCTCACTTGATGATGTGGGAGCTTCACATGAGGCTTTGTAAGCACCACTTGACTTGTTGTGAAGTTCCTCCTTATCCTTGAGTGACATCTCATGAGCAACAATTGTTCCAATGACTTCCGTTGGCTTGAGATCTTTGTAGTTTGGCATCATTTGGATCAATGTGCACACGGTATCATACTTTCCATCCAATGCTCTTAAGATCTTCTTGATGATGAATCTGTCGGTCATCTCTTCACTTCCTAAGCCGGCAATCTCATTTTGTGATAAGAGCAAGCCTAGAGTACATTTCAGTGACACCTTCACCATCCTTCATTTTGAACTTGTCAAGCTGACTTTGGAGCACATCCAACTTGGATTCCTTGACGGAGTCGGTACCTTCATGCATATCAATCAAAGTATCCCAAATTTCCTTTGCATTCTCAAGACGGCTGATTTTGTTGAATTCTTCGGGGCACAAGCCATTGAAGCATCTTCAACTCATCCGCTCTAGCTTCATGGTTCAGCTCTCTCCCATCAAAGAATTCACCTTGCAAGCCAATACACACAATAGCCCAAATGGCGGGGTTATGTCCAAGAATATGCATTTTCATCTTATGCTTCCAACTAGAAAAATTAGTACCATCAAAGTAAGGACCTCTACGGTGATAATTTCCCTCGCTAGACGCCATACTCTCCTAGGTTGTGAAACCAAGGCTATGACCACCAAAAGCTATGGAAATCAACGCAAATGGATACCAAAGCTCTGATACCACTTGTAGGACCTTGAAGTATGTCTAGAGGGGGGTGGTTAGACTACTTGACCAATTAAAAACTTAACCTTTTCCCAATTTTAGATTTTGGTAGATTTTAGCGATCTTTGGACAAGTCAAGCAATCTTTACACAATTCAAGCAAGCATGCAAAGAGTATATGAGCAGCGGAAATTAAAGCATGCAACTTGCAAGAATGTAAAGGGAAGGGTTTGGAGGATTCAAACGCAATTGGAGACACGGATGTTTTTGTCGTGGTTCCGATAGGTGGTGCTATCGTACATCCACGTTGATGGAGACTTCAACCCACGAAGGGTAACGGTTGCGCGAGTCTAAGGAGGGCTCCACCCACGAAGGGTCCACGAAGAAGCAACCTTGTCTATTCCACCATGGCCGTCGACCACGAAGGACTTGCCTCACTAGCGATAGATCTTCACGAAGTAGGCGATCTCCTTGCCCTTACAAACTCCTTGGTTCAACTCCACAATCTTGTCGGAGGCTCCCAAGTGACACCTAGCCAATCTAGGAGACACCACTCTCCAAGAAGTAACAAATGGTGCGTTGATGATGAACTCCTTGCTCTTGTGCTTCAAATGATAGTCTCCCCAACACTCAACTCTCTCTCATAGGATTTGGATCTGGTGGAAAGAAGATTTGAGTGGAAAGCAACTTGGGGAAGGCTAGAGATCAAGATTCATATGGTAGGAATGGAATATCTTGGCCTCAACACATGAGTAGGTAGTTCTCTCTCAGAAAATGTAAGTTGGAAGTGTAGGTTTGTTCTGATGGCTCTCTCCACGAATGAAGAGGAGGTGGAGGGGTATATATAGCCTCCACACAAAATCTAACCGTTACACACAATTTACCAAACTTGGTGGGACCGAATCAACAAACTCGGTCGGACCGATTTAGTAAATCTAGTGACCGTTAGGGTTTTCGGTGGGACCGACATGCAACTCGGTAGGACAGATATGGTTAGGGTTAGGGCATAATGTAATCTCGGTGAGACCGATTACACAAACTCGGTGAGACCGATTTTGGTAATTAGCTAACCAGAGAGTTGGTCAGGTAAACTCGGTGGGACCGATTCGCTCTTTTCGGTGAGACTGAAATGTTTCGAAAGGGAAACAGAGAGTTTATATTGCAATCTCGGTGGGATCGATCGCTCACTTCAGTTAGACCGAAACGTTACGAAGGGAAACAGAGATACTACAATCTCATCTCAGTGAGACCGAGATCCCTATTGATGAGACCGATTTGCCTAGGGTTTGTGGCAGTGGCTATGACATTTGAACTCGGTGGCGCCTGATAGAAAGAATCGGTGGGACCGATTTTGACTTTGAGTTAGGTCATATGTGGATGTGAGAAAGTAGTTGAGGGTTTTTGGAGCATATCACTAAGCACTTGAAGCAAGAGGCTCATTAAGCAACACCTCATCCCTCCTTGATAGTATTGGCTTTTCCTATAGACTCAATGTGATCTTGGATCACTAAAATGTAAAATGTAGAGTCTTGAGCTTTTGAGCTTGAGCCAATCCTTTGTCCTTAATATTTTGAGGGATCCACTTTCATCATCCATGCCATGCCATTCATTGAGCTTTCCTGAAATATTTGTCTTGGAATAGCATTAGCTCAATGAGCTATATGTTGTTATGAATTAGCAAAACCACCTTGGGATAGTTGCACTTTCAGGCGCCCCCTTGCCTTCCCTCTCTCCCTCTCCTTCCTTCCCCCTCCCTTCCCCTAGTTGGAAACCTACTAGGAATAGGATTCCTAGTAGGAATCCTACTTGGGGCGTGCCCTACAGGGGCCGGCTGGCCTCCCCCCTTGCTCCTTTATATACGGGGGCAGGGGCACCCTAGAACACACAAGTTGACAATTGTTTTAGCCGTGTGCAGTGCCCCCCTTCACAGTTACACACCTCGGTCATATCGTCGTAGTGCTTATGAGAAGCCCTACGCCAGTAACTTCATCATCAACGTCACCATGCCGTTGTGCTGACGAAACTCTCCCTCGACCTTAACTGGATCAAGAGTACGAGGGACGTCTCCGAGCTGAACGTGTGCTGAACTCGGAGGTACCGTACGTTCGGTGCTTGGATCGGTTGGATCGCGAAGACGTTCGACTATATCAACCGCGTTAACTAAACGCTTTCGCTTTCGGTCTACGAGGGTACGTGGACACACTCTCCCCTCTCGTTGCTATGCATCACATAGATAGATCTTGCGTGATCATAGATTTTTTTTTCAAATTACCGCGTTCCCCAACAGTGGCATCCGAGCCAGGTCTATGCGTAGATGTTATATGCACGAGTAGAACACAAAGAGTTGTGGGCGACAATAGTCATACTGCTTACCAGCATGTCCTACTTTGATTCGGCGGTATTGTTGGATGAAGCGGCTCAGACCAACATTACGCGTACGCTTACACGAGACTTGTTCTACCGACATGCTTTGCACATGGGTAGCTGGTGAGTGTCTGTTTCTCCAACTTTAGTTGAATCGAGTGTGGCTATGCCCGGTCCTTGTTGAAGGTTAAAACAACACACTTGATGAAAAATCGTTGTGGTTTTGATGCGCAAGTAAGAACGGTTCTTGCTAGAAGCCCGTAGCAGCCATGTAAAACTTGCAACAACAAAGTAGAGGACGTCTAACTTGTTTTTGCAGGGATTGCTGTGATGTGATATGGTCAAGCATGATGTGATATAAATTTTTGTATGAGATGATCATGTTTTGTAACAAAGTTATTGGCAACTGGCATGAGCCATATGGTTGTCGCTTTATTATATGCAATGCAATCACCATGTAATTGTTTTACTTTATCACTAAGCGGTAGCGATAGTCGTAGTAACAATAGGTGGCGAAATGACAACGGTGCTACAATAGAGATCAAGGTGTCGCGCCGGTGACGTTGGAGATCATGACGATGCTTCGGTGATGGAGATCATGAGCACAAGATGATGATGGCCATATCATGTCACATTTTTTTGATTGCATGTGATGTTTATCCTTTATGCATCTTATTTTGCTTAGAATGTCGGTAGAATTATAAGATGATCCCTTACTAAAAATTTCAAGGGACAAGTGTTCTCCCTGAGTATGCACCGTTGCTACAGTTCGCTATGCCGAGAGACCACGTGATGATCGGGTGTGATAAGCTCTACGTTCACATACAATGGGTGCAAACCAGTTTTGCACACGCAGAATACTCAGGTTAAACTTGACGAGCCTAGCATATGCAGATATGGCCTCGGAACACTGAGACCGAAAGGTCGAGCGTGAATCATATAGTAGATATGATCAACATAGTGATGTTCACCATTGAAAATACTCCATCTCACGTGATGATCGGACATGGTTTAGTTGATTCGGATCACGTGATCACTTAGATGATTAGAGGGATGTCTATCTAAGTGGGAGTTCTTAAGTAATATGATTAATTGAACTTTAATTTATCATGAACTTAGTACCTGATAGTATTTTGCATGTCTATGTTGTTGTAGATCAATGGCCCGTGCTACCATTCCTTTGAATTTTAATGCGTTCCTAGAGAAAGCTAAGTTGAAAGATGATGGCAGCAACTACACAGATCCTCAGTGCTACACAAAAGAGTTACGTCCTGGAAGCACCGCTAGGTGCCAGGCCTGCTGCAGATGCTACTGATGATGTTAAGAACGTCTGGCAGAGCAAAGCTAATGACTACTCGATAGTTCAGTGTGCCATGCTTTACGGCTTAGAATCGGGACTTCAAAGACGTTTTGAACGTCATGGAGCATATGAGATGTTCCAAGAGTTGAAGTTAATATTTCAAGCAAATGCCCGAGTTGAGAGATATGAAGTCTCCAACAAGTTCTACAGCTGCAAAATGGAGGAGAATAGTTCTGTCAGTGAACACATACTCAAAATGTCTGGGTATCATAATCACTTGACTCGGCTGGGAGTTGATCTTCCAGTTGATTATGTCATTGACAGAGTTCTTCAATCATTGCCACCAAGATATAAAGGCTTCATGATGAACTATAATATGCAAGGGATGAACAAGACAATTCCCGAGCTCTTCATGATGCTAAAGGCCACGAAGGTAGAAATCAAAAAGGAGCATCAAGTGTTGATGGTTAATAAGACCACTAGTTTCAAGAAAAAGGGCAAAGGGAAGAAAGGGAACTTCAAGAAGAACGGCAAAACGGTTGCTGCTCAAGAGAAGAAACCTAAGTCTGTACATAAGCCTGAAACTGGGTGCTTCTACTGCAAAGGGACTGGTCACTGGAAGCGGAACTGCCCCAAGTATTTGGCAGATAAGAAGGATGGCAAAGTGAAAGGTATATTTGATATACATGTTATTGATGTGTACTTAAATAATGCTCGTAGTAGCGCATGGGTATTTGATATTGGTTCTGTTGCTCATATTTGCAAATCGAAACAGGGGCTACGAATTAAGCGAAGATTGGCTTAGGACGAGGTGACGATGCGCGTGGGAAATGGTTCCAAAGTCGATGTGATCGCGGTCAGCACGCTACCTCTACATCTACCATCGGGATTAGTTTTAGACCTGAATAATTGTTATTTGGTGCCAGCGTTGAGCATGAACATTATATCTGGATCTTGTTTGATGTGAGACGGTTATTCATTTAAATAAGAGAATAATGGTTGCTCTATTTATATGAGTAATATCTTTTATGGTCATGCACCCCTGCTGTGTGGTCTATTTTTGTTGAATCTCGATAGTAGTGATACACATATTCATAGTGTTGAAGCCAGAAGATTGAAGTTTAATAATGATAGTGCAACTTATTTGGGGCACTGCCGTTTGGGTCATATCGGTGAAAAATGCATGAAGAAACTCCATGCTCATGGACTTTTGGAATCACTTGATTATGAATCACTTGGTGCTTGCGAACCGTGCCTTATGGGCAAGATGACTAAAACTCCGTTCTCCAGAACAATGGAATGAGCTAATGACTTAGTGGAAATAATACATACCGATGTATGCGGTCCAATGAGTATTGATACTCGTGGTGGGTATCGTTATTTTCTTACCTTCACAGATGATTTGAGCAGATATGGTTATATCTACTTAATGAAGCATAAGTCTGAAACATTTGAAAAGTTCAAAGAATTTCAGAGTGAAGTGGAAAATCATCGTAACAAGAAAATAAATTTCCTGTGATCTGATCATGGAGGAGAATATTTGAGTTACGAGTTTGGTCTTCATTTGAAACAACGTGGGATAGTTTCACAATTAACGCCACCTGGAACACCATAGCGAAATGGTGTGTCCGAACGTCGTAACCGTACTTTATTAAATATGGTGCGATCTATGACGTCTCTTACTGATTTACCGCTATCGTTTTGGGGTTATGCTCTAGAGACGGCTGCATTCACTTTAAATAGGGCACCATCAAAATCCGTTGAGACGACGCCTTATGAACTGTGGTTTGGCAAGAAACCAAAGTTGTCGTTTCTTAAAGTTTGGGGCTGCGATGCTTATGTGAAAAAGCTTCAACCTCATAAGCTCGAACCCAAATTGGAGAAGTGCGTATTCATAGGATACCCAAAGGAAATTGTTGGGTACACCTTCTATCACAGATCCGAAGGCAAAATCTTTGTTACTAAGAATGGATCCTTTCTAGAGAAGGAGTTTCTCTCGAAAGAAGTGAGTGGGAGGAAAGTAGAACTTGATGAGGTAACTGTACCTTCTCCCTTATTGGAAAGTAGTTCATCATAGAAATCAGTTCCCGTGATTCCTACACCAATCAGTGAGGAAGCTAATGATGATGATCATGAAGCTTCAGATCAAGTTACTACCGAACCTCGTAGGTCTTCCAGAGTAAGATCCGCACCAGAGTGGTACAGTAATCTTGTTCTAGAAATCATGTTACTAGACCATGATAAACCTACGAACTATGAGGAAGCGATGATGAGCCCAGATTCCTCGAAATGGCTTGGGCCATGAAATTTGAGATGGGATCCATGTATGAGAACAAAGTGTAGACTTTGGTGGACTTGCCCGATGATCGGCAAGCGATAGAAAATAAATGGATCTTTAAGAAGAAGACCGACACAGACGGCAATGTTACTGTTTACAAAGCTCGACTTGTTGCGAAAGGTTTTCGACAAGTTCAAGGAGTTGACTATGATGAGACTTTCTCAACCGTAGCGATGCTTAAGTCTGTCCGAATCATGTTAGCAATTGCTGCATTTTATGATTATGAAATTTGGCAAATGGATGTCAAAACTGCATTCCTCAATGGATTTCTGGAAGAAGAGTTGTATATGATGCAGCCGGAAGGTTTTGTCGATCCAAAGGATGCTAAAAAAGTGTGCAAGCTCCAGTGATCCATTTATGGACTGGTGCAAGCCTCTCGGAGTTGGAATAAATGTTTTGATAGTGTGATCAAAGCATATGGTTTTATACAAACTTTTGGAGAAGCCTGTATTTACAAGAAAGTGAGTGGGAGCTCTATAGCATTTCTAATCTTATATGTAGATGACATATTGTTGATTGGAAATGATATAGAATTTCTGGATAGCATAAAGGGATACCCGAATAAGAGTTTTTCTATGAAAGACCTCGGAGAAGCTGCTTACATATTGGGCATCAAGATCTATAGAGATAGATCAATACATTTAATTGGACTTTCACAAAGCACATACCTTGATAAATTTTTGAAGAAGTTCAAAATGGATCGGTCAAAGAAAGGGTTCTTGCCTATGTTACAAGGTGTGAAGTTGAGTCAGACTCAAAGCCCGACCACCGCAGAAGATAGAGAGAAAATGAAAGTCATTCCCTATGCTTCAGCCATATGTTCTATCATGTATGCAATGGTGTGTACCAGACCTACTATATGTCTTGCTATAACCATAGCAGGGAGGTACCAAAGTAATCCCGGAGTGGAGCACTAGACATCAGTCAAGAACATCCTGAAATACCTGAAAAGGACTAAGGATATGTTTCTCATTTATGGAGGTGAAAAAGAGCTCATCATAAACAGTTACGTTGATGCAAGCTTTGACACTGTTCTAGATGACTCTGAGTCGCAAACTGGATACATATTTTTATTGAATGGAGGAGCTGTCAGTTGGTACAGTTCCAAGCAGAGCGTCGTGGCGGGATCTATGTGTGAAGCGGAGTACATTGCTGCTTCGGAAGCAGCAAATGAAGGAGTTTGGATGAAGGAGTTCATATCCGATCTAGGTGTCATAGCTAGTGCATCGGGTCCAATGAAAATCTTTTGTGATAATGCTCGTGCAATTGCCTTGGCAAAGGAATCCGGATTTCACAAGAGAACCAAGCACATCAAGAGACGCTTCAATTCCATCCTCATCAAGTGTCGGAAGGAGATATAGAGATTTGCAAGATACACACAGATCTGAATGTTGCAGACCCGTTGACTAAGCCTCTTCCACGGGCAAAACAAGATCAACACCAAAGCTCCATGGGTGTTAGAATCATTACTATGTAATCTAGAATATTGACTCTAGTGCAAGTGGGAGCCCGAAGGAAATATGACCTAGAGGCAATAATAAAGCTATTATTCATTTCCTGAATTCATGATAAATGTTTATTATTCATGCTCGAATTGTATTAACTTGAAACTTAGTACATGTGTGAATACATAGACAAAACATATAGTCCCTAGTATGCCTCTACTTGACTAGCTCGTTAATCAAAGATGGTTTTGTTTCCTAACCATAGACATGTGTTGTCATTTGATGAAAGGGGTCACATCATTAGGAGAATGATGTGATGGACATTACCCATCCGTTAGCTTAGCATTATGATCGTGTTAGTTTCATCGCTACTGCTTTCTTCATGACTTATACAAGTTCCCTCAGACTATGACATTATGCAACTCCCAAATACCGGAAGAACACTTTGTGTGCTACCAAACGTCACAACGTAAATGGGTGATTATAAAGGTGCTCTACAGGTGTCTCCGAAGGTGTTTGTTAGGTTGGCATAGATCGAGATTAGGATTTGTCACTCCGTGTTTCGGAGAGGTATCTCTGGGCCCTCTAGGTAATACTCATCACTATAAGCCTTGCAAGCATTGTGACTAATGAGTTAGTTGCGGGATGAAGTATTACAGAATGAGTAAAGAGACTTGCCGGTAACGAGATTGAACTAGGTATTGAGATACCTATGATCAAATCTCGGGCAAGTAACATACCGATGACTAAGGGAACAACGTATGTTCTTATGCGGTTTGACCGATAAAGATATTCGTAGAATATGTAGGAACCAATATGAGCATCCAAGTTCCGCTATTGGTTATTGACGGAGACGTGTCTCGGTCATGTCTACATAGTTCTCAAACCCGTAGGGTCCGCACGCTTAACGTTCGATGACGATTGGTATTATGAGTTTATGTGATATGTTGTACCAAAGATTGTTCGGAGTCCCGGATGTGATCACGAACATGACGAGGAGTCTCAAAATGGTAGAGACATAAAGATTGATATATTGGACGACTATATTCGGACACCAGAAGTGTTCTGGAGAAGTTTCAGATAAAATCGGAGTGTCGGAGGGTTACCGGAACCCCCCGGGGAACTAATGGGCCTCGATGGGCCCTAGTGGAGAGAGAGAGAGGGGCCGACAAGGGTAGGCCGCGCGCCCCCTCCCCCTGAGTCCGAATAGGACAAGGAAGTGGGGCGGCGCCCCCCTTGCCTTCCCTCTCTCCCTCTCCTTCCTTCCCCCTCCCTTCCCTAAGTTGGAAACCTACTAGGAATAGAATTCCTAGTCGGAATCCTACTTGGGGCGCGCCCTACAGGGGCTGGCCGGCCTCCCCCTTGCTCCTTTATATACGGGGCAGGGGGCACCCTAGAACACACAAGTTGACAATTATTTTAGCCGTGTGTGGTGCCCCCCTCCACAGTTACACACCTCGGTCATATCGTCATAGTGCTTAGGCAAAGCCCTGCGCCGGTAACTTCATCATCACCGTCACCACTCCGTCGTGCTGACGAAACTCTTCCTGGGCCTCAACTGGATCAAGAGTACGAGGGACATCTCCAAGCTGAACATGTGCTGAACGCGGAGGTGCCGTACGTTCAGTGCTTGGATCGGTTGGATCGCGAAGACGTTCGACTACTTCAACCGCGTTAACTAAACACTTCCGCTTTCGGTCTACGAGGGTACGTGGACACACTCTCCTCTCTCATTGCTATGCATGACATAGATAGATCTTGCATGATCGTAGGATTTTTTTTGAAATTACCTCGTTCCCCAACAACTATTTTGCGGATAATCCCGTGTACCCGAGTCGTACTTCTGACGCCGGTTTAGGATGAGCACCGAGCTGTTCAGGCGCATTGCAGAGAAACTAGCGCGCCATGATCGGTTTTTTCAGCAAAGGAGGAGTAGCACCGGAGAGCTCGGTCATAGCACCTTTCAGAAGGTGACAGCCGCTTTGCGTATGTTGGCATACGGTATTCCGGCTGATCTGGTTGATGACCACTTGGCCAGGGGTGAGAGTCAAGCCATCATGTGTGTCAAGCACTTCGCAGTCAGAATTTTGCAAGTATTCAGCCTGGAGTATTTGAGATCTCCCAATGCTGAAGACTGTGCAAGGCTATTGGAGATGAACAAAGCTCGCGGCTTCCCAAGTATGCTTGGCTCAATAGATTGCATGCATTGGAGTTGGAAAAATTGTCCTAAGGCATGGCATGGGCAATTCCATGGTCAATAAAAGGGTTCCACTATAATCCTTGAAGCGGTGACCGATCAAGAGACTTGAATTTTGCATACTTTTTTTTGGAATGTTTGGATCTTTGAATGACATCAACGTTGTTAATCGGTCAGCACTGATGAACAAGATTGCAAATGGTGAACTGCCACCGGTGTAGTTTGTAGCAAATGACCATACATACAACTATGGATACTATCTTGCGAATGGCATCTACCCAAAGTGGCAAACATTTGTGAAGCCGTTGAAAAAAAATCGGAAGGTAAGAAAAATCTTGATTTCCACAATGCTAGGCGGCGGGTAGAAAAGATGTTGAGAGAGCTTTTGGGATTTTGCAAGCCTAATTTGCTATTGTGAGAGGACCGACTATATTTTGGGATAAAAAATGCTTTGGTACATCATGCACGCTTGTGTGATAATGCACAACATGATCATCGAGAATGAGCGTGGCCAAGATTTAGACTACTCTCAGTATGAGCTCTTGGGACATCCCGTGCGAGCGCGGCGGAGGGCTGCCAGGGTGGCCCGTTTTGTTGCCTCCTATCATGCCATTCGACGTGCCGAAATGCATGATGATCTTCAGAAGGATCTCATCAAGGAGTGGTGGGCATGAAAGAGCATCATGATTTGTATGTTTGATGTTGTATTGTTGAACTATTTGTTCTATTGCAAGATAAACTTTTTGTTTGAGTTGTAATAATAAAATTGAACTATTTATTGTTGATTTATTTTGTTTGTGCTTGATCTTCTTGGTTATGTTTGGAGTGCATATGTTGTTTGTGCGAGAGCGCGCCGCGCAGTTTTTTTGCAGCGGTTGCTGGAGCAGCTCGCGCGCGCTAAACTTTTCAGCTGCTGCTGGAGCAAGCGCTTTTCGCCATGCAAAAACTCGATCGCATGCTGAAAATGCCTTTTTAGCGCGCCGCGCGTTGTGCGGCTATTGAAGATGCTCTAAGACAAAAACCTAGAGCAAAGACATAACCATCCTCGACGCAAAACAAGGCACACACCCAAGAATATCACTCATTTTTACAAGCTTGCCAAAAGAAACTTCAACACATAGTCTGATTTTATTTATTCTTCCAGCCGAAGTATCCACGACGCCCAGCTTCACATTGCTTGGAAAGTTTCAGTTGCGGCTCGCTCCAGAATTCTTGCGCATTGTCGTAGCACCACCTTTTTGTCCTCCTTCACCTGCAAAAAGCTCCAATCAGTAATCCAATGTGCAATTCTAAACATCACAATAGACAGACTCGAAGGCCACTTATGCTCAAAGCATGCCATATTCCTTGTTTCCAAATCCCCTAGAAAACTGCCACCACACCCACTGAATATAGCTTCATCTTCTAGGGAGGTAAATTTCTAAGACAGACATTAAGGCACAAGTTCGTGCCCAAATAGGAATAATCAAGCCCTAAACAACAGTTCACCACACACCGAACGTGTTTAGCCAGAGGGCATTCAAAAAATAGGTGACCAATCGTTTCTTTTTGCCCACAAAACAAACATTCTGACTCACATCTTCCCCCCTATGTACCAAAAAATCTCTAGTCGAAATGTTTTTTTCTAGCACTAACCATAGAAATGTTCTGATTCTAGGAGGGAATTTAACTTTCCACAAAAACCTATATGACACTTTTCCACCAACCTGCATAGCCGAGTAGAAGGATTTCACACTGTAAACCCAGTTTTATCCAAAATCCACCGCAATCTATCCTCAGATTCTGATAATGTAACAGGAGCACAAGTGCCTAACAGTTTGACCCAAAGAACCTCTTTGTCCCCAACCAATGCCCTCCTAAAGGAGAGATTGGAGACCCCCTCGGTAAACACTTTATTCACAGTAATATTATGATTCAAGGAGATATTATAAAGCCTTGGAAATGATTGAGCTAGGCTTTCTTTTCCCAACCATCTATCCTCCCAAAACCTTGTTTTCCCTCCATTTCCCACACAAAATTTACAACAAGCCAGGAAGAGATTTTTTATTTTCAGTAAGCTTTGCCAAAAATGTGAGTCTCCTTGCCTCTGTTGTACTTGGCCAAGGGTAGAGCCAGCCACATACTTGGCCCATAAAAAATCTTGCCACAAACCCTGTCCATTGAATAGCTTCCAGAGCCATTTTTTGCTAGCCGGGTCACATTCATCAAATCTAAATCTAAGACTCCAAGGCCACATAAATCCTTAGGTAAGCAAACAGTGGGCCAGGAAACCAGATGATACTTTCCCTTTTCCTTGTCCCCATTCCATAAAAATCTAGCTCTAGGTCTATCAAATTTCTTCTTGACTCCCTTAGGAAGACCATAGAAGGAAATCATATATAAGGCCAGACTAGATGAAGAAGAATTCACATGGGTGGTTCGCCCTGATATATTTAAAAACCCGCCTAACCAACAACTCGTCTTTTTCCCCATCTTGCCTATGAAAGGATTCCAATCACTATTCTTCAGCCTTTTGTCATCCAGAGGGCTTCCCAAATATTTCATAGGTAAACTACTTTTTTGCAAGTAAAGATTTCCTCAAACAGGCTATTCCTACAATTGTCTAACCCAATCCCAATTACCTCGCACTTATGAAAATTCTTTAGTCCAGACATAAGTTCAAATAGGCAGAGCAGAAATTTCAAATTTCTCGCTTGTTCTAAATCATCTTGCAAGCTTGTTCTAAATCATCTTGCAAAAGTAAAAATGTCATCTACGTATTGCAGTATAACAATATCCCCTTCTTTTTTGCCTTTTGGCAGCCCATGAATCAAACCATGCTCCACAGCCCTTCCTACCAATATGGCTAGTATATCTACTACCAGATCAAAGAGAAGAGGAGAGAGAGGACCCCCATGTCTCGTACCTTGGTGGATCTGGAAGTAAGGGCCCACTTCTCAATTCACTTTAACACTTACTTTCCCTTTAGAAATAGTTTTCATAATCCAGTTATTCCACTTATCAGGAATTTTTTTTCATTTGCAGAGTTTGTAGGAGAAAACGCCATTTTACTTTATCAAAAGCTTTCTCAATTCACTCTAGCCTTCACCCTCACCGGGAGCCCGTCCGCCATCCGCAACGTCAGCGAGGCCACCTGCCGCGGCCGGTACGCGCCGTCCACCGCCAATTCGAACTCCTCAAGCACGCATGCCACGATAGACTTCATCTGGATATACGCCATCTCCTTTCCCAGGCAAATTCTTGGCCCCGCGTGGAACGCCATGTACCGGAACGGGCTCTCCGGCCGGAACGTCCCCTCCGCCGTGTCCAGCCACCGCTCCGGCCGGTATGCCAGCGCGTCCTCGCCCCACACAGACTCCATCCGCCCCATTGCATACGAATTGTACGCCACGAACCACCCCGCCCCCACCGCCGTGCCGTCCGGAAGAACGTCCGCCGCCTTCGCTTGCAGCGAGTTCACCGGCACCGGCGGGTACAGTCGCATTGACTCCGTGATGGCCGCGTGCACGTAGTGCATCTCCCTCAGCTCGTCGAGGTCGAACCCGGCTCTGCCGAGATCGCCTACCGCTCGGCGGGCGCGCACGGCGGCGACCTCGTCGCGGATGCGGCGCTCCACGTCCGGGCGCGAGGACAGCAGCCAGAAGAACCAGGTGAGAGCGGAGGATGTCGTCTCCCGTCCGGCGAGCAGGAAGCTGATCACCACGTCTCGGAGGGCCCTCTCGGTGTAGCTCTCGCCCTGGCTCACCATGAACCGCGACAGGAGGTCGTGCTTCTCGCATCCCATGTTCATCTCCTCCCGCCGCGACCGGATGATGCCATCAGCGAAGCCATGCACCATGGCGATGGACTCGCGCAGCCGCCGCTCGGAACCCACGTTGAGCGCCTTCTTTATCTTCCAGAATCCTGGGATGGCGTACCGGAACCTGCCCGCGCTGAGATTGGCCGCGTCGCGGAACGCGTCGGCGAACCTGCTGCTCGCGGTCCCGGTGCTCTCGACCTCCGGGCAAGAATTGCCGTCGTCTCCGTCACCGTCCGGGAGCTGGCGAGGGTCGTGGTCGAAGGCGACGCGGCAGATATTGTCGAACGCGTACCGCTCGAGCGTGTCCTGTAGGTCGAGCTGGCCGCCGGAACCGGCGGCACGGCGCAGCAGCGGGAGGAGCCTGCCATGGAGCTCGCTGTGCACGCTTCGCGCCACGAAGAGGCGCAACGAGCGCGTGTTGAACTCGTAGCTGGCCGCCTTCCGCTGCGCGCGCCACGCCTCGCCGTCGGCGTTGAAGATGCCCCGGCCGAGGAAGTCGTGGAGCAGCGACGCGAAGCGCGGGCCCTTGGGGTAGTTGTCGAAGCTGGCACGCATGATGTGCTCCAGATTCGCCGGGTTGGCGGTGATGACGCCCCGGATGCCGCCGGGCCGGCGGAACACAAGCGTGCAGGTGGGCTGGCGCGCGAGCACCTCGGTGAGCCAGTCCAGTATGCGGTGCCGGTTCGCCAGGAACTGCGGCAGGTGGCCGAGCAGCGGGTACGGCCGGGTCCTCGGCGAGTTCTTCTGCCGCTGCGCCGCCGCCTTCTTGTCGACGAGTCTCCACGCGCGGAGGACGAAGAGAGCGCTGAGGGAGAAGAGCGGCAGCAGCAGGAAGGCTGCCAATGCGATTGCCATGGTCGCTAGCGAGCTGGACTGTGCCTACCGTGCCAGGAAATTCGTGTGGTTTATCTCCATCGGTTTGTGGAATGTAGGTGGACGTACGGGAAGATGATAAGGGAGAGGAGAAAAAGAGTGTGACGGTGAGCGAACGGCGAACCGGTTGCGCTGGAAGCGCCTCCGCCGCAGGTGATTTCTTGCGCTGGAACTGGAAGCGCCTCCGGTCAGCCTCCGCTATTACGTACGTTCGACTGGTGGTGGGTGCCGCCTAACGGGAGACCTGATGCGGACTTTTCGTTACGTTCAATAACGAATCGTCAGCCCACCGCCATGAACTGCGTCACATTCGGCGGATCGGAAGATATTCCTCTCAATATTCCGAGTTTATGCTCCACATAACCGTTTGCATAGGTTTTTGTTGACGTACTTCCAAGCGCAACATATGTCTGTCCCCAAGAGCTCTGAAGTTCAGAACTGACCGCTTCTTCTTTCCTTTGGAAGCGTCGATAAGAGCTTTTTATCGCCTCCATCCATCTCGAAATAAGTGTCTTAACTTTAGTTTTTCCTCCCATTCATATTACTTGTCGTTTAAATAAATAAATATATATATATAGCACTAAAATACATCTAAATACATTCATTCGAGCGACAAATAATATGAATTGGAGGAAGGGGATTGACTATTCGTCACCCTGGGTGAGGAATAGTTATTCTTCACCCCCTCTATTTTACTATCAATGGACCGTAATTTTACGTTTCGTAAATTTTGCCTTATTTCTGAAGTAAAAAGAGACCGTAAGAAAATATATAATCGTCGGAAAAAATATTTTATGTTATGTAAAATTACAAATTTAAAAACATAGTGTAAAATACACATAAACTGTAAATTTTCTTGTCTTATGACCTATATTTTTATTTTCTTATGTCAAATTTTACGTCGTGAATCGATAGGAATGTAACTATTTGAATTCCAAACGTAATTTAATTATGAAATGATCGTAAGATTACCTCGGGTGAAGAATAACTTATTCTGCACCCTGGGTGATGAATAGTAACACTATTGGAGGAAGTACAATTTTATACCAGCGTTGCTATACACACGACATATCTGTGGCCGACGCCTGGACGATCCAACGTGGCAGCACCTACAGCGAGCATGCACGCTTCCGGCAATTGTTTTTCTTTAAAGCTGCTGCCCAGCGCTCTTGGGATGGAAGGTGTCGTCTGTAGATCGTGCAGTTCTGTCGTGCATGAAGCAATTTCGATTTTATACTAAATATTGGGACACTTATTTTGGGACCGACGGAGTATCATATTAATTGGTTCAAGAAAATAAAACTACTCGTACTAATCGCATGCACATGAACCACAACTGGGGAGAAAAGGGATGAACTATTCTCAACGGACTTCTGGAATCTGGAGTGAATATTCTTAGCATCTATTATTTCAGGGACTTGGTTGCAACTCTCCACCACAATAGCCACTCCGGCGACCGCGTTGAACTCATGTGTGTTTCTCCATGGATATGGATGGAAACAAATACAATTTTTTTTTGACAAAGAGCAGCAAAGTATTCATGCATGTGTAATAAGGAGAAAATTATCTTACATAATTGCATGGTTAAACCACACAGGCTACAAAGGATAGAGAAAGAAAAACCAAACATGAGAAAATCTATGGAGAGGTCTCCATATCTTACTGGTCGCAGCTCGCGCAACATTGTCAGGGCACAGAAGTTTATGACCTTTGATCATCTCCATTAGGTACCCGATGCAAAATGAATTGAAGCCCCTCTAATCTTGTCAAATCTCCATTCTGGCGGTTCCTCTCTGATTTTATATATTATGTCATCGGTAGTTTGCGTAGTAGCACTGAATACCTGAGCGCTCCACTCAATCCATATGAACCACGAAACAGTGGTTGCAGCGGCCGACCATCTCTCCATGTGCGCCTAGGTAGCAGCCACAGCATAGCCATGCTCCCACAAACCACTGAATGAGACCATATCCACCATGAGAGCGAGGTTCAGAGGGATACTGAAGAGGTCGAACACCCTGTACCACAGCTCTATGGAGAAAGGGTATTGCATGAAGATGTGCAACGCCGTCTCTAGAGCGCTAGAACACATGGGACAAATAGGGTCATGCTTCTTGCCACGCTTGGTAAGACGATTCCTCTTGGACGCATAGCAAGCAGAGAGCTTCAGCTTCGACAGCATTGGGGCCTTCCAGATATAAGGGCCAAGGTTGGATGGAGAATTGCCAATGAATTGGATGTTGTAAGAAGATTCCAAAGAGTAGAAGCCATCTACTGTCCATCTCCAAGCGATCTTATCACTTCTTTGCGACAACATTATATCCTACGTGGCATTCGAAAGCTGAAGGTAGTCCTGCAATACTTTGAGGCCTGGCCTAGGCTTGATCGCGGAGATCCATGCAATCTGTAGTAGGCCATCACACAGTGAGTGCTTCTTTTTTTCCTTTATGTGAGAAAACAGGTCCGAGAAGAACTTCCTCGGAGCACCGTAACCCAACCAATTATCATCCCAAAATATAATCTTAGTTCCATTCCAAATCTCAATTTTTGTTGAAGCTTGGAACAGAGAAACAACATGCTCATCAACGAGAAGAGGGAGATCTTTCCAAGGCCTCTCCACATCTGTCCACCCCAGCTACAACCATCTACATTAGAGAGCTCGACTATTTTTATTATCAACAATACCTAGCCCATCATAGTCAAAAGTCCTACATAACCTCTTCCAAGCCATGAGGAACCTTGCTGACCCCAAACCCTATTTGATGCCTTAAGCGTCAATGCCATTTGGCAACTAGCGCACCCCCCTACGAACTAACGATCTGGCCCATATAACGCACTATAGTGGTTTTTTAGGTGGTTATGTGTTTTGCGTTGGCCAGTTTTTTTTGTTTTCCATTGTTTTTGCTTTCCTTTTTATTTATCAAATGTGTGAATGTTGGGGAACGTAGTGTTTCAAAATTTTCCTACGATCACGCAAGATCTGTCTCGGAGATGCATATCAACGAGAGGGGAGAGTGTGTCCACGTACCCTTGTAGACCGAAAGCGGAAGCATTTAGTAACGTGGTTGATGTAGTCGAACGTCTTCACGATCCAACTGATCCAAGTACCGAACGTACGGCACCTCCGCATTCAGCACATGTTCAGCTCGATGACGTCCCTCGTGCTCTTGATCCAGTTGAGGACGAGGGCGAGTTCTGTCAGCACGACGGCGTGGCGACTGTGATGATGATGTTACCGGCGTAGGGCTTCGCCTAAGCACTACGGCGATATGATCGAGGTGTGTTACTGTGGAGGGGGGCACCGCACACGGCTAAGTCAAAACTTGGTGTGTTCTAGGGTGCCCCCCTGCCCCCGTATATAAAGGAGGGAGGGGGAGGCCGGATGGCCCTTGCTAGGCGCGCCGGGAGAGGGGAGTCCTACTAGGACTCCAAGTCCTAGTAGGATTCCACCTAAAGGAGAAGGGGAAAGGAAGGGAGAGGGGGGGGGGGGCGCCCCAACCCCTTGTCCAATTCGGACTGGGCTTGGGGGGCGGGGGGGGGGGGGGCGCCACCTCCTGGCCGCTGCCTCTCCTTCCCACTAAGGCCCAACAACTCCTTGGGGTGTTCCGGTAACCTCCCCGTACTCCGGAAAATACCCGAACTTCTCCGGAACCATTCCGATGTCCGAATATTGCCTTCCAATATATCAATCTTTATGTCTCGACCGTTTCGAGACTCCTCGTCACGTCTGTGATCTCATCCGGGACTCCGAACAAACTTCGGTCATCAAAACACATAACTCATAATACAAATCGTCATCGAACGTTAAGCGTGCGGACCCTACGGGTTCGAGAACTATGTAGACATGACCGAGACACATCTCTGATCAATAACCAATAGCAGAACCTAGATGCTCATATTGGCTCCTACATATTCTATGAAGATCTTTATCGGTCAAACCGCATAACAACATGCGTTGTTCCCTTTGTCATCGGTGTCATGGATTTGTCACGACAGATGTCCTAGTGAAAGGACTTAGTCGTGGAGCCATCGCTACAGGTTAACTTGAAAGGGTTAAAGCGGACACAAAGACACAAGGGTTTATACTAGTTCGCCCCCTTCGATGAAGGTAAAAGCCTACGTCTAGTTGTGATGGAATTGATGTGGTCTCGATGGCTAGGGAGCAAACAAGCTTCGCCTAGGCTCGAGTTGTTGTTGTCTGTCTTGAACCGCCGCCGGGTCGTCCCCTTATATACACGGGTGACGCCCGTCGGTCCATGGAGTCCCATACCGGTTCATATTCGTATCCCGGTTGGTCTCTCTCTATTCCTAACTTACAATACAAGTTTATATATCAGGCCGGTTTACGGCTACAGGTTCTAAAACGACTACAGGCCTTGGGCCTTCATCTGCTTATACTACTAATGAAGTTTACCCGGCCCAGGTAGGTCGATTCACGCCCAGTGGTAATATCCCCAACATTAGGCCCCAGATTGATTTGAACTGGTTCATGTCAATCCTTCACAAAAGTCTTTGTCTTCAACATCTTCTGGTAATTGGTAAATCGCCATGTCGTCATCATCTCTGGTTGCTGTAAACCGGCATGACGTCATCATGAAGTTAACATTTATGACGTCTTCTTTTATTAATAGATCTGCGATACCCAAGTCATCAGCTCCACTTCCGAAATTTTGGCTCCTGGATTTGCGCGCCTGACCCACGTCTGTTGCCTTATAAATAGGACCGAAGGGTCATTTCCTTTTCTCCCCTTCGTCTCTTTCTCTTCGTCTTCCTCGCGTCGCCAGCCTCGGAGCTCCGCCGCCGCCATTGACCTCTGCACCGTCTTGGGCGCAGCATCAACTGAGCGCACAGGCGGTCAAGGCGGTAGCCTTCCGCGTCTTCTTCGATTCTAGTAAGCCTTCTGTTCTTCTTGACATAGATCTGTTCTAGGGTTTCATGTTCTTGCCGTGTTCATCGCTTGTTCATGCTCATACCCAGACTCCTGGATAAATCTGTGAACCCCTGCTCTGATTAGCAGTAGCCTTTTAGCATCCGCCTGTAGTTTCACGCTCAAGTCCATAGATCTCATCTACATATCTGCCCATTGATTCACTTCCGTTCCGCTTTATCCTTTTGAATATTTTCTGTTTTTCTAAACTTGCTTCAGATCCATTGCTGTAATAAGACCTTGTGAAACCTGTTTCTGCATACTTAGCCATCCGCAACCTCGATTGCTTTCAATGTTTAGATCAGGCGGTTTAACTTAATATAGAAAAAGTTAATAAACCGATATATACCATTAGTCCCCTTGTTGAACCGCCAGAACTCTTTAGCCATATGATGCCACCTTATAGAAATCCGGTTTAAATATACTGCCTCCGGTTTAGCATTGTTCATACCAGCACCTTCTTTTATCCAACATATTCTTGGACCGGAATCACCTATTTCTTGTAGATCTCACCATGGCCAAACAAGTATATGAGTGCAACTGGGTTCCTTCTCGCGTCACAGAAACTCAGCTGGATGATTTAGTCTTGATCGGCGCTTTAGACAGCAAAGATACTATCCACTGGCGGGTTCCTGGTGATGAATGTCCTCCCACACCTCAAGAGGGAGAGGTTGTGATCTTTGCAGATCATTTAGCCCGGGGCTTCAAGCCGCCCGGTTCTAAATTTTACCGGGATGTGCTAGCCAATTTTCAGCTCCGCCCGCAAGATACTGGCCCCAATTCTGTTACCAACCTATGTCACTTCCAAGTGCTCTGTGAGGTATACCTTCAAGAGGAGCCTTCAGTTGAATTGTTTAGAGACTGCTTCCACTTAAACCGCCGCACAGAATTCACTGATGGTCCCAATACCGAATTGGGCGGTATGGCAATTAAGAAAAGAAAAGAGATCACTTATCCCCATGCCAGACTACACAGTCACCCCAAGGAGTGGAATTCCACATGGTTCTACTGCAAAGATACCTCCCCTGACGATGAAAATCCTTTGCGGGCTTTTCGTCGGGCGGCTCAACAATACACACCCTTCCCACAAAGGTTGAGTGCCAAGGAGAGGAGTAAATCGCTCATGATGTCCAAGCTTCGAGCCTTCATGGCTAACGGTTTAACAGGAGTAGATCTCGCACGCTGTTGGATATCATGGAGCATACTGCCTCTCAGCCGGCGCTACGGTTTAATGTGCAAGTATACTGGTAGCGTCGATGACCCGCTCCGACACACCAAAATCCAGCTCTCAGATGATGAAGTCACAGATGCTGTGAAGAAAATGTTGAACGAACCGGAACACAATTGTGCTCAAACCGGCCTGCTCCCTTTCTGTGCTACCAACAAACCGCCAGCTGTAAGATTTTGATTGTACTTTTTATTGAACCTGTTATTGCTATCTCTGTCTGACATCAATTGCTGCTTAACCAGGGTGGTAATCCGTTTTGGAGCAGGAAGCTTCTGCAAGACAAACCGGAGAAAGCAGAACGGTCAACCCGGCCAAAGACCAAGGTTATCAAGAAGCCGGCTCACAAAAGGAAAACCACCGCTTCATCTAATCCGGCTGTTGATGATGATGTGGGTAACCCGGACCTTGAGGTAGAACTTGATTCACTAGGCTTACTTTTTACACGCCTTATTGATGATGATACTTGTCAGGACGACGCTGAATCCAGTAATGCTGATGTCGCCGAGGTAACTATTCTCTCTTCCGATTCAGATCCTTTGCCTTTGCCAAAATTTCGCCAGGCAAACCGGAAAGTTAAATTTTCTCATCCTCTTGCTTACTTGGATCCCAAATTTCTTATGAAGACTCAGCAACATGAAGCTCGCCGCACAACCCGGCAAGGCGGCCAGGTAGTTACCTCCGCCGGTTTACCAAACAGTCCGGTTTGAAAATGCCGCTCAGAGGTCTCCGACCTTTTTATTAATTTTTATCCTAAAGCGGGTTTCATCCGTCAACCTCTTAATCCGTCCGACTCCGATTATCAGGTTACTTCTCATTCATCCTCTGGTGAATCATCGGCCACTCAGCTGCCACCACTGAAAACGGTTCTTGGGTAAGCTAAGCTAAACATATGCTTCTAGTATACTGTGTTATAACTTATGATGTTCCTTGACTCCTTGTTTCTCTTTCAGGGCTAAACCAAAACCGAGCAAGAAAGCCCGTCTGGATAAAGCGGCCGAGGAAGATGTCGCCCCTGAACAGGACAAAGCACCAAATGTTGAAGCGTTCGTTCATGAGGATATTCCCAATGATCCTCCCTTGCAAGATGATGCTATTCCTGAGAAAAGGCCTATCAATACTTCAGTCCCTGTTGACCAGCCTGCCAGCTCCGTCCGGATTGAAAGATCCCGATCCTTCAAAACTCGCCGATAAACCGACAAAGACCAATGCAAACCGGTGAGTCCAAGGATGATGACGTTGTAATTACGGCGTAGGGTCGCTTTGAACCAGGGAATCTCGCCGCTTTAACTAAGCATCTTGTGAAAGAAGATTCTTACGCCATGAACAAAGGCAAATGGGATGTTAATGCGAAACATATCTTTGCTCGAGTGCCTGGATCTTCATTACGTTACTTGAACCGCTATATACTAGTCGTGGATCGTGAAGCTGGTGCAGTAAAGATGATGAGGGATAAATTTGAGGTAACTTCCTTGTGCTTCTTCTTTCTTTAATTACTGCCACTATATTAATCCTCCTAGCCCCCAAGGGCTGGTTTGTAATCGTCTTCAAACCGGGACTTGAATATAATCCTCAATACTTTGAAATCCATCAATGTAGCCCCTAAGGGCCGGTTCAACTTAGTATAGTTAAACCGGGACTCCAATAAAGATTCGAACATCGTAACATAATCGAACAAATAGCCATTAGCCCCAAGTGCCAAGTTGAATACCTGTATTGAGCTTGGGACTTTGCGATTTAGTAATAGATGAAAATTGAAGGTGCATTAGCCCCCAAGTATCAAGCGTATAACTTGTTATGTGGTTGGTACTTCAAATTCTTGTACCCTTTGTTTAAAGCCAAGCACTGTCTTTATGCAGGCTGAAGTGAGGATCAAAGAGGACCGGATTACTGATCTGCAGGAAACTTTGAAGACCCAACAAGTTGAAACCGACAAGGCAAGGGAAGAATTAACCAGCGCTTTGAGCATCACAGAACAGCTGAAGGAGGGCTTCAAGAAGGAGCGGTCTGATTGGGCCACTGAGAAGGCCTCTTTAATAAAAAGAGTTGAAAACGCTGAAGCTGCCCTTAAGCCGGTGGTAGATGAGCTGACCACCGTAAAGCGGCAAATGCATGCCATGACCACTGCTATCTTTGGTAAGCTCCTTTTGGTTTCTTTGACAACTTTTGCCTTCTTATAATAGATCCGATTTGTGATCGTTCCTGTATTGTTGCAGGTACACGCATTGGTCACTTAGGGTAAGATGTTCGGAAGAAGCTGAAGGCTTCCTACACCTTAATTGAACAGCTGTATACCGGAGCGCAGCGGATAATCACCACTGCACCTCATAACAATCCGGCACCCACTTTAATCCAAGTACTCTGAAGAGATTGTCAATGCTTCCTTCCCGGATTGAAGAACTGAAGAAATCTGCTGCTCAAACCGGAGCAATTAATGCCTTGATCCGGGCAAAAGCATGGGTGCCGAATTTCGATCCTGTTGAAGCAGCTCAAGGCTATCCTAGCTTGAAGGAAGATGGCTCAGAGTTCAATGAAGAGGATTTGAGGGCGATAAACCGTGCAGTACATCCTCTGGCTTGTCAATTAGCTGAAGAGGCAGACTTGTCGCATTATCAAGCTCAGTACAATGATCAGAACAAACGAGTGGCTGCACCAATTCTTGAAGCGGAGAATCTGATTCCTCCAAACCGTAAGCATACTTACGCTCCTGATATTGAACCGTCTTCTCTGATCCATGAAGAGGCTGTCTTTCAAGCTTTAATGGGAATCGACTGGACCACTGTTGATTTCCAGCCAATGGATAGAGATGAGGAAGCTGAAGCGGCGCGGGACGATGAGCAGGCTTGAACCGGAAGCCGGTTTAAATAGCTGCTTTATTATGATCCGTCAGAACAACAATCATCTTATTTGGGCACCGCATTGCCTTGTAATAGAATAGCCAATACTTCCTCTTTAAATATGCCTTCGTGCATAAGTACTGATGCTTTTGCTTGAAATCCTCAATTTATATTTCCTGCAATCATAAAATCTTGAACTGCGTTGGCGGTTATACCGCCAGCCGGTTTATGACCTTGATATATATATATATCATCAATGTATTTAAGACATATAATCAAATATGCGATACAAAATACCTGCTATCGCTGGGCATGAAGTTGTCTTAGCCAGGCTTGAAATGGAGGTTTTATAAACCATTACCATCAAAGGGGAGAAAACAACTCCCATGTAAACCGTGCTGGGTCATTATGAGCCCCCCTGTTACTCCATGATGTTTAACAGGAGAAGTTAAACCGGGCATATTTCTCCGGATTAAAAATGAACCAAATTCCATCAGTTGAACCGGTAAAAAAGTGTTGTTGGTTTAAAGGAAACACAACAAAAATTGAGGAATAGTCATAAAAGAAATATAGAAGCAAAGGCAATGATAAAACACCGTTTGCAAAAACATGCTTTACTGAGCTGATCAGATGGTGTTACCATGGTCGGACAGGACCAAGCCCCCAATAGGAGTGACAATGGTTCAAGTCAGCCAGGTCCCCAAATGAAACCGTGGCACTTATGCCGATCAAAAGGCGTGGCAATGGTTCGGGTTCGACCAAGCCCCCAAGTGATTTTGTGGCCTTAGGCCGATCAAGAGGCGTGACTGGTTCAGACTTGACCATGTCCCCAAGTGATCTGGTGGCTTTCGCCTATCAAAAGGTGTCGCATTGGTTCGGACACGACCAAGGCCCCAAGTGATATCACAAAGCTTTTTTGAAAAGCAAATTTCAAGGGTAAACCGGAGGCCGCTTTAAAATGAAACCACTCCATGTAACCACACATGATATGAAAGGACGAGACCCGCTTTAGCCGAGGCTCGGTTTTATTATATCAAAGACAATATATACCCTGTCATAATATGTACATAGATAGATCCGATGGCTCAAGTGTAGTAAGGCCGAAGATGAGCTGTGTTCCACGGCCTGTTGGTCTCATCCTCTGATGTGCGTGAGTCTTTATGCTCTCGACTATCAATCAGATAGTACGACCCATTGTGCAGATTCTTGCTGACCACGAAAGGTCCCTCCCAAGGTGGGGATAACTTGTGCATATCCGTCGGTCTTGGATGAGCGAAGCACCAAATCTCCTTCTTGAAAAGTTACGGTTCGACCGGCGGATCGTGATAGCGACGAAGATCTTGTTGATAAATCGCCGAGCGGGCAGCCGCTACGTCGCGCTCCTCATCCAATAGGTCCAAAGCGTCTTGCCATGCTGTCTCATTGTCCGCTTCAACATAAGCCGCCACACGAGGCGAATCGTGCCGGATATCACTAGGGAGAACCGCCTCCGCTCCATAGACCATGAAAAACGGCGTGTATCCTGTAGATCGGTTGGGCGTAGTATTGATACTCCATAGCACAGATGGTAGCTCTTCAACCCAACACCCCGGTGTTCTTTGCAATGGTACCATAAGCCGGGGTTTGATGCCTCGCAAGATCTCTTGATTAGCTCGTTCTGCCTGCCCATTGGACTGGGGGTGAGCCACTGACGATACGTCAAGTCGGATGTGCTCACGTTCACAGAATTCCTTCATAGCACCCTTGGATAAATTGGTACCGTTGTCGATAATGATCTTTGTGTGGAAAGCCAAACCAAAAATCACCTTTTAATGAACTGCACACCAGTAGCTGCATCACACTTGGCCGATAGGCTCCGCTTCAACCCACTTGGTAAACTTGTCAACCGCCACCAAAAGGTGGGTTTTCTTATCCTCGGATCTTTTAAAAGGTCCGACCATATCCAACCCCATGTTGCAAACGGCCAAGTAATTGGAATCATCCTCAATTCTTGAGCGGCACATGAGCACGCCTATGAAAATTTCGACAGCCATCACACCATTTAACCAAGTCCTCCGCATCGGCATGAGTCTGTCAACCAAGAGAACCCGTGATTTAAACGCCTTTGCCACCAGAGACTTTGAACCGGTGTGGTGACCACAATCCCCTTCATGGATTTCACGTAAGTTTTCACAGCCTTCCTCCGGAGAGACGCAGCGTTGAAACGCCCCTGATACACTGCAATGATGCAATTCGCCATTGACAATTGTCATAGACTTGGATCGCCAGACTATCTGCCTGGCTAGAGTCTCATCCTCTGGCAACTCTCCCCGGTTCATGTACGCAAGATAAGGAACTGTCCAATCTGGTATAATATGCAGGGCTGCCACCAATTGAGCCTCCGGATCAGGAATAGCCAAATCCGCTTCACCCGGGAGCTGGACTGACGGGTTGTGCAACACATCGAGAAAGACATTAGGCGGGACCGGTTTACGTTGAGAGCCCAACCGGCTTAAAGCGTCCACCGCTTCATTTTTTCGACGATCCACGTGCTCCACCTGATAACCCTTGAAGTGACCCGCAACAATATCCACCTCACGACGATATGCAGCCATAAGCGGGTCCTTAGAATCCCAAGTGCCAGACACCTGTTGAGCCACGAGGTCCGAGTCACCGAAGCACTTAACCCGAATTAGATTCATCTCTTTAGCCATCCGGAGACCATGGAGCAAAACTTCATACTCAGCTGCATTATTAGTACAAGGGAACATTAAGCGGAGAACATAACAAAACTTATCACCTCGTGGGGAAGTTAATACGACTCCAGCCCCCGAGCCTTCCAATTGCCTGGATCCATCAAAATGGATAGTCCAATATGTGTGATCCGGCTTCTCCTCTGGTGCTTGCAACTCTGTCCAATCATTGATGAAATCAACAAGTGCTTGAGACTTCACTGCCGTCCGAGGCACATACTTCAATCCGTGCGGCCCAAGTTCTATGGCCCACTTGGCAATCCGACGATCGCCTCCGGTTACAGATGATATCGCCCAAGGGAGCTGAATCTGACCCTTTGTGATGGGGTCTTTGTCGGTGTCAAAACCGCGGATCTCGGGTAGGGGGTCCCGAGCTGTGCGTCTAGGCGGATGGTAACAAGAGACGAGGACACAATGTTTTTACCCGAGTTCGGGCCCTCTCGATGGAGGTAAAACCCTATGTCCTGCTTGATTAATATTGATGATATGGGTAGTACAAGAGTAGATCTACCACGAGATCAAGGAGGCTAAACCCTAGAAGCTAGCCTATGGTATGATTGTTGAGATGTATGTTAGTCCCTGGACTAAGGCCCTCCGGTTTATATAGACACCGGAGAGGCTAGGGTTACAGTCGGTTACAATGGTAGGAGATCTACATATCCGTATTGCCAAGCTTGCCTTCCACGCCAAGGAAAGTACCTTCCGGACACGAGCCGGAGTCTTCAATCTTCTATCTTCGTAGTCTTGGAGTCCGGCGGATATTGATAGTCCGGCTGTCCGGACACCCCCTAGTCCAGGACTCCCTCAGTAGCCCCTGAACCAGTCTTCAATGACGATAAGTCCGGCGTGCATAATGTTCGGCATTGCAAGGCGGGTTCCTTCCTTGAATAATCCGGATAAGATAATGAACACCAGGATAGTGTCCGACTCTGCAACATAAATTCCACATTCCACCGTAGAGAGAATAAAATATACACTTAGTTCAATCTGCTGACGTATTATGCGGCGTGACATCACACCGCAGCCAAGCCCTCGTTCGAATCGTTTTTTACTATTCCACCTCGGCCACGTTTAGCGGCGGTTTCCTTAACACGTCTTTTGAAGCGAGATCGTGTTCCCCTTATTCCGGATCCTCATCAATACGTGCGTGGGTAACCCAACCGTTCCTGTCGCCACACCTCCTCTATCGAAGGAATCCCAAGCGGTCACGAGACGGCCCCTGGTATTTCTTCCTCTTTATAAGAGGACCAAGGCCAGCCCTTGTTCTTCAATCTCGCATCGAATCTCTTCCCGCTCCGGTTCCAACACCCAGAGCCTCAGATTCGGCGCTTGGATCCTCAATCATGTCGGCTCCGACCTCGGGGCGATGGATCACGGAGGACATCTGAAATGCGTGAGGCCAAGTACACGGCCTCACGAGGTTTCGCCTGAGGTTACTGCCCAAGGGCAGGCCGTGCAGCCTCGAGCCCGCGAATCGTTGTTTTAGTATCCCACCTCCGCCGGGGTTTAGGCTTCCCGACGGATCCCTTCGTGAGAGGGCTCCTGTTTTACTACGGGCTGGACTTCCACGACTTGGCTCTGGAGTCTATCCTCCATATTTCCGCATTCATCATCGTCTGTGAAGCCTTTCTCCGCGTCATCCCCCACTTCGGCCTATGGCTGAAGACCTTCAAGGTGGAGCCGAAGATGATTGGGGCGTCGGCGGAGTCTTGTGGCGACCATAAGCAACAAGGTCGATGCCCCATGGCTTGAAGGTTCCTTCAAGAGGAACTTGGATTGTGGCGGCGGGGAGTGGTTCTACATCATCGCTCCAAGGGCGACAAGCAAAAGCCGCCGCCCCATTCCGGGACCTCCACGCCAACCGATGTCGTGGGTCAACCAAGGGCTCGATTGGGGGCAGCGACGTGCCCTCACTGCAGGGCGGTTCGAGATCTCCAGCGGGGAGATCGACCTGGTCAAGGTGATGCAGGTCATGCTAATCGGGCATCTTACGCCCTGCAAACGTCGTCCTATCCGTTTATGGGAGTTCAATCCGGAGGGACCTCGAATTCTCAACACTTCATGGAGTGCGACACCCGGAGATGTACAAGTTGTTCTTGGACCGCGGTGGCGTGTCGGATTCAGCCGAGGATGCGGTCTAAGCCGCATTCGCTCGGATACTCGAGTAAATAGATCGAGTCCGAACATTACGTTTATGTGCCCTTCTAGAGTTCCCATCCTTACCCTTTTGTTCTTCTGAGGAATGGGTGGCGCGATCCAGCTGATAAGGTGTCCGGCCCCCCCGAGACCGCCTTTGGAGCCCGTCTTGGTCGAGAATGTTGGAGGTTGCTCCTTGAGAAGGGGCAATGGGGAAAATACAGGAGCTAATACTTCGCCCAAAGGGGCGACAGAGGAGGAGGGAACCAAGAATCCCTCCCCTCAGGGGGAGAAGAGGACCGCCTCCGAAGATCCGGAGGCCAAAGCCCCCAAGCGTGGGAAGAGATCTTCCTCGGGGGGTCCGGCGCCCGGAGAGAATCCGGACGCACAATCTTCACCAAAGGATAGGCCCCCAGCGAGCCGTGAGTATAAAAGAAAGAATTAATTAGTAAGGAAATACCTTCATCTGTGCTTCCATAGGTAACCGAAGCATTTATATCGCAGTTCGGATCTGCAGCCTTCTCAGATGAGTTCATCTTCGGGGGACCTTCTTCCGGAGATGATGGAAAGCATCGCCTCCATCCGCAGCCGCTAGATGAAATGAAGCGAACCCGAAGTGTCATCACGGAGGTATCCCGAGTCCGGAGGGCGAGAGTTCGGCGCCGACTAGTATCCGGCCGGGAGAACTGAAGCATCTGCTTGAGAGGGCGTCTATTTCAGAAGATCACCGTGCGTTAATGCGTATGGTGATAGGAAGATTTAAATCCGCCGAGAGCGGATTGCGTAATGCCGCCATGAGCTTCTTTGGCGGGATTTGAGGTATCTTGAAAATGGCGCATCCTTTTGTATTTTAATAGTATTGCGCATAAAAATGCGCACTGTATAGATAGTAGCCCACGAGACTCGGTGGGTTGTCGAAAGCGACAGCGTGCGAGGATCAAAATCTCAAAATCTCAAGTAATGAATACCGCGTCGTGACATGGTGGCGGATAGTCGAGGGCCAGCGGACTAATGAGTTTGCTTGAACTAAATCGGCAACAGCGTGGCGATCTTGACATCGCACTTGTCAACCGGCGACTTGCGAGTCACAAGGTAAATAAATTCTCCGCGAGCTGCTTTATTTAAGGGGTGAAGCCCTCCTCCGATAAATGCATCTTTGTTATGCGAGCAGTGCTGCTGCTCTGTGGAGGGTTTTTGGCCAAACTTGCTCAAGCTAAGGAGCAAGCCGAAGGAGTGATCTGGCTGCCTCGGCGGCGAAGAGTTGAAGGCGAAAAATTGCGCCTTTGCCCTAAGCGGAGGAGGTAATAAATTGGCCATGAAGGTAAAGGATGATGCCGACCGCTATGAGGCTCTTGAAAAAGAGCGTCAATCGGAGCGGGAAGACCTGAAGAAGGCCACCGCCGAAGCCAAGGATGCCCGTTCTGCAATGCGGGCTATGAAGGAGGAACTGCGCCAGGCCGGAGAGATCGTGGCTGGCAAGCCTATTCTGCTGCGTCGCCGGTTTATGGATGCCAAGTATGCTCGATTTGAGCGTTTGTGGAGTCCGGAAGATCCGTACATGGATTTGGCTGCAAGTGCGGCTGATGCCGTTGAGCACTTCCGGAGCCAGGAGGATCACGAGACGGAAGAGTTATATTGGTCTCAATTCCATAGTCCGGATCGCTCACTTCCGTTGACGGACCGGCTGGCCGAGTGGGCCGAGCTAAATAGATTGTCCGGACTTGCCATGACTGACATCGTGGCACATGTCGGCTAGAGAGGTCAAAGGCGACGAGCTACTTGACTTCTGCAGCAATTCCTTGGGCGGTGCCACATATAAAGGATATGAAGCGGTCGGCTGCGCCGAGGGCGCGGATGGCTCTTGCACGTGTGAAGGTGCATTATCCGGAGATGGATGCCACCGCCGTTGCCACTCAGGGTCCGGATGAAAGCCGGCTCCCTGCCGAGCACTACCTCGGAGAAGTCATGCGTGGTGCTCGTAAAATAAGCGCGATGCTCAAAGAATGTAACGTTCAAATGAATGCATTAGCTTGTAAATCAATGATTATGGTATAACTGCTTTTTATACTTGTGCGTCCAAGTGATAAAACTTCTCCTGTGCGGCCGGTTATGTATACTTGTGTATAACCTGAAAGATCACGATCTTGACTTCACCCCTCGCACAAGTCTTTGGGGTGTTCGCAAAATAGCGCGTTTTCACACTTAATCCAATGTCTCGGTCCTATTATAAGGAGGTGGTAGCGTAGCGAATGAGGCAATCCGGACTATGATGCTTTATCTCTTTCACTTAGCCAATGGAGCTCGAGGGTGGGGCTACGATATAGCCCCTGATGACACCGCACATCTCCGGATTCGGTGCGTATGTGCTGACCGAAACGGTCCTTCGTCAGCGAAATTCTAAACATTCCGATAGTCGATCGAGTGGTGACCAGGACTCTCATTTGTATCATAATGATCAGGTTTGGCTTTCTCTCTTGAGGTGCTCGCCCGGCCAGCGGGGCACAATCGCATAGTTCTCCACGGTGCGCGTTAGCGATGATCTGAGCGTAAGGCAGCAAAACACGAGGCCGGGCAAACCCAACATTTGACCAAAGACATGATTGGAGCTGATGCATATAATGCCTAACTTTCGAGGCGCCGAACACTCCGAAGGTGTTCGGACTTTATAATAATGGGCGAAAGATGCCCTAAGCCCCTAGTGTCCGTGCAGGCATGGTCCTCTAACGCGCCGATGCCAAGGCGTCGAGGCTTCGCTTTGGCTATAGGAGAAACCAAGGAGAGTAACAACAAGAGCGATAATAAAAAGGTCTCGCAGGTCTTAATCTGAAAAGAATCCTTGCAGCGTGTCCCTCTTGCGTCTGCGTCAGGTCTCCGTTCGCGTTATCCCGGACAGGCTCGCACGTTATTCATCTCGAGAAAGAGAGGAACGTTTAGTTTTAGAAACAGTTCATGCGAAAAATATGTAAAAGAAGAAATATAAATAATTAAAGCAAGGTTTATATGAAACGCGGTGGTTTGTGAGCGCAGCCCCTATGAAGGGTATGCGGCTAGGTAGCCCTAACTTTCTGAGTCCGGATTCGTCTATCCGAGTCCGGGGTCCTTGAGTGACCCTCGCCTGAAATGGCGCCATGTGGACCGGGCATCTTGAGTGTAAGAGACAGCGTAATGCGGTATGGCGTTAAGCGGACAAAAGCCTTCGTCCCAACAAGTGCTTGATATTCACTTTTAAATGGGACGATATGAAAAATTAATTTTAGCGTCAAAAATTGTTCGGCGATCGAACACGACTTCTAGTAAAATCGAGCCTGCACTTGGCGTAAGGGCTGGCGTCACTCCTTTGAAGGAAGTGCGGCTGTGTCGAATTTTGGTAGGGTCTATCCCCATCCTACGGATTGTGTTTGAATATAGCAGGTTTAAGTCACTGCCTCCGTCCATTAGAACGTTAGTGAATTGTAATCCATCTATTATGGGATTCAATACCGAAGTCCGTCCCGCTGCGTTTGACGCAACGGAATAGTCTAGGTGGTCGAAAGTGATTGGTTTTGATATCCAATCTCTACGGTCTGCTGGGTTGGACCGTGCGAAGCTCTTTTTAGAAAGTGCCGCACTATTTTTCCGTGTCATCACATGAAGTGAGTTTACTGCTTTGACCCCTTGTGGGAAAGTCTTTTGTTTTCGGTGCCTATTTGGCGGGTTTATCTTCTTAAACTTGACGCCGCCGAGCCCCTTGTGTTCGCATTTAATCGGCTGGACTGTTTGAAAACCCAACAATCCTCGTGGGTGTGATTTGCGAGCCTTAAAGTCTTGTGGATTTGACATATCCGACCCGAATTTTGTGTAGGTTTGACAGATTCGTCCTTTGTCATCCTTGAGGGGCTGAGTTTTTTATTTGACCGCGAGCTTTTGAATCCGGCGTTGATGCCGTGCTCTTTGGGCTTTTTCTTTATTCGGTGCTGCTCTTTTTCTGCCGTGATTTTCCATTCCATCTCTTATCTCGGATGTACTTGGGTTCTTTGGTGCTACTTCTTGCTAACCAGCTATCCTCTCCGCACTGAAGCGGGTCATGAGGCTTGTTAGTGCGGACATTGTCCTCGGTTTCTCTTGGCGAGGTGCTGTGCGAGCCATTCGTCTCGGACATTGTGCTTGAAAGCTGCTAAGGCTTGGCGTCCGGACGATCGATTATTTGGTTCTTTTGGTAAGAAACCTGTTCCAATTTCATGGCTGACTCTCGGGCTGTTGAGTTATATGACTTAAATCATCGCATCTCGAGGGCGGACATAAGTCCCTTGAAAATTTGCTCGCGCTTCCTCGAGCTCTTCCCAACTTCCAACAAGTGTTTTACGGGAGGCTTTTGAGCCAATGACGGGCTGGCCCTTTGAGCTTGAGGGTAGATATTTTATGGTGTGGAGATCGTCTCCTCGGCCATATGTATATCACGATATATAATCTTCTATCCGACTCCAAGGTCTGTTGTTCCATCGTGAGCCTCTATGTTTATGGGTTTAAACCCTGCTTTGAGAATTCATGATCCGATTACCTCATCGGTGAAACATAGTGGGTGTCTTGGCGCCCAGACTTGCATGTGCCGCTATCGTCGGACACTTGACGTGTTGCTTTACTTCACAGGGCTTTCTTTTTGGGTCCGTAGATGGACTGGCTGGGCCATTGGACGGTGGAGGCTCTATGGCCTCCTCGTCAATCTCGTAGCGTACTTACGCTTGGGTAGCTCTTGATTGGTGGCCATTGCCATATTTATCTGCGGTTTTGAGTACTTTGCTCCTTCTTATTACGAGCGTGTCTTCCGCTGTTTTGAGCTTCGCTTTTCCTTCTTGAGCTTCTTGCCATAGCGATGAGCTCGCGCTTAAAAACCCTTGTTCGGCGGGGTCCTCGGGCGACGAGTTCGTCATCATTGAGGCTTGCCGTCTTCCGAGGGAGGTATATAGTTATGATCCTCAACCTCTTAAATGCCGCCCTTTCATGAGGGCTTGCTTCGCACCCTCTGTTGAGTCTTCTTTGGAGGGGTTGTCTTGACACTCTCGGGGTATTGTTATTTCTGTGCGAATCTCTATTCTTCTTTGTGGCGGGATTTAGAGCGGCGCGCTGATGCGGTGTTTGGGCTGCTTTTTAAAGAGTGCGCCTCACGCTTCTTCGCCATCCCTTCTTTTGGGGTATCCACCATGTATATGTCATATGACAAGGTGGCCTTCCAAAGGCTCATGGCGCTGGTTCCTGTTCGTCTCCCGCATCATCGTCCATAGCGTCGATGTCTTCGGAGTCGTAGTCTAGCATGTCGGTTAAATTCTCGACAGTGGCTACAAAGTGGGTGGTGGGTGGGCTCTGAATTTCTTCATCGTCCGTACTCCAACCATCCTGGCCATAGTCCGGCCCGGACTCTCCCGATAATGAGAGATGTTTTAATGAGTTTAGGATATCGCTGAAAGGCGAGTGTTGGAATATGTCCGTGGCGGTGAATTCCATAACCGGCGCCCAATCCGGACCGATTGGTAGGGGCGCGGGAGGTTCAGAGTCCGGCGAGGGGTCCGGCGCCTCGGATTCACGAGTTTCGCAAGGGACAAGATCAGTGTTCGGCTCCATCGCCGTGGATGTTGAAGCCCCGGGTGGCGTCTATCCACCGACCCTCGATCTGGCGATCGGCTCGGAGCTAATGGCGAAGCAGATCCGTCACGGCCACCAAGGCACTGTCCGGGCGAGCTAGATCGTGCCCATCGTCCGCGATCTGGCGTGCTTGGCTGTGGCTCGAGTCCGTCGAAGATCAAGTCTCCGCGGTCGTCGGCCGTGAAGTTTAAAGCTTCGAACGACTGACGGCGGGGCGTAGCTTTCTATCGCTCGAGATGGCCAAGAGAATTGGCCCGCGATGCAAAGCCGCCCGAATCTGAAGATCTGTCCGGGAGAAAAGTCTTACCGGGACAGCGTTGTTGGTTGAAGATGCCATCAAGCCTATCGGTGGCGACAGAGAGGAACTCTCAATGAAAGCACCAATGTCGATGTCAAAACCGGCGGATCTCGGGTAGGGGTCCCGAACTGTGCGTCTAGGCGGATGGTAACAAGAGACGAGGACACAATGTTTTTACCTGTGTTGGGGCCCTCTCGATGGAGGTAAAACCCTCGTCCCGCTTGATTAATATTGATGATATGGGTAGTACAAGAGTAGATCTACCACGAGATCAAGGAGGCTAAACCCTAGAAGCTAGCCTATGGTATGATTGTTGAGATGTATGTTCGTCCTACGGACTAAGGCCCTCCGGTTTATATAGACACCAGAGAGGCTAGGGTTACACAGAGTCGGTTACCATGGTAGGGGATCTACATATCCGTATTGCCAAGCTTGCCTTCCACGCCAAGGAAAGTACCTTCCGGACACGAGCCGGAGTCTTCAATCTTCTATCTTCATAGTCTTGGAGTCCGGCGGATATTGATAGTCCGGCTGTCTGGACACCCCCTAGTCCAGGACTCCCTCAGGTGCCCTTGGAAATACTGCTTCAACTCCCGGCTTGCCATGAAAACTCCATATACCAGCTTCTGCCAATGCGGATATCTTTGCTTGGATTCAATAAGCACCGCTGATATAGTAAACCGGCCGTGAACGGATACTCCTTGCTGCCTCGTCGTTCCACCACAATAGCCACGCTAATCGCACGAGCATTGGCGCTCGATATAACAATAACGGCTCCTTGTCGGCGGAGCCGCAAGAATGGGCGGATTGGATAATTGCCGCTTCAAGTCCTCAATGCTTCATCAAGAATTTGACTCGAGATGAATTGATATGTCTTTCTCAACATACGGTATAAAGGGATGGCCTTCTCTCGGCGGTGATAAACCGGCTCGATCTGGCGATCCGACCCGCCAAGCGCTGAACATCGTTGATACACTTCAGTTTAGCGAGGAGGTGATAGTCGTAATCTTCTCCGGATTAGCCTCAATTCCTCTATTGGACACAAGAAAACCCGATAACACTGCCGGAACACCAAAGACACACTTGGCGGGTTAAGCATCGTCTTGTAAACTTCGCAAGTTGTCAAAGGTTTCCTTCAAATCATCCACCGTGTCTCCTTCGCCTTGACTTGACTACAATATCATCCACATAAGCGTGCACATTACGGCCGATCTGTTTATGCAAGCGATTACGTACACACCGTTGATAAGTGGCTTGGGCGCTCTTGAGCCCAAAAGGCATAGATACATAGCGAAGGCTCAAAGGGAGTAATAAATGCCGTCTTCTCCTGGTCCTTAACGCCATTTTGATCGATGATACCCGAATATGCATCCAAAAACTCAAGCGCTCACAACCCGCCGTGGAATCAATAATCTGGTCGATGCGGGGAGGGCAAAAGGATCATTGGACAAGCCTTGTTAAGATCCGTGTAATCCACACACATCGCCAAGTGCCGTTTTCTTAAGAACCAGCACCGGATTAGCAAGCCACTCGGATGGAACACTTTAATGATAAAACCAGCTGCTAAGAGCACCGCCACTTCCTCTCAATGGCTTTGCACCTTTCTTCGTTAAACCGGCGGAAACCGCTTTACGGTTTATACTTAGGATCGACATTAAGAGTGTGCTCGGCGAGTTCCTCGGTACACCCCGCATGTCGGAAGGCTTCCATGCAAAATGTCCCGATTCTCACGGATGAACTCGATGAGCGTGCTTTCCTATTTAGGGTCCAAGTTGGCACTGACAGTGAACTGCTTGGACGAATCGCCGGGCACGAAGTAAACAAGCTTGGTCTCAGCCGCCGATTTGAACTTTAGATCTGAATCATGCTCCGTGGTCGGCTTCTTCAAAGGGGTCATGTCCGCCGGATCAACATTGTCCCTATAATATTTCAACTCCTCCGTGGCACAAACCGACTCTACATAGGCCGCATCACCTTCCTCACATTCCAAAGCAATCTTACGGCTCCCATGAACCGTTATTGTCCCTTTGTAACCCGGAATCTTGAGCTGCAAGTAGATATAACAAGGCCGTGCCATGAATTTGGCATAAGCCGGCCGCCCAAACAAGGCATGATACGGGCTCCGGATTTTCACCACCTCAAAGGTTAGTGTTTCGAATCGGGAATCATGCTCGTCCCCAAAAGCCACCTCCAGGGCTATCTTACCAACAGGATACGCTGATTTGCCAGGCACCACACCATGGAACACCGTATTAGACGGTCTGAGATCTTTGTCTGTTAGCCCCATGCGGCGGAATGTCTCATAGTTCAGGATGTTATTACTGCTCCCTCCATCCATGAGTACCTTGGTGAATTTATAACCTCCCGTGAGGGTCTACCACTAATGCCAATCGGCCGATTGTCAACCGGGGGTGATCCTCCTGCTCTACGATAGGCTGCTCCGACCAGCGTAAGTAGCGATGATACGGCGGTTCAACGAGTTCACCGCTCGCTTTTGAAGTTTCGGTCGCGCTTATCCAAGCTAGTTGTGGCGATGGTACGCCCATTGTTCAACTATTTTGGCTGGCTCGATAACCCGATTGCTCGCTGCTCTTCTTTGTTGGTTGTAACCCTCGACCGCTCGATTATTACGGTTATTATTACATACTGATTGAAACTTGAACCGGAAGCTCCATCGTGACCGGCCCATGGAAACCGGATCTGAGCCACCACGACCCACGGTCATACCGAAGGCATTAGAATTTTAAATTCTCGCATAATGTAACAATCCTTCCAAAGGTGGTTAGCGGCGCCTCCTTAGTCCGTGTTTTGGGCAAGGCTGATTCAACAAATAGTTTAAGCGATCCGGGTTAGGATTTGGAGCCCCATTACGATTCGCCGCTTTACCTCTGCGCCGCTGACCCTTGTCCTGTGCACTAGTGTTAGCCACAAAGTCCATGCTGCCATCCGCTTTACGCTTGCCTCAGTTTCCATGGCCCGCAGGTTTGCATTGATGCCCCTTGGAGTTGCTATTCTTCTTTCCCTTCCCTGCTTCGTCATCGTCAGTCTCGGGATCCTTGGTACTATCAGAATCAGCATACTTCACTAAAGCGGGCATGAGAGTTCCCATGTTATTACAGAACCGCTTCATACGCCCCAACTTCAACTTTAAAGGCTTAAACCGGCAGTTGCCCTCCAGGGTTAAGATTGCAGAGTCAGCATTGATCCTGTCAGACGAGTGCAAGACTTCCGAAACGCGGCGCACCCAATGGGTTATTGACTCTCCGTCCTCCTGAACACAAGCCGCCAAGTCTACTATGGACTTAGGCTGTTTACACGTATCTTGGAAATTCGGATAAACCAGGCCATGGCGGGCCCATGAACTAATAAATTAGGCGGCGAGGCTCTTCAACCAAGTGCGGGCCGTGCCTTCAAGCATCATGGTGAAGTACTTTGCACACGCGTCTCATCCACATCCAACATCTCCATGGCCATCTCATAACTCTCTACCCACGCTTCGAGATAAATCAGCGGTGTAATTCGCACCTTGTGGACCCTTGAAGTCTTTGGGCAGGCGCCGCGTTGCGTGGCGGGGACTAAGCAGGGTACTGCAAGCTAGATCGACCCTGGCCCGGCGAGAGGTGGTAGGACGAATTGGTGTAAGCTGACCCGCCTGGATTACGCCTTGCTAACTTCGGCCTCCCTTCGCCGTGCACAGGCGGTCCACTACATCTTGAGCATCACGAACACCACCTGCGGGCTATTGCCACGGGCGCTTCCGGTTCGCGCATTGCTTGATCTGGCTGGTTCATCCATCGCCTACTATAGCTCCGGCTTGGACGAGGTGTGGAATGAATCCGATCGCGGCTGTATGAATATGCCTCCTGCTGAATCAAAGCGGTCCGGAGAAGTTACTTAACCCAGCGCGTCTCGATTGCTTGCGGAGAGTCTCCTTCAACCGGGATAGCTTCTAATCACGCAGCAGCTGCGACAAGATTGTCCATAGGATTAGAATAATGACCCGGAGGTGTCTGACCGGCGGAGGAATCACAATGTTCTATCGAGGAGGCTCCATTAGGCGGGGTTGGACCGTCGCTCCTGGCCCTGGTGCCTCGACCCGGTTTACCTCTTGGTGCCCCGGCGGATTACTGGTTCCAGCTCCCAGAGTGTGAAAGAGATTTCGAGGGTCGAACCCTAACGACAGGCGTGATTTGTGCTTCCGCTTCAAGACCTCCTGTGATGCGTTCTGGGCGAGCATGAGCTTATAGGCCTGGGCGTCCAAAGCGGCCCGCTCTACGACCATCCTGTCCTGCTCTGCTGCTAGGTCGGCTTTGGCCTGCACGATCTGCTCTCTCACTTTTGCAACCTCCGCATCATGGGCCTCTTGATCCGCCGGATTGGCCTCTGCCATAAGTACCGCTAGTGCGTCAAACAGGTTGTAAGTGCATCTAGTGCCCCTTAGTGATTTTGGTGTATTGAAGACTTATAGGTTAAGTAACTGATGCGTTTGTGAGTGTACACAGGACTATAAGTCTATGAGGAGTTTGATATTCTGAGAAAAGTCGACCCTAAAAATGAAGTTCTTCGATTGAAGTCTTTGATATTCGAAGACTTTACGAAGACTTTGAAAGTGAAGAAATTGGTGTGACCATGAAGACTTGATATTCATTCGAGGAATCAAGCGTGAAGACTTTTGTTTTCGTAGTTTCATTTTCTCTTTCTTGAGTCATAGGAAACACCGTCTTTGTTAAAGGGGTCAAGGAAATACTAAGGAAAAATTTCCATGTGATGCTCAACTCAAAATCCTACACCTACCAATCCCTTGAGTGAAGCCATTGGAAATCTCATCTGATTCAGTCAAATTCTTGATGTGAGACGCAGTTCTTACAGTCATTGATGACTTCTTTCGACCGAGAGTTAGGAATTCGCCAGTCTGAATGGCCTACACATGAGGAACATGATAGCCCCGAGGACTTTGAAAGTCAAATTTCCGACCGTTGATGTCTTACATGGCGGACCAAAATATCTTATCCACCTAACGGTCATATCATTGAAGGGCATTTATGTCTTATCATGTCGGGCTGCTCCTAGGCTATAAATAGTCGCCCCTACAACCACTAGTTGGTTGGCTGCTCGAAGAACTTGACACTTGTCATTTGAGAGCAACCCATCCTCTGAGGACTTTGTGCGAAAATCATCAAGTGAGGAAAATCCCAAAACCAAACCCACAAAACCCCAAGTGATTGAGCATCATCAAGAAATTGATCTGCGTGGATCCGGCGCTTGTTACCTTTGAAGACTGTGCTTCTTCCGGGCGGTTAGGCGTCAAGGTCTAGAGCATCCAAGAGGAATTGTGGATCGCCGAGTGACCAAGTCTGTGAAGGTTTGGAAGTCACCAAGACTTACCACGAGTGATTGGGCGAGGCTGCGTGGTCTTAGTTCAAGGAGAATACGGTGAGGATGGGTGTCCCGAGTTGCGGCTCGAGATCGGGTGTCCGGACTGTGTGTCCTCGAGTTTAAATACTCACCGCTCCAACCAGACGTACAACTAAGACAACAGTTGGAACTGGTCTACCAAATCATTGTCTTCACCAACCGACCGGTTCTATTTCCTCAACTCATTCATTTCCTCATCCCGTGTTGCATGTTGTTCATATCTCGTGGCTTGAAGACTTTGGTGAAGACTTTCACAAATTCCTCGCCCAATTTCTTGATCTGTTTATCTTCATCTTGTTATCCTGTGTTTACGCTTCTGTACTCTGTTCTAGTCTTCATTTCATCATCTTGACTATGTGTGTAATCTGTTATGTTTACCTCTGAGTACTTATTCCACTGCAAATAGTTCTTAGCTAAGGAATTTCCTCACCGCAAATTCCTCGATGAAGAATTTCATAAAATCGCCTATTGACCCCCTCTAGTCGATATAACGACTTTCAATTGGTATCGAGCGAGGTACTCCTTGTTACGTGTGATTTTGGTTTAACCACCGGAGTTCTAGTTATGTCGACCGCAGTATGATCAAGGTCTCGTTGGATGTCCTACCTTTGATGGAGCGGACTATCCCTCTTGGAAGAACAAGATGCGGATGCATCTTGAGGCAATTGATAATGATCTACGGTATGTTGTGGAAAATGGTGTCCCCATCACACTCCCTCACCGAGCGCTCTTGATGTGAAGAGATCCAAACAACTCGATTCTCAAGCGAAGAATATCATATGTGGCCATCGAGCAAAGGGCGGTATGGAAGAGTGAGTGCTTTGGAAGCTGCTAAGCTTATCTCGGGATAGGCTATCCAAAGTAAATGAAGGAGTTTCAACTCAGCGTGACTCTCGAGTCGATGTTCTTCGGAATCTCTTCAACCGCTTCAAAAGACTCGACAATGAAAATGTTCAACAAACCTTTGATCACCTCACTGACATCTCAAATGAGCTTCAAGCCCTCGGTGCCACTGACATCACTGACCATGAAGTGGTGAAGAAACTGCTAAGATCGCTTGATTCCTCATTTGATACTCTGGGGCTGATGATACAAGAGCGTCTTGACTACAAGTCACTTGATCCTGCTGATATCCTCGAAGGCTTAACACTCACGAGTTCGACTTGCTGAAAAGAGAGATCTCTATGGCTCGAACTATGGCAAACCCGTGCCACTCAAGGCCAAGGTTGTGTCGACTCAATGTGAGGATTACGGTAGTAGCCTTGGTGATCCTCAAGAACTCGAGCCAGATCTAGCTCTCCTTGTGAAGAAATTCAGAAATTCACAAGACGTGGTCACTTTGGAAAACCCTCAAGGGAAGTGATTCTTCTTCCAAAGACTACAAGAGAAGACTTTGCCACAAATGCAAGAAGCCTGGTCACTATATTCAAGATTGTCCTCGATGGGAAAAGGAAATGAAGAAGAAGAAATACAAGGACTACGATTACGATGAAATGAAGAAAAGAAGAAATCATCAAAATCTTCGTCTTCAAAACCATCAAAGTCCTCATCTCACAAGAAGGGCAGCTCCAAGAAAGCTCGGGCATTCATTGGCAAGGAAATGGACTCGAAGCTGAATCGAGGAAAATGATGAAGAAGAAGAGTCGAAGAATCTGAAGTCCGTGTGGCGAAGTCATTTGTTTACTCTTTGCTTTTGTCAGCAAGTCCATCTTCAACACTGAAGAAACTGACTTCACCGACAAGCCTGATGAAAACAATGATGGCTACGCTCCCACCTATTGCTTCATGGCAAAAGCAGCTAAGGATGATCAACCCAAAACCACTGAATGGGTCCTTGATAGTGGGTGTACAAATCACATGACTGGTGACAAGAATCTATTGATGGATGCTCCCTTATCACCGTCACCTCTGAAGCATATCATATTTGGCTGACAAAGGCAAAAGTCGTATTGGGTCTTGGTAAGGTTGCTATCTCTAAGGATAAGCACATGGACAAAGTCATGCTTGTTGAATCCTTAGGATACAATCTCATGTCAGTCTCAATGCTTTGAGATCTTGATATGGTTGTTGTCTTTGGCAAATATCGCTGTGTTGTGATTATGGAAGTCGACAATTCCAAAGTCTTTGAAGGCTTTAGGAGAGGAGATCAGATATTGTTGATTTCTCTACAGACCACAACCAGCCATGTGTCTACTTGTAAAAGCTTGAGAAGGCTGGCTATGGAATCGACGACTTGGTCATGCGAGCATGAGGAATTTGAACACGCTTGAAGAAGAAGCATGTCATTGGCATTGAGAATGTCAAATTCCTCAAGGATCACTTATGCAGAGCATGTGAAGCGGAAAATGACCAAGGCCAAGCATCCAAAGAAAGACTATCATGACCACTACTCGTCCATTCGAATTGCTTCACATTGACCTATTCGGACCTAATCATTATTCAGCGGTCACTAATGATGCATCTCTATATGGTTTTGTCATTGTTGATGACTATTCTCGATATACATGGGTACACATTGTTACTTACAAACATGAAGTGCAGAAGTCTTCAAGCGATTTTCCTCGAGGGCTTCAACCAACTTTGGTGTGAAGATCAAGCATATCGAAGTGACAATGGAACCGAGTTCAAGAATTCGGTCTTGATGCCTATCTTGATGAACTTGGTATTACTCATGAATTATCTGCGCCCTTATACTCCTCGGCAAAATGGCGTCGTGGAGCGCAAGAACAGGACTCTTGTTGAGATGGCTCGCACTATGCTTGATGAATACAAAAGCGCTTGGCGTTTTGGATTGATGCAATTGATCTTGCTGCCACATCATCAACAGAGTATATCTTCACAAATTCTTCAAGAAGACGCATATGAGCTCCTCACCGACAAGAAACCCAATGTGAGTTATTTCAAAGTCTTGATTGCTAAATGTTGGATTAGAGATCCTCACCACAACTCTAAATTTGCACCGAAAGCACATTAAGGTTTTATGCTTGGTTACGGAAGGACTTCGCACACCTCTGAGTCTTCAACATTGTTCTTCACAAGATTGTTGACATTTGTAGATGTGCGGTTTGATGAAACTAATGGCTCGCAAAGAGAGCACCTACCTTCTGTGTTAGATGAACCAGCACCGAGGATGTTATCAAGCACAAGGCAACCGAGGATGTCATTCCTCTTGAAGAATCTGGTGAAGAATTCATTCTGTTCATGAAGAGCGTCGAGCTGATGCACTGAAGAACATGATGAGGAAATTGGTCTTTGAAGAAAATGCTGATCAAAATCCTCACCGACAACCAACTCATCCACGTGTTGCAAAAGAAGTGCAAGTCGAGAAGATCATCGATGACATCAACAGCTGAGTCCTCTCACCGCTCAAAAGCCTCACACTTATCTAACTTTTGTGGGCACTATGCTTTTGTCTCTATCTCAGAGCCCACTAAGGTAGATGAAGCATTTCTGGAGCCGGAGTGGATTTAGGCTATGCAAGAAGAACTACATCAGTTCGAGCTGAACAACGTCTGGGAATTGGTTAATCGCCCAGATCCTCGCAAGCATAATATCATTGGCACAAAGTGGATCTACCGCAACAAGCAAGATGAAAATGGCCTTGTTGTGAGGAATAAGGCACGACTAGTAGCTCAAGGCTACACGCAGGTTGAAGGAATTGATTTCGATGAAACTTTTGCACATGTTGCTAGACTTGAGGCTATTCGCATTTTACTTGCATATGCTAACCATCATGATATCATCTTATATCAAATGGATGTGAAAAGTGCATTCCTCAATGGTAACCTTGAGGAAGAAGTATATGTTGCTCAACCCCGGTGTTTTGAAGATCCCAAGAATCGACAAAGTCTTGAGACTAAATAAGGCCCTCTATGGCCTCAAGCAAGCCCCTTAGGCGTGGTATGATACTATCGAAGGAATTCTTCGTGAAGAATGGCTTCACACCGATTCACTCGATCCTACTCTATTTACTAAATCATATGATGGTGAACTGTTTGTGTGCCAAATATATGTTGATGATATTATCTTTGGCTGTACTAACCAACGATACTGATGATGAATTTGCCTATATGATGAGTGAAGAATATAAAATGTCTATGATGGGAGAGTTGAAATTCTTCTTAGGTCTTCAAATTAAATCGTGAAGAATGGCATATTCATATCTCAGGAGAAATACCTCAAAGATGTACTGAGGAAATTCGGCATGCAAGATTGCAAAGGCGTGTCACATCCCTAGCTTCTGGTAATGCCTGGTGTTTTGCATCTTGTTGCATCATGTTTAAATTCTATTTAAGTTGAAATGGGGATTGACTAAACCCTAGCATCAGAAAGAATTCAACTAGGTTCAACTAAAATAATTTCAGTGAATCCAAATGGCTTTAAAAAAATGTTCATCATTTCTGGAAAATGCTAGAAGCAATAACCGTGGGTGTTGCACATTTTTCCATGACATATTTGGTCACTTGAATTAAATCATATGTACTTTGCATTTGGGCATTTAAATGCTAGTAAATATTTTAAATGCTCAAATAATTACGAAATAAGTGTGGGCTGTTGGCATTAATCTAAACAGAGCCTATGATTATTTTCAGGATTTTTGAAGGTGTCTAACTATTTTAAATAATGCCACAAAAGTACGTAAAATAGAAAACAGAATTAAAATAAGAAAACAGAGAGAAGAAACTCACTGGCCTCACCCACTGCCCACCTGGCGCCCAAATGGCCGCCCAGCCCACCACCTCTCCTGTCGCCTTCCTCCTCGTGCCAATAGGCGGAGGAGGGACACCGCGACGCCGCCGAAGCTTCGCCACGCCACCAGTGCTGCTCGCTACCCTCGACGCAGCGCCGGACGACGCCACGCACCCCTCGCATCGCTCTCCTCTCCCGTGCCCTCTCCTCTCTCTCCCCGAGCTCTCCCCTCCTCTGTTCTCCTCACGAACGCTGCCGCCGCCACCGACGCTGTTCGCCCGTGGCCACCGCCACCCCACGCCTCCCGACACGCCCACGAGCTCCGCCTCGACCTCCTCCCCTCCTCACCGAGCCGGGCGACGCTGAGGCTCTGATTGCATCGCGCCCATGCCGTCTCCCTCACCCCGGTGCCGGAGATCGCCGCCCAATTCGCCGTCAGAAGCTTCCCGAGCTCGCCGACCCTCCGTTCGATCCACCGTGAGCTCCTCCCGAACCCCCTCTTCTCCGTCTCGCTCGCATGCCGAGGCGCCATTCCCCACTGCCACGGCTCGCCGCCGCTCGAGCTTGTCGCCGCGCCGCTCCGGCGACCATTTAGTCCGGCCGTGCAACCGTTGTGCTCCCATGACCAAGAGCCCTCCGCCTCAGCTCCCTCGTTTGTGAGCAGCAGACGAACCCGACCGCACCGAAGCTCCGGCCGCCGCTCACGAGCTCGCCGCCGTCGGTTCCGTCCCACAGCACGACCTCCACCACTGCTCGACGCGGCCGGCGAGGGCTCTCCAACGAGCCCAAGCACACCTCGAACCGAGCCTCAGGGCTCTTCCGAGCACCTCCGCGCGTCTCGCCATGGCCGGCGGCCTAACTCCCGAAGCGCCATCAGCACTAATCTAATGACCCTCGGGTCACTTACATGTGGGCCCATGCCTCACTGACACTTTTTAGTTAGGACTAAATTAGCGCTAACAGTCTTGGTTAATTAACTAGGACACTGACATGTGGGGCCCACTGTCAGGTTTGACCCTGGTTAGGCGCCTGTTGACCTGCTGACGTCATGATGATGTCAGTCGACGCAATTAATAATTTTCTGGATTTAAAATAAATCCAGGAAATTTCAGAAAATGATTTTAACTTCAAAAATTCATAGAAATTCAACCGTAACTCCAAATGAAATAAATTATATATGAAAAATGATCAGAAAAATCCAATCTATCCATCTGTACCATTTTCATGCATGTTAGAACAACTTATAGCTGCTGTTTAGCACAAATCATTTAAATGGCATTTGAAAAATCACATATGGAGTTTGAATTTGAATCTTGTATTCAAACCAACTTCATTTAATCTGTTGCTAATTGCATTAGCTCAAACCACAACATATTGCCATGTCATGATCATGCATCATATTGTGCATTTGCATTGATTGTGTTTCTTTCTCGCCAGCGGTAATTGCCCTCTCGATAGGCGTGGTTCCGACGATGAGTTCGATGACACCGATGAAGAGTTATATCATCTTGAAGTGCGAGCAAGCAAAACCCCTTGTTCATTCCGATACAATCCCACTCTCTCGCTTCGCTCTCTTTTCTTGCATTAGGACAACAACGGTTCATGTGTTACTTGCTGCGGTAGTTGAACCCTTTATCCTCTGCATGACTGTCATTCCACGAGAAATAGATGAAACCCACTAGCATGAGTAGGAGTTGTTTGAGCCCTGTGTGCCTACTCATTCATGCTTGTTTGTCATGCCTGCTATTGCTTAGAGTTGAGTCAGTCCGATTCATCGGGAATGAATCGGAGGTGTGTGAACATGTCCTCTTGTTGAGAGCTAAATGTGTGAACACGATTTGGTAAAGGTAGCGGTGAGAGGCCATGTAGGAGTACATGGTGGGTTGTCTCATTGCAGCCGCCCTCGAGAACTGAGTTACGTGTTTGTGATCCATGAATAGTTACTACCACACATTGGGTTCCGTAACTTTCGCCCTCTCGGCTTCTTAATCACCCGTGTTCTCTGTCCAGGAGTTGCAACTAGTTTCTGGTGTTTGTAGGTAGTGTTAGTAGTCTACCAGGTGGCACCCGGTACAGGTGGGCTTGGGACAGACTAGGCACCGTGGCACGGTGTACCAAGCGTAGATCTACCCGTCGAGGTGGGCTTGGGAACCCTGCTCACATTGTTTGGGGCCGTGAGCGACACCCCGGCCGGATCTCCTTGCGGATGAAACCCGAATAGGCGATAAACCTGGACGAGAGACTTGAGTGTTTAGGTAGGCCGTGGCCGACTCCCTCGCCCGGCTTCCGCTTGAAGGTTGCCGCGGTACATGACGTGTACAGGGCTATAAGTGGCGAGAGCGTGTGTGAAGAAGTACACCCCTGCAGGGTTATCATTATCTATTCGAATAGCCGGATTCCTCGGATATGGAAACGTGGACCCCTTGTACAGTTCATAGACAAGTGAAAGTGGATACTCTAAAATACGCAAGATAAGCGTGAGTGCTATGGATGGCGTTCTCGTAGGAAGACGGGAGCGGATCCATAGTGGTGTATTGATATGGTGATTATGTGGACTCGTGTGCGCCACCTCAAAAGAGTTACTTGCAGTCGTAGTTTAGGATAGCCACCGAGTCAAAGCTGGCTTGCTGCAGTTAAACTCCACCATCCCCTTTATTGATAATGATGCATATGTAGTTAGTTCTGATGTAAGTCTTGCTGGGTACATTTGTACTCACGTTTGCCTATTTTATGTTTTTGCAGAGAGACTTCAGTCTCGCTAGTAGTTCCACGTGGACTTCGACGTTTAGCTTGTTACCTCAGCTACGATCTTGTGCCCTCGGCAGGATCTGGTAGATAGTCAGGCTTCTCAGCCTTTTTCATTTATAGTTGTCTGTACTCAGACATGTTAGCTTCCGCTTGTGTTTGATTTGTATGCTCTGAATGTTGGGTCATGAGACCCCTGTTTGTAATATCTCGCTCCTCGGAGCCTAATGAATAAATACTTGAGTCGTAGAGTCATGTTGTGATGCCATGTTGTATTTGCACATATCGAGCATATTGTGTGTTTGTTATTGAAATGCTTGGCATGTGTGGGATCTGACTATCTAGTTGTTTATCTTTAGTAGCCTCTCTTCGGAAATGTCCCTAGTGTTTCCACCGAGCCATGGTAGCTTGCTACTGCTCCTAACACTTAGGCTGGCGGCATGTGTCCTTCTTCGTTCTCGTGTCTGTCCCTTCGGGAAATGTCACGTTGAGTACCGGAGTCTGTTAGCCCGCTACAGCCGGTTCACCGAGTCTGCTAGCCCAGTGCTATAGCCCGAACTTACTCGCGATGACCGACACGTTCGATCTCGGGTCATGGATGCCTGTCCTGTAAGTCTGTGCCACTTTGGGTTTACGACTAGCCATGTCAGCCGGGCTCCTTTTCATATGGATGCTAGCGACACTATCATATACGCGTGCCAAAAGGCATAAACGGTCCCGGGCTAAGGTAAGGCGACACCGTTGGGATACCGTGCGTGAGGCCGCAAAGTGATATGATGTGTTACTGAGCTAGATCGATGTGACATTGAGTCGGGTCCCGACAGCTTTGGTATCGAGCTTGATTTCAGAGGTTTACCAAGCCAAACCGGTGAAGTTGAGTCTAGAAATGCTTTAGTTATATGTAGGGAATTGATTGTGGGATGGAACGTAAGGCTCTTTTTACTTCTTATACCTCATGGCCTTCGATCCGAGTCAACCTCTTCTTTTCTCGGGTTTAGGAACTAGGCCTTCTCATCTATCTATCGAGGATGACGTGTTACTAAACCATAGACTTATAGAATTGTTAGTTTCAAATCTCAGCTCGCTTTTACTACTTCCGTATGTTCATAATGTTGATCTCAAACCTTGATATTATGCCTCAAGTGGCTATGCCACCATTTTGTAGCATGTCTCCAATCTTTTGAGCATTTATAGCCGTTATCTTTGTCCGAGTCATCCTGTGTTTCTAAACAACTGATGCACTTGCAAATCCTTTCCCTCCGGTTTTGATGTTCCTTTGGGCGAGTTAATCACACTAATTGCTGAGTTGAGGTATTCTATTGCCTCGACGTATATGTTGGAACTATTATTATGACCCTAGGTGTCTTAGGGGATCATCTAGTAATCTAGCCATGATTTGTATCCTAGTGTGATGATTCTGGCCATCAATCTCGAAAGCATCCCGTGATGCCACTTAGTATGTAGGTATTCTACTCGTGGGTTTTGAACCCAATACTCACCCTACTTACCTCATGTTGATAGTCTTTGCTCGTTCCTTTAGGTTATTAGTAACCTTTGCGATAGTCCTCGAGGTCCGTGGTATATCGTTCTTCCAAATACCATGAACCATTCTTGGCAGGAGTTCCTTTGAACCAAAAGATCACAACCAGAGTGCTCTTAATGAGTTCTCGATTCTATATTGTGATTCTGCCAGTTCTACCTTTCCGCATGGGTTATCCGGAAGAAATATGTTGAATTGTTCGACATACTAATCTATGCATCCACAACTCAGAAAATCATATGTTCCTTTGAGTGGTTCTCTTAGTTATACTCTGACCCCGTCTATCAATTGATAGTCGAGTATGTGTGCATTCGCTCATCGGTGCCTATTAATCTTGTGGTCCGTCAAGCCATTCTATTCAGACTTACTAGGAGAAACAAACTCGAAACCTCATCCATATCCGAGATTGGGTCAAAGCAGTTGTAATTCGCAGATCAAAATGCCAATCCAGCTTCCGTCCGTTTCTACCTTGAAGTATTACCTTCCTGATGTCAGGATTGTCATGAGAATTGCACCACCTCTTATGAATTCTTGACGTAGTGATACTCTCCCCATCATTATTCATTTCTTGGTTCCCGTGTTGTTGCAACCGAATGCCGACAAGTGAATCGTGATGCGTGAAATCTATATCGCTAGCAACTCCGTTGCTTGGTGGTTAAATGGACGATAACCTCATTCTTAGCGTGTTGGTTCTTGAATCCTCATTCTAAGACTGATTTTGCTACCTAGTCCTTGTTCCCGGTGCACTCTTCGATCAATGAGTTAGGAATTGCGCCAATCCTCGCTTATTTGATCATATCGCCTTGCCCTGAAAAGCAAGATTGTTCTCAAGCTTAGTAACATATCGGTGGTTCATGATTCTCCGATTGTCTTCTCGGAGTATCACCGAGATGTCACCGACCGCTATGTTGAGTTCGTGATCAAGTTGGTTTTTTATAAATCACCCTTCTCCAAGAATCTGTGTTGCATACCCACGAGCTAGTTGGTTAAGCTAAACAACAACTTGGAGAGTTGGAAGATAAAAGCTTGTCCGACTTAGCTCATGTTAAGGGATATCTTTTTGTGCGTGTGTTGAAGAAAGATGATATCTTCGTCAATTGATCCTCGAGGCCGGTTGTTGGAGCTATTGTCTTGCCAAAACTTTGATTTGAGTGTGGGCTATTCTCAAATCAAATCGTAATAACGATGTTCAGTAATGTTGTCTTACTCGTGGATTTTCCTCGAGCATACACCATTATATCTTTTGGGTCCGACCAATACTATCACCTTGTTCACATAATTATGGAATTCCAACCCATGGGAATCGGATAAATTGTTGTTGAGCCCATCGACAACATCCTTGTCTTCTCCATAGTTTTGTTGAACATTAAGCTAGTAATTGGAAACTTTTTAAAGCATTTGTTCATGCTAGCTCATGAAGCATATGTTCGGATGTAAGTGACTTCCTCTAGTTCATGCACATTTGATGCAAGTTGTCGCCGTGAATTCGAGAAAGTCAATGTTGCTTCCTTTGGAATCATCCCAAATCAGTCATGCATACGCATTTAAGTATTCTATGGTTTGGTAGATTAATTACCTCCACTCCATATGTGTTTCTAGCACACCAAGCCACCGGTTGATTTGTTCAAGGATAATAAATCCTACGTGCTAGTCTGAAGGTACCAGACGGATCTGCATAAGATTTCGATATCCTCGATGATGGTTCTCCACGAACTCGGTAGTGTTTTATTATAAGACTACCATGTGTTCATGCTTGTCTCGACAACGTGTTCACATGTTTGTAGCAGAACCAGCTCATGTTTTGGAGCTTGCTATCATAGTTCATTTCCGAGAATCTCGTAACGCCATCTCGCCGATTTGTGTTGCAAACTTTCATTTTCCTTTATAGACTCGATGAGTGCGGAATACTCGACACCAACCAGATCTGAATCTCGGCAGAGATATGATGGTTGGAACGCTTCCCAAGAATTATAATATTGGTCTCTCTCAGAATCGTAAAGTGAATGTCGTGGCCAACACAACCAGCCTAAGACCTGTTATTGTAGTATCTTGATTGAAGAAGTTGGCCACCTCTCCATAAGGACCTCGTAGGAATTATTCCCTATTTGTGTGCCTTATGGACATTTGTGTTTCAAGTCCGACCTTTACTTGATGTTCTAGACACCAGATCATATCTATGGATGGGATAAGCTAGTACATCAAGGAGAACATTAGAAGCGGAGTGCTAAATGTTTCTCGATCGATCATCGAGATTTTGTCCCTTGGTCTCGCTAAGGTGAAATCGAGAAAGTGTTATCTTCCTTTGCATCCGCATCATCCGTCATTATTCATCATGGTAGTATGTTGTGTTGCGGGATCCTTGACACGGATATTGGTAAAACCTTGATGACTATGGAAATGCTCAAGTTCTTGAGAGCACGCACAAGCATTAGGTGCAATCGTAGTTACTAACCGGATTGCTCTCAATTTCCTCGGTTATGCTATAACCATTCCAACGAGAGATTCACTCTCCACCGCCGAGCTTCTCCCGCCACTAAAGTCATCCTTGGTGTTTGTCTTCAACAAGGTAATCCACATCATCCATTACGCCCGAGAATGTCATTCTCTCGGACCCCTTCAACCGATCGACTATGAATTGACTTAGGCTGGTATAAAGAGTTTCAATGATCTCTAAATCAAATGTAATTCTTTTTGCCACTTAGAGTATATCTACGAGTCACCATCCTTAAGGTGTCTCGATATGGTATCATGGCAACTCAACTCCTCGCTTCGCTGACAACCGCTCACCACCCTTTTAAGCGTGGATTTGATGTCTACCGTAAACCTCCGTCATCTGCTCCACCCCATCCCTCCAGATGTGTGTTTTGTGTCTCACTCGAGTGGTGTTGCTATGCCTCATCCCGCGAAGTTGATCCTAAGTTGTTCGATCTTCGGAAGATCGATCCTTCTAGAGTTTCACCGTTCTCTTCTTGTCATGTTAGTTGGAGTTCTCGGAGGAAGACGCCGAGACAAGGTGATGATGGAATCAAGGTTCTTATGGGTGCAACTTGGATCGTGAAGATTATATTAGTTTGTGCTTCCTTTCATCTTACCCTACGCTTGAATCTCGGTCGAGATTCTTGTTTAGTGGGGGTGAGTTGTCACATCCCTAGCTTCGGTAATGCCCGTGTTTTGCATCTTGTTGCATCATGTTTAAATTCTATTTAAGTTGAAATGGGGATTGACTAAACCCTAGCATCGTAAAGAATTCAACTAGGTTCAACTAAAATAATTTCAAAGTGAATCCAAATGGCTTTAAAAATGTTCATCATTTACGAAAATGCTAGAAGCAATAACCAGGGTGTTGCACATTTTCCATGACATATTTGGTCACCGAATTAAATCATATGTACTTTGCATTTGGGCATTTAAATGCTAGTAAATATTTTAAATGCTCAAATAATTACGAAATAAGTGTGGGCTGTTGGCATTAATCTAAACAGAGCCTATGATTATTTTCAGGATTTTTGAAGGTGTCTAACTATTTTAAATAATGCCACAAAAGTACGGAAAATAGAAAACAGTAATTAAAATAAGAAAACAGAGAGAAGAAACTCACCTGGCCTCACCCACCTGGCCCACCTGGCGGCCCAAATGGCCGGCCCAGCCCACCAGCCTCTCCCTGTCGCCTTCCTCCTCGTGCCAATAGGCAGAGGAGGGACACCGCGACGCCGCCGAAGCCACACGCCACCAGTTGCTGCTCATACCTCGACGCGCCCGGACGACGCCACGCACCCCCTGCATCGCTCTCCTCTCCCCGTGCCCCTCTCCTCTCTCTCCCCGAGCGCTCTCCCCCTCCTCTGTTCTCCTCACCGAACGCGGCCGTCGCCACCGACGCCGTTCGCCGTGGCCACCGGCCACCCCACGCCTCCCCGACACGCCCACGAGCTCCGCCTCGACCTCCTGTCCCTCCTCACCGAGCCGGGCGACGCCGGGAGGCCTGCATCGTCGCCCATGCCGTCTCCCTCACCCCCGGTGCCCGGAGATCGCCGCCGCAAATTCGCCGTCGCAGAAGCTTCCCCGAGCTCGCCGACCCCTCCGTTCGATCCACCGTGAGCTCCTCCCCCGAACCCCCCTCTTCTCCGTCTCGCTCGCATGCCGAGCGCCATTCCCCACTGCCACCGGCTCGCCGCCGCTCGGCTTGTCGCCGGCCGCTCCGCGACCATTTAGTCACGGCCAGCAACCGTTGTGCTCCCATGACCAAGAGCCCCTCCAGCGCCTCAGCTCCCTCGCTTGTGAGCAGCAAGACCGAACCCGACCGCACTCGAGCTCCGGCCGCCACTCACGAGCTTCGCCGCTGTCGGTTCCGTCCCACCACAGAGCACGACCTCCACCACTGCTCGACCAGCGCCCGAGGGCTCTCCAACGAGCCCAAGCACACTCGAACCGAGCCTGTGGGCTCTTCCCGAGCACCTCCGCGCGTCTGCCATGGCGGCGGCCTAACTCCGCCAAAGCGCCATCAGCACTAATCTAATGACCCTCGGGTCACTTACATGTGGGCCCATGCCTCATCGACACTTTTTAGTTAGGACTAAATTAGCGCTAACAGCCTTGGTTAATTAACTAGGACATCGACATGTGGGGCCCATCGTCGGGTTTGACCCTGGTTAGGCGCTGTTGACCTGCTGACGTCATGATGATGTCAGGCTGACGCAATTAATAATTTTCTGGATTTAAAATAAATCCAGGAAATTTCAGAAAATGATTTTAACTTCAAAAATTCATAGAAATTCAACCGTAACTCCAAATGAAATAAATTATATATGAAAAATGATCAGAAAAATCCAATCTATCCATCTGTACCATTTTCATGCATGTTAGAACAACTTATAGCTGCTGTTTAGCACAAATCATTTAAATGGCATTTGAAAAATCACATATGGAGTTTGAATTTGAATCTTGTATTCAAACCAACTTCATTTAATCTGTTGCTAATTGCATTAGCTCAAACCACAGCATATTGCCATGTCATGATCATGCATCATATTGTGCATTTGCATTGATTGTGTTTCTTTCTCAGTTGCCGGTAATTGCCCCCTCTCGATAGACGTGGTTCCGACGATGAGTTCGATGACACCGATGAAGAGTTATATCATCTTCAGAAGTGCCAGGCAAGCAAAACCCCCTTGTTCATTCCGATACAATCCCACTCTCTCGCTTCGCTTCTCTTTTCTGCATTAGGACAACAACGGTTCATGTGTTACTTGCTGCGGTAGTTGAACCCTTTATCCTCTGCATGACTGTCATTCCACAAGAAATAGATGAAACCCACTAGCATGAGTAGGAGTTGTTTGAGCCTGATGTGCCTACTCATTCATGCTTGTTTGTCATGCCTGCTATTGCTTAGAGTTGAGTCAGTCCGATTCATCGGGAATGAATCGGAGGTGTGTGAACATGTCCTCTTGTTGAGAGCTAAATGTGTGAACACGATTTGGTAAAGGTAGCGGTGAGAGGCCATGTAGGAGTACATGGTGGGTTGTCTCATTGCAGCCGTCCTCGAGGAACTGAGTTCGTGTTTGTGATCCATGAATAGTTACTACCACACATTGGGTTCCGTAACTTTCGGCCCTCTCGGCTTCTTAATCACCCGTGTTCTCTGTCCGGGAGTTGCAACTAGTTTACGGTGTTTGTAGGTAGTGTTAGTAGTCTACTGGTGGCACCCGTGCATGTGGGCTTGGGATGACTAGGCACCGTGGCACGGTGTACCAAGCGAGATCTACCCGTCGAGGTGGGCTTGGGAACCCTGCTCACATTGTTTGGGGCCGTGGCGACACCCGGCGGATCTCCTTGCGGATGAAACCCGAATAGGCGATAAACACGGACGAGAGACTTGAGTGTTTAGGTAGGCGTGGCCGACTCCTCGCCCGGCTTCCGCTTGAAGGTTGCCGCGGTACATGACGTGTCTGAGGGCTATAAGTGGCGGAGCGTGTGTGAAGAAGTACACCCTGCGGGTTATCATTATCTATTCAATAGCCGGATTCTCGGATATGGAAACGTGGACCCTTATGCGCCTCATAGACAAGTGAAAGTGGATACTCTAAAATCGCAAGATAAGCGTGAGTGCTATGGATGGCGTTCTCGTGGGAAGACGGGGCGGATCCATAGTGGTGTATTGATATGGTGATTATGTGGACTCGTGCGCCACCTCAAAGGAGTTACTTGCGATGTAGTTTAGGATAGCCACCGAGTCAAAGCTGGCTTGCTGCAGCTTAAACTCCACCATCCCTTTATTGATAATGATGCATATGTAGTTAGTTACGATGTAAGTCTTCTTTGGTACATTTGTACTCACGTTTGCCTATTTTATGTTTTTGCAGAGAGACTTGGCCTCGCTAGTAGTTCCACGTGGACTTGACGCTTAGCTTGTTACCTCAGCTACGATCTTGTGCCCTCGGCAGATCTCGGTAGATAGTCGCTTCTCGGCCTTTTTCATTTATAGTTATGCGTACTTTCGCACATGTTAGCTTCCGCTTGTGTTTGATTTGTATGCTTCAATGTTGGGTCATGAGACCCTGTTTGTAATATCTCGCTCCTCGGGCCTAATGAATAAATACTTGAGTCGTAGAGTCATGTTGTGATGCCATGTTGTATTTGCACATATCGAGCATATTGTGTGTTTGTTATTGAAATGCTTGGCATGTGTGGGATCGACTATCTAGTTGTTTATCTTTAGTAGCCTCTCTTACGGAAATGTCCCTAGTGTTTCCACCGAGCCATGGTAGCTTGCTCTGCTCCTAACACTTAGGCTGGCCGGCATGTGTCCTTCTTCGTTCTGGTCTGTTCCCTTCGGGAAATGTCACGCGTTGAGTACCGAGTCTGTTAGCCCGCCACTGCCCGGTTCACCGAGTCCCGCTAGCCAGTGCTATAGCCCGAACTTACTCGCCGATGACCGACACGCTCGATGTCGGGTCATGGATGCTGTCCTGTAAGTCTGTGCCACTTTGGGTTTACGACTAGCCATGTCAGCCCGGGCTCCTTTTCATATGGATGCTAGCGACACTATCATATACGCGTGCCAAAAGGCGCAAACGGTCCCGGGCTAAGGTAAGGCGACACCCGTTGGGATACCGTGCGTGAGGCCGCAAAGTGATATGATGTGTTACAGGCTAGATCGATGTGACATTGAGTCGGGGTCCTGACAGCTTTGGTATCAGAGCTTGACTGCCTGTAGGTTTACCAAGCCAAACTGGTCGAAGTTGAGTCTAGAAATGCTTTAGTTATATGTAGGGGAATTGATTGTGGGATGGAACGTAAGGCTCTTTTTACTTCTTATACCTCATGGCCTTCTGATCTGAGTCAACCTCTTCTTTTCTACGGGGTTTAGGAACTAGGCCTTCTCATCTATCTATCAGGATGACGTGTTACTAAACCATAGACTTATAGAATTGTTAGTTTCAAATCTCAGCTCAGTTTTACTACTTCCGTATGTTCATAACTGTTGATCTCGAAACCTTGATATTATGCCTCGAAGTGGCTATGCCACCATTTTGTAGCATGTCTCCAATCTTTTGAGCATTTATAGCCGTTATGTTTGTCCGAGTCATCCTGTGTTTCTAAACAACTGATGCACTTGCAAATCCTTTCCCTCTGGTTTTGATGTTCCTTTGGGCCAAAGTTAATCACACTAATTGCTGAGTTGAGGTATTCTATTGCCTCGACGATATGTTGAACTATTATTATGACCCTAGGTGTCTTAGGGGATCATCTAGTAATCTAGCCATGATTTGTATCCTAGTGTGATGATTACGGCCATCAATCTCGAAAGCATCCCGTGATGCCACTTAGTATGTAGGTATTCTACTCGTGGGTTTTGAACCCAATACTCACCCTACTTACCTCATGTTGATAGTCTTTGCTCGCTCCTTTAGGTTATTAGTAACCTTTGCGATAGTCCTCGAGATCCGTGGTATATCGCTCTTCCAAATACCATGAACCATTCTTGGCAGGAGTTCCTTTGAACCAAAAGATCACAACCTGAGTGCTCTTAATGAGTTCTCGATTCTATATTGTGATTCTGCCAGTTCTACCTTTCCGCATGGGTTATCCGGAAGAAATATGTTGAATTGTTCGACATACTAATCTATGCATCCACAACTCGAGAAAATCATATGTTCCTTTGAGTGGTTCTCTTAGTTATACTCGACCCCGCCTATCAATTGATAGTCGAGTATGTGTGCATTCGCTCATCGGTGCCTATTAATCTTGTGGTCCGTCAAGCCATTCTATTCAGGATTTACTAGGAGAAACAAACTCGTAACCTCATCCATATCCGAGATTGGGTCAAAGCAGTTGTAATTGCAGATCAAAATGCCAATCCAGCTTACGGGTCCGTTTCTACCTTGAAGTATTACCTTCCGATGTCGATTGTCATGAGAATTGCACCACCTCTTATGAATTCTTGACGAGTGATACTCTCCCCATCATTATTCATTTCTTGGTTCCCGTGTTGTTGCAACCGAATGCCGACAAGTGAATCGTGATGCGTGAAATCTATCTCGCTAGCAACTCCGTTGCTTGGTGGTTAAATGGACGATAACCTCATTCTTAGCGTGTTGGTTCTTGAATCCTCATTCTAAGACTGATTTTGCTACCTAGTCCTTGTTCCCGTGCACTCTTCGATCAATGAGTTAGGAATTGCGCCAATCCTCGCTTATTTGATCATATCGCCTTGCCTACAAAAGCAAGATTGTTCTCAAGCTTAGTAACATATCGGTGGTTCATGATTCTCCGATTGTCTTCTCGGAGGTATCACCAGGATATCACCTGACCGCTATGTTGAGTTCGTGATCAAGTTGGTTTTTTTTATAAATCACCCCTTCTCGTGGGCCCCAGCAGTCAGTGACTAGTTAGTACTAACTAACTAACTAATTTAACTAATGTTTTAGTTAATCGTTTTTATTTAGAAAAACATTTATTTAACAAAATATGCGATGGGGCCCGCGTGTCAAAGACACTGTGCCCGATCCAAGACAGATGACTTGGTCAACGTGGCGGCTTGGGCCCCTGTGCCCACGTGCAGCGACCAGGTGGGGCCCGCCTAGCCACGTCGATGGACGGCGCCGGGATGACGCCGGCGAGGCAAAACGCGGCGGCGCGGCTCGGGAGGTGGCCGGAAATCGCCTACAGGGCACCAGATCGAGCGGGACCGGTCGCGTTCGAACGGCAAGACGACGGCGGAGTGAGTGGGGGTGGTTGTAGAGGCGGTGGTGGCCGGAGTCGAGCGCCACGGGCTCGTCGGCGAGGTGGTTCAAGGCAGTGATGAAGAAGGCGACACAGGCGGCTTCGGGTGAATGGGAAGGCTAGGGAGGACTCGCGACGCCAAGCTGAGCAGGCTCGGCCCGTGACCATTTGGTCACCGAAGGGCGCCGGCGACGAGCGCAGGCGGCGACGCGTTCGGGCGCTCATCGGGGATGGTGCTAGGAGGCACGGGAGGGAGCATTCGTAGGCGCGCTGGGCTCCTAGGGACCCCAGGAGCACAACGGTGAGTCCGGGCGTGCGTGACGGCGGTCGTGGCGACGGCGGCGAGGTACGCCGCGGCGACTAGAGCCTCGGCAATGGCGGGCGGGCCACTCTGGCTTAGGGGAGCTAGAGGGCGGAGGAGGAGGCAGCTCACCTAGCGGCATGCACGGAGGCGGTGGCGTTTAGTAGCAGCAGGGGTGTCGCGGAGTTGAAGAAGATCGGGCCGCGGCTAGTCGGGCAGAGGAGGAAGACGGCGGCGAGGGGTTGGGGCGGCGGGCGTCCGGCGTCTGCGTCTGACGGGAGCCGTAGTCGATGGAGGCGGAGCGAGCGGACACGTCGGAGTGGCTTGAGGTCGCAGCTGCCATGAAGCTTTACGGGCGGCGAGGCCATGGTGGCGCGGTTGCCGTGGGGAACGAGGGGAGCGCGCGATCTGAGAGGGAGGGCGCGCAGAACCGAGGGGAGGGGGCGAGTGGGAGGAGAGACCGAGGCGTCGGCGCCCTTATCCACCACGACGCCGGCGAGCGGGTGCGGCGGGGACGCGCCCTGTTCCGACCCGGGTCGGGGGAACAGGGGAAGAGGACGCGGTGCGGGAGCTGGGCCGGCTGGGCCGGCCAAGCTGGCTGCGGGCCGAGGGGTTAGGCGGCTGGTCGAGGATTCTTTTTTTGTTTTTTGTAATTTCTTTCTTTTATTTATTTTCCTTTTCTATTTTATTTAGTTTTAGGGCATTTAGGCATTTTACAAAAAGGTGTTTGCTTCACCATAATTACCGAAAGACAATATTTGGCAACCCCTAACATTTTTGTTTTAATTTTTGAAAACTTTTGTTGTTTGCCAAATTTTGAATTTGAATTTGCAATGATTTTGAACTACCACTTGATTAGCAATAAAGAATACGTATGACATGGCATCATTAGAAGAGTTTTATGTAGCCTAATTATCCGGCTATAAATCTCCTCCATTACAAGAAATCTCGTCCCGAGATTTAGGAGGTAGAAGGAAATAGTGCGGGTATTCATCACGCAGCGATCCTCACGCTCCCAAGTGGCTTCATCTTCGTAATGGTGCGACCATTTGGACTTTGAGGAACTTGATCGCCTTCCGGCGTGTCTGGCGCTCAGCTTGGTCGAGAATGCGGACCGGATGCTCTTTATAGGAGAGATCTGTTGCAATTCGAGCACTTCATGATCCACTCCTCGGATTGGGTCCTTGAAGCAGCAAGGAGCTGTGATACATGGAACACATCGTGAACCTGAGAAAGGTTCGGCGGAAGCTCCAGTTGATATGCCACTTTTCCACGCCTTTCGAGAATAGTGAATGGGCCAATATAGCGAGGAGCTAGCTTGCCCTTGATCCCGAAGCGGTGAGCACCCTTCATTGGTGTGACTTGAAGATAAGCCTTTTCGCCAGGTTGATAGACCATGTCCTTATGTTTACGGTCATAATTACTCTTTTGGCGCGACTGAGCAGTTTTTGAGATTCTCTCGAATAATGCGGACTTGTTCTTCGGCATGTTGGATAATATCCGGACCAAAGAGTGGACGTTCCCCAGTTTCTGACCAGTTCAGAGGGGTTCGACACTTTCGTCCATATAACACTTCGAAGGGGGCCATCTTCAGACTAGCTTGATAGCTATTATTATAAGAGAACTCAGCATACGGGAGAGATTCCTCCCATTTCTTGTCAAGGAAATAACACAAGCTCGAAGCATGTCTTCGAGAACTTGGTTGACACGCTCAACCTGCCCTTGCGATCGAGGATGAAAAGCTTGAAAAGGCGGATGAGTGCCCATAGCTTCTGGAAACTTGACCGAATCTTGAAGTGAATAAGCTGCCACGGTCCGAACTGATTACCAATGGAATACCGTGAAGCGAGACAATTCGGACATGTAGAGGTTTGCCACCGACTAGCGGTGATCGCTTCCTTGACAGCCGAAAATGCGCAACTTTAGAAAGCGGTCAATGATGACAAGAATAGCATCATTACCTTTTTGCGATTTGGGAAATCCATGATTAAGTCCATTTCAACATGGTCCCATTTCCATTCAGGAATAGAGATAGGTTGCAGAGTTCCAAGGCCTTTGATGTTACGCTTTCATCTGACGGCAAGCGTCACACTCAAAGAACATAGCGAGCAATGTCTTGCTTCATGTTAGACCACGGTAATCTCGATTTAATGTCTTGGTACATCTTTGTACTACCAGATGGATACATAGAGGCGATCATGAGCTTCTTTCATAACCTTCTGAGGCATATCCAGGTTTTCCCTCTTACTCGGAACTACTAGGCGACCTTTGAAGAATAAGGTGCCATCATCAGCAACGGTGAAGAATGAGGGCTTTCCTTCTTTAAGGTCGCGCTTAATCTTGTGGACTTCATCGTCACATTTCTGCATCCATTTGATGGTGTCCACAAGATCTGGTTTCGCAACTGGGTATTGAGAGAACCCACAGGAACAACATGGAGGTTCATCTTGCGAAACTCCTTAGGAGGGGGAACGAGCGCATCTTGAGGAACAATATGGAGGTTCACTTTGAAATTCTTCAACAAGTGAGGGCTGAACCTTGTGAATCTGGAGGTGGTTGCAGTAAGACTTGCGGCTCAAGGCATCAGCCATTACATTAGCCTTGCCTGGTGTATAGGAAATACCCAAGTCAAAGTCCGCAACAATCTCCATCCATCTCTGCTGGCGGAGGTTCAGGTCTGGCTGAGTAAACAGATACTTCAGACTTTGGTGGTCAGTGAAGATCTCGCAACAATTACCGAGAAGGTAATGTCGCCACTGCTTCAGTGCATGAATGACAGCAGCAAGCTCGAGGTCGTGAACTGGGTAGTTCTCTTCGTGAGGGCGCAATTGCCGAGAGGCATAAGCAATAACTTTGCGGTCTTGCATTAGGACACAGCCTAATCCTTGACGGGAAGCGTCGCAGTAAATGACGAAGTCCTTCTTAGTATCAGGAGGAGCTAGTACTGCGGCAGAAGTCAACTTGTCTTTGAGTGCCTGGAAACTTTCCTGACATTTATCTGTCCATTGGAACTTGGCGCCTTATGCAACAAAGTTAGTCGGGGCACGGCAATCTTGGAGAAGTTCTCGACGAATCGACGGCAATAGCTGGCGAGACCGAGAAAACTTCTGACTTGCTTGACATTCTTCGGAGGAGTCCAATCAAGAATAGCCTGAACTCGTTCAGGGTTAACGGCAATACCATCCTTAGAGATGACATGTCCAAGATAGGTTACTTCGGGAAGCCAGAATTCACACTTGGAGAACTTGGCGTATAGCTGATGCTCTCGTAGCTTTTCCAGCACAAGACGAAGATGTTCAAAGATGTTCTTCTTCATTCTTGAATATACAAGGATATCATCCAGATAAACCACGCATTTAACTTGTCGAGGTAATCCATGAATATATAGTTCATCAGTCGAGAGAAGGTGGCTGGAGCATTGGTTAAGCCGAAAGACATGACGGTGTACTCATATGAACCATAACGAGTCACGAAGGCAGTCTTTGGGATATCCTCTTCACGAACACGGATCTGGTGGTAACCCAACCTCAAGTCGAGTTTAGAGAACACCGATTTAACCAGCCGGTTGATCATACAGATCATTGATCCGAGGAAGAGGATACTTATTCTCAATGGTAGCTTGGTTAATAGGGCGGTAGTCTTGGACCAATCGGTTTGTCCCATCTTTCTTCTTGACAATAGAGAAGGTGCTCCCCAAGGAGAGCAACTTGGGCGAATGAAACCACTTCAAGAGATTTATCGATTTCCTCCTTAAGCTCAAGGAGCTCATCGGCGGCATCTTGTAAGGTCGTTTGGCTATAGGAGTGGTGCTCGGTTTCAAGTCGATGACGAATTCGACAACTCTAGCAGGGGAATCCTGAAGTTCTTCAGAAAGACGCCGAGGAAGTCACGAACGACGGAATGTTTTCAATGCCCTCGAGTGGTGCGGCGCTCAATGCATTCAATGCATAGAGCCTTGCCTCGCATTTTGCACCGTGAGCTTGGTATGTAACTATTTCATCCAAGGGTGTAGTAGATGGACGGTCTTAGTGGCGCAAACGATAGAAGCGAGATCGCCTTTAACCAATCCATTCCTGAATGAGGTCAATGTTAGACGACTTCAGGATAATGGGCGAGGCGTGAAATTCCAACCCTTCGATTTCCACGGGGCGCCGATGCCAACCATGGAGGTCGACATTGTCCCGCTGGGGTTTTACCACTACCAAGTGTTCATCTGCTCACATTTAACGTCGTGCTTGTATGCAAAATCTTCCGACGTGAATGAATGCGATGCACCAGATCAAATAAAGCGGATGCCGGTACTGAATTTACGAGTGTACCCATCACAAGAGCGGCTGGTCTTGGGCTTCGTTCAGATCAACGTGGTTGGCATGAACATGACCATAAGACTTGGCCTTGTTGTTGCGGGCTGGTTGTTTCCACGGCCACCGCTTTGGAAGGGCCGCTTGATTACGGTTCGATTACGATAGCGCCTCTGGCAAGGTGACCTGGTTGTCCACACTTGTAGCATGCACCATTATTGGGAGTGGGAACAGTGCTCGGGTGGTGGAGCTGGAAGCCTCGGCTGCCTAGTTGGAGCGAAGAGGCGCACGAGGTGCAAGATAAGACCGCCTTAGGGCAGTGCATTTGGGCGGTACATGCTGTTCGGGATCCATATCTTCACGCTTCTGAGGGCGGGCCAAGATGAGCCCGTGTCACGGTTGCGCCTCTGAGAGCTCGGTGTTCCTGCGCACCAGCCTCGACATTGATGGCCTTGTTCACCAAGGTGGCGAAATCGGCAAAGTCATGCACTAGAAGTGCGAGCTTGATGTCGCCTTGAAGGCCGCCACGGAACTTCTCCGCTCAAGGCATCGGTTGCAATGTCTTCTTCAAAGATAGCGGACAAGTCCGTAAACTCCCGCCGATAAGCTTCCATAGTTTTGTTGCCACGGTGAGGTTATGAACTCACGCTTCTTCCTATCCATGATCCCCGAGGAATGAAGCGGCACGGAAGGCAGCTTGAAAGTCCGCCAGTGATGATTGTCCCAACGGGCAGAGTACGCTGTGGCTGTCCCACCATTGAGCTGCGGGTCCCTTCGTAAAGAAGGAAGCAAAGGTGACATAGCGGGCGGGGCTACTTCAGCAGACTCCATCTCATAGGTGATGTCACGGAGCGTCCATCAAGATCCAAATGGCTGAGTTGAGCTGCGGTACAGCTGGGTTGAGGCGCATGAAATCCTGCAGAGTCACTTGGGCTGGCTGCTCGTTCATATTGGGGCGAGGAACTGAGCCATCACATTCTCCATGAATCGGCGATTCATCTCAAGCTGTTGGATCATACCAGCCATGTACTCGGTGGGGGTGGAAGTCGCCACCACGACCACGCACCAGCTGGTCTAACCATCCCGCTAAATATAACAGGTAGTTCAAAGATTGAGAAATTTGCATAAACAAGAATCATCCATGATGAAACATGCATAATGAAAAGGGGCACGACAGATACTACATAGTAGTCGGCATATCTTACAACAGGGGTCGGACATAGAGTTCAGTACACAGAGTTCAGTACATAGACTAAGTCACCATAGGCGGCACGCAGGCTCGCGGCGTAATGCAACTAATACTAATAAGAAGACTACATCAGTCCTGTGGAGGTATCAGGAGGTAGTCGTAGCCCGACAACTGATAGTGAGGCAACGGATAGTCAACGTCAGCGGCCTGGGGGCCGCGGATACTCTGGTGTGGAACCCGACGCTCAGGTGGCAGAAGAGGACCAAGTGCGGGAGAGTAGCCTCCCACCTCGCCAACCGACACCATCGGGCATCACGGTCCTGGCTGGGTAGATCGCAGAACGCGGTAGCTGTCTAGATAGAACAAAGGGGTGCAACAGCGTCAGAGCCCTGTAAAGGTGCCGACGAGTGGTCTACAACTCGTGGCGAAGAGCTCGGTTAGCTCGGTCCAACCCATCGAGATGCGTAACCAGTCTCGATGGTGGAAGGGCTCTCGAGTGACGGTGGAGTAGGCAGCGAGTAGTATCCTCCGCACCAACATCGGATGCGATAGCAATGTGCTGAAAGGGAAGTGTCCAACGCCGATACTTCCACGAAGACGTGTTAGAGCAGCATAGGCAGATCGTGAACTGCCATCTCGATGGTCACTCCAACACCATGAGCGGTGTGCAGACGGTAGTGGAGTCATACTCCCGAGAGTAGAGGTGGACGATGGCACGGTATCGCTCTCGTTAAAGTCCCGGTACTCCTCATAGACGGTGTACTCAGGTGCCGCCGATAACCCGGATAGGTCATCATCTCAGCTAGCACAAAGCAGTGATCCCGAGGCACCAATGGCGCCGTGGTGGCGCATTTACCTGCCTCGTGGGTTCCATCTGAAAACAAAGATGTTTCAATGGAGTCACATGACAATGTGGGTACTATTAAAAATACTATCCTACAGAATAACTATGGCTTATCCAACTTTGGGGTGAACGTGGTAACGGGATCCTAATGTTAGAGTTAGTAAATTCGTTTAACCCGAGTAGAAGAGAGTTCAGAGTCCTAGAGTAAAGGTCGAGGAGTAAAAGATCCTAGTACCACCCAATGGCGACGTGGGCCCGTAAGGCACACAGCCATGTTAGTAAAAGTTTTGTAGTGACTAGACTCGACTTCGGCCAAGGAGTGTGGAAGGGGATTCTACAGCAATGGGCTCGATATTAACTTGGACGCCCGATTTAATCATACACTAATCATGCACGCAAACGTACGCATCAAGATCGTGGACTCATGGGAAGATATCACAACACAACTCTAAAACATAAATAAGTCATACAAGCATCATAATACAAGCCGTGGGCCTCGAGGGCTCGAATACAAGTGCTCGATCATAGACGAGTCACGGAAGCAACAATATCTGAGTACGCACATAAGTTAAACAAGTTGCCATAAGATGGCTAGCACAAACCGGGATACAGACGAAGAGGCGCAGCCTCCCGCCTCGGGATCCTCCTAAACTACTCCCGGTCATCGCCAAGCAGGCTGCACGTAGTAGTAGGCACCTCCAAAGTAGTATTCGCCGCCGACGGTGGCGCCTGCCTGGCTCCAACATCTAGTTGCGACAACCGTAAAGAAAGGAAAAGGGGAGAAAGCAACCGTGAGTACTCATCCAAAGTACTGCAAGCAAGGAGCTACACTACATATGCATGGGTATATGTGTAAGGAGGCCATATCAAGGACCTGAATCGCAGAATGCCGTAATAAGAGGGGATAGCTAATCACTGTCAAGACTACGCTCGGGCAGCCTCCGCCTTGCAAAGATGTAGAAGAGAGTAGATTGAAGTCCTTCAAGTAGCATCTCCAAGTAGCATCTCCAAGTAGCATCTCCAGAGCATCGCATAGCATAATCCTACCCGGCGATCCTCCTCGTCAGCCTGTTAGAGAGCGATCACCGGTTGTATCCGCACTTGGAAGGGTGTGTTTTATTAAGTATCCGGTTCTAGTTGTCCTAAGGTCAAGGTACAACTCCGGTCGCCCTTTACCGAGGGACACGGCTATTCAATAGATTAATCTTCCGCAGGGTGCACCACATAACCCAACACGCTTGATCCCATTTGGCCGACACACTTTCCTCGGTCATGCCCGCCTCGAAGATCAACACGCCGCAGCCCCACCTAGGCACAACAGAGAGGTCAAACACGCCGGTCTAAATCCTATGCGCCGCAGGGTCCGGCCCATCGCCCATCACACACCTGCACGCTATGCAGACGCGCCGAAGCAGATCTAGCAACCTCCATTACAAAGGAAGTCACGCTACGCGGTCCAATCCGGGCAGCGCCCGCCTCCGCCGACGCCAAGAAGGCTTCGGCCGATACCACGACGCCGATACCCATAACTACTCCCACGAGATGGTTAGTGCGTATAGACCAAATGGCCGACTCGGATCAAATACCAAGATCTCGTTAAGCGTGTTATTATGAAGCAACGCATGACGCCGATCAGGCCAGGCCCACCTCTACGCCTAGGTGGTCTCAACTCGCCTCACACTCCGCCACAAAGATCCACACAGAGGGTCGTCGGACAAAGGTCCTTTCAGCCCCCAACTGCGGAATCACTCGCATGGTACTCTTCGAGGACCCGACTTTAGTCACCATCTGTAGTATGTATGTATGTATAGTATATACCCGTGATCACCTCCCTTCTACCTTTCGCATGGGTTATCCGGAAGAAATATGTTGAATTGTTCGACATACTAATCTATGCATCCACAACTCAGAAAATCATATGTTCCTTTGAGTGGTTCTCTTAGTTATACTCTGACCCCCGTCTATCAATTGATAGTCAGGAGTATGTGTGCATTCGTTCATCGGTGCCTATTAATCTTGTGGTCCGTCAAGCCATTCTATTCAGGACGACTAGGAGAAACAAACTCCAGAACCTCATCCATATCGAGATTGGGTCAAAGCGTTGTAATTGCAGATCAAAATGCCAATCCAGCTTAAGTCCATTCTACCTTGAAGTATTACCTTCCCGATGTCGGGATTGTCATGAAATTGCACCACCTCTTATGAATTCTTGGCGTAGTGATACTCTCCCCATCATTATTCATTTCTTGGTTCCCGTGTTGTTGCAACGGAATGCCGACAAGTGAATCGTGATGCGTGAAATCTATACTGCTAGCAACTCCGTTGCTTGGTGGTTAAATGGACGATAACCTCATTCTTAGCGTGTTGGTTCTTGAATCCTCATTCTAAGACTGATTTTGCTACCTAGTCCTTGTTCCCGGTGCACTCTTCGATCAATGAGTTAGGAATTGCGCCAATCCCTCGCTTATTTGATCATATCGTCTTGCTGAAAAGCAAGATTGTTCTCAAGCTTAGTAACATATCGGTGGTTCATGATTCTCCGATTGTCTTCTGGAGGTATCACCAGGATATCACTGACCGCTATGTTGAGTTAAGTGATCAAGTTGGTTTTTTATAAATCACCCTTCTCGTGGGCCCCGGTCGGTGACTAGTTAGTACTAACTAACTAACTAATTTAACTAATGTTTTAGTTAATCGCTTTTATTTAGAAAAACATTTATTTAACAAAATATGCGATGGGGCCGCGTGTCAAAGACACTGTGTGCCCGATCGGCCTGATTGACTTGGTCAGCGTGGCGATTGGGCCCCAGCCCCTGAGCAGCGACCAGGTGGGGCCGCCTAGCCACGTCGATGGGCGGCGCCGGATGCCGCCGGCGAGGCAAAACGTGGCGGCGGGCTCGAGGTGGCGGAAATCGCCTCGGGGCACCAGATCGGCGGGACGGTCGCGTTCGAGCAGCAAGACGACAGCGGAGTGAGTGGGGGTGGTTGTAGAGCGGTGGTGGCGAGTCGGCGCCACGGGCTCGTCGGCGGCGAGTGGTTCGGGCGTGTGATGAAGAAGGCGACACAGCGCTTGGGTGAATGGGAAGGCTAGGGAGGACTGCGCGACCTTGAGCACAACGAGCTCGGCCCGTGACCATTTGGTCACGGAAGAAGCGCCGGCGACGAGCGCGGCGACGGCTGCGTTCGGGCGCCATCGGGATGGTGCTAGGAGGCACGGGAGGGAGCATTCGTAAATGCGCTATTGGCTCCTAGGGACCCGGTGAGCACTGCGGTGAGTCCGGGCGTCGTGTGGCGGTCGTGGCGGCGGCGGCGAGGTACGCCTTGGCGACGAGCCTCGGCAATGGCGGCGGCTGGCTCAAGCGCTAGGGGAGCTAGAGGGCGGAGGAGGAGGCAGCTCACCTAGCGGCATGCACGGCGGCAGTGGCAGTTTAGTAGCAGCGGGGTGTCGCGGAGTTGAAGAAGATCGTGGCCGAAGCTAGTCGGGGCGAGAGGAGGAAGACGGCGGCGGCAGGGGGCGTTGCGGGCGTCCGGCGTCTGCGTCTGACGAGGAGCCGTCGATGGGCGGAGCGAGCGGACACGTCGGAGTGGCTTGAGGTCGCGGCGGCATGAGCTTCTACGGGCGAGCCATGGTGGCCTTGGTTGCCGTGGGGAACGAGGGGAGCTTGGCGGATCTGAGAGGAGGCGCGAGAACCGAGGGGAGGGGGGCGAGTGGGAGGAGAGACAGAGGCGCGTCGGCGCCCTTATCCACCATGGCGCCGCGGCGGGTGCGGCGGACGCGCCTGTTCGACCCGGCCGGGAACAGGGAAGAGGACGGTGTGGGAACTGGGCAGCTGGGCGCCCAAGCTGGCTGGCGAGAGGGGTTAGGCGGCCTGGTCGAGGGATTCCTTTTTTGTTTTTTTGTAATTTCTTTCTTTTATTTATTTTCCCTTTTCTATTTTATTTAGTTTTAGGGCATTTAGGCATTTTACAAAAAGGTGTTTGCTTCACCATAATTACCAGTACAATATTTGGCAACCCCCGAACATTTTTGTTTTAATTTTTGAAAACTTTTGTTGTTTGCCAAATTTTGAATTTGAATTTGCAATGATTTTGAACTACCACTTGATTAGCAATAACACGTATGACATGGCATCATTAGAAGAGTTTTACTTGTAGCCTAATTATCCGGGCGTTACAAATCTCCTCCACTACAAGAAATCTCGTCCCGAGATTTAGGAGGTAGAAGGAAATAGTGCGGGGTATTCATCACGCAGCGATCCTCACGTTCCCAAGTGGCTTCATCTTGAAATGGTGCGACCCTTTGGACTTTGAGAACTTGATGCCTATACGGCGTGTCGGCGTTCAGCTTGTCGAGAATGCGGACGGATGCTCTTTATAGGAGAGATCTGTTGCAATTCGAGCACTTCATGATCCACTCCTCGGATTGGGTCCTTGAAGCGTGGCGGAGCTGTGATACATGGAACACATCGTGAACTCGAGAAAGGTTCGTGGAAGCTCCAGCTTGATATGCCACTTTTCCGCGCTTTCGAGAATAGTGAATGGGCCAATATAGCGAGGAGCTAGCTTGCCCTTGATCCCGGCGGTGAGCACCCTTCATTGGTGTGACTTGAAGATAAGCCTTTTCGCCAGTTGATAGACCATGTCCTTATGTTTACGGTCATAATTACTCTTTTGGCGATCGGTGAGCAGTTTTGAGATTCTCTCGAATAATGCGGACTTGTTCTTCGGCATGTTGGATAATATCCGGACCAAAGAGTGGACGTTCCCCAGTTTCTGACCAGTTCAGAGGGGTTCGACACTTTCGTCCATATAACACTTCGAAGGGGGCCATCTTCAGACTAGCTTGATAGCTATTATTATAAGAGAACTCAGCATACGGGAGAGATTCCTCCCATTTCTTGCCGAAGGAAATAACACAAGCTCGAAGCATGTCTTCGAGAACTTGGTTGACACGTTCAACCTGCCCTTGCGGCGAGGATGGCGAGCTTTGAAAAGGCAGATGAGTGCCCATAGCTTCTTGGAAACTTGACGAGAATCTTGAAGTGAATAAGCTGCCACGGTCGAACGATTACCAATGGAATACCGTGAAGCGAGACAATTACGGACATGTAGAGGTTTGCGGTGACTAGCGGTGATCGTTTCCTTGACAGCGGAAAATCGCGAACTTTAGAAAGCGGTCGATGATGACAAGAATAGCATCATTACCTTTTTGCGATTTGGGAAATCCAATGTGAAGTCCATTTCAACATGGTCCCATTTCCATTCGGGAATAGAGATAGGTTGCGAGTTCCAGCGGGCCTTTGATGTTACGCTTTCATCTGACGGCAAGCGTCACACTCAAAGAACATAGCGAGCAATGTCTTGCTTCATGTTAGACCACGGAATCTCGGCGAATGTCTTGGTACATCTTTGTACTACCGGATGGATACATAGAGGCGTATCATGAGCTTCTTTCATAACCTTCGAGGCATATCCAGGTTTTCCTCTTACTCGGAACTACTAGGCGACCTTTGAAGAATAAGGTGCCATCATCAAGAACGGTGAAGAATGAGGGCTTTCCTTCTTTAAGGTCGCGCTTAATCTTGTGGACTTCATCGTCACATTTACGCATCCATTTGATGGTGTCCACAAGATCTGGTTTCATAACTGTGGTATTGAGAGAACCCACAGGAACAACATGGAGGTTCATCTTGAAACTCCTTAGGAGGGGAACGAGCGCACTTGAGGAACAATATGGAGGTTCAGCTTTGAAATTCTTCAACAAGTGAGGCTGAACCTTGTGAATCTGGAGGTGGTTGCGGTAAGACTTGCGGCTCAAGGCATCAGCCATTACATTAGCCTTGCACGGTGTATAGGAAATACCCAAGTCAAAGTCCGCAACAATCTCCATCCATCTCTGTGGCGGAGGTTCAGTCTGGTGAGTAAATGATACTTCAGACTTTGGTGGTCGGTGAAGATCTCGCAACAATTACCGAGAAGGTAATGTCGCCATCGCTTGATGCATGAATGACAGCGACAAGCTCGAGGTCGTGAACTGGGTAGTTCTCTTCGTGAGGCGCAATTGCCGAGAGGCATAAGCAATAACTTTGCGGTCTTGCATTAGGACACAGCCTAATCCTTGGCGGAAGCGTCGCGATAAATGACGAAGTCCTTCTTAGTATCGGGAGGAGCTAATCTTTGGGCGAAGTCAACTTGTCTTTGAGTGCTGAAACTTTCGACATTTATCATCCATTGGAACTTGGCGCCTTATACAGCAAAGTTAGTCGGGGGCACGGCAATCTTGGAGAAGTTCTCGGCGAATCGGCGGCAATAGTGGCGAGACCGAAAAACTTCGACTTGCTTGACATTCTTCGGAGGAGTCAATCAAGAATAGCCCTGAACTTCGTTCAGGGTTAGCGGCAATACCATCCTTAGAGATGACATGTCCAAGATAGGTTACTTGGAAGCGAATTCACACTTGGAGAACTTGGCGTATAGCTGATGCTCTCGTAGCTTTTCGGCACAAAGGCGAAGATGTTCACATGTTCTTCTTCATTCTTGGAATATACAAGGATATCATCCGGATAAACCACGACATTTAACTTGTCGAGGTAATCCATGAATATATAGTTCATCGATCGAGAGAAGGTGGCTGGAGCATTGGTTAAGCGAAAGACATGACGGTGTACTCATATGAACCATAACGAGTCACGAAGGCGGTCTTTGGGATATCCTCTTCACGAACACGGATCTGGTGGTAACCCAACCTCAAGTCGAGTTTAGAGAACACTGACGAACCAGCCAGTTGATCATACAGATCATTGATCCGAGGAAGAGGATACTTATTCTGAATGGTAGCTTGGTTAATAGGGCGGTAGTCTTGGACCAATCGGTTTGTCCCATCTTTCTTCTTGACAAATAGAAGGTGCTCCCCAAGGAGAGCAACTTGGGCGAATGAAACCACTTCGAAGAGATTTATCGATTTCCTCCTTAAGCTCAAGGAGCTCATGCGGCGGCATCTTGTAAGGTCGTTTGGCTATAGGAGTGGTGCCTGGTTTCAAGTCGATGACGAATTCGACAGCTCTAGCAGGGGGAATCCCTGGAAGTTCTTCAGGAAGAGCGTCGAGGAAGTCACGAGCAGCGGGAATGTTTTCAATGCCCTCGAGTGGTGCGGCGTTCAATGCATTCAATGCATAGAGCCTTGCCTCGGCATTTTGCACCGTGAGCTTGGTATGTAACTATTTCATCCAAGGGTGTAGTAGATGGGCGGTCTTAGTGGCATAAACGATAGAAGCGATATCGCCTTTAACCAATCCATTCCTAGAATGAGGTCAATGTTAGACGACTTCAGGATAATGGGCGAGGCGTGAAATTCCAACCCTTCGATTTCCACAGGGACGTCGATGCCAACCATGGAGGTCTGACATTGTCCCGCGGGGGTTTTTACCACTACCGAAGTGTTCATCTGCTCACATTTAACGTCGTGCTTGTATGCAAAATCTTCTGACGTGAATGAATGCGATGCACCAGATCAAATAAAGCGGATCTTTGGTACTGAATTTACGAGGAGTGTACCCATCACGATGGCCGGCTGGTCTTGAGCTTCATTTAGATCAACGTGGTTGGCATGAACATGACCATAAGACTTGGCCTTGTTGTTGCGGGGCTGGTTGTTTCCACGGCCAGCTGCTGGAAGGGCCAGTTGATTCTGGTTCTGATTCTGATAGCAGTTCCTGGCAAGGTGACCTGGTTGTCCACACTTGTAGCACAGACCATTATTGGGAGTGGGAACAGGTGCTCCGGGTGGTGGAGCTGGAAGCCTCGGCTGCCTAGTTGGAGCAGTAGGCAGGCGAGGTGCAGCATAAGACTGCCTTGGGGCAGGTGCATTTGGACGGTACATGCTGTTCGGGATCCATATCTTACGCTTCTGCGAGGGCGGGCCCGAAGATGAGCCCGTGTCACGGTTGCGCCTCTGAGAGCTCTGGTGTTCCTGCAGACCAGTCTCGACATTGATGGCCTTGTTCACCAAGGTGGCGAAATCGGCAAAGTCATGCACTAGAAGTGCGAGCTTGATGTCAGCTTGAAGGCCGTCACGGAACTTCTCCTGTCTGCGTGCATCAGTTGCAATGTCTTCTTCAGCATAGCGGGACAAGTCCAGAAACTCCCGCTGATAAGCTTCCATAGTTTTGTTGCCCCAGGTGAGGTTGCGAACTCACGCTTCTTCCTATCCATGATCCCCGAGGAATGAAGCGGGCACGGAAGGCAGCTTGAAAGTCCGGCGGTGATGATTGTCCCAGCAGGCGAGTACGCTGTGGCTGTCCCACCATTGAGCTGCGGGTCCCTTCGAAAGAAGGAAGCAAAGGTGACATAGCGGGCGGGGCTACTTGGCAGACTCCATCTCATAGGTGATGTCACGGAGCACCATCAACATCCAGCGGCTGAGTTGAGCTGCGGTACAGCTGGGTTGAGGCGCATGAAATCCTGCGAGTCACTTGGGCTGGCTGCTCGTTCATATTGGGCGAGGCTGAGCCATCACATTCTCCATGAATCGGCGATTCATCTCAAGCTGTTGGATCATACCAGCCATGTACTCGGTGGGGGTGGAAGTCGCCACCACGACCACGACCAGCTGGTCTAACCATCTGCTAAATATAACAGGTAGTTCAGCATTGAAAATTTGCATAAACAAGAATCATCCATGATGAAACATGCATAATGAAAAGGGGCACGACAGATACTACATAGTAGTCGGCATATCTTACAACAGGGGTCGGACATAGAGTTCAGTACACAGAGTTCAGTACATAGACTAAGTCACCATAGGCGGCACGCAGGCTCGCGGCGAATGCAACTAATACTAATAAGCAAGACTACATCAGTCCCAGGAGGTACTGTGGAGGTAGTCGTAGCCCGACAACTGATAGTGAGGCAACGGATAGTCAACGTCGGTGGCACAGGGGCGCGGATACTCTGTGTGGAACCCGCCTCGGTGTGGCGAAGAGGACCAAGTCGGAGAGTAGCCTCCACCTCGCCAACCGACACCATCGGGCATCACGGTCCTGGCTGGGTAGATCGCAGAACGCGGTAGCTGTCTAGATAGAACAAAGGGGTGCAACAGCGTCAGAGCCCTGTAAAGGTGCCGACGAGTGGTCTACAACTCGTGGCGAAGAGCTCGGTTAGCTCGGTCCAACCCATCGACATGCGTAACCAGTCTCGATGGTGGAAGGGCTCTCGAGTGGCGGTGGAGTAGGCAGCGATGTAGTATCCCTCCGCACCAACATCGGATGCGATAGCAATGTGCCCGAAAGGGAAGTGTCCAACGCTGATACTCTCCACGAAGGCGTGTTAGAGCAGCATAGGCAGATCGTGAACTGCCATCTCGATGGTCACTCCAACACCATGAGCGGTGTGCAGCACGGTAGTGGAGTCATACTCCCGAGAGTAGAGGTGGGCGATGGCACGGTATGCTCTGGTTAAAGTCTGGTACTCCTCATAGGCGGTGTACTCGGGTGCCGCGATAACCCGGATAGGTCATCATCTCAGCTAGCACAAGCAGTGATCCCGAGGCACCAATGGCGCCGTGTGGCGCACGACCTGCCTCGTGGGTTCCATCTCGAAACAAAGATGTTTCAATGGAGTCACATGACAATGTGGGTACTATTAAAAATACTATCCTACAGAATAACTATGGCTTATCCAACTTTGGGGTGAACGTGGTAACGGGATCCTAATGTTAGAGTTAGTAAATTCGTTTAACCCGAGTAGAAGAGAGTTCAGAGTCCCAGAGTAAAGGTCGAGGAGTAAAAGATCCTAGTACCACCCAATGGCGACGTGGGCCCGTAAGGCACACAGCCATGTTAGTAAAAGTTTTGTAGTGACTAGACTCGACTTGACCAAGGAGTGTGGAAGGGGATTCCTACAGCGATCGGCTCGATACCAACTTGTGACGCCCGATTTAATCATACACTAATCATGCACGCAAACGCGTATGCGATCAAGATCGAGGACTCATGGGAAGATATCACAACACAACTCTAAAACATAAATAAGTCATACAAGCATCATAATACAAGCCGGGGCCTCGAGGGCTCGAATACAAGTGCTCGATCATAGGCGAGTCGTGGAAGCAACAATATCTGAGTCTGAGACATAAGTTAAACAAGTTGCCATAAGATGGCTAGCACAAACCGGGATCTGATCGAAGAGGCGCAGCCTCCCGCCTGGATCCTCCTAAACTACTCCTGGTCATCGTCGGCAGTGCGCACGTAGTAGTAGGCACCTCCGGTGTAGTATTAAATGCCGACGGTGGCGTCGCTCTGGGCTCCAACATCTAGTTGCGACAACCGTAAAGAAAGGAAAAGGGGAGAAAGCAACCGTGAGTACTCATCCAAAGTACTGCAAGCAAGGAGCTACACTACATATGCATGGGTATATGTGTAGGAGGCCATATCGAGGACCGAATGCAGAATGCCGAATAAGAGGGGATAGCTAATCACAGTCAAGACTACGCTCGCAGCCTCCGTCTTGCAGACATGTAGAAGAGAGTAGATTGAAGTCCTTCAAGTAGCATCTCCAAGTAGCATCTCCAAGTAGCATCTCCAGAGCATCGCATAGCATAATCCTACCCGGCGATCCTCCTCGTCGCCTGCTAGAGAGCGATCACCGGGTTGTATCGGCACTTGGAAGGGTGTGTTTTATTAAGTATCCGGTTCTAGTTGTCCTAAGGTCAAGGTACAACTCCGGGTCGCCCTTTACCGAGGGACACGGCTATTCGAATAGATTAATCTTCCCTGCAGGGGTGCACCACATAACCCAACACGCTTGATCCCATTTGGCCGGACACACTTTCCTGGGTCATGCCCGGCCTCGGAAGATCAACACGTCGCAGCCCCACCTAGGCACAACAGAGAGGTCAAACACGCCGGTCTAAATCCTATGCGCGCAGGGGTCCGGGCCCATCGCCCATTGCACACCGTTTGCGCTCTGTGGCGCCGAAGCAGATCTAGCAACCTCCATTACAAAGGAAGTCACGTTCGCGGTCCAATCCGGCGCCCGCTCCGTCGGCCGACGCCAAGAAGGCTTCGGTGATACCACGGCGTCGGGATACCCATAACTACTCCCACGTAGATGGTTAGTGCGTATAGACCAAATGGCGGACTCGGATCAAATACCAAGATCTCGTTAAGCGTGTTATTATGAAGCAACATGACGCCGATCAGGCCAGGCCCACCTCTCGCCTAGGTGGTCTCAACCTGCCTGTCACTCCGCCACAAAGATCCACACAGAGGGCCGTCGGGACAAAGGTCCTTTCAGCCCCCAACTGTGGAATCACTTTCGCGGGTACTCTTCGAGCGGACCCGACTTTAGTCACCATCTCGTAGTATGTATGTATGTATAGTATATACCCGTGATCACCTCCCGAGTGATCATGGCCCAATAGTATAGCAAGGCGGTGACAAGAATGTAGGGCCAATGATGATAAACTAGCATCCTATACTAAGTATTTAGGATTGCGTAAGGTATCAGCGATGTAGCAACAATGGCGGGCTATGCATCAGAATAGGATTAACGGAAAGCAGTAACATGCTACACTACTCTAATGCAAGCAGTATAGAGGAGAATAGGCGATATCTGGTGATCAAGGGGGGGGGGCTTGCCTGGTTGCTCTGGCAAGAGAGAGGGGTCGTCAACTCCGTAGTCGTCTTTGGCGGCAGCGTCGGTCTCGTAGTCTATCGGAGAGAAGAGGGGGAAGAAACAATGAATACCATGCAAACAGATGCATATCGATGCATGACAAGACAAGTAACGATGATAGGTGTGCCCAATCGCGGTAGTAGGTGATACCGACGAAGGGGGAAAACACCCGGGAAAGTATTCCCGGTGTTCCGCGTTTTCGGACCGGTGAACCGGAGGGGGAAAGTTGCGTGTTCGGCATGCTAGGGGTGTGTGGCAGATGAACGGGCTGCGTAACCGGATTCGTCTCGTCGTTCTGGGCAACTTTCATGTAGAAAGTATTTTCATCCGAGTTACGGATTAAAAGATATGATTTTCTAAAGATTTAAATCATTTTCTGATTTATTTTAAAAGCAGAAAAGGTTTATTGCGTCGGCGATGGCGTCAAGATCTGCGTCAGCTCTGTGATTAGTCAAACCGACAGTGGGACCCACTGTCGCCCTCTGCTTTAACAGAGGCTTAACTAAACTAACAGGGTTAGTTAGGGCGCGTGGGCCCCAGCAGTCAGTGACTAGTTAGTACTAACTAACTAACTAATTTAACTAATGTTTTAATTAATCGTTTTTATTTAGAGAAACATTTATTTAACAAAATATGCGATGGGGCCCGCGTGTCAAAGACACTGTGTGCTCAACAAGCCAAATTGACTTGGTCAACGTGGCGATTAGCCCCCAGGCCCACGGCGACCGACCTCAGGTGGGGCCCGCCTAGCCACGTCGATGGATTGGCGCCGGATGATAGCCGGCGAGGCAAAACGTGGCGGCGCTGCTCGAGGTGGCCGGAAATCGCCTCATGTGGCACCAGATCGAAGGGACCGTCGCGTCGAACGGCAAGACGACGGCGGAGTGAGTGGGGTGGTTGTAGAGCGGTGGTGGCGGAGTCGAGCGCCACGGGCTGCGTCGGCGGCGAGGTGGTTCGGGCGTGTGATGAAGATGGCGACACAAGCCGGGGGTGAATGGGAAGGCTAGGGAGGACTGCGACGCGCAGAAACACACGGGCTCGGCCCGTGACCATTTGGTCACTGGAAGAAGCGCCGGCGACGCAGCGCGGCGGCGAGGCAATCCCAATCCGTTGCTTGTTCGTTACGAACAAAAGAAGCCGATACCGATTCGGTGTTTATCCAGCGAGGCTCAGATCTCTTCCATGTGAGACCAGCGACCTCAGATCATCCCGGACTTATGTGCTGGAATAGCTTCGTTATGAGTTGAAGCAGCCTCAGCTACTATTCCTACTAAGGAGCGTTCGGGCGCTCATCGGGGATGGCGCTAGGAGGCACGGGAGGGAGCATTCGTAGGCGCGTTGGGCTCCTAGGGACCCCAGAGCACAACGGTGAGTCCGGCGTCGTGGACGGCGGTCGTGGCCACGTGGCGAGGTGCGCCGCGGCGACTGAGCCTCGGCAATGGCGGCGGTGGCTGGCCGCTAGGGGAGCTAGAGGGCGGAGGAGGAGGCAGCTCACCTGGCGGCACGCACGAAGGCGGTGGCAGTTTAGTAGCAGCAGGGGTGTCGCGGAGTTGAAGAAGATCGTGGCGGCTAGTCGGGCAGAGGAGGAAGACGGCGGCGACGGGGGGCGCAGGCGTCTGCGTCTGACGGGAGCCGTAGTCGATGGAGGCGGAGCGAGCGGACACGTCGGAGTGGCTTGAGGTCGCAGCTGCATGAGCTTCGGGCGGCAAGGCCATGGTGGCGCGTTGCCGTGGGGAACGAGGGGGAGCGCGGCGGATCTGAGAGGGAGGGCGCGCAGGAACCGAGGGGAGTGGGGGCGAGTGGGAGGAGAGACCGAGGGGGCGCGGCGTCGGCGCCCTTATCCACCACGACGCCGGCGAGCGGGTGCGGCGGGGACGCGCCCTGTTCCGACCCGGGTCGGGGGAACAGGGGAAGAGGACGCGGTGCGGGAGCTGGGCCGGCTGGGCCGGCCAAGCTGGCTGCGGGCCAGAGGGGTTGGGCGGCCTGGTCCAGGGGGCTTCCCCCCCTTTTTTTGTTTTTTTTGTAATTTCTTTCTTTTATTTATTTTCCCTTTTCTGTTTTATTTAGTTTTAGGGCATTTAGGCATTTTACAAAAAGGTGTTTGCTTCACCATAATTACCAGTGCAATATTTGGCAACCCCCGAACATTTTTGTTTTAATTTTTGAAAACTTTTGTTGTTTGCCAAATTTTGAATTTGAATTTGCAATGATTTTGAACTACCACTTGATTAGCAATAAAGAATACGATGACATGGCATCATTAGAAGAGTTTCTTTGTAGCCTAATTATCCGGCATTACATCGCGTGGATCCGACGCTTGTTACCTTTGAAGATCGTGCTTCTTCCAGACGGTTAGGCGTCAAGGTCTAGAGCATCCAAGAGGAATTGTGGATCGCCGAGTGACCAAGTCTGTGAAGGTTTGGAAGTCACTGAATACTTACCACGAGTGATTGGACGAGGCTGCATGGTCTTAGTTCAAGGAGAATACGGTGAGGATCTGGGTGTCTGAGTTGCGGCTCGAGATCGGGTGTCCGGATGTGTGTCCTCGAGTTTAAATACTCAGCCTCTCCAACCGTGACGTATAACCGAGACAGCAGTTGAACTGGTCTACCAAATCATTGTCTTCACCAACCGACCGGTTCTATTTCCTCAACTCATTCATTTCCTCATTACATGTTGCATGTTGTTCATATCGTGCTTGAAGACTTTGATCAAGACTTTCACAAATTCATCGCTTCAATTTCTTGACCGTTTGTCTTCATCTTGTTATCCTGTGTTTACGCTTCACGTACTGTTCTAGTCTTCATTTCATCATGCTGACTATGTGTGTAATCTGTTATGTTTACCTCTGAGTACTTATTCCGCTGCAAATAGTTCTTCGCTAAGGAATTTCCTCACCGGCAAATTTCTCAGTGAAGAATTTCATAAAAATCGCCTATTCACCCCCCTCTAGTCGATATAATGCACTTTCACAGGTCAGACAGAACTTGAACCGGTGGATGCACAAGGCCTGCTGCTGCTGCCGCTGCTGATCCCGAGAGCATTGCTGCTACGGTCGAAGAGTGATTCGCCGCTTGCGTGCCGGCCATGAATATTCCAACCCGGTTGATCTGATCTGGGGGGTCCGGAATATTGTCGCCATCGGAACAGCCCCTAATCTGGTCGTCTTGCAACTGGTACAATGATTCAGTCTCTCCGGTTGAGGACTCGTCGCCAGAATAGACGACGGTATCACTACCGTATTCTGACTCGTCCTCATGCTCTCCTCCGTGGATGACTCCGACGAAGGCACGCTTCACGGCCGGTTCAACCTGGGTAGATCTCGCACGCTGAGCCATCTCGACGAGGTTGGTGCAGATGTCCGGCTCAGGCCCAGGCTCACTGATCTTGCCGATGAAAACGTGTATGCCACCAAAGGGGGCCCGGTATCCGTACTCAATCGAGCTGGCTTAGGGACCCCATCCTGAATCGTCGATGTAGAGCTTGCCGCGATGACTCTTGGTCATCCGGCCCACAGCATAGCCTTCGAGTCCTTTGAGCTTGCCCTCCAAGATCATCAAACCGTCCTGCGATAGCCCCACGATGGGCGCCAACTGTCGTGGATTTGTCACGGCAGATGTCCTAGTGAAAGGACTTAGTCATGGAGCCATCTCTACGGGTTAACTTGAAAGGGTTAAAGCGGACACAAAGACACAAGGGTTTATACTAGTTCGGCCCCTTCGATGAAGGTAAAAGCCTACGTCTAGTTGTGATGGAATTGATGTGGTCTCGATGGCTAGGGAGCAAACAAGCTTCGCCTAGGCTCGAGTTGTTGTTGTCTGTCTTGAACCGCTGCCGGGTCGTCCCCTTATATAGACGGGTGACGCCCGTCGGTCCATGGAGTCCCATACCGGTTCATATTCGTATACCGGTTGGTCTCTCTCTATTCCTAACTTACAATACAAGTTTATATATCAGGCCGGTTTACGGCTACAGGTTCTAAACCGACTACAGGCCTTGGGCCTTCATCTGCTTATACTACTAATGAAGTTAACCCGGCCCAGTTAGGCCGGTTCATGCCCAGTGGTAATATCCCCAACAATCGGTATGTTACTTGCTCGAGAGTCGATCATCGGTATCAACGTACCTAGTTCAATCTTATTACCGGCAAGTCTCTTTACTCGTTCCGTAATACCTCATCCTGCAACCAACTCATTAGTCACATTGCTTGCAAGGCTTATAGTGATGAGCATTACCGAGAGGGCCCAGAGATACCTCTCTGAAACACGAAGTGACAAATCCTAATCTTGATCTATGCCAACCCAACAAACACCTTCGGAGACACCTATAGAGCATCTTTATAATCACCCATTTACGTTGTGAAGTTCGATAGCACACAAGGTGTTCCTCCGGTATTCGGGAGTTGCATAATCTCATAGTTTGAGGAACATGTATAAGTCATGAAGAAAGTAGTAGCAATCAAACTGTAATGATCATAATGCTAAGCTAATGGATGGGTCATGTCCATCACATCATTCTCCTAATTATGTGATCCCGTTCATCAAATGACAACACATGTCTATGGTTAGGACACATAACCATCTTTGATTAACGAGCTAGTCTAGTAGAGGCATAGTAGGGACACTATGTTTTGTCTATGTATTCACACATGTACTAAGTTTCTGGTTAATAAAATTCTAGCATGAATAATAAACATTTATCATGATATAAGGAAATAAATAATAACTATATTATTGCCTCTAGGGCATATTTCCTTCAGTCTCCCACTTGCACTAGAGTCAATAATCTAGATTACAAAGTAATAATTCTAACACCAATGGAGTCTTGGTGTTGATCATGTTTTGCTCGTGCATGAGGCTTAGTCAACGGGTCTGCAACATTCAGATCCGTATGTATCTTGCAAATCTCTATGTCTCCCTCCGACACTTGATGACGGATGAAATTGAAGCGTCTCTTGATGTGCTTAGTTCTCTTGTGAAATATGGATTCCTTCGCTAAGGCAATTGCACCAGTATTGTCAAAAATGAGTTTCATTGGACCCGATGCACTAGGTATGACACCTAGATCGGATATGAACTCCTTCATCCAGACTCCTTCATTCGCTGCTTCTGAAGCAGCTATGTACTCCGCTTCACACGTAGTTCCCGCCACGACGCTTTGCTTGGAACTTCACCAACTGACAGCTCCACCATTCAATAAAAATACGTATCCGGATTGCGACTTAGAGGCATCCAGATTAGTGTGAAAGCTTGCATCGACGTAACTGTTTACAACGAGCTCTTTGTCACCTACATAAACGAGAAACATATCCTTAGTCCTTTTCAGGTATTTCAGGATGTTCTCGACCGCTGTCCAGTGCTCCACTCCGGGATTACTTTGGTACCTCCCTGCTATCTTATTGCAAGGCACACATTAGGTCTAGTACATAGCATTGCATACATGATAGAACCTATGGCTGAAGCATAGGGAATGACTTTCATTGTCTCTTTATCATCTGCAGTGGTCGGGCATTGAGTCTGACTCAACTTCACACCTTGTAACACATGCAAGAACCCTTTCTTTGACTGATCCATTTTGAACTTCTTCAAAAGTTTATCAAGGTATGTGCTTTGTGAAAGTCCAATTAAGCATCTTGATCTATCTCTATAGATCTTGATGCCAAATATGTAAGTAACTTCATCGAGGTCTTTCATTGAAAAACTCTTATTCATGTATCCTTTTATGCTATCCAGAAATTCTATATCATTTCCAATCAACAAATGTCATCCACATATAATATTAGAAATGCTACAGAGCTCCCACTCACTTCCATGTAAATATAGGCTTCTCCAAAAGTCTGTATAAAACCATATGCTTTGATCACACTACCAAAGCATTTATTCCAACTCCGAGAGGCTTGCACCAGTCCATAAATGGATCGCTAGAACTTGCACACTTTTTTAGCACCCTTTGGATCGACAAAACCTTCTGGTTGCATCATATACAACTCTTCTTCTAGAAATCCATTCAAGAATGCAGTTTTGACATCCATCTGACAAATTTCATAATCACAAAATACGACAATTTCTAACATGATTCGGACAGACTTAAGCATCGCTACGGGTGAGAAAGTCTCATCATAGTCAACTCCTTGAACTTGTCAAAAACCTTTCGCAACAAGTTGAGCTTTGTAGACAGTAACATTACCGTCAGCGTCAGTCTTCTTCTTGAAGATCCATTTATTTTCTATGGCTTGCCGATCGTCGGGCAAATCCACCAAAGTCCACACTTTGTTCTCATACATGGATCCTATCTCAGATTTCATGGCCTAAGCCATTTCGCGGAATCTGGGCTCATCATCACTTCCTCATAATTCATAGGTTCATCATGGTCAAGTAACATGACTTCCAGAATAGGATTGTCGTACCACTCTGGTGCGGACCATACTCTAGAAGACCTTCGAGGTTCTGCAGTAACTTGATCTAAAGTTTCATGATCATCATCATTAGCTTCCTCACTAATTGGTGTAGGAAACACTGGAACTGATTTTTGTGATGAACTACTTTCCAATTCGGGAGAAGGTACAATTGCCACATCAAGCTCTACTTTCCTCCCACTCACTTCTTTCGAGAGAAACTCCTTCTCTAGAAAGGATCCATTTTTAGCAACAAATATTTTGCCTTCGGATCTATGATAGAAGGTGTACCCAACAGTTTCCTTTAGGTATTCTATGAATATGCACTTCTCCGATTTGGGTTCGAGCTTATCAGGTTGAAGCTTTTTCACATAAGCATCGCAGCCCCAAACTTTAAGAAATGACAACTTTGATTTCTTGTCAAACCATAGTTCATAAGGCGTCATCTCAACGGATTTTGATGGTGCCCTATTTAAAGTGAAGGTAGCCGTCTCTAAAGCATAACCCCAAAACGATAGCGGTAAATCAGTAAGAGACATCATAGATCGCACCATATCCAATAAAGTACGGTTACGACGTTCGGACACACCATTACGCTGTGGTGTCCAGGTGGCGTGAGTTGCGAAACTATTCCACATTGTTTCAAATGAAGACCAAACTCATAACTCAAATATTCTCCTCCACGATCAGGTCATAGAAACTTTATTTTCTTGTTACGATGATTTTCCACTTCACTCTGAAATTCTTTGAACTTTTCAAATGTTTTAGATTAATGCTTCATTAAGTAGATATAACCATATCTGCTCAAATCATCTGTGACGGTAAGAAAATAACGATACTCACCACGAGCCTCAACACTCATTGCACTGCATACATCAGTATGTATTATTTCCAATAAGTCAGTAGCTAGTTCCATTGTTACGGAGAATGGAGTTTTAGTCATCTTGCCCATGAGGCATGGTTCGCAAGCACCAAGTGATCCATAATCAAGTGATTCCAAAAGCCCATCAGCATGGAGTTTCTTCATGCGTTTTACACCAATATAACCTAAACGGCAGTGCCACAAATAAGTTGCACTATCATTATCAACTTTGCATCTTTTGGCTTCAATTTTTTGAACATGTCTATCATCACAATCGAGATTCAACAAAAATAGACCACTCAACAAGGGTGCATGACCATAAAAGATATTACTCATATAAATAGAACAACCATTATTTTCTGATTTAAATGAATAACCATCTCGCATCAAACAAGATCCAGATATAATGTTCATGCTCAACGCTGGCACCAAATAACAATTATTCAGGTCTAAAACTAATCCCAAAGGTAGATGTAGAGGTAGCATGCCGACGGGGATCACATCGACCTTGGAACCATTTCCCATGCGCATCGTCACCTCGTCCTTAGCCAATCTTTGTTTAATCCGTAGCCCCTGTTTCGAGTTGCAAATATGAGCAACAGAACCAGTATCAAATACCCAGGTGCTACTATGAGCATTAGTAAGGTACACATAAATAACATGTATATCAAATATACCCTTCACTTTGCCATCCTTCTTATCCGCCAAATACTTGGGGCAGTTTAAGCTTCGAAAGACCTAGTCCCTTTGCGGAGAAGCACTTAGTTTCGTGCTTAGGTCCGCACTTGGGTTTCTTCTCCCGAGCAGCAACTTTCTTGCCGTTCTTCTTGAAGTTCCCCTTCTTCCCTTTGCCCTTTTTCTTGAAACTAGTGGTCTTGTTGACCATCAACACTTGATGCTCCTTTTTTATTTCTACCTCCGCAGCCTTTAGCATTGCGAAGAGCTCGGGAATTGTCTTGTTCATCCCTTGCATATTATAGTTCATCACGAAGCCTTTATAGCTTGGTGGCAATGACTGAAGAACTCTGTCAATGACATTATCATCAGGAAGATTAACTCCCAGCTGAGTCAAGTGGTTATGGTACCCAGACATTCTAAGTATGTGTTCATTGACAGAACTATTCTCCTCCATTTTGCAGCTATAGAACTTGTTGGAGACTTCATATCTCTCAACTCGATCATTTGCTTGAAATATTAACTTCAACTCTTGAAACATCTCATATGCTCCATGACGTTTCAAACGTCTTTGAAGTCCCGATTCTAAGTCGTAAAGCATGGCACACTGAACTATCGAGTAGTCATCAGCTTTGCTCTGCAAGACGTTCTTAACGTCATTAATAGCATCTGCAGCAGGCCTAGCACCTAGCAGTGCTTATAGGATGTAATTCTTTTGTGCAGCAATGAGGATAATCCTCAAGTTACGGACCCAGTCTGTGTAATTGCTACCATCAACTTTCAACTTATCTTTCTCTAGGAACGCATTAAAATTCAAAGGAATGGTAGCACGGGCCATTGATTTACAATAACATAGACATGCAAAATAACTATCAGGATAAGTTCATGATAAATTAAAGTTCAATTAATCATATTACTTAAGAACTCCCACTAAGATAGACATCCCTCTAGTCCTCTAAATGATCACGTGATCCAAATCAACTAAACCATGTTCGATCATCACGTGAGATGGAGTAGTTTTCAATGGTGAACATCACTATGTTGATCATATCTACTATATGATTCACGTTCGACCTTTCAGTCTCAGTATTCCGAGGTCGTATCTGCATATGCTAGGCTCGTCAAGTTTAACCCAAGTATTCTGCATGTGCAAAACTGGCTTTGCACCATTGTATGTGAACATAGAGCTTATCACACCCGATCATCACGTGGTGTCTCGGCACAACGAACTGTAGCAACGGTGCATACTCAGGGAGAACACTTATACCTTGAAATTTAGTAAGGGATCATCTTATAATGCTACCGCCATACTAAGCAAAGTAAGATGCATAAAAGATAAACATCACATGCAATCAAAATATGTGACATGATACGGCAATCATCATCTTGTGCTCATGATCTCCATCACCGAAGCATCATCGTGATCTCCATCGTCATCGACGCGACACCTTGATCTCCATCGTAGCATCGTTATCGTCTCGCCAACTATTTCTTCTACGACTATTGCTACCGCTTATTGATAAAGTAAAGCAACTACATGGCAATTGCATTGATACGATAAAGCGACAACCATATGGCTCCTGCCAGTTGCCAATAACTCTGTTACAAAACATGATCATCTCATACAACAATTTATATCACATCATGTCTTGACCATATCACATCATAGCAAGCCTTACAAAAACAAGTTAGACGTCCTCTACTTTGTTGTTGCAAAATTTACATGGCTGTTACGGGCTTCTAGCAAGAAACGTTCTTACCTATGCATCAAAACCACAACGTTTTTTCGTCAATTGTGTTGTTTTAACCTTCAACAAGGACCGGCCGTAGTCAAACTCGATTCAACTAAAGTTGAAGAAACAGACACACGCCAGCCACCTATGTGCAAAAGCACATCGGTAGAACCAGTCTCATGAACGCGGTCATGTAATGCCGGTCCGGGCCGCTTCATCCAACAATACCGCCAAATGAAAATAAGACGTTGGTGGTAAGTAGTATGACTATTATCGCCCATAACTCTTTGTGTTCTACTCGTGCATCAAACATCTACGCATAGACCTGGCTCGGATGCCACTGTTGGGGAACATAGTATTTCAAAATTTTCCTATGATCACGCAAGATCTATCTAGGAGATGTATAGCAACGAGAGGGGAGAGTGTGTCCACGTACCCTCGTAGACCGAAAGCGGAAGCGTTTAGTAATGCGGTTGATGTAGTCGAACGTCTTCGCGATCCAACCGATCCAAGTACCGAATGTACGGCACCTCCGTGTTTAGCACACGTTCAACTCGATGACGTCCCTCGTGCCCTTAATCCAGTTGAGGACGAGGGTGAGTTCCGTCAGCACGACGGCATGGCGACGGTGATGATGATGCCACCGGCATAGGGCCTCGCCTAAGCACTACGGCGATATGATTGAGGTGTGTTACTGTGGAGGGGGCACGCACATGGCTAAGGAAAAACATGGCGTGTTCTAGGGTGCCCCCCTGCCACCGTATATAAAGGAGGGAGGGGGAGGTCGACCGGCCCTTGCTAGGCGCGCCGGGAGATGGGAGTCCAACTAGGACTCCAACTCCTAGTAGGATTCCACCTAAAGGAGAAGGGAAAAGGAAGGGAGAGGGGAGGGGCGCGCCCCCAACCCCTTGTCCAATTTGGACTGGGCTTGGGGGGGCGCGCGCCACCTCCTGGCCGCTGCCTCTCCTTCCCACTAAGGCCCACTAAGGCCCAACAACTCCCCGGGGGGTTCCGGTAACCTCCCGGTACTTCGAAAAATACCCGAACTTCTTTGGAACCATTCTGATGTCCGAATATAGCCTTCCAATATATCAATCTTTATGTCTCGACAATTTCGAGACTCCTCGTCATGTCCGTTATCTCATCCGGGACTCCGAACAAACTTTGGTCATCAAAACATATAACTCATAATACAAATCGTCATTGAACGTTAAGTGTGCGGACCCTACAGGTTCGAGAACTATGTAGACATGACCGAGACACATCTCTGATCAATAATCAATAGCGGAACCTGGATGCTCATATTGGCTCCTACATATTGTACGAAGATCTTTATCGGTCAAACCGCATAATAACATACGTTGTCCCCTTTGTCATCGGTATGTTACTTGCCCGAGATTCGATCGTCGGTATCATCATACCTAGTTCAATCTAATTACCGACAAGTCTCTTTACTCATTCCGTAATACCTCATCCTGCAACTAACTCATTAGTCACATTGCATGCAAGGCTTATAGTGATGAGCATTACCGAGGGGGCCCAGAGATACCTCTTCGAAACACAGAGTGACAAATCCTAATCTTGATCTATGCCAAACCAACAAACACCTTTGGAGACACCTGTAGAGCATCTTTATAATCACCCATTTACCTTGTGACGCTTGATAGCACACAAGGTGTTCCTCCGATATTCGGGAGTTGCATAATCTCATAGTCTGAGGAACATGTATAAGTCATGAAGAAAGCAGTAGCAATGAAATTGTAACGATCATAATACTAAGCTAACAGATGGGTCATGTCCATGTGACGCCCAGATAATTAAGGTACAGTAATCCTCTACTATTGTTGCCACGTCACCACAATTACTGTGGTTAATCTCGCGATGATTCAAATCCCGTTCGAATTTAAAAAATTCAAAATCAAGTTTATCAATAAAAGTTTTCAAACATAAAAACTAAAATGTTAAAAGTGTGGAAAATAATCCCTTGATTTTTGTCATGTTGAAAACCACATTCTCTAAATTATTTGAATGCCCTTTGGTGAATAAAACAGTGGCATAAACAATAAACTAAATGCCTTTTATAATTTATAAAATATTACACTATTTTAATTAGGTGTGAAACCTTTTGTGGCAGTGGTAAAACTAGTCACACTAATTTAGGTGCTTTTGTATATATTTTATAAAACAAAAATAAATGATCATAAAGATAAAACAGTAAAGGAAAAATTACTAAAAAGAAAAGAAAAAAAGTAAACGAAAAACAAGTGCCCCCTCCCTCGACTAGGCCTTGGCCCAGTTGGCCGTGTGGCTGAATGGCCAGCCGCCCCGCCCCTCCCGTGCCCCCAGGCCCACTAGGCCCCCACCAGAAAACCTAAAACGCTAACCCCCACTTCCCGCGCACTCCCCCCACTCCCACGATCCCCTCCGGATCGGGGTTCGACTGCGTCGCCCTGCCCGTGGTCGCCCATCGTCGTTGCTCGACGTCCTGCGCCCCACCGCCCGGTGTTGCTCGACGCCATCTTCCCCGTCGCCCGATGTCGCTGTCGTCGCCTCACTGCCCGACCCTGCTGTTTGGGGAACGTAGTAATTTCAAAAAAATTCCTACGCACACGCAAGATCATGGTGATGTATAGCAACGAGAGGGGAGAGTGTTGTCTCGCACCCTCGTGAGACCGGCGAAGCGATCTGGCGTAGAGGAAGTAGTCGACGTTCTCCTCGCGATCCGACCGATCCCGGCGCCGTTACTCTAGCGCCCGAGTTCTTGACACACGTACAGCTCGATGGCGTCCCTCGAACTCCGATCCAGCCGAGTGTCGAGGAGAGTTCCGTCGAGACGACGGCGTGGTGGCGATCTTGATGTTCTACGGCGCAGAGCTTCGCTTAAGCTTCGGACGATATGACCAAGGTGGAATATGGTGGAAGGGGCACCGCACACGGCTAAGGAACGATCCGTAGATCAAACTTGTGTGTTCTAGGGTGCCCCCTGCCCCGTATATAAAGGAGCAAGGGGGTGCGGCCGCCCTAGAGGCGCTGCGGAGGATTCCTACTCCCACCGGAGTAGGACTCCCCCTTTCCTAGTTGGAGTAGGATAGGGGAGGGAAGAGGAAGGGGCACCGCCTCTCCTTGTCCTATTCGGACTAGGGGAGGCGCGGCCTGCCCTGGCCGCCCTTCCTCTTCTCCCTCTTGGCCCACTAAGGCCCAATAGCCCCGGGAGGGTTCCGTAACCCCGGTGTTAAAAAAATCCGATTTCACCCTAACCATTCGAACTCAAATATAGGCTTCCAATATATCAATCTTTATGTCTCGACCATTCCGAGACTCCTCGTCATGTCCATGATCACATCCGGACTCCAAACTTCTTGGTACATCAAAATACATAAACTCATAATATAACCGTCCATCGAAACCTTAAGCGTGCGGACCCTACGGTTCGAGAACAATGTAGACATGACCAAGACACGTCTCGGTCAATAACCAATAGCGGGACCTGGATGCCCATATTGGTTCCTACATATTCTCGAAGATCTTTATCGGTCGAGACCGCATAACAACATCGTTGTTCCTTTGTCATCGGTATGTTACTTGCCCGAGATTCGATCTTGGTATCAATACCTAGTTCAATCTCGTTACGCAAGTCTCTTTACTCGTTCCGTAATACATCATCTCACAGCTAACTTATTAGCTGTAATGCTTGCAAGGCTTCAGTGATGTGTATTACCGAGAGGGCCCAGAGATACCTCTCCGACAATCGGAGTGACAAAACCTAATCTCGAAATCGCCAACCCAACATCGCCTTTGGAGACACCTGTAGTACTCCTTTATAATCACCCGATTCGTTGTGACGTTTGGTAGCACCAAAGTGTTCCTCCGTAAACAGGAGTTGCATAATCTCATAGTTACAGAACATGTATATGTCATGGATAAAAGCGGTAGCAACATACTAAGCGATCGTGTGCTAAGCTAATGGAATGGGTCATGTCAATCAGATCATTCTACTAATGATGTGACCTTGTTAATCAAATAACAACTCTTTGTTCATGGTTAGGAAACATAACCATCTTTGATTAACAAGCTAGTCTAGTAGAGGCATACTAGTGACATATTGTTTGTCTATGCATTCACACATGTATCATGTTTCCTGTTAATACAATTCTAGCATGAATGATAAACATTTATCATGAAATAAGGAAATAAATAATAACTTTATTATTGCCTCTAGGGCATATTTCCTTGATCTCCCACTTGCACTAGAGTCAATAATCTAGATTACATAGTAATGATTCTAACACCCATGGAGTCTTGGTGCTGATCATGTTTTGCTCGTGGAAGAGGCTTAGTCAATGGGTCTGCAACATTCAGATCCGTATGTATCTTGCAAATCTCTATGTCTCCCACCTGGACTAAATCCCGGATGGAATTGAAGCGTCTCTTGATGTGCTTGGTCCTCTTGTGAAATCTGGATTCCTTTGCCAAGGCAATTGCTCGATATTGTCACGAAAGATTTTCATTGGACCCGATGCACTAGGTATGACACCTAGATCGGATATGAACTCCTTCATCCGCACTCCTTCATTAGCTGCTTCCGGCTGCTATGTACTCCGCTTCACATGTAGATCCCGCCACGACGCTTTGTTTAGAACTGCACCAACCGACAGCTCCTCCGTTTAGTGTAAATCGTATCCGGTCTACGATTTAGAATCGTCTCGATCGGTGTCAAAGCTTGCATCAACGTAACCGTTCATTTATGAGCTCTTTGTCACCTCCATATACGAGAAACATATCCTTAGTCCTTTTCAGGTATTTCAGGATGTTCTTGACCGCTGTCTAGTGATCCACTCTTGGATTACTTTGGTATCTTCCTGCTAAGCTTATAGCAAGACACACAACAGGTCTGGTACACAGCATTGCATACATGATAGAGCCTATGGCTGAAGCATAGGGAACATCTTTCATTTTCTCTCTATCTTCTGCAGTGGTCGGGCATTGAGTCTTACTCAACTTCACACCTTGTAACACAGGCAAGAACCCTTTCTTTGCTTGATCCATTTTGAACTTCTTCAAAATTTTGTCAAGGTATGTGCTTTGTGAAAGTCCAATTAAGCGTCTTGATCTATCTCTATAGATCTTAATGCCCAATATGTAAGCAGCTTCACCGAGGTCTTTCATTGAAAAACTCTTATTCAAGTATCCCTTTATGCTATCCAAATTCTATATCATTTCCGATCAGCAATATGTCATCTACATATAATATCGAAATGCTACTGAGCTCCCACTCACTTTCTTGTAAATCTGAGCTTCTCCAAAAGTCTCAGATAAATCCAAATGCTTTGATCACACTATCAAAGCGTTTATTCCAACTCGAGATGCTTGCACCAGTCCATAGATGGATCATTGGAGCTTGCATACTTTGTTAGCTCCTTTGGATCGATAAAACCTTCGGTTGCATCATATACAACTCTTCTTCCAAAATCCATTCAGAATGCGTCTTTACATCCATTTGCCAAATTTCATAATCATAAAATGCGCAATTGCTAACATGATTCGGACGGACTTAAGCATCGCTTCGGTGAGAAGGTCTCATCGTAGTCAATCCCTTGAACTTGTCGAAAACCCTTTGCGACAAGTCGAGCTTTGTAGACGATAACATTACCGTCGTCGTCGGTCTTCTTCTTGAAGATCCACTTGTTTTCTATTGCTTGCCGACCCTCGGGCAAGTCAACCAAAGTCCATACTTTGTTTTCATACATGGATCCCATCTCAGATTTCATGGCCTCAAGCCATTTTGCGAATCTGGGCTCACCATCGCTTCTTCATAGTTCGTAGGTTCATCATGATCTAGTAGCATGATTTCGAACAGGATTACCGTACCACTCTGTGCGGATCTTACTCTGGTTGATCTCGAGGTTACAGTAGTGACTTGATCTGAAGTTTCATGATCAACATCATCAACTTCCTCATTACTTGGTGTAGATGTCTCAGAAACCGGTTTCTGCGACAAACTACTTTGAAGTAAGGGAGAAGGTACAATTACCTCATCAAGTTCTACTTTCCTCCCACTCATTTCTTTCGAGAGAAACTCCTTCTCTAGAAAGGATCCATTCTTGGCAACAAATGTCTTGCCTTCGGATCTGTGATAGTAGGTGTACCCAACTGTCTCCTTTGGGTATCCTATGAAGACACATTTCTCCGATTTGGGTTCGAGCTTATCAGGTTGAAGCTTTTTCACATAAGCATCACATCCCCAAATTTTAAGAAACGACAACTTTGGTTTCTTGCTAAAGCATAGTTCATAAGGAGTCGTCTCAACGGATTTTGACGGTGTTCTATTCAGTGTGAATGCGGCCGTCTCTAGAGCATAACCCCAAAACGATAGCGGTAAATCTGTAAGAGACATCATAGATCGCACCATATCTAGTAAAGTACGATTCTGACGTTCGGACACACCATTACGTTGTGGTGTTCCGGTGGCGTGAGTTGCTGAAACTATTCCGCATTGTTTCAAATGTAGACCAAACTCATAACTCAAATATTCACCTCCACGATCGGATCGTAGAAATTTAATTTTCTTATTACGATGATTTTCAACTTCACTCTGAAATTCTTTGAACTTTTCAAATGTTTCAGACTTATGTTTCATTAAGTAGATATACCCATATCCGCTTAAGTCATCTGTGAAGGTGAGAAAATAACGATATCCGCCACGAGCCTCAACATTCATCGGACCACATACATCTGTATGTATGATTTCCAACAAATCTGTTGCTCTCTCCATAGCACCGAGAACGGGTTCTAGTCATCTTGCCCATGAGGCACGGTTCATAAGTGCCAAGTGATTCATAATCAAGTGACTCCAAAAGTCCATCGAGATGGAGTTTCTTCATGCGCTTTACACCGATATGACCTAAACGGCAATTACCACAAATAAGTTGCACTATCATTATCAACTCTGCATCTTTTGGTTTCAACATTATGAATATGTGTATCACTACTATCGAGATTCATCAAAATAGACCACTCTTCAAGGGTGCATGACCATAAAAGATATTACTCATATAAATAGAACAACCATTATTCTCTGATTTAAATGAATAACCGTCTCGCATCAAACAAGATCCAGATATAATGTTCATGCTCAACGCAGCACCAAATAACAATTATTTAGGTCTAAAACTAATCCCGAAGGTAGATGTAGAGGTAGCGTGCCGACCGCGATCACATCGACTTTGGAACCATTTCCCACGCGATCGTCACCTCGTCCTTTGCCGGTGTTCACTTAATCCGTAGTCCTGTTTGAGTTGCAAATATTAGCAATGAACCAAGATCAAATACCCAAGTGCTCTGCGAGCTCTAGTAAGGTACACATCAATAACATGTATATCACATATACCTTTGTTCACCTTGCCATCCTTCTTATCCGCCAAATACTTGGGGCAGTTCCGCTTCCAAAGACTACGCTTGCGAGAAGCACTCGATTTCAGGCTTAGGTCCGGACTTGGGTTTCTTCTCTGAGCAGCAACTTGCTTGCTGTTCTTCTTGAAGTTCCCTTCTTCTTCCCTTTGCCTTTCTTCTTGAAACTAGTGGTCTTATTGACCATCAACACTTGATGCTCCTTCTTGATTTCTACCTCCAGCCTTTAGCATTGCGAAGAGCTCGGTATAGTCTTTACTAACCCTTGCATATTATAGTTCATCACGAAGCCTTTGTAGCTTGGTGGCGTGATTGAAGAATTCATCAATAACACAATCATCCGGAAGATTAACTCCCAATTGTGTCAAGTGATTGTAGTACCCGGACATTACGAGTATGTGCTCACTAATGAAACTATTCTCCTCCATCTTGCAGCTATAGAACTTATTGGAGACTTCATATCTCTCAATCCGGGCATTACTGTTGGAATATCAACTTCAACTCTGGAACATCTCATATGCTCCATGACGTTCAAAATGTCGTTGAAGTCCGGTTCTAAGCCGTAAAGCATGGCACATGAACTATAGAGTAGTCATCAGCTTTGCTCGCGGACGTTCTTAACGTCGTCGGTTACATCAAGAAGAGTTCGGCACCTAGCGGCGCATCCAGGGCGTAACTCTTACGTGCAGCAATGAGGATAATCCTCGAGTTACGGACCCGATCCGTGTAATTGCTACCATCATCTTTCAACTTTGCTTTCTCAAGGAACGCATTAAAATTCAACGGAACAACAGACGAGCCATCTATCTACAATCAAACATAGACAAGCAAGATACTATCGGTACTAAGTTCATGATAAATTTAAGTTCAATTAATCATATTACTTAAGAACTCCCACTTAGATGACATCTCTCTAGTCATCTAAGTGATCACGTGATCCAAATCAACTAAACCATAACCGATCATCATGTGAGATGGAGTAGTTTTCAATGGTGAACATCTTATGTTGATCATATCTACTATATGATTCACGCCGACCTTTCGGTCTCCGTGTTCCGAGGCCATATCTGCATATGCTAGGCTCGTCAAGTATAACTCGAGTATTCTGCGTGTGCAAAACTGGCTTGCACCCGTTGTAGATGGACGTGAGAGCTTATCACACCCGATCATCACGTGGTGTGCGGGCACGACGAACTTTGGCAGCGGTGCATACTCGGGAGAACACTTCTTGATAATTTTAGTGAGAGATCATCTTAAAATGCTACCGTCAATCAAAGCAAGATAAGATGCATAAAGGATAAACATCACATGCAATCAATATAAGTGATATGATATGGCCATCATCATCTTGTGCTTGTGATCTCCATCTCCGAAGCACCGTCGTGATCACCATCGCCACCGGTAGCGACACCTTGATCTCCATCGTAGCATCGTTGTCGTCTCGCCACCTATTGCTTCTCGACTATCGCTACCGCTTAGTGATAAAGTAAAGCAATTACAGTATGCGTTGCATTTCATACAATAAGCGACAACCATATGGCTCCTGCCGATTGCCGATAACCGGTTACAAAACATGATCATCTCATACAATAAAATATAGCATCACGTCTTGACCATATCACATCACAATATGCCTGCAAAAACAAGTTAGGCGTCCTCTACTTTGTTGTTGCAAATTTTACGTGGCTGCTACGGGCTTAAGCAAGAACCAATCTCACCTCGCATCAAAACCACAGCGATACTTCGTCAAATAGACTCCGTTTAACCTTCTCAAGGACCGGGCGTAGCCACACTCAGTTCAACTAAAGTGAGAGAGACAGACACCCGCCAATCACCTTTAAGCAACGAGTGCTCGTGGCGGTGAAACCAGTCTCGCGTAAGCGTCTGGCGTAATGTCGGTCGGGCGCTTCATCTCACAATACCGCTGAACCAAAGTATGACATGCTGGTAGGTAGTATGACTTGTATCGCCCACAACTCACTTGTGTTCTACTCGTGCAAAACATCAAACCATAAAAAACCTAGGCTCGGATACCACTTTGTTTGGGGAACGTAGTAATTTCAAAAATTTTCCTCGCACACGCAAGATCATGGTGATGTATAGCAACGAGAGGAGAGTGTTGTCTCGTACCCTCGTGAGACCGGCGAAGCGATCACAACATAGAGGAAGTAGTCGTCGTTCTCCTCGCGATCCGACCGATCCGGCGCCGTTACTCGGCGCCCGAGTTCTTGACACACGTACAGCTCGATGGCGTCCCTCGAACTCTGATCCAGCCGAGTGTCGAGGAGAGTTCCGTCGACCGACGGCGTGGTGGCGATCTTGATGTTCTACCGGCGCGAGCTTCGCCTAAGCTTCATGACGATATGACCGAGGTGGAATATGGTGGAAGGGGCACCGCACACGGCTAAGGAACGATCCGTAGATCAAACTTGTGTGTTCTAGGGTGCCCCCTGCCCCAGTATATAAAGGAGCAAGGGGGTGCGGCCGGCCTAGAGGAGGCGCCCGAGGAGTCCTACTCCCACCGAGTAGGACTCCCCCCTCCTAGTTGGAGTAGGATTGGGGGAGGGAAGAGGGAAGGGGCGCCGCCTCTCCTTGTCCTATTCGGACTAGGGGAGGCGCGCGCCTGCCCTGGCCGCCCTTCCTCTTCTCCCTCTTGGCCCACTAAGGCCCAATAGCCCCGAGGGTTCCGTAACCCCGGTGTTCCTAGAAAATCTGATTTCACGGAACCATTCGAACTCAAATATAGGCTTCCAATATATCAATCTTTATGTCTCGACCATTTCGAGACTCCTCGTCATGTCTGTGATCACATCCGGACTCGAACTTCTTGGTACATCAAAATACATAAACTCATAATATAACAGATCATCGAAACCTTAAGCGTGCGGACCCTACGGTTCGAGAACAATGTAGACATGACCGAGACACGTCTCGGTCAATAACCAATAGCGGGACCTGGATGCCCATATTGGTTCCTACATATTCTCGAAGATCTTTATCGGTCGGACCGCATAACAACATCGTTGTTCCTTTGTCATCGGTATGTTACTTGCCCGAGATTCGATCGTTGGTATCAATACCTAGTTCAATCTCGTTACCGGCAAGTCTCTTTACTCGTTCCGTAATACATCATCTCACAGCTAACTTATTAGCTGTAATGCTTGCAAGGCTTCATGATGTGTATTACCGAGAGGGCCCAGAGATACCTCTCCGACAATCGGAGTGACAAAACCTAATCTCGAAATCGCCAACCCAACATCCGCCTTTGGAGACACTGTAGTACTCCTTTATAATCACCCGATTCGTTGTGACGTTTGGTAGCACCAAAGTGTTCCTCCGTAAACGGAGTTGCATAATCTCATAGTTACGAGGAACATGTATATGTCATGGATAAAAGCGGTAGCAACATACTAAGCGATCGTGTGCTAAGCTAATGGAATGGGTCATGTCAATCAGATCATTCTACTAATGATGTGACCTTGTTAATCAAATAACAACTCTTTGTTCATGGTTAGGAAACATAACCATCTTTGATTAACAAGCTAGTCTAGTAGAGGCATACTAGTGACATATTGTTTGTCTATGCATTCACACATGTATCATGTTTCCGGTTAATACAATTCTAGCATGAATGATAAACATTTATCATGAAATAAGGAAATAAATAATAACTTTATTATTGCCTCTAGGGCATATTTCCTTCACCTGCCACCGCGCGGAGCCCCCTCGCTAGACCGCCCCCGAACCCCCTCGAGCTTGCACGCGACCCCCCCCTGTGAGCCCCGTCTGCCCTCCTCTCTTTCCCCATCACCGGATCGGCCCACGCCCGCATAGCGGCGGCCCTTGCCACCAGCAGCGCCGCGCCGATCGCGCCCGGCACCTCCGTCTCCCCTGCTTGCGCCACGGCCACCATGCCCGCCCGCTGCCAGCGCTCGCGTTGCTGCCCTGTCTGTTGCGTTCGCCTTTGCTCGCCCGTGCTATCCCTTGCCTCCCTGCATTCATCCGCCGCGCCGGCGCTGCCCAGCACCGCCATGGCCCTCCTCCCTTCACCCCGCAGCCTCCCTCTACTTCCTCTAGAAGTGCGCGAGCACGAGCTCGCCCCCGGCGGCCACCGTGACTCGAGTCGCGGCGCATAGCGGCGATCCGGCGTGCCTTGCCGTGGCTCAAAGCCACCAGCGTTTATTCGCCGACCTAATAAGCCATTAGCGCTAATTGTACTACTAACCCCTGAGGAAGTCCTGGATTAGGGGGTCCTTGGACAACCGGACTATATGCTTATGCCGGACTATTGGACTATGAAGATACAAGATTGAAGACTTCGTCCCGTGTTCGGGTGGGACTCTCCTTTGCGTGGGAGGAAAGGTCGGCAATTCGGATATGTAGATTCCCTTCTCTGTAATCAACTCTGTGTAACCCTAGCCCCCTCCGGTGTCTATATAAACTGGAGGGTTTAGTCCGTAGGACAACAACAATCATAATCATAGGCTAGCTTCTAGGGTTTAGCCTCTACGATCTCGTGGTAGATCAACTCTTGTAATACTCATATCATCAAGATCAATCAAGCAGGAAGTAGGGTATTACCTCCATAGAGAGGGCCTGAACCTGGGTAAACATCATGTCCCCCGCCTCCTGTTACCATTAGCCTTAGACGCACAGTTCAGGACCCCCTGCTGATACATCTCCAACGTATCTATAATTTATGAAGCATTCATGCTATTATATTATCTGTTTTGGATGTTTACGGGCTTTATTATGCACTTTTATATTATTTTTTGGGACTAACCTATTAACCGGAGGCCCAGCCCATATTGTTGTTTTCTTGCCTATTTCAGTGTTTCGAAGAAAAGGAATATCAAATGGAGTCCAAACGGAATGAAACCTTCGTGAGCTTGATTTTTGGTACGAACGTGAGCCAGGAGACGTGGAGCTGAAGTGAGGGAAGCTTCGAGGAGGCCACGAGGCAGGGGGGGCACACCCACCCCCTGGGCGCGCCCTCCACCCTCGTGGGCCCCTCGTGGCTCCCCTAACCGACTTCTTTCGCCTATATAAGTCCATATACCCTAAAACCTTCGGGGAACACAATAGATCGGGAGTTCCGCCGCCGCAAGCCTCTGTAGCCACCAAAAACCTCTCGGGAGCCCGTTTCGGCACCCTTCCGGAGGAGGGAATCCATCACCGGTGGCCATCTTCATCATCCCGGCGCTCTCCATGACGAGGAGGGAGTAGTTCACCCTCGAGGCTGAGGGTATGTACCAGTAGCTATGTGTTTGATCTCTCTCTCTCTCTCTCTCTCGTGTTCTTGAGGTGATACGATCTTGATGTATCGCGAGCTTTGCTATTATAGTTGGATCTTATGATGTTTCTCCCCCTCCACTCTCTTGTAATGGATTGAGTTTTCACTTTGAAGTTATCTTATCGGATTGAGTCTTTAAGGATTTGAGAACACTTGATGTATGTCTTGCCGTGCTTATCTATGGTGACAATGGGATATTCACGTGATCTACTTGATGTATGTTTTGGTGATCAACTTGGGGGTTCAATGAACTTATGCATAGGGGTTGGCACATGTTTTCGTCTTGACTCTCCGTTAGAAACTTTGGGGCACTCTCTGAAGTACTTTGTGTTGGTTGAATAGATGAATCTGAGATTATGTGATGCATATCATATAATCATGCCCACGGATACTTGAGGTGACAATGGAGTATCTAGGTGACATTAGGGTTTTGGTTGATTTGTGTCTTAAGGTGTTATTCTAGTATGAACTCTATGATAGATTGAACAGAATGAATAGCTTCATGTTATTTTACTACGGACTCTTGAATAGATAGAACAGAAAGGATAACTTTGAGGTGGTTTCGTGCCCTACCATAATCTCTTCGTTTGTTCTCCGGTATTAGTGGCTTTGGAGTGACTCTTTGTTGCATGTTGAGGGATAGTTATATGATCCAGTTATGTTATTATTGTTGAAAGAACTTGCACTAGTGAAAGTACGAACTCTAGGCCTTGTTTCCTAGCATTGCAATACCGTTTACGCTAAATTTTATCATTAGTTACCTTGCTGTTTTTATATTTTCAGATTACAAAAACCTATATCTACCAACCATATTGCACTTGTATCACCATCTCTTCGCCGAACTAGTGCACCTATACAATTTACCATCGTATTGGGTGTGTTGGGGACACAAGAGACTCTTTGTTATTTGGTTGCAGGGTTGCTTGAGAGAGACCATCTTCATCCTACGCCTCCCACGGATTGATAAACCTTAGGTCATCCACTTGAGGGAAATTTTCTACTGTCCTGCAAACCTCTGCACTTGGAGGCCCAACAACGTCTACAAGAAGAAGGTTGTGTAGTAGACATCAAGCTCTTTTCTGGTGCCATTGCCGGGGAGGTGAGTGCTTGAAGGTTATCTTTAGATCTTGCAACCGAATCTTTTTGTTTCTTGTTTTATCACTAGTTTAGTTTATAAAATAAAACTACAAAAAAATGGAATTGAGTTTGTCTCATACGCTTCATCTTTTTAATATCTTTCGTAAGTATGATGAAAAGGAAAATTGTGCTCAAGTGCTAGAAGAAGAAGTCTATAAAATGTTTGATGCTTAATCTTTGAATGATGAACATGATTGCAATGTTGTTAGTATGAACGCTTTGAATATCCATAGTACTAATGATGATTGAACTTTTAATGATGATTGCACTGCTTATGATGAAAATGTCTCCTATAAGCATGTCGATTTTTGTGGAGTACATTGGGTTTGCAAGTACACGCCAAATAGGGAAAATAGGTATTGCAAGAGGCATAAGCATTTAGAAACTAAAGGGTTGCAATAAAGGCTAGATAAGAGTGCTGAAAATTTAAAATATCTCCGCCGTACTTGTGAACTTTGCAATGAACATGGTCATTTAAATCTCTGATGCAAATTGTTTCATGATCGAATCGTGTCCAAAAATAGTGATGACTTGATTTCCCTTGCACAACATAATGAACTTAGTTTGCTTTTGGGTTATGAAGAATTGAAACGTGCAACTAAGCATATTCCAGAATTTAACCTTAAGATTTTTCTTGATATTAATCTAGAGGAAATTTATATGTATTGTGCCGTGAATTGCATTGAAAATCCTTATATTGCCAATTAACTAAAGAAAAGAAAGCAAATATAAGATGAAGAGAATACTAATGAAAGGGAAGAGACTTTCCAATATCCTCCTATTATTTCTTATGATGAATCAGGTAACGAGGAGGAGCTTTCTATTCAACCAATCTCATCAATAAGGAGCTTAGAGAAGAAGGTTGAACCCACACATAATGTGAAGAAGAAAAAGAAAAGAAGGAGCAACAAAGGTAGAAAGGTATCTCTCCCAAATAATGTTGCTCCTACTACTCATCGTGATGATGATAATTGCTATACTATTGGTGCTATCCATACTATTAATGATGAGAGTGATTATGCTTATGATATGAAAAGGCCCAAGCTTGGGGAAGCTATGTTTGATGAGGATGAAATATTTGAGAATATATTTGCTGAAGTTAATGTTTGTCCCAAGCTTGGGGATGCTACATTTTATGAAGATGATATTTTTAGCCTCCCAAGTTTTGATATGCAAAGTTGTTATGATTATAGCATGCCTGGTATCTATGATGATTATATTGATGAAAGTGGGTTTGGAAGAGTGTCAACTTTAGGAAGTAGTGATCCCACTATTTTGGAGGATGTTGAATCTTATAATATTTATGAAAGTGGATTTGGAGAGGTCATGACTTTATTTAGTGATGATTCCACTATCTTGGAAGAGGTTTCAATTGATTATGATGAGGACAAAGTTGCTACTTATGATGATTACTGTGATGAAACTTATGCTATAAAAAGTAGTGATGATTATATTTATAAAACTTATCATGATTATGATTACCCTTTTTCTGAACATTACTCTTTTAATGTGGAAACAATTTATAGTATTCGAGTCTCTTATGATACTCCCATTATTCCGAATAAGAAGAATTTTGCTTATGTGGAGAGTAGTAAATTTTCTATGCAAGTAGATCATGAAAAGAATGCTTTAGGTGCTGTTTATATTTTTGAATTCATTCATGATGCTACTGAAAATTATTATGAGGGAGGAACATATGCTTGTAGGAATTGTAATAATATCAAGTTTCCCCTCTATGTGTTGAAAATCTTGAAGCTATGCTTGTTTTGCCGTCCTATGCTAGTTGACTATTGTTCCCATAAGTTGTTTGCTCACAAAATCCCTATGCATAGGAAGTTGGTTAGGATTAAATGTGCTAGTCATATTCTTCATGATGCTCTCTTTATGTTTCAATTCTTATCTTTTATGCGAGCATCATTGAAATCATCATGCCTAGCTAAAAGGCATTAAAGAAAAGCGCTTATTGGAAGACAACCCAATATTTACCTTTACTGTTTTTTGTGTCCATATGATTATGCTACTGTAGTAATCATGTTTTATAGCTTTTATTTTAATAAAGTGCCAAGTAAGACCTTTAGGATAGCTTACGGTGATAGTTGTGTTGATCCTGCTGAAAATCAGAAACTTTTGCACGTAGTAAATTAGTTTTGATAATTCACAAAAACGTGATTTTGATATGATTATTTTTTCTATGGATTTGCACACAAATGTATTAGTACTTCCTAATTTGGTAGGACTTTTGGAGTTCCAGAAGTATAAGTTTGATACAGATTACTACAGACTGTTCTGTTTTTGATAGATTCTGTTTTCTATGTGTTGTTTGCTTATTTTGATGAATCTATGAGTACTATCGAAGGGTATGAACCATAGAGAAGTTGGAATACAGTATATATTACACCAATATGAATTTAGAATGATTTCCTTACAGCACCTAAATGGTGGTTTTTCTTTCTTGCACTAACGGAGCTTATGAGATTTCCTGTTGAGTTTTGTGTTGTGAAGTTTTCAAGTTTTGGGTAAAGATTTGATGGATTATGGAATAAGGAGTGGCAAGATCCTAATCTTGGGGATGCCCATGGCACCCCAAGATATTCAAGGATAACCAAAATCCTAAGCTTGGGGATGCCCCGGAAGGCATCCCCTCTTTCGTCTTCGTCTATCGGTAACTTTACTTGGAGCTATATTTTTTATTCACCACATGATATGTGTTTTGCTTGGAGCGTCATTTTCTTTTGTTAGTATTTGCTTGCTGTTATTTAGAATAATTTTTTGCATCTATATTTTCAATAAAAATGTCAAGGATAATCTTTATCATGCTTATTTTGCAAGTATACATGTTGCTGTTTCAAAACAGAAAGTTTACCGCTGTTGCAAAATTTCCCTAGAAAAGTCAGAGAATGTTATAATGTTGAAACTTTTTTGCATATTGAGCTCTGATAAATCTTCTACAGCGTAGTATTTTTCCCATAATTTTTGGAGTCAGGGAAGTATGATGAATCTTGCATTCTTTACAGACTATACTGTTTTGGCAGATTGCTGTTATGTTTGCATTGTTTGCATATGTTTGCTTGTTTAATGATTCTATTTGAGGTTAGGAGTATTAAATATGCAGAGACATTTAGTATGAAATGTTGAATAATAATTTTAATGATTTTTTACATTAGAAAATGATAAGGTTTTTGCATTGGTTTATACTAACTTATCTCATGAGTCCTTGTTGAGTTTGGTGTGGATGAAGCTTTCGAGATTTAGGAAACCGAGATATAAAAGGAATTAAGGAGACACAAAAGCTCAAGCTTGGGGATGCCCAAGGCACCCCAAGATAATATTTCAAGAAGTCTCAAGCATCCAAGCTTGGGGATGCCCCGGTAGGCATCCCACCTTTCTTCTTCAACAATTATCGGTTAGTATCGGTTGAACCTAAGTTTTTAATTCTTCACATGAGTTGTGCTATCCTTGAATTGTCATTTTGTTTTGCTTGCTGTTTGAATAAAATACCAAGATCTGAAATTCTTAAATGAGAGAGAGTCTTCACATAGCTACATAATTATTTAACTACTCATTGATCTTAACTTATATCTTTTTGGAGTAGTTTGTCATTTACTTGTGTGCTTCACTTATATCCTATGAGTAAATGGTTGAATGAGTTGAATTTCATAAATCTGAAATTATATATGTTTCATATGCTTACCCCGTTGGGAGTAATGACTTCACATCTAAGAAGTAGAGGTAGTAAATTTATTGAAGGTTAGCAAGCATTGTATTGGTCACTTGAACAATTCATGAAAGAATATTGAAGGAAGAGAAATTTCACATATAAATATACTATCTTAGACATCTTCTATGATTGTGAGCCCCATTAATTATTTTCAAACCTGAGCAAATTAGTTGAAGTTGGACAAGGAAGACAATGTAATGAGTTATGCTTGGGTGTATTTGTATAGAAGTTATATTGTTATAGATCCTCCTACATGTGGTGCTTGCTATTTAGAATCCTTTGCTAGCCAAAATATCTATACTAAGCGGGAATACTGCTTGTGCATCCAAATCCCTTGAACCAAGTTTCTTCCATGAGTGTCCACCATACCTACCTATATGCGGTATTTACCTGTTGTTCCAAGTAAATCTGCATGTGCCAAACTCTAAACCTTAAAATAATAATCTGTTTTGTATGCCCGAATCGCTCATGTAGCGACTAGGGGCTGTCAGTATCTTCCATGCTAGGTGGGTTATTCTCAAGATGAGTGGACTCCGCTCATCATTCACGAGAAAAATGGCTGGTAACTGGGATGCCCAGTCCCATGATGAAAAGATCAAAATCAAATCCAAAATAATTGCAAACAAAACTCCCCCAGGATTGATTTCGGGCAAGCCATGGATTGATGATTGTTGGTGGAGGGGGAGTAAAAATTTTACCATTCTGTTTGGGAACCGCCTATAATGTATGTAGTATGGAAGATATTGGGAACTCTTGGTTGTTATGTTGACGATGAGATCATACCTCTCAAAATTATTTATCTCTATTTCAAAATCGAGCTCTGGCACCTCTACAAATCCCTACTTCCCTCTACGAAGGGCCTATCTTTTACTTTTATGCAAGAGTCAGTAGTATTCCTTCTCATTCCTACCTACTCTTTAGTTGGCAAGCATCGTGTGTTGGGGAAAGATCTAAGCATATATGGCCATGCAAATATATTTGATCATGAATTATTATTGTTGACAAATATCTATATGATAAGTGAGTTGGGAGGCGAAACACTAAACCCCTATCTTTCGCTGTGTTCAATGGATGCTATTTGTCCTAAGTGTTAGCAATTGTAGACTATATGATAGTTGAGTATGTGGAGTTTGCTAAATCAAAGCTCTCACATAGACCCTTCCTGAAAATAAGATGAATTGTAATTGTTTGATGACTAAGAATGAAGTTTGCTAGTTTTCAAGAAAGTTTATGGTCTATGCTTTAACATGTGAATAGCTTGTTACTTGATCTTGAGAAGTTTTATGAGATGAACTACTGTTATGACATATAATCATGCTAGAAAGGTGATTGAAATTATCATTGATCAAACTTGTGCACCTGCTAGCATTCACACTTCATAAATTCTTTCTTTTATCATTTACCTACTCGAGGACGAGCAGGAATTAAGCTTGGGGATGGTGATACGTCTCCAACATATCTATAATTTATGAAGCATTCATGCTATTATATTATCTGTTTTGGATGTTTACAGGCTTTATTATGCACTTTTATATTATTTTTTGGGACTAACCTATTAACCGGAGGCCCAGCCCATATTGATGTTTTCTTGCCTATTTTAGTGTTTCGAAGAAAAGGAATATCAAACGGAGTCCAAACGGAATGAAACCTTCGGGAGCATGATTTTTGGAACGAACGTGATCGAGGAGACGTGGAGCTGAAGTCAGGGAAGCTTCAAGGAGGCCACGAGGCGGGGGGCGCATCCATCCCCTGGGCGTGCCCTCCACCCTCGTGGGCCCTCGTGGCTCCCCTAACCGACTTCTTTTGCCTATATATGTCCATATACCCTAAAACCTTCGGGGAACACAATAGATTGGGAGTTCCGCCGCTGCAAGCCTCTGTAGCCACCAAAAACCTCTCGGAAGCCCGTTCCGGCACCCTGCCGGAGGGGGGAATCCATCACCGGTGACCATCTTCATCATCCCGGCGCTCTCCATGATGAGGAGGGAGTAGTTCACCGTCGGGGCTGAGGGTATGTACCAGTAGCTATGTGTTTGATCTCTCTCTCTCTCTCTCTCTCTCTCGTGTTCTTGAGGTGATACGATCTTGATGTATCGCGAGCTTTGCTATTATAGTTGGATCATATGATGTTTCTCCCCCTCTACTCTCTTGTAATGGATTGAGTTTTCCCTTTGAAGTTATCTTATCGGATTGAGTCTTTAAGGATTTGAGAACACTTGATGTATGTCTTGCCATGCTTATCTATGGTGACAATGGGATATTCACGTGATCTACTTGATGTATGTTTTGGTGATCAACTTGCGGGTTCAATGAACTTATGCATAGGGGTTGGCACATGTTTTCGTCTTGACTCTTTGGTAGAAACTTTGGGGCACTCTTTGAAGTACTTTGTGTTGGTTGAATAGATGAATCTGATGTTGTGTGATGCATATCGTATAATCATGCCCACGGATACTTGAGGTGACAATGGAGTATCTAGGTGACATTAGGGTTTTGGTTGATTTGTGTCTTAAGGTGTTATTCTAGTATGAACTCTATGATAGATTGAACGGAATGAATAGCTTCATGTTATTTTACTATGGACTCTTGAATAGATAGAACAGAAAGGATAACTTTGAGGTGGTTTCATACCCTACCATAATCTCTTCGTTTGTTCTCCGCTATTAGTGGCTTTGGAGTGACTCTTTGTTGCATGTTGAGGGGTAGTTATGTGATCCAGTTATGTTATTATTGTTGAGAGAACTTGCACTAGTGAAAGTATGAACTCTAGGCCTTGTTTCCTAGCATTGCAATACCGTTTACGCTCACTTTTATCATTAGTTACCTTGATGTTCTTATATTTTCAGATTACAAAAACCTGTATCTACCATCCATATTGCACTTGTATCACCATCTCTTCGCCGAACTAGTGCACCTATACAATTTACCATTGTATTGGGTGTGTTGGGGACACAAGAGACTCTTTGTTATTTGGTTGCAGGGTTGCTTGAGAGAGACCATCTTCATCCTACGCCTCCCACGGATTGATAAACCTTAGGTCATCCACTTGAGGGAAATTTGCAACTGTCCTACAAACCTTTGCACTTGGAGGCCCAACAACGTCTACAAGAAGAAGGTTCTGTAGTAGACATCACCTACCCGAGATCCGCCGATTTTGACACCGACATTGGTGCTTTCATTGAGAGTTCCACTATGTCGTCACCATAAGGCTTGATGGCCCCTTCAATCATCTACAATGGTGTGGTCTAGGGTGAGGTTTTCCTCCCCGGGCAGATCCTCATATTCGGCGGCTTCGCACTGCAGGCCAACTCGCTTGGCCATTTGGAGTAGATCGATAGCTATGCCCCTGGCCATCAGGTCAGGTTTGGAAGCCTGAATTACATTGCCGACATCCGCGGAGACTTGATCTTTGACGGATTCGAGCCCATGACAGGTGCACCCTATAGTCGCGACGAGCATGACCTAGATCTGTCGTCCGATGGTGTTCAGGAGATCATGCCTGCAGTTGCCCTGGTTTTAAATCCAGTGCAGATCATGCCATTTGAGGATGGCAGGATGGACCCCGCCATGGAGGCCGCACACTCAACGGCGATAGAGCCGAACACAGATTCCACTTCCAATGAGGTGTATGTCACTGGACCTTCGGACTCGTCTCCGGTCATAGGCTCCATACCGATTCATTAAAATCTCTCTCCCTATCAAGAGACTCTTGGCCGAACTTTGTCCGGCTTGAGTGGGAAGCGGAAGATGAAGGAATTTGTTACCCACCCATCACCCACTTAATAGCCACTGTCGACGACTTAACCGACATGCTTGATTTTGACTCCGAAGACATTGATGGTATGGACGACGATGCCGGAGAAGAACAGGAACCACCACCCACAGGGTGCTGGACAGCCACCTCATCATACGACATATACATGGTGGACACACCCAAAGAAAACAATGGCGAGGATCAAAAGGATGCAACGGAGGGTGACCCTCTTGAGAAGCAACCTAAGCGCCGACGTCAGCGGCGCCGCTCTAAACCCCGCCATAGCAAAAACAGCAATATCGGCGCAAGAGACAATAGCACTCCGGATGATGCCGAAGACGAAAACAATCCCGACCAGCCAAGTTTTGAACAGGCCTGACGGGAGGACGGGCAAGCTAGCCCTGATGAACAGGCAATGGATGAAGACTCGGAGGATGACAATTACATGCCCCTCTCTGAAGACGAGGTGAGCCTCGGTGATGAAGAATTTATCATGCCTGAGGATCCCGTCGAGCAGGAGCGCTTCAAGCGCCGGCTTATAGCCACTGCAAAGAGCCTGAAGAAAAAACAGCAGCAGCTTCAAGCTGATCAAGATCTGCTAACTCACAGATGGACTGAGGTCCTGGCGGCCGAGGAATACGGACTCGAGCGCCCAACCAAAAGCTACCCGAGGCGGAGGTTGTTACCTCAATTCGAGGACGAGGCACTAGAGCCTATACTACCAGCACATGATGCGACTGACCGACCACCTCGTGGCCGAGACAAAGCGGCATATCAGCCCGAACACCAGCCCACACCCCGTCGCCAAGCAAACAAAAACACGAAGGTCCGGGGCTACGCGCATGACCCGCGAGACAAATTTAAAAACAAAGCAGGACAATCAAGATCAATCTCCGGATCGTGGGGGCACGCCCCAACGTGTGATGATGACCGCCAAGCCGGATATACTAAATACAAATCCGTCCGGGCTGAATACAGCAGACCAGTCTCATCCGAACTGCTTCGTGATGTAGCCCGGCATAGAGGCGCCGCACACCCCCTATGCTTCACTGACGAAGTAATGGAGCATGAATTCCCAGAAGGGTTAAAGCCCGTGAACATCGAACCATATGATGGGACAACAGACCCCGCGGTATGGATCGAAGATTTCCTTCTCCACATTCACATGGCCCGCAGCGATGATCTACATGCCATCAAGTACCTCCCACTAAAACTCAAGGGACCAGCTCGACACTAGTTCAATAGTGTGTCGGCAAACTCCATTGGCAGTTGGGAGAACCTGGAAGACGCATTCCTTGACAACTTCCAGGGTACTTATGTGCGACCACCGGACGCTGTTGACTTATGTCACATAACCCAATAGCCTGGAGAGTCAGCGAGGAAATTCTGGACTCGGTTCCTAACTAAAAAGAACCAAACTGTCGACTGTCCGGATGCCGAAGCCCTAGTGGCGTTTAAGCATAACATCCGTGACGAGTGGCTCGCCCGACACCTTGGCCAAGAGGAGCCGAAATCAATGGCAGCCCTTACGACACTCATGACCCGCTTTTGTGCGGGCAAGGACAGCTAGTTGGCTCGTAGCAACAGCACATCAAGAAATCCTGGCACTTTAGATGCCAGAGATAGCAACGGCAATCCCCAGCACAATAGACACAAGCATCGCAATAAAGGTGACAATGCCGAAGACACAACCGTCAATGCCAGATTCAGTGGCTCCATGTCCGGTCAACGGAAGAAGCCGTTTAAAAGAAACAATCCGGGCCCGTCCAGCTTGGACCACATACTCGATCGCTCATGTCAAATCCACGGCACCCCCGATAAACCAGCCAACCACACCAACAGAGAATTTTGGGTATTTAAACAGGCCGGCAAGCTAAATGCCAAAAAAAGTAAAAGGGGTTGCACAGTGATGACGACGAGGAACCCCGGCTACCGAACACAGGGGCACAGAAGAAATTTCCTCCCCAAGTAAAAACGGTAAATATGATATATGCCACCCATATTCCCAAGCGGGAGCGGAAGCGTGCACTAAGGGACGTCTACGCGATGGAGCTAGTCGCCCCAAAGTTCAACCCATGGTCTTCCTATCCGATCACCTTTGATCGCAGGGACCATCCGACCAGTATCCGTCATGGCAGCTCAGCCGTACTAGTCCTTGACCCTATCATTGATGGATTCCACCTCACACGAGTCCTCATGGACGGTGGTAGCAGCCTGAACCTGCTCTATCAGGATACAATGCGCAAAATGAGTATCGATCCCTCAAGGATCAAACCCACCAAAACAACCTTCAAAGGTGTCATACCAGGTGTAGAGGCCTGTTGTATGGGCTTAATCACACTGGAAGTAGTCTTCGGATCCCTGGACAACTTTCGAAGTGAGGAGTTAATCTTCGATATCGTCCCCTTCCGCGGTGGTTATCATGCACTACTAGGACGAACCGCATTCGTTAGATTCAATGCGGTGCCAGACTATGCCTACGTCAAGCTCAAGATGCCCGGACCCCGCAGTGTTATAACAGTCAATGGAAATACAGAGTGCTCACACTGCATCCCTTGCAGCAAAAGTACAGAGCAGCCTCCTTAGATAGACCCTCAATTTGGCAATAAAGCCCCCGGACACCATCAAGCGAGTCTGGAGTACTCTGCAAAATGATTGTCCGACCCGTCCAGAGCTCGCCTAGCAATTCGGCCTCCGTCGTAATCCCAGTCAAGCGGTGACATTTTTGCCGCGCGTACATAATTATGCACTCAAAATACCATGGGCATAGACGGAGGCACAGCTAGACTGCGGTCCACAACGTGGCTGGACCGCCACAGAATCCGCATACCTTCACCTTTTTCTTTCTTTCAGGTCCCTATCTTCTTGAGGCTCTTCCAATAAGCTGATTATCGGACCCATCATGGGACGGAAACACCAAGGCGGCAAGGAGCTTTGACGTACAAGGGAATCCCCAGGTGGTCTCTGATAACGATCGTTATACCTGTTTTACATACCCACACACAGCTCGCTCTTGGTTAGGGCATGTCAAATAGTCCTATTTGCTTATCGCGCTACTTGTATACATACGCCTTGACGTATCATTCAAAAAACAATGGAAAATAATGTACAGCGTTAGCTTATTACTACATTTCTTTTTTTCCTTGACTGTTTATTTATTACAAATCGCGCCTGTACATTCTGGTACATTTAATTCGCCAGGGGCTTTAGTGTACCCGATAACACGGCAAGAAAGCCCGAACACTTTCGACACTGCGGCACCACGAAGTTATAGCATTATATGCATCAGCTTCGAATCATGTCTTGGGTCAATAATTGGGTTGCCTGGCTCCTATGCTTGCTACCTTATTTTCCGCTATATCAGCTAGGGTAGTAAAGGGAGAACTACTGCGATTGTGTCCCAGTTCTTCCGGACGAGCACCTCGATGAAAGCGGCCCAAAACCGTCATGATGATGGCGAGAGCTGGTCGCTATTCGAGAGGTTTCAAATCCTTAAAGATTTTTTTCCGCTTCATGCGAGGAATCGGTCTTTGTCTGATTTAGGCATGTATAGCGCCCTAAGTTCGTCCTTCCGAATACCAGGGGCTACGCCAAAATTTAAAATTATAGAACTTCTATGGCTAAGTGAGGGTGATAAAGCTGTATAGTCCGATTGCCTTGTTTGTTGCGCTAAACACCTCCTTAAAGGACCAAAAATTAGGACAAAGAGTGTTTAGATTTATCTCGAACACCCCTGTACGAGTTACATGGGGGCAGAAGCCGACGATTGGCCAACTCTCAGATTTTGTAAACGGCCGCACAGGAGGTAAAATTTTAAATCAACAAGCGTTATATTGCGCAAATGAACTTGTTTCATATTACAGGATAAAATGAGTGCATTCATTCAAAGATTACATCCTTAGTACATTGCTCGCCACAAAGGCGGAGCCCTTGAGTTTCTTGTCATAATAATTTTCGGGCCGGCGGTGCTCTTCGCCCTTCGGTGGCCCCTCGGTCATCAGCTTTTTGGCATCCATCTTCGCCCAGTGTGCTTTTGCGCGGGCGAAGGCCATTCGCGCACCTTCAATGCAAACCGACCGCTTTATGACTTCAAGTCGTGGGCAAGCACTCACAAGCCGCTTCACGAGACCGAAGTAGCTGCTGGGCATAGGCTCGGCAGGCCACAACTGGACTATGAGGTCCTTCATGGCCAGTTCGGCTGCCTTGTGCAGCTCGACCAGTTGCTTCAGCTGGTCGCTCAAGGGCATCAGATGTTCTGTCCCAAGATATTGAGACCAAAACAACCTATCTGTCGAGCTCCCTTCTTCGGCTCGGTAGAACTCTGCGGCATCAGATATGCTGTGCGGTAGATCTGCGAACGCTCCTGGAGAGCTCTAGATTCGGGTAATTAAAAAGAATGTCTCCTTCACATGCTTGCTTTGCATAACGAATGCCTTACCCGCCGCAATCTTCTTGGCCGCCTGAATCTCCTGGAGGGCCTTCTAGGCTTTGGCTTTGGCGTCTCGTGCGCTCTGGAGGGCCTTAGCAAGCTCGGACTCTTGAGTCTTAGAGTCACGTTCCAAGGACTCGTATTTCTGGACGAAATCCTGGAGCTCTTGCTAGACCTCGCTGACCCGGGCCTCTTGCTTCTAACGCTCGGCGCGTTCCTTGGCCGCATTGTCTTCGGCCTCGGCCAGCGCCTTCTTAAGGGCCGCCACTTCGGTCGTGGATCCTATCAAAGTTCATGACGCTTCTATCAGCAGAAACTATTTTTCCTCTATAAATATACAGACGGGGTATTGCGTACCTTGACTTTCCTCAAGCTGCCTCTTCACGAGGTCGAGCTCTCCCTCGGTCCGCTCCAGGTCCCGCTTTAGTCCAGAGACCTCTGCAGTACAAGCAGCAGCGACCAGCAGCGACGCCTGCTTATTCACATAGACATCTTCTGTTAGACTCCTGCGAACATTAATTGATCCTCTATTCGGCTTTCTTTCCAAACACCAAACAGAGCATCAGGGGCTACTGTCTATACTGTGGTATTCTCTTACAATTTTATTACTTACCTCAAAGCCTATTAGGAGGCTAGCGCAGGCTTCGGTCAATCCGCTTTTGGCGGACCGGACCTTCTCGATCACCGTACTCATAATAGTACGGTGTTCTTCATCATTGGAAGCACCGCGAAGCGCTTCCAGCAAGTTGTCCGGTGCCTCTGGATGGACAGAGGTCATCGGTACAGACGGCTCGCCCTCCCTAGAGAGAGGCTACCGGCCTGAATTCGAAACCACTTGGGTTTCCGGAGCCGTATTTGTCTGGGGGCCAAACTGGCTGTGGCCCCCATTATCGGAGTCCATGGGGGTCTTCCCCCCCATGTGCCCGACGATTGGGATTTCGCCTGGGGGCGTCTCCGAAACTGTCTCCCCTTGGACCGATATCCTTCGAGACAACACCTCAGTGTCGTCCGCGGGCCTGGGGGAGGAGGCTGTCATAAGCGAATCGATGTTCATCGCCGACGGGTCCAGAGACCCCTCCGAAGAGGAGGATAACTCAATGTGGGATTTGGCGGCCTGCAGGTGCACGTTCGGCATGATAAGAAGCGATAAAGCAAACATACCGGAAGTACTATTTTGTCCGAATACTTACGACTTAGCCAGGGGCTTGTCCCTAGGCTCCCACTCCTCGCCGCTGTTGGTGGCTGCGGTGGACTGGTCCGGAAGGAAGGTTTTTCCCTTCTTGGACACCTCGGCCTCCCCATGTGGGGCGGCCTTCCTCTTCTTTCTCCCCTTGGTTGGGGGTGGATTTCCTCCTCCTCCTCCTCGACTTCGGAGGAGGAGTGCGTCTCGGTGTCTTCGGACATCATGTCCGATGCAACCTTGCGCCGAGACCTTCTCTGGTCCCTGCGGCCGTCTTCTTGGCCTTCTTCTCCGGCACCTCATAGGGCGCCGAAAACAACATCTTCATTAGAAGAGGCGATTCTGGATCTTCAGGTAGCGGAGCCGGACAGTCGATCTGCTCCGCTATCGCTACCCAGGCCTGTAAAATCAGCATGGAGCTTAGATTATTCCCGTGGATGTGCTGGTAAAAGGCATATCTTGCAAAATATGAAAACTTATCGGATTGGCTCGTCGTTTCGTGCTGAGTTCGCGATGTTCGGTTATGGGCGGTGGTACCTCATTGGCCTTGAAAAGCACCTTCCAGATGTCTTCGTGCATCGTGCCGAATCGCTCTCGCAGCGTCTGGTGTTCGGCCGGGTCGAACCCCCACAAATTGCAAACCCGCCTCTGACAGGGGTGGATCCGGCGGAGGAGAATAACCTGGACCACGTTGACGAACTTGATTTTCTTGCTTATCATATTTTGGACGCAGGTCTAAAGTCCGTTCAGCTCTTCCGCTGAGCCCTAGGCTAAGCCCTTCTCTTTCTAGGAGGTGAGCCGCATGGGAATGCCGGATCAAAATTCGGGGGTCGCCGCCCAGTTGGCGTTGCGCGGCTCGGTGATGCAGAACCACCTCGATTTCCAGCCCTTCACAGTCTCCACAAAGGAGCCTTTGGGCCAGGTGACATTGGGCATATTACCCACGATGGCGACCCCACACTCCGCTTGTTGGCCGCCCACCACCTTTGGTTTCACGTTGAAGGTCTTCAGCCATAGGCCGAAGTGTGGCGTGATGCGGAGGAAGGCCTGGCACATGACGATTGTTGGGAAACGTAGTAATTTCAAAAAAATTCCTACGCACACGCAAGATCATGGTGATGATATAGCAACGAGAGGGGAGAGTGTTCGTCCACGTACCCTCGTAGACCGTAAGCGGAAGCGTCATGACAACGCGGTTGATGTAGTCGTATGTCTTCACGATCCGACCGATCCAAGTACCGAACATACGGCACCTCCGAGTTCAGCACACGTTCAGCTCGATGGCGATCCCGGACTCGATCCAGCAAAGTGTCGGGGATGAGTTCCGTCGGACCTGACGGCGTGGTGGCGATGTTGATGTTCTACTGCGCGAGGCTTCGCCTAAACTCATGACGATATGACCGAGGTGGAATATGGTGGAGGGGGGCACCGCACACGGCTAAGGAATGATCTGTAGATCAACTTGTGTGTCTATGGGGTGCCCCTACCCCCGTATATAAAGGAGTGGAGGATGGGGAGGGCCGGCCCTCTCTATGGCGCGCCCTAGGGGAGTCCTACTCCCACCGGGAGTAGGATTCCCCCTTTCCTAGTCCAACTAGGAACCCTTCCATGTAGTAGGAGTAGGAGAGAAGGAAAGGGAAGAGAGAAGGAGAAGGAAGGAAGGGGGCGCCCCCCCTCCCTAGTCCAATTCGGACTAGCCAAGGGGAAGGGGTGCGGCCACCCTTTAGGCCTTCTCTCTCTTTTCCCGTATGGCCCAATGAGGCCCAATACGAATTCCCGTAACTCTCCGGTACTCCGAAAAATACCCGAATCACTCGGAACCTTTCCGAACTCCGAATATAGTCGTCCAATATATCGATCTTTACGTCTCGACCATTTCGAGACTCCTCGTCATGTCCCCGATCTCATCCGGGACTCCGAACTCCTTCGGTACATCAAAACTCATAAACTCATAATATAATTGTCATCGAAACCTTAAGCGTGCGGACCCTACGGGTTCGAGAACTATGTAGACATGACCTAGAACTATTCTCGGTCAATAACCAATAGTGGGACCTGGATGCCCATATTGGCTCCTACATATTCTACGAAGATCTTTATCGGTCAAACCGCATAACAACATACGTTGTTCCCTTTGTCATCGGTATGTTACTTGCCCGAGATTCGATCGTCGGTATCTAATACCTAGTTCAATCTCATCACCGACAAGTCTCTTTACTCGTTCTGTAATGCATCATCCCGTAACCAACTCATTGGTTACATTGCTTGCAAGGCTTATAATGATGTGCATTACCGAGAGGGCCCAGAGATACCTCTCCGACAATCGGAGTGACAAAACCTAATCTCGAAATACGCCAACTCAACATGTACCTTCGGAGACACCTGTAGTACTCCTTTATAATCACCCGTTATGTTGTGACGTTTGGTAGTACCCAAAGTGTTCCTCCGTAAACGGAGTTGCATAATCTCATAGTTACGAGGAACATGTATAAGTCATGAAGAAAGCAATAGCAACATACTAAGCGATCAAGTGCTAAGCTAACGGAATGGGTCAAGTCAATCACATCATTCTCCTAATGATGTGATCCGTTAATCAAATGACAACTCTTTTGTCCATGGCTAGGAAACATAACCATCTCGATAAGCAGAGCTAGTCAAGTAGAGGCATACTAGTGACACTATGTTTGTCTATGTATTCACACATGTATTATGTTTCCGGTTAATACAATTCTAGCATGAATAATAAACATTTATCATGAAATAAGGAAATAAATAATAACTTTATTATTACCTCTAGGGCATATTTCCTTCAGTCTCCCACTTGCACTAGAGTCAATAATCTAGTTCACATTGCCATGTGATTTAACACCAATATTCATATCTGTATATGATTAACACCTATAGTTCACATCATCATGTGACCAACATCCAAAGGGTTTACTAGAGTTAATAATCTAGATCACATCGCTATGTCGTTAACACCCAAAGAGTACTAAGGTGTGATCATGTTTTGCTCGTGAGAGAAGCTCGGTCAGCAGATGCATCACATTGAGCCGTATGTATTTTGTAAATATTCTATGTCTACAATGCTCTTGCGGAGCTACTCTAGCTAATCGCTCCCACTTTCAATATGTATCCAGATTGAGACTTAGAGTCATCTGGATCGGTGTGAAAACTTGCACCGAGATAACTTTACTGACGGGCTCTTTTATCACCTCCATAATCGAGAAATATTTCCTTAGTCCTCACTAAGGATATTCTTGACCAATGTCGATGATCTACTCCTAGATCACTATTGTACTCCTTGTCAAATCTGAGCAAGGTATACAATAGGTGCAGTACATAGCATAGCATACTTTATAGAACCTATGGTGAGGCATAGGGAATGACTTTTCATTCTCTTTCTATTTTACGATGTGGTCGGGATTTGAGTCTTACTCAATTTCATACCTTTGCAACACAGCAAGAACTCTTTCTTTGGTGTTCCATTTTGAACTACTTCAAAATCTTGTCAAGGTATGTACTCATTGAAAATCTTATCAAGCGTCTTGATCTATCTCAATAGATCTTGATGCTCAATATGTATGTAGTTTTACTTGAGGTCTTTCTTGAAAAACTCTTATTCAAGTATCCTTTCATGCTTTGCGAGAATAATTCTACATTATTTCCGATCAGCAATATGTCATTCACATATACTTATCAAAAATGCTGTAGTGCTCCCACTCACTTTCTTGTAAATACAGGCTTCACCGCAAGTCTGTATAATACTATATGCTTTGATCAACTCATCAAAGCGTATATTCCAACTCTATTCCAACTCTGAGATGCTTGCACCAGTCCATAGATGGATTGCTGGAGCTTGCACATTTTGTTAGCACCTTTAGGATTGACAAAACCTTCTAGTTGTATCATATACAACTCTTCTTTAATAAATTCATTAAGGAATGTAGTTTTGACATCCATTTGCCAAATTTCATAAAATGTGGCAATTGCTAACATGATTCGGACAGACTTTTAAGCATCGATACGAGTAAGAAAATCTCATCGTATTCAACACCTTGAACTTTGTCAAAAACCTTTTTCGACAAGTCTAGCTTTGTAGATAGTAACACTACTATCAACGTCCGTCTTCCTCTTGAAGATCCATTTATTCTTAATGACTCACCGATCATCGGGCAAGTCAATCAAAGTCTACACTTTGTTCTCATACATGGATCATATCTCAGATTTCATGGCCTCAAGCCATTTCGTGGAATCTGGGCTCATCATCGCTTCCTCATAGTTCGTAGGTTCATCATGGTCTAGTAACATGACTTCCAGAACATGATTACCGTACCACTCTGGTGTGGATCTTACTCTGGAAGACCTACGAGGTTTGGTAGCAACTTGATCTGAAGTTTGATGATCATCATCATTAACTTCCTCACTAATTGGTGTAGGAATCACTGGAACTGATTTCTGTGATGAACTACTTTCCAATAAGGGAGAAGGTATAATTACCTCATCAAGTTCTACTCTCCTCCCACTCACTTCTTTGAGAGAAACTCCTTCTCTAGAAAGGATCCATTTTAACAACAAATGTCTTGCCTTGGATCTGTGATAGAAGGTGTACCCAACAATTTCCTTTGGGTATTCTATGAAGGCGCACTTCTCGATTTGGGTTCGAGCTTATCGGGATGAAACTTTTTCACATAAGCATCGCAGCCCCAAACTTTAAAAACAACAACTTAGGTTTCTTGCTAAACCATAGTTCATATGGTGTCGTCTCAGCGGTTTAGATGGTGCCCTATTTTAAAACGTGAATGCAGCTGTCTCTAATGCATAACCCCAAAACGATAATGGTAAAGAGATATCATAGATCCCACCATATCAAATAAAGTGCGGTTACGACATTCTGACACACCATAACGATGTGGTGTTCCAGGTGGCATGAGCTGTGAAACTATTCCACATTGTTTTAATTGAAGACCAAACTCATAACTCAAATATTTGTCTCCGTGATCAGATCACAGAAACTTTATTTTCTTGTTACGATGATTTTTCCACTTCACTCTGAAATTCTTTGAACCTTTCAACTATTTCAGACTTATGTTTCATCAAGTAGATATACCCATATCTGCTCAAATCATCTTGTGAAGGTCAGAAAATAACGATACTTGCCACGAGCATCAGCACTCATTGGATCGCATACATCGGTATGTATTATTTCCAATAAGTCAATAGCTCGTTCCATTGTTCCGGAGAACGGAGTTTTAGTCATCTTGCCCAAAAGGCACGGTTCGCAAGCATCAAATGATTCATAACCAAGTGATTCCGAAAATCCATCTTTATGGAGTTTCTTCATGGGCTTTACACCAATATGACCCAAGCGGCGATGCCACAAATAAGTTGCACTATCATTATTAACTTTGCATCTTTTGGCATCAATTTTATGAATATGTGTATCACTACGATCGAGATCCAACAAACTATTTTCATTGGGTGTATGACCATTGAAGGTTTTATTCATGTAAGCAGAACAACAATTATTCTCGACTTTAAATGAATAACCGTATTGCAATAAACATGATCAAATCATATTCATGCTCAGCGCAAATGCCAAATAACATTTATTTAGGTTTAACACTAATCCCGAAAGTATAGGGAGTGTGCAATGATGATCATATCAATCTTGGAACTACTTCCAACACTCATCGTCACTTCCCTTCAACTAGTCTCTGTTTATTCTCAGAACTCCTGTTTGAGTTACTAATCTTAGCAACCGAACAAGTATCAAATACTCGGGGCTACTATAAACACTAGTAAGGCACACATCAATAATCAGTATATCAAATATACCCTTGTTCACTTTGCCATCCTTCTTATCCACCAAATATTCAGGGCATTTCCGCTTCGGTGACCATTTCCTTTGCGATGTAAACACTTTCGGTTTCAGGCTATGGTCCAGCTTTGGGCTTCTTCGCGGGAGTGACAACTTGCTTGTCTTTCCACTTGAAGTTCCCTTTCTTTCCCTTTGCCCTTTTCTTGAAACTAGTGGTCTTGTCAATCATCAACACTTGATGCTCTTTCTTGATTTCTACCTTCGTCGATTTCAACATCACGAAGAGCTCGGGAATCGTTTTCGTCATCCCTTGCATACTATAGTTCATCACGAAGTTCTAGCAACTTAGTGATGGTGACTAGAAAATTCATCAATCACTATCTTATCGGAAGATTAACTCCCACTTGATTCAAGCGATTGAAGTACCCAGACAATCTGAGCACATGCACACTAGTTGAGCGATTCGCCTCCATCTTTTAGCTATAGAACTTGTTGGAGACTTCATATCTCTCAACTCGGGTATTTGATGGAAATATTAACTTCAACTCCTGGAACATCTCATATGGTCCATGACGTTCAAAATGTCTTTGAAGTCCCGATTCTAAGGTGTTAAGCATGGTGCACTAAACTATCAAGTAGTCATCATATTGAGCTAGCTAAACGTTCATAACGTCTGCATCTGCTCCTGCAATAGGTCTGTCACCTAGCGGTGCATCAAGGACATAATTCTTCTGTGCAGCAATGAGGATAAACCTCATGTCACGGATCTAATCCGCATCATTGCTACTAACATCTTTCAACATAGTTTTCTCTAGGAACATATCAAAATAAACATATGAAAGCAACAACGCGAGCTTTTGATCTACAACATAATTTGCAAAATACTACTAGGACTAAGTTCATGATAAATTTAAGTTCAATTAATCATATTACTTAAGAACTCCCACTTAGACAGACATCTCTCTAGTCATCTAAGTGATCATGTGATCCAAATCAACTAAACCATGTCCGATCATCACGTGAGATGGAGTAGTTTCAATGGTGAACATCTCTATGTTGATCATATCTACTATATGATTCACGCTCGACCTTCGGTCTCCGTGTTCGAGGCCATATCTGTATATGCTAGGCTCGTCAAGTTTAACTTTGAGTATTCGCGTGTGCAACTGTTTTGCACCGTTGTATTTGAGCGTAGAGCCTATCACACCCGATCATCACGTGGTGTCTCAGCACAAAGAACTTTCGCAACGGTGCATACTCAGGGAGAACACTTCTTGATAATTTAGTGAGAGATCATCTAAAAATGCTATCGTCAAACAAAACATAATAAGATGTATAACAGATAAACATCATATGCAATCAAAATATGTGACATGATATGGCCATGATCATCTTGCGCCTTTGATCTCCATCTCCAAAATCTTGTCATGATCTTTATAAATCGCACGACACCATGATCTTCATCATCTTGATCTATATCAATGTGTCGTCACATGGTCGTCTCGCCAACTATTGCTCTTGCAACTATTGCTATTGCATAGCGATAAAGTAAAGCAATTATCGGCACTTGCATCTTATGCAACAAAGAGACAACCATAGGGCTTCGCCAATTGGCCGATAACTTCAACAAAACATGATCATCTCATACAAAAACTTATATCTCATCACGTCTTGACCATATCACATCACAACATGCCCTGCAAAAACAAGTTAGACGTCCTCTACTTTGTTGTTGCAAGTTTTACGTGGCTGCTACGGGCTTAAGCAAGAACCAATCTCACCTACGCATCAAAACCACAATGATAGTTTGTCAAATAGACTCCGTTTTAACCTTAGCAAGGATCGGGCGTAGTCACACTCGGTTCAACTAAAGTTGGAGAAACTAACACCCGCCAGCCACCTGTGTGCAAAGCACGTCGGTAGAACCAGTCTCGCGTAAGCATACGCGTAATGTCGGTCCGGGCCGCTTCATCCAACAATACCGCCGAACAAAAGTATGACATGCTGGTAGGCAGTATGACTTATATCGTCCACAACTCACTTGTGTTCTACTCGTGCATATAACATCAAACCATAAAAAACTAGGCTCTGATACCACTGTTGGGAAACGTAGTAATTTCAAAAAATTTCCTACGCACACGCAAGATCATGGTGATGATATAGCAACGAGAGGGGAGAGTGTTCATCCACGTACCCTCATAGACCGTAAGCGGAAGCGTCATGACAACGCGGTTGATGTAGTCGTACGTCTTCACGATCCGACCGATCCAAGTACCGAACGCACGGCACCTCTGAGTTCAGCACACGTTCAACTCGATGACGATCCCCGGACTCCGATCCAGCAAAGTGTTGGGGATGAGTTCCGTCAGCACTACGGCGTGGTGACGATGTTGATGTTCTACCGGCGTAGGGCTTTGCCTAAACTCCGCGACGATATGACCGAGGTGGAATATGGTGGAGGGGGGCACCGCACATGGCTAAGGAACGATCTGTAGATCAACTTGTGTGTTTATGGGGTGCCCCTACCCCCGTATATAAAGGAGTGGAGGAGGGGGAGGGCCGGCCCTCTCTATGGCGCGCCCTAGGGGAGTCCTACTCCCACCGGGAGTAGGATTCCCCCTTCCTAGTCCAACTAGGAACCCTTCCATGTAGTAGGAGTAGGAGAGAAGGAAGGGAAGAGAGAAGGAGAAGGAAGGAAGGCGCCCCCTCCCTAGTCCAATTCGGACTAGCCAAGGGAAGGTGCGGCCACCCTTTAGGCCTTCTCTCTCTTTCCCGTATGGCCCAATAAGGCCCAATACGAATTCCCGTAACTCTCCGGTACTCCGAAAAACACCCGAATCACTCGGAACCTTTCCGAACTCCGAATATAGTCGTTCAATATATCGATCTTTATATTTCGACCATTTCAAGACTCCTCGTCAGGTCCCCGATCTCAGCCGGGACTCCGAACTCCTTTGGTACATCAAAACTCATAAACTCATAATATAACTGTCATCGAAACCTTAAGCGTGCGGACCCTACGGGTTCGAGAACTATGTAGACATGACCTAGAACTATTCTCGGTCAATAACCAATAGTGGGACCTGGATGCCCATATTGGCTCCTACATATTCTACGAAGATCTTTATCGGTCAAACCGCATAACAACATCGTTGTTCCTTTGTCATCGGTATGTTACTTGCCCGAGATTCGATCGTCGGTATCTAATACCTAGTTCAATCTCGTCACCGCAAGTCTCTTTACTCGATTCGTAATGCATCATCCGTAACCAACTCATTGGTTACATTGCTTGCAAGGCTTATAATGATGTGCATTACCGAGAGGGCCAAAGATACCTCTCCGACAATCGGAGTGACAAAACCTAATCTCGAAATCGCCAACTCAACATGTACCTTCGGAGACACCTGTAGTACTCCTTTATAATCACCCGATACGTTGTGACGTTTGGTAGTACCAAAGTGTTCCTCCGTAAACAGGAGTTGCATAATCTCATAGTTACGAGGAACATGTATAAGTCATGAAGAAAGCAATAGCAACATACTAAGCGATCAAGTGCTAAGCTAACGAAATGGGTCAAGTCAATCACATCATTCTCCTAATGATGTGATCCGTTAATCAAATGACAACTCTTTTGTCCATGGCTAGGAAACATAACCATCTCTGATAAACGAGCTAGTCAAGTAGAGGCATACTAGTGACACTATGTTTGTCTATGTATTCACACATGTATTATGTTTCCGGTTAATACAATTCTAGCATGAATAATAAACATTTATCATGAAATAAGGAAATAAATAATAACTTTATTATTGCCTCTAGGGCATATTTCCTTCAACGATGAACGCCGAGATGTTGAGGATGAAGTTGGGGGCCAGATCATGGAAGTCCAGCCTGTAGTAGAACATTAGTCCGCGGACGAACAGATGGAGGGGGAATCCCAGCCCACGGACGAAGTGAGAGAGGAATACTACCCTTTCCTGGGGTTTCGGGGTAGGGATGATCTGCCCTTCGGCCGGAAGTCGATGCGCGATGTCTGCGGACAAGTATCCGGCCTCCCGAAGCTTCTTGATGTCCTCCTTCATGACGGAGGAGGCCATCCACTTGCCTCCCGCTCCGGACATGTTCGGAATGACTTTGCGGAGAAGGTGAAATCTTGGCGTTGGAGCTTGAGAATGGATGAGCAGAGGAAGAAGAAGGCGTGTATGAAAAGGGGGAATCCTTATCTCCTTATAAAGGTAGCAGGGGTCATGCGCCTCCCCACTTGCCATGAAAACTCGCTTATTCCCCAAGCGCGTGTTAATGGCGCGGTTGGGTTTCCCACACCCGTATTGATGAGAATTCCATGATAAGGGGACACGATCTCTGCTTCGACAAGACGTGCCAATAAAACCGCCTCGCGAGGTGTGTAGTAGCAGGTTGAGCAAACGGTTCGAATAATGACCGGGCCGCGGCGTGATGTCACACTATGGAAAAGTTATCAGCAGATTAGACTCGTGGAATATTGTGCTCTCTACGGTGGTATGTGGAATTTGTTTTGCAGAGCTGGACACGATTCTTGTGTTCAAGATCTACTTTGGAGTATTCGGAGAAGGAACACACCTTGCAATGCCGAAGACAATCTGCGCGCCGAACTCGTCGTCATTGAAGCTTGGTTCAGGGGCTACCGAGGGAGTCCTGGATTACGGGGTCCTCGGACAGCCGGACTATATGCTTTATGCCGGACTGTTGGACTATGAAGATACAAGATTGAAGACTTCGTCCCGTGTCCGGGTGGGACTCTCCTTTGCATGGAAGGCAAGCTTGGCAATTCGGATATGTAGATTCCCTTCTCTGTAACCGACTCTGTGTAACCCTAGCCCCCTCTGGTGTCTATATAAACCGGAGGGTTTAGTCCATAGGACAGCAACAATCATAATCATAGGCTAGCTTCTAGGGTTTAGCCTCTACGATCTCGTGGTAGATCAACTCTTGTAATACTTATATCATCAAGATCAATCAAGCAGGAAGTAGGGTATTACCTCCATAGAGAGGGCCCGAACCTTGGTAAACATCGTGTTCCCCGCCTCCTGTTACCATTAGCCTTAGACACACAGTTTGGGACCCCCTACCAGAGATCCGCCAGTTTTGACACCGACATTGGTGCTTTCATTGAGAGTTCCACTATGTCGTCACCATAAGGCTTGATAGCCCCTTCGATCATCTACAACGGTGCGGTCTAGTGTGAGGTTTTCCTCCCCGGACAGATCTTCATATTTGGCGGCTTCGCACTGCTGGCCAACTCGCTTGGCCATTTGGAGCAGATCAATAGCTACGCCCCTGGCCATCAGGTCTGGTTTGGAAGCCTGAATTACATTGCTGACATCCGCGGAGACTTGATCTTCGACGAATTCGAGCCCATGACAGGTGTACCCTACAGTCGCGACGAGCATAACCTAGATCTGTCATCGGACGGTGTTCAGGAGATCACGCCTGTAGCTGCCCTAGCTTTAAATCTAGTGCAGATTGTGCCATCCGAGGACGGGAGGATGGACCCCACCATGGAGGCTGCACACTCAACGGCGATAGAGCCGAACACAGATTCCACTTCCAATGAGGTCTATGTCATCGGACCTTCGGACTCGTCTCCGGCCATAGGCTCCGTACCGCATGCATCCGTGCCCGATCTAACTGGGCACCGATCATGGAGTTTAGCTCCGCGGATATCTTTCAGCACTCGCCCTTGGGTGATGTGCTAAATTCATTAAAGTCTCTCTCCCTGTCAGGAGACTCTTGGCTGAACTGTGTCCAGCTTGAGTGGGATGCGAACGACAAAGGAATTCGTTCACCCACCACCCACTTAATAGCCATTGTCGACGACTTAACCGACATGCTTGATTTCGACTCCGAAGACATCGACGGTATGGACGACGATGCCGGAGAAGAACAAGAACCACCGCCCACAGGGTGCTGGACAGCCAACTCATCATACGACATATACATGGTGGACACACCCGAAGTAAACAATGGCGAGGATCAAAAGGATGCAAAGGAGGGTGACCCTCTTGAGAAGCAACCTAAGCTCCGACGTCAGCAGTGCCGCTATAAACCCCGCCATAGCAAAAACAGCGATAACGGCACAAGAGACAACAGCACTCCGGATGATGCCGAAGATGAAAACAATCCCGACCAGCCAAGTTTCGAACAGGCTGGACGGGAGGACGGGCAAGCTAGCCCTAATGAACTGGCAATGGATGAAGACTCGGAGGATGACAATTACATGCCCCTCTCCGAAGACGTGGTGAGCCTCGGTGACGAAGAATTTATCGTGCCTGAGGATCCCGTCAAGCAGGAGTGCTTCAAGCGCCGGCTTATAGCCACTTCAAAGAGCCTGAAGAAGAAACAACAACAGCTTAAAGCTGATCAAGATCTGCTAACTGACAGATGGACTGAGGTCCTGGCGGCCTAGGAATACGGACTCAAGCGCCCAACCAAAATCTACCCGAGGCGTAGGTTGTTACTTCAATTCGGCGACGGGGCACTAGAGCCTATACTACCAGCGCAGGATGCGGCTGACCGACCATCTCGTGGCCGAGACAAAGCGGCATATCAGCCCGAACACTAGCCCGCACCCCGTCGCCAAACAAACAAAAACAAGAAGGCCCGGGGCTACATGCATGACCTGCGAGAGGAATTGAAAAACAAAGTACTACAGTCAAGATCGATCTACGGATCGCGGGAGCGCGCCCCAACGCGTGATGATGACCGGCAAGCCGGATATACTAAATACAAATCCGTCCGGGCTGAATACAGCAGACCAGTCTCATCTGAACTGCGTCGCGATGTAACCCGGCATAGAGGCACTGCACACCCCCTATGCTTCGCTGACGAAGTAATGGAGCATGAATTCCCAGAAGGGTTTAAGCCCGCGAACATCGAACCATATGATGGGACAACAGACCCCACGGTATGGATCGAAGATTTCCTTCTCCACATTCACATGGCCCGCGGCGATGATCTACATGCCATCAAGTACCTCCCACTAAAACTCAAGGGACCAGCTCGGCATTGGCTGAATAGTCTGCCGGCAAACTCCATTGGCAGTTGGGAGAACCTGGAAGACGCATTCCTTGACAACTTCCAGGGCACTTATATGCGACCACCGAACGCTGATGACTTAAGTCACATAACCCAACAGCCCGGAGAGTCAGCCAGGAAATTCTGGACTCGGTTCCTAACTAAAAAGAACCAAATTGTTGAATGTCTGGATGCCGAAGCCCTAGCGGCCTTTAAGCATAACATTCGTGACGAGTGGCTTGCCCGATACCTTGGCCAAGAGAAGCCGAAATCCATGGCAGCCCTTACGACACTCATGACCCGCTTTTGTGCGGGCGAGGACAGCTGGTTGGCTTGTAGCAACAGCACATCAAGAAATCCTGGCACTTTAGACGCCAGAGATAGCAACGGCAAGCCCCGGCACAACAGACACAGGCATCGCAATAATGGCGACAATGCCAAAGACACGGCCGTCAATGTCGGATTCAGTGGCTCCAAGTCCGGTCAACGGATGAAGCCATTTAAAAGAAACAATCCGGGCCCGTCCAGCTTGGACCGCATAATCGATCGCTCATGTCAAATCCACGGCACCCCGATAAACCAGCCAACCACACCAACAGAGAATGTTGGGTATTTAAATAGGTCGGCAAGCTAAATGCCGAAAAAAAGGAAAAGGGGTCGCACAGTGATGACGACAAGGAACCCCGGCTACCGAACACAGGGGGACAGAAGAAATTTCCTCCCCAAGTAAAAACGGTAAATATGATATACGCCACCCATATTCCCAAGCGGGAGCGGAAGCGCGCACTAAGGGACGTCTACGCGATGGAGCGAGTTGCCCCAAAGTTCAACCCATAGTCTTCCTGTCCGATCACCTTTGATCGCAGGGACCATCCGACCAGTATCCGTCATGGCGGCTCAGCCGCACTGGTCCTTGACCCTATCATTGACGGATTCCACCTCACACGAGTCCTCATGGACGGTGGCAGCAGCCTGAACCTGTTCTATCAGGATACAGTGCTCAAAATGGGTATCGATCCCTCAAGGATCAAACCCACCAAAACAACCTTCAAAGGTGTCATACCTGGTGTAGAGGCCTATTATATGGGCTCAATCACACTGGAAGTAGTCTTCGGATCCCCGGGCAACTTCTGAAGCGAGGAGTTAATCTTCGATATCATTCCCTTCCGCAATGGTTGTCATGCACTACTAGGACGAACTGCATTCGCTAGATTCAATGCGGTGCCGCACTATGCCTACCTCAAGCTCAAGATGCCCAGACCTCGCGGTGTTATAACAGTCAATAGAAATACAGAGCGCTCCCTCCATACGGAGGAGCACACTACGTCCCTTGCAGCAAAAGTACAGAGCAGCCTCCTTAGACACACCCTCAATTCGGCAATAAAGCCCCTGGACACCATCAAGCGAGTCTGGAGTACTTTGCAACAGGATCGTCCGGCCCGTCCAGAGCTCGCCTAGCAATCCGGCCTCTGTCCTCATCCCAGTCAAGTGGTGAAATTTGTGTCGCGCGTACATAATTACGCACTCAAAATACCATGGGCATAGACGGAGGCACAACTAGACTGCGGTCCACAACGCGGCTCAACCGCCACAGAATCCGCATACCTTCACATTTTTCTTTCTTTCAGGTTCCTATATTCTTGAGGCTCTTCCGATAAGATGATTATCAGACCCATCACGGGAGTGAAACACCAAGGCGGCAAGGAGCTTTGACGTACAAGGGAATCCCCTGGTGGTCTGTGATAACGATCGTTATACCTGTTTTACATACCCACACGCATCTCGCTCTTGGTTAGGGCATGTCAAATAGTCCTATTTTCTGATCGCACTACTTGTATACATATGCCTTGACGTATCATTCAAACAACAATGGAAAATAATGTACAGCATCAGCTTAATACTACATTTCTTTTTTCCTTGACTGTTTATTTATTACAAATCGCACCCATACATTACGAGTGCGTTCAGTTAGCGAGAACTTGATGTACCCATAACACGGCAAGAAAGTTTGAACACTTTCAACGGTCGCGGCACCGAACTTATAGCATTATATGCATCGACTCCGAATCATGTCTTGGGTCAATAGTTGGGTTGCCCGACTCCTGTGCTTGCTACCCTACGTTCCACTATATCGGCTAGGGTAGTAAAGGGAGAACTACTATGATTGTGTCCCAGTTCTTCTGGATGAGCACCTCAGTAGAGAAAGCCGAAAACTGACTGTCATGATGCGGTGAGAGCTGGTCGCTGTTCGAGAGGTTTCAAATCCTTAAAGATTTTTTTCCGCTTCATGCGAGGAATCGATCTTTGTCCGATTTAGGCGTGTATAGCGCCCCAAGTTCGGCCTTCCGAATACATGGGGCTACGCCAAAATTTAAAATTATAGAACTTCTATGGCTAAGTGAGGGTGATAAAGCTGTATAGTCCGATTGCCTTGTTCGTTGCGCTAAACACCTCCTTAAAGGACCGGAATTTTGGATAAAGAGTGTTTAGATTTATCCCGAACACCCCTGTACTAGTTACATGGGGGCAGAAGCCGACGACTGGCCAACTCTCAGATTTTGTAAACGGCTGCACATGAGGTAAAATTTTAAATCAACAAGCGTTATATTGCGCAAATGAACTTGTTTCATATTACAGGATAGAATGAGTGCATTCATTCAAAGATTACATCCTTAGTACATTGCTCCGCCACAAGGCGGGAGCCCTTCAGGACACTGTCATAATAGTTTTCGGGCTGGTGGTGCTCCTTGCCCATCAGTGGCCTCTCGGTCATTAGCTTTTCGGCATCCATCTTCGCCCAGTGCACTTTTGCGCGGGCGAAGGCCATTCGCACACCTTCAATGCAAACCGACCGCTTTATGACTTCAAGCCATGGGCAGGCACTCACAAGCCGCTTCACGAGACCGAAGTAGCTGCTGGGCATAGGCTCGGCAGGCCACAGCCGGACTATGAGGTCCTTCATGGCCAGTTCGGCTGCCTTGTGCAGCTCGACCAGTTGCTTCAGCTGGTCGCTCAAGGGCATCGGATGTTCTGTCCCAAGATATTGAGACCAGAACAACTTCTCCATCGAGCTCCCTTCTTTGGCTCAGTAGAACTCTGCGGCATCAGATATGCTCCGCGGTAGATCTACGAACGCTCCTAGAGAGCTCCAAATTTGGGTAAGTAAAAAGAATGTCTCCTTCACATGCTTGCTTTGCATAACGAATGCCTTACCCACCGCAATCTTCTTGGCCGCCTGAATCTCCTGGAGGGCCTTCTGGGCTTCGGCAAGACATGCCAATAAAACCGCCTCACGAGATGTGCAGTAGCAGGTTGAGAAAACAGTTTGAATTATGACCGGGTCGCGGCGTGATGTCACGCTATGCTAAAGTTGTCAGCAGATTAGACTCGTGGAATACTGTGCTCTCTATGGTGGTATGTGGAATTTGTTTTGCAGAGCCGGGCACGATTCTTGTATTCAAGATCTACTTTGGAGTATTTGGAGAAGGAACCCGCTTCGCAATGCCGAAGACAATCTACGCGCCGGACTCGTCGTCATTGAAGCCTAGTTCAGGGGCTACTGAGGGAGTCCTGGATTAGGGGGTCCTTGGACAGCCGGACTATATTCTTGTGCCGGACTGTTGGACTATGAAGATACAAGATTGAAGACTTCGTCCCGTGTCCGGGTGGGACTCTTCTTTGCGTGGAAGGCAAGCTTGGCAATTCTGATATGTAGATCCCTTCTCTGTAACCGACTCTGTGTAACCCTAGCCCCCTCTGGTGTCTATATAAACCGGAGGGTTTAGTCCGTAGGACAACAACAATCATAATCATAGGCTAGCTTCTAGGGTTTAGCCTCTACGATCTCGTGGTAGATCAACTCTTGCAGTACTCATATCATCAAGATCAATCAAGCAGGAAGTAGGGTATTACCTCCATAGAGAGTGCCCAAACCTGGGTAAACATCATGTCCCCCGCCTCCTGTTACCATTAGCCTTAGATGCACAGTTCGGGACCCCCTACCCGAGATCCACCGGTTTTGACACCGACAACTATATATACCCCTCCACCCTTTCCTCATTCGTGAGGGAAGCCATTAGAATGTGCCTACATTCCCAACATTCATTTTCTGAGAGAGAACCACCTACTCATGTGTTGAGGCCAAGATATTTCAATCCAACCATATGAATCTTGATCTCTAGCCTTCCCCAAGTTGCTTTCCACTCAAATAATCTTTCCACCAAATCCAATCCTATGAGAGAGTTGAGTGTTGGGGAGACTATCATTTGAAGCACAAGAGCAAGGAGTTCATCAACAACACACCATCTATTAACTTTTGGAGAGTGGTGTCTCCTAGATTGGTTAGGTGTCACTTGGGAGCCTCCGACAAGATTGTGGAGTGAACCAAGGAGTTTGTAAGGGCAAGGAGATCGCCTACTTCATGAAGATCTACCCTAGTGAGGCAAGTCCTTTTTGGGCGATGGCCATGGTGGGATAGACAAGGTTGCTTCTTCATGGACCCTTCATGGGTGGAGCCCTCCGTGGACTTGCGCAACCGTTACCCTTAATGGGTTGAAGTCTCCATCAACGTGGATGTACGATAGCACCACCTATTGGAACCACGCCAAAAACATCCGTGTCGCCAATTGCGTTTGCACACTCAAATCCCATCCCTTTACTTTCTTGCAAGTTGCATGCTTTAGTTTCCGCTGCTCATATACTCTTTGCATGCTTGCTTGAATTGTATCTAGATTGCTTGACTTGTGCTAAGTTGTTAAAATCTGCCAAGAACTAAAATTTGGAAAAGGTTAAGTTTTTATTTGGTCAAGTAGTCTAATCACCCCCCGCTCTAGACATACTCTCGATCCAACAATTGGTATCAGAGCTTTGGTCTCCATTTGCCTTGATTTCCATAGCTTTTGGTGATCATAGCCATGGTTTCACAACCTAGGAGAGTATGGCGTCTAGCGAGGGAAATTACCACCATAGAGGTCCTTACTTTGATGGTACTAATTTTGCTAGTTGGAATCATAAGATGAAAATGCATATTCTTGGACATAACCCCGCTGAGGGAGTCCTGGACTAGGGGGTGTCCGGATAGCCGAACTATCATCATTGGCCGGACTCCAAGACTATGAAGATACAAGATTGAAGACTCCGTCCCATGTCCGGATGGGACTTTCCTTGGCATGGAAGGCAAGCTTGGCAATATGGATATGTAGATCTCCTACCATTGTAACCGACTCTGTGTAACCCTAGCCCTCTCCGGTGTCTATATAAGCGGAGGGTTTTGAATCCATAGGGCCGAACAACAATCATACCATAGGCTAGCTTTTAGGGTTTAGCCTCCTTGATCTCGTGGTAGATCCACTCTTGTACTACCCATATCATCAATATCAATCAAGCGAGGTAGGGTTTTACCTCCATCGAGAGGGCCCCAACACAGGTAAAACATCGTGTCCCTTGTCTCCTATTACCATCTGCCTAGGCGCACAGTTGGGACCCCCTACCGAGATCCGCGGTTTTGACACCGACATTGGTGCTTTCATTGAGAGTTCCTGCGTGTCGTCGCATATAGGCCCGATGGCTCCTTGATCATCAACAACAACGCAGTCCGGGCGAGACTTTTCTCCCGGACAGATCTTCGTGTTCGGCGGCTTTGCTGCTGGGCCAACTTCGTTTGGCCATCTGGAGCGGATCGAAGCTTCGCCCGCCATCGAGTCAGATTTGGAAGTTTGAACTTCACGGCCGACATCCGTGGAGACTTGATCTTCGATGGATTCGAGCCACAGCCGAGCGTGCCGCACTGTCACGATGGGCATGATTTAGCTCTGCTGCCGGACAGTGCCCTGGAGGCCACACAAAAGTCCGCTCCGACCCTTAATTCGGAGCCGACTGCGCAGATCGAGGATGGGTGGCTAGACACCGCCTCGGGGGCTGCTACCTCTACGGCAATGGAACCGAATACCGACCCTGTCCCTTGTGAATCTCGTGACTCCAAGGTGCCGGACTCCTCGCCGGACTCCGAGCCTCCTGCGCCCCTATCGATCGAATCCGATTGGGCGCCGATCATGGAGTTCACCGCTGCGGACATCTTTCAGCACTCGCCTTTTGGCGACATCCTGAATTCGCTAAAGTATCTCTCGTTATCAGGAGAGCCCTGGCTGGACTACGGTTAGGATGGTTGGGATACGGACGATGAAGAAATTCAAAACCCACCCACCACCCACTTCGTAGCCACTGTCGACGATCTAACTGACATGCTAGACTTCGACTCCGAAGACATCGACGGTATGGACGACGATGCCGGAGACGACCAAGAACCAGCGCCTACCGGGCACTGGAAAGCCACCTCGTCATACGACATATACATGGTGGATGTCCCAAAGGATGGGAATGGCGAGGGAACAGCGAAGAAGACCCTCCAAGAAACAGCCTAAGCGCCCGGCGTCGTGGCGCCGCTCTAAATCCGCCACAACAAGAATGGAGATTCGGCACGGAGATAACAACACCCAGGGCGGTGCGAAGACAACCCCTCTAGCAAGATTCAGCCGGGGGAGGGAGAAGCCAGCCCTCACGAGAGGCGGCAGACGAAGAGGTAGAGGATGATAATTACATGCCTCCCTCTGGAGACGAGGCAAGCCTCGACGACGACGAATTCGTCGTGCCAGAGGATCCCGTCGAACAATAGTGTTTTAAATGCAGGCTTATGGTCACGGCAAGCAGCCTCAAGAAAAAGCAGCAATAGCTTAGAGCTGATCAAGATCTGCTAGCCGACAGATGGACTGTAGTCCTTGCGGCCAAAGAGCACGAACTCGAATGCCCCTCCAAAAGCTACCCCAAATGCAAGCTGCTCCCCCGGTTAGAGGAGGAAGCATATAAACCTACATCACCAGCGCACAATACGGCTGACCGGCCACCTCGTGGCCGCGACAGAGAGGCCTCTAGGCCCTCCACTAAAACCGTACCCCGGCATCACTCGAAAAGCACAAAGCCACGGGGGAATGCGTCGGACTTGCGAGACATATTGCAGGATAAGGTAAGACAATCAAGATCGATCTACGGATCGCGTGGGCGCCCCACGATACGCGACGACAACCGTCGTGCGAATCTGACAAGTTCGGCGGGCGAACACACGATGAACAAAGCTTCGCTTGAGCTACGTCGTGATATATTAATCTGGAGGTGCCGCACACCCACTATGCTTCACAGATGAAGTAATGGATCATCAAATCCCCGAAGGGTTCAAACACGTGAATATTGAATCCTATGATGGCACAACAGACCCTGCGGTTTGGATTGAAGACTATCTCCTTCATATCCACATGGCCCGCGGTGATGATCTTCACGCCATCAAATACCTCCCACTCAAGCTTAAAGGGCCAGCTCGGCATTGGCTTAACAGCTTGCCAACAGAATCAATTGGGTGTTGGGAGGACCTGGAATCCGCATTCCTTGATAACTTCCAGGGCACGTATGTGCGACCACCAGACGCTGATGACCTAAGCCATATAATTCAGCAGCCAGACGAATCGGCCAGACAGTTCTGGACACGGTTCTTAACCAAGAAAAATCAAATCATCGACTGTCCGGATGCAGAGGCCCTCGCGGCCTTCAAACACAACATCCGCGACTAGTGGCTTGCCCGGCACCTGGGATAGGAAAAGCCGAAATCCATTGCAGCCCTCACATCACTCATGACCCGCTTTTGCACGGGAGAGGATAGCTGGCTAGCCCGCAGCAACAACCTCAGCAAAAATTCTGGCAGTCCGGATACCAAGGACCGCAACGGCAGGCCGCGTCGCAACAAGCACAAACGCCGCATTAATGGCGACAATACTGAGGATACGGCAGTCAATGCGGATTCAGAGCTCAAACCGGTCGTGGAAAAAGTCATTCAAAAGAACCACTTCGGGTCCGTCCAATTTGGACCGAATACTCGACCGCTCGTGCCAGATACACGGCACCCCCGAAAAGCAGCTAATCACACCAACATGGGCTGTTGGGTATTCAAGCAGGCAGGCAAGCTAATTGCCAAAAACAATGACAAGGGGCTGCATAGAGATGACGAGGAAGAGACCCGACCACCGAACAATAGAGGACAGAAGGGATTCCCCCCACAATTGCGGACGGTGAACATGATATACGCAACCCACATACCCAAGAAGGAACAGAAGCGTGCACTCAGGGACGTATACGCGATGGAGCCAGTCGCCCCAAAGTTCAACCCATGGTCCTCCTGCCCGATCACTTTTGATCGAAGGGACCACCCCACCAGCATCCGCCACGGCGGATTCGCCGCATTGGTTCTAGACCCAATCGTCGATGGATTTCACCTCACCGTAGTCCTGATGGACGGCGGCAGTAGCCTGAACCTGCTTTATTAGGATACAGTGCGCAAGATGGGTATAGACCCCTCAAGGATTAAACCCACAAAGACGACCTTCAAAGGCATCATACCAAGCGTAGAGGCCAATTATACAGGCTCGATTACTGCTGAAGTGGTCTTGGATCCCGGATAACTTCCGGCGAGGAGTTAATCTTTGACATAGTTCCGTTCCGCAGCGGCTATCATGCTCTTCTCGGACGGACCGCATTTGCAAAGTTCAACACGGTGCCGCACTATGCATACCTCAAGCTCAAGATGCCAGGCCCTCGAGGAGTCATCACGGTCAACGGAAACACTTAACACTCTCTCCGAACGGAGGAGCATACAGCAGCTCTCGCGGCAGAAGTACAGAGCAGCCTCTTAAGGCAATTCTCGAGTCCGGCTGTTAAGCGACCGGACACTTCAAAGCGCGCCCAGAGTAACCTACAACAAGACCACAGCACGTTAGAACATCGCCGTAGTAATGCGGCTAACCCCAGCCCTCGCAAATTTGCAAGACCAGTACTTCGCGTACATCATTACGCTCTGGAGATACCATGGGCATAGGGGGAGGGGCACGATCACGGCGGGCCCAGAGTGCGGTTCAACCACACCAGGGGCTCCCAAGTGTGTCATCCTTTTTCTTTCTTTTCTTATCCACAGGACTCCATTTACTAGAGGCCCTGTCCGGCAGTAGACCTGCCGAACTCACGATGCAACAGACAGGGAAGGAGAAAGGCTACGAGAGTATCGAGGTGGTCTCCATTACGAGCATTAAATCTGTTTTATACACCATTCCGCAGCCTGCCCCTGGAGGGGGACATGTTTCATAGTCCCACCCCTTGCTTATCGCCCTATTTGTATCGTTCTGCATTCATGGCAGTATTTCTTGAATAAACAATGCATCGCCTTTTTGCTTATAATTGCATTCCTTTCTTATACATATGTTCATTTATGACATGTTGCATCCGTACACTTTGGTACGGCTAAACACACCAGGGGCTTAAGTTCCCCACATTATGGTGTGATAAGTCCGAACACTTTCACAAGTGTGGCACCCCGAACTTATAGCATTATATGCATCGGCTCCGAATCATGTCTTGGGTCAATAGTTGGGTTTGCCCGGCTCCCATGTTTTGGTACCTTACGTTCCGTTATATCGGCTAAGGTAGCGCTGGGAGAACCACTGCGATTGCGCCCCAGTTGAGATGGGCGAGCATCTCAGTGGAGAAAGCTAAAACTGACCGTCATGATGAGGCGAGAGCCGGTTGCTGTTCGAGAGGTTTTTTCGAGTCCCTAAAGACTTATGCCGCTTAGAGCAAGGAACCGGCTTTGTCTGGCCCAGGCGTGGATAGCGCCCTGATTTCGGCCTTCCGAACTCTAGGGGCTTCGCCGAAATTTAAAATTATAGAATTCTATGGCTAAGTGAGAGTGTTCAAGCATTATAAGTCCGGTTGCCTCGTTCGTTGTGTTGAGCGCCTCCCTAGATGGACCCAAATATGGGAACAAGAGCGCTCAAGTTTATCCCGAACACCCCAGCACTCGTGGCATGGTGGATGAAGCCGACGACTTGCCATCTCTCAGATTTGATAAACGGCCACACAGAAGGTAATATTTTAAATCAACAAGTGTTGCTTAGCGCACATGAACAAAGTTTTCAGCGCATAGGATAACAAAATGCGAGTCTACTCAAAAATTACATCTTTGGAGCACTCACCCGCAATCATGCGGGCACCCTTCAGGACACCCTTATAATACATCTCGGGCGTGCGATACTCTTTGCCTGTCGGTGGCGCATCCGTCATAAGCTTCTCAGCGTCCATCCTGCCCCAGTGCACCTTTGCACGGGCAAGGGCCCGACGGGCACCTTCAATGCAGGCGGAGTGCTTGATGACCTCAACCCATGGACCTCAACCCATGTAGAAAGCGGCAGCATCGGACACGCTGTGGGGCAGATCTGCGAACGCTCCTGGAGAGCTCCGAATTCGGGTAAGTAACAGGTAATTCACTTTTGCATGCTTGCTTTGCATGAAGAATGCCTTACCCGCTGCTATTTTCTTCAATTCCTCGATTTCCTAGAGGGCCTTGTAGGCTTTTGCCTTAGCGGCTTTGGCACTCTCAAGAGCCGAGGCAAGCTCGGACTCTCGAGTCTTCGAGTCACGCTCCAAACTCTCGTGTTTTTCCATGAGAGCCTGGAGCTCTTGATGTACCTCCATCACCCGCGCCTCCTGCTTCTCTCGCTCAGCGTATTCCGCGGCCGCATTGCGTTCGGCCGCGGACACCACCTCCTTCAGGGTCGCCACCTCGTTCGTAGCCCCTGGAGTACCCACGTTATCCTTGTCATTCCCCTTGCAACCAAATCCTTTTCTGTAAGGTACAACTTTTATAAGGCGTTACTCACCTTCCTTGTCCTCGAGCTGCTTCTTGGCACGGCCGAGCTCGCTCTCGGAGCGCTCGAGGCCCTGCTTCAAGGCAGTGACCTCCGCCGTCAGTGCGGCAGAGGTCAGCAGCACAACCTGCATTCCCATATTGACATATTTTTGTTAAGACTCCTGCGTATATCTTTTTAGATCCTCAGTCTGTCTTTTCTTTCCGAACACCGAACCGAGCATCAGGGGCTACTGTCTATGCGGTACTACTTTACACATATTAAAATTCTTACCTCAAAGCCTGTTAGAAGGCTGCTGCAAGCTTCGATCAGCCTGCTTTTGGTGAGCTGAACCTTCTGAATCACCGCACTCATGACAGTGCGGTGTTCTTATTTGATGGAAGCGCCATTGAGCGCTTCCAGCAAGTTATCCGGTGCCTCCGGTTGGACGAAGGCCGCCCGATGTCGCAGTCTTGCCCTTCTAACGAAGGGCGCCGCGGACTCGGAACCACTGCGAGTTCGGTCGGAGTCGGTGCAAAGTCCGGAGGTTGCCTGCGGCACCTCGGGGCCTCCTCCACTGGTGGGTCCTTCCGGGATCCCACCTCGGTGTCGTCGACATCGCGGGGGTGGAGGCGGTCGGAAGAGAATCCATATCCGACGTGCCCAAAGACCCGCTTGACGAAGTAGGAAGATCGTCCTTGGGCGGACTACAGGGTTGTATGCGGCATTAGAAAGACACCATGTGGCGAAAAGGAAAAATTATGAAATTATTCGGGTGTCTGGATACTTACGATCTGGCCAGGGGCTTGGCCCTTGAGGGCCACTCCTCGTCGTCATCGCCGATGTTGGCGGAACAATCCGGGGGAAGGGTCCTTCCCTTCTTGGACCCTTCGGCCTCCCTCGCTGGGGACGCCTTCCTCTTCCTCTCTCCCCCCGATGGGGGAGAGGCCTCTTTTTTCTCCTCCTCGTCCTCATGGGTGGAGTTCGCCTCGGAGTCATCAGACGATGAATCCGATACCACCTGACGCCGGGAACTCCTTCGGGTTCCCGTGGCCTTCTTCTTGGCCTTCTTCTCCGGCACTACGTAAAGTGCCGGGGCCAGCAGCCCTATTAGACGGGCAACCGCTGGGTCTTCTGGAAGTGGAGCCGGACAGTTAACCCTTCCGGATGTCGCTTGCCAGGCCTGTTAAAGGTGTTGGGAATTTAGATCCCGCATAAAGTCAAACTATGAAAAGCAAGTGTCCCATAAAGGATAACATGGCTTACCTCGCCAGCCGGACGCTGCGAGCTGAATCCGCGATCTTCGGTAGCAGATGCGGGAGCTTCGGCGCCCTTGAACAGCACCCTCCAGGCATCTTCGTACGTAGTGTCGAAGAGCCCGCTCAAGGTCCGGTGCTGTGCCGGATCAAACTCCCACAAATTAAAGTCCCGCTGCTGATAGGGGAGAATCCGGAGGACGAGCATGACCTGGATCACGTTGACAAGCTTGAGCTTCTTGTTCACCAGGGTTTGGAGACAGGATTGGAGTCCGGTCAGCTCTTCCAAACTACCCCACAGCAGGCCCTTCTCCTTCCAGGAAGTAAGCCGCATGGGGATGCCAGATCTGAATTCAGGGACCGCTGCCCATTTGCGGTCACGCAGCTCGGTGATGTAGAACCACCCCGATTGTCACCCTTTGATGGTTTCCACGAAGGCGCCCTCGAGCCAAGTGACGTTGGGCATTTTGCCCACCATGGCGCCTCCGCACTCTGCTTGGCTGCCCTTCACAACCTTCGGCTTGACATTGAAGGTCTTTAGCCACAAGCCGAAGTGGGGCTAGATGCAGAGGAAGGCCTCCCACACGACGATAAACGTCGAGATATTGAGGATGAAATTCCGGCCAGATCGTGGAAATCCAGGTCGTAATAGAACATGAGCCCCCGGACAAAGGGGTGGAGTGGGAAGCCCAGTCCACGGAGGAAATGGGGAAGGAATACCACCCTCTCATGGGGCCCGAGGGTGGGGATGAGCTGCCCCTCGTCGGGGAGCCGGTGCGCGATATCGGTGGACAAATATCCGGCGCTGCGCAGCTTCTTGATGTGCCCCTCCGTAGCAGAGGAGGCCATCCACTTGCCTCCCGTTCCGGACATGACTGGAGAAGGTCGAGGTGAGATGTGCGGACTTGGGCGATGGAGCTCGAGTGCGCGGAGATGGATAAGCAAAAGAGGAAGAAGGCATAGGTAAAAAAGGTGGATCCTTATCCCCTTATATATGGGCGGGCGAAATTATGCATCCCCACGGGCCTGGTAAAACTCGCTTATCTCCCAAGTGCCGCAATCAATGGCGCGGTTGGGTTACCCACGTCCGTATTGATGGGAATCCGGAATAAGGGAACACGATCTACTGCCGACAAGGCGTGCCAAGGAAACCGCTTAGCTAAGCGTCTTTGGCGGAATAATAAAAGCGATTCGAGTAAAGGCTTGGCCATGGGTGATGTCACGCCACGAAATCGTCGTGATTGAACTTGTGTAAATATTATTCTCTCTACGGTGGTATGTGGAATTTATTTTGCGAGCGGACACTATCTGGCGTTAGCAATCTTCTATGGGTTAATCGGAGGAGGAACCAGCCTTGCAATGCCGAAGACAATATGCGCGCGAGACTTATCGTCATTGAAGCCTGGTTTAGGGGCTCTTGAGGAGTCTGGACTAGGGGTGTCGGATAGCGAACTATCATCATTGGCCGGACTCCGAGACTATGAAGATACAAGATTGAAGACTCTGTCCCGTGTCCGGATGGGACTTTCCTTGGCGTGGAAGGCAAGCTTGTCAATACGGATATGTAGATCTCCTACCATTGTAACCAACTCTGTGTAACCCTAGCCCTCTCCGGTGTCTATATAAGCCGGAGGGTTTTAGTCCATAGGACGAACAACAATCATACCATAGGCCAGCTTCTAGGGTTTAGCCTCCTTGATCTCGTGGTAGATCCACTCTTGTACTACCCATATCATCAATATCAATCAAGCAGGAGTAGGGTTTTACCTCCATCGATAGGGCCCGAACCTGGGTAAAAACATTGTGTCCCTTGTCTCCTAGTACCATCCGCCTAGACGCACAGTTCGGGACCCCCTACCCGAGATCCGCCGGTTTTGACACCGACACCCGCCATTTGGGCTATTGTGTGTATTGGCTTGTAACGTGAATTCTTCGATGGGAGAGAACCAAACCATGAAGCTAGCGCGGAAGAGTTGAAGATGCTGCAATACAACTCTCAAGCTTGTGATATTGAAAGTGCGTTATATCGACTAGAGGGGGTGAATAGGCGATTTTTATGAATTCTTCACTGAGGAATTTGCTGGTGAGGAAATTCCTTAGCGAAGAACTACTTGCAGCGGAGTAAGTACTCAGAAGTAAGCATAATAGAATACACGCATGGTCATCATGATGAAATGAAGACAAACACAGAGTACAGAAAGCGTAATCACAGGATAACATAAGACGAAGACAAATAGACTGAAGAAATTGAACTGAGGAAATTGAGGAAGTCTTCAGTCAAAGTCTTCAAGCACAGATATGAACAAACACTCAACACGAAGAATGAGGAAATGAAAGGGTTGAGGAAATAGAACCGATTAGTTGGTGAAGACAATGATTTGGTAGACCAGTTCCAACTGCTTTCTCTCGGTTATGCGTATGGTTGGAGCGGTGAGTATTTAAACTCGAGGACACGCAGATCCGGACACCCGATCGGCCGAGCCGCAGCTCAGGACACCCATCCTCACCGTATTCTCCTTGAACTAAGGCCACGCAGCCTCGTCCAATCACTCGTGGTAAGTCTTGAGCGACTTCCAAACCTTCACAGACTTGGTCACTCGGCGATCCACAATTCCTCTTGGATGCTCTAGACCGTGGCGCCTAACCGTCTGGAAGAAGCACGATCTTCAAAGGTAACAAGCGTCGGATCCATGCAGGGATCAATTTCTTGATGATGCTCAATCACTTTGGGTTTGTGGGGGTTTGGTTTTGGGTTTTCCTCACTTGATGATTTTCGCTCAAAGTCCTCGGAGGATGGGTTGCTCTCAAATGACAAGTGTCAAGTTCTCTCGGAGCAGCCAACCAACTAGTGGTTGTAGGGGCGGCTATTTATAGCCTAGGGAGCAGCCCGACATGATAAGACATAAATGCCCTTCAATGATATGACCGTTAGGTGGATAAGATATTTTGGGACAGCGGTAGCAGACACGACAGCGGTCGAAAATTTGACTCTCAAATTCCTCGGGGCTATCATGTTCCTCCTTGTGTAGGCAATTTGCCTTTGGCGAGTTCCTAACTCCTCAATCGAGCAAAGTCCTCGGTGACCCGGAAGAACTGCGTCTCTAAAGAAATTGGTGAATCAGTATGAGATTTCCAATGGCTTCACTCGAAGGGATTGGTAGGTGTAGGATTTTGAGTTGAGCATCACATGGAAATTTTTCCTTAGTATTTCCTCGACCCCCTTTAACAGTACGTTGTTTTCTATGACTCAAGAAAGAGAAAATGAAACTACGAAAACAAAAGTCTTCAGGCTTCATGTTCCTCAAATGAATACCAAGTCTTCAAGGTCACACCAATTTCTTCACTTTCAAAGTCTTCAAAAATCTTCAGAATATCAAAGTCTTCAGTTGAAGAACTTCATTTTTAGGGGTCAACTTTCTCTGTAAATATCAAACTCCTCATAGACTTATAGACCTGTGTACACTCACAAACGCATCAGTCCCTTAACCTATAAGTCTTCAATACACCAAAATCACTAAGGGGCACTAGATGCACTTACAATCTCCCCCTTTTTGGTGATTGATGACAACATAGGTTAAGTTTTCAACGGGGATAAGCATATGAAGTGTAAATACTGATGTTGAGGAATTTGATTGCAAGATATAGAAGAACTCCCCCTGAAGATGTGCATAGTGAGGAATTTGCTTTTGCGGCAATGCACATTTGAAGAGTTGAATCATGGAGATCTCCCCCTATATCTTGTAATTCATACACACATTTGATATATAAAGAATTTGAAATGCATGATGAAGTATGGTGCCTGATGAGATTCAGCATGCGTGCAATAATATTAACGAGGAATAAGCATGCGAATAGCACATCAAAAGTATCGAGCACGAAGTGCATCAAAAGTATCGAGCACCGTCCAAAAGTATCGAGGCACCATCGGGTTTAAGATTACAACTCGATCCAATAAAAGTTTGGAAGAACGAGTTGTAACTTAAAAAATGCCCTTAATATAGATCCGCTTGAAGACTAACTCAGATTTCTCCCCTTTGTCATCAAATGACCAAAAGGATTGAAACGAGGACTAACGCATACTCAAGAATTTCAAGTTGATGGAGGCGCCCGGCGTTATCGGGGTTGTTTGTTGTAGCAGGGCCTGCCGCGGTGTCGTCCAAATCTTCATAGTCATCGGTGTCACGCGATGAAGAATAAGAGCTGGCCACGGATCGAGAACTTTGACCCTCTTGAATTTCTTTGGAGGAGGTGCGGACCGGTCAAATTCTTCCTTGAGACCCATAGTCTTGAGTTCTTGACACTATAGACATGAGTGAGGACATCCAAGGTGCGGTTGAGGGTTTCATGAAGGTAGTAATGGTTCTTCTTCATTGCATTATGTGTTGAGGTCATGTTGTGAAGAATTGCACCAAACTGACGTTTTACCCATTTGTGATTGCAATCAACCTTCTGATGAAGACTAAGGAGTAACTCACGGTCGACCATCACCACAGGTCTTTGTGGCTTGAGGATTTTGCTTAGCTGAGGTATTTGCGGCGGTGTCATGTGTGGCGAGTCGTCATTGGTAGAGTAAGAGGTAGCGGTAAATTGACCATCAATGGATGAACGCCTTCATCGATCACAGCAGCTGCCTTGCCTTTATCATCGGTGATGAAACAGATCCGTTTGAGGACTTCAATGGGAGGCAAGTAGCTACCGTGGTTGAGTGTCGACTTTGTAATTGATGAAGATCTTGCCCTTATGAATCTCATAATCCAAGGCGCATAGGACTTCAGCTTGAAAGGTGACATAGCAACATTGGCTAGAGTCCTCATGAAGAAATCATGGAACTTGACGGGAACGCCATGAATGATGTTGAGAAGCATGTTCTTCATGATGCCAACGACATCTTCATCATTTGAGTCGTGGCCTTTGATAGGACTCATTGTCTTCGTCGAATCGATAGACAGTCCGAGGCACATAGAGCAATTCCTTGACGAGGAATTTGGTTAAGTGGGGCCTGCCCGAACTTCAAAGGCTTCATGAGCACTTGCATATAGTGATTTGTCGATTCGGGGTCATTGTAGATGCAACATGCACTATCATGGGGAGGATCAAGAGGAAGGACAAGAAGCAATTCAGTTGCGGTGCCTTGTAGTGAGTGTTTTAGTCATCAATCCAACACCCATGAATTGACATCTTGACGTTTCTAGTGATATGCGATTAGCGTAGAACTCAAGAATTAGTTCTTCATTCCAATCACATATGTCGGTCAGAAATTGAGTAATCTGCATCGTGAAGAACACCGAGGACGGCTCGAAGCATGGCGGAGATTCCATATCCACGTGAGGAATATGTTCATGATCGAAGATTTTGTCTTTGTCAAACAAAGAGAGGAATAGAAGTTGGCTTGACTAGCAGTCGAAAACGCCTCTTCCTTATGCGAGCGAGTCATAGGGGTTGTAGTCGATGAAGAACACATGCTCGGAAAAGAAGTCTTCAGCCTTGAACTTCATTTACTTGAGAATGGATTCTTTGGCTTGGCGAGAGGAATGTCGGTGAGTTGCATCACCACCTCAGGAATCACGAACTCAGGTTCTTGAGTAAGGAATTTCTGGTTCCTCTTCTTGTGCAACCCGATGATCATCGGGCGGGTTCTTGACACTAGCGGCTGGAATATCTTCATGAGCAGAGGGAGTGGGATGAGTTTCTTGAGCCCATTTGAGCTGTTGTTCTTTGGGGTGAGGAATCTGTTGGATAGGTGTGAATAACGGAGTATTGGGATGCTGACTTTCCCAAAAGTCATCATTCATCACTGGTGTAGTGCATCCAACATCCACATCTTCATCTTCAATTTCCTCAACACCAGCCTCTTCAGCTGTGAACTGAGGCATAGGTGAGGAATTGACTGTCGTTGAAGGGATTGTATCCACTTCAATTTCTTTATCAATCTGCTCTGACGAAGCAGCAGAATGATTTTCTTCATCAGATCCGCTTGGGATCTTATAGTCTTCTCCAAAAGGAACAATTTCCTTTGATGACATGGAGGAAATTGGAATGGCATCAATTGGATGTTCAAGTGAGCTGGTCATTGGCTTCATTTTCTTCGCGGCGAAGAATTTGGCCTTGCTGATGCCTTCCTTTTCTTCACTGCAGCTCGCTCTGCAGCCTTGGTCTTCTTCACTTCATAGGCGAAGCAAGAATTGGAGTTGGTGTAGGCGCGGGAGGAGCCGAGGAATCTGGTTGATTTTCTTGGTATGGCGATGCAGTTGCCTGATCTCTTGATTTCTTCATGCGCACCACTAGTGGATGCCACGGAATGGAGTCATCAGCCTGGAACTTACATTTTTCTTGACAGTGAAAATCATCGTGATGCTAGCATGTTCTTCATTGGTGAGCAGAGTCGAGGTTTTCTTGTTGCAATGGGGCTGCAACAGTTGTCATTTTCTTCGTCGGTTGATGAATCTCACTTTGGCTCCTTGCCAATCAGCATAGTATGCATCGAAGTCTTTCTTTGAGGGCTTGAATTTCAAATTGTCTGCTAAAAACATAAAATAAACAAGCGTGAGTACAAATGTACCCGACAAGACTTACATCGGAACTAACTACATATGCATCATTATCAATAAAGGGGATGGTGGAGTTTAAGCTGCGACAAGCCAGCTTTGACTTCGGTGGCTATCCTAAACTACATTTGCAAGTAACTCTTTTGAGGTGGGCGCACACGAGTCCACATAATCACCATATCAATACACCACTATGGATCGCTCCGTCTTCCCTCACGAGCGCCATGCATCAGCACTCACGCTTATCTTGCGTATTTTAAGTATCCACTTTCACTTGTCTATGAGGCTGTACAAGGGTCCCGCGTTTCCATATCAGGGAATCCGGCTATTCGAATAGATAATGATAACCTGCGAGGGTGTACTTCTTCACACGCTCTAGCCACTTATAGCATACTGTACCGTCATGTGCCCGGCAACCTTCAGCGGAAGCGAGGCGAGGTCGGCCACGACCTACCTAACACTCAAGTCTCGTCGTCGGGTTTATCGCCTATTGGGTTTCATCCGCAGGAGATCCGGCGAGGTGTCGCTCCTGACCCCAAACAATGTGACAGGGTTCCCAAGCCCACCTCGGCCAGGTAGATCTACGCTTGGTACACCGTGCCACAGTGCCTAGTCTGTCCCAAGCCCACATCTGGGTGCCACAGTAGACTACTAACACTACCTACAAACACCGAAACTATTTGCAACTCTGGGCCGAGAGAACACGGGTGATTAAGAAGCCGAGAGGGGAGTTCTGGGAACCCAATGTGTGGTAGTAACTATTCATGGATCACAAACACGAACTCAGTTCACGAGGGCGGCTGCAATGAGACAACCCACCATGTACTCCTACATGGCCTCTCACATACCTTTACCAAATCGTGTTCACACATTTAGCTCTCAACGATGGGACATGTTCACACACCTCCGATTCATTCCCGATGAATCGGACTGACTCAACTCTAAGCAATAGCGGGCATGACAAACAAGCATGAATGAGTAGGCACATCAGGGGCTCAAACAACTCCTACTCATGCTAGTGGGTTTCATCTATTCTTGTGGAATGACGAGGTCATGCAGGAGGATAAAGGGTTCAACTACATGACAAGTAACACATGAACCGTTGTTGTCCTAATCTGATAAAAAGAAGCGAAGCGAGAGAGTGGGATTATGTCGGAATGAACAAGGGGTTTTGCTTGCAGCAGCGCCGAAGATGATATAACTCTTCGCCGGTGTCATCGAACTCATCGTGGAACCACGTCTATCGAGAGGGGCAATTAAACTGGCGAAAGAAACACAATCAATGCAAATGCACAATATGATGCATGATCATGACATGGCAATATCTTGTGGTTTGAGCTAATGCAATTAGAGCAGATTAAATGAAGTTGGTTTGAATACAAGATTCAAATTCAAACTCCATATGTGATTTTTCAAATGCCATTTAAATGATTTGTGCTAAACAGCAGCTATAAGTTGTTCTAACATGCATGAAAATGGTGCAGATGGATAGATTGGATTTTTCGATCATTTTCATATATAATTTATTTCATTTGGATTCACGGTTGAATTTCTATGAATTTTGAAGTTAAAATCATTTTACGAAATTTCACGGATTTATTTTAAATCGAAGAAATTTAATAATTACGTCGACTGACATCATCATGGCGTCGGCAGGTCGTGAGCGCGCTAACCAGGGTCAAACTGCAGGTGGGCCCACATGTCGATGTCCTAGTTAATTAACCAAGGCTTGGCGCTAATTTAGTCCTAACTAAAAAGTGTCGGTGAGGCATGGGCCCACATGTAAGTGACCGGAGGTCATTAGATTAGTGCTGATAGGCGCTTTCGCCGGAGTTAGGCCTTGGCCATGGAGAACAGCGGAGGTGCTCGGGAAAGAGCCCACGAGGCTCGGTTCGAGGTATGTGCTTGGGCTCGTTGGAGAGCCCTCGTTGTAGCGTCGAGCAGTGGTGGTGGTCGTGCTGTGGTGGGCCAGGCCAAGCGGACAATGACTTCGTGGTGGCCGGAGCTTCGAGTCTTGATCGGGTTGGTGCTGCTGCTCTAAGCGAGGGAGCTGGTATTGGAGGGGCTCTTGGTCATGAGGAGCACAGCGGTTGCCTGCCGTGACCAAATGGTCGCCGGGCGGCGCCGGCGACAAGCTCGGCCCAGCGAGCTTGGTGGTGATGGGGAATGGCGCTCGGCATGCGGACAGAGGCGGAGAAGAGGGGGTTCGGGAGGAGCTCACGGTGGATCGAGCGGAGGTGGGCGAGCTCGGGAAAGCCTGCGGCGGCAATTCTTGGCGGCGATCTCCGGGCACAGGGTGAGAGGCGGCATGGCGGCGATCACAGAGCCTCCGGCGTCGCCCGGCTTCGGTGAGGAGAGAGGAGGTCGGCGGGCTCGTGGGCGTGTCGGGAGGCGTGGGGTGGCAGTGGCCACAGCGAGCAGCGTCAGTGGCGGCAACGCGTTCAGTGAGGAAACGAGAGGAGGAGGAGCGCTCGGGGAGAGAGAGGAGAGCACAGGGGAGAGGAGGAAGCGTCACGAAGTGCGTGGCGCGTCGTCCGGCGTCGAGGTAGCGAGGCGAGCAACTGGTGGCGTGCTGGCTTCGGCTGACGTCGCGTGTCCCTCCTCTGCTATTAGCACGAGCGAGGAGAGAGGACAGGGAAAGGTGGTGTTTGGCCGGCCATTTGAGCCGCCCGGTGGCAGTGGGTGAGGCAGGGTGAGTTTCTTCTCTCATTTTCTTATTTTAATTCTGTTTTCTATTTTACGTACTTTTGTGGCATTATTTAAAATAGTTAGACACCTTCAAAATCCTGAAAATAATCATAGGCTCTGTTTAGATTAATGCCAACAGCCCACACTTATTTCGAAATTATTTGAGCATTTAAAATATTTACTAGCATTTAAATGCCCAAATGCAAAATACATATGATTTAATTCGGTGACCAAATATGTCATGGAAAAATGTGCAACACCCACGGTTATTGCTTCTAGCATTTTCGAAATGATGAACATTTTTAAAGCCATTTGGATTCACTGAAATTATTTTAATTGAACCTAGTTGAATTCTTTACGATGCTAGGGTTTAGTCAATCCCATTTCAACTTAAATAGAATTTAAACATGATGCGACAAGATGCAAAACACCAAGCATTACGGAAGCTAGGGATGTGACAACTCACCCCTAAACAAGAATCTGGAGCCGAGATTCAAGCGTGAGAGTAAGATGAAAGGAAGCACAAACTAATATAATCTTCACGATCCAAGTTGCACCCATAAGAACCTTGATTCCATCATCACCTTGTCTCGGCGTCTTCCTCGAGAACTCCAACTAACATGACAAGAAGAAACGGTGAAACTCTAGAAGGATCGATCTTCAGAAGATCGAACAACTTAGGATCAACTTCGCGGGATGAGGCATAGCACACCACTCGGTGAGACACAAAACACACATCTGGAGGGATGGGGTGGAGCAGATGTGGAGGTTTACGGTGAACATCAAATCCACGCTTAAAAAGGTGGTGAGCGGTTGTCAGCGTGGCGAGGAGTTGAGTTGCCATGATACCATATCGAGACACCTTAAGGATGGTGACTTCGTAGATATACCCCTAAGTGGCAAAAGAATTACATTTGATTTAGAGATCATTGAAACTCTTTATACCAGCCTAAGGCAATTCATAGTCGATCGGTTGAAGGAATTAGAGAATGACATTCTCGGGCGAGAATGGATGATGTGGATTACCTTGTTGAAGACAAACACCAAGGATGACTTTAAATGGCGGGGAGAAGCTTCGGCGGTGGAAGTGAATCTCTTGTTGGAATGGTTATAGCATAACAGGAAATTGAGCAATCCGGTTAGTAACTACGATTGCACCTAATGCTATGCGTGCTCTCAAGAACTTGAGCATTTCCATAGTCATCAAGGTTTTACCAATATCCGTGTCAAGGATCACAGCAACACAACATACTACCATGATGAATAATGACGGATGATCACGGATGCAAGGAAGATAACACTTTCTCAGATTTCACCTTAAGCGAGACCAAGGGACAAAATCTGGATGATCGACAGAAACATTTAGCACTCCGCTTCTAATGTTCTCCTTGATGTACTAGCTTATCCCATCCATAGATATGATCTGGTGTCTAGAACATCAAGTAAAGGTCGGACTTGAACACAAATGTCCATAAGGCACACAAATAGGGAATAATTCCTCTGAGGTCCTTATGGAGAGGTGGTAACTTCTTCAATCAAGATACTACAATAACAGGTCTTAGGCTGGTTGTGTTGGCCGACATTCACTTTACGATTCTGAGAGAGACCAATATTATAATTCTTGGGAAGCGTTCCAACCATCATATCTCACTGAGATTGAGATCTGGTTGGTGTCGAGTATTCGGACTCGCCGAGTCTATAAAGGAAAATGAAAGTTTGCAACACAAATCGGCGAGATAGCGTTACGAGATTCTCGGAAATGAACTATGATAGCAAGCTCCAAAACATGAGCTGGTTCTGCTACAAACATGTGAACACGTTGTCAAGACAAGCATGAACACATGGTAGTCTTATAATAAAACACTACGAGTTGGTGGAGAACCATCATCGAGGATATCGAAATCTTATGCAGATCCGTCTGGTACCTTGAGGACTAGCACGTGGGATTTATTATCCTTGAACAAATCAACGGTGGCTTGGTGTGCTAGAAACACATATGGAGTGGAGGTAATTAATCTACCAAACCATAGAATACTTAAATGCGTATGCATGACTGATTTGGGATGATTCCAAAAGGCAACAACATTGACTTTCTCGAATTCACGGCGTGACTTGCATCAAATGTGCATGAACTAGAAAGTCACTTCTTACATCGAACATATGCTTCATGAGCTAGCATGAACAAATGCTTTAAAAGTTTCCAATTACTAGCTTAATGTTCAACAAAACTATGGAGAAGACAAGGATGTTGTCGATGGGCTCAACAACAATTTATCCGATTCCCATGGGTTGGAATTCCATAATTATGTGAACAAGGTGATAGTATTGGTCAGGACCCAAAAGATATAATGGTGTATGCTCGAGGAAAATCCACGAGTAAGACAACATTCGAACATCGTTAGTTGATTTGATTTGAGAATAGCCCACCTCAAATCAAAGTTTTGGCAAACAATAGCTCAACAAGCGGCCTCGAGGATCAATTGGCGAAGATATCATCTTTCTTCAACACACGCACACAAAGATATCCCTAACATGAGCTAAGTCGGACAAGCTTTTATCTTCCAACTCTCCAAGTTGTTGTTTAAGCAACCAACTAGCTCGAGGGTATGCAACCTGATTCTTGGAGAAGGGTGATTTATAAGAAAAACCAACGATCACGAACTCAACATAGCGGTCGGTGACATCACGGTGATACCTCAGAAGACAATCGGAGAATCATGAACCACCGATATGTTACTAAGCGAAAACAATCTTGCTTTTCGAGGCAAGGCGATATGATCAAATAAGCGAGGATTGGCGCAATTCCTAACTCATTGATCGAAGAGTGCAGGGAACAAGGACTAGGTAGCAAAATCAGTCTTAGAATGAGGATTCAAGAACCAACACGCTAAGAATGAGGTTATCGTCCATTTAACCACCAAGCAGCGGAGTTGCTAGCGATATAATTTCACGCATCACGATTCACTTATCGGCATTCGGTTGCAACAACCACGGGAACCAAGAAATGAATAATGATGGGAGAGTATCACTCGTCAAGAATTCATAAGAGGTGGTGCAATTCTCATGACAATCGACGACAGGGAAGGTAATACTTCAAGGTAGAAACAGGACGGAAGCTGGATTGGCATTTTGATCTGCAATTACAACTGCTTTGACCCAATCCTGGATATGGATGAGGTTACGGAGTTTGTTTCTCCTAGTCGTCTGAATAGAATGGCAGCCGGACCACAAGATTAATAGGCACCGATGAGCGAATGCACACATACTCGACTATCAATTGATAGGCGGGAATTGAGTATAACTAAGAGAACCACTCAAAGGAACATATGATTTTACGAGTTGTGGATGCATAGATTAGTATGTCGAACAATTCAACATATTTCTTCCGGATAACCCATGCGGAAAGGTAGAGCTGGCGAATCACAATATAGAATCGAGAACTCATTAAGAGCACTCTGGTTGTGATCTTTTGGTTCAAAGGAACTCCTGCCAAGAATGGTTCATGGTATTTGGAAGAGCGATATACCACGGACCTCGAGGACTATCATAAAGGTTACTAATAACCTAAAGGAGCGAGCAAGACTATCAACATGAGGTAAGTAGGGTGAGTATTGGGTTCAAAACCCACAGTGGAATACCTACATACTAAGTGGCATCACGGGATGCTTTTCGAGATTGATGGCGAATCATCACACTAGGATACAAATCATGGCTAGATTACTAGATGATCCCCTAAGACACCTAGGGTCATAATAATAGTTCAACATATACGTCGAGGCAATAGAATACCTCAACTCGGCAATTAGTGTGATTAACTTTGGCCCAAAGGAACATCAAAACCAGAGGAAAGGATTTGCAAGTGCATCAGTTGTTTAGAAACACAGGATGACTCGGACAGACATAAGCTATAAATGCTCAAAAGATTGGAGACATGCTACAAAATGGTGGCATAGCCACTTGAGCATAATATCAAGGTTTGAGATCAGCGATTATGAACATCTGAGTAGTAAAAGCGAGTGAGATTTGAAACTAACAATTCTATAAGTCTATGGTTTAGTAACACGTCATCACGATAGATAGATGAGAAGGCCTAGTTCCTAAACCCGTAGAAAAGAAGAGGTTGACTTTCGGATCGAAGGCCATGAGGTATAAGTAAAAAAAGCCTTACGTTCCATCCCACAATCAATTCCCTACATATAACTAAAGCATTTCTAGACTCAACTTGACCGGTTTGGCTTGGTAAACCTCTGAGGCGATCAAGCTCACGATACCAAAGCTATCGGGACCCGACTCAATGTCACATCGATCTAGCACAGTAACACATCATATCACTTTGCGGCCTCCGCTACGGTATCCCAACGAATTGTCGCCTTACCTTAGCCGGGACCGTTTAGCCTTTTAGCGCGTATATGATAGTGTCGCTAGCATCCATATGAAAAGGCCGGTGACATGGCTGGTCGTAAACCCAAAGTGGCGCAGGACTTACGAGACGAGGCATCCATGACCCAGCATCGAGCGTGTCGGTCATCCCGAGTAAGTTCGGGCTATATGGGCTAGCTAGGGACTCCGGTGAGCAAAGGCATGTGAGCTAACGGGACTCGGTACTCAGCGTGACATTTCCCGAAGAACGGACCTGAGCGAAGAAGGACACATGCCGGCCAGCCTAAGTGTTCGGAGCGGTAGCAAGCTACCATGGCTCGGTGGAAACACTAGGGACATTTCCGGTAGAGAGAGGCTACTAAAGATAAACAACTAGATAGTCGGATCCCACACATGCCAAGCATTTCAATAACAAACACACAATATGCTCGATATGTGCAAATACAACATGGCATCACAACATGACTCTCTGACTCAAGTATTTATTCATTAGGCTCAGGGCGAGATATTACAAACAGGGTCTCATGACCCAACATTGAAACATACAAATCAAACACAAGCGGAAGCTAACATGTGCAATCTGAACAACTATAAATGAAAAAAGGTTGAAGCGACTATCTACCGAGATCTGCTGGGGGCACAAGATCGTAGCTGAGGTAACAAGCTAAGCGTCGAAGTCCACGTGGAACTACTAGCGAGGCTGAAGTCTCTGCAAAAACATAAAATAAAAGCGTGAGTACAAATGTACCCAACAAGACTTACATCAGAACTAACTACATATGCATCATTATCAATAAAGGGATGGTGGAGTTTAAGCTGCGGCAACCGGCTTTGACTCGGTGGCTATCTAAACTACATTGCAAGTAACTCTTTTGAGGTGGCGCTACGAGTCCACATAATCACCATATCAATACACCACTATGGATCCGCTCCGTCTTCCTCTGAGAAGCGCCATCCATAGCACTCCGCTTATCTTGCGTATTTTAAGTATCCACTTTCACTTGTCTATGAAGCGTACAAAGGGTCCACGTTTCCATATCAGGAATCCGGCTATTGAATGAATAGATAATGATAACCTGCGGTGTACTTCTTCACTGCGCTCTACGCCATATAGCATGTACCGTCATGTACTGCGGCAACCTTCAGCGGAAGCGAGGCGAGGGAGTCGGCCCGGACCTACCTAACACTCAAGTCTCTCGTCGGGTTTATCGCCTATTAGGGTTTCATCCGCAGGAGAATCCGGCGGGGTGGCTCTCCTGACCCCAAACAATGTGAGCAGGGTTCCCAAGCCCACCTCGTGAGGTAGATCTCGCTTGGTACACCGTGCCACGTGCCTAATCATCCCAAGCCCACATAGGGTGCCACAGTAGACTACTAACACTACCTACAAACACGAAACTAGTTGCAACTCACGGGCGGAGAACAAGGTGATTAAGAAGCCGAGAGGGGCGAGTTCACAGGAACCCAATGTGTGGTAGTAACTATTCATGGATCACAAACACAGAACTCAGTTCACGAGGGCCAGGCTGCAATGAGACAACCCACCATGTACTCCTACATGGCCTCTCGCTTCTCCTTTACCAAATCGTGTTCACACATTTAGCTCTCAACGATGGGACATGTTCACACCTCAGATTCATTCCGATGAATCGGACTGACTCAACTCTAAGCAATAGCGAGGCATGACAAACAAGCATGAATAGTAGGCACATGAGGGCTCAAACAACTCCTACTCATGCTAGTGGGTTTCATCTATTCTTGTGGAATGACGAGGTCATCACGAGAGGATAAAGGTTCAACTACATGACAAGTAACACATGAACCGTTGTTGTCTAATGCGATAAAAGAAGCGAAGCGAGAGAGTAGGATTATATCGGAATGAACAAGGGGTTTTGCTTGCACGGCACCGAAGATGATATAACTCTTCATCCGGTGTCATCGAACTCATCGTCGAACCACGTCTATCGAGAGGGGGCAATTACTGACAGCGAAAAGAAACACAATCAATGCAAATGCACAATATGATGCATGATCATGACATGGCAATATGCTGTGGTTTGAGCTAATGCAATTAGCAGCAGATTAAATTAAGTTGGTTTGAATACAAGATTCAAATTCAAACTCCATATGTGATTTTTCAAATGCCATTTAAATGATTTGTGCTAAACAGCAGCTATAAGTTGTTCTAACATGCATGAAAATGAGTACAGATGGATAGATTGGATTTTTTGATCATTTTCATATATAATTTATTTCATTTGGAGTTCGGTTGAATTTCTATGAATTTTGAAGTTAAAATCATTTTACGAAATTTCTGGATTTATTTTAAATCGAGAAAATTATTAATTATGCGTCGACTGACATCATCATGGCGTCGGCGAGTCAGCGGCGCCTAACGAGGTCAAACTGACGATGGGGCCCCCATGTCGATGTCTAGTTAATTAACCAAGGCTATTAGCGCTAATTTAGTCCTAACTAAAAGTGTCGATGAGGCATGGGCCCACATGTAAGTGACCAGGAAGGGTCATTAGATTAGTGCTGATGGCGCTTTACGCGGAGATTAGGCAGCCATGGCGAACAGTGGCGGAGGTGCTCGGGAAGAGCCCGAGGCTCGGTTAAGTGTGCTTAGGCTCGTTAGAGAGCCCTCATTGTGTCCGAGCAGTGGTGGTGGTACGTGCACTGTGGTGGGCCGGAACCGGCAGCCCCGAGCTCGTGGCCGCGGCGGAGGCTTCGAGTGTGGTCGGGTTGATCTGCTGCTCACAAGCAGGGAGCTGAGGCTGCTGGAGGAGCTCTTGGTCATGAGGAACCTGGCGGTTTGCAGCCGTGACAAATGGTCGCCGGGCGGCAGCCGTGACAAGCTCGGCGGCGGCGAGCCGGTGGCAGTGGGGAATGGCGCTCTGACATGCAGAGCGAAGACGGAGAGGGAGTTGAGGAGGAGCTCACGGTGGATCGAGCGGAGGGTGGCGAGCTCGGGAAACCTGCGGGCGAATTCTGTGCCGATCTCGGGCACGGGGGTGAGAAGCGGCATGGGGCGATCGGAGCCTCCAGCGTCGCCAGGCTCGGTGAGGAAGACGGGAGGTCAGCGGAGCTTCGTGGGCGTGTCGGGAGGCGTGGGGTGGCAGTGGCCACAGAAACAGCGTCGTGGCGGCAGCGGCGTTGATGAGAAACGAGAGAGAGGCGCTCGGGAGGAGAGGAGAGGGAGCCGGGGAGAGGAAAGCGTCACGAGGTGCGTGGCGTCGTCCGGTAGCGTCGAGGTAGCAGGCGAGCAGCTGGTGGCGTGTGAGCTTCGGCGGCGTCGCGGTGTCCCTCTCTGCCCTATTGCTACGAGGAGGAAGAGCTGACAGGAGGAGGAGGTGGTGGGGGCGGCCATTTGGGCGCCGGTGGCAAGTGGGTGAGGCAGTGAGTTTCTTCTCTGTTTTCTTATTTTAATTCTGTTTTCTATTTTACGTACTTTTGTGGCATTATTTAAAATAGTTAGACACCTTCAAAAATCTGAAAATAATCATAGGCTCATTTAGATTAATGCCAACAGCCCACTTATTTCGAATTATTTGAGCATTTAAAATATTTACTAGCATTTAAATGCCCAAATGCAAAGTACATATGATTTAATTCGGTGACCAAATATGTCATGGAAAAATGTGCAACACCCTGGCTATTGCTTCTAGCATTTTCGAAATGATGAACATTTTTAAAGCCATTTGGATTCACTTTGAAATTATTTCAGATTGAACCTAGTTGAATTCTTTACGATGCTAGGGTTTAGTCAATCCCCATTTCAACTTAAATAGAATTTAAACATGATGCAACAAGATGCAAAACACCGAGGCATTACGAGAAGCTAGGGATGTGACAATAGACCCTACAAAAAAATTAGACCGCAGCCCGCACTTCCTTGAAGGAGTTACGCCAGAGGCCCTTACATGAAGTGCACGGGCTCGATATTACTAGAAGTGCGTGTTTAAGGTTTCTTAGAACAACTTTCGACAGCAGTTAATTTTCCATATCGTCCCATTTAAAGTGAATATCAAGCACTATTGGGACGAAAGGCTTTTATCGCTTCAACACCATACCACATTAGCGTCTCTTACATTAAGATGCGATCCCACATGGCGCCATTTGGTCACGGTCACTTAAGACCCGGGACTTCGGATAGGCGAATCCGGACTCGGCGAGGCTAGGGGCTCCCTAGCCGCGCCACCTTCTCACAAGGGGCTGTCTTGAGAACTAACAGCGGTTTCGTATAAACCTAGCTTTAATTATTTATACTTACTCTTTTGCATATTTTTACTTTAACTGTTTCTAAAACTAAAATGTTCCTCTCTTTCTCGGATGAACAAGCGTGCGTACCGTCCCGGATAACGGCTGCGCGGAACCTGGCGGGAGCGTGCTTGATGGGACCGTCGCAGGAGATTCTTTTGATTAAGACCCTCGTGGACCTTTTTATTACATCTCTTGTTGTTAATCTCCTCGGCTTCTTCCTATAGCCAAGCGAACTGGCGCTTTGGCATCGGCAATCGAAGACAATGCCGATACCTAGACACAAGGGCTTGGGGCATAATTCTGCCATTATCATAAAGTCGAACACCTTGGGGTGTTGCGGCGTCTCAGTTAGGCATTATATGCATCGACTCCGAATCATGTCTTTGGTCAATGTTGGGTTTGCGGCTCCTGTGTTTTGCTGCCTTCGTTCCGTATCACTGACTAATCCGGCACCGGAGAACTCTGCGATTGTGCCCGAGTTCGTGAGCGAGCACCTCATGAAAGCGGCGGCCCCATCATGATATAGCGAGAATCGAATTGACCCTTGATCGACTATCGGAATGTTTAAATTCAGCTTTGTGAAGGACCGCTTCGGTCGAGAGCCTCTCGCCCCGAATCCGGAGATGTGCGGTGCCATTGGGGGTATCTCGTAGCCCCCACCCTCGAGCTCCATTGGCTAAGTGAAAGAGATAAAGCATCATAGTCCGGATTGCCCGTTAGCTACGCTACCACCTCCTTATAACGGGACCGGGGCGTCGGGATTAAGTGTAAAACCAGCGCCATGCTGTTTGACACCTTATGCGAAGTGCTGCCGAAAACGCATCTTCGGGTTATACACAAGTATGCTTAAGCGACATAAGGAAGTTTTACTACTTGGAAGCACAAGTATAAAAAGCATTCATACTATAATCATTAATTTACAAGGTGTTGCGTTCATTTGAGCGTTACATTCTTTGAACCTTTGCGCCTCTACTTTGACACGAGCACCAGCAGCTTCTCCGATGTAGTGCTCGGCGAGCCGGCTTTCATCATGGACCACGAGGCGACAACAGCGGTGGCATCCATCTCAGATAATGCACCTTCACACGAGCAAGGGCCATCCATGCGCCCTCGTCGCGAACCACGACCTTCATCTCCCTTATATGCGGCACCACACCAAAATTGCTACAATAAGCCAAAGTAGCTAAATCGCCTTGGATCTTTACGGCGAGACATGGGCCGCGATGTCGATCATGGCGGTCCGGACGATCTATTCAGTTAGAGCCCATTCGGCCAACTTTGTCCGTCGAAGGAAGAGCGCGATCCGGGCTTGTGGAATTGAGACCAATACAACTCTTCCGCCTCGTGATCCTTGGCTCACAGGAAGTGCTTAACGGCATCGGCCGCTTTTGCATGCCAAGTCCGTATGCGGATCCTCGAGCGCCACGGCCGCTCAAATTGGCGTGCTTGGCATCCATAAACGGCGACGCATAAGAAAAAACTTGCAGCACAATTTCTCCGGCTTGGCGCAGCTCCTCCTTCATAGCCGCATTGTAGAAGCGGGCATCCTTAGCCGGCGGTGGCCTTCTTGAGTCTTCCGCTCCCGATAAGGCGCTCCTTTTCAGAAACCTCGCTACGGTGGTAGCATCCTTTAATTTCTTGGCCAATTCGCCACCTCCGCCCTACTTAGGCGGTGCGCAGCACCGACCTTGACTCTTGACGCCCTCGCGGCGACCATCCTCCCTTGGGCTTGCTCCTTAACAAGCAAGCTCAGCCGAAAACTCTCCACAGCAGCGGCACTATCTGTATTAACAGCATATAACTTATCGAGCGGAGTTTGGACCCACTCAATAAAGCAACTACGGAGAATTTATTTACCTTGCGACTCGTCAAATCGGATTGACAAAAGGCGATGTCGGCATCTGCCACGTCAAGTTGTCGACTTAATTCGACAAACTCACTAGTCGGCTGGCCCCGGACTATCCGCTACTGTCGAGCAGCGGTATTCATTACTGAATGTTGAGATTTTGATCCTCGACGCGCCGTTTTCGACAACCTACGAGGTCTCGGGGGCTACTATCTATACTGGTAGCATTTTTATATACAAAAGCTGTTAAAAAGACAAAGGGTGCATCATTTTTACGCATACCTCAAATCCCGCCCGACAAGCTCGGGCGGCATTATGTAATCCGCTTTCAGCGACGAAATCCTCCGACCACCGTATGCATTAATCTGCGGTGATCTTACGAAATGGGCGCCCTCTCAAGCAAACTCTTGAGTTCTCGGCGGACTCTTGTGGGTGTTGAACTCTTTGGCCCCTCGGGACTCGGGGGCGCCCTCCGTGGGACACTTGACTTACTTTGCCTCATCTGGCGGCCTTGCGGAGCGAGGCGTGCTCGCTCTCCATCATCTCCGGAAGAAGATCCCCGAGGATGAACTCATTCACGAGGCAGCCTGCGGATCCGAACTGCGATATAAATATTTGATTTACCTACGGCGTGAAAGGGTATTCCTTATTAATTAATTTCCTCTGTCATACTCATGGCTCGTTGGAGGCTGGCCCTTGGCGATGATTACTTGTCGGTTCTCTCCGGACCGGACCAGTGAGGTTTTTCTTCCCAGCTTAGGGGCTTTGACCTCCGGATCTCTGGGCGGTCCTCTTCTCCCTCCCGAAGGAGGGATCCTTGATTCCCTCCTCTTGAGTCCGCCACTTGGGCAAAGTATTAGCTCCTTTATCTCCCATCGCCCCCCCCTCTGTGGCGCGGCCTCCAACATTCGACCAGCCACGGGCTCCGGTCTGCGGTCTCGGGAGGAGTGGCCGGACACCTTATCAGCCTTGATCGCGCCACCCATTCGGTAAAAGAATAAAAAAGGTTGAGGAGATGATATTTTTGATAGGCATACAAGTAGAATGTCCAGACTCTGAGCTACTTACTTGAGTGTCAAGGCGATCGTGGCAAGCTGCGTCCTCGGCGAATCCGGACCACGCTACTGCGGTCAGAAGAACAGCTTGTACATCTCCATGGGTGTCGCGCCCATAAAATGCTGGAGAATCTGAGGTCCCTCGGTTTGAACTCCCATAGGCGGAAGGGCAGCGTTTCGAGGAGTAGGAGGTGCACGATTAGCATGACTTGCATCACCTTGACCAGTCGATCTCCCTTGTTTGGAGGTCTCGAATCCGACCTGCTGCGGTCTTGAACGTCCTCGGGCTGCCCCAGTTGAGCCCTTGGTTGACCCGACATTAGTTCTTGTGGAGGTCCAGGCGGAAGGAGGCGGCGGCTTTGCTTCTTGCCCCTTGGAGGCGGTGATGTAAAACCACTCCTGCCCACAATCCTGTTCCTCTTGGAAGGAACCTTGAGCCACAGGGCATCGACCTTCCCTTATAGTGCGCCCGCCCGCCTCTGCTTAGCGCCCCGATCATCTTGGCTCCACCTTGAATGTCTTGACCACAAGCGAAGTGGGGGATAGGCGGAGGAAGGCTTCCTGAACAATAATGAATCTTGGAGATATGGAGGATGGACTCGGGCCAAGTCGTGGAAGTCCAGCCCGTAGTAGAAGCGAGCCCCCTCACGAAGGATCCGTCGGGAAGCCTAATCCCGGCGGAGGTGAGATCTGGCAGCGTATTCGCCGGAGCTCGAGCTTTGCACGGCCTGCCTTAGGGCGAGCAACTTTGTCTGTGGCTCGTGGGCAGGTGCTTGGCCTCCGCAACTTCAATATGTCCTCCTCAAGTGACGGAGGGCACCCTGACCACGGAGGTCGGCGGGACATTGTTGTGGATCGAGGTGCTCGAATCTAAAGCTCTAGGTGTTGGGCTGGGAAGCGAGAGGAAAGATCGATGCAAGGTTGAAAAGAAGACGGGCCTGGTCCTCTTATAAAGAAATAATACAAGGGCCGTCTCGTGACCGTTTGAGATTCCCCGCCGATAGAGGCGTGGCGATGGGAATGGTTGGGTTACCTGCACGTGCTGATGAGATCCGGAATAAAGGAACACGATCTACCTTTGACAGGGCGTGCCAAGAAACGCTTAGCTAAGCGTCTTGAGGCGGAATAATAAAACGATCAAACAAGGGCTTGGCTGCGGTGTGATGTCCGGCTGCATATCGTCGTGATTGAGCTCGTCGGATGGGGATAGATGTCGACCCCGACTCAATGTCACATCGATCTAGCTCAGAACACATCATATCACTTTGCGCCTCACGCACGGTATCCCAACGGTGTCGCTTTACCTTAGCCCGGGACCGCTTATGCCTTTTGGCACGCCAGATATGATAGTGTCGCTAGCATCCATATGAAAAGGAGCCCGGCTGACATGGCTAGTCGTAAACCCAAAGTGGCACAGACTTACAGGACAGCATCCATGACCCGAGATCGAACGTGTTTGGTCATCAGCGAGTAAGTTCCGGCTATAGCACTGGCTAGCAGATTCGTGAACCGGGCTGTAGCGGCTAACAGACTCGGTACTAACGCGTGACATTTCCCGGGATGTATACAGAACGAAGAAGGACACATGCCGCCAGCCTAAGTGTTCGGAGCAGAGCAAGCTACCATGGCTCGGTGGAAACACTAGGGACATTTCCGTAAGAGAGGCTACTAAAGATAAACAACTAGATAGTCGATCCCACACATGCCAAGCATTTCAATAACAAACACACAATATGCTCGATATGTGCAAATACAACATGGCATCACAACATGACTCTACGACTCAAGTATTTATTCATTAGGCCCGAGGAGCGAGATATTACAAACAGGGTCTCATGACCCAACATTCGTGAGCATACAAATCAAACACAAGCGAAGCTAACATGTCCGAGTACGCATAACTATAAATGAAAAAGGCCGAGAAGCCCGACTATCTACCAGATCTGCCGAGGGCACAAGATCGTAGCTGAGGTAACAAGCTAAACGTCAAGTCCACGTGGAACTACTAGCGAGACCAAGTCTCTCTCGCAAAAACATAAAATAGGCAAACGTGAGTACAAATGTACCCAAGAAGACTTACATCGTAACTAACTACATATGCATCATTATCAATAAAGGGGATGGTGGAGTTTAACCGCAGACAAGCCAGCTTTGACTCGGTGGCTATCCTAAACTACGATCGCAAGTAACTCTTTTGAGGTGGCGCACACGAGTCCACATAATCACCATATCAATACACCACTATGGATCCGCCCCGCCTTCCCACGAGAACGCCATCCATAGCACTCACGCTATCTTGCGATTTTAGAGTATCCACTTTCACTTGTCTATGAACTGCATAAGGGTCCACGCTTCCATATCCGAGGAATCCGCTATTCAATAGATAATGATAACCCCGCAGGGTGTACTTCTTCACACGCCTCGCCACTTATCGCCTCAGACACGCCATGTACCGCGGCAACCTTCAAGCGGAAGCCAGGCGAGGAGTCGGCCACGCCTACCTAACACTCAAGTCTCTCGCCCGTGTTTATCGCCTATTCGGTTTCATCCGCAAGGAGATCCGCCGGGTGTCGCCACGGCCCCAAACAATGTGAGCAGGGTTCCCAAGCCCACCTCGACGGGTAGATCTACGCTTGGTACACCGTGCCACGGTGCCTAGTCTGTCCCAAGCCCACCTGCATCGGTGCCACCGTAGACTACTAACACTACCTACAAACACCGTAAACTAGTTGCAACTCCCGGACAGAGAACACGGGTGATTAAGAAGCCGAGAGGGCGAGTTACCGAACCCAATGTGTGGTAGTAACTATTCATGGATCACAAACACGTAACTCAGTTCCCGAGGACGGCTGCAATGAGACAACCCACCATGTACTCCTACATGGCCTCTCACCGCTACCTTTACCAAATCGTGTTCACACATTTAGCTCTCAACAAGAGGACATGTTCACACACCTCCGATTCATTCCCGATGAATCGACTGACTCAACTCTAAGCAATAGCAGCATGACAAACAAGCATGAATGAGTAGGCACATCAGGGCTCAAACAACTCCTACTCATGCTAGTGGGTTTCATCTATTTACTGTGGAATGACAGGTCATGCAGAGGATAAAGGGTTCAACTACCGCAGCAAGTAACACATGAACCGTTGTTGTCCTAATGCAGAAAAGAGAGCGTAGCGAGAGAGTGGGATTGTATCGAATGAACAAGGGGGTTTTGCTTGCCTGGCACTTCTGAAGATGATATAACTCTTCATCGGTGTCATCGAACTCATCGTCGGAACCACGTCTATCGAGAGGGGGCAATTACCGGCAACTGAGAAAGAAACACAATCAATGCAAATGCACAATATGATGCATGATCATGACATGGCAATATGCTGTGGTTTGAGCTAATGCAATTAGCAACAGATTAAATTAAGTTGGTTTGAATACAAGATTCAAATTCAAACTCCATATGTGATTTTTCAAATGCCATTTAAATGATTTGTGCTAAACAGCAGCTATAAGTTGTTCTAACATGCATGAAAATGGTACAGATGGATAGATTGGATTTTTCTGATCATTTTTCATATATAATTTATTTCATTTGGAGTTACGGTTGAATTTCTATGAATTTTGAAGTTAAAATCATTTTACGAAATTTCTGGATTTATTTTAAATCCGTAAAATTATTAATTGCGCCACCGACATCATCATGACGTCAGCAGGTCAACAGCGCCTAACCAGGGTCAAACCCGACAAGGGGCCCCACATGTCGCTGTCCTAGTTAATTAACCAAGACTGTTAGCGCTAATTTAGTCCTAACTAAAAGTGTCGGGAGGCATGGGCCCACATGTAAGTGACCCGAGGGTCATTAGATTAGTGCTGATGGCGCCGCCGAGTTAGGCCGCGCCATGGCCGACGCGCGGAGGTGCTCGGAAGAGCCCACAGGGCTCGGTTCGAGGTGTGCTTGGGCTCGTTGGAGAGCCCTCCCTGGCGCGCGTCGAACGGTGGTGGTGGTCGTGCCTGTGGTGGACGGAACCGACGACGGCGAGCTCGTGAGCGGCGGCCGGAGCTCGGGTGCGGTCGGGTTCGGTGCTGCTGCTCACAAACGAGGGAGCTGAGGCGCTGGAGGGGCTCTTCGGGTCGCGGGGAGCACAACGGTTGCACGGTTGCGGACTAAATGGTCGCCGGAGCGACGCCGGCGACAAGCTCGAGCGGCGGCGAAGCCGTGACGGTGGGGAATGGCGCTACGGCATGCGATGACGAGACGGAGAAGAGGGGGTTCGGGAGGAGCTCACGGTGGATCGAACGGAGGGTCGGCGAGCTCGGGAAGCTTCTCGCGACGGCGAATTTATGGCGCGATCTCCGGCACCGGGGTGAGGGAGACGGCATGGGCGACGATGCAGGCCTCCCAAGGCCGCCTGCCCGGCTGAGGAGGGGACAGGAGGTCGAGGCGGAGCTCGTGGGCGTGTCGGGAGGCGTGGGGTGGCAGGGCCACGGGCGAACGGCGCCGGTGGCGACGGCCGCTGCTCGTGAGGAGAACAGAGGAGGGGAGAGCGCCGGGAGAGAGAGGAGAGGGGCACGGGAGAGGAGAGCGATGCAGGGGTGCGTGGCGCCGTCCGGCGCTGCCGAGGGTAGCCAGTGCAGCAGCCTGGTGGCGTGGCGAGCTCGGGCGGCGTCAGCGGTGTCCCTCCTCCGCCTATTGGCACGAGGAGGAAGGCGACAGGAGAGGCTGGTGGGCTGGGCGGCCATTTGGGCCGCCAGTGGCTGTGGGTGAGGCCAGTGAGTTTCTTCTCTCTGCTTTCTTATTTTAATTATCGTTTTCTATTTTCTGTACTTTTGTGGCATTATTTAAAATAGTTAGACACCTTCAAAAATCCTGAAAATAATCATAGGCTCTGCTTAGATTAATGCCAACAGCCCACACTTATTTCCGAATTATTTGAGCATTTAAAATATTTACTAGCATTTAAATGCCCAAATGCAAAGTACATATGATTTAATTCAAGGACCAAATATGTCATGGAAAATGTGCAACACCCCTGGTTATTGCTTCTAGCATTTTCCGTAAATGATGAACATTTTTAAAGCCATTTGGATTCATCAAATTATTTTAGTTGAACCTAGTTGAATTCTTTCTCGATGCTAGGGTTTAGTCAATCCCCATTTCAACTTAAATAGAATTTAAACATGATGCAACAAGATGCAAAACACCAAGCATTACCGTAAGTTAGGATGTGACAACTCACCCCACTAAACAAGAATCTCACCGAGATTCAAGCGTAGGGTAAGATGAAAGGAAGCACAAACTAATATAATCTTCACGATCCAAGTTGCACCCATAAGAACCTTGATTCCATCATCACCTTGTCTCGACGCCTTCCTCTCGAGAACTCCAACTAACATGACAAGAAGAGAACAAGGAAACTTAGAAGGATCGATCTTCCAAGATCGAACAACTTAGGATCAACTCATGGGATGAGGCATAGCAACACCACTCGAGCTGAGACACAAAACACACATCCGGAGGGATGGGGTGGAACAGATGACGGAGGTTTACTAGGTAGACATCAAATCCACGCTTAAAAGGGTGGTGAACGGTTGTCAACGTAGCGAGGAGTTGAGTTGCCATGATACCATATCGAGACACCTTAAGGATGGTGACTCGTAGATATACCCCCTTAAGTGGCAAAAAGAATTACATTTGATTTAGAGATCATTGAAACTCTTTATACCAGCCTAAGGCAATTCATAGTCGATCGCTTGAAGGGGTCCGAGAGAATGACATTCTCGGCCGTAATGGATGATGTGGATTACCTTGTTGAAGACAAACACCAAGGATGACTTTAGTAATCGGGAGAAGCTCAAGAAGGAGAGTGAATCTCTCGTTGGAATGGTTATAGCATAACCGAGGAAATTGAGAGCAATCCCGTTAGTAACTACGATTGCACCTAATGCTTGTGCGTGCTCTCAAGAACTTGAGCATTTCCATAGTCATCAAGGTTTTACCAATATCCGTGTCAAGGATCCTGGCAACACAACATACTACCATGATGAATAATGACGGATGATGCGGATGCAAAGGAAGATAACACTTTCTCGATTTCACCTTAGCGAGACCAAGGGACAAAATCTGGATGATCGATCGAGAAACATTTAGCACTCCGCTTATCGTTCTCCTTGATGTACTAGCTTATCCCATCCATAGATATGATCCGTGTCTAGAACATCAAGTAAAGGTCGGACTTCGAAACACAAATGTCCATAAGGCACACAAATAGGGAATAATTCCTACGAGGTCCTTATGGAGAGGTGGCCAACTTCTTCAATCAAGATACTACAATAACAGTCTTCCGCTGGTTGTGTTGGCCACTACATTCACTTTACCGTTCAGAGAGACCAATATTATAATTTTGGGAACGTTCCAACCATCATATCTGCCGAGATTCAGATCTGGTTGGTGTCGAGTATTCCGCACTCATCGAGTCTATAAAGGAAAATGAAAGTTTGCAACACAAATCGATTTAGATGACGCTACGAGATTCTCGAAATGAACTATGATAGCAAGCTCCAAAACATGAGCTGGTTCTGCTACAAACATGTGAACACGTTGTCCGAGACAAGCATGAACACATGGTAGTCTTATAATAAAACACTACCGAAGTTCGTGGAGAACCATCATCGAGGATATCGAAATCTTGTACAGATCCGTCTCGTACCTTCAGACTAGCACGAGGATTTATTATCCTTGAACAAATCAACCAAAGGGCTTGGTGTGCTAGAAACACATATGGAGTGGAGGTAATTAATCTACCAAACCATAGAATACTTCGTACGTATGCATGACTGATTTGGGATGATTCCAAAGGAAGCAACATTGACTTTCTCGAATTCACGGCGGCAACTTGCATCAAATGTGCATGAACTAGAGGAAGTCACTTCTTACATCCGAACATATGCTTCATGAGCTAGCATGAACAAATGCTTTAAAAAGTTTCCAATTACTAGCTTAATGTTCAACAAAACTATGGAGAAGACAAGGATGTTGTCGATGGGCTCAACAGCAATTTATCCAGATTCCCATGGAGTTGGAATTCCATAATTATGTGAACAAGGTGATAGTATTGGTCGACCCAAAAGATATAATGGTGTATGCTCGAGGAAAATCCACGAGTAAGACAACATTACTAACATCGTTATTCCGATTTGATTTGAGAATAGCCCACACTCAAATCAAAGTTTTGGCAAGACAATAGCTCCAAATAACCGGCCTCGAGGATCAATTGACGAAGATATCATCTTTCTTCAACACACGCACACAAAAAGATATCCCTTAACATGAGCTAAGTCGGACAAGCTTTTATCTTCCAACTCTCCAAGTTGTTGTTTAGCTTAACCAACTAGCTCGGGGTATGCAACACGATTCTTGGAGAAGGGTGATTTATAAGAAAACCAACTTGATCACGAACTCAACATAGCGGTCAGTGACATCCCGGTGATACCTCCGAGAAGACAATCGGAGAATCATGAACCACCGATATGTTACTAAGCTTGAGAACAATCTTGCTTTTCAGGGCAAGACGATATGATCAAATAAGCGAGGATTGGCGCAATTCCTAACTCATTGATCAAGAGTGCACCGAACAAGGACTAGGTAGCAAAATCAGTCTTAGAATGAGGATTCAAGAACCAACACGCTAAGAATGAGGTTATCGTCCATTTAACCACCAAGCAACGGAGTTGCTAGCAGTATAGATTTCACGCATCACGATTCACTTGTCGGCATTCCGGTTGCAACAACACGGAACCAAGAAATGAATAATGATGGGGAGAGTATCACTACGCCAAGAATTCATAAGAGGTGGTGCAATTCTCATGACAATCCCGACATCGTGAAGGTAATACTTCAAGGTAGAATGCACTGTAAGCTGGATTGGCATTTTGATCTGCGAATTACAACTGCTTTGACCCAATCCTGGATATGGATGAGGTTCTGGAGTTTGTTTCTCCTAGTCGTCCTGAATAGAATGGCTTGACGGACCACAAGATTAATAGGCACCGATGAACGAATGCACACATACTCCTGACTATCAATTGATAGACGGGGGTCAGAGTATAACTAAGAGAACCACTCAAAGGAACATATGATTTTCTGAGTTGTGGATGCATAGATTAGTATGTCGAACAATTCAACATATTTCTTCCGGATAACCCATGCGGAAAGGTAGAACTGGCAGAATCACAATATAGAATCGAGAACTCATTAAGAGCACTCTGGTTGTGATCTTTTGGTTCAAAGGAACTCCTGCCAAGAATGGTTCATGGTATTTGGAAGAACGATATACCACGGACCTCGAGGACTATCGCAAAGGTTACTAATAACCTAAAGGAACGAGCAAAGACTATCAACATGAGGTAAGTAGGGTGAGTATTGGGTTCAAAACCCACGAGTAGAATACCTACATACTAAGTGGCATCACGGATGCTTTCGAGATTGATGGCCGTAATCATCACACTAGGATACAAATCATGGCTAGATTACTAGATGATCCCCTAAGACACCTAGGGTCATAATAATAGTTCCAACATATACGCCGAGGCAATAGAATACCTCAACTCAGCAATTAGTGTGATTAACTCGCCCAAAGGAACATCAAAACCAGAGGGAAAGGATTTGCAAGTGCATCGATTGTTTAGAAACCTCGGATGACTCGGACAAAGATAACGGCTATAAATGCTCAAAAGATTGGAGACATGCTACAAAATGGTGGCATAGCCACTTCGAGGCATAATATCAAGGTTTCGAGATCAACAGCTATGAACATACTGAAGTAGTAAACCGAGCTGAGATTTGAAACTAACAATTCTATAAGTCTATGGTTTAGTAACACGTCATCCTCGATAGATAGATGAGAAGGCCTAGTTCCTAAACCCCGTAGAAAAGAAGAGGTTGACTCGGATCGAAGGCCATGAGGTATAAGAAGTAAAAGAGCCTTACGCTCCATCCCACAATCAATTCCCTACATATAACTAAAGCATTTCTAGACTCAACTTCACCGGTTTGGCTTGGTAAACCTCACAGCAATAAGCTCGATACCAAAGCTGTCAGACCCGACTCAATGTCACATCGATCTAGCTCAGAACACATCATATCACTTTGCGCCTCACGCACGGTATCCCAACGGTGTCGCCTTACCTTAGCCGGGACCGCTTATGCTTTTGGCACGCCAGATATGATAGTGTCGCTAGCATCCATATGAAAAGGAGCCCGGCTGACATGGCTAGTCGAAACCCAAAGTGGCACAGACTTACGTGGACAGCATCCATGACCCAAGATCGAACGTGTCGGTCATCAGCGAGTAAGTTCCGGCTATAGCACTGGCTAGCAGATTCGTGAACCGGTCAGAAGCGGCTAACAGACTCCGGTACTCAACGCGACATTTCCCGAAGATGTATACAGAACGAAGAAGGACACATGCCGCCAGCCTAAGTGTTCCGGAGCAGTAGCAAGCTACCATGGCTCGGTGGAAACACTAGGGGACATTTCCCGGTAAGAGAGGCTACTAAAGATAAACAACTAGATAGTCAGATCCCACACATGCCAAGCATTTCAATAACAAACACACAATATGCTCGATATGTGCAAATACAACATGGCATCACAACATGACTCTACGACTCAAGTATTTATTCATTAGGCTCCGAGGAGCGAGATATTACAAACAGGGGTCTCATGACCCAACATTCAGAGCATACAAATCAAACACAAGCGGAAGCTAACATGTCTGAGTACAGACAACTATAAATGAAAAAGGCTGAGAAGCCTGACTATCTACCAGATCCTGCCGAGGGCACAAGATCGTAGCTGAGGTAACAAGCTAAACGTCGAAGTCCACGTGGAACTACTAGCGAGACCAAGTCTCTCTGCAAAAACATAAAATAGGCAAACGTGAGTACAAATGTACCCAAAGAAGACTTACATCGTAACTAACTACATATGCATCATTATCAATAAAGGGATGGTGGAGTTTAACCGCAGACAAGCCAGCTTTGACTCGGTGGCTATCCTAAACTACGATCGCAAGTAACTCTTTTGAGGTGGCGCACACGAGTCCACATAATCACCATATCAATACACCACTATGGATCCGCCCCGCCTTCCCACGAGAACGCCATCCATAGCACTCACGCTATCTTGCGATTTTAGAGTATCCACTTTCACTTGTCTATGAACTGCATAAGGGTCCACGCTTCCATATCCGAGGAATCCGCTATTCAATAGATAATGATAACCTGCAGGGTGTACTTCTTCACACACGCCTCGCCACTTATCGCCAGACATCGCCATGTACCGCGGCAACCTTCAAGCGAAGCCGGCGAGGAGTCGGCCACGCCTACCTAACACTCAAGTCTCTCGCCCGTGTTTATCGCCTATTCGGTTTCATCCGCAAGGAGATCCGCCGGGTGTCGCCACGGCCCCAAACAATGTGAGCAGGGTTCCCAAGCCCACCTCGACGGGTAGATCTACGCTTGGTACACCGTACCACGGTGCCTAGTCTGTCCCAAGCCCACCTGCACGGGTGCCACCGGTAGACTACTAACACTACCTACAAACACCGTAAACTAGTTGCAACTCCCGGACAGAGAACACGGGTGATTAAGAAGCCGAGAGGGGCCGAAGTTACGGAACCCAATGTGTGGTAGTAACTATTCATGGATCACAAACACGTAACTCAGTTCTCGAGGACGGCTGCAATGAGACAACCCACCATGTACTCCTACATGGCCTCTCACCGCTACCTTTACCAAATCGTGTTCACACATTTAGCTCTCAACAAGAGGGACATGTTCACACACCTCCGATTCATTCCCGATGAATCGACTGACTCAACTCTAAGCAATAGCAGGCATGACAAACAAGCATGAATGAGTAGGCACATCGTGGCTCAAACAACTCCTACTCATGCTAGTGGGTTTCATCTATTTACCGTGGAATGACAGTCATGCAGAGGATAAAGGGTTCAACTACCGCAGCAAGTAACACATGAACCGTTGTTGTCCTAATGCAGAAAAAGAGAGCGTAAGCGAGAGAGTGGGATTGTATCGAATGAACAAGGGGTTTTGCTTGCCCGCACTTCAAGATGATATAACTCTTCATCGGTGTCATCGAACTCATCGCCGGAACCACGCCTATCGAGAGGGGCAATTACCGCAAATCGAGAAAGAAACACAATCAATGCAAATGCACAATATGATGCATGATCATGACATGGCAATATGTTGTGGTTTGAGCTAATGCAATTAGCAACAGATTAAATTAAGTTGGTTTGAATACAAGATTCAAATTCAAACTCCATATGTGATTTTTCAAATGCCATTTAAATGATTTGTGCTAAACAGCAGCTATAAGTTGTTCTAACATGCATGAAAATGGTACAGATGGATAGATTGGATTTTTCTGATCATTTTTCATATATAATTTATTTCATTTGGAGTTACGGTTGAATTTCTATGAATTTTGAAGTTAAAATCATTTTCAAATTTCTGGATTTATTTTAAATCCGTAAAATTATTAATTGCGCCACCGACATCATCATGACGTCAGCAGGTCAACAGCGCCTAACCAGGGTCAAACCCGACGAAGGCCCCACATGTCGTTGTCCTAGTTAATTAACCAAGACTATTAGCGCTAATTTAGTCCTAACTAAAAGTGTCGCGAGGCATGGGCCCACATGTAAGTGACCCGAGGGTCATTAGATTAGTGCCCGATGGCGCCGCCGAGTTAGGCCGCCGCCATGGCCGACGCGGGCGGAGGTGCTGGGAAGAGCCCACAGGCTCGGTTCGAGGTGTGCTTGGGCTCGTTGAGAGCCCTCGCCGTGCGCGGCCGAACAGTGGTGGTGGTCGTGCTGTGGTGGACGGAACCGACGACGGCGAGCTCGTGAGCGCGGCCGGAGCTCGGTGCGGTCGGGTTCGTGCTGCGCTGCTCACAAACGAGGGAGCTGAGGCGCTGGAGGGGCTCTTCGGTCGCGGGAGCACAACGGTTGCACGGTTGCGACTAAATGGTCGCCGGAGCGACGCCGGCGACAAGCTCGAGCGGCGCGAAGCCGTGACGGTGGGGAATGGCGCTCTGGCATGCGCATTTAGACGGAGAAGAGGGGGTTCGGGAGGAGCTCACGGTGGATCGAACGGAGGGTCGGCGAGCTCGGGAAAGCTTCGCGACGGCGAATTTATGGGCGGCGATCTCCGGCACCGGGGTGAGGGAGACGGCATGGGCGACGATGCAGCCTCCCGCGCCGCCTGCCCGGTGAGGAGGGGACAGGAGGTCGAGGCGGAGCTCGTGGGCGTGTCGGGAGGCGTGGGGTGGCAGGTGGCCACGGGCGAACGGCGCCGGTGGCGACGGCCGCTGCTCAGTGAGGAGAACAGAGGAGGGGAGAGCGCTCGGGAGAGAGAGGAGGGGCACGGGAGAGGAGAGCGATGCGGGTGCGTGGCGCCGTCCGGGCGCGTCCGAGGGTAGCTGCAGCAGCCTGGTGGCGTGGCGAAGCTCGGGCGGCGTCGCGGTGTCCCTCCTCTGCCTATTGGCACGAGGAGGAAGGCGACAGGAGAGGTGGTGGGCTGGGCCGCCATTTGGGCCGCCAGTGGCTGTGGGTGAGGCCAGTGAGTTTCTTCTCTCTGCTTTTCTTATTTTAATTACTGTTTTCTATTTTCTCGTACTTTTGTGGCATTATTTAAAATAGTTAGACACCTTCAAAATCCTGAAAATAATCATAGGCTCTGCTTAGATTAATGCCAACAGCCCACACTTATTTCCGAATTATTTGAGCATTTAAAATATTTACTAGCATTTAAATGCCCAAATGCAAAGTACATATGATTTAATTCAAGACCAAATATGTCATGGAAAATGTGCAACACCGTTATTGCTTCTAGCATTTTCCGTAAATGATGAACATTTTTAAAGCCATTTGGATTCATCAAATTATTTTAGTTGAACCTAGTTGAATTCTTTCGATGCTAGGGTTTAGTCAATCCCCATTTCAACTTAAATAGAATTTAAACATGATGCAACAAGATGCAAAACACCAGGCATTACCAGAAGCTAGGGATGTGACAATAGACCCTACCAAAATTCGACACAGCCGCACTTCCTTCAAAGGAGTTACGCTTGTGCCCTTACGCCAAGTGCACAGTGCTCGATATTACTAGAAGTCGTGTTCGGTTGTCGAACAACTTTCGACGCGAAAAGTTAATTTTCCATATCGCCCCATTTAAAAGTGAATATCAAGCACTATTGGGACGAAAGGCTTTGTCCGCTTCAACACCATACCACATTACGCGTCTCTTACACTTAAGATGCCCGTCCACATGGCGCCATTTCAAAGTCGAGGGTCACTTAAAGACCCCGGACTCGGATAGACGAATCCGACTCAAAAAGTTAGGGCTCCCTAGCCGCATACCCTTTCACAAGGGGCTGTGCGTTAACTAACATGGTTTCAGATAAACCTAGCTTTAATTATTTATACTTACTCTTTTGCATATTTTTCGCATTTAACTGTTTCTAAAACTAAAATGTTCCTCTCTTTCTACAGATGAACAACGTGCGCACCTGGCCCGTGATAACGGCACAACGGAGACACAAAGCGCAGACGCGCAGAGGACCCGCCGCAAGGATTCTTTTCAGATTAAGACCCTACGAGACCTTTTTATTACTGTCTCTTGTTGTTAATCTCCTCGCTTCTTCCTATAGCCAAAGCGAGCTCGACGCTTTGGCATCGGCCGCCAAAGACAATGCCCGCATTTAGACACAAGGGGCTTAGGCATAATTCTGCCCATTATCATAAAGTCCGAACACCTTCGGAGTGTTCGGCGCCTCAAGTTAGGCATTATATGCATCAGCTCAATCATGTCTTTGGTCCAATGTTGGGTTTGCCCTGCCCCGTGTTTTGCTGCCTTACGCTCAGTATCACCCGCCACGCGGCACTGTGAGAACTATCGCGACAGTGCCCGAGTTCGTGGGCGAGCACCTCAAGAGAGAAAGCCGAAAACCGATCGTCATGATATAGCGAGAGTCCGTCACCACTTGATCGACTATCGAATGTTTAGAATTTCGCTGATTGAAGGACCGCTTCGGTCGAGCACATACGCACTTTAATCCGAGATGTGCGGTGCCATTGGGGTTATATCGTAGCCCCACCCTCGAGCTCCATTGGCTAAGTGAAAGAGATAAAGCATCATAGTCCGATTGCCCTGTTACTCGCTACCACCTCCTTATAACAGACCGAGACGCCGGATTAAGTGTGAAAACGCCATTTTGCGAACACCCCAAAGACCTTGTGCGAGGGGCTGAAGTCAAGACCGCATCTTTCAGGTTATACACAAGTATACTTAAACGGCCGCAAGGAGAAGTTTTACTACTTGGAAGCACAAGTATAAAAAGCATTCATACTATAATCATTAATTTACAAGGTGTTGCGTTCATTTGAACGTTACATTCTTTGAGCACTGCGCCTCTACTTTACGAGCACCACGCATGACTTCTCCGATGTAGTGCTCGGCAGGGAGCCGGCTTTCATCCGGACCCTGGGCAGCAACGGCGGTGGCATCCATCTCCAGATAATGCACCTTCACACGAGCAAGGGCCATCCGCGCGCCCTCGATGCAGGCCGACCGCTTCATCTCCCTTATATGCGGCACCACACCAAGGAATTGCTACAATAAGCCAAAGTAGCTCGTCGCCTTGGATCTTTCTGGCCAGACATGGGCCACGATGTCAGTCATGGCCAGTCCGGACAGTCTATTCAGTTCGGCCCATTCGCCAACCCGTCCGCCGAGGAAGAGCGCGATCCGGCCGTGGAATTGAGACCAATACAACTCTTCCGCCTCGTGATCCCCTTTGGCTCGAAGTGCTTAACGGCATCACCGCTTTTCGCAGCCAAGTCCATGTACGGATCCTCCGAACGCCACAGCCGCTCAAATTGAGCGTACTTGGCATCCATAAACCGGCGACGCATAAGAAAAGGCTTGCCAGCCACAATTTCTCCGGCTTGGCGCAGCTCCTCCTTCATAGCCCGCATTGTAGAACGGGCATCCTTGGCTTCGGCGGTGGCCTTCTTCAGGTCTTCCCGCTCCGATAGGCGCTCCTTTTCAAGAGCCTCGCTACGGTCGGTAGCATCCTTTAATTTCTTGGCCAATTCGGCCACCTCCGCCCTGCTTAGGCAGTGCGCAGCCTTTTCGGCCTTCAACTCTTCGGCCGCCCTCGCGGCAGCCACATCACTCCTTCGGGCTTGCTCCTTAACTTGAGCAAGCTCAGCCCGAAGGCTCTCCACAGCAGCAGCACTATCTGTATTAACAGCATATAACTTATCAGAGGCGGGTTTGGACCCACTCAATAAAGCAGCTACGGAGAATTTATTTACCTTGCGACTCGTCAAGTCGCTGATTGACAAGGGCGATGTCAAGATCTCGCCACGCAAGTTGTCGACTTAATTCGACAAACTCACTAGTCCGGCTGGCCCCGGACTATCCGCCACCATGTCGAGCAGCGTATTCATTGCTCGAGATGTTGAGATTTTGATCCTCGACGCGCTGTCGCTTTCGACAACCTACCGAGTCTCGTGGGCTACTATCTATACAGTATGCGCATTTTTATATGCAAAACTGTTAAAAGACAAAGGGTGCATCATTTCAAGATACCTCAAATCCCGCCAAAGAAGCTCGGCGGCATTATGTAATCCGCCAGCGACGAAATCCTTCCGACCACCGTATGCATTAATGCGCGGTGATCTTCTCAAATGGACGCCTCTCAAGCAAACTCTTCGCCTCCCGCCGACTCGTGGGTGTTGAACTCTTTGGCCCTCCGGACTCGGGACGCCCTCCGTGATTTACACTTCGGCTCGCCGCCTCATCTGGCGCGCGCGCGACGGAGGCGACGCTTCCATCATCTCCGAAGAAGATCCCGAGGATGAACTCATCCGAGACGGCTGCAGATCCGAATCGCGATATAAATATTTCGTTACCTACAGCAGCGTAAACGAAGGTATTCCTTATTAATTAATTTCTCTGTCATACTCATGGCTCGTTGAGGGCTGGCCTTCGGCGATGATTGCGCTGTCCGATTCTCTCGGACGCGGACCCCCGTGAGGTTTTTTCCCACGCTTAGGGGCTTTGACCTCCGGATCTCTGGAGGCGGTCCTCTTCTCCCTCTGAAGGGAGGGATCCTTGGTTCCCTCCTCTTCGGTCGCCCCTTTGGGCAAAGTATTAGCTCCTTTATCTCCCCCGTCGCCCCCCTCTGTGGGCGCAGCCTCCAACATTCTGACCAGCACGGGCTCCAGTGCGGTCTCTGGGAGGGTGGCCGGACACCTTATCAGCCTTGATCGCGCCACCCATTCCGGTAAAGAATAAAAAAGGTTCAGGAGATGATATTTTGATAGGCATACAAGTAGAATGTCCGGGCTCTGAGCTACTTACTTGAGTATCCGGGCGATCGCGGCTTAAGCCTGCGTCCTCGGCCGAATCCGGACACGCTACCTGCGGTCCGAAGAACAGCTTGTACATCTCCATGGGTGTCGCGCCCATAAAATGCTGGAGAATACGAGGTCCCTCCGGTTTGAACTCCCATAGACGGAGAGGACGACGTTTCCAGGGTAGGAGGTGCCTGATTAGCATGACTTGCATCACCTTGACCAGGTCGATCTCCTTGTTTGGAGGTCTCGAATCCGCCCGCAGGCGGGCACGCCCCTGACGGCCCCCGCTGAGCTCCTTGGTCGACCCACGACATTAGTTGCCGTGGAGGTCCCGGGCGGAAGGAGGGCGGCGGCTTTGCTTGTCGCCCTTGGAGCAAAGATGTAAAACCACCTGCTGCCACAATCCTCGCCTCTTGAAGGAACCTTCGAGCCACGGGCATCGACCTTCCTGCTTATGGTCGCCTGCCCAAGACTCGCTTGACGCCCCGATCATCTTCGCCCACCTTGAATGTCTTCAGCCACAAGCGAAGTGGGGATGACGCGGAGGAAGGCTTCACGCATAATAATGAATGCGGAGATATGGAGGATGGACTCGAGCCAAGTCGTGGAAGTCCAGCCCGTAGTAGAACAGAGCCCCTCACGAAAGGATCCGGCTGGAAGCCTAATCCCGACGGAGGTGAGATGCGAAACGACGATTCGCCGGGCTCGGGAGCTGGCACGGCCTGCCTTGGGGCAGCAACTCAGGCGAAACTTCAGAGGCCGTGTACTTGGCCTCACGCAACTTCAATATGTCCTCCTCCGTGACGGAGGAGGGCACCCACCGGCCCTGGAGGTCAGAGCCGGACATTGTTGTGGATCCGAGGTGCTCGAATCTAAAGCTCTAGGTGTTGGAACTGGGAGCAGAGGAAAGATTCGATGCAAGGTTGAAAGACAAGGACGGGCCCTGGTCCTCTTATAAAGGGGAAATAATACCAAGGGCCGTCTCCGTGACCGTTTGAGATTCCCCTTCGATAGAGGAGGCGTGGCGATGGGAATGGTTGGGTTACCCACGCACGTATTGATGAGGATCCCGGAATAAAAGGGAACACGATCTCTGCTTTGACAGGACGTGCCAAGGAAACCGCTTCGCTAAACGTGCTGAGGCGGAATAATAAAAACGATCCAAACAAGGGCTTGGCTGCGGTGTGATGTCACGCTGCATAATACGTCAGCAGATTGAGCTAAGTGTGTATTTTATTCTCTCTACGTTGGAATGTGGAATTTATTTTGCAGAGCCGGACACTATCCTGGTGTTCATTATTTTCTCCGGATTATTCAAGGGAGGAACCCGCCTTGCAATGCCGAACATTATGCACGCCGGACTTATCGTCATTGAAGACTGGTTCAGGGGCTACTTAGGGAGTCCTGGACTAGGGGGTGTCCGGATAGCCGGACTATCAATATCCGCCGGACTCCCAGATTACGAAGATAGAAGATTGAAGGCTCCGGCTCGTGTCCGAAAGGTACTTTCCTTGGCGTGGAAGGCAAGCTCGGCAATACGGATGTATAGATCTCCTACCATTGTAACCGACTCTGTGTAACCCTAGCCTCTCCGGTGTCTATATAAACCGGAGGGCCTTAGTCCGTAGGACGAACATTACATCTCAACAATCATACCATAGGCTAGCTTTTAGGGTTTAGCCTCCTTGATCTCGTGGTAGATCTACTCTTGTACTACCCATATCATCAATATTAATCAAGCAGGACGTAGGGTTTTACCTCCATCGAGAGGGCCCGAACCTGGGTAAAAACATTGTGTCCCTCGTCTCTTGTTACCATCCGCCTAGACGCACAGTTCGGGACCCCCTACCCGAGATCCGCCGGTTTTGACACCGACACTAGGGTTACACAGAGTCGGTTACAATGGTAGGAGATCTACATATCCGTATTGCCAAGCTTGCCTTCCACGCCAAGGAAAGTACCTTCCGGACACGAGCCGGAGTCTTCAATCTTCTATCTTTGTAGTATGGGAGTCCGGCGGATATTGATAGTCCGGCAGTCCGGACACCCCCTAGTCCAGGAATCCCTCAGTAGCCCCCGAACCAGGCTTCAATGACGATAAGTCCAGCGTGCTTGTAGTCTTCGGCGTTGCAAGGCGGGTTCTCCCTTCAAATCCCATGTACCTGCCGAATAATGTCCGGCTTCATCTTGAACACTGTGCTCCTCGGCTTCCACGCAAAATTATGGCCCTCTTCCACGCGTCGCACGAATGCGAAAAGCCAGGGTGCCTTTTACATTTCACCCCTTAATCGTGCGGGTCGTCCGCCTATAAAAAAGGCAAGGATCCAGATCCAAACCGCACCGTCTTCCTCCCGCGTATACTCCACCGAAGCGCCTCTGACCTAAAAATCCATTCCACCATGGATCGTCAATGCGGCTCTTCCCCACGCGCCCCTAGCCCATCGCCAGGGAATTGGAGGCGGTGCTCTATTTCGCACACTGAGCTAGTGAAGCTCCAAACGGAGGGGTTACTTCCTCCGGCCTTCATGGTTCCAGTCCGAGCCGGACTGATTACTTATCAAGGTGGGAGGCAGGCGGAGGACACTCCAAGCCCTAACAAGGGGGAGCGAGTGTGCTTTGTCCCCTATCTGATAAGGGGGCTCGGATTTCCAATACATCCGCTCCTCCGCTGGCTCTCGAAGTTTTACTTGACTCCAGCTCCACCACCTCACGCCCGCCTCATCCGCACATCGCGGGCTACGAGCTCTTTGTGAGCTATTTCGGGCATCGAGCCCCATTTTGCATTGTGGAAGAGGTTGTTTTGCCTCGCCCCCGCTCTAATCAGGGGTCCATATATCAAGTGGGCGGCGCCAAATATGGCGATCGCCGGATCGGATACCTATCCGCACTCCCAAGAAGGCGTCCCAAGATCGCCCTCGAGTGGTTTTATATAGTAGACGCTCCGCCGCTCGACCCAGTTCGGATCGGCCTCCCGGAGTTTGATGTCGCCCTTGAAGAAACGCCAACCGGCGCCCATGAGCCCCCGCTTGAGGAAGACAAGAGCGTTCATTACTTGATGGGCCGGATAAGATTAATGGCTCATTCCGCTTGACCATGATTGGAGTCATGGCAACGCATCATCAAGCGGGGGTGCAGCCACGCAATACTGAGGCCACCCCATGTGGGATTTCAACGGGAAGACGATGCTACCCAAAGACGGCCGCAAAGGGCGGATTCGACCGAGGATCTGGTGAAGATCCTGTCCGGCCTGTACAAGGGGGAGAAGGAGGACTTCCTTCGCCCGAACCCTTTGGATGGGTTTTCCATGATTAACCCTAGAGGATGGATAAGTGAACACCTCGATGGGTTCTACCCGTTCTTTCGAAGTTTAAGCTTCTTACATTATGTCTACGCCGGACTGTGGAGGACATGGTGAGTCCTGCTCCACAGCCCGAGGATCCAGAAGGATCCCTGGGTCCGGCCTCCGAAGAGGATCCGGACATCGCGGTGGAGCTGATCGACGGGGTGTATCACCAGCTTAGCATAGATGATGCTTTGGTCGCCATTACGACGGACTACCCCGGGCTAAGTTCGGCTTCCCAGGTGAGCACGACCGAAGTCGGGACACCGTCATCTTATCTTGCCTGTTTCTGACCCTCGCGAATGATGGTATTTTGCAGGAAGCGCCTTTACGGCAGAAGCCGAGCCTGCGGCGGCTGACCTACAGAGGTCAGTCCGAACTAGCAGGAGGAAAAGGAGCGCCGTGCGGACGGAAACGTTGCCGCAGAGGTATAGCTCATGTTTGAATTCTTCGAGCAACGTTCCGAGGAAACGTCTAAGAGCCCATGATCTTTATAGAAGAAAAAGCACTCGCCGGACTGCGAGCGCAGAAATTGCTGATCCGACCAACACCAGCCAGGCTCCAGCGCCCGGACTGGAGGGGGAGGCAAGCGCAAGACGCGAACCGGATCCTGCTCCAACGGAGGATACCGACAGACTGTCCGCCACCAAGTCTGAGGTGGAGAGCGCTATGAATCATAGGCACCGTCGGACAGTATTTCAAGAAGCGTGCTTTTCCCCTAGGGCATTGGATGCCTTTAACGCAGGGGACGCACATCTCCGTGCTGCTCAAAATGGTTTTACCAGAGCCACGGAGCAGTATGTTAAAGACATACGGGTTAGGGAATTTTAATGGTTGTATATACCAGTAGCCCCCGAGACTTGAATTAGTTATTCTAACTGATTTAAGGATCATTGTAAATTTCAGGCACTTAACGAGAAGAACGCCCAGCTGTCTCGGGAGCTGCAAGATTGCCGGGCCCAACTTGAGGCCGCACTTGCTGCCGCAGGAGGAGACGAAAAGACCCCTCCTGGTAACACATTCTTATTAAGAAATATAAGCGTTGTGCGGCGTGCGCGTGAGTCTAATGATGACATTGCAGGTGCCGCCGGACAAGATCTAGACAGGCAAACATTGCTGCGCCAGCTAAAGGCTGGCGAGAGTGTGCTGAATAGGGTTCAGCAGGAAAGGAACAAGCTCCAAGATACCAACGCCAAGCTCGGAGAAGAGCTAAAAGGCGCACAGGCCGAGCTGTCCGGCTCCGTCAAGGAGAACCAACGGCTTCGTCGCGGCATATATAGTAAGTGCTTGAGAGAACTCTTTTGAAAAGGAGAGTTCGGCGAGGAAGTATTTTGACATGATATGTCTTGTAGGTATACTCACGGGTCATCCTGCAGAGGAGATGCTCATATCAATGGGTGATCAACTTCCCGAACTGTTGCAGCTATTCGAACAAGTTTGGCAGGCAATGAGTGGCGCCGTTCAAGCTTTATGGCCAGCCCTCACCCTGCCCGAGGGCCTCGGGGAGCTTGCAGGGAAGCTGCAGGGAGTGCGGCAGCGCTTCCGTTTGTGGAAGATTTCGGCTTGCCGTCAAGGTGCCAAGGAGGCTTGGGCCATGGTGAAGATGCTGTACAAGAAGGCGGACCCCAACCATATGGCCGAAGTTGGACCGGTGGGGCCCGATGGGAAGGAGATCCCTGTGAGTTTAGTGTACAGCCAAGTAGAACTGGCTGCTAAATTTTCCCAACGGGACTGTAAACTAGACATCCTGTTAGACGGGATTGAGGAGGAATACAATCAACAGATTTGACAATGTATGTTATCCTTTAAAGTGACATATGAAATGCCTTATAGCCGGATTGTAGATCATTTGTCTTTGCCGACCTTTTCACTTCGACCTCGGGACCCTAGAGTCCGGAGTGTGTCCGAATACCTTCTCGGTTATGAAAAAACCGGGGTATGCATGGAGACCAGGCGTAGGGGTCATTAGTGCTTTATCAGACAAGTGCCAACCTAGTTATGTTATATTACATGGTTAGTAAGAAACATCTTCCAGGGAGAATAGTTCCGTTAAGGGTTCCTTTCGCTGGGGAGGCATGCCCTAAAGTGCATGTCCGGACTGCAAAGAGAGCAGTAAAACATCTGGGGGCAGATAAATAAATAAGCAAAAAATCATCTTTTAAATTACCGACCGAATATTCCCTTAAGAACGCTAGCTTTCGCTTCACCCACCGAGGTACACATTCGGCCGACCCGCGAATAATCACAGAGGTGCTCCTGTTCCTCCTAGCCAACAATCGGGAACGAGGGGTAAGCACAGAGCCAGCAACCCAGCTTGGCCAAAACTTAAGTCATATCGATGCATATAATGGCGATTAAAAGGTACATGTGGAAGCTTGACACATGTGTTGGGTATGAAACTCAGATAGTTGAGCTTCGTAAAAGAAGCCCCAGAATAACGAAAGCCGATGGCACGCCATGCGTATGCAAAGGATGCTAAAATAGGCCCCGAAGGGCTTTTAAGTTAAAAGGATGAAAAGAGAAATGAAAGACAGCCGAAGTATAAAAGGTTGGACGGGGGAAGGGGACGAACTCTTAGTCCGGCGCTAGGCATAGAATCGTCGGAGTCGGGCTATGTTCCATGGGTTCGGCTCGAGTCGGTTGTCCGACGCATTTCGTAGACGGTATGCTCCGCCGGTCAATACTTGATCAATAATGAAGGGGCCTTCCCATCTGGGCTTGAGCTTGTCCTTTTTCTTGTCCGCAGCGAGAACCAGTTCGCCAACGTTGTAAGTCTTGGCCCGTACTTCTCTGCTTTGATATCTTCGGGCCTGCTGCTGATAGAATGCGGAACGAGCCTTCGCGACGTCGCGTTCTTCCTCCAATGTGTCCGAGCTGTCCTGCCGATCCAGCTCAGCCTCTCTTTCCTCATACATGCGCACTCGAGGTGAGTCATGAATAATGTCGCAGGGCAAGACTGCCTCTGCGCCGTATACCATAAAAAATGGTGTGAATCCGGTAGAACGGTTAGGCGTTGTCCGCAGCCCCCAGAGTACGGAGTCGAGCTCCTCAACCCATTGGGTGTCGGATTTAGTGAGTGACCTCACTAGTCTGGGTTTAATGCCGCTCAATATTAGACCATTTTCTCTTTCCACTTGACCGTTGGTTTGAGGGTGATAGACTGACGCATAGTCGAGCTTGATGCCCATATTTTTGCACCATGACTTAACCTCATCGGCCGTGAAGTTCGTGCCGTTGTCGGTGATGATGCTGTGGGGAACTCCGTAACGGTGTACCACCTCTGATATAAAGTCTATCACCGGTCCGGACTCTGCCGTTTTAACCGGTTTGGCCTCTATCCATTTGGTGAACTTATCCACCATGACCAATAGGTACTTTTTCTTGTGGGTTCCCCCTTTAAGGGGTCCAACCATGTCAAGCCCCGAGACCGCGAACGGCCATGTAATGGGTATGGTTTTGAGGGCGGTGGGTGGCATATGGCTCTGATTAGCAAAGAGTCGACAACCAACGATCGCCGACCAAGTCCTGCAGACCGCCGAGCCGTCGGCCAATAAAATCTCTGACGGAATGCCTTTCCTACCAGGGGCTCGGGCTGCTGCAGGATGTCCGCCTAGTCCGCATGAATTTCAGCCAGAGGTTTCGCCCTTCTTCTTCGGAGATACACCTTTGAAGGACTCCGTAGTACTTTTATTATAAAGTTCTCCTCATGGACCTTGTAGGCCTTCGATCGTCGGACTATGCAGCGGGCCTCATTTTGGTCTTGGAAGTTCCTGCCTAAGCAAGTAGGCTAGAAAGGTTCTGTCCACACGGCGACATCGCCATTATGTCGTAAGCGAGGGTGTTATGTCATCTCTGAATCACCGATTGCGGTTTTTTCCGGTTTGTCGCCGGGCCTCTTCCCATAGTACGGATGGCTTGAAAAGCCGCTCCAAGAAGATATTTGAGGGACAGCATCACGCTTCGCACCGATCGCGCTAGGACGCCGCCGCTTGGTTATTGTCTCGGCTATGTGATGGAATTCGAGTCCTTCAAACCGAGCTGACATTTTAGGACAGCGCTACGATATGCTGCCATTTTCGGATCCTTGGCGTCAAGTCCCGCTTATTTGGGATATTGGGAGGTTTGAGTCCCCACACACCTCTAGGCGTTGAATGCCCATGGAGACCGCCATCCGGAGACCATGTAGTAGGGCCTCGATTCGCTGCGTTGTTGGAGTCCGTACATTATTTGAAGTACATATCGGATCGTGGTCTCCGTGGGGACGCCAAGACGACGCCAGCCCCCATCCGCCAACATTTTTGAACCGTCAAGTGCATAGTCCAATTGAGTATGCGCCGCACTTTTAGGAGTTCGCTTCAGTCCATTCGGCGACGAAGTCAGCCAAAACTTGTGACTTTATAGCTCGTCAAGTTTGTAAGTGATGTCGAATGGTAAGAGCTCGATGGCCCATTTTGCTATCCCGCGCTATGTCCGCGGTTGTTTATAATGTCATTGAGTGGTACTTCCGAGGCCACTGTTATCAAGCACTCTTGAAAGTAGTGCCGAAGCTTTCGAGACGCCATGAACACCGCGTATGCTATCTTTTGATAGTGCGGGTAGCAGGACTTGCAGGGGGTTAACACAGTGGATACATAATACACTGGTTTTTGAAGAGGGATTTTATGCCCTTCTGTTGCTCGTTCGACGACGAGGACTGCACTTACAACTTGATGTGTTGCTGCGATGTATAACAACATTGGTTCGCCCAGAGTGGGCGCAGCCAGGACCGGATTTGTTGCTAGTATGGCCTTTATTTCTTCGAGTCCGCGGTGGCGCATCCGCCCACTGGTGTTCGTGCGCCTTAGGAGGCGAGAAGGGGCAACGCCTTTTCTCCTAAACGGAGATAAAGCGCTTAAAGCTGCCACGCATCCTCGTTAATTTTTGTATTTGCTTGAGGTCCTTTGGAATATCCAACTGTGACAGAGCCCGGATTTTGGCCGGATTTGCTTCAATTCCTCTACCGGATACGATGAAGCCCAAAGCTTTCGGGCCGGTACACCAAAACGCATTTTTCCGGATTCAGCTTGATGTCATATGCTCTAAGGTTGTCGAATGTGAGCCTCAAATCATCTACTAAAGTTTCGACGTGTTTTGTTTTGACGAGTACGCCGCTCACGATGCCTCGATCGTTTTGTTGATCCGGGTGGCGACATGTTTGAATCATGCGCCGATATGTTGCGCCGCGTTTTTGAGTCCGGCGGCATCGTGTTGGAGCAGTAATGGTCCGTATGGAGTGATAAATGTCGCTGCGCTTGATCTGCTTCGCCATCTTGATTTGATGATAGCCGAGTATGCGCCCGTGAAGCACAACGAATCGTGTTCGCCGTGGCATCGATAATTTGATCGATGCGGGGAGAGGGAAGGATCCTTTGGGCAGGCTTTATTGAGGTCTTTAAAATCGGCTACGAGGCGCCAGGATTTATCCTTCTTGGTACCATCACCAAATTTGCTAGCCAGTCCGATGTTTGATATCTCTAATGAATCCGCCCAATAGCTTGGCTAGCTCTTCTCCCATTGCCTCGTCTTTTGGCCTCGAAAATCGTCAAGAGCCTGTTTGACCGGCTTAAACTTTTAGGATGTTTAGGTTGTGTTCGCCAACTCGCGAGGGATTCCGGCATGTCCGAGGGATGCCAGCGAAGATATCCCAATTTTCCCGGCGAATTCAAGAAGGCAGCGCCAACTTCGGGGTTCAACTGTGTCCCGATGGAGGCTGTCTTTGTTGGGTCCATTGGGTGGACCTGAAATTTTATTATCTCATCTGCTGGTTTAAAGGAGGTGGACTTGGATCTTTTATCAAGTATCACATCGTCCCTGTTCATCGTAGAGCGCAGCGCGGTGAGTTCCTCTGCCGCTAAGGCTTCGGATAGTGCCTCGAGGGCTAGTGCGGCTGTCTTATTTTCAGCGCGGAGTGCTATGTCCGGATCACTAACGAGAGTGATTATTCCGCTGGGCCCAGGCATTTTGAGCTTCATGTACCCGTAATGAGGTATTGCTTGAAAAATTGTGAATGCCTCTCGTCCTAATATGGCGTGATAGCCACTGCTGAACGGGCCACCGAACGTGACTTCTTCGGATCTGTAATTGTCCGGAGAGCCAACACCACATCAAGTGTGATTTTTCCGGCAGCGCTTCCGGCTAGGGATTATTCCTCTAAAGGTTGTGCTGCTTCGCCAATACGGCTCCAATCAATTTCCATTTTTCGCAGAGTTTCCTCAGAATGAGGTTTAGTCCGGCCGCCATCCATGAGGACTTTTGTCACCGAAGTCGCCCACTATGGGACTAAGTACCGGCGACCGGGGCTCGTTGTTCAAATGTGGGCTCGTCACTGGCGTTGAAGGTAATAGCTGTGTCGCCCATGGATTTGCTGTTGCTACTTGGTAGACTTCGCGAGTTCACGGACTGTTCGCTGCATGTTATTTGATGCGAAAGTCTCAAGACTGTTGATACCGCGGCCGGTATTGTTGGAGTGGTTTCCGGAGCTAGAAGCTCTTCGCCACTTTTGGCCACCGCCGTAATATCCAACATGCTCGAAGGTTATGTGTTGGGACGGCTCCTCTCTGTATTATGAAGTTTACAGGTCCATTGAGCCATCCCTCCAAAGACGGTTCCGCTTCCTTATTGGGTTTTTGTTTTTGGTTTTTGCATCCGGGGCCCGATTGTAAAGCGCCTTTTATCATGGATCGGGTTTGGGGCGGATTATCCCAAAATTGATTTTCGGTCTTCCGGAAACTCTCCATCACACAAGATTTTCGCATAATGGATGCCGATCGGTGAAGCGCGTGATTTTGCGACGATCAATGGCGTTTAGTATTCCCTTGTCCGTGCAGTTATTGCAGAAAATTGATATTGCGTTTTCCTCTCGGCAGTCCTTTATCCTGTCCCTAACCAGGAGGAATCTAGCCCAGTAGTGATGTACTGTTTCAGTGGGCTCTTGCCGTATTAGAGATGGACCGCATATGTCTGGGCGGGTGGGTGGAACAAAATCCGGATCCCTGCCCATCTTGAGGCTCAAAGGCCAAGGGGTTTCCGAGTTTGGAAGTTTGGTTTGCTGGACGCAATCCAGCGAGTCCGGGGCGATGCATGATTTTGAGTTCAATGCTCGATCGAAATCCGTCCCACCGCGGGAATCCGGCATGGAGGGTTCGGGAATCCGGACATGAATTGTCTTCAGCACTGGCAAAGAGTTGCCGTGTTGTTCCTCCACCAGAGACGTGGTGGGTGGCCTGGGGAGAGTTGATCTCTCTCAGATCGGTTTTATGCCCAATCTGGTTATAGTCCGTAGCGACTCCCAGGGCGGCGATGCGATCCAAGAGCTCGTTAACAGACGAGAGCTCGATTGGATCTAACTGTTCGGCAGCTTTAGGGTTGTCGCGAAGATTGCTTCCGACGACTTGAGAAGTCATTGCCGAAGCGGCGGCCGGACAGGCAGTCATGAGAAAACCATCGAGCCGGATAGTTTGGCCGGCGGTCAAGGCCCCTCCGGCGAAAACACCGTCTTTGAAGATGGGTGGAGGCATCCGTTCTATCGGCGACGGCTACGAAGGAACTCTCAATGAAAGCACCAATGTCGGTGTCAAACCGCGGATCTCGTAGGGGGTCCCGAACTGTGTGTCTAGGCGGATGGTAACAGAGACGAGGGACACAATGTTTTTACCTGTGTTCGGCCCTCTCGATGGAGGTAAAACCTCACGCCCCGCTTGATTAATATTGATGATATGGGTAGTACAAGAGTAGATCTACCACGAGATCAAGGAGGCTAAACCTACAAGCTAGCCTACGGTATGATTGTTGAGATGTATCTTGTCCTACGGATTAAAGCCCTCCGGTTTATATAGACACCGGAGAGGCTAGGGTTACACAGTAGTCGGTTACAATGGTAGGAGATCTACATATCCAGATTGCAAGCTTGCCTTCCACGCCAAGGAAAGTACCTTCCGGACACGAGCCGAGTCTTCAATCTTCTATCTTCGTAGTATGGGAGTCCGGGCGGATATTGATAGTCCGCAGTCCGACACCCCTAGTCCAGAATCCCTCACGATCCCCGAAAAGCCGAGTCCCGTGACGGCGAGTTTAAAGCAAGCCGACTCGGCTTGCGACCTCCGTGGCGCCGACTATGGAGTCGGCCAACGACCTTTCACGAAGACCGATGCGGGCACGGCCTCGACGTGGCTGTCCTTCCGCCACGAGGGTTGGCATGGCTACAATGAGCCAGACGCTGGAGATATCCGCGAGGCGCGACATCAAGCCATGCCCTCGACCAGCCCACAAGGCGTGACGACTGTGCCCACGACGCCACCAGACGCCCAGACCGCAGGCCACCCGTCACCAGGTGAATCGGAGACGGCGGAGCCGAAGACGGCCCCGAGGGAGTCGGCCTCCACGGAGTCGGCCGCCTCCCCGCCCGAGCCCCACAAGCCATAAACCAGATTTGATGGGGAGTGGCGACAGTGATCGCCTGGCAGGCGGCAGCACTGTTCCCACGACCCCATGACCAAGCCTGCGTCATCAAGAGTGCTGCACAAGAGTTCGCCTGTCCGCTGACCCACCAGTCGGGCGGGCCCTGTAATCCAAGAGGAATGACGGCGGCGGAGAGACAGACGGTCAGCCACGCCCGGTCAGACATTATTGTACTTCGGGGTAGGCCTCTCCGATGAGCCTGCACCCAGCGCAGGCACGGGTGGCCCCGAGAACCTTCTCGCGGGTCTCCTCGACCAACTCCATGTCGCCGGCGAGCCTGCCGTAGACTTGGAGTCCGTAGGCTCCTCCGACCCGATGCTGGTCGACTCCGATGCCATATCACTTGACATCTTCCCCACCAACGTGGTGGTCTACGACGAGCCGCTTCCATACGAGGAGAGTGGCGGGAGCGCCGTCACGGAGGTGCTCGTCATCAGCCACGGCGAGCACTCCGGCAAAGAAGACCAGGACCCGCTGCCTGCGGTCCTGCAAGACCTAACCGCGCCCATCCCAGAGGACGCGGACGCCGAGACGCTGGAACCGCGCCGCCTTCAGATCATCGAAGGTGCCAAGAAGTTGGCAAGCATGAGGCGCTTGTCGGCATACCAACAGCGAGATGGACCGTGGTTGCATGCTCGCCGGCCCGACCAGGCCGAGCCGTCTGGTGCGGTCCGACAGCGGGCGCAACTGCCGCCGACTTGCTCGGGCGGCGCCTGCACGCCACCCAGATGGAGAATATCCGCGCCGCCCAAGAGGCGACTGACGAGCTGAAGAACTTTGAGGGCGAAGAGCGCCGCGTGATGACGGAGCGAGTCCAGCAGCTCCTTGATGCGGTTGCTTTCTGCTAAAGAAAACGCGCCGGCGGCCAGCAGAGCGCGCCGCAGCAGCCAAACGACGACTTACCTCCCCGCCGAGATCAGGGCGCGACCTCCCAAACGCCGACTGGTGGAGCCCGCGGAAGGAAAGAGAAGGAGTCGGCTGTCAGTCGCAGTCGGACTCATATCACCATCGAGCGCGACCAAGATGGCCGCCCGAGAGCAGTGGAGCGGCGGGATGATTATCTGCCTCCCCCGCCCCAAAGAGAACGGCGAGTTTCTCCGCCGCCTGTTGAGCATCCGACTCTCGGAGGTCGCCTCGGCCGCCGAGAGGGAGTCGGAGAGAATGACGCCCGCCATCGGATCGACCGACTCCACCGATCCCTGGCGCTGGAAGAAGAAGATGAGTTGGTCCGCTTTGCCGGCCCCGTGATCGTAGACGAGCCCTTCCCCAAAGGGTTCACGCCCTCAAGACACACCTAAGTACACAGTGCTCCGGAAGCCGAGGACTGGCCGATAGACTACTCCACACGTCAACATAGCAAACGGCAACAAGCGAGTTGCCGTTAAGTATGTTCCTCTCATGCTCCAGGGCACGGCCCGGACATGGTTGAATAGCCTGAAGCCCCGCAGCATCAATAGATGGGTCGACTTCACCGAAGCCTTCATTCACAACTTCACCAGCACGTACAAGCGACCTCCCAAGCTGCGCCAGCTCTCCTTGTGCGTGCAAGGCCCTGAAGAATCAACGCGCGACTACCTCACATGCTGGGGCGAACTTTGAAACTCCCGCGAGGGCGTGCACGAGGTGCAGGCTATCGAGTACTTCACCGCTGGGTGCCGAGAGGGCACCCTCCTCAAGCACAAGCTCCTCTGCGACAAGCCAGAAACCCTTGACAAACTGCTAGTCATAGCAGATAAGTACGCCACGACCGACTCTTCTATGAAGACGGAGATTCAAGTCAACGCGGCTGGCAAGGTGACTCCTCAGCCCCCGTAACTCCACCGAGATGCCACCGGGCGATGTAAACAAAGCGACAACAAGCGCAGGCCCCACACCGACTTCCAACAATGGGCAGTCGCAGCAAAGATCGATCAAGAGTCGGAGGGCAGCCTGCTGTTGCGTAAAGGCGGCAAGTCCAATTGGTTGCGGCTTTTTCTATGAGCAGACTTTTGATGGACCTTGCAAGTTCCACAGCGCGCTGCCGCCGAACCACACCACCGTAAAGTGCCACTGCTCGCCAGAATCGCCAAAGGAGACGGCTCACCTCCGCCGCCGCAGGGCCGCCTCCCACCGCCTCCCCCAAAGAGTCGGGCGGCTCGGCCACCGGTGCAAAGACAAGACGAAGTTCCTGTAAGAGCATGGAGCATATGTAGTATTCACCAGTGTGGCCGATGACCGGCGCAGCAGGCGCCAACAGCAGCAAGAAGTAAATGCGGTAGCAACAGATGCTCCAGAGTTCATGCACTGGTCCGAGAGGCCTATCAGTTGGAGTCGGACGGATCACCCAGAGGTGATGCCGAGTCCAGGCTCTTATGCCCTGGTCTTAGGTGTGACCTTGGCCACCGATAGGCGGGCCGCCCGTTTCTCGCGGGTCCTGATAGACGGAGGCAGCAGCATAAACATCCTGTACAAAGACACCATGGAGAAGCTAGGAATCAGGCGAAGGCAGCTGCAGAGCAGCCGCACCGTGTTCCATGGAATTGTACCCGGCCTCTCCTGTTCACCAATCGGCAAGATCCTGATTGACGTCCTCTTCGGGGACAAAGATCACTTCCGCCGAGAGCTGGTCTGGTTCGAGGTGGTGGACCTGGAGAGCCCGTACCACGCTTTGCTTGGCCGGCCTGCCTTGGCCAAGTTCATGGCGGTTCCCAACTACGCCTACCTCAAAATGAAGATGCCGAGTTCCAAGGGGATTCTGACCATTGTCGGCGACTACAAGAAGTCGTCCGCTTGCGCAGCTGAGAGCAGTCGGCTGGCCGAGTCTTTGGTGATCGCAACCGAGAAGCGGCTCCTTGACCGAGTCGTGGCGATGGCCGGAAAGCAGCCAGAGATGTCACACGACCCCAAGGAGTCGGAGGTAGAAGGATCATTCAAGCCGGCTAAAGAAACCAAGAAGATACCCTTGGACCCAGAACACCCAGAGATACGTTGTCGAGGCACAGGCCTTGACAAAGAATAGGAAGGCGAAGCTCGCCGATTTCTCTCGTGAGAATCGGACATCTTCGCATGGTCCCCCAAGGACATGCCGGTGTACCGACGGAATTCGCCGAGCACAAGCTACACGTCAAAGCCAGATATGAGCCCGCCAGCAGCCCTTGCGCTGCCTGTCAAGAGAAAAGAAGAGTTGTTGAGAAGAGATAGCCTGCCCTGCAGCCGGCTTCATCATGGAAGTGTTTTTTCCAGAGTGGCTAGCAAACCCGTGTTGGTAATCAAGAAAACAAGCAAAGGCGGATGTGCATCGACTACACGAGCCTCAATAAAGCCTGCCCAAAGGACCCATTTGCTCGCCAAGGATTGATCAGTGATAGACTCCACGTACCAATGCGAGCTGTTGAGTTTCCTAGACGATACCGGGATACCACCGATCAAGCTGAATCCAGCAGATGACCGAAGACCGCATTCATCACGCCGCTTGGAGCCTTCGCACTCCGACTATGACGCTCGCTTAAGAAATGCCGGCGCCACCTTTCAGCGTTGCATGCAAAAGTGCCTCCTCAAGCAACTCGGCAGGAACGCCCACGTCTATGTGGATGATGTGGTGGTGAAGATGGAAAAGCGTGGGACGCTGCTAGAAGACCTCAAAGAGACCTTTGAAAATCTGCGCCGATTCCGGATCAAACTCAACCCCGAGAAGTGCGTTTTCGGAGTACCAGCCAGCCAGCTCCTTGGCTTCCTGGTCTCCGAATGCGGCATAGAGTGTAACCCCGTGAAGATCAAGGCCATTGAGAGAATGGAGGTACCCAGCCGATCGTTGATGTGCGGTTAACCGCTGCTTACGCCCATCACCGATTTATTAGTCGGTCACGAGAAAGTCAGCCTTTGTATCAACCGATGAAGAAGACCACCTTTTTGAGTGGAACCATAAGGCGACGAGGCATTTCTCCAATCGAAGAAGATGTCGACTACTCCCTGTTGGCGGCTCCGACTCCCAAAGAGCCCATGTTTGTACATCGCCGCCACCAGCCGAGTAGTCAAGATACCATCGTAGTCGAAAGCAAGGAGGAAGGCAAGGCGCCCTACCCGTAGAGACCGTATATTACCCGAGCGAGGTAATCGCCGAGCTCCAAGCAAAACTACCTCACTATCGAAGATGTGTTACGGCGCATTTTGTCGCCAAGAAGTGAAGCCCTACTTTCAAGAGCATCCAATCATCGGGTTTGCACCGCCCACTCGCCGAGATCATTGAAGCCGAGACGCCCGCCAGTGGCCAAATGGGCTATAGATCTAGCCCTTACACCATCTACTACCAGCCCCGCGACCGCCATCAAGTCGCAGGCGCTGGCCGATTCCGCCGACCGGGCCGAGACCAAGATCGCCGCCAATACCGACTCCACTCATTGGCGGATGCATTTCGACGGCTCCAAGATGCGCACCGGCCTTGGAGACGGCGTCGTCCTCACCTCCCCAAAGGGCGACAAGCTCAAATACGTGCTGCAAATCCACTTCGCCGCCTCCAACAACGTCATCGAATATGAAGCGCTCATCCATGGGCTCCGGCTTGCCAAAGAACTCGGCATTCGCCAGATCCTCGTATACGGCGACTCGACTTGGTGGTTCAAAGAATCATCCGCGATCGACGCCAAAGACGCAATATGGCAAGCTACCGCTTCGTGCAGCAACTCAAAGAGATATTTCAAGGTGCGAATTTCTTCACGTACAAGAAATGACAACGATCAAGCAGATGCTTTGGCACGAGTCGGCTCCACTCGCCAGCAATACCTTCAAGGCCGCCTTCTTCGCCTCCTCAAGCCGCCTATCAAGCCTTCACCAGAGTCGACCATCTTCGCATCGGCCCGCCAAATAGTCGGATCCGACCCAAGGCCCCAAAGAAAGCACCTCAAGAAAGCCACAGCTTGAAGCCAGCCCGGGATCTGCGCCACCGTCTGGGACTTCAGATCCCGCCCGGGATCGCACTACCGGCCTGGGACTTCCAAGCCCAGCCTGGATCTGCGCCAATGGCCGGAACTACCCTCTCGGCCCAGAGATTCCTCAATCCAGCAAACGGCAGACTCCAACCCGCCGCCTCCCAGCCCAGCCACCCTTGTCCAAGTCGCTAGGTAGCAAATTGAAGAGATAGCAGACCTTCGTGGGCACAGCCCATCCTCAAGTTTCTAGTGAACAAAGAATTACCAATGATGAGATCTCAGCTCGGCAAGTGCAGCGTCGAAAGCAGCAAGATACACCATAGTCAACAGAGAGCTAGTCAGCGCAGTGTCACTGGTGTCTACCAATGCTGTAGAGTCGAGCAAGGCCAAGCGATCCTTAGAGACATCCATCGTATGAGTGTGGCCACCATGCGGCTTCAAGGGCACTTTCGTGGCCAAAGCCTTCCAAGACAGCTTTTTTGGCCGACGGCCCCGAAGAAGCTAAAGAGCTAGTCCAAAATGCAAGGTGCGATGTTCCGCTCCAAGCCCCTTCGCTGGCTTCACATGAAGATAATCCCCATTGCCCGCCCTTTGCGCTTTGGGGCCCGACATGGTAGGACTATTCAAGACGCCCGAGGCGGCCTAACTCATTTGCTTGTCGCGTGGACAAGTTCACCAAGTGGGTGGAAGCAAAGCCCATCAAGAAATTAAATGGGCCTACAGCAGTAACCTTCATTGCCGACATCACGGTGCGGTACGGCATACCGCACAGCATCATCACCGACAACGGCACCAACTTCGCCAAGGGCGCCTTGGCTCGTTTCTGCGCGACGCAGGGCATCCGACTAGACTTAGCGTCCGTTGCCCATCCGCAGTCAAACGGCCAGGTGGAACGAACCAACGGCCTCATCCTGTCCGGCATCAAGCCTCAATTGGTCGAACCACTCGAGCGCTCGGCCGGCTGTTGGGTCGAGGAGCTGCCTGCCGTCCTATGGAGTTCTGCAGACAACCCCAAACAAGTCAACCGTTCACGCTTTTCTTCCTCGCTTCACGGCGCCGGCCGCCATCCTAACGGATATAGAGTTCGACTCTCCGCGAGTCTCCATGTACACCGAGGAGGAAGTCAAGAAGCACGCCAAGACGGCGCCGATCTCGCTAGAAGAGGGCCGATGCTGGCACTCACCGGTCCGCATCTACCAAAGAAAGTCTCGCCCGATACTACAACCGCAAGGTCAAGCCAAGATCGTTCCAAGAGGGCGACCTTGTGCTCCGGCTGATTCAGAGAACAGCCGCCAGACAAGTCGCTTTGCCGCCTTTGGGAAGGTCCTTCATCATCGCTAAGGTGCTAGGGAATGATGCCTACTATCCGATCGACGCCGAAGCCTCGAAGCGCAAGAGGGACGACCGACAAAGAAACAGAGCGCAGGAACGCGAATCTTCTTCAAGATTTTACGCTTGATGCAGTATGTATCGCACAACCCTCTTTGTATTAAAGTATTAAGACCTTAGGCCCCCGGGACGAGCTCGGGACTGCTTTTTGATTATCTCGTATGATAAGAACTACACTTCCAATATGCTGCTCCTTTTATCATATCGTTCGCACCGGGTCCGGACTAGTCGGCCCGGACTCGCCGCCTTGCGCTATGAAACGCTTCTCGCGTCGACAAGTAATGTGTTGCGCTTGCCGCCTCCTCTGTCGAAGTCAGCAGCCGCAGAGCGATCGTCGGCAGCAGGGGGCAAGCAAGAACGAAGCGACTGCGGAAAAATGGCTAAGGACCTAAAAGCTTACGATAGCCCAAGCCGCTACCAGCCTCCCTCACCGAGCCGACTCATGAGCAGCCGCTCGCCGCCTCGACTTTTATCAAGGACAGCCGACTCTCAAATGGCCTGTCACCTTCTAGCCGATTTGGTGGAGAAACTCTAAATGACTATACTTGTTTTCCTCGAAGTAGCCGAGCACTTGACTGGCGATCATGATCGGAGCGCGCTGAATGCGTAGGGCAACTAAGGGAAGGCGCAAAGGAAAAGTCTAAGGAGAAATAAGCAAGTAAAGGCGGAATTAGATAAATATTTACATAGGCCCTACCAATCTCCGAATAAGAATTCAGCATACACCCCGTGGGTGGAATTGTTCGAATCTAACAAGTATTGCAAACGGATAATAAAGACAGGTAATGTATAGTCTAGGAGGCGGCTCCGGAGCCGGAGGATTGAGGTGACGGCGTGTCGGATGCCGGGCTGTCGGCCGGGCGGTCTCACTGTCGCCTCTGGGCGGCGGTCGCTTTGTCCTTGCGCTGCTCATGCCGGAGGCGCGATCGGGCTGAGGCTGGCCGCCTCGCTTCGCCTTCCGCACCTCCTCCTCGCCTCCGCCCTCCGACTCGCCCTCCTCCTCGGTGCCGGAGTCAATCACCTCCGCCGAAGTCTTCCTCATACTCCGGTTCATCCCAACCAGTCCGGCGCGCCTCGCCGCCTTTCATCCGCCGCACGAAGACACTGTGTCCGTGGTACTCGGCGATGGCTGCTGCACGCCGACAAGGGTGCCTTTCACGCCTCTAGCTCGCCTCGCCTCGACCGAATGCGCGAGACGGTCCAGTCCAGCCCCGATACCAGCCCTTGACAAACTCAAGGCCCGGCGTGTTCGGCCGGGCCGAGGAGCCCTTCCAAGCCTCAAAGCGGCCGGCGGCGACTTCCAGCCAGTCGGTGGTCCGACTGGCGGTGCGAAGAGCCGGCACGTCCGGCCACAGGGCGGAAACCACTTGGACACCGGCACGCTGAAGATGGCGCAGCAGACGGTGAGCGGGACGAAGACGAGCCCCGATGCTCAGAAGCTGCTCGTCGATGGTTCGGGGGGCGTTGGCGGCAATCACCTCACCTTTCGCCCTTCACGCCTCCCGAGCCGCCTCGATGGCCAGAGGGATGGCTTGCGAATGGCCAGGAAAGAAGTCTGCCAAGGCAGAAAAGAAGATAGTCAGAAAATTAGAAATCAGCCCGACGCAGAGTTGGAAGACCAAAGAAGCGAAAAAGACTTACCATCGACGATATCCTCGAGCTCGTGGTAGCCGGAGGTCAGCATCGCCTCCTGGTCGGTCCAGGCGGAGCGTTCGACCTCGAACTCGGCCCTGAGGGCATCCTCCCGTGACTTGGCGTTGTCCGCGCTTTCGGAGCAGCTCCTTCGCTTTCGCCAGCTGCGCCGCCAGAGATCGCGCTTTTGGCGAGCTTGTCGACTCCTCCTCCTTGGCGCGACGAGCGGTGTTAGCCTCGCCAGCTGCTCTGGAGGGCGCGTTGGCGCTGATCAAGAAGAAGACAAGAAAGTCATCAAGAAGGTAGATCGCCGGGAGATCCGCCCGACTACTGGCGGTCGGCCCGAATCTCGGGATTACAGCCAGCGGCTGCAACAGCGCAAGGAGAAGAAGGAAGATAGATCGCTGGGGAGATCCGCCCGATCGCCGAGAGTCGGCCCAAATCTCGGGACTACAGCCGCGCGTAGCCGCCCCCAAGAAGGAAGAAATAACTCACCTCGGCTTTCCGTCAGATCGGCGGTCCGCTTCTTCAGCTCCTCGACGTTGCGGTTGAAGACAGTGGCGCGGAGGTTATGATATTCCTGCAAAAGGCCGGCAAAGGCAAAAGTTAGTACTCGGAACTCACTAGAGGGAGTTCCGAACCGCCTGCTTAGCAGCCGGCCCGGAATTCGGGGACTACACCCAGTGGGTGCGCTGGCGCGCCCCCACAAGAGAAAGACAGAAATTAAAAATCAGAAAGGAAACGTGCCGGGCGGATGTCCGCGGCGAATCGAGCATGCGCCTGTGCAGAGTTGGGGCGCCGCTCTCCTCGCACAGCTTTGACTGGGCGCCCAGAGGGCTCTGATTCAGCGGGTCGGTGCCGCCTGGCGCAGCCAGCCGGTATGCGGCATCGAGGCTTCGACGCCCAGAGTCACCGAACTTGCGGCGCCCGTCTTCCGAGCTCATGGCGCCGAGCTCGCCCTTCTCAAGCCGGGCGGGCGCTGGCACGGCGACTTTGAAGAAGCAGCCGCCGCGGCATCGCTCGTGGTCGGAGGATCCTGCGGGTCCACCGGCTGCTTGTTATACGGACCTCCTAGACGGAGGCGGCGGAGGCGGCGGAGGCGACAGCTGGGTGTCCGAGCCCGAGACGCCGCCCTCCTCCGCGAGAGGTTCTCGGCGCCACCTCTCGGTCTGCCTGTGAACTCCAAAGCGGGCGGCGCCGACGACAATGGAGGGACAAGATCGCCCGATCGGCGACGCGCGACTTCCTCAACGTGCTGTTCGCCGCAGCGGCGCCTCGGCCTCCAGCGATCTCCGCTGGGCATTGGCGGCGCCTTCTCAGCCTCCGCCTTTCTCCAGCGGTCGGCCTCCTCTTCATCGCGCTTCTCCCGCGCGTTCCATTCCGTCGCCTCCCGAAGGTCGGCGGCGGGATCGACCCGCCGAGTGTTGGCGGATGTCTCTACCGACCCCATGACAGAGGGGACGGCGGCTCTCTTAAGGGAGAGGGGAGCTCTGGAGAAGACCGGAGGAAAAAATCAAGGAAGACTCGGATAAGATCCAACAAAGAAAACGAAAGAGTAGAAGGAATTACGAGGAAACTAGCGGCGGCCTTCTCACTTCCCTTCGGAAGCGGTTGACCTTCGTGGCCGCCTCCTCCCGCTTGGTCGCGGCGGCGGCCCCCTTGAACTTCTTCTGTTTGCCGCGGCTGCCTCACAGGACGCTTCTTTGCGCCGACTTGGCCGGAGGGGCCGGCCCTCGGCTGGCGGCGTGGGACGACTTCCACGTCGGCATCGTCCTCGGGCCAGTCGGCGAAGGTGGCCGATGGCCTGAGGCCGCCGTCCGCCCCCTCTCCGCCGCCTTCGGCGTCGGCCTCCAGCGCCGCCGCCCCCAAGTCGGGGTCGTCGATGTCACTATCCTCACGATCTGGGACGAAGTCGCGGGGCTCTCTCATGGCGCCGGCTGCGGGCGATGTGAGGGGATTCTGCTCAGAAGAAACCGACGACGATTAGAGTTCGGAGCCGGCCGCAAGGAGGATCAAGCTACAGAAGGATGCGACTTACCATTGGAGGGGAGTTGTCGCGCGAGTACGGCTCCTTGCCGAACTGCCAGTCCTCCGTGAACTCGCAGTGCGCGATGTGGTTCACTGTTCGCCACCTCCCTGCTGCATGTCCTTGGTGCACAGCCGGCTCGGATCATGGCGGCCGCTCATCTGACAGATGAGGTGAGGCCGACCTTGGAGCGGGAGGACTCGGCGCGCCACGAAGGCGGCCAGAAGATCGGATGCGACGAGCCCCTCCGACTGCAGCAGAACTCGGAGTCGCGCCACGGAGCCGGCTCCGGAGGGAGACAGCGATTTGGACCGGTGGGACCAACTGGCAAGCCTGCCAGTCAGGGGCTCAGGGTCGAAGGGTGGCAAATTGACCCAGTCGCCGTCGGTGGAGATGTTCTTCACGTAGAAGTAAGATTTCTGCCACATCTTCACCGACTTCACCAACAGGATGGAGGGAAAGGGTTCTTAGCCGTCGAGCGCCGCACCGCAATGTAGGTGCAGCACTATGCCGGCGTGCCGGCGGCCTGAGTGCCGAGCTTCGAAGAGAAAAATTCCCCCCACAGCTCGAGGGTGGGGAGAACACCGAGGTAGCCTTCGCACAGAGTGGCGAAGGCGGAAAGCAGCACCACCGCGTTTGGGGTGAGGTGGTGCGGCTGAAGCTTGTGGAACTCGAGTGAACGAAAGAAGAACCCGCCGCCGGAAGCCCCAGCCCGCGCATTAGGTGCGGCGGAAGATGACCCTTCGCCCTCCTCCGTCGCGCGGGCCGGATCTCTCCACGGCCTGGACGGGCGGCACCAGTCGCTTCGAGACGGCGGTCCGGGAGAAACTTCGATGTGCTCCGCCCCACGCTGAAAAGCATCCCACACGCCGGAGCGTGAGGCGGGGGGTGCGGCGGAGGAAGAGCTCATCTCCGACGCGAGAGGATGCTTTGGCTCGCGGAGAAAGAAGAGAAGGCAGGAGAGTGGGGGAGAGGGTGTGCGCGCAGTGCCGCCCCGCTCCTCCCCGCCTATTTATAGCCCAACGGGTTGAGGAGCCGAGGGGGCGGACATGGGATTAACTGCGCCCGAGGCCCCACGCCGCCCATGATTTACCCCACGAAGTTACTCCGCACAGTAACAACATGGGGATGCCAACCGTCCGCAGCCGCAGCGAATCCGCTCGGAAGCCGAGGCGCGGTAGTGGCGGCCCCCGCCTGGCGGCCCGTCCCGTCGCGCGCGTGGGTGGGCAGACTATCCTCCCCACGTGGCGCCGCGTGATAGGACCGTCTCAATGATGGCAGGGAAGTGTATCCGATACGCCGCCTGTTTCCCGCGTGACTTACGAGTAATGGCCCCCTTGCTGAACAAGTCCGACTTCGCCGAGTCGGCTCGAATAAACAGCGCCCAAGTCTCAGAATCGGCGCTGGGAAGATTGAAACTGTTGAAGCCCCACAAGGCGGCGCCTGCAGGGCTTCACCAGCTTCGGGGACTACTGTCGGAGTAATGGGCCACGGGTAGGCCGACCGGGACCCAGGATCTTTCAAGACATCGGGGCAGGCCGCGCCCCTCTGGCCGAGTCCCAGCTGGCGACCTTCGAAGAGGCCGAGCCCCAGCTGGCGAACTTCGGAGAGGCCGAGTCCCAGAGGGCGATCCCCCGAAAAGCCGAGTCCCAGACGTCGAGTTTAAAGCAAGCCGACTCCCGGCTTGTGACCTCCAGAAGTGCCGACTATGGGAGTCGGCCCGCGACCTTTCACGAAGACCGATGTAGGGCACCGCCCTGAAGTGGCTGTCCCTTCCTGCCTACAAGGGGTTGGCATGGCTCTGATGAGCCGACGCCGGAGATCTCGGCGGGCGCGCACACTGCCATGCCCTCGACCAAACCACAAGGCGTGGCGATCTGTGCCCACGACGCCGGCCTGTACGGCCCAGAGACCGCAGGGCCACCCGTCAGTTGGTGAATCGGAGACGGCGGAGCGCCAGAAGACGGCCCCGAGGGAGTCGGCCTCCATGGAGTCGGCCGCCTCCCCGCCCGGGCCCCACGAGCCATAAACCAGATTGGATGGGGAGTGGCGGCGGTGATTACTGGCGGCGGCGACAAAGACTGCTCCCACGACCCCATGACCAAGCTCAGATCATCAAGAGTGCTGCAAGATGTTCGGCTGTCCGGGACCCACTCAACGGCGGGCCCTGAAATCCAGCAGGAATGATGGCGGCAGGAGAGACAGACGGCTGGGGGCCACGCCCAGTCAGATTACTATTGTACCCCCGGGGGGTAGGCCTATATAAACCCCCCGGAGCACCCATGCAAAGGGTTCGGCCTTGAATAGAGTTAGACACACATACAGGAGAAGGGAGAGCTAGCCTAGTTCCCTCTTGCCTCCCGATACAGCTCCAGGAGCACCCTTGTAACCATTTCGCCATAGTGACCATGCGAAGACCCCGCAGAGCAGCGGTAGGGGTGTTATCTCCCCGGAGAGCCCCGAAGCTGGGTAAGATTCGCCGGCGTGCATGTCTGCGCCTCATCCTGCTTTCTGAGCACCGGACGCTCTACTCGCCCCCACCATGATAAGCCATCCGTTGGCATATGTCGCACCCAACCCCCGACAGAAGCACAAAAGCAAGGAGTTCATCAACAACACACCATCTATTACCTTGTGGAGAGTGGTGTCTCCTAGATTGGTTAGGTGTCACTTTGGAGCCTCCGACAAGATTGTGGAGTGAACCAAGGAGTTTGTAAGGGCAAGGAGATCGCCTACTTCATGAAGATCTACCCTAGTCAGGCAAGTCCTTCATGGGCGATGGCCATGGTGGGATAGACAAGGTTGCTTCTTCGTGGACCCTTCATGGCTGGAGCCCTCCGTGGACTCGTGCAACCGTTACCCTTCGTGGGTTGAAGTCTCCATCAACATGGATGTACTATAGCACCACCTATCGGAACCATGCCAAAAACATCTGTGTATCCAATTGTGTTTGCACACTCAAATCCCATCCCTTTACTTTCTTGCAAGTTGCATGCTTTACTTTCCGCTGCTCATATACTCTTTGCATGCCTGCTTGAATTGTATCTAGATTGCTTGACTTGTGCTAAGTTGTAAAAATCTGCCAAGAACTAAAATTGGGAAAAGGTTAAGTTTTTATTTGGTCAAGTAGTCTAATCACCCCCCCCCCTCTAGACATACTTTCGATCCTACAGTTATGCTATGCGATGATACTTGGTGAACTTACCATCTACTCTCTTCTACATGCTGCAAGATGGAGGCTGCCAGAAGCGTAGTCTTCCATAGGACTAGCTGTCCCCTTCTTATTCTGGCATTCTGCAGTTCAGTCCACCGATATTGCCCCTTTACACATATACCCATGCATATGTAGTGTAGATCCTTGCTTGCGAGTACTTTGGATGAGTACTCATGGTTGCTTTGCTCCCTCTTTTCCCCTTTTCCTCTTCTTCTCGGACGTCGCAACCAGATGTTGGAGCCCAGGAGCCAGACGCCACCGTCGATGGCGACCCCTACTTCACCAAGGGTGCCTACTACTACATTCACGCCGCCGACGACCAGGAGTAGTTTAGGAGGATCCCAGGCAGGAGGCCCGCGCCTCTTTCAATATGTATCCCAGTTTGTGCTAGCCATCTTATGGCACCTTGTTTAACTTTATGTATGTACTCAGATATTGTTGCTTCCGCTAACTCGTTTATGTTTGAGCACTTGTATTCGAGCCCTCGAGGCCCCTGGCTTGTAATATGATGCTTGTATGACTTGTTTTACTTTTAGAGTTGTGTTGTGATATCCTCCCGTGAGTCCCTGATCTTGATCGTACACATTTGCATGCATGATTAGTGTACGCTTGAATTGGGGGCGTCACAAGTTGGTATCAGAGCCGACTGCCTGTAGGAATCCCCATTCTACACTCCTTGGCCGAAGTCGAGTCTAGTCACTACAAAACTTTTACTAACATGGTTGTGTGTCTTACGGGCCCACATCGCCATTGGGTGGTATTAGGATCTTTTACTCCTCGATCTTTACTCTGGGACTCTGAACTCTCTTCTATTCGGGTTAAATGATTTTACTAACATCGACTCTAGGTTCTCGTAACTACTTCCTTCCGGAGAAGCCCTTAATCCTCATGATTACTTGGTGCACCAGAAAATTCCAAAGATACTCTCCGATATTCTTTTGAAACTTTGTGCCCACCTCTTTTGCTATTCCCTTCCATCGATAAATCCCCTATGGATTGTTAGCGTTTGAAGAGTCCTAGAGATATGTGTCAGCTGAAGATATTGAAAGTTAGTTTCAGCAGCAAGATAGATAGGAGTTGTTAGCATATTCTGTATTTATCTTTACTTCCTTTCTTTGCTTGCAAGCCACGATTGTAACAAACTCCTGTATGCATATCCGGGATAAGCCCTGCTCTATTAATAAAGACCACGCGGCCTCCTGCGGGAGGTAAGACGCTTCTGCAAAACTTACATGGTAATTAGAGCATCCTCTTCCATCTAGTCTAGATCGACCTCCCCCTTCGTCCCCATGGCATCATCCAGCTCCACCACCGCACCCAGCCTCAACACCCAAGTCACCGAGAAATTAACTCGGGACAATTTCTTCCTCTGGCAAGCACATGTCCTTCCACAGATTAGAGGCGCTGGGTACTTTGGCTACCTTGATGGATCCATCGCCAAGCCAGATGAGAAGCTCGTCTCCACCGACAAAGAAGGAAAGGAGGTGGCCGTCCCCAACCCTGCATATGCGATCTGGCTGTCCCAGGACCAGGTTGTGTTGGGCTATCTCCTGGACCTGCTAAGCAAGGAGGCGTTGATCCCTATTACTGTGCTTGAATCTGCACAGGAGGTGTGGAAGGCGCTTGGCAACATGTTCACCTCTGTTTCACGAGCTCGCATCAACAACCTAAGAAGCTCCCTCGTCAATGCCCAGAAGGGGAGCCAAACTGCATCAACCTTCTTCATCCACATGCGCTCCTATGCCGATAAACTCGCTATGGCGGGAAAACCGGTGACTGATGATGAACTCGTCTCATTCATCACATCAGGCCTTGACATGGAGTACAACCCTCTTGTGTCGGCACTGGATAACATGACAGAGCCCATTACTCCCGATGAACTCTTTGGTCAACTGTCCAACTTCGACCAGCGGCTCGAGCGTCTTCGAGGAGCAGGCTCGAACGGCCTCCGGTCGTCCACAAACGTAGCAGCACGCGGGCACGGTGGCCATCCTTCACGCGGGCGAGGCATGCCTCGCGGTTGAGGCAATGGAGGTCGAGGCGGCCAAGGTCGCGGTGGACGCCCCTTCTACAACAACCCTAGGGGTGCTCAACGGCAAGGAGGCCAAGGTGCTGCACGCGACAATGGAGGCGGCACCCAAGGCACCAATGGTGAGGATCAGAGAATCCAACAATGTCAAATCTGCAAGAAGTATGGCAAGCACATTGCCAGTGAGTGTTGGTGGCATTACGAAGATACGACAACCATCAACAAGGCGGACACATGGCTGGCTCTGCCAACACCAACTCCTACGGGATCGACACCAACTGGTATGATGATAGTGCAGCCACCGACCACATCACCAGCGAGCTAGAGAGGCTGACGTACCATGACAAGTATCATGGACAGGAACAAGTACACACTGCTGGAGGTACAGGTATGAGAATTGCACATGTTGGTCATTTAGTCATTAAAACCCCATCACATAAAATTCATCTTCAAAAAATCTTACATGTTCTTAGTGCCTCCAAAAATCTTCTATCTGTTCATCGCCTTACCATTGACAATCATTCTTATATTGAATTTTGGCCAACATTCTTTTTGATCAAGGATTAGGTCACAAGGAGAATAATATACCAAGGCAGATGTGAAGAGGTCTTTACCCCTTGATTCCATACGCTAGGACATCAAATAAGCAAGTTTTTGGTGCGGAAAAATTGTCGTCTACTCGATGGCATAGCCAGCTTGGTCATCCTTCTTTTTCCATTGTCCTTCGAGTGCTTAGGAATAATAAGCTTGCCTATCATAGTGAGCCAGAGTCAGTGTGTGATTCATACCAAAGAGCAAAGAGTCACCAATTACCATATCCCGTGTCAACTAGTGTATCCACTGCTCCACTACACTTGTTTTTTCCGATGTATGGGGGAAAGCTCCTGAATCTGTTTGTAGACATTTTTATTTAAATTTTATTGACGACTTCAGTAAATTTACATGGATATACCTCATTAATAAAAAAAATCTTAAGTCTTTGAAGTCTTTCATAATTTCCAAGCACTCGTAGAATGAAAGTTTGACAGAAAAATTATTGCCGTCCAATCTGATTGGGGTGGTGAATACGAAATATTAAACCCATTCTTTCAGAAAATCGGCATTTCCCATCATGTTTCATGTCCCCACGCGCATCAACAAAACAGTGTAGCCGAAAGAACACCTCGCCATATTGTTGAAGTTGGTCTTGCTCTCTTGCTAATGCGTCCATGCCTCTTAAATTTTGGGATGAGGCCTTCTTAACAGCCACACATCTTATCAACATGTTGCCTAGCAAGGTCATCGACTTTTAAACACCTTTAGAACGCCTCACCAATACCAAGCCAGACTACAATTTCCTTCATGTGTTTGGATGTGCATGTTGGCCTAACCTTCGACCATACAACTCTCGAAAACTTTCGTTTTGATCCAAACAATGTGTTTTCCTTGGCTATAATGCGCTTCATAAAGGGGTCAAATGCTTAGATGTGGAAACCGGTCGTGTCTATATTTCCCGTGATGTTGTGTTTGATGAAATAGTGTTTCCCTTTGCATCACTTCATTCTAATGCCGGTGCTCGTCTTCGTCAAGAAATTTTGCTCCTTACGGAGCATCTTCATCCCACATCACCAATTGATCATGGGGGGCATAATGACTTCGATGATTCAAATGTTGTTAATCTTCATAATTTTAACCCTATGTCTACTGAGCATGTTGCAGAAAATACAGGACAAAACGATGATGGAGTCATAGAAAAAAGTGGCAGTCAAACACCTCCCGTATTGCATGTACATCAAGAGCCAAACTGCACGGGACTTGAGGGAGATACCCCTTTGCATGGCGAGCAATCCCATGGTGAGCGATCCCAGGAGGATCCACGTGCGCCTCCCCTGTCAGGCGCGGAGTTTGACCCAGGACAGATCCACCTATGTCGGCTCTGCCAACTGCAACAGCCTGTCTGGCCTCGGACCCTGGCGTGAAAAATTCCGGAGCCAACCCAAGCGGCTCGTCTGGCGACAAGTCTCCATCAGGAGGCACAACAACAGCAGTTGACCCAGCCGTCTCAGATCCGGAGGCTGGTTCACGTGGGTTGCATGGCGACAGCAGCCAATCAACAAGCGACAGCGAGTCACTGTCTCCTCGAGGGTCCTTTGGTGCGGTGCAGTCTAGATCCACTGCGCCAGCTGCTGGATCTCCTGCATCACGCAATGCTGCATCTCGCCTTCAGCCTACAACAACAACACATGTTACATGACTTCAAAGTGGTAAAGTATAGCCGGTCAACTATAAAGGTATGGTTAAATACAGCATGTTGAGCAGTACAAATGAACCTGACACGGTATAGAAAGCACTGGAATATGCTAAGTGCAAAAGAGCTATGGAAGAAGAATATAGTGCACTCAAAAAAATAAAACGTGGCACTTAGTACCTAAACAAGAAGGCAAAAATTTGATTGATTGTAAGTGGGTCTATAGGATAAAAAAGAAAAGCTGATGGTACTATAGATCGTTACAATGCTAGACTAGTTCCCAATGGATTTAAACAGTGATACGGAATAGACTACGAGGACACCTTTATCCCAGTTGTTAAAGCTGCTACTATCCGTCTTGTTTTGGCTATTGCTGTTTCCAGGGGATGGAGTCTTCGACAACTAGACGTACAGAACACGTTTCTTCATGGTGTTCTGGAAGAGGAGGTTTATATGAGGCAACCCCCAGGCTTTGAAAATCCAAGTGCACCGTTTCATGTTTGCAGGCTTGACAAGGCCATCTATGGATTAAAACAAGCCCCAAGGGCATGAAACTCTCGTTTATGCTCAAGGTTGCAAGACTTGGGGTTTGTGGCTTCCAAGTCTGACACATCTATGTTTATTTATCATAAGTCTGGATTGACAATATATATGCTTGTGTATGTTGATGATATAATTGTCACCAGTTCTTCAAATGAAGCAATTGCAGCACTGTTAAAGGACCTAAGCGAAAGTTTTGCACTAAAGGATCTGGGAGATTTGCATTTCTTTCTAGGAATTGAAGTGAAGAAAACTAGAGATGGTATAGTCTTGACACAAGAAAAATATGCATGTGATCTTTTGACTCGAGTTGGATTGCAAACATGCAAATCAGCACCTACACCTCTCTCCAACACTTAAAAAATATCTGCTCATGATCGAGACCCATTGGGAAGTGAGGACAGTACAAGGTACAGAAGTATAGTAGGTGCTCTTCAATATTTGACTCTTACTAGACCTGATATTACTTTTTCAGTAAATAAAATATGTCAGTATCTTCATGCACCTACCACCGTACATTGGACAGCAGCAAAGTGCGCACTCAGATATGTTAAAAACACACGGAGTGTTGGACTGACTTTTACACGATCATCCTCCACTTTGGTGAGTGCCTTTTCTGATGCAGATTGGGCAGGTTGTCTTGATAACAGAAGATCCACTGGTGGCTTTGCTGTGTTCTTTGGGCCCAATCTCATTTCATGGTGTGCAAAGAAACAAGCCATCAGATCAAGGTCAAGCATCAAGGTAATACAAATCTCTAGCAAATGCAACAGCTGAAATTATTTGGGTTCAGTCTTTGCTCACTGAACTTGGAGTGGATCAAAGACAAACTCCTTGTTTGTGGTGTGATAATCTAGGTGCTACCTATTTATCAGCTAATCCAGTTTTTCATGCTAGAACAAAGCACATCGAAATTGACTTTCATTTTGTCAGAGAAAGAGTTGCAAAAAAATTATTAGATATTCGATTTGTGCATTCAAAAGATCAGGTTGCAGATGTTTTCACTAAAGCTCTCCCTGTGAAAATGTTGGAAGAATTCAAACGTAATCTCAACTTAATAAAGTTGTGATTAAGGAAGGCTTTTAGCATTTGGAGAGTCCTAGAGATATGCGTCAGATGAAGATATTGAAAGTTAGCTTCAGCAGCAAGATAGATAGGAGTTGTTAGCATATTCTATATTTATCTTTACTTCCTTTCTTTGCTTGCAAGCCACGATTGTAACAAACTCATGTATGCATATCTGGGATAAGCCCCGCTCTATTAATAAAGACCACGCGGCCTCCTACGGGAGGTAAGACACTTCTGCAAAACTTACATGGATAAGCACGTACACTTGCCATTCACACAATCATTCCCCATTGATCTTGCTATTACAAGATACCCCGTAATTCTCTCTATTGTTCTGAGAATTCTTTGTGCCTACTGCCTTGCAATTCTTGCCACCTGAATGCCCCTACGAATAATTTCTCGCACTTACCGGGTATCCGCTCATCCCCAGTTGATTCATGTATTTCCCAAAAGTCTTCGAAATACCGTTCAGTCTTCCGAAAATCTTGAGCAGCCTATTGCTCTTGAAATTCTTGCTTGCTTGCGTTATGGTTAATCCCATAAGACTCGTAATCTTATTGGCATCCCTGGTCATTACCATTTTGAGTCTGTTGATTCAATATTTTGTGAATGCTCGCTATCCTCAATCAGATCCTATAATTCGTCCTTCTGGTTCAGACGTCATTTTAAACATGAGTTGGATCTTGACCAATCAAATTGTCGGCGATTGTACCCCTAAGCTTACTCAACTTATCCATCCTTAATCAGAGCATTTCCTTCTGATCCCTTGATTTGGAAATCATAATCCCTTTACATTTGAGCTTCGAATTAGTCAGTTGTTTCTATCATCTGATCCCCTTGCATTCTTTCTTCTTCTAGTTGAGTACCGATGCTCACATCAGATCCCCGGGGGACCACCAGATCCTTTATTGGATTTTATCCAACAACATCCTTCATATTCAATAACTTTTTTAGTCCTTACTCGGATACATAATGCCATCGGTAAATTGTATCCTCTGCTTTTGTCGAATATGCTCTGCCTTTGAGCTTGTGTTATTTACTCCTAAAGTTTGTGGTATATGTTCCTAAGAGGCCCTGATGGGTTGAACCTATGCCTTTTCTAATCTGTGTATACCCGGGGACTGCTACGGGTCATACTCTACGGGTTACATGTTTGATAAAATTTCAACACTACAACTTCATCGAAGGCGAGGAGTGAATGAAAGGTTATGGATTAGAGAAGTGGGAGTCGACCTTGAACTTTGTGTTCATGCCCATGGACACGATGTAGATCCCATCACTGAAGCTTCTTGTAATAATAACTATTTCGTTGATAAATACCATCTAGTATCTGTGAATTGGTCCTTTACGACTGTGGTTTCGACCATGATTGTTCTTCTGTGATCCCATTTCTCGGACAAGTTAAAGCACTTGTCTTCTATAGATCAATACGCCTACCCAACCTCTATTATGATCTACCTTCGAGTATTACCCCTGGTATCTAGAGGATATCATGCCATTGCACTACATCTTATGAACTTCTGATGAAGTACTACCTTTCCTGGTCATTGTCACTTCATGGGTTCGGAGTTGTTAGACACTCAAGGACACCGATAAGTGACTCAGTTCCACACTTCGATTCGAAACTCTAAGTAATCTTTGTTGGTTATGAGTTTATTAATCCTTCAAGTCATTCCTAGCCTGATCGACTATATCATTATCGTGCAACTTTTTAAATGTGCTACATGGTCCTTCTTTCCGGAGCACAATTTTCGATGATGAGTTAAGCTTACGTCGACTTTCCTCATCATATCATTTCACCTTGAACAACAAGCTTGATTCCGAGTTTGTGACGTACACGTGGTTCTAATAACCTTTCGCTTCATCATTCCTTTGACTTGATGTCATCGCCTGTCGATTACACCTTCATGAAATCTCTCGACAATTGTGTCGTGATCATCATCAACATTTTGAGCTCTTCCAGGATATCAATCAAATTCATGATGGGAAATACCATCCTTGCCCCTCGATGATTTGTGTTATCATCGACAACATTCTTGCCTCCCCCCAACACAAACTTGTTCATGTTTTGTGTTGTATCTTGATTTCCTTGCTATCTAGCTTAGGTTATGTTCTACTTTGTAGTATTACTATCTTCTATATCAAGAGTGTTGTGAGGATTGCTCCACCTCTTAAGAATTCTTGGTATAGTGATACTTCTTATCATCATCATTCTTTCTTGGTCCGCGTGTTGATTCTAACCGAGATACCAACAAGTGAACGGTGTTGTTTGGATTCTGCACTTCTAGCAACCCTATTGCTTTCAAGTTAATGATCGACAGTTCATTATATCATTCTAACAATTGATCAGGCTACCTATGCCCATATTTCGGGCGCACCTGTCAACTGATGTTTAAGCGGGTATGATTTCCTGAGCATACCTCATTATATCATTTGATCTGACAAATGTTATCTCCTTGTTCACATAATTATAGAAATCCATCTTTTGGAAATCTCGTTGAATTGTCACTGAGTCCATCAGCCACCTCCTCATCCTCTCCTTGGTTTACTGATGAACTCTTGTTTTGGAACTTGCTTCCATAGTTCCTTTACCAAGAATCTTATAATGTCTTCTCGCCAACTTGTTGCACCTTTTCTTCTCAGGCATCCTGACCCCAATCAGATCTGAAAACTCAGTCAAATATGATGGTTGGAACATTTTTCAAGGGTATTGACATTGGTCCTTTATGACCCGATAAGGTGATGTCATGCCTAGCACACCCAGCCAGAGGCCCTATTGTTATAGTTTCCTTTTTGCAAGGTTATCCATTCTTTCATGAGGAAATGCTAAGACTTATTCTACAAGTTGTTCCTGATGAATCCTTCTTGTATCCAAGGTCTGACCTTTGCTTAAAGACTTTGTCAATGCCATCTCGAAGCATGTCTGTGGTACTTCGATTTTCAACAAGAACATTTAAAGCCCAACGCTAAATGTTTCTTGCTCAATTATCCAAACACCGTTGTATGGGTAATTGATACGTCTCCAATGTATCTATAATTTTTGATTGTCCCATGCTATTATATTACCCGTTTTGGATGTTTATGGGCTTTACTTTACGCTTTTATATCATTTTTGGGACTAACCTACTAACCGGAGGCCCAGCCCGAATTGCTGTTTTTTTGGCTATTTCAGTGTTTCGAAAGAAAAAGAATATCAAACGGAGTCCAAACGGAATGAAACCTTCGGGAGCGATCTTTTTGGAACAAATGCAAACTTGGAGACTTGGAGTGGACGTCAAGCAACAAACGAGGCGGCCACTAGGGTGCCCGGCGCGCCCCTTGGGGTTGGGTGCGCCCCCACCCTCATGGGCCCCTCGAGCGTCCACCAACCTACTTCTTCCTCCTATATATACCCACGTACCCTGAAAACATCAAAAGTGACCACGAAAAACTATTTCCACCGCTGTAACCTTCTGTATCCGCGAGATCCCATCTTGGAGCCTTCGTCGGCGCTCCGCCGGAGGGGGAATCGACCACGGAGGACCTCTACATCATCTCCAAGGCCCTTCCGATGAGTTGTGAGTAGTTTACCACAGACCTTCTGATACGTCTCCAACGTATCTACTTTTCCAAACACTTTAGCCCTTGTTTTGGACTCTAACTTGCATGATTTGAATGAAACTAACCCGGTCTGACGCTGTTTTCAGCAGAACAGCCATAGTGTTGTTTATTGTGCAGAAAACAAAAGTTCTCGGAATGACCTGAAAGTCCACGGAGATAACTTTTGGAAAATATATAAAATACTAGCAAAAGAATCAAGGCCAAGGGGCCCACACCCTGTCCACAAGGGTGGGGGCGCGCCCTCCCCCCTGGGCGCGCCCCCTGTCTCGTGGGCCCCCTGATGCTCCAGCAACCTCAACTCCAACTCTATATATTCCATTTAGTGGAGAGAAAAATCAGAGAGAAAGTTTCATCGCATTTTACGACATGGAGCCGTCGCCAAGCCCTAATCTCTCTCGGGAGGGCTGATCTGGAGTCCATTCGAGGCTCCGGAGAGGGGGAATCGTCGCCGTCGTCATCATCAACCATCCTCCATCACCAATTTCATGATGCTCAGCGCCTTGCATGAGTAATTCCATCATAGGCTTGCTGGACGGTGATGGGTTGGATGAGATTTACCATGTAATCAAGTTAGTTTTGTTAGGGTTTGATCCCTAGTATCCATTATGTTCTGAGATTGATGTTGCTATGACTTTGCTATGCTTAATGCTTGTCACTGGGGTCCGAGTGCCATGATTTCAGATCTGAACCTATTATGTTTTCATAATTATATGTGAGTTCTTGATCCTATCTTGCAAGTCTATAGTCACCTATTATGTGTTATGATCCGACAACCCCGAAGTGACAATAATCGGGATACTTCTCGGTGATGACCGTAGTTTGAGGAGTTCATGTATTCACTATGTGCTAATGCTTTGTTCCGGTTCTCTAATAAAAGGAGGCCTTAATATCCCTTAGTTTCCACTAGGACCCCGCTGCCACGGGAGGGTAGGACAAAAGATGTCATGCAAGTTCTTTTCCATAAGCACGTATGACTATATTCGGAATACATGCCTACATTACATTGATGAACTGGAGCTAGTTCTGTGTCACCCTATGTTATAGCTATTACATGAGGAATCGCATCCGACATAATTATCCATCACTGATCCAATGCCTCCGAGCTTTTCACATATTGTGCTTCGCTTATTTACTTTTCCGTTACTCTTTGTATAATTACTACAAAACTGCTCTCTTTACTTTTGCCATCATATCGAGGGAGTCTCGACTAGGGGTGTCCGGACAGCCGGACTATCATCGTCCACGGACTCCAAGACTACTGAAGATACAAGATTGAAGACTCTGTCTCGTGTCCGGATGGGACTTTTCTTGGCGTGGAAGGCAAGCTTGGCAATACGGATATGTAGATCTCCTACCATTGTAACCGACTCTGTGTAACCCTAGCCCTCTCCGGTGTCTATATAAACTAGAGGGCTTTAGTCCGTAGGACATAACCTCCATTACAACATTCATACCATAGGCTAGCTTCTAGGGTTTAGCCTCCTTGATCTCGTGGTAGATCTACTCTTGTACTACCCATATCATCAATATTAATCAAGCAGGACGTAGGGTTTTACTTCCATCAAGAGGGCCCGAACCTGGTAAAACATCGTGTCCCTTGTCTCCTGTTACCATCCGCCTAGACGCACAGTTCGGGACCCCCTACCCGAGATCCGCCGGTTTTGACCCCGACATTGGTGCTTTCATTGAGAGTTCCTCTGTGTCGTCACCGATAGGCTCGATGGCTTCTTCAACCAACAACGCCGTCTAGGCCGAGACTTTTCTCCCCGGACAGATCTTCGTATTTGGCGGCTTCGCACTGCGGGCCAACTCACTTGGCCATCTGGAGCAGATCGAAAGCTACGCCCCTAGCCATCAGGTCTGGTTCGGAAGCCTAAACTTCACGGCCGACATCCGCGGGGACTTGATCTTCGACGGACTCGAGCCACAGCCGAGTGTGCCGTGCCGTCACGATGGGCATGATTTAACTCTGCCGCCGGATAGTGCCTTGGTGGCCGCACACAAATCCGCTCCGACCTTCACCCGAGCCGACGCCAGACGAGGACCGGTGGCTGACACCGCCTTTGGGGGCTGCAACTTCCGCGCGATGGAGCCGAACTCGACCTTGTCCCCATAAAGCTCGTGACTCGAGGTGCCGACTCCTGCCGGACTCAACCTCTGGCGCCTACCAATCGAATCCGATTGGGCGCCGATCATGGAGTTCACCGCGGCGGACATCTTTCAGCACTCGCCTTTTGGCGACATCCTACATTCGCTAAAGCATCTCTCGCTATTCGGAGAGACCTGGCCGGACTATGGCCAGGATGGTCGTGATATCGCATCGCCGCCCTGGGAGTCGCTACAGACTACAATCATATCGGGCCTAAAACCGATCTGAGAGAGATTAACTCTCCCCGGGTCACCCACCACATCACAGTGGTAGAGGAACAATGCGGCGACTCTTTCCCTATATTGAAAACTAATCACGTCCGGGCTCCCGAACCCTCCATGCCGGATTTCCGCGAGGGACGGACTTCGATCGAAAGCAATCGAACTTAAAATCATGCATCGTTTCGACTCACCGGACTACGCCCAGCAATCCAAACTCCCGATTTGAAACTTCCGGCCTTTAGGCCTTGAGACGGGTAGGGTTCCTGACTTAATTCCACCCACCCGCCCGGACATATGCGATCTATCTCTAATCCGCAAGAGCCAAATGAAACAAGACATCACTCTCGGGCGATTCCTCCGGTCATGGACAGGATAAAGGACTACCGAGAGAATAACACAATCTCAATTTTTGCAATAATTGCACGGATAAAGGAATCTTGAACGCCGTCGGCCGTCAGAAAATTACACGATTCACGACCAAGGCCCATAGTACGAAAGTATCTTGGCGATGGAGAGTTTCCTAAAACCGAAAATAATTTCGGGACAATCCGCCCCAACCCTAGTCCGCAACAAAAGGGTGCATTACACTCGGGCACCGATACAAAAACAAAAAGCAAAACCCCATAGAGGAACGGAACCGTACTGGAGGGATGGCTCAGCGGACCCTGTAATCTTCACAGTACAGAGGGCGTCGTCCCAACACATAGGCTCCGAGCATGTTGGATATTACGGCAGGTGGCCAAAAGTGGTGAGGAGCTTCTAGCCCCGGAAAACCACTCCAACAATACCGGTACGGTATCAACAGTCTTTGAGACCTTCGCATCAAATAATGTGCGGAAACGAACAATCCGCGGCCTCGCCAAAGTCTACCAAGTAGCAACAACAAATCCATGGAGCGACACAGCCATCACCTTCAACGCCAAATGATTTAACCTAAATTCAACAGCCCGAGCACTAGCCGACCGGTGCTTAGTCCTATAGTGGACGGCTTTCGACTTACAAAGGTCCTCATGGATGGCGGCAGCGGATTAAACCTCATCTACGAGGAAACTCTTCAAAAAATGGAAATAGACTGGAGCCGTATTGAGCGAAGCGGCACAACCTTCAGAGGAATAATACCCAGCCGGAAAGCTACTGGGCTTTATTGTATCCGGTAGAGGAATTGAAGCAAACCCAGCCAAAATCCGAGCTCTGTCACAGCTAGATATCCCAAAAGACCTCAAGCAAATACAAAAATTGACTGGATGCGTGGCGGCTCTAAGCCGCTTTATCTCCCGTCTAGGAGAAAAGGCATTGCCCCTCTATCGCCTCCTTAGGCGCACCAAACACTTTGAGTGGACGGATGCTGCCACCGCCGGACTCGAATAAATAAAAGCCATATTGGCAACAACCGTCTCGACAAATACCAACCTCGGCGAACTAATGTTGTTATACATCGCAGCAACACATCAAGTTGTAAGCGCGTACTGTCGTCGTCGAACGAGAGACGTAGGGCATAAATTCCCTCTTCAAAACCAGTGTATTACGATCCACCGTGTTAACCCCCGCAAGTCCTGTTACCCGCACTATCGAAGATAGCGATGGTGTTCATGGCATCCCGAAGCTTCGACACTACTTTCAAGAGTGTTCAATAACAGTGGCCTCCGAAGTACCACTCAACGACATTATAAATAACCGCGATGCAACGGGCAGGATTGCAAAATGGGCCATTGAGCTCTTACCATTTCATATAACTTACAAACCTCGGCGAGCTATAAAGTCACAAGTTTTGGCTGACTTTGTCGCTGAATGGACCGAAGTCGAACTCCTAAAGAGTACGGCGCGATACTCCAATTGATTATGCACTTCGACGGCTCTAAAATGTTGGCGGATCGGGTCAAGCGTCAGATTGACGTCCCCGACCGGGGACACAGTCCAGTACGTACTTCAAATAATGTACACAGACTCCAACAACGCAGCCGAATACGAGGCCCTGTTACACGGTCTCCGGATGGCAATCTCCATGGGCATTCAACGCCAAGAGGTGCGCGGGGATTCAAACCTTGCAATATCCCAAATAAATGGAGACTTTGACGCCAAGGATCCGAAAATGGCAGCATATCGCAACGCTGTCCTAAAAATGTCAGCTCGGTTTGAAGGACTCAAATTCCATCACGTAGCACGAGATAATAACCAAGCAATGACGATCGCACGATCGGTGCAAAGCCTGACGCTGTCCCTCCAAATATCTTCCTGGAATGGCTCTTCAAGCCATCCATACTATGGGAAGAGGAGTGCGGAAATGACAAACCGGAAAAAACCGCGCCAACCGGCGATTCAGCCAATGACATAACACCTTCAGCCCACTTACATAATGGCAGTAATCGCCTGCGGATGTAACCATTCCTAGCCTACTTGATGAGGCAGAACTTCCCAAGACCAAAATGAGGCCCGCGATAATCCGGCGATCTAAAGCCTACAAGGTCCATGAGGGAGAACTTTATAAGAAAAGCACAACCGGAGTCCTTCAAAGGTGTATCTCCGAAGAAGAAGGGCGAAACCTCCTGGCTGAAATTCACGCCGGACTAGGCGGACACCAGCACAGCAGCTCGGGCTCTTGTAGGAAAGGCATTCCAGATAGGTTTTATCGGCCGACGGCCCGGCAGATGCTCGGACTTAGTCCAAAGATGCGCTCGGTTGTCGCCTCTTTGCTAATCGAGCCATATGCCTCCCACCGCCTCAAAACTATACCCATTACCCGGTCGTCATGTCCGGGGCTTGACATGGTTGGACCCTCAAAGGGGGAACCCACAAGCAAAGGTACCTATTGGTCATGGTGGACAAATTCACCAAATGGATAGAGGCCAAACCAACAAAACGGCAGAGTCCGAACCAGTGATAGACTTTATCTCCGGGTAGTACACCGCTTGGTGTCCCCACAAAGATCATCACCGATAACGGCACGAATTTTACGGCCGACGAGGTTAAACCATGGTGCAAAAACATGGGCATTAAGCTCGACTACGCTTCAGTCTATCATCCTCAAACCAACGGTCAAGTGGAACGAGCAAATGGTCTAATAATGAGCGGCATTAAACCCAGATTAGTGCGGTCACTTACTAAATCTGACACGCACTGGTTAGAGGAGCTCGACTCCGTGCTCTGGGGGCTGCAGTCAACGCCCAACCATACTACCGGATTCACACCATTTTTATGGTATACGGCGCAGAGGCAGTTCTGCCCTGCGACATTATTCATGACTCACCCCGAGTGCGCATGTACGAAGAAAGAGAGGCCGAGCTGGATCGGCAAGACAGCTTGGCGATTGAGGAAGAACGCGACGCCGCCAAGGCTCGCTCCGCATTCTATCGCCAGCAGGCTCAAGATATCAAAGCAGAGAAGCACGGGCCAGACTTACAACGTTGGCGAACTAGTTCTACGCTCACGGACAAGAAAAAGGACAAGCTCAAGCCCAAATGGGAGGGGCCCTTCATCATCGATCAAGTCCTCGACCGGCGGTGCGTATCGTCTCACTTAAATCCGTCTTGACAACCGACTCGAGCCAAACCCATGGAACGCAGCCCGCCTCCGAAGATTCTATGCCTAGCACCGGACTAAGAGTTCGTCCCCTTCCCCCGTTCAAATTTTTACACTTCAGCTGTCTTTTGTTTCTCTTTCTTCTCTTAACCCTTTTACTAAAAAGCCCTTAAGGGCCCACGTGTGCATTGTTCGCATACACTTGATGTGCCATCCGCACTCATTATACCTGGGGGCATCTTTTCCAGAAGCTCAACTATAAGGGCTTCATGCCCAGCACATGTGTCAAGCTTCCACATGTACCTTTTACTCACCATTATATGCATCGATATGACTTAAGTTTTGGCCAAGCTGGGTTGCCTGGCTCCTGTGCTTACCCCTACGTTCCCGATTGTTCGGCTAGGAAGTAAAGGGAGCACCTCTGCGATTGTTACTGCCGGGTCAGCCGGATGTGTACCTCATGCTAGGTGAAGCCGAAAGCTAGCGTTCTTAAGGGAATATTCGGTCGGTGACTCAAAAGATGATTTTTTACCTACTTATTTATCTGCCCCCAGATGTTTTTCTGCATTTTTCGCAGTCCGGACATGCACTTTAGGGCATGCCTCCCAGGGAAAGGAACCCTTAACGGAACTATTCTCCCTGGAACATGTTTCTTACTAACCATGTAATATAACATAACTAGTTGGGCACTTGTCTGATAAAGCACTAATGACCCCTACGCCTGGTCTCCATGCATACCCCGGTTGTCTCTTAACCAAGAAGGTATTCGGACACACTCCGGACTCTAGGGTCCCGAGGTTGAAGCGAAAAGGTCGCCAAAGACAAACGATCTACAATCCGTCTAGAAGGCATTTCACATGTCATTTTAAAAATACATTGTCAAATCTACTGACTGTATTCTTCCTCAATCCCGTCTAACAAGCTGTCTAATTTATAGTCCCGTTGGGAAAACTTAGCGGCCAACTCTACTTGGTCGTACACTAAACTCACAGGGATCTCCTTCCCATCGGGCCCCACAGGTCCGACCTCGGCCATGTGGTTAGGATCCGCCTTCTTGTAGCGCGTCTTCACCATGGCCCAAGCCTCCCAGCACCTTGGCGGCAGGCTGAAATCTTCCACAAACGGAAGCGCCGCCGCACTCACAAGCTTCTCCGCAAGCTCCCAAGGCCTTCGGCAGGGAAAGGGCCGCCATAAAGCTCGAATGACGCCGCCATCACCGCCGAACTCGTTCGAGCAGCCGCAACAGCTCGGGAAGTTGATCGCCTGCTGATTCGTGCATCTCTCTGCAGGCGACTGTGAGAATACCTCTGCATACATTTTGTCAAATTGACTTCCTTGCGAACTCTTCTTTTCAAAGGAGTTCGCTAAGCACTTACTATAGATGCCACGACAAAGCCGCTGATTCTCCTTAATCTGAGCTGACAGCTCGCCTGTACACCTTTCAGCTCTTCCCCAAGCTTGGCGTGGCATCCCGAGCTTGTTCCTCTCTTGCTGCACCCTATTCAGCACCCTCTCGCCGGCTTTCACCGGCGCAGTAATTTTGCCCGTCCGGATCTTGTCCGTGGCAATCGCAATGTCATTATTAGCCTTGCGCGCACGCCGCACAGCGCTTATATTTATCAATAAAATGTGTTACCAGAGGGGTCTCAGTGTTTCCTCCTGCGGCATGAAAAGGCCTCAAGTTGGGCCTTGCACTCTTGCAGCTCCCGAGACAGTGGGTATTCTTCTCAAGAAGACCTGCGTTAATGATCCTTAAATCAGTTAACATAACTACTTTAAGTCTCGGGGCTCTTGCATATATAACTATTAAATTCTCTTACCCGTATGTCTTTTACATATTGCTCCGTGGCTCTGGTAAAACCATCTTGAGCAGCACGGAGGTGCGCGTCCCCCGTGTTAAAGGCATTCAACGCCTCAGGGGAGAAGCACGTGTCATGAAACACTGTCCGGCGGCGCCTGTGGTTCATGGCGCTCTCCACCTCAGACTTGGTGGCGGACAGTCGGTCGGTATCCTCCGTTGGAGGAGTATCCGGCCCGCGCATTGCGCTCGCCTCCCCCTCCAGACCGGGCGCTGGAGCCTGGCTGGTAGAGGTTGGATTGGCAACCTCCACGCCCGCAGTCCGGCGGGCGCTTTTTCTCCTACAAAGATCGTGAGCACTTAAACGCTTCCTAGGAATGTTGCTCCAAATAATTAAATGTGAGCTATACCTCAGCGGCGACGTTTCAGTCCGTGCCGCGCTCCTCTTCCGCCTCTCGGTCCGGATTAGTTTTGTTGGTCACCGCCGCTGGCTCGGCTTCCCGCCTTGAAGGCATTTCTGCAAAACACCATCGTATCGCGGTTCGAGATGGGTAAGAAAGAAACAATGGTGTCGGGACTTCGGTCACAATCACCTGGGGAGCCAGACGCAATCCGGGGTAGTCAGCCGTAATGGCGACTAACGCGTTGTCCATGCTGAGCTGGTGGAACACCCCGTCGATTAGCTCCACCTTTATGTCCGGATCCTCTTCGGAGGCCGGATCCCGGGATCTCTCCGGATCCTCGGGTTGCGGGGCTGGACTTATCATGTCCTCCACAGTCCGGCACAGTTCCTGCGCCGAAGACACAATATGAGAAGCTTAAACTTCAAAAGCACGGGTCGGACCCTCAAAGTGTTCGCTTACCCAGCGCCGGGGGTTATTCATGGAAAACCCATTCACAAGGTTCGTTCGGAGAAAGTCCTCCTTCTCCCCTTGTATAGGCCGGACAGATCGCCACCGATCCTCGGCGAATTCGGGTCCTTATGCATCGTGGCGGGTAGCGCCATCTTCCCATTGAAATCCCACATGGGTGGCCTCAGACATTGCGATGGCTGCACCCCTGCAGAATACATGTTTCCATGACTCCAATCATGGTCAACCCGGAGTGGGCCAAGAATCTTATCCGCCCATCGATAATGGATGCTCTTGTCTTCCTCCGCTTGGGGCTCATGGCGCCAACTAAGGCGTTCTTCAGGGAGTGGTATCGAACTCCGGAGGCCGATCCAACAGGTTCGGCAATGAGCGCCTTCTATGTAAAACCATTCCAAGGCCGCCTTGGACGCTTCTTGGGGTTCCGGATAGATATCCGTCCGGCGATGCGCCATACTTCGGCGCCGCCCACTTGGTATATGGACCCTCGTGAGAACGGGTGCGAGGCGAATAGCCTCTTCCACAAGGCAAAATGGGGCTCGATGCCCGAAATAGCTCACAAAGAGCTACGTAACCCGCAATATGCAGGATAGAGGCGGGCGTAAGGTGATGGAGCTAGAGTCCGTAGAACTCTAGGAGCCCGCGGAGGAACGGATGAATAGGAAATCCGAGCCCCCTTATCACATAGGGGACGAAGCATACCCGCTCCCCTTTGTTGGGAATTGGGGTAGCCTCCGCTTGTTTCCCACCTTGTTAGGTGGCCAACCCGGCTCGAACCGGGACCATGAAGGCCGGAGGAGATATCCCTTGCTTGAAGCACCACCAGCTCAAGCAGCGGGACGGAACATCTCCTCCAATCTCCTGGCAGAGGGCTGGGAGCGCGAGAAGAGGAGCCGCGTCGACGGTCCATGATAGAATGGATTTTTGGTCAGAGGCGCTCCGATGAGGACTCGCGGAAGGAAGGTGGTGTGATTTGGATCTAGATTCTTGCCTCTCTTATAGGCGGATTATTTGTGCAGCTAGGGGGTAAAACGTTAAAGATACCCTGGCTTTTCGCATTCGTGCGACGCGTGGAAGAAGGTCATTATTGGGCGTAGAAGCCAAGAAGCGCAACATTAATGAGGAAGCCGGACACTGTACAGCAGATACATGGAACTTTAAAGGAGAACTCGCCTTGCAACGCCGAAGACTACATACGCGCCGGACTTATCGTCATTGAAGCCGGGTTCGGGGGCTACTGAGGGAGTCCTGGACTAGGGGGTGTCCGGACAGCCGGACTATCATCGTCCGCCGAACTCCAAGACTACGAAGATACAAGATTGAAGACTCCGTCCCGTGTCCGGATGGGACTTTCCTTGGCGTGGAAGGCAAGCTTGGCAATACGGATATGTAGATCTCCTACCATTGTAACCGACTCTGTGTAACCCTAGCCCTCTCCGGTGTCTATATAAACCGGAGGGCTTTAGTCCGTAGGACATAACCTCCATTACAACATTCATACCATAGGCTAGCTTCTAGGGTTTAGCCTCCTTGATCTCGTGGTAGATCTACTCTTGTACTACCCATATCATCAATATTAATCAAGCAGACGAGGGTTTTACCTCCATCAAGAGGGCCGAACTCGGTAAAACATCGTGTCCCTTGTCTCCTGTTACCATCCGCCTAGACGCACGCTCGGGACCCCTACCGAGATCCGCCGGTTTTGACAATCGCGAGCTACTATTACTATCATACTACTTTGCTACTAAATACTTTGCTGCAGATACTAAGTTATCCAGGTGTGGTTGAATTGACAACTCAATTGCTAATACTTAAGAATATTCTTTGGCTCCCCTTGTGTCGAATCAATAAATTTGGGTTGAATACTGTACCATCGAAAGCTGTTGCGATCCCCTACACTTGTGGGTTATCAAGACTAATTTCTGGCATCGTTGCCGGGGAGCATAGCTCTATTCTTTGAGTCACTTGGGATTTATATCTGTTGATCACTATGAGGAACTTCAAAGATGAAAGAACTAAGATTTTTCCCTCAACTACGAGGGGAGGTAAGCAACTGCCATCAAGCTCTGCACTAGATTCTTCTTCTGTTTTGTCTAAGCTTGCGACACCTAAACCTGCTACTGCTATGAATTCTGATATGTCGCATGTTATTGATGATGCCACTTCTGCTATGCATGATACTTATGATGAAACTACTTCTGTGTGTGATACTACTTTGCCATTAGATGAATTTCTTGACGAACAACTTGCTAGGGTTAGACAGAATGAAATTATTGAAGATGCTATTATTGATGATAGTGATGATGAAAGTTCTCCCCTGATTATAAATTACATGTTGTTCCTGAGGGTTATGTCATGAATGAGGAAGCTGCTAGAGCTATCTTTGCTTGCAAAAATAGATATGATCTTAAGAAGTTATTAGCTAAATGGAAGCATCAATCTCTTAATGCTAGAATGAAACGTGACCCCGCTTTTGCTACTTCACCTATCTGTGTTACTGATAAGGATTATGAATTCTCTGTTGATCCTGAAATAATTACTTTGGTAGAATCTGATCCTTTTTATGGCCTTGAATCTGAAACTGTTATGGCACATCTTACCAAGTTAAATGATGTAGTCACCTTGTTTAATATCCTTAAGATATTTTCGTACTCATTAAAGGGTGATGCTAAGACTTGGTTTAATTCTCTTGATCCTGGTTGTGTGCGTAGTCCCCATGATATGATTTATTACTTCTCTGCTAAATATTTCCCTGCTCATAAGAAACAAGTTGCTTTGCGGGAAATATATAATTTTGTGCAAATCAAAGAAGAGAGTCTCCCACAAGCTTGGGGGAGGCTTCTCCGATTACTTAATGCTTTGCCTGATCATCCTCTTAAGAAAAATGAAATACTTGATATCTTTTATAATGGACTAACCGATGCTTCCAAGGACTACTTGGATAGTTGTGCTGGTTGTGTTTTCAGGGAAAGAACAGTCGACCAAGCTGAATTACTATTGAATAATATGTTGACTAATGAAAATAATTGGATTCTTCCTGAGCCAATTCCTGAGGCAATCCCTGAGCCAATTGAGCCAACTCCCGAGCCTATTCCTAAACCCACCCCAAAGAAGAGGGGCGTTCTATTTCTCAGTCCTGAAGATATGCAAGAGGCAAAGAAATCAATGAAAGAAAAAGGTATTAAAGCTGAAGATGTTAAGAATTTACCTCCTATTGAAGAAATACATGGTCTTAATATACCGCCTGTCAAAGAAACACATTGTCTTGATAACCCGGCACAGGTAGTAAAGGTAAATTCTCTTTATAGATATGATAAAGTTGAAATTTCCTCTACTAAATTTCATAGCCCATGCTTAGATGAATTCGATGACTTTATGACTAGGCAAGAAAGTTTTAATGCCTATGTTGGTAGAGAATTAAAGAATAATGCTTTCGAGATAGGACGCTTGAGTGATATATGGCTAGAGTTAAAGGTGAACTTAAACTCATTAGCAAATATGCTTCTATGGTTACCACTCAAGCAGAGCAAGTACTTAAAGCTCAAAGTGATTTGCTCGATGAATTAAATAATAAACATGACTTTGTTGTTAGAGTGGCTACTAGAACTGGTAGAATGACTCAGGAACCTTTGTATCCTGAAGGCCACCCTAAGAGAATTGAGCAGGATTCTCAGAGAAATAATATAGAGGCACCTAGTTCTTCTAAAAAGAAGAAAAAGAAAAATGATAGGACTTTGCATGCTTCTAAACCATCCAAGACAAAGGATGATGAGGATTTTGAGCGCTTTGCTGAAATGATTAGACCTATCTTCTTACGTATGCGCTTGACGGATATGCTTAAGTTAAATCCTTATGCTAAGTATATGAAGGATATCATTACAAATAAAAGAAAGATACCGAAAGCTGAAATTTCCACCATGCTTGCTAATTATACTTTTAAGGGTGGAATACCAAAGAAACTTGGGGATCTAGGGGTACCAACTATACCATCCTCCATTAAAATAAATTATGTTAAAACTGCTTTATGTGATCTTGGAGCCGGTGTTAGTGTTATGCCTCTCTCTTTATATCATAGACTTGAATTGAATAAGTTGACACCTACTGAAATATCTTTGCAAATGGCCGATAAATCAACTGCCATACCTGTCAGTATTTGTGAGGATGTGCCTGTTGTGGTTGCAAATGTCACTATCTTAACGTACTTTGTTATACTTGATATTCCCGAGGACGATAGTATGTCGATTATCCTTGGTACACCCTTTTTGAATACTGCAGGGGCTGTTATTGATTGCAACAAAGGCAATGTCACTTTTCATGTTAATGGTAATGAGCATACGGTACACTTTCCGAGGAAACAATCTTAAGTTCATAGCATCTATTCTATTGGAAAAGTTCCAACTATCGTTATTGGAGGTTTTTGAATTTCATGTTCCTACTGTCAAGAAAAAGTATGATATTCTTATTGTTGGGGTTGTTCATATCCCCGTTGAGGTAACCTAGTGTTATTCGAAATTTCTCCGGTTCCGTGTTATTCGGAATGAGTTTGTTAATAAGACTTGATCAACCTTGTTAGTGGATTCATTTTGATGATCATGAGATGGATGAAACTAGAAGGCACAACCTTCTGTACCCTCTTTTTACTTTCTGTTATTTTGAATAAATAAAGCAAAAAATAGTATTATATGTCTGTTTTCTGAATTATCCGTGCAAGAAAAAATATCCCAAAAATAAAAATGCTCCAAATGCCCTGCAAATTTAGTATGATTTTTTATGGAATATTTGAGGATTTTAGGCACTGAAAACACTGCAGGGGGCAAGCACCTGGCCACGAGGGTGGAGGGCGCGCCCACACCCCCTGGGCGCGCCCCCCTATCTCGTGGGCCCATGGTGGCCCCCTCCACTTATTCCTGCACCCACACATTCCATCTTCTTCCCCAAAAAAATCCCCATCCAGCTCAAGCACGAGTTCTAGCTCATTTTGCTGCGATTTTCGATCTCCTTGCTCAAAGCTCCATTTACAAAACTGCTTTGGGAGATTGTTGCTTGGTATGTGACTCCTCCATTGATCCAATTAGTTTTTGTTCTAGTGCTTTATTCATTGCAAATTTTTGCTGCATAGGTGACCCTATTCTTGAGCTTGCATGTTAAATTTATGAGGTCCCAAGTAATTCTAATGCATGATATAGGCTCTAGGCACTTGAAGGAGTAGTTGCTACCAATCTTGTTTAGTTATATTCACTTTTTTTTGAAGTTACTAAAATTTTAGAAATTTTCAGAAAATGGTAAGGAGATTTTTGAGGGGCTCTTCTAGCCAAGGCTCCCAGGAAAAACAAGCTAAAGAGAAGGAAAAGGCCAAGTATAATCTTCCTCGCGTAGCGGAAGTACGACCGTGTGAATGGCCATGTGATAATTTCTTAAGAGAAGCCGGGATTTATGAAGACTTTTATTCTTTGTTGAAAATGCGGGCCTCACTGACTTCCTCCACGACCGGATCGATCAGTATCTCTTACTCACTAATACTTTCGTGCAAAACTTTTATTATTATCCTAAGAAGTCACCTCCATCAGTATCATTTCATTTATATGATGAATTTAAGGAAATGTCTTTACGTAGTTTTTGCGTGGTATGTAGAATACCCTTTGAGGGCAGATTAGATGAACCACATCGTAAGGATGTGGATGGCTTTGTTAACACCATTACTGTAGGGGATCCAAAGAAGGGTTCCGATGCGAGAATCTCTAGCATACACTTTCCTGTTTTATGCTACTTTGCCTTATTTTCTAGTCGATGCTTAATTGGTCGTGGAAATAGTGGAAACTTTAGTGTACCTGATATTATTATTCTATTCCATGCCTTGTTTGGTGATAATAGTTTTAGTATGGTGCCGTTATTGCTAAGCGGCTAAGCCTGAACCGTACAAAAGGCCCCATCTTTGGAGGTATCTATGTTGCACGTCTTGCTAAACATTTTGAGATACCTATTAGGCACCATGATAAAGAGGAGACAATATTGCCTCCTTACCTTTTAGATTACAGGAGCATGGTAGCACATGAGTTTATTGTTCATAATGATGATAAGATGCTCCTGTATAACTTGAGATTTAATAGGAAACACAATGAGATTATTATCCTGCCTGCACCTCTGTTGTTTGATTTGACTGGAGTTAATTATCTTGTCTCGCCGAAAGCGGTGTACGCTCATCGAGGCCAAGCATCCGCTCCAGAACCTGAGCCGGAACCTCCATTAGACCCTTATCATTCATCATCTTACCAGTGGATCCGTAGGAGATGGACAGCCAGTGGTATCCTAATTACACCCCTCAGTACACCGGGGAGAGCAGCCGCGGTCCTTGGCAATATACTAACTTAGGCCAAAGGCCTAAGCTTGGGGGAGTACGTATTTCTCACCGACTTTATATTCATGTTCACACACTATTCTAGTTGTCGGTGCTCATACTCTTTCATTGTATCATCCATGTTAGTTTAAATTCTTTTTCTAGCTTCCTTCTTGTGTGGTTGATAAACCTTAAGAAAACAAAAAAAAATAGTTAGTTTACTTTCCATGCTTGTAGTAGAAATTAAAATGAAAACCCCAAAAGATTTCTCATTCTTCTTCTTGCTTATTGGGAGCTTTCCCGTGTAAACAGTTTTCTTTTCTTCCCTTTGGGGGTCGAGAGTAGAAGACCATATTAAAAATATTCAGTGGCTCTCATATGCATGACTGTTTATTTAACTTGGAGCCCATATTACTTTGTCTCTTGAGTTGAATACTTGCAGATTCCAGCTTAGTCCAATGCATGTGCACTATTATTATTATATACATCGTTCGGTCGTGCAAGTGAAAGGCAATAATGACGATATATGATGGACTGATTGAGATGAGAAAAGCTGGTATGAACTAGACCTCTCTTGTTTTTGTAAATATGATGAGTTCATCGTTCCTGATTCAGCTTATTATGAAGTAAACATATTTGCAATGACCTTTAGAGATTATAGTTGCTTGTGCCATGCTTGATTAGCTATGAGTTATAATGGTTTACCTTGCATGCCAACATGCTATTAAAATCATTATGATGTGGTATGATGGGATGGTATCCTCCTTTGAATGAATTGAGTGACTCGACTTGGCACATGTTCACGCATGTAGTTGAAACAAATCAACATTGCCTTCACGATATTTATGTTCATGGTAGATTATATCCTACTCATGCTTGTACTCGTGTAAATTAATTTTAATGCACGCTCATGATCTTGCGCTCTCTCGCTTGGTCGCTTCCCGCCTTTTGCTAGCCTCCACTGCATTAAGCGAGAATACTGCTTGTGCATCCAAACTCCATAAACCCCAAAGTTATTCCATATGAGTCCACCATACCTTCCTATATGCGGTATCTACCTGTCGTTCCAAGTAAATTTGTATGTACCAAACTCCAAACCTTCAAATGAAATTTTGTTTTGTATGCTCGAGCAGCTCATGTTTCAACTAGGGTTGTTTGTATCTTCCATGCTAGGTGGGTTATTCTCAAGAGGAGTGGACTCTGCTCCTCATTCACGAGAAAATGGCGGTAACCGGGATGCCCAGTCCCATGATCAAAAATACCAAAGCAAATCAATATAATTAAACAAAACTCCCCCAGGGCTGTTATTAGTTGGAGGCACTCGTTGTTTCGAGCAAGCCATGGATTGATGCTTGTTGGTGGTGGGGGAGTATAAACTTTTACCATTCTGTTTGTGAACTGCATATAATGCATGTAGTATGGAAGATATCGCCATCTGATAGTTGTTGCATTGACAATGAAAGTATGCTGCTCAAAATGTTATTCATCTCTATTTTAAAATCGAGCTCTGGCACCTCTACAGATCCCTGCTTCCCTCTGCGAAGGGCCTATCTATTTACTTTTATGTTGAGTCATCACCTTCTTATTAAAAAGCACCCGTTGGAGATCACACTGTCATTTGTATCCATTACTATTAGTTTATATTGGGTATGACTTGACTGGATCTCTTTTACCATGAATTACAATGTTTAGTCAGTCCTTGATCTTTAAAGGTGCTCTGCATTTATGTTTTGCGGTCTCATAAAGGGCTAGCGAGATACCATCTTGTTATATCATATTGTGATTGTTTTGAGAAAGTGTTGTCATCCGAGTTTTATTATTATTGCTTGCTAGCTGATTATGCCATTGATATGAGTAAATATGAGACCTAACTGTTATTGTGAGTATGGTTAGTTCATAATCTTTGTTGAAAACTTGAATGTTGGCTTTACATATTTACAACAACAAGAGCAAATAGAGTTTGTAAAAGTTTTTCTTTATCACTTTCAGTTTATCAACTTAATTGCTTGAGGACAAGCAAAGGTTTAAGCTTGGGGGAGTTGATACGTCTCCAACGTATCTACTTTTCCAAACACTTTTGCCCTTGTTTTGGACTCTAACTTGCATGATTTGAATGAAACTAACCCGGACTGACGCTGTTTTCAGTAGAACTGCCATGGTGTTGTTTATTGTGCAGAAAACAAAAGTTCTTGGAATGACCTGAAAATCCACGGAGATAACTTTTGGAAAATCTAAAAAATACTGGCGAAAGAATCAAGGCCAGGGGGCCCACACCTTGTCCACGAGGGTGGCGGCGCGCCCTTCCCCCTTGGCGCGCCCCCTTGTCTCGTGGGCCCCCTGATGCTCCACCGACCTCAACTCCAACTCAATATATTCCGTTTTGCGGAGAAAAAATCAGAGAGAAAGTTTCATCGCGTTTTACGACACGAAGCCGCCGCCAAGCCCTAATCTCTCTCAGGAGGGCTGATCTGGAGTCCGTTTGGGGCTCCGGAGAGGGGGATTCGTCGTCGTCGTCATCATCAACCATCCTCCATCACCAATTTCATGATGCTCACCGCCGTGCGTGAGTAATTCCATCGTAGGCTTGCTGGACGGTGATGGGTTGGATGAGATTTACCATGTAATCAAGTTAGTTTTGTTAGGGTTTTATCCCTAGTGTCCACTATGTTCTGAGATTGATGTTGCTATGACTTTGCTATGCTTAATGCTTGTCACTAGAGTCCGAGCGCCATGATTTCAGATCTGAACCTATTATGTTTTCATGAATATATGTGAGTTCTTGATCCTATCTTGCAAGTCAATAGCACCTGTTATGTGTTATGATCCGACAACCCCAAAGTGACAATAATCGGGATACTTCTCGGTGATGACCGTAGTTTGAGGAGTTCATGTATTCACTATGTGCTAATGATTTGTTCCGGTTCTCTATTAAAAGGAGGCCTTAATATCCCTTAGTTTCCACTAGGACCCCGCTGCTACGGGAGGGTAGGACAAAAGATGTCATGCAAGTTCTTTTCCATAAGCATGTATGACTATATTCGGAATACATTGATGAACTGGAGCTAGTTCTGTGTCAACCTATGTTATAGCTATTACATGAGGAATCGCATCCGACATAATTATCCTTCACTGATCCAATGCCTACGAGCTTTTCACATATTGTGCTTCGCTTATTTACTTTTCCCTTGCTACTGTTACAATTACTACAAAACTACTATCTTTACTTTTGCCACTGTTACCATTACTATCATACTACTTTGCTACTAAATACTTTGCTGCAGATACTAAGTTATCCAGGTGTGGTTGAATTGAAAACTCAACTGCTAATACTTAAGTATATTCTTTGGCTCCCCTTGTGTCGAATCATTAAATTTGGGTTGAATACTCTACCCTTGAAAGCTGCTGCGATCCCCTACACTTGTGGGTTATCACCTTCGGGTCCATAGTTATTAGCTAGATGGCTTCTTCTCTCTCTTTGAATCTCAATACAAAGTTCTCCTCAATCTTCTTGGAGATCTATTCAATGTAACTCTTTTTGCCGTGTGTTTGTTGAGATCCGATGATGGGTTTATGATCAACTTTATCTATGAGAAATATTTGAATCTCCTCTGAATTCTTTTATGTGTGATTAAGTTATCTTTGCAAGTCTCTTCGAATTATCAGTTCGGTTTGGCCTACTAGATTGATCTTTCTTGCAATGGGAGAAGTGCTTAGCTTAGGGTTCAATCTTGCGGTGTCCTTTCCAAGTGACAGCAGGGGCAGCAAGGCACATATTGTATTGTTGCCATCGAGGATAAATAGATAGGGTTTATATCATGTTGCATGAGTTTATCCCTCTACATCATGTCATCTTTCTTAATGCGTTACTCTGTTCTTTATGAACTTAATACTCTAGATGCATGCTAGATAGCGGTTGACGTGTGGAGTAATAGTAGTAGATGCAGGCAGGAGTCGGTCTACTTGTCACGGACGTGATGCCTATATACATGATAAGGCCTAGATAATCTCATAATTATTAGCTTTTCTATCAATTGCTCGACAGTAATTTGTTCACCCACCATAATACTTATGCTATCTCGAGAGAAGCCACTAGTGAAACCTATGGCCCCCGGGTCTATCTTTTATCATATAAGCTTTCAATCTACTTTTATTTGCATCTTTTACTTTTCCAATCTATATCATAAAAATACCAAAAATATTTATCTTATCATGTTGTCTCTATCAGATCTCACTTTCGCAAGTGGTCGTGAGGGGATTGACAACCCCTTTATTGCGTTGGTTGCGAGTTCTTGTTTGGTTGTGTAGGTGCGTGGGACTTTTGAGGAGCCTCCTACTGGATTGATACCTTGGTTCTCAAAACTAAGGGAAATACTTACGCTACTTTGTTGCATCACCCTTTCCTCTTCAAGGAAAACCAACGCAAGCTCAAGACGTAGCAAGACAGATTTCGGCGCCGCTGTCGGGAGGTCTTCGCTCAAGTCAAGACATACCAAGTACCCATCACAAACTCATCTCCCTCGCATTACATTATTTGCCAATTGCCTCTCGTTTTCCTCTCCCCCACTTCACCCTTGCCGTTTTATTCGCCCTCTCTTTTCCATTTGCCCTCTTCTTCCTCCTCGCTTTTGTCTGCCATCATGTCTGAAATTGGGGAGATTATCGTCGATATGGACAATAATGATAACATGGAAAATTTTGACGCTCCTGCTGAAGACCCCCCTATCTTGCATACTAAAAAGTTTCGAATCGGTAGTGGTAATATTATTGGAAAAGGGGTTATTTAAGATTTCTTTACTTGTGTGGGTGCTTTACCTTCTATGGGTAGTTCTATCTTGCATAGAACTAGTAGTCTTGCGGATGCTATCGCCATGCTTATAGTTGAACTTGAAAGACAGTTTATGCAGATGCATCCTTGCATACAAAGAATTTTCCTAGAATTTACTAATATTGAGCATTCTTCTGTTAAGCGCGCAGCTACTATCTTTTTGGCACATGAGTTTAGATTTATAATAAAAGAAGCCAAAGAAATTTTTCCGCACTATAGGGTGGACACCGGTCGTCCTCCCATAGAGGCGATCCTCTTCGATCAGGAGGAAATTATGCGTTTCCAATCTTTGGACTATATTGCTTTTAATGAAAACCTTAGAAAAAGGTTCCAACCACTATTCTAATTGATAAGATTTCTGAACTCAATAATGATTTTGCTATTCCAAATAATGAGCTAGGATATTCTCTCGAGTGTAGACTCAAGAGGTTCTGTCAAAAGAATGTTTATAATGATGAATTGGTTGTGCAATATGAAGGGCCCAAGGAGGAACCCATACCTCCTGAGATTGATCTTGGGGAGTTTTGTCCCATTAAATTTAGCCCTTTTGATTACTTTTGCTTGCCTCAAAGGAAACTTGCTGCTGAACGGAGAGAATATGAGATGAGTTTTCGTGATCTATCTTATTATTATGGCACTACTTAGATCTATCCTCGCTTTTATGCCTAGCTAGGGGCGTTAAACGATAGCGCTAGTTGTGAGGCAACCAAATTTTTTTGTTTTTTTTTTGCTTCTGTTTAGTAATAAATTTTTCATCTACCTTCTGTTTAGATGTGTTTTCATGTTTTAATTAGCGTTTGTGCCAAGTAGAACCTATAGGATACTATGGTGATAGTTAATTTGATTCTGCTGAAAAACAAAAACTTTGTGCGCACAAAAATAATTTTAGTAATTCACAGAAACGTGCTTTTGCGATGATTATTTTTTCTGTAGATCAATAGACAAATTTCCCAGGACTTCCTATTTTGGTAGGATTTTTAGAGTTCCATAAGTATTTGGGAGTTACAGATTTCTACAGACTGTTCTGTTTTTGACAGATTCTATTTTTCGTGTGTTGTTTACTTATTTTGATGCATCTATGGCTAGTATTAAGTGGAATGAACCATAGAGAAGTTGGAATACAGTAGGTTTAACACCAATATAAATAAAGAATGAGTTCATTATAGTATCTTATGTGGTGGTTTTTCTTTCTTGCACTAACGGAGCTTATGAGATTTCCTGTTGAGTTTTGTGTTGTGAAGTTTTCAAGTTTTGGGTAAAGATCTGATGGACTATGGAATAAGGAGTGGCAAGAGCCTAAGCTTGGGGATGCCCAAGGCACCCCAAGATATTCGAGAATAGCCAAAAGCCTAAGCTTGGGGATGCCCCGTAAGGCATCCCCTCTTTCGTCTTCGTCTATCGGTAAGTTTACTTGGAGCTATATTTTTATTCGCCACATGATATGTGTTTTGCTTGGAGCGTCTTGTATGATATTAGTCTTTGATTTTTATTCTACCACAACCATCCTTGCTGTACACACCTTTTGGGAGAAACCCACTTGATTGGAATTTATTAGAATACGCTATGTGCTTCACTTATATCTTTTGAGCTAGATAGTTTTGCTCTAGTGCTTCACTTATATCTTTTAGAGCACGGCGATGGATTAATTTTGAAGAAATTGTTGATCTCTCATGCTTCACTTATATTATTTTGAGAGTCTTTTAGAACAGCATGGTATTTGCTATGGTTATAAAATTGGTCCTAGAATGATGGGCTTCCAAGTTGGGTATAATAAAAACTATCATAGGAAGTGAATTGGATGCTATGATCAATTTGATACTTGATAATTGTTTTGAGACATAGAGGTGGTGATATTAGAGTCATGCTAGTTGGGTGATTATGAATTTAAAGAATACTTGTGTTGAAGTTTGTGATTCCCGTAGCATGCACGTATGGTAAAAGTTGTGTAACAAATTTATTGCATGGGGTGCTCTTTTGATTGCCTTCCCTTGAGTGGAGGTCGGGGGCGCGCGATGGTTAACTCCTACCAACCTCCCCCCTAGGAGCATGCATAGTAGTACTTTGCTTCGAGGGCTAATAAAACTTTTGCAATAAGTATATGAGTTCTTTATGACTAACGTTGAGTCCATGGATTATACGCACTTTTACCTTTCCATCATTGCTAGCCTCTTCGGTACCGTGCATTGCCCTTTCTCACCTTGAGAGGTTGTGCGAACTTCGCTGGTGCATCCAAACCCCGTGATACGATGCGCTCTATCACACATAAACCTCCTTATATCTTCCTCAAAACAGCCACCATACCTACCTACTATGGCATTTCCATGGCCATTCCGAGATATTATTGCCATGCAACTTTTCACCGTTTCGTTCCGTTTTTCATGACACGCATCATCATTGTCATATTGCCTTGCATGATCATGTAGTTGACATCGTATTTGTGGCAAAGCCACCATTCATAATTTTTTATACATGTCATTCTTGATTCATTGCCCATACCGGGGGGTTGTTCTTGATGGAGTATTTTGTGTGAAGAAAATGAAACATAGCCTAACTATATGATTTTGTAGGGATGAACTTTCTTTAGCCATGTTATTTTGAGAAGACATGATTGCTTTGATTAGTATGCTTGAAGTATTACTATTTCTTATGTCAATATGAACTCTTATTTTGAATCATTTGGATCTGAACATTTATGCCACAATAAAGAAAATTACATTGAGAATTATGCTAGGTAGCATTCCACATCAAAAAATCTGTTTTTATCATTTACCTACTCGAGGACAAGCAGGAATTAAGCTTGGGGATGCTTGATACATCTCCAATGTATCTATAATTTTTTATTGTTCCATTCTATTATATTACCTGTTTTGGATGTTTATGGGCTTTACTTTACACTTTTATATCATTTTTGGGACTAACCTACTAACCGCAGGCCTAGCCTGAATTGTTGTTTTTTTGCCTATTTCGGTGTTTCGAAGAAAAGGAATATCAAACGGAGTCCAAATGGAATGAAACCTTCAGGAGCGATCTTTTTGGAACAAATGCAAACCTGGAGACTTGGACTGGACGTCAAGCAACAAACGACGCGGCCACGAGGGTGCCCGGTGCGCCCCCTGGGGGTGGGCGCGCCCCCCACCCTCGCGGCCCCCTCGAGCATCCACCGACCTACTTCTTCCTCCTATATATACCCACGTACCCTGAAAAAATCAGAAGCGACCACGAAAAACTATTTCCACCGCCGTAACCTTCTATATCCGCGAGATCCCATCTTGGAGACTTCGCCAGTGCTCCACCGGAGGGGAATCGACCATGGAGGGCCTCTACATCATCTCCAAGGCCCTTCCGATGAGTTGTGAGTAGTTTACCACAGACCTTCGGGTCCATAGTTATTAGCTAGATGGCTTCTTCTCTCTCTTTGAATCTCAATACAAAGTTCTCCTCGATCTTCTTGGAGATCTATTCAATGTAACTCTTTTTGCGGTGTGTTTGTCAAGATCCGATGAATTGTGGGTTTATGATCAAGTTTATCTATGAGAAATATTTGAATCTCCTTTGAATTCTTTTATGTGTGATTAAGTTATCTTTGCAAGTCTCTTCGAATTATCAGTTTGGTTTGGCCTACTAGATTGATCTTTCTTGCAATGGAAGAAGTGCTTAGCTTTGGGTTCAATCTTGCGGTGTCCTTTCCCAGTGACAACAAGGGTAGCAAGGCACATATTGTATTGTTTCCATCAAGGATAAAAAGATGTGGTTTATATCATATTGCATGAGTTTATCCCTCTACATCATGTCATCTTTCTTAATGTGTTACTCTGTTCATTATGAACTTAATACTCTAGATGCATGCTGGATAGCGGTCGACGTGTGGAGTAATAGTAGTAGATGCAGGCAGGAGTCGGTCTACTTGTCACGGACGTGATGCCTATATACATGATCATGCCTAGATAATCTCATAATTATTCGCTTTTCTATCAATTGCTCGACAGTAATTTGTTCACCCACCGTAATACTTATGCTATCTTGAGAGAAGCCACTAGTGAAACCTATGTCCCCCGGGTCTATCTTTTATCATATAAGCTTTCAATCTACTTTTATTTGCATCTTTTACTTTTCCAATCTATATAATAAAAATACCAAAAATATGTATCTTATCATATTATCTCTATCAGATCTCACTTTCGCAAGTGGCCATGAAGGGATTGACAACCCCTTTATTGCGTTGGTTGCGAGTTCTTGTTTGTTTGTGTAGGTGCGTGGGACTTTTGAGGAGCCTCCTACTAGATAGATACGTTGGTTCTCAAAACTGAGGGAAATACTTACGCTACTTTGCTGCATCACCCTTTCCTCTTCAAGGAAAACCAACAAGACGTAGCAGTAATGTCATGAAATTTCTCTGCCCTTACCTACAAGGTTTTCTACATTATATATTGTCATGGTTATCATGCTCTGCTTGTCCTTGGGAATGATGTACCCTTGAAATATGTGTTTAAACACGTTTTCCTTTCCATTGTTCTGTTTAATCTGATAATCGTATTTCCTTTCCATTGTTTTGTTTAACCTTTCTTGTAACCTGACTTAACTGAGCAGTGATAATTCCCTGCTTCGGTAAGCACCTTGATGTACCACACTCTCAGTAAGACCCTGCTACTATTGTTTATGACATTCCGTTAACCACCGATGGACGAGAACTTTGCCTATTGGTCCGCCCCGTTCAATGAGCAGGAAAATGGTTCTCTTTGTCCCTTGCCCTTGGTACCGACGTTGTTGTCAACATAACTAATAGGCTATCCTCTGACATACCTTGCTATCTTAACCGTCAAGATATCACCACCCTTCCTACTTTTAACCCACATGGTGGGCCCATAACCCATAGTTCCACATGATCGAAACCTGACTCTCCTGTACACCCATGTTCCCAAAGTTATTCCTCGCGCGTGGCCTCGTATGTAATTCATGAGCCACCTTCCGAGAGACATCAATTCTGGTATCAGACGTAGTACTTATTCTCGTTGCTCTGGAACCCTTCACACCTGTTTTGGGCATCGAACGATTGCCTACCCGCAAACTTCTCATGATAACTCCTTACTTTGCTCTCGATATTTTCTTAAGTTTCAATTCAAGAGTTACTTTCCGCCACCTTCCCCGATGTTATCGACCAGATAGTCAACCTTGCATAGGTCCGTTCTCCCGGAATACCCACCCTTTATTCTTACGTAAGTACGATGTAGTTCCTGAAGAAAGGATGCCGACTTCATCATGATGACCTGAAGTAGAGAAATGAAGACATCAACATAATGGATCGACCTCTTCGAGAGAGCAACCAAGACCGAGAAGAATCGTTAGAATTTTGTAATTTGTTCTTCCCCATTACTCCCCTCTTAAATCTCGGGACGAGATTTCTTGTAGTGGAGGAGAATTGTGATGCCCGGATAATTAAGCTACAGTAACCCTCTACTATTGATGCCACATCACCACAATTGATGTGGTTAATCTCGCGATGATTCAAATCCCGTTCGAATTTAAAAAAAATCAAAATCAAGTTAATCAACAAAAGTTTTCAAACATAAAAAATAAAATGTCCAAAGTGTGGAAAATAATCCCTTGATATTTGTCATGTTGAAAACCACATTTTGTAAAGTATTTAAATGCCCTTTGGTGAATAAAACAGTGGCATAAACAATAAATTAAATGCCTTTTATAATTTATAAAATATTACACTATTTTAATTAGGTGCAAAACCTTTTGTGGCAGTGTTAAAACTAGTGACACTAATTTAGGTGCTTTTGTATATATTTTGTAAAACAAAAAGAAGTGAGCATAAAGATAAAACAGTAAAGAAAAAATTACTAAAATGAAAATAAAAAAAGAAAAAGAAAAACAACTGCCCCCCCCCTCGACTGGGCCTTGGCCCAGTTGGCCGTGTGGCCGAGCGGCCTGCTGCCCCCCCCACCCCCGCGCCCCTAGGCTTACTAGGCCCCCACTAGAAAACCTAAACCGCTAACCCCCACTCCCCACGCACTTTCACTCCCCGATCCCTTCGAGATCGGGCTCGACTGCCGCCAAGACGGTCGCCCATCACCGCCACTGACGCCTGCGCCCGACGATCACGCTTCCGCTGCCGGTGTCAAACCGCAGATCTTGTGTAGGGGTCCCGAATCAGGCGTCTAAGGCTAATGGTAACAGGAGGCGGGGACACGATGTTTACCTGTGTTTGGGCCCTCTCTATGGAGGTAATACCCTACTTCCTCGCTTGATTGATCTTGATGATGTGAGTATTACAAGAGTTGATCTACCACGAAATCGTAGAGGCTAACCCTAGAAGCTAGCCTATGATTCTGATTGTTGTTGTCCTACGGACTAAACCCATCCGGTTTATATAGACACCGGAGGGGGCTAGGGTTACACAGAGTCGGTTACAGAGAAGGGGATCTACACATCCGAATTGCCAAGCTTGCCTTCCACGCAAAGGAGAGTCCCACCCAGACATGGGACGAAGTCTTCAATCTTGTATCTTCATAGCCCAACAGTCCGGCATAAGCATATAGTCCGGCTGTCCGAGGACCCCCTAATCCAGGACTACCTCAGTAGCCCCTGAACCAGGCTTCAATGATGATGAGTCCAACGCGCAGATTGTCTTTGGCATTGCAAGGCGGGTTCCTTCTCCGAATACTTCAAAGTAGATCTTGAACACAAGAATCGTGTCCGGCTCTGCAAAACAAATTCTACATACCACCGTAGAGAGCACAATATTCCACAAGTCTAATCTGCTGACAACTTTCCCATAGCGTGGCATCACGCCATGGCCCGGTCATTATACGAACCATTTTCCCAACCTACTACTGCACATCTTGCGAGGCGGTTTTATTGGCACGTCTTGTCGAAGCAGAGATCGTCTCCCTTTATCACGGGATTCTCATCAATACGGGTGTGGGTAACCCAACCGCACCATTAACACGGTGCTTGGGGAATAAGCGAGTTTCCATGGCAAGTGGGGAGGCGCATGACCCCTGCTACCTTTATAAGGAGATAAGGATTCCCCTTTTTCACCCACGCCTTCTTCTTCCTCTGCTCATCCATTCTCTCTCGCTCGAGCTCCAGCGCCCAAGCATTCGCCTTCTCCGCCCACAAAGGCCCTTCAAAAATGTCCGGATCTGGAGCATGAGGCAAGTGGATGGCCTCTACCGTCCAGGAGAAGGATATCAAGAAACTTCGGGAGGCCGGGTATCTGGCCAAGAAGATCAGCCACCGCCTTCCGACGGCGGGACAGATTGTCCCTACTCCGGACCCCCACGAGAGGGTTGTATTCCTCCCTCACTTTGTCCGCGGGCTAGGGTTTCCCCTCCACACATTTGTTCGCGGCATTATGTATTACTATGGGATCGATTTTCATGATGTATCCCCCAATTCCTTCCTCAACATCTCAACATTCATTGTCGTGTGCGAGGCCTTTCTCCGCATTTCTCCACACTTCGGATTATGGCTAAAGATTTTCAATGTGAAGCCCAAGGTGGTGAGCGGCGAGCACGTTGAGTGCGAAGGAGCCATGGTAAGCAAGATGCCCAAGGTCACATGGCCATCAGGTACCTTCAATGATTCCGTCAAAGGGTGGTAACAACAGTGGTTCTATGTCACTGAGCCACGCGACACAAAATGGGTCACAGCTCCCGAATTCTGATCCGGAGCTCCATTGCGGCTTACGTCCTGGCCCAAGAAGGGCCTGAACTAGCCTTCACCAGATGAGTTGTCGGTGCTCCAGACGCGCGTCAAGGGTATGGAATACAAGAATATCAAACTTTTCAACGTAGTCCAGGTGATGTTAGTTCGCCGGATTCTCCCTTGTCAACACAGGGCTTGCAATTTATGGGAATTCGACCCGGCCAAGCACCAGACCCTACTAGGGTTCTTTGACTCCTCGCACAAAGACATCTGGAAGGTGCTCTTCAAGTCCGGCAAGTCGTGGCCGGATTCGGCCGAGGACCACGGGTACCAACTGTCCTGACCCGCGAGTTCGGTAAGTCTTCGTACGTTGGCAAGTCATATGCTTTATCTGCATAATCCAAGGGAAATGCTTAATGTATTTTTCCACAACTCCCCTAGGGCTAGACGAAGAAGGCAAGGTGGATCTACTGCCCGGCCCCGGTGCCAGAAGAACCAGCCGGCCCACTTCTGACGAAGATGCTGGTCCCGGCGCCTTACAAGGCACCGAAGAAGAAAACCGAGAAAGAGGTCAAAGAGACTAGGGGCGGCCGTCGTCTCCAAGGAACTTCGGACACAGTATCCGAAGACTCCGAGGCCCGCTGTTCCTCCAAAGAAGACGAGGAAGAGGAGTAAAGCCGATCCCCCCCCAGCAAGGGGAAGAAAGAAAAGGACGGCCCCCACACACTTGGAGGCTGAGTTACCCAAGAAGGGAAAAACTCCCTTTCCAAAGGAATCAGCCACCGCCACCGACAGCAGCCCGGAGTGGGATCCCAGGGCCCAGCCCCTGGTGAAATCGTGAGTATATAAAATCCGAACACTATTGTATATCCAGACTCACTATCATATAGCGTTTAACGCCTTGAGTCACGCCTTTTTTGCAGTCCGGTCAGGTCCCGCGCCGAACAATCCTCATCGAAGGATTTACTGGGTTCAGATGCTATGGACAGCGGGACACCCCCGACGGCCCCCTCCCCAAAACACGTGAATGACACCGAGGTATCGTCCCAAAGGGACCCAGGCCGAGGAGGGGGTGGAAAGACCATCAAGGTGGCTCCAGAGGGTCAAACCTCGGCGGCCGGACACACGGGAGAAAAGGCTCCCACTGACACCGACGGCGGGGGCTATCTTGAATTCGGCCCCCAGCCGGACACAATTTCGGAGACCAACACGGCTCCAGAATCAGGTAGGCAGCCTCCCTCAACAGGAGGGGGTGCGCCTGTTCCACCAGCAACCTCTGCCCAACCAGAGGTGCCGGATACCTTATAAGCGCTGAAGAGCGCCTCCATCATTGAAGAACATTGTGCCCTTATGAGTGCGGTGATTGAGAAGATTCAGTCTGCCGAAAGCGGGCTGACTGAAGCCTGCATCAGCCTTATAACGGGCTTTGAGGTATGTAGTGTGGTTTCAAAGAGTGTCATAGTATAGATAGTAGCCCCTGATACACTGTTCGGTGTTCGAAAGAAAAAACGGGCAGAGGATCAAATATGTGTTTTTAGGAGACTTACCTTGTGGTACCTCTCCCTCTTTTGTTTTTTTCTACGCAGGCATATGTAGTGACTGCCACCTCTCATACTGCGGAAGTCTTCGGACTGAAGCAGAGTCTGGAACGGGCCGAAGAAGAACTCGGCCAAGTGAAGAAGCAGTTGGAGGATAACCAAGGTATGCAAAAACCTTGTTCGCATTCAGCGCGAATGAATAATCGAGTTTGATGAAAAAAATTCATGATGTGCTCTAGGAGCGACGGCTGGAGTCGAGGCTCTTAAGAAGGCGGTGGCCGAGGCCGAGAAGAAGGCAGCCACAGAGCAGGCCCTTCGTGAAAAGCACGAGGCCGGGGTTACTGAAGTTCAGCAAGAGCTCCAAGAAGCCGTGAAGAAATGGGAGACCTTGGAGCAGAGTTTAACGGAGAAAGAATCTGAACTCACCAAGGCTCGTCAAGCCACACACGATGCCCGGAGCAAAGCATAGGGCGCCCTGCAGGAAATCCAGGAGGCCAGAAAGATCGCGGCGGGTAAGGCTTTGTCTATGCAAAGCAAATATTTAAAGGGAGAAAATCACATTTACTAATTCAAATTCGGATTTCTCCAGGGGTGTTTGCGGAGCTACCGCGCAGCGTATCTGATGCCGCACAATTCTACCGAGCTGAAGAAAGGAGCTCTGCGGAGAAGCTCTTCTAGTCGCAATATTTGGCGCCAAAGTATCCAGTGACCTTTGCCGATCAACTTAAATAGCTGATCGAGCTGCATAGGGCGGCCGAACTAGCCATGAAGGATTTAATTATCCGGCTATGGCCCGCCGATGCGATTCCCAGCAGCTACTTCGGACTCGTGAAGCGGCTAGTAAGTGCCTGCCCTCGACTTGAGGTCATCAAGCGGTCGATCTGTATGGAAGGTGAGCGAATGGCCTTCGCCCGTGCAAAGGTGCACTGGGCGAAGATGGATGCCGAAAAGCTGATGATCGAAGGACCGCCTGCGGGGAAGGAGCACCGCAAGCCTGAGTTATATTATGACAGTGTCCTGAAAGGATCCCGCCTTGTAGCGGAGCAATGTGCCAAGGATATTATATTCCCATGAATACATTCATGTTATCCTATGTAATGTTGAACAAGGTCATTTATGTTATATAGTGCCTGTTATTTGCAAGTTTTACCTCCTGTGCGGCAGTTTTATATATTAATCCTGAGAGTTGGCCAGTCGTCGGCTTCTGCCCCCACATAAGAAGTACGGGGCTGTTCGGGATAAACCTGAACACTCTTTACCCCAGTTTTGGGTCCTTGAAGGAGGTGTTCAGCGCAACGAACTAGGCAATCGGACTATAAGGCTTTATCACCCTCACTTAGCCATAGGAGTTTGACAAAAGAAAGGTAGGCGCAGCCCCTAGTGTTCGGAAGACCGCACTAGGGGATCTATAAGCACCTGATCAGAAGAAGAAAAGCCGATCCATCGCACGCTGCATTAGTTATCGCATAGTAAGGAAGAAATCCTTAAAGATTTTGTAACCTCTCGAACAGCTGACCAGCTCTCGCCGTATCATGACAGTCAGTTTTTGGCTTTCTCTACTGAGGTGCTCGTCCGGAAGAACCGGGACACAATCGCAGTAGTTCTCCCTTTACTACCCTAGCCGATATAGTGGAACGTAGGGTAGCAAGCATAGGAGCCGGGCAACCCAACTATTTACCCGAGACATGATTCGGAGCCGATGCATATAATGCTATAAGTTCGGGGTGCCGAACGACCATGAAGGTATTCGGACTTTATTGTCGTATTATGGGTACAACGAGGCCCCTGGCATATTAAGTCATACCGTAGTGTACGGATGTCATTTGACAAAAAATATCGATAAGAAAGAATAGCAAGTAATCGTCATATAAAGCCGCATGTTGTAATTTAAGAATACGTCGAGGCATACAAATACAAGTAGTGCGATAAAAAGAAATATGACTTCAGAACCTGGTGAGACCAGGGGAGGTGCTGTGTGCGGATCCGGCGAATAATTGGATGATCATCAAGGGGAATATCTAAGGATTCCCTTACACGTTCGAGTTGTTTCCCTCCTTGGTATGTTCGTCCCCTCGCGGGTCTGGTCGCCATGTCGCCAGTGATGACCTGGACAAAAGTGGACCTGCAAAGAGAATGCAAAAAAATGTTTGTGTTCCACGGAGAGGTTGAGCCGCATTGTGGGGCTTAACCTAGCTTTGCCTCCGCCTACCGCCGAAGTGGTTGATTGAGCTCTTGTTGAGCTGGGCTATCCTGCCGCGGAGTAGTTTGGACTCTTTTGACGGTGTCCAGAAGCCTGACTGTCGACTGAAGGTTTGATTGAAAGATGCCACTCTGTGCTTCTACTGCTAAGGCGGCGGTGTGCTCTTCGGCACGGAGGGAGCATTCTGCTTTGCCATTAACTGTTATGACGCCGCGTGGACCGGGCATCTTGATCTAAAGATAGGCATAATGTGGCATCGCGTTGAATCGAGCAAACGCGGTTCGTCCAAGCAATGCATGATAGCTACTGCGAAAAGGGACGATGTCAAAGATTAACTCTTTGTTGCGGTAATTATCCGGGGGTCTGAAGACTACCTCCAGAGTGACAGAGCCTGTATAGCGAGCCTCCCCACCTGGTATAACACCTTTAAAGGTGGTTTTAGTGGGTTTGATCTTTGAAGGATCGATACCCATCTTGCGCACTGTATCCTGATACAGCAGGTTCAGACTGCTGCCTTCGTCCATAAGGACTCGTGTGAGGTGGAATCCATCGATTATTGGGTCAAGGACTAGTGCAGCTGAGCCGCCCTGATAGATATTGGCCGGATAATCCTTGCGGTCAAAGGTGATCAGTCCGGACGACCATGGGTTGAACTTTGGGGCGGCTGGCTCCATCACGTAGGTGTCCCTTAGTGTGCGCCTCCGCTCCTGCTTGGGAATATGGGTGGCGTTTATCATATTCACCATTTTAATTTGCGGGGGAAACTTCTTTTGCGCTTCTGTGTTCGGTGGCCGGGGCTCCTCGTTGTCGTCATCGCTTTGCGACCCCTTCTCCTTGTTTTTGGCACCTGACTTGCCGGCTTGTTTGAAGACCCAGCATTCTCTGTTGGTATGATTGGCTGGTGTTCCTGGGGTGCCATGAATTTGGCATGGACGGTCGAGTATACGGTCCAGACTGGACGTGCTCGGACTGTTTCTTTTGAATTGTTTCTTCCTTTGACCAGTATTAGAGCCGCTGAATCCGGCACTGATGATCGTGTCTTTGGTATTGTTGCCATTATTTCGACACTTGTGTTTGTTGCGTCGAGGCTTGCCGTTGTTATCTCTTGGTTCAGAAGTCCTAGGCTTGCTTGAGGCGATGTTGCTACGAGCTAGCCAGCTGTCCTCGCCCACACAGAATCGGGTCATGAGTGTCGTGAGGGCTGCCATGGATTTCGGCCTCTCTTGGCCAAGGTGCCGCGCAAGCCACTCGTCATGGATGTTATGCTTAAAGGCCGCTAGGGCTTCGGCATCCGGACAGTCGACGATTTGGTTCTTTTTAGTTAAGAACCGAGTCCAGAATTTCCTGGCTGACTCTCCGGGCTGTTGGGTTATGTGACTTAAGTCATCAGCGTTCGGTGGTCGCACATAAGTGCCCTGGAAGTTGTCGAGGAATGCATCTTCCAGGTTCTCCCAACTGCCGATGGAATTTGTCGGCAGACTATTCAGCCAATGTCGAGCTGGTCCCTTGAGTTTTAGTGGGAGGTACTTGATGGCATGCAGATCATCGCCGTGGGCCATGTGAATGTGGAGAAGGAAATCTTCGATCCATACCGCAGGGTCTGTTGTCCCATCGTATGGTTCAATGTTCACGGGTTTAAACCCTTCTGGGAGTTCATGTTCCATTACTTTGTTAGTGAAGCATAGGGGGTGTGCGGCGCCTCTATGCCGGGCTACATCGCGACGCAGTTCAAATGAGTCTGGTCTGCTGTATTCAGCCCGGGCGGATTTGTATTTAGTATATCCGGCGTGGCGGTCATCATCGCGCATTGGGGTGCGCCCCCGCGATCCGTAGATCAATCTTGACTGTCCTGCTTTGTTTTTCAATTCGTCTCGCAGGTCGTGCGTGTAGCCCCGGGCCTTCGTGTTTTTGTTTTATGGGCGATGGGGTGCGGGCTGGTGTTGGGGTTGATAAGCCGCTTTATCTCGGGCACGAGGTGGTCGGTCAGCCACATCCTGTGCTGGTAGTATATGCTCTAGTGCCTCGTCCTCGAATTGAGGTAACAACCTGCGCCCCGGGTAGCCTTTGGTTGGGTGCTCGAGTCCGTATTCCTCGGCTGCCAGGACCTCAGTCCATCTGTCAGTTAGCAGATCTTGATCAGCTTGAATCTGTTGCTGTTTTTTCTTCAGGCTCTTTGCAGTGGCTATAAGTCGGCGCTTGAAGCGCCTGCTCGACAGATCCTCGTGCACGATAAATTCTTTGTCGCCGAGGCTCACCTCGTCTTCGGAGAGGGGCATGTAATTGTCATCCTCCGAGTCTTCATCCATTGCCTGTTCATCAGGGCTAGCTTGCCCATCCTCCCATCCGGCCTGTTCGAAACTTGGCTGGGTGGGATTGTTTTCGTCTTCGGCATCATCCGGAGTGCTATTGTCTCTTGTGCCGGTATCGCTGTTTTTGCTATGGCAGGGTTTAGAGCGGCACCGCTGACGTCGGTGCTTAGGTTGCTTCTCAAGAGGATCACCCTCCATTGCTTCCTTTTGATCCTCGCCATTGTTTTCTTTGGGTGTGTCCACCATATATATGGCGTATGATGATGTGGCTGTCTACGCCCTGTGGGCGGTGGTTCCTGTTCTTCTCCGGCATCGTCGTATATACTATCGATGTCTTCGGAGTCGAAATCAAGCATGTCGGTTAAGTTGTCGACGGTGGCTATTAAGTGGGTGGTGGGTGGCTAACGAATTCATTCGTCGTCCGCTTCCCACTCAAGCCGGACATAGTTCGGCCAAGAGTCTCCTGACAGGGAGAGAGATCTTAATGAGTTTAGCACGTCGCCCAAGGGGGAGTGCTGAAAGATTCCGCGGAGCTAAACTCCATGATCGGTGCCCAGTTAGATCCAGTGGGCACGGATGTACATGGTTCGGAGCCTATGGCCGAAGATGAGTCCGAGGGTCCGATGACGCACACCTCATTGGAAGTGAAATCTGTGTTCGGCTCTATGGCTGCTGAGTGTGCGGCCTCCGTGGTGGGTCCATCCTCCCGTCCTCGGATGGCACGATCTGCACTGGATTTAGAGCCATGGTAGCTGCGGGTGTGATCTCCTAAACACCGTCCGACGGCAGATCTAGGTCATGCTCGTCGCAACTGTAGGGTGCACCTGTCACGGGCTCGAATCCGTCGAAGATCAAGTCTCCATGGATGTCGGCAGTGTAATTCAGGCTTCCAAACCTGACCTGATGGCCAGGGGCGTTGCTATCGATCTGCTCAAGAGGGCCAAGCGAGTTGGCCCGCAGTGCGAAGCCGCCGAATACGAAGATCTGTCCGGGGAGGAAAACCTCACCCTGGACCGCATCATTGTAGATGATCGAAGGGGCCATCAAGCCTTATGGTGACGACATAGTGGAACTCTCAATGAAAGCACCAATGTCAAAACCAGCGGATCTCGGGTAGGGGGTCCCGAACTGTGCGTATAAGGCTAATGGTAACAAGAGCGGGGGACACGATGTTTACCCAGGTTCGGGCCCTCTCTATGGAGGTAATACCCTACTTCCTACTTGATTGATCTTGATAATATGAGTATTACAAGAGTTGATCTACCACGAGATCGTAGAGGCAAACCCTAGAAGCTAGCCTATGATTCTGATTGTTGTTGTCCTACGGACTAAACCCTCCAGTTTATATAGACACCGGAGGGGGCTAGGGTTACATAGAGTCGGTTACAGAGAAGGGAATCTACACATCTGAATTGCCAAGCTTGCCTTCCACGCAAAGGAGAGTCCCACCCGGACACGGGACGAAGTCTTCAATCTTGTATCTTCATAGTCCAACAGTCCGGCGTAAGCATATAGTCCGGCTGTCCGAGGACCCCCTAATCCAGGACTCCCTCACCCGCCGCTCGGTGCTGCTCGACGCCATCTTCCCTGTCGCCCGACGTCGCTGCCGTCGCCTCACCGCCAGACCCTGCCACTGCGGGAAGCCCCCTCTCCGGATCGCCCCCGCACCCCCTTGAGCTCGCACATGACCCCCCATGTGAGCCCTGTCTGCCCTTATCACTTTCCCTCGTCACCGGATTTGCCGGCGCCCACTCACCATGCCCCAGCCTACCCACCGCGCGCCCGTATCGCGGCGGCCCTTGCCACCAGCAGTGCCACACCGACAGCGCCCGGCACCTCTGCCTCCCGCTCGCGCCCAGCCACGCCACCACGCCGCCACTCGCGCCACTCTGCCCACATGTTGCGCCCGCCTCTGCTCGCCCACACCCTCCCTTGCCTCCCCGCACGCATCCGCCGCGCCGGCGCCGCCCAGCTCTGCCATGGCCCTCCTCCCTTCACCCCGCAGCCTCCCTCTGGATCCTATGGAAGCGCGTGAGCGCGAGCTCGCCCCCGGTGGCCTCTGTGACTCGAGTCTCCACCCATAGCGGCGATCGGACGTGCCTCTTCGTGGCTCAAAGCCATCGGCATTTAATCGCCGGCCTAATAGGCCATTAGCGCTAATTGCGCTACTAAGCCCCCTGATAGCCACTAACACATGGGGCCAGCCCTGCTAATTATTTAGTTGGCTAAATAAAACTATTTTTAATTTATCTGTCATTGGCAGTCGGGCCCCACCTACTAATTAGGATAAACTAAATTAAAACAAGACCATGTTAAAAAGTAGGAGACAATGACATGTGGGCCCCGCTGACCATGTTGACCAGTCAACATTGACTGGTCAACTGCTGACTGTACATGCTGACTCAACCCCCTGGACCCCACTGGTCATAGTCATAGACTAGCCAATACCCTATGAGGGAGTCCTGGACTAGGGGGTGTCCGGATAGCCGAACTATCATCTTTGGTCGGACTCCTAGACTATGAAGATACAAGATTGAAGACTCCTTCCCGTGTCCGGATAGGACTTTCCTTGGCGTGGAAGGCAAGATTGGCGATACGGATATGTAGATCTCCTACCATTGTAACCGACTCTGTGTAACCCTAGCCCTCTCCTATGTCTATATAAACCGGGGGGTTTAGTCCGTAGGACGGACAACAATCATACCATAGGCTAGCTTCTAGGGTTTAGCCTCTTTGATCTCGTGGTAGATCTACTCTTGTACTACCCATATCATCAATATTAATCAAGCAGGAGTAGGGTTTTACCTCCACCGAGAGGGCCCGAACCCGGGTAAAAACATCGTGTCCCTTGTCTCCTGTTACCATCCGCCTAGACGCACGCTTCAGACCCCTACCCGAGATCCGCCGGTTTTGACACCGACATTGGTGCTTTCATTGAGAGTTCCTCCGTGCGTCACCTTTAGGCCCGATGGCTCCTTCGATCATCAACAACGACGCGTCCAAGGTGAGACTTTTCTCCCGGACAGATCTTCGATTCGGCGGCTTTGCTCGCGGGCCAACTCGCTGGCCATCTAGAGCAGATTGAAAGCTACGCCCGCCATCGTGCCGATTTGAAGTTTGAACTATACGGCCGACGTCCGCGGAGACTTGATCTTCGACGGGTTCGAGCCACAGCCAAGCGCGCCGCACTGTCACGGTGGGCATGATCTAGCTCTGCTGCCGGACAGTGCCCTGGAGGCTGCACAAGTATCCGCTCGCCGATCGAGGACGGGTGGCTGGACACCGCCTCGGGGGCTGCTACCTCTACAGCGATAGAGTCGAATACCAACCCTGTCCATTGTGAAGCTCGTGACTCCAAGGTGCCGGACTCCTCTCCAAACTCCGAACCTTCCACGTCCCTGCCAATCGAATCCGATTGGGCGCCGATCATGGAGTTCACCGCTGCGGACATCTTTCAGCACTCGCCCTTTGGCGACATCCTGAATTCGCTAAAGTGTCTCTCTTTATCAGGAGAGCCCTAGCTGGATTATGGTCAAGACGGTTGGGATGCAGACGATGAAGAAATTCAAAGCCCACTGAAAGCGCATGTAGCCCCTAAGTGTGGTTTTGGTAATTAAATGACAATCTCTATGGACTAATGTTTTCAGTGAGATATATTTGAAGGTTTTGTCCATAGATAGTGCCCCAAGGATATTGGACGGAATCAAGGATGAAGTCCATATATATGAAGATAGTGCCTCAAGGATAGTGGACGGAATCAAGGATGAAGTCCATATATATATATGAAGATAGTGCCTCAAGGATATTGGACGGAATCAAGGATGAAGTCCATATATATGAAGATATATTTGCCCTATGCTTTGGTATTAAATGACAATTCCTATGGAGCATCAAGTGCATTGAATCTTATATGAAGATATGTTCCATAGTGATGCTTGAAGTGCATTGGGTTGTTTTGTGAAGTCTGCCATCAAAGCATCCGAAGAAGTCCTCATGGTATCCTTCTCTGGATACCCCGTGCACACGGGCTTGTACCGTGCGCACGGGGTTGAGTGTCAACTCTCTGGATACCCCGTGCTCACGGGGCCTAGTTTTTGGCTCTCGAGATCCCATATCCAGTGAGGTTTCATGTTGGTCTTCGGGTACTTCTATTGAAGCCATCAAGATTGGTTTCAATGCCTAATCTAATTATGTTCATGATGGAGTGCATTGGAGGATCTCAAAGATTGATATATTTGGGCTTCTGAGAATCAAGGCTTGAGAGAGTAATCAAATAGAAGATTTCAAGTTATGGTTTCAAGACAAGATCATGGTGAGCTCATGCGTTGGGTTTAGGTTGATCAAGTCTTGAAGCAAACAACTAGAGTGAAGAATTCATTGTGCCTCTCAAGATATTATGATGGAGGGATTTTAAGGATCAAGGGCTTGAGAGAATAATCAAAGAGAAGAATTCAAGTTGTGGTCTCAAGACAAGATCATGGTGAGCTCATGTGTTGGGTTTTGGTTGATCAAGTCTTGAAGCAAGCAACTAGAGTGACGAATTCATTATGCCTCTCAAGAGATTGTGATGGAGTTTTTAGAAGGGCAAGTGGTGACCAAGATGATATTCATAGTGGAACTTGATATGGTCATGGAAGAGTCTTTGGTGATATAGTCTTGAAGCAATGAAGGGAAATGAAGAGTTTATTGTGGCTTTCAAGAAACCAATATGGAGCTTTGAGTAAAGATGTTGGTTGACCAAGATGAAGCTCGAAGATTATATCTAAGTGGTCAACTCTCAAAGCACAAACATTGTACCACGTGAGATCAAGTGATCTAGTGGTATGGTAAGTAATTGTGAATTGTGCTTTGTTACCTAACCCATACTATGTGTTTGGTATGTCTATGTGGGTTAGGTGTTTCTCATGGGCTTGCATCAAAAGGAAAGATCTCAAGTAACCTATGTGTGGATGACATCAAGTGGTGATGGTCATCGGGTTCGAGGACTCCAAGTGCAAGATGAGAAGCCGGAGGTTATATGCTTTGAAGCTTGCGGTCCACATCATGATAATGCTCATGTGAAGATGGGCTTAAGTTAATGCTCCCTCATTGCAATATGAGGAATCAATTGACATCTTCACCAAGTGGTTGTGGACAAGAAAGGGATTCCAACTTGAGACAAGCATTGGAGTCATCACCAAGATCAAGTTGAATATGCAAGGCAAAGGTATACCTTAGCTAGGTTTTCCTAGTTTTGCCGGTCTCATGGTGCTTGGAGGGAGACCGGATTATAGGTTTGATAGACGTACTATCAAGAGGGACTCTAGGGCAAGTAGCTTGATCATGTCGCATGTAGAGAGCTCAAACCTTTGCATTACTTGCATCATTATTTATTGTTGATCTTGGGTGGTTCTCTATGTGAGGACCTTGGGCTTTTCCATAGCTTCAAAACGAGCCCAAGATCATCGAATTCGGAGTCCGTATGCCAAAGTTATCACTGTTTTAGTGGGCTCTTTGCGAGTTGTTCTAGGTACCCCGTGGACACGGGTTTTGACCCGTGAAGACGGGGTCCCGTGCACACGGGCTTGTACCGTCTTGCGGGACCCCGTGGCACGGGTCCAAACCCGTGGGCACGGGTGTCCAGGAAGTATCCGTTGGAGCCCCAGCGGCTAGTTTTGGAAGTTGGCTATAAAGAGCCCTTCCTCCCCACGGTTTGGGGTTGTTCATTCACATTCTAAACATCATTTTGAGCCTCTTACCACCTCTCCCAAACCCCTATCTCCCTTCTAAGTGAAGGGGGATTTGTGGATGGATCTTGGAGTCATTTGTTGATTTCCTCCATTGCATCCCCTCTCTTCAATCTCCCACTTTCTTGAGTTGCATCTTGTGAGATTGAGAGAGTGAGTTGAGCATTTGTTGCTTGACCTTGCATTGCATTTGTTGCATTGGTTTGAGCTCCCCGCATCGACTTGTTCGTGTGAGAGCCCGTGAGTTTATTACTCTTGGAGGCTTCGCCTCCTAGACGGTTTGGTGATATATTGAGAAGATTGTGAAGAGGCCTATGTGGCCAAGGTTCCCCCGGAAGATTCCTTTTGTGGTGTGCTCCGAGGAAGGGTGTTCAAGTGGTCTACGTGGTCAAGTTCCCCCGGAAGCTTCCGTGGTTGTGGTGTCCTCCGGAGAGGTTTGTAAAGGTGTGGTGGTCGCCTTCAAGAGGAACCCCGAGTGAACCGAGGCTCATCCGTTGGGGGTGACTCGAAAGGGAGAATACGGTGAGTCACTTGGTTACGCCCCGGAGCTTTGTCTTCGGCACCGCTCTAACGAAGATTAGCACTCTCACGAGTGTGAACTTCGGGATAAATCCGCGTCCCCGACTCACTTGTGGTTATCTCATACCCACACCCTTTACTTTCCGCAATTCATACTTGCCCATATTGATATATCTTGTGATAGTTGAATTGCTTTGTTGTTCCTTCATTTCCATATCTTGTGATATAGTTTGTGCTTACTAGTTTCTTAATTGCCTATCTTGTTTAGCATAGGTTGTTGGTGCACTTAGTTGATCCTAGCATATTTAGGATTTGTGCTTGAAAAGTATCCGTTAGTTTAATTCCGCATTAGGATAAAGCCAAATCCGTAAAAGTTTTAAAACTCCTATTCACCCCCCCCCCCCTCTAGTCGTCATCTAGATCATTTCACCCACCCACCACCTGTTGGGGAACGTAGTAATTTCAAAAAATTTCCTATGCACACGCAAGATCATGGTGATGCATAGCAACGAGAGGGGAGAGTGTTGTCTACGTACCCTCATAGACCGAAGCGGAAGCGATCACAACGTAGAGGAAGTAGTCGTACGTTCTCCTCGCGATCCAACCGATCCCAGCGTCGTTACTCCGGCGCCTCCGAGTTCTTGACACACGTACAGCTCGGTGGCGCTCCTCGGGCTCCAATCCAAAGAGAGCTTGGGAGGGAGAGTTCCGTCGGCCGACGGCGTGGTGGCGATCTTGATGTTCTACCGGCGCAGGGCTTCGCCTAAGCACCGCTACGATATGACCGAGGTGGATTATGGTGGAGGGGGGCACCGCACACGGCTAAGGAACGATCTCAAGGATCAACTTGTGTGTTCTAGGGTGCCCCCCTGCCCCCGTATATAAAGGAGCAAGGGGGAGGTCCGGCAGGCCTAGGAGGCGCGCCAAGGGAGGGGGGAGTCCTCCTCCTAGTGGGAGTAGGACTCCCCTTTCCTAGTCCAACTAGGAAGGAGGAAGGGGAAGGAAGGAGAGGAGAGGGAGAGGAAGGGGGCCGCCCCTCCTGTCCTATTCGGACTCCCACAGGGGGCACGCGCCACCACCGGTGCGGCCCTCTCTCCCCCTCTTGGCCCACTAAGGCCCATAACTTCCCGGGGTTCCGTAACCTCCGGCACTCCGGTTTTCTCCGAAACTTCCGGAACCTTTCCGTATCCGAATATAGCCGTCCAATATATCAATCTTTATGTCTCGACCATTTCGAGACTCCTCGTCATGTCCGTGATCACATCCGGGACTCGAACTCCTTCGTACATCAAAATACATAAACTCATAATATAACCGTCATCGAAACCTTAAGCGTGCGACCCTACGGTTCGAGAACAATGTAGACATGACCGAGACACGTCTCGGTCAATAACCAATAGCGGGACCTGGATGCCCATATTGGCTCCTACATATTCTACGAAGATCTTTATCGGTCGGACCGCATAACAACATCGTTGTTCCCTTTGTCATCGGTATGTTACTTGCCCGAGATTCGATCGTCGGTATCCAATACCTAGTTCAATCTCGTTACGGCAAGTCTCTTTACTCGTTCCGTAATACATCATCTCACAGCTAACTCATTAGTTGTAATGCTTGCAAGGCTTAAGTGATGTGTATTACCGAGAGGGCCCAGAGATACCTCTCCGACAATCGGAGTGACAAAACCTAATCTCGAAATCGCCAACCCAACATCGCCTTTGGAGACACCTGTAGTACTCCTTTATAATCACCCGATTCGTTGTGACGTTTGGTAGCACCAAAGTGTTCCTCCGTAAACAGGAGTTGCATAATCTCATAGTTATAGGAACATGTATAAGTCATGGATAAAAGCAGTAGCAACATACTAAGCGATCGTGTGCTAAGCTAATGGAATGGGTCATGTCAATCGATCATTCAACTAATGATGTGACCTTGTTAATCAAATAACAAACCTTTGTTCATGGTTAGGAAACATAACCATCTTTGATTAACAAGCTAGTCTAGTAGAGGCATACTAGTGACACTCTGTTTGTTTATACATTCACACATGTATTATGTTTCCTTAATACAATTCTAGCATGAATGATAAACATTTATCATGAAATAAGGAAATAAATAATAACTTTATTATTGCCTCTAGGGCATATTTCCTTGATCTCCCACTTGCACTAGAGTCAATAATCTAGATTACATAGTAATGATTCTAACACCCATGGAGTCTTGGTGTTGATCATGTTTTGCTCGTGGAAGAGGCTTAGTCAGCAGATGCGCTACATTCAGATCCGTATGTATCTTGCAAATCTCTATGTCTCCCACGGACTAAATCCGGATGGAATTGAAGCGTCTCTTGATGTGCTTGGTCCTCTTGTGAAATCTGGATTCCTTTGCTAAGGCAATTGCTCGATATTGTCACGAAGATTTTCATTGGACCCGATGCACTAGGTATGACACCTAGATCGGATATGAACTCCTTCATCCGACTCCTTGATTAGCTGCTTCGAAGCTGCTATGTACTCCGCTTCACATGTAGATCCCGCCTGACGCTTTGTTTAGAACTGCACCAACCGACAGCTCCTCCATTTAGTGTAAATCGTATCCGGTCTGCGATTTAGAATCGTCCGATCGGTGTCAAAGCTTGCATCAACGTAACTGCCATTTATGAGCTCTTTGTCACCTCCATATCTGAGAAACATATCCTTAGTCCTTTTCGGTATTTCAGGATGTTCTTGACCGCGTCCATGATCCACTCTGGATTACTTTGGTACCTCCTGCTAAGCTTATAGCAAGGCTCACATCAGTCCGGTACACAGATTGCATACATGATAGAGCCTATGGCTGAAGCATAGGAACATCTTTCATTTTCTCTCTATCTTCTGCGGTGGTCGGGCATTGAGTCTTACTCAACTTCACACCTTGCAACACAGCAAGAACCCTTTCTTTGCTTGATCCATTTTGAACTTTTCAAAATCTTGTCAAGGTATGTGCTTTGTGAAAGTCCAATTAAGCGTCTTGATCTATCTCTATAGATTTTGATGCCCAATATGTATGCAGCTTCACCGAGGTCTTTCATTGAAAAATTCTTATTCAAGTATCCTTTATGCTATCCAGAATTCTATATCATTTCCGATCAGTAATATGTCATCTACATATAATATCGAAATTCTCTGAGCTCCCACTCACTTTCTTGTAAATCAAAGCTTCTCCAAAAGTCTCAGATGAACCCAAATGCTTTGATCACACTATCAAAGCGTTTATTCCAACTCGAGATGCTTGCACCAGTCCATAAATGGATCGCTGGAGCTTGCACACTTTGTTAGCTCCTTTGGATCGATAAAACCTTCGGTTGCATCATATACAACTCTTCTTCCGTAAATCCATTCAGAATGCAGTCTTTACATCCATTTGCCAAATTTCATAATCATAAAATGCAGCAATTGCTAACATGATTCGGACAGACTTAAGCATCGCTTCGGTGAGAAGGTCTCATCGTAGTCAATCCCTTGAACTTGTCGAAAACCCTTTGCGACAAGTCGAGCTTTATAGACGATAACATTACCGTCAGCGTCAGTCTTCTTCTTGAAGATCCACTTGTTTTCTATTGCTTGCCGACCCTCGGGCAAGTCAACCAAAGTCCATACTTTGTTTTCATACATGGATCCCATCTCAGATTTCATGGCCTCAAGCCATTTTGTGGAATCTGGGCTCACCATCGCTTCTTCATAGTTCGTAGGTTCATCATGATCTAGTAGCATGACTTCGAACAGGATTACCGTACCACTCAGTGCGGATCTTACTCGGTTGATCTACGAGGTTACAGTAGTAACTTGATCTCAAGTTTCATGATCAACATCATCAACTTCCTCACTATTTGGTGTAGATGTCTCAGAAACCGGTTTCTGCGACAAACTACTTTCAAATAAGGGAGAAGGTACAATTACCTCATCAAGTTCCACTTTCCTCCCACTCACTTCTTTCGAGAGAAACTCCTTCTCTAGAAAGGATCCATTCTTGGCAACAAATGTCTTGCCTTCGGATCTGTGATAGAAGGTGTACCCAACTGTTTCTTTTGGGTATCCTATGAAGACACATTTCTCCGATTTGGGTTCGAGCTTATCAGGTTGAAGTTTTTTCACATAAGCATCACATCCCCAAACTTTAAGAAACGACAACTTTGGTTTCTTGCTAAACCATAGTTCATAAGGTGTCGTCTCAACGGATTTTGACGGTGTTCTATTCAGTGTGAATGTGGCCGTCTCAAGAGCATAACCCCAAAACGATAGCGGTAAATCTGTAAGAGACATCATAGATCGCACCATATCTAGTAAAGTGCGATTCGACGTTCGGACACACCATTACGCTGTGTGGTGTTCGGGTGGCGTGAGTTGCTAAACTATTCGCATTGTTTCAAATGTAGACCAAACTCGTAACTCAAATATTCACCTCCACGATCAGATCGTAGAAATTTAATTTTCTTATTACGATGATTTTCAACTTCACTCTGAAATTCTTTGAACTTTTCAAATGTTTCATTAAGTAGATATACCCATATCTGCTTAAATCATCTGTGAAGGTGAGAAAATAACGATATCCGCCACGAGCCTCAACATTCATTGGACCACATACATCTCAGATGTATGATTTCCAACAAATCTGTTGCTCTCTCCATAGTACCGAGAACGGGTTTTAGTCATCTTGCCCATGAGGCACGGTTCGCAAGTGCCAAGTGAATCATAATCAAGTGACTCCAAAAGTCCATCGAGATGGAGTTTCTTCATGCGCTTTATACCGATATGACCTAAACGGCGATGCCACAAATAAGTTGCACTATCATTATCAACTCTGCATCTTTTGGTTTCAACATTATGAATATGTGTATCACTACTATCGAGATTCATCAAAATAGACCACTCTTCAAGGGTGCATGACCATAAAAGATATTACTCATATAAATAGAACAACCATTATTCTCTCGATTTAAATGAATAACCGTCTCGCATCAAACAAGATCCAGATATAATGTTCATGCTCAACGCAGCACCAAATAACAATTATTTAGGTCTAAAACTAATCCGAAGGTAGATGTAGAGGTAGCGTGCGACCGCGATCACATCGACTTTGGAACCATTTCCCACGCGCATCGTCACCTCGTCCTTTGCGGTGTTAAGCAATCCGTAGTCCCTGTTTGAGTTGCAAATATTAGCAATGTAACCAAGATCAAATACCAGTGCTCTGCGAGCTCTAGTAAGGTACACATCAATAACATGTATATCACATATACCTTTGTTCACCTTGCCATCCTTCTTATCCGCCAAATACTTGGGGCAGTTCCGCTTCCGAAGACGATCGCTTGCGGTAGAAGCACTCGATTTCAGGTTTAGGTCCGACTTGGGTTTCTTCTCCCGAGTAGCAACTTGCTTGCTGTTCTTCTTGAAGTTCCCTTCTTCTTCCCTTTGCCTTTCTTCTTGAAACTAGTGGTCTTATTGACCATCAACACTTGATGCTCCTTCTTGATTTCTACCTCCGCAGCCTTTAGCATTGCGAAGAGCTCGAGTATAGTCTTTACTAACCCTTGCATATTATAGTTCATCACGAAGCCTTTGTAGCTTGGTGGCGGTGATTGAAGAATTACATCAATGACACAATCATCCGAAGATTAACTCCCAGTTGAGTCAAGTGATTGTAATACCCGGACATTACGAGTATGTGCTCACCGACGTAACTATTCTCCTCCATCTTGCAGCTATAGAACTTATTGGAGACTTCATATCTCTCAATCCGGGCATTCTTTGGAATATTAACTTCAACTCTGGAACATCTCATATGCTCCATGACGTTCAAAACGTCGTTGAAGTCCCGGTTCTAAGCCGTAAAGCATGGCACATTGAACTATAGAGTAGTCATCGGCTTTGCTCGCGGACGTTCTTAACGCCGTCGGTTGCATCGAAGATGCACGGCACCTAGCGGTGCATCCAGGGGCGTAACTCTTACGTGCGCAATGAGGATAACCCTCGGGTTATGGACCCGATCCGTGTAATTGCTACCATCATCTTTCAACTTTGCTTTCTCAAGGAACGCATTAAAATTCAACGGAACAACAAAGACGAGCCATCTATCTACAAACAAACATAGACAAGCAAGATACTATCAGGTACTAAGTTCATGATAAATTTAAGTTCAATTAATCATATTATTTAAGAACTCCCACTTAGACAGACATCTCTCTAGTCATCTAAGTGATCACGTGATCCAAATCAACTAAACCATAACCGATCATCACGTGAGATGGAGTAGTTTTCAATGGTGAACATCTTATGTTGATCATATCTACTATATGATTCACGCTCGACCTTTCGGTCTCCGTGTTCCGAGGCCATATCTGCATATGCTAGGCTCGTCAAGTATAACTGAGTATTCTGCGTGTGCAAAACTGGCTTGCACCGTTGTAGATGGACGTAGAGCTTATCACACCGATCATCACGTGGTGTCTCGGCACGACGAACTTTGGCAACGGTGCATACTCGGGAGAACACTACATGATAATTTTAGTGAGAGATCATCTTAAAATGCTACCGTCAATCAAAGCAAGATAAGATGCATAAAGGATAAACATCACATGCAATCAATATAAGTGATATGATATGGCCATCATCATCTTGTGCTTGTGATCTCCATCTTCGAAGCTTACCGTCGTGATCACCATCGTCACCGGTAGCGACACCTTGATCTCCATCGTAGCATCGTTGTCGTTTCGCCATCTATTGCTTCTCGACTATCGCTACCGCTTAGTGATAAAGTAAAGCAATTACAGATGCGTTGCATTTCATACAATAAGCGACAACCATATGGCTCCAGCTAGTTGCCGATAACCGGTTACAAAACATGATCATCTCATACAATAAAATATAGCATCACGTCTTGACCATATCACATCACAACATGCCTGCAAAAATAAGTTAGGCGTCCTCTACTTTGTTGTTGCAAATTTTACGTGGCTGCTACGGGCTTAAGCAAGAACCAATCTCACCTCGCATCAAAACCACAACGATACTTCGTCAAATAGACTCGTTTTAACCTTCTCAAGGACCGGGCGTAGCCATACTTGGTTCAACTAAAGTGAGAGAGACAGACACCCGCCAATCACCTTTAAGCACGAGTGCTCGTAGCAGTGAAACCAGTCTCGCGTAAGCGTCTGGCGTAATGTCGGTCCGGGCGCTTCATCTCACAATACCGCTGAACCAAAATATGACATCTTTGGTAGGTAGTATGACTTGTATCGCCCACAACTCACTTGTGTTCTACTCGTGCAAAACATCAAACCATAAAACCTAGGCTCGGATGCCCTTTGTTGGGGAACGTAGTAATTTCAAAAATTTCCTATGCACACGCAAGATCATGGTGATGCATAGCAACGAGAGGGGAGAGTGTTGTCTACGTACCCTCATAGACCGAAGTGGAAGCGATCACAACGTAGAGGAAGTAGTCGTACGTTCTCCTCGCGATCCAACCGATCCCAGCGCCGTTACTCCGGCGCCTCCGAGTTCTTGACACACGTCAGCTCGGTGGCGCTCCTCGGGCTCCAATCCAAGAGAGCTTGGGAGGAGAGTTCGATCGGCCTGACGACGTGGTGGCGATCTTGATGTTCTACCGGCGCAGGCTTCGCCTAAGCACCGCTTCTGATATGACCGAGGTGGATTATGGTGGAGGGGGCACCGCACACGGCTAAGGAGCGATCTCAGGATCAACTTGTGTGTTCTAGGGTGCCCCCTGCCTATATATAAAGGAGCAAGGGGAGGGCGGACGGCCTAGGAGGCGCGCCAGGGAGGGGAGTCCTCCTCCTAGTGGGAGTAGGACTCCCTTTCCTAGTCCAACTAGGAAGGAGGAAGGGGAAGGAAGGAGAGGAGAGGGAGGGAAGGGGCCCCCCTCCTTGTCCTATTCGGACTCCCCTAGGGGCGCGCCACCACCAGTGCGGCCCTCTCTCTCCCATCTTGGCCCACTAAGGCCCATAACTTCCCGGGGTTCCGGTAACCCTCGGCACTCCGATTTTCTCCGGAAACTTCGGAACCTTTCCGATCCGAATATAGCCGTCAATATATCAATCTTTATGTCTCGACCATTTGAGACTCCTCGTCATGTCCGTGACCACATCCGGGACACGAACTCCTTCGGTACATCAAAATACATAAACTCATAATATAACCGTCATCGAAACCTTAAGCGTGCGGACCCTACGGTTCGAGAACAATGTAGACATGACCGAGACCGTCTCGGTCAATAACCAATAGCGGGACCTGGATGCCCATATTGGCTCCTACATATTCTCGAAGATCTTTATCGGTCGACCGCATAACAACATCGTTGTTCCCTTTGTCATCGGTATGTTACTTGCCCGAGATTCGATCGTCGGTATCCAATACCTAGTTCAATCTCGTTACGGCAAGTCTCTTTACTCGTTACGTAATACATCATCTCACAGCTAACTCATTAGTTGTAATGCTTGCAAGGCTTAAGTGATGTGTATTACCGAGAGGGCGAGAGATACCTCTCCGACAATCGGAGTGACAAAACCTAATCTCGAAATCGCCAACCCAACATCGCCTTTGGAGACACCTGTAGTACTCCTTTATAATCACCCGATTCGTTGTGACGTTTGGTAGCACCAAAGTGTTCCTCCGTAAACAGGAGTTGCATAATCTCATAGTTATAGGAACATGTATAAGTCATGGATAAAAGCAATAGCAACATACTAAACGATCGTGTGCTAAGCTAATGGAATGGGTCATGTCAATCAGATCATTCAACTAATGATGTGACCTTGTTAATCAAATAACAAACCTTTGTTCATGGTTAGGAAACATAACCATCTTTGATTAACAAGCTAGTCTAGTAGAGGCATACTAGTGACACTCTGTTTGTTTATACATTCACACATGTATTATGTTTCCGGTTAATACAATTCTAGCATGAATGATAAACATTTATCATGAAATAAGGAAATAAATAATAACTTTATTATTGCCTCTAGGGCATATTTCCTTCACCACCCACTTCGTAGCAACTGTCGATGACCTAACCGACATGCTAGACTTCGACTCCGAAGACATCGGCGGTATGGACGGACGATGCGAGAGGCGACCAGAACCAGCGCCTCTGAGGGCCTTTGGAAGGCCACCTCGTCATCGACATTTACATGGTGGACATCCCAAAGGATGGGAATAGCGATGGAACAATGGAGGACAACCCCTCCAAGAAACAGCCTAAGCGCCGGCGTCAGCGGCGCCGCTCTAAATCACGCCACAGCAAAAACGGAGATTCCAGCACCGGAGACAATAACACCCCGGATAGCGCCGAAGACAACCCCCTTCAGCAGGATTCAGCACAGGAGGATGGAGAGGCCAGCACTCATGAGAGAGCGGCAGACAAAGAGGTAGAGGACGATAATTATATGCCTCCCTCCGAAGACGAGGCAAGCCTCGACGATGACGAATTTGTCGTTCCTGAGGATCCCGTCGAACAAGAGCGTTTCAAACGCAGGCTTATGGCCACGGCAAGCAACCTCAAGAAAAAGCAGCAACAGCTTTGAGCTGACCAAGACTTGCTAGCCGATAGATGGACTGAAGTCCTTGCGGCCGAAGAGTATGAACTCGAACGCCCCTCCAAGAGCTACCAAAACGCAGGCTGCTACCCCGATTATAGGAGGAAGCACTTAAACCTACATCACCAGCACATAATATGGCCGACCGCCACCCACCCAGTAACATGACGAGAGAGCCTCATGACCTACACTCAACCCACACCCCGCGCGCTCAAAAAATACCAAAGCGCGGGAAAATCGCCCGGACCTGCGGGATATACTCGAGGACAAGGCAAGGCAAACAAGATCGATCTCACGGATCGCGTGGGCGTAGCGATGCGTGATGACAACCGTCACGCCGGATACAGACAATTCGGCGGGCGAACACTGATGAACAAAGCTCATTTGAGCTGCGTCTTGATATAGCCCAATATCTGAGGCGCCGCACACCCACTATGCTTCACGCATTTAAAGTAATGGATCATCAAATCCCGAGGGTTTCAAACCCGTAAACATCGAATCATACGACGGCACAACAGATCCTGCGGTTTGGATCGAGGACTATCTCCTTCACATCCACATGGCCCGCGGTGATGATCTACACGCTATCAAATACCTCCCACACGGGCTTAAAGGACCAGCGCGGCATTGGCTTAACAGCTTGCCAGCAGAGTCAATCAGTTGTTGGGAAGACCTGGAAGCCGCATTCCTTGACAACTTCCAGGGCACTTATGTGCGACCACCAGACGCCGATGACCTAAGCCACATAATTCAGCAGCGGAAGAATCGGCGGACAATTACGGACACGGTTCCTAACCAAGAAAAATCAAATCGTCAACTTGTCCGAATGCAGAGGCCCTTGCAGCCTTCAAACACAACATCCGCGGCGAGTGGCTTGCCCGGCACCTAGGACAGGAAAAGCCAAAATCCATGGCAGCCCTCACAACACTCATGACCCGCTTCTACGCGGGAGAGGATAGCTGGCTAGCTCATAGTAATAACATGACCAAGAGCCCTGGTAATTCGGATACCAAGGACACCAACGGCAGGTCGCGTCGCAACAAGCACAAGCGCCGCATTAATGGCGACAATACTAAGGATACGGCAGTCAATGCCGGATTCAGAGGCTCTAAACCCGGTCAGCGAAAAAGCCATTCAAAAGAAATACTCCAGGCCCGTCCAATTTGGACCAAATACTCGATCGCTCGCACCAGATACATGGCACTCCCGAAAAGCCAGCCAATCACACCAACAGGGACTGTTGGGTGTTCAAGCAGGCAGGCAAGTTAATTGCCGAAAACAATGACAAGGGGCTGCATAGCGATGACGAGGAAGAGACCCAGCCACCGAACAATAGAGGACGAAGGGTTTCCCCCACAAGTGTGGACGGTGAACATGATATCGCAACCCACATACCCAAAGGGAGCGAGCGTGCACTCAGGGCGTATATGCGATGGAGCGATCGCCCCAAAGTTCAATCCGTGGTCCTCTGCCCGATCACTTTTGATCGAAGGACCACCCACTAGCATCTGCCATGGCGGATTCGCGCGTGGTTCTAGACCCAATCGTCGATGGATTTCACCGACTAGAGTCGATGGATGGCGGCGGCCCTGAACTGCTTTATCGGGATACGGTCGCCAAGGCAGGCATAGACCCCTCAAGGATTAAACCCACAAAGGCGACCTTCAAAGGCGTCATACCGGTGTAGAGGCCAAGCTATGCAGGCTCGGTTACACTTGAAGTGGTCTTGGATCCCGGATAACTTCGGCGAGGAGTTAATCTTTGACATAGTCCCGTTCGCGGCGGCTATCATGCGGTGCTTTCGGACGAACCGCATTTACAAAGTTCAATGCGGTGCCGCACTATGCATACCTCAAGCTCAAGATGCGAGGCCCTCGAGTCATTACGGTCAGCGAAACACCGAGCGCTCTCTCTCGAGCGGAGGAGCATCTGGCGCTCTCGCGGCGGAAATCTGAGCAGCCTCTTAAGGCAATTCTCGAGTCCGGTGTTAAGCGGCGGACACCGTCAAGCGCACCGGGATAACCTACAACAAGACCGCTGGCACGTTCCGAACATCGCGTAGCAATGCGGCCCCAACCCGGCCTTCATGAAATCGCGAGACCGGTACCACAGCGTACATAACTACGCTCTGGAGATACCATGGGCATAGGGGTAGGGGCACGACCACGGCATGCGGGAGAGCGGCTCAACCGCACGGGGGCTCCCAATTGTGTCATTCTTTTTTCTTATTCTCGGGACTCCGTTTTCCGAAGCCTGTCCGTGATAGAATCGCCCGAACTCGCGATGCAACAGCCAGAAGCGAAAAAGCTCGTCGAGTGTCGGTGGTCTCTATTACGAGCGGTATACCTGTTTTGCATACCATCCGCAGCCTACCCACGAGAGGACATGTTAAATAGTCCCATCCCTTGCTTATCGCACTATTTGCATCGTTCTGCTTTCACTACAGTATTTTTTAAACAATGCATCGCTTTTTGCCTATTATTGCATTCTTTTTTTATCTATATATGTTCACTTATGACATGTTGCATCCAGATGCGCTTTGAGTGCGGCCAAATACACTAGGGCTTAAGTTCCCCAAAATATGGTGTGATAAGTCCTAACACTTTCACAAGTCGGCACCCGAACTTATAGCATTATATGCATCGGCTCGAATCATGTCTTGGGTCAATAGTTGGGTTTGCCTGGCTCCCATGTTTTGGTACCTTACGTTCTGTTATATCGGCTAAGGTAGTCTTTGGGAGAACCACTGCGATTGTGCCCCAGTTGAGCTGGGTTGAGCACCTCGGGAGAAAGCTAAAAGCTGCCGTCATGATAGGCGAGAGCGATCGCCGTTCAAGAGGTTTTTTCGAGTCCTTAAAGACTTATGCCGCTTAGAGCGAGGAGCCGGCTTTGTCCAGCCCAGGCGTGGATAGCGCCACGAATTCGATCTTCCGAACACTAGGGGCTTCGCCGAAATTTAAAATTATAGAATTCTATGGCTAATTGGGAGTGTTCAAGCATTATAAGTCTGGTTGCCTTGTTCGTTGTGTTGAGCGCCTCCCTCGAAGGACCCAAAAAATGGGAACAAGAGCGCTCAAGTTTATCCCGAACACCCCAGCACTCATGGCATGGGGGCTGAAGCCAACGACTTGCGATCTCTCAAATTTGATAAACGGCCGCACAGAAGGTAATATTTTAAATTAACAAGCGTTGCTTAGCGCATATGAACAAAGTTTTCAGCGTACAAGATAACAAATGCGAGTCTACTAAAAAATTACATCTTTGGAGCACTCACCCGCTATAAGGCGGGCACCCTTCAGGACACCCTTATAGTACATCTCGGGCGTACGATACTCCTTGTCCGGCGGTGGCGCGTCCGTCACAAGCTTCTCGGCGTCCATCTTGCCCCAGTGCACTTTAGCCCGGGCAAGGGCCCGACGGGCACCTTCAATGCAGACGGAATGCTTGATGACTTCAATCCATGGACAGGCGTCCACCAGCCGCCGCACCAGACTGAAGTAGCTCCCAGGCATGGCTTCTTTAGGCCACAGCCGAGCTATGAGGCCCTTCATGGCCTGTTCGGCCACCTTGTGGAGCTCGACCAGCTGCTTCAGCTGGTCGCTCAGGGGCACCGGATGTCCGGCCTCAGCATATTGAGACCAAAACACCTTTTCCGTTGAGCTCCCCTCCTCGGCCCGGTAGAATGCGGCAGCGTCGGATACACTACGGGGCAGATCTGTGAATGCTCCTGGAGAGCTCCGGATTCGGGTAAGTAACAAGTAATTCACTTTCACGTGCTTGCTTTGCATGAAGAATGCCTTACCCGCCGCTATCTTCTTTATTGCCTCAATTTCCTGGAGGGCTTTCTGGGCTTCGGCCTTAGCGGCTTTGGCACTCTCAAGAGCCGAGGCGAGCTCGGACTCTCGACTCTTCGAGTCATGCTCCAAACTCTCGTGTTTTTCAACAAGAGCCTGGAGCTCTTGCCGCACCTCCGCCACCCGCGCCTCCTGCTTCTCTCGCTTGGCGCGCTCTGCGGTCACACTTTTTTCGGCCTTGGACACCGCCTCTTTCAGGGTCGCCACCTCGTTCGTGGCCCCTGCAATACTCACGTTATTCCTGTCATTTTTTGCAACCAAATCCTTTCTATAAGGTATTACTTTAATAAGGTATTACTTACCTTCCTTGTCCTCGAGCTGATTCTTGGCACGGCCGAGCTCGTTCTCAGACTGCTCGAGGCTCTCCTTCAATACATTGACCTCTGCAGTCAGTGCGGCGGAGGTCGGCAGCGCAGCCTGCATTCCCACATTGACATGCTTATGTTAGACTCCTGCGTATATCTTTTTAGATCCTCAGTTCGGCTTTTCCTTCCGAACACCAAACTGAGCATCGTGGCTCTTGTCTATCGGTACTATTTTACATATCTTAATTACATACCTCAAAGCTTTGTTGGGAGGCTGGTATAGGCTTGATCAGCCCGCTCTTGGCGGATGAACTTCGAATCACCGCACTCATAACGATGCGGTGCTCCTCGTCGGCAGGCGCCATTGAGCGCCTCCAGCAAATTATCCGGCGCCTCCGGTTGGACGGAGGCCACCGGCGTCGTGGTCTTGCCCTTCTTACGAAGAGCCCGCTCGCCGGAATTTGGAACCACTGTAGGTTCCAGTACGGAGTCCGGCACAGGGCCGGACTGAGAGCCCTCTGGGGTTTCGCCCTCTTTGCGCCCGGAGTCCGGGAGGTCGCCTTGCGGCGCCTCCAGGACCACCTCCTCCTGGTTGGGCCCCTTTTGGGATTCCACCATGGCATCGTCTGCGTCACGGGGGGAGGAGGCGGTCAGAAGTGAAGTGCTGTTCACATCCGACGAATCCAGGGAGCCGCTCGACGAAGCGGGAAGCTCGTCCTTGGGCGGGCTACATGGGTGTATTCGGCGTTAGAAGACACTATGCGACAAAGGAAAAATCAAGAGTTATTCTGGAATCCGGACACTTACGATCTCGCCAGGGGCTTGGCCCTCGAGGGCCAATCCTCTTTGCTGTTGTCGGCGTTGGTAGAGTAGTCCGGAGGAAGGGTCCTTCCCTTCTTGGACCCTCCAGCCTCCCCAGTTGGGGAGGCCTTCCTTTTCTTCTCTCCCCCCGCTAGGGGAGAGGCTTCCTTTTTCTCCTCCTCGTTTTCACGGGAGGAGTCTACCTCGGAGTCATCGGACGATGAGTCCGATAACACTTGATGCCGGGAACTCTTTCAGGTTCCCGTGGCCTTCTTCTTGGCCTTCTTCTCCGGCACCACGTAAGCGCGGGCCAGCAGCCCCGCTCAATCAGGCGTCTGCTGGGTCTTCTGGTAAGGGAGCCGGACAGTTAACCTGCCCAGACTTGTTCTGCCAGGCCTGTCAAAGGTAAGGGAGTTTAGATCCCGCATAGAGTCAAACTATGAAAAACAAGTGTCCCGTAAAGGATAAAATAGCTTACCTCGCCGTCTTGACGCTGCGAGCTGAATCTGCGATCTTCGGTAGCGGATGCGGGAGCCTCGGCGCCCTTGAACAGCACCCTCCAGGCGTCTTCATACGTAGTGTCGAAGAGCCTGCTCAAGGTCTGGTGCTGGGCCGGATCAAACTCCCACAAGTTGAAAGCCTGTTGTTGGCACGGGAGGATCCGGCGGATGAGCATGACCTGGACCATGTTGACAAGATTGATCTTCTTGTTCACAAGGTTTTGGACGCAGGTTTGGAGTCTGGTCAGCTCTTCCAAATCACCCCATGTCAGGTCCTTCTCTTTCCAGGAGGTGAGCCATGTGGGGATGCCAGATCTGAATTTGGGGGCCGCTGCCCATTTAGGGTCACGCAGCTCGATGATGTAGAACCACCCTGATTGCCACCCTTTGATGGTTTCCACGAAGGCGCCCTCGAGCCATGTGACGTTGGGCATCTTGCCCACCATGGCGCCTCCGCACTCCACCTGCTGGCCGCCCACTACCTTGACTTGACATTGAAGGTCTTGACCATAAGCGAAGTGGGGTTTGATCGGAGGAAGGCCTCGCACACAACAATAAACGCCGAGATGTTGAGGATGAAATTGGGGCGGATCGTGGAAATCCAGGTCGTAGTAGAACATGAGCCCCCGGACAAATGGGTGGAGTGGGAAGCCTAGTCCGCGGAGGAAATGGGGAAGGAACACCACCCTCTCATGGGGCCTGGGGGTGGGGACGAGCTGCCCCTCGTCTGGAAACCGGTGCGCAATGTCGTTGTGCAGGTATCCGGCTTTCCTCTACTTCTTGATGTGCCCCTCCGTGATGGAGGATGCCATCCACTTGCCTCCCGCTCCGGACATGGCTGGGGAAGGTTGAGGCGAGATCTTGCGACTTGGTATTTGGAGCTCTAGTCTTGTGAAATGGATAAGCAAAGGAGGAAGAAGGCGTAGGTAAAAAGGTGGATCCTTATCCCCTTATATGGACGGACAAGACTATGCGTCCCCACCAGCCTGGTAAAACTCGCTTATCCTCCGAGCGCTGTAATCAATGGCGCGGTTGGGTTACCCACATCCGTATTGATGAGAATCCCGGAATAAGGGGGACACGATCTCTGCTTTGACAAGACGTGCCAAGGAAACTGCTTCGCTAAACGCCTTGAGGTGGAACAGTAAAAACGATTCAAATAAAGGCCTGGCCGTGGTGTGATGTCACGCCACGGAATACGTCAGCAGATTGAAATTGTGTAAATATTATTCTCTCTATGGTGGTATGTGGAATTTATTTTGTAGAGCCGGACACTATCCTTGTGTTCAAAATCTTCTATGACGTATTCGGAGGAGGAACCCGCCTTGCAATGTCGAAGACAATATGCGCGCCGGACTCGTCGTCATTGAAGCCCAGGTTCGAGAGCTCTTGAGGAGTCTGGACTAGGGGGTGTCCGGATAGCCGAACTATCATCTTTGGCCGGACTCCTAGACTATGAAGATACAAGATTGAAGACTCCTTCCCGTGTCCGGATAGGACTTTCCTTGGCGTGGAAGGCAAGCTTGGCGATACGGATATGTAGATCTCCTACCATTGTAACCGACTCTGTGTAACCCTAGCCCTCTCCGGTGTCTATATAAACCAGGGGGGTTTAGTCCGTAGGACGGACAACTATCATACCATAGGCTAGCTTCTATGGTTTAGCCTCTTTGATCTCGTGGTAGATCTACTCTTGTACTACCCATATCATCAATATTAATCAAGCAGGAGTAGGGTTTTACCTCCACCGAGAGGGCCCGAACCTGGGTAAAAACATCGTGTCCCTTGTCTCCTGTTACCATCCGCCTAGACGCACAGTACGGGACCCCCTACCCGAGATCCGCCGGTTTTGACACCGACACCCTAGTAACAAAAGTATTTAGGGATTTAAATTCTAATTAAGTAATTTTAGAAATTTGGAAAAAGGGATTTTAAACTTTGAAAATTAATATAAAATAAACCGTGACTCGGATGAAAATACTTTATACATAAAATTTGCTTAGAACAACGAGACGAATCCGAATACGCAGCCTGTTCGTCAGCCACATGTCCCCAGCATAGCGAACATGCAACATTTCACCTCCGGTTCATCTGTCCGAAAACGCGAAACACCGGGGATACTTTCCCGGATGTTTCCCCCCTTCACCAGTATCACCTACTACCGCGTTAGGGAACACCTAGCACCGCTCTTTGTCATGTCATGCATCGTCATGCTTATGTTTGCATTATATTTATTGTTTCTTCCCCCTCTTCTCTCCGGTAGACTACGAGACCAACGCCGCTGCTGCCCCAGTCGACTACGGAGTTGACGACCCCTCCTTAGCAACCAGGCAAGCCCCCCCTTGATCACCAGATATCGCCTATTCTTCCCTATACAGCTTGCATTAGAGTAGTGTAGCATGTTACTATTTCGGTTAATCCTATTATGTTGCATAGCCTGTCATTGTTGCTACAATTGTTGATATCTTACCTGCAATCCTAAATGCTTAGTATAGGATGCTAGTTTATCATCTGTGGCCCTACATTCTTGTCCGTCTGCCATGCTATACTATCGGGCCGTGATCACTCGGGAGGTGATCACGGATACATACATACATACATACATATCATACATAATATTCAAATGGTGACTAAAGTCGGGTCGGCTCGTAGAGTACCCGCAAGTGTTTCGGAGATGGGGGCTGAAGGGGCAGGTGGTTCCATCCAGGTAGTGATGGGCCTGGGTTCCCGACAGCCCCCTGATGGTTACTTATGGCAGAGCGACAGGGCAGGTTGCGACCACCTAGGAGAGAGGTGGGCCTGGCCCTGGTCGGTGTCTGCGGTTACTTCAAAATAACACGCTTAATGAGATCTTGGTATTTGATCTGAGTCTGGCCACTGGCCTATACGCACTAACCAACTACGCTGGAATAGTTATGGGCACTCGACGTCGTGGTATCAGCCGAAGCCTTCTTGACATCAGCGACTGAGCAGCGTGCACCGGGTTGGACTGGAACGCCTGCTCTTTTATAAGGGAGTCTAGGTCTGCTCACCGGCCGCATACGCAACATGTAGGTGTGCAATGGGTGATGGGCCCAGACCCCTGCGTGCATAGGATTTAGACTAGCGTGCTGACCTCTCTGTTGTGCCTAGGCCGGGCTGTGACGTGTTGATCTTTCGAGGCCGGGCATGACCTAGAAAAGTGTGTCCGGCCAGAGGGATCGAGCGTGTTAGGTTATGTGGTGCACCCCTGCAGGGAAGTTTATCTATTCGAATAGCCGTGTCCCTCGGTAAAAGGACGACCCGGAATTGTATCTTGACCTTATGACAACTAGAACCGGATACTTAATAATACACACCCAGACAAGTTCCAGAGACATCCCGGTGATCACTTTCCCACAGGGCAACGAGGGGAGGATCGCCGGGTAGGATTATGCTATGCGATGATACTTGGTGAGCTTACCATCTACTCTCTTCTACATGCTGCAAGATGGAGGCTGCCAGAAGCGTAGTCTTTGATAGGACTAGCTATCCCCCTCTTATTCTTGCATTCTGTAGTTCAGTCCACCGATATTGCCCCTTTACACAGATACCCATGCATATGTAGTGTAGATCCTTGCTTACGAGTACTTTGGATGAGTACTCACGGTTGCTTTGCTCCCTCTTTTCCCCCTTTTCCTCTTCTTCCCAGACGTCGCAACCAGATGCTAGAGCCCAGGAGCCAGACGCCACCGTCAACGACGACTCCTACTTCACCGAGGGTGCCTACTACTACGTTCAGGCCGCCGATGACTAGGAGCAGTTTAGGAGGATCCCAGGCAGGAGGCTTGCGCCTCTTTCGATATGTATCCCAGCTTGTGCTAGCCATCTTATGGCACCTTGTTTAACTTTATGTATGTCCTCAGATATTGTTGCTTCCGTTGACTCATTTATGTTCGAGCACTTGTATTCGAGCCCTCGAGGCCCCTGTCTTGTAATATGATGCTTGTATGACTTGTTTTACTTTTAGAGTTGTGTTGTGATATCCTCCCGTGAGTCCCTAATCTTGATCATACACATTTGCGTGCATGATTAGTGTATGATTGAATCGGAGGCGTCACAGTCCATCACATCATTCTCCTAATGATGTGATCACATTCATCAAATGACAACACATGTCTAAGGTTAGGAAACATAACCATCTTTGATTAACGAGCTAGTCTAGTAGAGGCATACTAGGGACACTATATTTTGTTTATGTATTCACACATGTACTAAGTTTCCGGTTAATACAATTCTAGCATGAATAATAAAGTCCCCCAATTCATAGGCGCTTATATGAGGTGCTAAGCACATTAAAAACTTTAGCAACTAAAGCCCCCCAATGCATAGGCGCTTAACTTGTTGGCTAAGCATCCTTCATTTAATGATTTTGTAACTAAAGTTCTTCATGCATTTTTGGGACTCTTCCATCTAAGTGTTTTGCCTATGTTCTCGCGCTTGACATTGTTTCTTCCTAGGGTCACCACACTCATCTCTCACCTCTTAATTACCTTGCCAGATTAGACTTTTACCTACATGGCAGTCTTAGCACCTATACAAGGTGGAACATTCGGAGGGGCCTAAGGCTGGTCATAGTGGAGAGTATCATATACTAGTATCATGCATATGATACTACATCCATAGTGCATATTATCATATATTAGTATCATAGATGGTCTCATTTATTGTCATGCATGACACATAGTAGCATAACATTTATTATGTTACGGTATCTACATAGGTTACTATAACCATCTCTCTCTTCTTAATTGCCTGCCATATAAGCATATTTGCAAGTCCCAAGTGGATGATACTACTTAGGGCATCTCCAACAGTCACCATTATCTGGAAAATGAGGATTGCAAAAATTCCGTCTATCGGTTTCTTCAGTTCTCCGCCCAAAAGTGCTTATCATTGGCATGTGGGTTTCTACATACTGTCATAATTGTTTATACATCAGGAGATATGTGCTCATTTTTCATACTCCCCACCACCTATCCCCAACTTAGACGGATTGTCATTATGCATCCATGTCTAGTTTACAAAACGCACTTCTGACTTTAACTTTTTATACTTATGTAGTTCTTTACGCTCTCTCTCTCTCAAGAACTGAAATTGTTTTCTTCACACCAGACCAGATAATCCAAAGTCAAGTAGGAAAACCACGAATGTTGATTAACATGATGTACCATCTAATATAATCAGCTGTGCTCAGAGTTTTTTCATCCTGGGTTGAGTTGGGCCTATCCTCTTGAGCCAGGATGAACTCTGTTGGAGGAGGTTTGTTTATGGCCCTTTTTAGAAAAGAACATTTAAATAATCACATTTCCGAGTTTCAGAAATATGCATTCATTACTTTTTCACCATTTCCTTTCACAAGACATGACTTTAATGCATAACTTTTTATGATCTTTCACTGCCCCAGTTGGATAAGTATTAGAGAAGAAAATCATAATGGTGATAGAATGACTGGCGCAAAATGGTTATTGGGTGGCAAAAACAAAAAAGTAGAGAATACCCCACGCACTGTGACGGGAATTGGTTGATGAAAATTTTGGTTGATAAAATAAGAAAAAAAAAATCAGAAATACATATGACATTATATTTGATTATTGTTGTAAATGTTTTATCAAATATAAGTGGAATAATTGAATGGAAAATACTTTTCATGAATGATTGAATGTTGTGGTGGATTTTTTTGGTATGCATGATTGAATGTTGAGGTAGGCCTTAACCTATTCATATTTGTATGATGAGATGACGTGCTTGCATGTTGAGATAAATAAATTACCCGGGATAACATCCTTAGGCATATAGGATGTGAGCTATATACTGAGACCCATTCACAAATAGTTGGATCACCATCTACGGTGCCGTCAATAGCAACAAGCTAGCAACACCATACCCTCGAGATCTTCCAGAATCTTCGTGTTTGGACGGACGAGCGCGGGAGGGTGGCACCGTTGGGCGCCGTGGTGGCGTCGGCGGATGGACGGACTGGCAAGGATGATGTAGATCTCTCTCATGAAGATGGGTCAACGGTTCGATGACGATGGTGGCGTCTAAAACGTGTGCATGTGGTACGCTTTAGGTCTGCTGCACCGGTTGTGGTTTTCAATATGTTACGTGGATGGATCGGCGACAACACCGGTTTTAGATATGGAGAGTGAGAGCACTCCACATTATCGAGTTTTGTAGGTGTGAGTGGTGGCTTCGGGTGACTTGATGTATGTTTTTGTTAGACCTATGTTGAATAATAAATAAAGATAGCCGTATGCATCGATTGATGCAGAGGCCGAAGGTCTTAACATCCTTTTCCAAAAAAACACCACATCCCCCGACAAAAACGGACACATGCGTGAATGAAGAACATGTCTCCTTCAACGACCATGGGGCGTATATATTCCCTGTCACCTCAGAGGAATAATGAAACACCACAGTAACTCATGGAGTCCCAAAAAACCGTCAATGTTCGGCCTAGTTTTCTCATTTTTGCAGGGAAATTTTGGGTCTAGTTCTCAAGGTATTTTCTGAAATGAATCTAAAAATGTTCAAATAAGAATATTGAAAACAAGTTTTTTTGCGGGAAGTATTGAAAACAAGTTTTTATTGCGGGAAATATTGAAAACAAGTAGATGAGCTGGACTATCTTTGAATAAGCAATGTCAAATGCACCCCCCTCCCCCTTCCCTCAAAAAATAAAACGACTGTGAAATGTGAAGATCACATAGTAAAATGTACGGTTACCTTATGTTTGTCTCTACTCCTTTTGTCTTCATTGTCTTTTTAAGGGTAGAAACAGATTATAAATCACTTTAGCATGGTGAAACAAACTTCTGAAAATGCAATATGGAGTATATCTATGCACTATTTTTAATTATTAATTATTTTCATTATTCTAAAAATGTCTTCCCATCCGCCGTCACGGGCAGTTGCCTGCTGCGGCATGCCCAAGATCCGCCTCCTCATGCTTTTCCCACCCTTCCTCCCGGACGTCCGGCTGCCTCGATCCCGATGTCCTTCCAACGGCATCGGCTCGGCCCGACCATGCTAGCCTCCTATTGGGCTGTTCTAGTGGTGCTATTGACAGTGGATCCGAGCCTTCCCTGCCTAGATCTTACCCGTGGTGGTTCCTAGCGTTGATGGAGGTCGCTCGTGGTGATGTACCCTGCGTCACCCGATATCACCTTCCCGGGTGACAGGTGCGACCCTCCTTCCTGCCGTGGGAGTTTCGTCTTGCAATGGTTTTCCACATCTCCGCTTCCTAATCTGACAGCCTTTGGGGGTGTTCCGTGGTAGGCCGGGCTCGGCTTGCCAATGCTGGTTATGGCGACACTTGTGGGTGTCGTCTCCTTCATGGAGGCGACTCCATGGCCTTCTCTCAGTGCCCCTTTTCAAGTACTGGAGGTCCAATTTGCCGAATTGGACGGTGGCAGCGTCTCGACATTGTCCCCTTCATGAAGGCACTGCCTTGACTGCTCGTGGTGTGGTCGGTGTTGGATTTGGAGAGTTTGGAAGCTACATTGGTTTTGGGCCGCATTATGGGTGGGCATCTGGGGCGCAATGCACTACATCATCCTCCATGGCTTCTCCTTCCGGTCCAGGCAACCCACTTGCCGATCCTCTAGGCGCTTGAGGTGGGAGGTACGTTGATCTGGCCAGTCCTGGGGTGGTCGTGGGACGGAGGTTCCCAGCATTGGCTGTAACGCGGCCTAGATGCCGTGTATCTCACCTCTTTGCCTTCCCGGCTGGAGTTTGAGCTTTGCGTATTCACACAAAAATAACATTATTCTGGTGTCGTTTGATCAGTCATCCACGGCTCAGATCGGTTAAGCGTATCTCATCGTGTCGTGTAAACTTGACGACTTGTCCACTCCAGCACCAGCCTTGACTAGGTCGTACCGCCGCCCCTCGTTCCCCGCATCGCCGTTTCAAAGACAAACTCTGCACGGTTTAGCCTAGATGGACCGCCGCCGCCGTCCCTCGTTCCCCACATCGGCGGGGCCGGCGCCGCCGCTGGAGGACGAAATTCTTCTCGTAGAGATCCTGCTCCGCCTTCCTTCATTACCATCCTCGCTCCCCCGAGCTTGCCTCGTCTGCAAGCGTTGGCGCGGCCTCGTCTCCGACCCCAAATTTCTCCGTCGCTTCCGCGCCCACCACTGCAAACCCCCGCTCCTAGGGTTTTTCGTCAGAGGCATCGACGGGCCCTCATTCACGCCCACGCTGGACACGCCCGACCGCATCCCCGCGGCGCGGTTCTCGCTGCCGCAGAGCCGCGGTGAGAACTGGGCCTTCGTCGGCTGCCGCCACGGCCTCGCCCACCTCATCAACCATACGCGTCTCGAGGCCGTCGTTTGGGACCCCATCACCGGCCACCGGCGCTGCGTGGCCTTTCCACCGGGCATCCACACCTACCATTAGGTCCGAAGCGCGGCGCTGCTCTGCCCTTCCGGCACAGACCACGTGCACGGCCACGACTGGGGCTCGCGCCCTTTCAAGCTGGTCTTGGTGGGCGTCGGCATGAATGCTGAACCCTCTGCTTTTGCTTGCATCTACGATTCAGAATCCGGTGAATGGGGAAATATCATCTCAGCAGGGACTACACAACATGTTACTTATGCAGTGCGTGCCAGCAGCGTCCTGGTTGAGAATGCACTTCATTGGTTGCTTATTGGGGATGGAATTCTCAAATTTGATTTCGAGATGCAGCACTTAGTGGTGATTGAGAGACCATCAGTAGTCTCGTATTTCCGCTTTCAGATATTGCGGACACATGAAAGTAAGCTTGGCTTTGCCATGTGGACAGAAGTGGGCATGGAAATATGGGAGAGAAAGAGCAATTCAGATTGTGCCCTCGGATGGGCACTTCAGCAGATCATCCAACTCGACAAGCTCCTTCCACTAGGACCATCGAGATGTAGAGGTTATATAGCGGGGTTTGATGAGGACACCAATGTGATATTTATGTCAATGTATACTGGCCGTTCCTTCATGATCCAACTTGAGTCGATGCAACTCAGAAGTATTTCTGGAACACATCACGACCACTTTTATCCCTACACAAATTTCTTTACGGCAGGTAATGCCCCGTCTGTACATCGCATAAGTAACATAGTAATTCACTTACTCTTTTGAGAATCAATCCAGTCGCTTTTGGTATGTGTCTGTAACATTGTTCGTGTCTTTTAAGGATTGTCTGCTCGTGCTTTGCTATGAATCAAAATAAATAAGCAATCACATTGGGCTATTATCATCGTCTCACTCATTAGAGTTCCATCTAGTACAGCGCAACGCATTAACGTCCACGTTCGGACTACACACCATGCCCTTGGGTTCGCAATCATATCTAGTTGTGCTTCTTTGTGGAATGTGCCATAGTCTGTGCTAGGGATATTCAGAAGGCGGTTTCAGTTAGCTTGTTAAAGGAAGAGCTTCATTGTGTCTCCGTTAATTAGTTCTTTTTAGAGATTTTTAGCAACGCTGGGTAGCGTGGTTAGAAACATGGATAAACCACCACCAACTCCCGTTTATACTTCCCCCATTCCAGTTTTTGGGGTGCATCTCCAAACTCACGGCTATACAAGCGTATAGTGGTGGACTGATCTAACTTTTCCTTCAGATTTTAATTGATGTATTGGATTGTTTTTGCTTTGTAGGCAGAGGGATGGGTGATGAAAATGATGGGGTTAAAATTTTGTAGAATACATGAGACAATCTTCCTGAAGGATCTGCTGATGTGCTGTGTCGACTGAAAAGGTTATCATCTTCCACTTTTTTTTTAAAAAAAAAGGAGGATTACCCAGGGCCTCTGCATCAAGTGATGCACACATCCATTTTATTTAAACAAACAGAGTACCAAAGTATGAATCTCATCTCATTTACATATACAAAATCAAAGCAGTAAACAAATAGCCACAACTGGCAAAAAATAGGACACAATGCCTAAACACCTATCCTATTATTGGACCGCCATACAAACCGGTTGTATGTAGCACATGCTACTGTCTCCCATCTGTTGCACCCAATGGCCATAAGCTCTCTGACTTCCGCACGGTGTAGTATTGTCATTGACCACATACGGATCCATCCAAACGCCCGGTAGATAACCTGCAAAAAGTTTGTGATATTTGTCATGTTAAATACAACATCATTCCGACAGTTCCAAATAGTCGAAAGTAATGCAGCAATTCCCACGCTAATTCGTGCCGCCTTATTAGGCTCAACCCCACCTAACCAGTTACCGAACAGATTGGATATGTTAGTAGGTGGAGATACGTTAAAAACCACATGTATTTTTCGCCATAATAACCTGGTTAGTGGGCATGTGAGAAAAAGATATTGAATCGTTTCCTTGTGATCTATAAGGTTTACTCCCTTCCCACCTACATTTCGCCAAATTGTCCTTAGTCAAAATCACTCCTTTGTGCACAAAACCACATAATTTTTTTAATTTTTTAAGGCAACTTTATTTTCCATATATGAATAGATCGTGGGATTGGTCCAATATTAATCAAATCCACATACATAGATTTGACTGAGAACACACTTGAAACTGAAAGTTTTCATCAGTACATCTGACTCATTAGACACGTTGACCTCCACCAACCTACGCACTAAATGCAGCCAGCTATCCCATCGTTCCCCGTGCCCGATAATTGAATGTTTAGGGGAACTGAACCTAGTATTACACACAAAAGCGTCTTTACGATGTACAATATTATAAAGCGTCCCCCCAGCCAAGCATCCTCCCATAATCTAGTAGTGGCCCCATTCCCAATGATAAATTTACTCATGTTAAAGAAAGTGACCTTAGGACAGACGCAGATTTTGTTTTTGTCCATTGGGTCGCCGTCTGCATAGGTGGACATGGGGCGGACACGCGCGTCCGGTTGGTACACCCAACGGCGCTACCTATTTGGATAAAAACATGTCCCTTTTTGTTTCCTTTTTTCTCTACTAAAAAGCTGGTACATGAGCTGTTGTCGACCGTCGGGGAAGAGAGCCGGGGGGGGGAGGCTGTTGGGGTGGGTCATTGGGTGGCGACGGTGCCGAGCTCCAAGGCACGGGAGTTTCTCTACATGGTAGTCGGTGGTGCCACAACGGTCGGTCAGGAGGCCCTTGCCACACCCGTGCTCGCGCGTGCTATGGAGGGTGTGGCCATCGCAGGCGGGAGCTCTATTTCCGGCCGGCAGTCCCACCCCCGACGACGGTGGGGCTCGCCGGTAAGATCCAAGCACAGCTGATCTGCTTAGTTTCCTGGTCGTGGCGACGGCCTACGCCGGTCACCGGTGCGCGCGGGGTGGGGATTGAGCACGCGCCGTATCCATCCTGTATGCAGAGCCCCGATTCGTGCGGTCGCTGACCTATGGGCCAGGGTGGACATGAGCCGGCGCCCAAAGGAGGACAAGAACGTCGGAGAGTGTCCGCTTCTATCTGGAGAGACCCATTTCTGACCCATATTTGGGCCAAGTTTGGTTCATAACGGGCAACAAACAGACACTAGGCGGACATTTTGTCCAAATGGGTCTCTCCCTTGGGCCAAGATTTCTGTCCGGGTGACCCAAATGGACGAAATGGATCTCCCGGTTGGAGTTGGCCTTAGTTCTCAGTCAGCCCCTTCCAAAAGGAAGAATCATTCGGCTGCGTCGTAACATGTGGTGAAGTTTTAGAATGCAGGTATTTGTTACAATATAACTGTAACCACACCCCTTCCTCCTCTGTGGATGCCGAAATAACCATTTGTTTGGCAATCATTTATTCTTTTCTTCTAGGTTTTCAATACCCAAACGATCAAACCCCCTTGGACTTTTGGCCTACAAAGTCCCAAAGAAGTACATTACCCTTCTCAGGATATGTATGATAATGTTGTGACAAGTGTTCGAACAAGCTATGGCGACACTGATGACTTCCCGATTAAATTTGGACTGCACCAAGGGTCAGCTTTGAGCCCTTAACTTTTCGTTTTGGTGATGGATGAGGTCATAAGGGATATACAAGGAGATATCTCGTGGTGTATGCTCTTAGCGGACGATGTGGTGCTAGTCGATGATAGTCGGACTGGGTTAATAGAAAGTTAGATCTATGAAGACGAACCTTGGAATCGAAAGGTTTTAGGCTTAGTACTAAAACTGAGTACACGAGTTGTGGTTTCAATACTACTAGGCACAAGGAGGAGGAGATTAGCCTTGATGGCGGGTGGTACCTTAGAAGGACACATTTCGATATTTGGGGTAGATGCTGCTGAAGGATGGTGATATTGATGAAGATGTGAGCCCTCGATTCAAAGCTGGATGGATGAAGGCGCCAAGCTTCTAGCATTCTCTGTGACAAGAGTGCCACAAAAGCTAAAAGGTAGTTTCTATAGGGACGGCGATTCAACCTGCGATGCTGTATGACGCTGAGTGTTGGCCGACTAAAAGGCAACATGTTCAACAGTTGGGTGTAGTGGAGATGCGTATGTTGAGATGGATGTGTGGCCACACAAGGAAGGATCAGGTCCGAAATGATGATATTCAGATAGAGTTGGAGTTGAAGAGAAGTTTGTCCAACATCTCTGAGATGGTTTGGGCATATTCAGCGCAAGCCTCTAGAAGCTCCAGTGCATAGCGGACGACGGGGTAGACCATATTTGGGCCAAGTTTGGGCCAGGGCGGTCAGAAGTGGGCGTGGAATCGGTCCGGACTCCATAAAGCCCTCACCCATTTGTATCCGGTTTGCGGGAGAAATCCGTCTGTCTCTCCATGACCGTCTGAGCCGCATTAGATGGCTTCCGTGGTCCGGACGCATGAAGGAGGTTTGCGGGTCCGCCTTGGAGATGCCCTTAATGACTTCATGCAGGCGTGGAATATTGGCTCGTTGGTGGGTAAGACTGTGCAGGTTGACATGCCCTTTACTACGAGGCGTGGGGTGGCTCACACTCTTGTTGGTGTGTGCAACATTGATGCTTTGTCTGAGTTTGTCCCTTTGGAACTACAAAGGCATGGGTTATGACCTGAAGTTGGAGGTGGAGGCCTATACCTTCACGGATGAGAGGGCCTTACCCGATGATAATACTGGTGGGGTTGGTGGTGATTCAGTTAAGGACAAGAGTAGGTAACAAGATGATTTCATGGACCATATAGCGTGGTTATTTAGCTGATTCGACTAGACAGACCGGTCAGGCTTTGAGCACACCAGTAGCTAAGGGGGGCTATGCCATCGGCGAAGCCGACTGTGGGTCTTTGCTTTGGATCCTTTGGGGCGGCTTCAGCGCCTAGCCACCTCTAGGGCAATCATGTCGAGACAGGGGATCCGTCGGAGCAGGAGGCTCCACCGCTCTCTCCACCTGCTTCGCTGGCTCGTGTGCTGGTGGCCGTGGCAATGTTGGGGGATAGATTAGAGGGAGATGCCTCTAGTTCGCTAATGTTTGCGACCTTAGGCAGGTCGTCGGTGGGAGGGAGGCCGAGGTAGGTGCCTTCTTCTCGGCTCTCACCAGTACCGGCCGCCTTGGGAGGGTGTCCGGGGCAGGTGGCCTCTCTTCCGCGGTAGGCAGGGTCTCCTTCTCAGGACATAGCGACGACGCCACAAGTGCCTACGTCTCCTGTGCGGACTAGGTCAACATCTGGGGGGATGTCAGCACATGACGTTTCCTTGAGGAGGCCCGCTCAGGAGATTCCGCCAGAGGTGCCGGCCGAGTTTCCGTTAGGTGGACGGTTCCCAAGGCAGACGTGGTGGCTTAGTGGGATTCTGGACCCGAGGTCCGTTGACAGGCGGGTGACTGAGCAGATTTAGAGCAAGTACAATAGGATGACATAGGCGGGCTGTAAGACTTTAAATATTATATTTTTGATGAGTTGGCGGAGAGAGAAGAGGAGAGAGAAGAGAAGCGGGCTGCTCACTAACAAATGCCATTTTGTACGCTCCTGACACTCTGTGAGAGAGGGAGGTGGGCCATGTATCAACAAAGTAGTACAAATTTATATGTATCTATTGTACTTGCCGGCTATAAGGCGGGCTATATGATCTTGCCATGTCATCTATAGTCATCTATAATTCTTTCCATGTGTGTGCTTTGTGAAGATTGCAAAACCAGTTTTTCATACCTGTGAAGCTGATTCTTAACTGTTTGAACTACCTGAATTTTTTGATAGCATTTGCACCTATGAGTAGTGAAATTTAGTTTTGCTAATGCAAATTGTCTGCTGTCACAGGATCCCTCTGCGCTTTTCAAGTGCCAACATGAAGAATTTCCTATGTTTCGTGACCCTGATATTATTGATGTGGTAAAGGGTGAATCACGGCGTGTGCTTTAAAAGTCTAGTTTTGGTTGAATCCACCATAATAATGGTTTATCCTTGTCATATTTGGCGACCAGCCAAAATCTGAGTTCACTTTGGTTAAAAAAAAAGCAGTAAACCTGAACACTTCCATCTTGATCTGTCTTTCTGTCCTGACCCGACGGAGTACATTGATCAACCAGCTTGTGTTGAATCGTTTCGCTAGCTGTTTGATCTGCTGTCTATGTATGCCACTGCTTTCAGTCCGATTCAGACACAATTTTGGTGTTGACGTACGTTTTGTATGTTGAAGCAGGCTGAGTACGGTTCACAGTAGTAGTAGGTAGCAAACAAAAACTTTACGAGATGCTCGGACAAAATAAACTTCATCATCCAGTGGTGCAGGACCACCACTTTGGTGGTAACTTTGGTCGCTGTATCGATCAATCTCGATGTGCCGTGAGCATTTCTTCTCCCTTTTCTCCCATCCTCGGATGGAGAAGCATCATAGTGTCACCATATACCCGCAGATCATCTGGAAGCAGACTGAACGCTCCTTGTTCCGTCCATGAAACTGAAATTCCAACTTTTCGTCTCAGAAAAGCAGGAACGGCGGTAAGCCGCGACCGGAAAGAGAAAGGTGTGCGAAAAAAGAATGGCCCAACATCAAAGAGGGCCAGAGATCATATTCGTCGAGCTGTCGCGTGAGCGAGTGAGGAAAGATAATAAGATAAGATGCGTTGGCCCCACGGATTAGGTTGCAACAAGTTGCAGCACATAAGACAGTATGGCTGCGGCTAGCGACACTTGCCTCAAAATGCAGAGAGACGGACAAGGACAGAGCACGGCCGGTTTGGTTTCAACTAGCCCAACGTCAATTTTGTTGGGCTCGGGCTCAGGGTGACGTGGAAAGAGCAGTGGAGAACATGGAACCGTGTACTGTATGTGAACTATACATGACATGTGATCGAACAGAATCACAACCGGTTCCATGATTTCATTTATCGGAATGCGGAAACAACATTATTTTCAGAGTAGATTGAAGACTCTTCTTATCCTGAAGAGCAGACGCACTGAAGACACGCCCCAAAAACAGACTAGACCTTGCAAAAGAAATGGAAACACGAAACGTTTTGCAGAAATTAATCAATCGCCACCCTCGATCGGGAGAGTCGAGAGCCTGGGTGTCATGATCTGGCGGTGGTAGGCATTGCCGGCCGTGGGTCGGTCGCTCCGATCTCAGAGGAGGAGCGTGGTCTCGGCGATCATGGAGGTGACGACGTAGGGGTCCATGTTGGAGGCCGGCCTGCGGTCCTCGAAGTAGCCCTTGCCGTCCTTCTCGGTGTCGCGGCCGACGCGGACGGAGGCGCCGCGGTCCGCCACGCCCCACTTGAAGGTGTTGATGTCGGCGGTCTCGTGGTGGCCCGTGAGGCGGCGCTCGTTGCCCTCGCCGTAGGCGGCGATGTGCTGCGCGTGCCGCCTGCCCAGCTTCTCGATGGCCGTCTTGATCACCTCGTACCCGCCGGCCTCCCGCATCGACTTGGTGCTGTAGTTGGTGTGCGCGCCCGCGCCGTTCCAGTCGCCCGGGATCGGCTTCGGGTCCAGGGACAGCACCACCCCGGCAACCTCCGTGATCCTCTGCAGCGTCAACCAATCCAACAAGATTCATTCAGTCAGTTGCAATACCATCTGCGAATAAATACCAATACGTATCACCGACGGACGGACCTCGAGGATGTAGCGCGCCACCCACAGCTGGTCGGACGCCGCGATCCCGACGGAAGGCCCGACTTGGAACTCCCACTGTCAGTGTCATGTCACCAGGATGAGGAATCAGGTTCAGAAATTCGCACACCCCACGCCTGGCAGAGCATTTTTGACAAGAGAGAAACCAAATTGTTGTTGGAAGAGCAGTGGTACCTGGCCGGGCATGACCTCCCCGTTGATGCCGCTGATGTTGATCCCGGCGTAGAGGCAGGCCTTGTAGTGGGCGTCAACGATGTCACGCCCGAACGCCTTGTCCGCGCCGGCGGCGCAGTAGTAGGGTCCCTGCACAAAATGCAAACAGTCAACATGATCACTCTGATATTTTTTCTTATTATTCGGTCTAAAACTTAGTAACTTCGGTGGACTCTGAATTTTTTTCTTAATGTTCAGTTTTTATGTAAGTTTAACACATGGAAAGCTGGATAGCATGCTGAGAGTTTTCTTGCCTGAGGACCAGGGTAGCCACCAATGGGCCAGCCAAGGGGCCAGTTCACGTCCTTCTGGAGGAGAGTGTACTCCTGCTCAATACCATACCTGTTTGGGTTCAGAGATAAGCCTAATCAGCGCTCTAACCGTAAGCAGATAAGGATACAAATGCGGAAACCGCCAAATTTTGTGGTCCTTCAACCCATTTTGGTAGCTTTTCTGTCTGTATCTGCTAAATAAATTTGTAATTCCAGGAACATGAATTTTACACTTATTTTTCTGACTCATTTCCATCTGATGCAAAGTGGGTGCCGTGTGGTACTGATCTATATTGTACTCCCTCCGTTCCTAAATATAAGTCTTTGTAGAGATTCCACTAGGTGGACTACATACGGAGTAAAATGAATGAATCTAAACTTAAAATGCATCTATATACATCCGTATGCGGTTTATAGTGGAATCTCTACAAAGACTTATATTTAGGAACGGAGGAAGTACAACTTATTATGTTCTCACATGTGTATGTGTGTTAAGACACAAGAGCACTACTGCAACTTTATATGAAACACTGCAACAGCAAAAAACTTGAAATATCGACAGAGGTATGTGTACCATGTCTCCTCAGCTGCAACCTTCGGAGTGTTGAAGATCTTGGCAGCATTGTGCCTCTTGTTCGTGGGAATTGGCACGCCTTGTGGTGTGTAGCAGTCGCACATAACCTACAAGGAGTAATAAATAGGAAAAGATCAACAAACCAACGACTTTGCGCCAAATACAGTAGACACTTGGCCTCTGATTTAGCTGAAGCTTATTTTTTTTCTCAGTTCAAGTATTTAACATTTGTGTTGGTCAAACAGTTGTCTGAAAGGCCAAGTTGTTTCTCTGAAGAGACAGTCTCATAAGCAATTAATTATGAGCCAAGCAGGTCAACTAGTGGAATTTTAGGGTGTTTATACAACAGAGCCAAACACCTGGTTATTTTGTCCACCAAATCACACATATGTCCAAGCACATCAAACAGCCACAAAGTTCAGTTTTATCTTAAAAATTACCAATGACATAAGTTTGCGACGACAAAGAATAGTATCTTGACAAGGTTAAAACTTAAAAGTGCCCAGAAAAAAATATTTTCCTGTGGGTTTTTTCAAAGACCCTTCTGCCTCTTACTTTTCCTACTTTATTTATGGCATCCAGCATCTATGGTGCATAAAAAGTTTGAAAGAAACATGGAAGATAAAAAGTAGCGAGGACTTACAAGGAGGTTGTCACCCCTCCTGAACGGGTCCTTGAAAATGGCCTGGGGGCTTCAGAGTCAAAAGGAAAATACAGCTTGTAAGTAAACAAGGAAAGTAGAAATACTGTAATAAGTAAAACAAAACCATTAGAGAAGGCGAGGGAATCGAGATCATCGTACTAGAGGATGACTTCGCTGTCCTCTCCGGGAGCCTGGCCGGTGCTGGAGCCGTCGTAGTTCCACTTGGGCAGCTGGCTGGCGTCGGTGATGGGGCCGTTCACCGTCTGCTCGATCCAACAGAGGGAAAAATAAATTTTTCAATGAGATTCTAGCCAGTTTCAGCCATGAACGAGAGTGCATCGAGTTCAGAGGTATGTGCACTCACCCTTGCTTTGCTCCTGATGTCGATACCGGATCCTCCAACCCTGAATAAAACAAACAAAGCACTTATTAGAGATGGAAAAGGAGAGATCACGCACATAAAATTCGTCAGAAAAGTCTTTAAAAAACTTGGCCAGAGATCATGGGTGCAGAATGTAAGTATCATAAGGGCGCGATCTTGCAGAATTTCATCATCATCATCTTCTTCTTCTTCTTAAGATCAGGAGGAGATGGGAAGCAGAGGAGAGGAAGGTAGGTAACTAACTGACCAGAGGTACTCGACGATGATCTTGTCGGTGCAGTCGGTGAGGTCGAGGTTGACGAGGTCGGCGAGGCTGGCCATTGCTGCTGCTGCTGCTCGCAAGGAGGGAATGGCAATGTGGGGGAAGAAGACGATGATGAGATGAGATGAGATGAGGTGTGCAGCTGGAGAAGCAGGGGATGAGGAGAGAGCCGGGTGGCGCGGCCGGTATTTATAGCGCGAAGCCGGCTGGGCTACGGTGGCAAGTTTCTCTTCGCAACTGCTCGTGTTTATACGTTTTCTTTTCTTTTTGTTTCTGTTATATATTGACAGTTTAAAAAGATTCTTTCTCAGCGTTTGAAAAGATACTCTGTCTATCTGTTTATCTTTTTTTTTTCCACAGGGGTTGTGTATGTGTGTGTGTGTGTGTGTGTGTGTGTGTGTGTGTGTGTTGCAACTTGCAAGAGCCTGAAGTAACCATCTCAACTTGAGGTGGGCTCACACGTAACCAGACCGTAGTTGTAAGTTGACCGAGGAGAGCTCAATTTTATTTTATTTTTGAGATGGCAAATAGCTTAAGTTTTGAGGCCGTGTAAGAAACATAGGGAAAATAATCTGAGTACAAGTTATAACTATTAGGATCAGCCGTGGTTAAAAAAAACCCAGATTTTGTTTACTTTGGGAGAAAAGCTCACCCCACCCCTCTTGTGTGACGACGGGGAGGGAACCCTATATCGAGCCGCCAGGCTCCTCCTCGCCGCCGCCAGGGGGCGCGGATAGGCAAAGCCCGGTCATCGGCGGCGGTGGCGGGGACTCTTGTCCTCTCGCGTGGCGGGGTTGGCGCGGGCCAACGCCCCCGGGCCAGGGCGTGGATCACAGGACGACGCTCAGGTGTGGTGACTGCTCATAGCTATAGCGGCGGCAAGATGGTGGCGGCTGTTGGGTAACGTAGTAATTTCAAAAAAATTCCTACGCACGCACAAGATCATGGTGATGATATAGCAACGAGGGGAGAGTGTTGTCTCGTGCCCTCGTGAGACCGAAGCGAAGCGTTGGCGCAACGTAGAGGAAGTAGTCGTCGTCCTCCCGATTCGACCGATCCAAGCACCGTTACTCGGCACCTCCGAGTTCTTGACACGTCTGACTCGATGGCGCACCCTCGTTCTCCAATCCAATAGAGGCGCCGAGGGGAGTTCCGTCTGCACTGACGGCGTGGTGACGATCTTGATGTTCTCTGTCGCGCAGGCTTCGCCTAAGCACCGCTACAATATGACCGAGGTGTAATATCGTGGAGGGGCACCGCGACACGGCTAAGGCGATCAATGATCAACTTCGTGTTCTAGGGTGCCCCTACCCCGTATATAAAGGAGGGAGGAGGAGGTGGCCGGCCCAAAGGGCGCCATAGGGAGGGAAAACCTACTCCAAGTAGGTTTCCCCTCCTTTTCCTAATCCAACATGGAGGGGAAGGAAGGAGTAGTACTAGTAGGAAGGAGAAGGGGGAAGGAGAAAAGGAAAGGCCCCCCCACCACCAATTCGGATTGGGCTTGGGGGGGGGGCGCCCCCTCTCTTGCTCCTTCTCCTTCCCTTCTACTAGGGCCCAATAAGGCCCATATACTTACCGGGGTTCGGTAACCTCCGAGCTCCGGTATATTCCAAAACTCTCCCGGAACCTTTCCGGTGTCCAAATATATCCGTCCAATATATCAGTCTTTATGTCTCGACCATTTGAGACTCCTCGTCATGTCCGTGATCACATCCGGACTCAACAACCTTGGTACATCAAAATACATAAACTCATAATATAACCGTCATCGAAACCTTAAGCGTGCGGACCCTACGGTTCGAGAACAATGTAGACATGACCGAGACACGTCTCGGTCAATAACCAATAGCGGGACCTGGATGCCCATATTGGTTCCTACATATTCTACGAAGATCTTTATCGGTCAAACCGCATAACAACATACTTTGTTCCTTTGTCATCGGTATGTTACTTGCCCGAGATTTGATCGTCGGTATCCAATACCTAGTTCAATCTCGTTACGCAAGTCTCTTTACTCGCTTCATGTCGTCATCTCATAACTAATTTAGTTACATGCTTGCAAGGCTTAGGTGATGAGTATTACCAAGAGGGCCAGAGATACCTCTCCGACAATCGGAGTGACAAATCCTAATATCGAATTATGCCAACTCAACATGTACCTTCGAAACACCTGTAGTACTCCTTTATAATCACCCGATTCGTTGTGGACGTTTGGTAGTACCAAAGTGTTCCTCCGTAAACGGAGTTACACAATTCTCATAGTTACAGAACATGTATAAGTCATGAAGGAAGCAATAGCAGAATACTAAACGATCAAGTGCTAAGCTAACGGGAATGGGTCATGTCAATCACATCATTCTCCTAGTGCTGTGATCCCATTTAATCAAATGACAACACATGTCTATGGTTAGGAAACATAACCATCTTTGATTAATGAGCTAGTCAAGTAGAGGCATACTAGTGACTATATGTTTGTCTATGTATTCACACATGTATCATGTTTCCGGTTAATACAATTCTAGCATGAATAATAAACATTTATCATGATATGAGGAAATAAATAATAACTTTATTATTGCCTCTAGGGCATATTTCCTTGATCTCCCACTTGCACTAGAGTCAATAATCTAGATTACATAGTAATGATTCTAACACCCATGGAGTCTTGGTGCTGATCATGTTTTGCTCGTGAGAGAGGCTTAGTCAACGGTCTCGCAACATTCAGATCCGTATGTATCTTGCAAATCTCTATGTCTCCCACTTGGACTTGGTCCCGAATGGAATTGAAGCGTCTCTTGATGTGCTTGGTCCTCTTGTGAAATCTGGATTCCTTTGCCAAGGCAATTGCACCATATTGTCACGAAGATCTTCATTGGTCCCGATGCACTAGGTATGACACCTAGATCGGAAATTAACTCCTTCATCCAGACTCCTTTATTTGCTGCTTGAAGCGCTATGTACTCCGCTTCACATGTAGATCCCTTCGATGCTTTGTTTAGAACTGCACCAACTCACGGCTCCACCGTTTAATATAAACACGTATCCGGTTTGCGATTTAGAATCGTTCGGATCGATGTCAAAGCTTACATCGGCGTAACCATTTACGACTAGCTCTTTGTCACCTCCATATCGAGAAACATATCCTTAGTCCTTTTCGGTATTTCAGATGTTCTTGACCGCTGTCCATGATCCACTCTGGATTACTTTGGTACCTACCCCAAGCTTATTGCTAAGCATACGTCGGTCTGGTACACAACATTGCATACATGATAGAGCCTATGGTGAAGCATAGGAACACCTTTCATTTTCTCTCTATCTTCTGCGTGGTGGGGCATTGAGTTTGACTCAACTTCACACCTTGTAGCATAGGCAAGAATCCTTTCTTTGCTCGATCCATTTTGAACTTTTCAAAATTTTGTCAAGGTATGTGCTTTGTGAAAGTCCTATTAAGCGTCTTGATCTATCTCTATAGATCTTGATGCCCAATATGTAAGCAGCTTCACCGAGGTCTTTCATTGAAAAACTTTTATTCAAGTATCCCTTTATGCTATCCAGAAATTCTATATCATTTCCAATTAATAATATGTCATCAACATATAAAACTAGAAATGCTCTGAGCTCCCACTCACTTTCTTGTAAATCTGAGGCTTCTCCAAAAGTCATATAAAACCATATGCTTTGATCACCTTGTCAAAGCGTTTATTCCAACTCGAGATGCTTGCACCAGTCCATAAATGGAGCAACTGGAGCTTGCACACTTTGTTAGCACCTTTTGGATCAACAAAACCTTGAGCTGCATCATATACAACTCTTCTTCTAGAAATCCATTCAAGAATGCAGTCTTGACATCCATATGCCAAATTTCATAATCATGAAATGCAGCAATAGCTAACATGGTTCGACAGACTTAAGCATCGCTACGGTGAGAAAGTCTCATCGTAGTCAACCCTTGAACTTGTCGAAAACCTTTCGCAACAAGTCGAGCTTTGTAAACGATAACATTACCATCGCGTCGTTTTCTTCTTAAAGATCCATTTATTCTCAATGGCTTGTCGATCATCGGGCAAGTCAACCAAAGTCCATACTTTGTTTTCATACATGGATCCCATGTCGATTTCATGGCCTCTAGCCATTTTGCGGAATCTAGGCTCATCATCGCTTTCTCATAGTTCGTAGGTTCATCATGGTCAAGTAACATGACTTCGAATAGGATTACCGTACCACTCAGTGCGGATCTTACTCTGTAGACCTCGAGGTTCATAGAAACTTGATCTGAAGTTTCATGATCAATATCATTAGCTTCCTCACTAATTGGTGTAGTTGTCACAGAACCGGTTCTTGTGATGAACTACCTTCAATAAGGGAGTAGATACGATTATCTCATCAAGTTCTACTTTCCTCCCACTCACTTCTTTCGAGAGAAACTCCTTCTCTAGAAAGGATCCGAATTTAGCAACGAAAATCTTGCCCTCAGATCTGTGATAGAAGGTGTACCCAATAGTCTCCTTTGGGTATCCTATGAAGACACATTTCTCCGATTTGGGTTCGAGCTTATCTGGTTGAAGTTTCTTCACATAAGCATCGCAGCCCCAAACTTTAAGAAACGACAACTTTGGTTTCTTGCCAAACCATAGCTCATAAGGCGTCATCTCAACGGATTTTGATGGTGCCCTATTTAACGTGAATGCGGCCGTCTCTAAAGCATAACCCCAAAACGATAGCGGTAAATCGGTAAGAGACATCATAGATCGTACCATATCAAGTAAAGTACGATTACGACGTTCGGACACACCATTTCGTTGTGGTGTTCGGTGGCGTGAGTTCGAAACTATTCCGCATTGTTTCAAATGTAAACCAAACTCGTAACTTAAATATTCTCCTCCACGATCGGATCGTAGAAACTTTATTTTCTTGTTACGATGATTTTCTACTTCACTCTGAAATTCTTTGAACTTTTCAAATGTTCCGACTTGTGCTTCATCAAGTAGATATACCCATATCTGCTCAAATCATCTGTGAAGGTGAGAAAATAACGATATCCGCCACGAGCCTCAACATTCATCGGACCACATACATCTCAGATGTATGATTTCCAACAAATCTGTTGCTCTTTCCATAGATCCGGAGAACGGTGTTTTGGTCATCTTGCCCATGAGGCACGGTTCATAAGTACCAAGTGATTCATAATCAAGTGATTCCGAAGTCCATCGAGATGGAGTTTCTTCATGCGTTTTACACCGATATGACCTAAACGGCGATGCCACAAATATGTTGCACTATTATTATCAACTCTGCATCTTTTGGCTTCAACATTATGAATATGTGTATCACTACTATCGAGATTCAATAAAATAGACCACTCTTCAAGGGTGCATGACCATAAAAGATATTACTCATATAAATAGAACAACCATTATTCTCTGATTTAAATGAATAACCGTCTCGCATCAAACAAGATCCAGATATAATGTTCATGCTCAACGCAGCACCAAGTAACAATTATTCAGGTCTAAAACTAATCCCGATGGTAGATGTAGAGGTAGCGTGCCGACCGCGATCACATCGACTTTGGAACCATTTCCCACGCGCGATCGTCACCTCGTCCTTAGCTAATCTTCGCAATCCGTAGTCCTGTTTGAGTTGCAAATGTTAGCAATGAACCAGATATCAAATACCAGTGCTCTGCGAGCATTAGTAAGGTACACATCAATAACATGTATATCACATATACCTTTGTTCACTTTGCCATCCTTCTTATCCGCCAAATACTTGGGGCAGTTCCGCTTCCGGTGTCGATCACCGCTTGCGGTAGAAGCACTCGATTTGAGGCTTAGGTCCAGACTTGGGTTTCTTCTCTTGAGCAGCAACTTGTTTGCTGTTCTTTTGAAGTTCCTTCTTCTTCCCTTTGCCCTTCTTCTTGAAACTAGTGGTCTTGTTGACCATCAGCACTTGATGCTCCTTCTTGATTTCTACCTCCGCTTTTCGGCATCGTGAAGAGCTCGGGAATAGTCTTGTTCATCCCTTGCATATTATAGTTCATCACAAAGCTCTTGTAGCTTGGTGGCGATGATTGGAGAATTCATCAATGACGCTATCATCCGGAAGATTAATTCCCGGTTGAATCAAGTGATTATTATACCCGGACATTTTGAGTATATGCTCACTTGACAGAATGTTCTCCTCCATCTTGCAGTTGTAGAACTTATTGGAGACTTCATATCTCTCAATCCGGGCATTTGCTTGAAATATTAACTTCAACTCTTGGAACATCTCATATGCTCCATGACATTCAAAACGTCGTTGAAGACCGGTTCTAAGCCGTAAAGCATGGCACATCGAACTATAGAGTAGTCATCACTTTGCTCGCGAGACGTTCTTAACGTCGTCGGTTACATCAGCAGCAGTTCGCACCCAGCAATGCTTCGGGGCGTAACTCTTACGTGCAGCAATGAGGATAATCCTCGATTCTGGGACCCGATCCGTGTAATTGCTACCATCATCTTTCAACTTTGCTTTCTCAAGGAACGCATTAAAATTCAACGGAACAATAGCACGAGCCATCTATCTACAAACAAACATAGACAAGTAAAATACTATCAGGTACTAAGTTCATGATAAATTTAAGTTCAATTAATCATATTACTAAAGAACTCCCACTTAGACAGACATCTCTCTAGTCATCTAAGTGATTACGTGATCCATATCAACTAAACCATGTCCGATCATCACGTGAGATGGATTAGTTTCAATGGTGAACACCTCTATGTTGATCATATCTACTATATGATTCACGCTCGACCTTTCGGTCTCCGTGTTCCGAGGCCATATCTGTATATGCTAGGCTCGTCAAGTATAATCTGAGTATTCCGCGTGTGCAACTGTTTTGCACCCGTTGTATTTGAACGTAGAGCCTATCACACCCGATCATCACATGGTGTCTCAGCACGAAGAACTTTCGCAACGGTGCATACTCAGGGAGAACACTTCTTGATAATTAGTGAGAGATCATCTTAAAATGCTACCGTCAATCAAAGCAAGATAAGATGCATAAAGGATAAACTTCACATGCAATCAATATAAGTGATATGATATGGCCATCATCATCTTGTGCTTGTGATCTCCATCTCCGAAGCACCGTCGTGATCACCATCGTCACCGGCGCGGCACCTTGATCTCCATCGTAGCATCGTTGTTGTTTACGCCATCTATTGCTTCTCGACTATCGCTACCGCTTAGTGATAAAGTAAAGCAATTACGATGCGTTGCATTTCATACAATAAGCGACAACCATATGGCTCCTGCCATTGCCGATAACCGATTACAAAACATGATCATCTCATACAATAAAATATAGCATCACGTCTTGGCCATATCACATCACAACATGCCCCGCAAAAACAAGTTAGGCGTCCTCTACTTTGTTGTTGCAAATTTTACGTGGCTGCTACGGGCTTAGCAAGAACCGTTCTTACCTCGCATCAAAACCACAACGATAGTTTGTCAAATAGACTCGTTTTAACCTTCACAAGGACGGGCGTAGCCGCACTCGGTTCAACTAAAGTTGGAGAAACAGACACCGCTAGTCACCATGTGCAAAGCACGGCGGTAAAACCAGTCTCGCGTAAGCGTCTGCGTAATGTCGGTCGGGCGCTTCATCCAACAATACCGCTGAACCAAAGTATGACATCTTTGGTAGGCGTTATGACTTATATCGTCCACAACTCATTTGTGTTCTACTCGTGCATATAACATCAGCGCATAAAACCTAGGCTCGGATGCCATTTGTTGGGTAACGTAGTAATTTCAAAAAATTCCTCGCACACACAAGATCATGGTGATGATATAGCAACGAGGGGAGAGTGTTGTCTCGCCCTCGTGAGACCGAAGCGGAAGCGTTGGCCTTAGCGTAGAGGAAGTAGTCGTCGTCCTCCGGTCCGACCGATCCAAGCACCGTTACTCCGGCACCTCCGAGTTCTTGACACGCGTCAGCTCGATGGCGCACCCTCGTTCTCCAATCCATAGAGGCGCCGAGGGGAGTTCCGTCGACGATGGCGTGGTGGCGATCTTGATGTTCTCTGTCGCGGGCTTCGCCTAAGCACCGCTACAATATGACCGAGGTGTAATATCGTGGAGGGGCACCGCACACGGCTAAGGAACGATCAATGATCAACTTCGTGTTCTAGGGTGCCCCCTACCCCGTATATAAAGGAGGGAGGGAGGAGGTGGCCGCCCAAAGGGGCGCGCATGGGGGGAAACCTACTCCAAGTAGGTTTCCTCCTTTCCTAATCCAACATGGAGGGAAGGAAGGAGTAGTACTAGTAGGAAGGAGAAGGGAAGGAGAAAGGAAGGGGCCGCCCCCCCCAATCGGATTGGGCTTGGGGCGCGCCTCTCTTGCTCCTTCTCCTCCTTCTACTAGGGCCCAATAAGGCCCATATACGTCAGGGGGTTCGGTAACCTCCGAGCTCGGTATATTCAAAACTCTCCGGAACCTTTCCGGTGTCCAAATATATCTGTCCAATATATCAATCTTTATGTCTCGACCATTTGAGACTCCTCGTCATGTCCGTGATCACATCCGGACTCGAACAACCTTCGGTACATCAAAATACATAAACTCATAATATAAGCATCATCGAAACCTTAAGCGTGCGGACCCTACGGTTCGAGAACAATGTAGACATGACCGAGACACGTCTCGGTCAATAACCAATAAGCGGGACCGGATGCCCATATTGGTTCCTACATATTCTCGAAGATCTTTATCGGTCGAACCGCATAACAACATACTTTGTTCCTTTGTCATCGGTATGTTACTTGCCGAGATTTGATCGTCGGTATCCAATACCTAGTTCAATCTCGTTACGGCAAGTCTCTTTACTCGCTCATGTCGTCATCTCATAACTAACTTATTAGTTACATGCTTGCAAGGCTTAGGTGATGAGTATTACCGAGAGGGCCGAGAGATACCTCTCCGATAATCGAGTGACAAATCCTAATCTCGAATTATGCCAACTCAACATGTACCTTCGGAAACACCTGTAGTACTCCTTTATAATCACCCGATTCGTTGTGACGTTTGGTAGTACCAAAGTGTTCCTCCGTAAAGGAGTTACACAATTCTCATAGTTACAGGAACATGTATAAGTCATGAAGGAAGCAATAGCAGAATACTAAACGATCAAGTGCTAAGCTAACGGGAATAGGTCATGTCAATCACATCATTCTCCTAATGATGTGATCCCATTTAATCAAATGACAACACATGTCTATGGTTAGGAAACATAGCCATCTTTGATTAATGAGCTAGTCAAGTAGAGGCATACTAGTGACTATATGTTTGTCTATGTATTCACACATGTATCATGTTTCCGGTTAATACAATTCTAGCATGAATAATAAACATTTATCATGATATGAGGAAATAAATAATAACTTTATTATTGCCTCTAGGGCATATTTCCTTCAGCGGCTGCCTAGGACGACGGTAGCGTATGGTCATTCTTTTACTCTGAGCGGCAAGGGTCATGGGCGACACGGGTCGCGGCGATCGTCTCTGCCATGGCGATGGTGGCGGGGGTGGTGGCTCGACCTCCGCTTCTCTATTCGTGGTGGCACTTGGTTCGGAAGCTGGTGGCGGTCCTTTTTGGGGCTGGAGGTGGTGGTTCAATGTGTGCGACACGTTGACGGCTGGCAAGTGGGTGGCAGGGGTGCCTCAAGGAGGGAGGCATGGGTCTCCTGGACTTGACGTCGTCGAGATCTGGAGGTGCCAGATCGTGCGTGGCGAGTGGCTGGCGGTCATCATCGACTTCCCCCTGCTGAATCTAGCCGGCTGGGTTCCATCCCTACGAAAGAGGCTCATTTGGGGCGGAAGGATGGGTCTTTTCTGCTCCTTAACGAGTTGGCGGTGTTCGTGTGCGGTGGCGGTGGTTGAGGGCGGTCTCGAATGTCGGGGCGGCGGCCTTGGTGGTGAGAGTTGCGGTGCTCGTGGGAGGACCTCGTGGCTCAGATGTTGGTTGGTTACCATGGTCGCATATGCGACGTGGTAGCTAGTGTGTGACAATCGATAATAGTGGTACAACGGGCGTCCCGCAGCTTATTGCATTACATCACGAACGCGGAGAGGCTTGCCAGGGTGAAAACCTCTCTACTCTGCTAGGACGGCGACGGTTGCGCTTATGGGATTGTCTCCTTCTTGAAGGCATCGCCGCGGTTCCTCTTTGGCATCCTTGTTCTAGGGGAAACCTTGATCCCTAGATCGAGCGGTGGTGGCGCTCCGGTGTCGGGTCCTTTCTAGAGACGCGATATTGGATTATCCGGCTCGTCCTGCACAGCTTTGACTCATCGCTATGACTCATTCGTGGTTGAGGGCTTCAGAGACTTCAACGGTGCCCTCTCTTCCTACCTGTCGGTGGCTTGGAGTTATATGGCGTAGTGTAGTTGTTCTCAATACCCATGAGCTTGCCAGGAGTGTGTGTCTTGTGGTGTCAAGTTGTATGGGTTTAGCTGTATGTTGGTCGGTGCTTTATCTAGCTGGACGAGACTCTCTTTTTGTAAGGATCAGCCATGGTAACTTGAGTTGGATATATAATTTTGCCCCTACACTTTTATATTGTTTAGTTTTTTAAATCAAATATTGACTTATGCAATCCATGCCTTAGAAAGAAACACTTATCGTCAGTAATTCCACAAGACACAGCTTGTGCGAGTATCGTATTGCCAAAAAGAATGACCTTAACTAAAAGGGGTAAACCTTAACTAAAAGTAGAAAAATGTAAGGGACCGGTTTCTGAATTGGGAATAACTATAACTTGCATGTATCATGTTTAAATTGGATAGTTATCAGTGGACATAATTATTTCCTAGTCTCTAAGGAAATAAAAGAAATTGTTGCCAATAACTAGGATGAGGTCTAGGTTTTCTTTAAGCTAAAGGTGACTGTATCAAAAATCAACTGAAAAAAATCTTTGCATCTTTAGATCAATCATTTCTCATAGAGGACTTTTGAGTTTAACATTAACCGAATGATATGGTTAAATTTTCTTCATATTCAACCAGCTATGGCCAATAATATTAGCGGTGTTCTAGAAATATTGCACGTCATTGCGTCTCATATGCTTGCAATTGGATGGTGGAGACTCACACTTTAGCCCGATTATCCTGCTTAGAGGATGGTGAATTGGAGATGTCCTTGATGTTGAGCCACTTGTGCTTATTGGTACACGTAGTGACAAATGTATCATCCATGTGAGGACACAAGTAAAAGAGGTGTGGTGGCATGGTAGCGACCCTACCTGCTCAGTCCCTCACATGCTCTAAGCAACATTCTCTTAACATCGAGTGATTTTACATGTGGAGTCATAAATGATGTTACGCATTAAGCAATCGTGCAAAGTTTGAGGTAGAACCCACCTCCCAAAAATTGCCCGTGGCACAGAGTTTTGTGACACCACGTTGAAGGAGAAGTGGGAGACACACATGTGACCACCACCTAACGAACAAAGGGGTAGAGCATGTAGTGTCCCATTCCAAGCCATATCAACCCAATAATTGTACCAGATCCGTCAGTATCTCCACACAAAATAGGAGTTTTATTCCATAATTATAGGGTCACAGTCAAGAGATAAAAGTTCCTCGATATGTATTGAGTGTCCCCTATATAGCCAAACATGGTACGAGTGCAATTTGCCGGTCGATCGGCCAAATATATGTTCCAGTGCTAACCTAAAATATTTGGGGTGTATTTTGTAGAAAAAGAATACAGAAAAGGTGCAATTTTGCCAATGATTTTTGGTAGCGGCACACGTCTGCGTGGTGCTGCTGGACTGAACCAAGTTGGGTATTTCGTGTGGGAATTCACTTTCGTGCTGTTTCGCCCTTGTCCCGTTGGATGTTTAACTGTTCGGAGCCGGAATTGGTAAGCGACCGACGTGACCTTGCTTCTGCGGTCCGATCACCTCTAGTAAACAACAAGTTCCTCCTGTAACAAGTGCAAGTTCTGGCTGGCCTTTTCCCATTTGTGAGTTTTTTTTTTCTTTTCTTCTTTTCTTTTGCCGGAACTATGTGCGAGTTGTCAGCTTTCTACTTCCACAACCAATCAAGAACCATACTTCCGGTTAATTACATGTATATTGCACATAACAAAATAAGAAGGCATTGGCCTTTTCTTGCACACGGCGAAAACTTTAGCGAGGCATTGGATGCCATCAGTCTACCCAAGACGGGTGGACTACATAGAAATAGCAACATTTTTTCTCTCACGCGCCGTTACCTTTCTCTGTTCATGGCGATGGGTAGGTGTCATGTAGGCCATCATCAGGCTTTCAATAGGAAACATCGGCCAAAGATAAGACTGCCAAATTGATCCACACGGAGCCCTTTTAAAATGCTCGTCTACTTCGGTACAGAAGCCATGGATTGGCCCATCCTTCAGCATAAACGATGACATTTTGCTAAAACCGACAAGAAACGGGCCGGCCGGCTCTTACAAGAACAATGCATTCGCTGTATTCCGCTGTTACGCTGCGTTCCTGAGTTTTCGACGATGATTCGCCAATTTGCAAGTTTTTTAGACCGGAGGGCGAGTATACAAGACGGATTTGTTATTTGATGACATGATTGAAGTTAGTAGGAATAAACAAGTGAGCTCTCTTTGCTTCAAGATTCTCGCATTATAGTTTTCGCCTCCGCCAATCTTATTTTTGTTCCTTAGTTTGTCCAAATTATTCAGCTAACCTGGACTCGTTGATTCTAATAATGTTGTCTACAGCTACTGGATTCTAAACAACGGAATACCAAGGGTCAATTAAAGGCAGCGTTGGAAGTTGGAACATACCCTCTGGTATCTTAAACGTCTTCCATTCACCGCATTGTTGGTTGACTTTGCATCTGCATTGTTTTCTCTCATGTCCCTTTCTTGCGGTAAGATATTGACTTTTGTATGGCATGTAAGATCGTCATTTGATGGGCACATTTTTAACAAAGTCGTTGTACTTTAACCACATTGCCCCCCGTTTTGATGTCTTCTGCGTGTCTCCAATCATCGGAGATTAAGACAGTAGACGGGTGACATTTTTGCCCATTTCAAGGTATGAGTGTACTTGAAGAAGGATTGATGTGCAGGGATCCTTAGAGTTTTTACTTTCATTCCTCCTTTTTCTTTTCAGGATCAAATCTTTTTGCCGACCAGACGGATCAATATCTTAATTTTATTCTGAATTTTTTGATATCATGCTCTCTCGGCCGGTAATTCTTCTGTATGTTCTGCTGCATATTTCTTTTATTTTATCTTTACTATATACTCCCTCCTTTCCTTTATATAAGATGTATTTGTTTTTTGATAAAATTCTTGAATGTAAGGTGCATTTCTTCTAATTTCTCATAATTCCCTTGTAGCCCTTCAAAAAAAAGAAAGTATCTCTCTTCTGATTTTCTATATCTCTCCTTGTAGCAAAAGAAGGAAACTAACTCTCTGTCGATTGCAAATATCTCTTTCTTTCCTGGACTAACTGATTACTTGCCACTAACCAACAAATTTGACAAGGGTAATTTCGTCCTAACATGTCTATAATTATGTGCCTTGGTCGCCGTGCCGAAAATAATACACCTTACATAAAGGAACGAAGGGAGTAGTATGCAACAAACCAAAGACCGTCCATGTGTTCATATATAGGGGCCGGTAGTCCAAGTGCAACCCTTGAGGGTTGAGGTGCGACAGACGATCTCACCATGATGTCCCTTTAGGCTCATAAAAGTCATGCCAATGTGTCTCATTTGTTCCCCCAAGAACCGACTGGCCGGTTTACGTTTCTTAACTGGTTTCCAAGAACTCAATTTGTAGTTTGGTACCCCCATTTTCTGTGAAGAATCTTGCATCTCCGTTGCATCACCGGCTTGTACTATTGGTCACGGAATCTATTCTCAGCACAATGGAAGTATAAAAACTCTCTTGTAGTACTACATTGGATGGAAAAATTATCTTTTATGGATGAAAGGTCAACCAAGATACTCATTATTATGTACTATCTCCGCATCAAGACCCTGTAAACTTAACCATCATTCAACGTGTCCGTTGTTTCTCAACTCTTCCATCCTAATTAATGTAATGAGAAAACTATGGGCCTTTCAACAACTTCCGCTATCATCTTTTGAAAAATATGACAAAAGAACATGTTTGTACTCCTCCGTTCAACCAGTGATACTGTCATGGGGCGTCACAGATGCCCCTACTTGTTAGATTACGGCGCATCTGGTACATGTTACCTCAACTAGATTTCGGTGTGGTGCTTCGGTTAAAAAAGAATTGAAATGGTAAGTTTATATACATTTGCTTCACTACAACTAATTAGAATGTTTGGAATAAGAGAAAGAAAAAACTAGTCCAACCGGAGAAACCGAATGAAATTTTAATTGATTAAAGTAGAGAACAAACATGAGAGAGCGTCAAGTAATTTGGATCGGAGGGAGTACCATAATTCAGAATTCGCACCTGGTCGGCAAGGAAACACCACCAAGTCCTGACAAACCCATTTTTTGGTGTTTAGAAGGAGAGAGCATATCTCACAGAGTTGTTGAGAGACTCGCATTCAAGGTGAATTATCTTGAGAAATATGAGCACCCACCCTCATGAGAGTAATTTTTGTATGTATATATATGATTTCCGAGAAAGCTTGATATTATATCGATTCAGCACGACTGGATCATTTGTCGTGAAATCACAACTTGTATGTTGTGATTTGCACAACACCCGAAATCATCATATGATGTCAAAACTGACTGATGGGTCCCCTTAGGAAAATTGCAAGAAAATTGCAAATAAGCTGAAACTTTCCCAAACAAGTATTTATGTTTTTTTGGATTTGTTCAGATTTTTCTAGACAACAAGGTTTTCTTTCAGACAAAATTCAGTCCAAATAGTCACGTGACCTGACAGGTGGGTCCTGGTTAGTTTTGACATCAAATGAGGGTGTTGGATGGTGTGTGAATTGTTAGCACAGTAGCTGTTGTTTTGTGGCAAAAACTATTTGTGGGACGTTGACATAAGTTCCGCTAGAGTTGATTCTCTGCAAATCTCTCTATATATCCAGGTTTGGGTATGGATGCAAGAAAGAGTCTGCTTTATAATCCTCTGTCTCTTCTTTATAGCGCAACTGGCATCAAATTCACTGGGTGTAGCTTCTGAAAGAAAACAGAAGCTGCAAGAAACACCACCAGGTCAGGTGCAAAAACATTGGCAATCACACAGCAACTGGCATCGAATCGGCATCGGGCACAAATTCCTTCGCGTGTGTTTCACTGTGCAGAAAGGAGGGGCAGCGGGCACCGTAACAGTAAAGCGAGTAGGAGGATTGGCAAAGATAGACGCAAAAAGGAGGCTGGCTTAGAACCACCAGATCGCCAATGCATTATTTTGCTGACAAGACTGGATAGAAATGTCCCCATGGCTGGATGGATCAGGACCAGTCGTACATAATCTTACATGGCCTAGTAGAGCGTCCGCAAATTGATCTCATCTAGGACGTGGATATATATTCCCTGCGTATCATGAGCATCTCTGGCCGAACTCCTAAGAAGCCTAGCCGCAGCCGACCTCCACAGCATATATACTCCCTCCGTTCCTAAATATTTGTCTTTCTAGATATTTCAACAAGTGACTACATACGAAGCAAAATAAGTGAATCAACACTCTAAAATATGTCTATATACATCCGTATGTGATAGTCCATTTGGAATCTCTAAAAGACAAATATTTAGGAACGGAGGGAGTAGATCCTAAGACCAATTTGCGGTGTACACGAATGTACACATCGAGTCATTTTGTTACACCTCGCACACACCGAGCCTAGTGCAGAACCAATAAGCAGAGAGGAATTTGTGTAAAGTAAAGAGGATGCCAAAGTGAAAAAAATCTGAATTTTTCAAGCAGGAAGGCTCATGTCATAAGCTCATGCTGAAATGTTGAAGTCGGTACTGTACTTTAGCTAATCAGAATTCTTGAAGGAGTATGAGGCTCCTCCTGTATTACTACTTTTGTCTGAATGTGTCCTCATGAGCCTGTACGTTTACATGAGGTTGAGCTTTTGTGTTCGGAACAAGAATCCACAGTGAAATCTGAATGTGTATAGCTAGCGTCATCAGGATCAAAGCGCCTATTGTACTTTGCATTAGGCAAAGCAGCTAAACTGAAGATGCGGGCGTCCGCATGTGCCCGCAGGCCATAGCGGGCAGTCAAAACTTGCGGACGCGGCGCACTGCTAATCCTACAATTAGAGTTGTAGAGGCGTCCACTAGAATCCAAATAGTAAAAAGCAAACCCACTCAGATCGCCCACGCGTCACCACATGAGACACTAATCAGCACACAGGGCAGATCAATTCGAGAGCAGTTTGGAACTAATATGTTGATACAAAGGGTTAAGCGCAGATCTTGCTCCCAAATAAACCGATGTATGGACAAGGTCCAAAAAATGCATGCTTAATAGCAAAAGGCTACATATACCAGGCCACGAAGGTAGAAACAGAAATTTACACCGCATATCGCTAAATTTATTGGAGATTGGTAGGCAGAACAGTTGTAACATATCTCCAGATACTACTATGCTCATATGGCCTTCAATTGAAAAATTACAGAAACCAGATGAGCAGCAGAACATCTAAGAAAAAAAAATAAGAATCACTAAAGGGAGAATGGAAACGAGCTTTCTCCAACAAATAATTGCCATCCCATGACAAAATCTAGGAACCAAACAAAAAGATTACACTCTATGTACCCCCCCTATGCAACCTCCTTTGGAAAAAACTAAAGGAGACCAACCAAGCCCCAACAAATTTGTGATGATGCGTCCTGCAAACGTACCATACATCACAAGCAACCATATGTGCATCATGAAATGGCTTTGGGTGCTCTAGATGGGGGCCTGCTTATCTCTGGTGTTGAGGAGGATTGTGATTCTTCATATCTTTGAATCTCCTGCATGGAATTCACAAATGCTTACCCTAGCAATCATCCTTTGGAGGAAAGGCAGGTTTACACAAATTAGTTAAATAAAGATGCAGTCATATTCTGTTAGGAAGGTGATTAAGAACACCAGTGCAAAACCAGTCAGTGATCAAGGGTCAGCATTTCTGGATTCGAATAGATATATTTTCCAAAGGATCCAATAGTAGGAATTTGAATAACAAGTACAGTACAAAATTGTTTTACTATTTGGATGAATCCATTGATATCATTTTGACCTTTTCAATATAAATAGTGTTCATATATTAATTAGTAGCCAAAGTTAGCATTGCCCGCCCTCCAAGATGCCTAAGAATGAAGATATAGTGGTAAGATCGTGAATGTAAGCAAAACAGTACCTGCGATAATACTGCTGCTGAAGCGGATTTTCGAGATTGCAGTTGATTCTTCAAATGGTTTCGGTGCTGCTGCTGCATGCTCCCAAATTGCTGGAGACGAGATGAAAAATCGATTGCGCTATAGTTTGGCGCATCTTGATTTCGATTGCCATCTTCTGTCACTTGTAGAATCTGAGAGTATGGATTTGCAGAAGATGTGCGCTTGAGATTTTCACTGAAAGGCACCGTCTTCAGTCGCGTCCTCAAGATCTTGAAGGCCGCACTTTGCTGCATAAACATAAACAATATATTATAGACCATTTGAATAGTTAAAACTTCCCCTAAGTAAACATTCAGAAGGGGGAACTCGTGAAAAGGTCAACAGTCCCTGCGCAAAAAAAGATCATTCTAGAAGAAATGGAAGACCACATTCCAAACTACCCTGGAACCTAACAGTACAAGGCTCAAAGAAATGGAGATCAAAATGCCAAAATGCAGAACTAACAAAGGAACCATTAGAGCAACATTTTTTACATCATAAGCTAACACCAGTACTTCTCAGTACAAGTGGAAGACCACATTCCAAACTACCAATGGAACCTGACAGTACAAGGCTCAAAGAAATGGAGATCAAAATGCCAAAATGCAGAACTAACAAAGGAACCATTAGAGCAACATTTTTTACATCATAAGCTAACACCAGTACTTTCAGGGAATTGACATACAAGACTTCGAAGGGATGGCGCAAAAGCAACAAGCCTATTTCCACACAGAAGTTGGAAGAATATCTATGCGAGTAGAAAATCCTGTTCTAGTGGAAAGGTAAAGGCCATTCATGCGATACCTATCATAGTGCAAGATGGCTGCAGCTATCCAGGGATTCCCAATTTGACTTTCATAGAAAAAGTTCTAGAATAAACTGTGCGAAGAGGCAGATTATAATGGTACATGTCTGGTGTGAGCAATATGCACCTTAGTATAAAACATGCCTGTTCCAACTACGGAGGAATATAGCCTTCAGGCAATAACGATAATAGGCTCCACTGCATATTAATCTCTATGGCTTCTCTTTCTATAAATATCTGAAGTCTCCAAGTTCACAATTTGGAAGCAGCATATTTGTTGAACTATTAAAGAAGGCTGTAGGGATCACATTTGAACATACCTGAGGCAAGAGCATAAGGAGACCGTAAAGTGTTTTCAGAAGCCAAGTGTGTTTTCCAGGCTCAAGAAGCTGCATGTATAAAATAGTACATCAGCAGAGTAGCATACCATATAAAATACTCCCTCCGTTCCTAAATGCAAGTCTTTGTAGAGATTCCACTGTAAACCACATACGGATGTATATAGATGCATTTTAAGTTTAGATTCATTCATTTTGCTCCGTATGTAGTCCACCTAGTGGAATCTCTACGAAGACTTATATTTAGGAACGGAGGGAGTAGTAACCAAGATTCAAACACAGAACTTACATAATATTAGGTCTAAATGTATAAACAAGCAAAATGAAGGCATGCCATCACAATTTTCATAGCATATATTTGTGTTGGCCTTAAGAGTATTTTATCTGAACGTGAAATCCCTAGGAGAGAGCATCAAACTTTGGGAAAAGTATGACCAAAAGAAGACATGGACATACAGTAATTTACAAAGATGCATCCGGACCTATCATGTTGTGTTACAGCAGAACTAGATTAACAGAAGCTATAAGTCGAAGTAGGATGATTAAATGACAAAACTGACAAAAAAGGAGAACAAATAAAGAGAAACAGACACATCCAAATGCTGGAACGGATTAGTTAGTCAGAAAAGGCGACTTCACCTGTAAACGCAAGTAAGCAAATACTGGAGTCTCTAATAGACGGATCAATTTATCTAGCTGCACCAGAAACTTCACATTTATGTCTTCTTCTCCCAGAGACTGAATAACAGAACTCGCATGATTGTATGCCTATACACATTGGATAAGATCAAAGATCAGTAGAGTCAAAAGCAACACAAACATAAAATCCATCATTACCACCTGAGCAAGTAAGCACAAGCTGATTGTAGCCATTGGAGAGTGGCACCAAGAAGCGTATAAAGATAGAAATAAGTCCTTCCCACAAGTATCCACCAATGACTTTTTAAGAAGAGACCGCAGCTCCGCAAGTTCAGTAGATGTGAGCAAAATCAAATTCAGTGCCTGCACACAAAAATGCCTAGTTATACAGATGTTACATTTAAAACATCCAAGTTGAAAGATGTGCCAATTGAACGTACCTGAACCATGGTGGAGGCAAAATCAAGGTCACCTTCAGTCTGAAGAATAGTAGAAAACTCTCGATAAACTTTTTCAGCACCCAGAAGAACACAAAGTCGACGAACAATCAAAGCACCACGCCTGTACACAGTATGCAATAAAACATTTATTTGGCATGCCATTAACCAAATATTGAAGTATCTAACCTAAACCACAACAATTCATGAAGAAAGAATCAGCTCTAGAGTAGCAAAATGTACGTACTTCTCCAGAAGAACATGATTGTTGTGGAAAGTGTGGATTAAATAAGACATGAGATGTTGGAAGTGATGATACTCTTCAGCTATGCGTGCATGAACTTCCAACACTAAAAGGACAACCTGCACAAGTAAAAATGCTGTGACCAAACTGCCAAGCTTGCTTCTGCGATAGCGTTTTCTTTTTACCAAAGTAAAACACTAGTGGAAGCTAGTTCTATGGAATGACTGTTTTACAATACAATGAATTAGCATGAAATTTGTTCCAATCACATATATAGCTATATTTGGTTATGTCATTTCAAGGTAACACCAGATAACTGGGTCCAGACATCCATTTCAGACTTGCCGGGGGCAATCACAACAAGGGTACTCTATCGCCAATGGCAATGATAACCGTATTAATAGCGGATGGCGATCCCATTACAGTGACCATAGTGCAAGCATACAATCTCACTCCCATGTAAAAATGCTTTGGAGAATCAAATGGTTGAGAGAGTTAGATGGGGACTATAAGTCCAAGAAGTCAAGAACAGATCAAAATGTGATTTTGTCCCCTTGGTACAATATCAGTATAGAAAGCATAGAACCATGATTCATCATTTAGCTCCACTTGGGAAACAAATTAATCTATACACTACACACTGTTCCAAACTGTGCAATAATTGTTTCCAAGATTTGACTACAGAAACCATGCATAGAGCAAAGTAATATTAGCTAGACACAATGTGACACAGTTATACCATAATCTCAAGTTACAAGTAAACAGGTAGTGCAGTTTGGTAGGCTTTTTGGAACAGCTTACCGCATCTGAAGGATCGGAGAGTGCATTTAGAAGTGGTTCAAAAATGCCATCCAGGTATGCCGAGAACTGTTCCACATAAATACAAGACATCAATCATAAGATTATCAACACATCTATAATAAAATAGATTTTGCAGTTATGTTCATTCCAGACTTGAGATAAAAGTAGCACTTCAAAAGTTAGGATATACAGTATTATGCAAGCATCAACTTGCTGACTATAGTGCTACGTAATCCAAAACATTTGCATAGTTTTTTAGTACCTCAGCACGACCTCGAACTAGTAAAGTGGAAAACCAGTGCAATGCCTCAATCCGAGTGGCTTCATGTTCGCTATTCAATTCTCTGAAACAGAGAAGGACAGCCACATCACAAATCCCAAGCAGACAGACATCTCAAGTAACAAGTGACTTTGCACATTTGTAAATGTTGCAAAGAAACAAAATACAGCTATTGGAAGAAGCATGAGTAATCAGAATTATGCTGTGACTAATGATTCAAGGTCATGGATTGAGAGTTTCGAACGAGTAGTCTAGAGTCTAGACTAGTCGAGCGACTAGTCTATAGGCGCAACCTGACCGTCGGCTAGCTTGTTCGACTCGACTAGTTCGTTGATAGTGAAAATCTGAGTTGTTTGATCTTCTGTAGGCTGCTGACTCGTGGAAAAGTGGAAGGCCTGGCCATTGGATACAATTGGCACAGCCTCAGGTTTTTCATCCACTTCCCATGCCTTCAAAAAAGATATTGTATACTATACTATATAGTATTACCTCCGTCCTAAATTAGTTGTCTTAGATTTGTCTAGATACGGATGTACCTAACAGTAAAACGTGTCTAGATTGTATCTAGACAAATCTAAGACAACTAACTCAGAACGGAGGGAGTATATACTAGGTATCAATAGTCGAGTACTATGGTATTTTTGTACTAGCTACTGCTAAAATACATGTCGAGTAGTCTAGACTAATCTATGAATTGGTACCCCGACTCATCTGCTCAACTCATTGACTCAAAATCCTTGTTCGAGCTAATATAAGTACATAACTGATGTGCTAATCACTACGATATTTAAACACTATTAAATAAAACGTTGCTATTTCCCAAACAAAAAATGACTATAATTTGCAGTTTGCCAGTTTCCAGAAGCATAAAACTTACTCTAACGTACTGTTGGGCTTTACTGTGCTGTTCAAAGCCACTGGGAGGTTGGACTGAATTTTGGTAATTAAATGGATTTATGCAGCTGATTAAACAAAGACATTCATGGACCATGACGTCACTCTGATTAACATATGCATGACGGTTTGTCTACAGTATCCATTTAATCTGCAGCCATGTAGGGTGTTTTACAACACTGAACAGCAAGGTACCTACTAAGCCATGGCAATATGAAGGATACTGTGTAATAACACAAACAACATTTATTACATAACTAAACATAGAAATCAAAATTTCTATTCAATGGTTCGAATAGAGAACCTCTTTGCGATCACAAGAATCGCTCCAATGTCAAATCCCTCGGCTTGATCAGCTTTTATAGCTCGAAGTTCCTCATTAGTTTCACGTGCAACCTAGCAAACAAAGTAAATAATAAGCACACAGTCTACATCTCAAGAATTGTCTGAATATAAGCAGAAAAAAGGAAGTACCACTCGAATTTTCTCCTCCTCGTCAGAGATGCATGGCAAGATAGCTCCCAAGATATCTGCATAGTAAGGGACTAGTTGTTCCCCACCAAGCTTCACAAACTCGTTGATCTGCACTTTTAAGTATACAGAATGTAACAGTACTGCAATAAGATTCTAAAGATTAAATTCTTGATAACTTGCAAGGCAGGAATTACCCATGTGATAGATGTCAAACGGGTGAATTCATCAGGAGAGCCTGCCCTCCTAACAAGAATTTCAGCCATACGACCATAATCTACATTCTTCTCATTTAAGGGCGGACAATCAGCATTGGAAGAGTGAAAAATTAAAACAACACTTTGCTTGTTTATGTAAAGGCAAAATCACAATATCACATAAAAAGAGTAACTATAAGGCAAGACATCTATTGCATTTACACTGTTTACAGAGTGGTACAGAATTAAAAATGCATAAACAGTTTTACTAAGTATAGACTTACTGGTGAATTTTTTATTTCCTGCAGAAACTCTGAAAGTGCTGCATCTGCTTGCTGCCTTATCTCATGACTGGAATCACTCAGCATATTAAATAAACCTGCAGGGGGGCACCAAACCACAAGGTTTGCTTAACTGCCAACATAAGTAATGCACCGAGGGAAAAGAGAGCCATTACCATCAAGAAAATCAGGAAGGAAACCAAGCATGTCAATATCAGGCACACTGTCTAAAACCGTGATCCACCCCACCAAAAATTGTCGCACATAAGGATTCAGCACATTCATGCGTTCTCTCAAGAGTGGTATAAATTCTTCTATGCTAAAAAGAAAAATTAAGATGAAGGTAGCAATCAGAAATGGACATTATTAAGATTAAGGTGAGCAAAATATCCGACATTGGGAAACAGAATGAAGATGTACGGCATACCTGAATTGATCACTCTCAGTTACAATATCCTGGGTAATAAACAAATAATTTTATCAGGGACAATTTAAGAAAATAGGACAGTGAACATGGGGTGTATATAAACTAAGCCATACCTTGACAAGCCTGTCAAGAAGATGAGCTGCACTCTGCACATTTGCATCAGAGTCTGCAGACAGTTTGCATAGCGCATCAAAAATCTTGTTGAAGTAGATTATAAAATCCCCTCTTACAACCTACAGACAAATACCACATTAGCATAAAGCATACATATCACTTGATTCATGTTATTCAATGAAATGTTCACCTTTGCTATGTTATATAGCGCTTCACAGGCATAGTAGCGCACTCTGCTATCTTGGTCCAGGAAAGAATTAAGCACGGGAGGTACAATTAGCTGGAAGCACATATCAATGAAGCTCATTATGCAAGCAAATTGACAGCAAGAGAATAAGCAGAGCCCAAAAATATAGAGCTGAAACATGATCAATCACAGTCCTAGTGTAGCTGGATTAGTGAGCAGCTTAAACACGCTATATGCTTTACACTTCAGGTCAAACCATGGAATTAGCAAATGCATATACTGAAGTTTGGTAGATTTACCATCCAAAATAAAAACTACTTCCTCCGTTCACTATTATAACTTTATAAGATGTTCTAAACTTTTTCTGATTCAGTTGTATATAGAAGCATTTTAGTGTGTTTGTTAACTCATTTCAGTCCGTACGTAGTCCACATTGAAATGTACTTCCTCCGTTCACTATTATAACTTTATAAGATGTTCTAAACTTTTTCTGATTCAGTTGTATATAGAAGCATTTTAGTGTGTTTGTTAACTCATTTCAGTCCGTACGTAGTGTGAACGGAGGGAGTACCAATTATTGTCCCAGTCCTTTTGCAGATGAATGTTATGTATTAAAGAACATATAAGATTATAGGCATCTATCTGGTATATAACATTGAGACGTCAAGTGAGAGAACAAGGTATTGACAATTAACTATCGCCTGTCTTGTTACTTAGAGAAGTCAAATTAGATTAAGTTTCGAGCAAATTGGTATGGTACATATGAGTATGTCTTGTGTGCGGGCTCATGCCCACAGCTAACAGATAAACCCCAGATGCCCTACTTTCCAGAACCATATTACAAATGATAGATGCAGCAAGATCATACATAATTCAAAAGACAAGAACACTGTGTTTTCTGTAGTGAAAAATTACATGGTGCTTACAGAAATACCAGCAAAGTTACTTAGGAGCTGTACTGTCATGCAATATCACAGGACAGCAACCATATTATGCAAATTTATTCCAAGTTTCACCTTTGTGGAAAAGTGACAACCATCAGAATGCTACCCCCATCCCCAACACCACACACACAGAGCAACAGCAGCGTACAGGAGACCAGCACCGACGGAGGGGAGGGAGGGTGAGGCATAAGCAGCGCAATATAGTTTATTGCCCTGTGTAAAGCATTGATGGAATGTATAATGTAATTAATAAGGTAATTTTGTCATGGATCGGCCAGTGGCATGTGACAATTTTGTTCCCAGATCCAATATTAAACCCCATTAATGCACCTAAATTTGGTAGAATGATGTCAAAAAACAACAATAATCTTTTCCAAATCCAATCTATCAACTCTTGGAGACGACAATAATATGTCTATAATATCTTCGTATCCTGTGGGTCGTAATATGAACAAAAAAAAAAAGATACAGCACTAATACCAAAGGGAAAATGGGCCGACCCTCCCAGAACGATTTTTTGACTTTAGCACTAATAAGGGTTTTATAAAATCCCATCCAGCGAGTCCTAAGTGGGCTTCTTTTAGGGAACACGCAAAAGCTTTCCATGATTTTTCATTCCTAAATAGCTTGGTCCCAATACTTGAACTATGATATTACTATATTAGCATGCAAATGAAAAGCAATAGCTAATGAAAACTACAAGAGCCAAAAGCCATTAGAACATCCAGTATTTTTACTAAAATTAACCATTAATCACGTGAATGCAGCTGTGACTGTGAAGCCAGGTATATTCTCCAATGACCATTAGCGAACCTCAATAAACCAACTGGCTACTGCGGTACCACCAATAGCAATCCAGTCGCATGATTGCTCGGTTTATATGACATTTCATAAAATCAAGGCAGAGAAGTCTCAAGACACAGAGATACAGAATAATTCTACACAAAACATTAAATTGACCAGACTAGATGGAATTTTTGCAATATATATTTGGTCACAAGGTGAATTGCCAAACCTCGAGGTGCTGAGCAGCCTCACTGGTGAGGCCTACAGTAACTGCCGCGAGCCCAATCAATCCGCCCTGCTAACAACAAAACACGAATGAACTTAACAAATCTGATCGCCCAGCAGCAGCAGAAACAAGAGTCATAGCGATCCTAGCAAACCTTCCGGTGGTTCGCCTGGGGGGAGTATGTGAAATCGTTTGTGAGCAGCCCGATCACGGCCGCAATCTTGTCGTGCTCCCCCGCCGTGGACAGCTGCTTCACGATCCCCTCAATCTACACCAACACACCCGGCCACAACAGAAATTCCGCCTCAAATCCCGCGCGATTGCTCGAACGAGGCCCCGCCCCGGCTCCCAAAAGCAATCGAAATCCCTCACCTCGAGCGCGGCGTTCTTCCGCTTCTCGTAGAGCTTGTCGGCGAGGTTGCGCAGCACGGCGCCCGGGATGATGGAGAGCGCGTCGGCGGCCATCGCAGGAGAAACCGCAGCGGCAGCAGATCCCCTCCGCTAGAGCGCCTCGATCGCCGGCGATCGCCGCATCGGCCCGCGGCGCCTCGCAGCCACACGGTCCCCGACGACCGCGGCGTAACCCTAACCAATCCCGGGAGGCGCAGGGCGCGGGGACGCGAGGACCTAGAGCCCTAAAGCCCAGCCCGAGCTCCCGAGCTCGCAACGCGCGGCAGCAGAGACGCGGGCCTGGGAATGGATTTGGGGGCGGAGACGGTGGTGGTGTGATCTGGAGGGGGAGGGGGAGGGGATCGGGGCGCTCTTCTTCTCCTTCGCAGGGGTAACGTTTACCGTTGTGGCGGCCATTAACGGCGCCTGTTTCCCGTGGGTGCGGGTCCAGCGTGGAGGCGACCCTGCCAGGTGGGGACGGGCGCCGGGGCGGTGCAGGGGGCTCGGTCCAGGGCGCACGCGAAGCCGTGGACTGGCTGTCTTCGTGCGGGCAATTGGATTGGGTGCTGGGGGCTGGGTGGTCGCGGTGCATGAAAGCCGTGTGCAGTGGCAGGTGACGGGGCAGTAAGAGGGCGCGCGTGGACTGGGTGTATGGGAGGCGAGGGAGGGTCCCCGGTCGTGTCAGCCTTTCTCTTTTCCACGGAAAAGTGGGCGCTGCTCATGTTATCGTCCGTCTTTCTGGTCCAACAGGTCCGTTCGTGACAGCGGTCAGTTTGTGGGGAGATCATGCGGCGTGTGAATTGATTTCTTTCCCGGTTATGAACATCTTCGGTTGCCCGAGAGGATCGCGGCTGAGAAAAACGCAATCCTTCCGGTTAATAAAGAGGCAGTGCTGCTTTTTAGCCATCAATCAAAATCATGCCATTTTGTAACGTTTATCTCTTGCTTTTTGTTTTCACATGTGTCATCTTGCAAAATCAGCATATTTGTGTCACAAACTCGCGGTGCCAGCAAGGTGAGGTTACGACCTGCCGAGCCATCCTATCGAAAACGTCGATTGCACATGCCGGATGAAACTATACCAAAATTATCTTGGCAGTTTGTAATGTAAATCACGGTGCTACTTACGGAGTCATGTTTTCTTCGTGCTGCTTAACGTTTTGTTTTGTTGACGGATGTGAGGGGCTGAGGGCTTTGTCCTAAGCCGCGGGTGTAGGCGTGTCGTCATCAATCTCGTGCATGATAGCTATCCCCGATGTCTTTCCTCGTCACTCTTCTTCGCTTTTCAGCTCAATCTTAGTATTTTGCCGTGCTTTCTTGGCACTCCCGATAATAAAGAGACAGCTTTTTAGCCATCACACAACATTGTAACATCTAGAGAAACACTTATTAGCAGACGTATGGTAAAAATCATTCGTCAGACCAGTCACATGCAGTCGATTTGATTTAAATCTCACGGCCCAGAATGCTTCCACCTCGACGTGTTTTCAAAACAGCCCCTTCCGATTTTCTAGCCACATCCTCTGCTATAATCCATCCCGCATTAATATGACCTGCCATAAACTTATCCGACGCTCCCTCCTCGTCTCCATCGCTTGCTCCCGTGCCGCCGATCTCGTCAATCCGCTCACCACCCTCACCTCTTCGCCATGAACCAGCCTCCCCCTCTGTGCCCGTGAGACACACCGTGTCGGTGCGCCATGTGTCGTGGTGCACCATCCCGTCATCAGGTGGCCATGCCGCACCCGAGCGCGGTGCCTGCTTCCGAGCGGCGACTCCATGCTCGACAAAGAACCAGCACCCTCTTCCCTCCTCCACCAATCTGGTCCATCCTTGTGTGGTAACGTCTTATGGCCTGTGTGTTGCTCGCATGGCAGGCGAGGTAAGTTTGGCCAGATGACAACAGGTGATGCCCTGAGCGAGGCGCCACCTTCACCCCACGTTGCTATCTGTATCAAGGTCTTGTATGGCATGATGCGAGTTTTCTTGTCATTTTCAGGATCTGCTCAATATGATCATACATGCCTCCATGGTGTCTCGTGCATGTGTTTATTGTACTAACACTTTGCTTCAAAGATTGCTGACCCACGATTCTTTGTTTCTTGGATATGTTTTTAGACCAGACGATCACGCGCCCTCTCCACAACAATCTCCTCCAACACGCGCCTGGGCATGCTTGACGCATCGATGATCGGTTCTTTTGCGGAAAGAAGAAGTAATTATTTTGGAGACATGAATCATGTAGCACCGGTTGAAAATATGATTGGTTGATGCTGCGACATACTACGAATCTGAATCTCTAACCAGCTATGTAGAAAGGAAGTAGCAGAAAAAATGGAAGCATACAAAATTACTAATTTATGTGTATGTTGTCTGGGAAACAAACATCAGTGTAATACAGGGAGCATGCAACAAATAGTATTGTTCGAAGCATAGCTAGCTGTGGTAGTGGCAATATATAGTGGCATGAAACAAATTATAATATTCTACAAATAAGAAGCATGTAGCAATAATGTCAAAAACATAGGTACTCCCTCCGTCCGGAAATACTTGTCCTCGAAATGGTTGTATCTCGACGACATTGGCAACATGCCCAACTTGGCAGCAACACGATAGTCCTGTTGTGCCAATGCAAAGGGAATATGTCCCACCACGCTTGCGTATTTTGTATCGACGTAGTACATGGTTAGTGCTTCACATTCGCCATGGAAGCATATCCTCGATTCGGTGGAAGCTAATTTATATTTCTTGGGAAACACCTCATATTTTGTTTGAAGCACATATAATTGTGAAAATAAAAAATGTTCTTTTTGTTTGATCATGTTTTCACACAAAGATGCATGTTATCTCTTGTAAATATGGATAATAACCTATTTTCGGAAGCAATTCTCATAAGCATATGGTGAAAGGAATGTTTCCATGGCATAAAAGATTCACATTATCTCTTTTAAATATGGATGACAAATGATTTTGGAAGCATAATTCTAGGCATGTATGCTTCCAACGTTTAAAAGGAATGTTTCCATGACAGAATATTTCATGGCATAAACATTCGGGTTACTCTTTTAAATATGGATAACAAATGATTTTCAAAAGAAATCTTCGGAAGCACAATTATAGGGGGCACTTACTGTATGCTTCCAACGTTTAAAAGGAATGTTTTGGCAAAACATTTCATGGCATGAAGATGCACGTTATCTCCTTTATATATGGTTAATGAATGATTTCCGGAAGCACAATTGTAGGAAGCAGTTAGTAACAGTAATTGGTGGAAACTAGCTACGACCATGCCCATCGCCGCAAAAAAAGAACTGCTATCGGGCCTCAATCCGGAAATCACGCACGTAAATAGACTAGCTGGTCTGACTACCAGGATGCATCTGATCGGATGGTTGTGGACCGGTCTGATAGAAAGCGAGGCATTAGTAGTCTGATGTCTAGTGCTTCCCTAACATCTATCTCTTGCTTTCAGCTTTCACATGTTATCTTGCGAGTCAATATGATGGTGCCAAGACGCCAACGTGTAATTTGATGCCAAAAGTACCATAACAGCATTTGGCATCGTCGACAATGTCAGTGCTCGAAGCTCGCGGTTTTCCATGTTTCTTATGTTTTAGTTGTTGGCAGTTTGGTAGGGGTTTGCCCTACGCCACAGCCGAGATGTACCGTCACCGGTTGCAGACATAATGGATACCTCGGTGTCCTTCCTCGTCATCCTTTCCACCTTAGTATCAAACAGTTAGCCATCTTTTTTTGACACTTCATGATTCTGCTCATTATTATGATATTTAATATGGTTACTTAGTATTGCCTCGAATTCGAAGATAAGTTAATAATCCCTGATTAGTTATGTAATGGTCCAACGAGTTTATGATAAGATCGATATTGGCTACTTTTTTTTTCTTTTTTCCTATATGGTTGCATGGGGCTATTTTTCCTTGGTCCATCCATCTTTACATCGATGGAATGTGATCCATAATAAAAATTGGGACTAGACGGACATTATAAGTGATGCATGACACTCGTATTGTTGTAATGGGCCAGGTGACGGTGTAGTGGGAAACGGGGTCCCACAAACCTTCTAAACATGGGTCATGCTAGCCCAGAGCTATTGCATAAGTCACTCTGAACAAAGAATTGATCATTCTGGCAAGCGCTACATCCGCTAAGCGTTACACCGGCAAGCAAGACCAAGGACATACGGGGAAGGCGCTTCTTCCCGGACCGCCGGCAAGCTTCAAGCCGACAAGTTCCAGACCGACAAGCTCCAGACCGGCGAGCTACATACCGGCAAGCTCCGTGCCAATAAGCTCCCTTCGCTTCTCCACCGCTCCACCTCAACGACTAGCTAGTCACTTGTTAACAAGTGCCGAGCGGGCAAGTGGTTAGGTGAGGCTTGTTGGGGCATGTGGCAGCTTGCCGCCTGAGGGTTACCTTTATCAACAGTTGTCTGTGTGTGTGTCATATTCACATTCTATCACCTCATTTAATTACCATTTTGCCATTATGGTGACCCCTTACTCAAGGAGGCCCATGGATACCTTAACAAGGTAGACACTTTGCTCATTTACTCGCGTAACCGCACTTCCCGCACACCTCGCTGGCAAGCTGCGCTCCTTGTAACTTGAGTTCGAACACATCTAATATAATAAAGTAGGAGTAAGGTTTTACACCTCACGGTGGCCCGAACCTGGGTAAATCGCTTGCGTGGATTATTGATTATGCACTTTGTGCTTGTGAATCCCCACAGTCGAACCGCAAAGGGGTCGTTGTCGGTCCCATAGATCGTCATACGTACGACACCAGGTAATGGGCCATTTTAATTGGCAACAATATGTTGATGCCCCCGAGGCATGACCTAAGATGGCCATTAAGGCCCTCTACGTATTGGATTGGTTCACACCTATATAAACTTTACCCTCTCATTGCAATACATGGAACATGTATCTTGACACTTGACAGAAGCTGGAATAAGATCGAGACTTAGGAAGTGTCATGACTTGAATTTTGACTGATAGTGCTCTACAACGAGTTTTCACCCCTTTTTTCTTCGTTGATGCATATTTCCTCCAGTCCTTTGAGAAAGTATCGTGGCTTGAATTTTGAATGATAGTGCTTTGTAACGAGTTTTCAAGTTCCACTTTGCTAAGTTGATGCATTGTCCTCCGATCCTCTCTGCAAGCTTCCACATGTCGATGTTATAGGTTATTGTTGCTTCTAGTTTAATGTCATCTTTGTGGACACATTTTTCTACAACACGTGGACATCATAGTTAAAGTCATGACTCGGAGGCATGACCCAACTCCAGTCCTTGTAGGGATTTGTTGAAAGCAATGTGACATTTGAGTGCGCTTCTTTAGCTTATTCTAGAGTCTGACACGCATGATTGTAAATGTACTCCCGCCATAAGATAATATATGTTCAAATGTAAGTAGTTTTAGATTTTAATTTTCTTGACTAGATATATCTTGAAAATGATATGGGGTTTTGTTGGAAATATGCCCTAGAGGCAATAATATTGTATTATCATGTTTCCATATTCATAGTTCAGTGTTATATTTCATGCTCTAAACTGCTATGATCATGGAATATACGATTAAGTGGAAACTCATATGAATGTGTGAAATGATAAACGGATAAAATAAAGGTTCCTAGTCTCGCCTCTAAGACTAGCTCAGGTTGATCATGTTTTTCGGATCTTAGGATATCGTTAAGTGTAATGATAGTCCTAAAACAACATTGAGATTATGACGTTGGAAGAACGATCATATTGAATCGACATGAACTTGTTAGTTATGAATTGAGATAATATCATCTGTAATCAATTGTAATAACACGGAGTGTTAACGTGTGATTTTTCTCCTTACACCATGAGACTATCGTAATTATTTCTTACCGTACGTTGGACTTTGGGGTTGCTCAAACGTCACCCGTAACACAGTGATCATAACGATAACTTGCAGGTTCATCAGAAAGTTTGACAAGTGACTAGATAGCTCGAGAGTGGGATTTGCTCCTCTAACGATGAAGATATATTCTTAGGGCCCTCTCGGTGTGACGACATCCATCATCGTCTGGCCAGACACGGGGATGCCAGAACACGATAACGAGAAAGAAGAACAAAACCGATAATGATGATAACGGTATTGTGAGCATGTGATGAGTTAGGAGGGTACCGATTCATCCCAGGTTTTGTGAAGTATTGCGAATCAAAGGGAACATCACATGATAACCAAAGGTTCACTCAAATGTCATTCGTGTAATCATAGGGATCGATATGGACGTCCACGGTTCCGCCATCGACCATTGAACAAAGGGGTTTGCTTCATGTCTATGTTTTACCGAACCTACAGGGTCACAATATTAAGGGAATCAAGATCTGTTGAGTATTAGTGGAGCAAGAGTTATGAGAAAATATTCTCGGAATAGTTCTGGGAATATAAGAAATAGTTGCGAGAGAGTTTCGAAAGAGTTTCGGATGTTTTCAGAAATGTTCTGGTGCGAGGACACCTTGGCTAGGGCCAAGGGGTAAGGCCCACGAGGCTTGAGATCAGTGCAAAAAAGGAGTTTTGCGGAGGGCAGGGGCCAGACGCAAAGGTTCCTGCGTCTGGTACCAGGCCAGACGCCGAGGTCCGTGGCGTTTTCGAAAATGCCAGGAACCTTGGCGTCATGCTGGAATACGAGAACTCTTCCTTGTGTTCCAAAACAGACTTTGGGGAGGACCCCTCCCCAAGTTGCTCTTGGGAAACGTTGCATGGAAAACATAAAAAATCTACGCACACGCAAGATCTATCCATGGAGATGCATAGCAACGAGAGGGGAGTGTGTCTACATACCCTCGTAGACCATAAGCGGAAGCGTTTAGTAACGCGGTTGATGTAGTCGAACTTCTTCACGATCCAAACGATCGAGTACAGAACATATGACACCTCCACGTCCAACACACGTTCAGTTCGGTGACGTCCTCGCCTTCTTGATCCAGCAAGACAACGAGGTAGTGGATGAGTTCCGACAGCATGATGGCATGGTGACGGTGATGCTATCTCCGCAAGGCTTTGCCTAAGCACTATGAAAATATGACCGAGGGTGTAAACGGTGGAGCGGGGCGCCACACACAGCTAAGAGATTGTCGTAGTTCTGTGTGGCACCCCTCCCACATATATATAGGTGGGGGAGGGAGGAGCAGCCAAGGAGGCGCCCCAAGTAGGCGGAATCCTACTTGGGGTCCTCCCCTAGCCGCCCCCTTACCATATTTGCCGAAGGGGGGAAGGAAAGGGGGAGAGGCCGACTATCGGTGTCAAAACCGGGAGATCTCTGGTAGGGGGCCCCAAGCTGTGCGTTTGAGGATCAATAGTAATAATGGATAAGGGACACAGTGTTTACCCAGGTTCGGGCCCTCTTAATGGAGGTAAAACCCTACTCATGCTTGATTATATTCGAGGGTATAGGGGTAACAAGAGTTGATCTACCACGAGATCGATTCGGCTAACCCTAGAAAGCTAGCCTAGCAATGTTATGATCCTGCCTTCGATCTAACCCTCCGTTTTATATGGACACCGAGGGGCTTAGGGTTTGTACAAAGTCGGTTTTACAGAAAGGAACAATATATCCGGTCACCTATACTTGCCATCCACGCATGTGAGAGTCCCCATCGGACACGAGAGATAATATTCTGTCTTGTATCTTGACGGCCCATCAGTCTGGCCCACATCAGTAGACCGGATGCCTGAGGACCCCCTAATCTAGGACTCCCACAGTAGCCCCTGAACCAGTCTTCAATGATGATATATTCGGCGCTTAGATCGTCTTCGGCATTGCAAGGCGGGTTCCTTAAAGAATACACATCAGCTTTTCTCTGTAAAAGAATTGTATCCGTCTTTTCGCAATAAACACAACCCTTAGCCACAAAGGCAAGATATATATAAAGAATAAGAATAGCGTCTTTTACGGACAACTCTTTCGACGAAGCGTCGGACTTGACCCATTGTCATTTTGAACCGTTTTCACGCCCCACGTTCCGTGTTTCGAGGCCACGCCTCATTGGCACGCCCTGTCAAAACAGAGATTATGCCCACTTGATACGGGATTGCATATCAATGATGTTTGGGTAATCCAACCGTTTGCGGCGCATGCCTTCGTCGGAACAGGCGAGATTCAAGGCATGAGTGGGGGGCGGTTGGTATTTTTACTGCCTATAAGAGGGCAAGGGACCCCCACTTTCCTCCCCACACCTTCACATCTCCTCAGCCTTCCAATCTCCCAAGCTCTCTGCGCTCGCAAAGTCTTCGTCTTTCTCACCACCACCACCACCACCTACTCCGACCATGACCGGAGCTGGCTCCAAAGGCAAGTGGGAGGCCTCCTTCGTGACGGAGGAGAACGACTACAAAAAAATACACTTCCGTGATGATATGTGTTTGTCACAGTAGGTCACATTTTCTTTCATGCATGTACATCCATGACGATTTTATGACAGAATTAAGATAGTCATACCCGTGCTGTCGTAGAAGTGTTCCATGACATTACCAAAATTATCACACGGAAGTGTCCACTTCCATGATGATAAATCGCGCGTCATAGAAGTGCTTTCGTCAAGGGTGACCGACACGTGGCATCCACCGTAACGGCTCGCCGTTAAGCTATTGGGTCCGGTTTTGGATCCGATAACCCGTTAATAGCCCCGACCAATGGGGATTTTCCATGAGTAAAATCATCATTGGTTGGAGGAAACCGTGTCGGCTCGTCGTTGGGACAAATTTCATCCACTCATTGGACCGAAGGCGCCTATGATACGTCGACACGTGGCACGACCCAACAAAGGCCCATTCTTGTGAAAAGACCGACCCAATTAACTTGGTCAAAAGGTGGCGGGCCGGCCCACGGAAAGCCTTTTAACGAACTGTTCGCATATAGCCCATTTACAGCCCGCTAACCCAGGGCCTGTTACGACCTATCCGAATTAGGCCCAGTAGCGTCATGTGGTCCGTCCAATATGATTCCAGCCAGTTTTAACTTCCGGCCCATGTATGGCCCATGACGTCTTTCGGCCCATATGAGGCCCTTTGTAACTCTTGGCCCATTAACGGCCCATGGTGAAACTGGCCCGTAATGAACAGTGTATCACTTTATACCCATTAACGACCTATTATTCCATTGGGTCGTTTCCAGCCCATGTTATCTTTCAACCTTCTCAGGGCCCATTTGTTCTTGGGCTCATTTCCAGCATTCGGTTACTTACGGCCCGTTACTGTCATTTTCTGCTTGTGGGCCAAATTCAGCCTCTGGTTACAGTTGGCCCGTTTGTGGCCCGTTAATATGGTGGCTGTTTTCATAGCGTCATCAAATACAACCTATTAACGATGGCCCGTTATGGTCGGCCCATGAACGAACGATTCCAACTCTAGCCCGTTTATGGCCATAATGCGGTCTGTTATTGGCCCATGTTTGGCTAATCGATCATACGGCCCGTATAAGGCCCATTGATGATACGACCCTTAGAAGGCCCATTGTTTCTACGGCCCGTAGAAGGCCCATTGTTTCTACGGCCCGTAGGAGGCCCAATGTCACTATAGTAAATATGTAGTCCATGGTTATTGTGGCCTAGTTTTAAAAAATAGGTTATTGCGGCCACTAGCAAACCACGGGAAAATAACTACACTCACTACAAGCAAACAAATAAACAAGACAACAAGGAAATAAATAAGCAAGCAACTTACGCTAGGCTATCACAGCTATTACACATATTACATCCACTGGGCATCAAAGTTCGCTACCAGTGCAAATAAATGCGCCGACAAAGGAATATACAAAACTGAGAGCACTTAAGAAGGCACTAGGCCTGGCCAGGACGGGCCCCGCAAGAAGCCGAACAAGCTGATGAGACCTCAGATGTGTCAACGATAGATGCTTGATACCTAGCTGTATGGCACGATAGTGCGCAAGGCAGTCCTCTGACATCTTCATTACATCTTTGTCTTCAAGTCGGAGCTAAGCTGAAGCAAGCCTTTCCGCTTTAAGTTGAGACTGAAGAAGTCGAACTGATTGAGGCAGTGACTGCATAGAGGTTGTCTCACACCTGCTGGTGAGTAGCTTCAACTCACTGTCTTCATCAAGACAAGACCCTTAGGTCATCTCGCTGTCCTCAAGATGGTTTGGCTCACTATCTTCCCTAAAGTTCTGCCTGGCATAAGAGATACGACTCTGAAAGAGAAACAAGGAAGCACATAACAGGTTTCACAATTATATAAGCAAATAAATGGATCTGTTCTGCATAAGGAACATGTTTCTACAACTACAATTTAAAACTGGTAGTTGTTGCAAACATCCAATCAGATGTAAACAGCAAAGTAAACAACAATGGAGGAAATGATGCCTATCCAAATCTATACTAGAACAAAGTTTGAAGGCTTGAGAAGGATGAACTTGCACTACATGTTAACACGGGATGGACAAAGCCCTTCTCCATGTTGATGGAAGGATAATTCAATAAATTCCCCAAAGAAAATTCTTTATAAGCGTTGCCATTATTCTACATTTTGCAAAGAGTAAATATAGATCAAATAATATTGGAAGAAACAGAGGATAATGAAGCTCAGGTGCAGAGTGATGATACATAATCAAATAGCAATTAATTAAGTACAACGTTACAAGGCAAAAGGGCAAGAGGTACTGACAAGAGCAATGCAGAGCCCAGTATTGTTGTGAGATCGTATGATCCTTTGAGCAAGGAGATTCATCTGAAATTAGTTTTCATACAAGAGAGAAGGTAAGGCACATACAGAAATTTAGGAGTTCAAATTTTGAATTGATACCATAGACAGTATGTGACACTGGGCTCTCCATAGTTCTAATAGGGGTTTGGCCACTGAATTAGGGGTAAAGTGTGGTATAGTTGGGCCTGTGTTTTCTGTGGCTGCTGATCTATCTGATTTAACAGGTATCACTACCTTTTCATAATACCTAGTTTGTACTCCTTGAGGATCTGCACTCACCCTCTTCCTTTTGGACATCTATTACGAAAGAACAACATTGGACTGGAAAAACATAGTATGACACACATGGAATAGGTACAGAAAATGTGTAGGCATGGCATATACTCATATATGATGCTTAAACTAAGCAGATGGTGTAACAAAGTAGAAGTAATGCAAGAGGTCAGATGCAAAATATGTGCGACCAATACAACCTTGCCAAGTTAGAGCAAGCACCTTGATGGGTGAATAAGATAGGCCATCCTCCACCATGCCAAGTTTGTTAGCCGGATTGATTGTTCATAATATTCCTCTCGTCGCCCATTCTCATATTCATTTTGATAATGTTCAATATCTGACATGCATGAAAACATAGAAACAAGTGAGATTATCTTTGTAATGCAGAAGTGATTCTAATCCAATACTACCTCCCTGTAAACCCCTTTGTGCTATCTCTGCAATTCTTCTAAGAGATGCCATGCATGCTGTAATTTGGTGTGTGCATTAATATAATGTGGCATACTACTCAAAATATGAGAGCTCCAGAAGTGAGGACACTTCGCAAATGACAACTTCAACATATAGTAAAGAAGAACAAGTCGGCCTGACCTGACAGATTCAAAATAGAGAACAACTCGACTTGACCAGTCGACCGCAGGAGAAGAGGATCATCTTAAAGGAGATCACAAGAGCAAGCAGATTGAAGATATTACAAGTCTTTCTATACAGTGTCGGTTGGCCACCCATGATGAACTAGAGCGCACAGAGAAATAATATTCCTTCCGGTCTCTCCATATGTGGCTCACATGCATTTCGAAACTAAAGTAGGAACATTTAGCTGACCAATTAAACATCTCTCAATTTTACTAATATCAGCATAATATCATATTTGAATTTGTACCACTGCTATGTCTTGAGCTTGCGTTGGTTTTCCTTGAAGAGGAAAGGGTGATCACTACAAAAAAATACACTTCTGTGATGATACGTGTTTGTCACAGTAGGTCGCGTTTTTTGTCATGCATGTACATCCATGACAATTTTATGACAAAATCAAGATAGTCATACCTGTGCTGTCGTAGAAGTGTTCCATGACATTACCAAAATTATCATCAAGGAAGTGTCCACTTCCATGATGATAAATCACGCGTCACAGAAGTGCTTTCGTCAAGGGTGACCGACACGTGGCATCCACCGTAACGGAACGCTGTTAAGCTATCGAGTCGGGTTTTGGATCCGATAACCCGTTAACAGTCCCGACCAATGGAAAATTTCCACGTGTAAAATTCTTATTGGCCGGACGAAACACGTGTCAGCTCGTCAGTGGGTCAGATAGGCTCCTATGATATGTCGACACGTGCCACGACCCACCACTGGCCCATTTAGCTTACAAAGCCGGCCCTTTTGACTTGGTCAAAAGTTCACGGGCTGGCCCATGAAAAGCCTGTTAACGGTCTCTTCGCAAATAGCCCATTTTACGGCCCGTTAACTCACGGCCCATTAGGCCCTAAAGGAAATCAGCCCAACAACGTCATGTGGGCCGTCGAATATAACACCAACCCATTGCACTTTCGTCCCATGTATGGCCCACGACGTCTTTCGGCCCATATGAGGCCTTCGTATCTTTCGGCCCTTTACAGGCCCACGGTGACTCTAGCCCATAATGAACAGTAATTTTCTTTGTACCCGTTAACGGCCCGTGATTTACATGGGCTGTTTCTAACTCGTGTTAGCTTTCGCCTATTATTGCCCATACGTTCTTGGGCTCCTTTTCGCCCTCGATTACTTAGGCACGTTCGCTGTTCCCCTAATGGGCCAAATTCGCCCATGGCAAGAGTCGACCACATCTTGGCTGTTTCCCTAATGGGCCAAATTCGGCCCATGGCAAGAGTCGGCCCATTACTGGCATGTTACCCTAATGGGTCAAATTCGGCCCATGGCAAGAGTCGGTCCGTTTCTGGCATGTTAACCCGTTCGCCGCTTTCCAACATGTCCTATATTACGCCCATTAACGACCGTTATGCAGTGATGTAATTAAGCCTTTGCTGTCTCTACTACCGTTAACGGCCCGTTCTTTCTTTGGGCGATACCAATTACGCCCGTTTACAGCCCATGTAGACCCATTTATCCGACGCCCCGAGGCCCACCGATTCTACGACCCTGTTGGAGGCCCATTTACGGCCCATAGGAGACCCATGGATCCTACGGCCCATAGGAGACACATGGATCCTACGGCCCGTAGGAGACCCATGGATCCTACGACCCGTATATGGCCCATGGTAGTTGCGGCCACTAGCAAACCAGGGAAAGAGAAGACTAGGAAATAAATAAGGCCAAACCTAATGCTAGGCTATTAAGGCGATTGCACAGATTACATCCACTCGGCATCAAAGATCACCACCAGTGCAAATATAGGGAACACTCTACACTATACAAAAATGGCTTGCTATTTTCTTCAGCCGGTGGCTGCACGTTAAGAATAAATTTTGTATCGCACCAAAACAAATTACAACTATATAACAAAAGGAAGGCTGGCATAAAACTTAACATCTAGCGTATAAATGCACCACCGAAGTTGAAGCTCACCATTTGACTGATTATTACATTTTCATGTTGTATTGTCCGATGGAGCACCTTAACCCTCGCCTTCATTTCCCCTAGGCTCCTGAACAACATAGCAAATGTCTGATAGTCTGGTTTCAAAACCATGCATATGTTGATGACATCGATTAATGTCTCTCCTTGTTTCACAAAGGGTCTCTCTTAGGGAATGGACTTGTGTCTGAAGCACATATACAACATTGCTTTGAGCTTGCATATCTTGATCATGAGGCAGTTTGGACGATATTGCCTTAACAACCAACCCAAGATTCGCAGAACGTGCTTTTAGCAATCGTTAGTGGATGTGTCTTGACCATCGCAAAGAAGAGCGACATTGCGGTTATAGTTGCCTCGCCACCTTCGTAAGGTGGCGGTTCCACCATTTTTTCCATAGCTTGTTTGAAAAGTTGAGGTTTTACATTAGTAGTACCGTAACGTAACATATTAAGGAGGCAAGAAACCAAACAAAATAGCTTTGGTCTATATACGTAACTTATTCGGTGAACCCATGTAAAATATTAGTTGTATTTTATTGCAAAGTACATAATAAAACCAGGTTCCAAACATATGACCATGTACCATCCCTAATGTATTGTCTATTTCTTCGCATTGTATTGAGGGCTAAGGATAAAGAGACGAAGTTTATAATACGGTAAGCATAGTATGACATCATTCATATCACAAAACAACTGAGAACAGACAAACAAGCAATTGTAACGTTGTGTGGGCAAGTCCAGCACGGAACTAGATTACGGGTCAAGATCAAAGGAACATCACTCCTCTCTTTTAAACCTTGTAAGGTGCAATGATACGCTAAGACAATTGTGTATAAATTTGAAAAGAGTAATAGACATTGGTTGCAAACCATGTAGTTCAAGCCACAAGTCAGAGTAAGTAGTAGTTAAAAGGCATGAGGATTAAGGACTTACAACAACGACTTTGGCTGGTGTAGTCATGCCCTTCTTCTTGCTGGTGTGACAGTCCTTGAAGATTTCCACAGCATTTGGTTCAGGTACTTTTTGGTCCTTGTGGGTTTTCCTCTGCATTTCGTACAAGTCAATATAGATCTGATAATATGGTACAACGAAAAGAGTGAAACAGCAGCTAATTACAAGAGCCTCATAGTGTGCAATATAGCTACGAGATTGTGTCGTCTGTTGGAATTTCACTTTCGTACGGTTGGCCTTGTTCTTTGAACAGTTCACCTACAAGAAGATAGATTTGTGTGGCACATGCGTAAATAGGAGTTCAACATGTGATCTAATCACATATATATAATGTACCTGATACTTCGGATCAGACCAGTGTTTAACAAGGCCCCTCCAGTCTTCATCTGATATATTTTCCACTGGAGATGTTTAGGAAAGTTCACTGTTAGCCTTGCCTTCAAAGTGAGTTTTCCTCAAGTTATACCGATACTGTCGCAGAGCAGACTTGAAAACATGGGTGCAAGCTTGTCTGGTTGCATCATCCTGGCTATCCAACTTGAACCTCATCTGTTGAAAATTATGGGAGTCTCATTATCAGCAACCTAGAAAGTATGGGACAGAGCAAGATGATATTACTAGTTTCCATACATAACCATACTTACAAATAAATGGTCGAGGAAGGTGTTGAACTGGGTTTCGTCTTTGTCATTCTGTCTTCAATCCATGTTGGGAGGATACGTACATGACACCTAACGGCAACCGCTGCCTCGATACTAACTTGGTCGACTCAGAGCATCACGTGGCCTTTTTAAACATGCCTCGAAACGGATCTCCATTCTTCCTCCTCTAGATTTAGTTAACCTATTAAGCATTATCCCTGATGTTTGTTTCCTCTTGCGCCTAGGTGCTAGTCCAACAACGAACATAGGAAGTGTTAGTGTACATCAAACCGTGAGACTACATATAAAGAAGCATGCAATCAGAATTTGACTCCAAAGAACTACCTTCTTGCTGTTGAAGCTCACAAGGTTCATCGATATTTCCAACTCGTCTTGTGTCAAGAGTGCTTGGGAAGTAGTGTCGGTGGCAAGGGAGCTTGGGAACGTCTTGCTAGTTCGACCGACGACGAGTAAGTCGTGGCACCGGTAGTACTGTGGTAGGTGTTGCAAGAACTAGGGTTGTCTCTGCTTGTTTGGTGGCAGCTATTTGTTTCTGTTTGGCTTTTTTTGCATCTCGTGTAGCATGGGATGCCGTATTTGTAGAATTTTCCGCTTGACTTTGACCTTCTATTGCACCATCAGTACCAGCAGAATCGGTAGGATTCATCCGCTTCTCATTCCCTGCGATTCTGTGTTTCTTCCTCTTTCTCTGTGCCATGTTAAGTCAAGCTGACAAGAAAAACAAATAACAATTTAGTTCTTCGAACAAATTGATGCGTGATGCAGACGAACTGAACTTTGATGTTAGACAACCACATGATAGGAGAATGTAATATGTATGAAAATCAGGACGAAAGAGATAACCAGAATGCTGATGTGTAAACTAAGAAGAAGACATTTCACCAAATTAGAAGCAATGCAATGGAAGGTAGACACCATATGAAAGATGCTACAAATATTGCTCTGCCAAGTTAACAGTGTCTCATCATAAATGGCGTTTAAATAAATGTGAAGCAATATAAGAAATAAATCATATGCAAGATGCAAACAACATCACACTACCATGTTAGAGGTCTCTCGTCATTAGTGCCATTGCATATTCACAGCATTGTATATTCACAGCTTATGATGTGTAAACTAAGGAGAAGGCATTTCAACAAATTAGAAGGAATGAAAGCTAGACACCATATGAAAGATGCAACGAATATCACTCTACCAAGTTAAAATTGTCTCATCATAAGTGCCATTTCAACAAATTAGTAGTACAAGCTAGAAAAGAATGTGAGATGTAACCTGTATCACACTCCGAAGTCGAATGTGTCTTATGATAAGTGATTATTGCAGGTTACACAACAGTAGTAATTTGATGTAAGAACATGGTGTGATAGACAGATATTGTATGTTCTAGAAACAGGAACACGTGTCTTATTCAAGTATAATGTGTAATGTAAGCAGATGGAATTCAACAAAATTAGAAGCAATACAAGCTAGACATCACACATAACATGCAACCACATATAACAATGCCAAGTTAGAGGGAGCACCTGTGATGCTACACTAGGGGAGACGTGCTCATCATAAACACAACTTTGTTTGAGTGTCTATGCATGTGTTGTCTTGGAAATCATCTTGGGTGTGTGGAGGAGTAGAAACTGTAGAGGCCCTCCCTTCAGAAGGAGCACCTTTATCCGCTGCCTTGCTAACTTCCTTCCGCTTTATTGATTTTGAATTGTCAAGTAAAACCGACAAGAAAAAGCAATAAAATTCTCTCTTCAGAACTCATTCATGCATGATACTGACAATCACTACTTTGATGTAAGGCAAACACATGATACCAAGATGGAATATGTACGAAAAACAGGACGACATGGCATGTTCACAACTGCTTGTGTAAACTAAGGTAAACCATTCCAGCAAATAAGAAGCAATGCAAGCTAGACACCACATGAAAGATGCAACCAATATGACTCGCCAAGTTAAAAGCGCCCCATCATAAATGGAATTTCAACAAATTAGAAGCGGCATAAGCTATAAATCATATGAAAGATGCAACTAATATTGCAATCGCATATACTAAAGGTGTCTCGTCATATTGATTAATGCGGATACAAAAAACAATAGTTTTATGTAAGGACATGCTTAATAGAGCAGATGTACTATGTACTAAATACGGAAGGCATGTCACATTACTTGGTATAATGTATAAGCTAAGCGGAGACTAGCACATGCGGTTTAACCAGATTGGAAGAATTACAATCTAGACACCATATGCAACATGCAACCACATATCACGCTGCCAAGTTAGAGCAAGCACTGCGATGCTAGTGTAGGGAAATGATGTAATCAACTACAAAGCTACGCTCACTATCTTCATCTAGCATTTACATTTCTTGAGAATCATGTTCATAGCGACCGGACCTCAATCGGTCGATCTCGTGCTCGATGTCATCCTGGATCGATGTCGACACCACACAAGACTTGGAGGATTTATAACAGTAGCAATCACACACTTATTACATCGAATGTCTCAAAAGAGAACTTATTAAAATAAATATGGCTTAAGGCCATCTAAAACGATAACAAATGAAGGCTTGGAAGATAAGCGAGTCCATCAACTCCAACGGCATCACCGAGTATAGAACCACGACCTAAAAGCACCTTACTCGTCGTGCTAAAAGTCTCGCAACATGAAACATTGTAGCAAAACGGTCAACACATGGAATATGCCGCAATGTAACACATAGAGAATAACAATGGAGATTGGCTATACTACATGCATATTTGGTGGTGGTAAAGCTCTATGGTTACAGTTTTTGCATAAAGCCAATTTTTCCCTACTGCAAAGGAATAAGTTTATTTAACTATCATGGTGGTTGTTAAACATTGAGAATGGTTGACAACATCCTCAATCCCAATTAAAAGTACTCATTAAAAACCCAACATTATTAATTAAAGTAACATGATGAGATTCACATGATAATCAAGTACTAGATACTCAAGATGTCCATAACCGGAGACACGGCTAACCATGATTAGTTTATACACTCTGCAGAGGTTTGCGCACTTTCCCCACATGACTCGATCGCCTCCGCTTGGTTTCCCTTTTACATGGTGTTTGAGAAACGGATGACCGAGACATAGTCTTTCAGAAGCACTAGCACCTTACAAGAGGGGTAGACCGTACCAACCTACATCCCCTACATCTGCTAGTCCACCCCGTAAGAGTTCGCACAACTTAGTCAACGATGCTAGAGCCCATAATAGCATGTGCCTGCACACGTAAGTTTCTAGTTTGAAAAATCTCATGATCCCTTTGAGCCCGGGTGGCGGTCCAAGAAATACAGTAAGTCTCAAGTAGAAAACAGTGCCTCAATCCACCCGGATGTGTGTTCAAGTTGCCACCTTAAATAAACCAAGAATTAACAATCTCACATCTGTCATGGATATTCACTCACCCAATCCACGCCTACTAGCATAGCATGGCATAATAAGCAAACGTAGAAGTAACTCCCAAAGGTTTGATAATAAAACAGTGATAGGTACTACCTCATCTACTTCCCATCCCACAATTTAATTAGATCCTAGTCATGCAATGTTTGAGGATAGATCTAATGCATAAAAACTGGATAGTAGAAAAGGTATGATCAAGTGTTACTTGTCTTGCTGATGATCCGCAAACCTAGAGACTCAAGTAACAAAGCGCTCCGGTATTCTATCGCAGACAAACAAACAAGCATACAATAAGTCCTCATCTAATGCATAGGTAAAACTCGAACAAAAGATCCAACCAAAGCGCTCAACTTAAGAACTCCGGTTTGCAAAAAGAATCAAATCAAAAGAAGCAACGAAAGTCAAACGGCGAAAAGCGAAACAAATTCGTTTTACTAATCTGGATCTAAGTCAAATTTTACGAAACAAAACCTGTTTAAGTAGATTATTCGAAAGAGGGTTTCAAGATTTAAACTCGAGCGCTTGAATCGCTTTGATTCCAATAAACGAGCGAAAAGTTATACTAAATCAAAAATCGGATCAGAAATCGCGATCAGAAAATAACCATGGAAAATCCGAGAAAAAGAAAAACGACGAACAGATTAACGAACGAACGTTCGTTAATTTAATGAATCTGACGAAAAGCGTTCGCTAAGACGATCTAAAGGACGAACGTCCGCTAATTAACCTAAACCGAAAAAATCGAAAACTAAAATAAAACGAATCTAAAAAAACAAAAAAAAACCGTAAAGAAAAACCGCCCGGTTTTTAAGAAAACCGGCGGCATGCAAATCGAGGCGGCGGCGAACCTCGGGATGCGGGGCGGCGGTGGCGGCGCAATGCGCTAGCGGCTAGGGTTAGGGTTATGGTGGGCAATAACGGCGGGTTGGGGCGGCGGGCGATCTAGCGGGTGGGCGGGTCCCGCTATTTATCTCGCCCGAGCGGAGTCCCGCTGGCACGCAACTTGAGAGTCGGTCGCGCTTTTTAAAACATTACGCTCGGTAGAAAAATAGAAAGAAATACTAAACGGACTCCAAAAATCCCGAGATAAATTTTCCCCGACTTCTAAAATCAAGCCGGACTAGATGAACATTTATTTGGGGCCTAAATGCAATTTTGAAAAACGCGCATTTTTCCTAAATTCAAATAAAAAGCGAAAAACTCCAAAATAAACCTTATTTGATTTTTTTATTAAATCTTCATTATTTCTTTATTTTGGGAAAGTCATTTTATTCCCTCTCTGAATTTTTGGTAGTAGAAATAATTGAAGATAAAATAAATAAAATCAATGATCGTATTTTCAAAATTTGAGAAAAACCCCAAATATGAAAATAACAAAATCCCCAACTCTCTCCGAGGGTCCTTGAGTTGCGTAGAATTTCTAGGATCAAGCCAACAATGCAATAAAAATATGATATGCATGATGATCTATGTATAACATTCCAAATTGGAAATTTGGGATGTTATAATGTCGGGAGGCTGACGCTGCATTCTTTAAATGAGGAGTAGTCCCCTTGCCTGCCTGCCTCGTCAAATGTGATTGATGAGGGATACACAAGAACATTAGTTTGATGTAAGAACATAGTTAATACACATATGTACTAGTATGTACCAAAAACAGAAAGGTATGTCATATTCAAAGGTATAATGTGTAAGCTAAGCAGATGCAATTTAACCAAATTGGAAGCAATACAAGCTAGACATCCGGCTGGAGTGGTGAGCATGATCATCTAGGACCTAAGAGCCTGGTGGGAGGCGGGCTGCTTCGCCACCATCGCAGCTTTTTAGTTGGCTTCCAGGTGATGCCTATCTTTGCTGGGCTTGTCACTGGCTCGGCCAGTGCCCTGACTAGCTATTTGTCTTCTGGTGCTCACGGGATGGTGGTTCACGTAAAAAAATATCTTTCCTTATCTTGGGGCTGTTTGGTTTGTGACTAACTTTGCCAAATGTTGCCACACCTAAAGCTAGGCAAGTTTGACTAACTTAGGTGAGTGTTTCATTCAAGCCACACCTTAGGCAAGCCATACTTGGACCCCACATGGCATACACACAAAAAATGTGGCAAGATTCCCTTAGGCTTGCCAAGCCAACTTGTGGCTTTCATTTTGATCAACTAACCTTAGGCAAGTTTGGCAAAAATATGTGGCAAAGTGTGGCAATGCTAGGCCTAGAACCAAACAGAAGACCGACTTCGGCCTTTCAAATACAAGCTAGACACCATATGGAACATGCAACCACATATGACACCGCGAAGTTAAAGCAAGCACCTGGGATGGTGGTTCATTGCGAGTGAGGTCATAACTCCAGAGCTACGCCATCGTCTCCATCTCACGACACTACACCCTTTATAGCGCTTATAATGTGTGCATGCATACCCAAGAAAGTTGGCGCGACTTCTCTCTTTTCTTTCTTTGCTTCCCTTTCGCGCAGACTCAAATACCCTTGCATAAAAACACAATAGTGAGAGTATGGGTGAAGTGTGTGTATAACTAGTGCAATTGTAAAAGTAGCGAGATAGCAGTGGCTGCAAAATAAATGACAAGAGACATATGATAGCTCTACAACATTGCATGGCAAACAAAATTAGATTCTACTCAAGATGATTTTGTAATATATGAGCACAGAAATGCGGTACTCCTCCAAACACCACCACATGTGGTCATATCTAAGATACCAATGATTGAAAATAAATAGGCGATCGATTTTTTAATGAACCGTCCGATCTATAAGGAACGGCAGATGGCCTACGTCTACCTCCCGCCATCCATGCTGACGATCTTTCTCGAACCGCCAACGACCACCGCCCAAACCCTCGCCTCCTCCCTCCCTCCTCGACCTCACACCACCACCGTGCTTGGCGCGCCCAGGCCATCCTTTAATCCCGGCCGACCTCCAGATCGGGCGCCAGAGCTCTAGGCCGCACACGCACCTAAGATAAACACTACAGACCGCTTCCCGACGTAATAGGCGTACTAGCGCCTGTTATGCCGGGGAATGCTTCCGTTAATTGGGAATCAACTGGCCAGAAATTCAAATTCAGGGGGGCGACGGACCTCTAGCTAAGGTGAAATAGTATATGAGGAGAAACCTTGTGCACCGCGAGTTACTAGGAACATCTAGTATCAAGAAGAAGCGGTCAACTAGTGTCTTCTGTGGGATGAATACCATGCAAGCAGAGACGTAAGATTTGCACGAATAAGGGAAGAGGAGTACCTTTTTCGGTTGCCGGTGTGGTCACCTCCACATGTCGCGCCGATCTTCTTCTTTTTACGGGGAAACCGATGTTCTGGAGGGTGCAGGCTTGGACGAACCCATGGACAAATTGTTGACCGTGTTACCGTGGCCGTATGTCGGCGGAGGGGAAGCAGATCCGAGGCGGCGAAGGATGGCGTAGCAGGAACATCTCCGGTGCGGTAGAGGGTGGCGAAGTTGGAGCGGCAGCGGTGAGGTGCAGGACGACGTGGTTGAACTGGCTGGGGTATGGATGGCTCGGCCTCGGCTTCAACTACTATCCATGGAGGGCGTTGCGGTTGAGGTTGCGGTGGACAACAACATCGGGGTATCAGCTCCAGCGTGATGGAGGAGGGCGGCGGTTGATGGGTGGGATGGGGTGGCGTACGGAGGATGCCGGGGTTTCGCGGCTGGTGGAGAGGTAGTTTTGCGCCCACGAGTACTGAATGGGGAATCGACGGGTGGGGGACCATGTTTGATGCAGGGACACACTTGTTTTTGGCTTTTTGAATGTAAGATGGGACGACTTGTTTGAAATTTGGGAAAGTACAAACTTTGCCCCCTCTTAAATTCGGACCCATCATGGGGGGGTAGGATGGTAATCCTGTGTCCCAAATAGTGGGCGGGAGTAATTTCGGCCACAGCATGTGTGCTTAGGCGGCAATTGTGTATGAATGTTTTTCGGAGGCGGTTGTGTGGCGTCTAGATGAAGCTACAAACCTACCCCGGTTTAGACCTTTGGACGCCGGGCTGGTAGGTTTCACGGGTCGGAGTTATTAGAAGGGACAATTGCATTTTTACCCCTAGTTGGTTCCTACCCATGGGTTTTGACCTTACTTTTCGAGCTTGCTCAGTTTTGCCCTTACTTTTTCCGTCGAGATCCCTCGAATGCCCTTTGACTGTTTGACCAAAACTTTGAATATTCATAACTAATTCATATGAACTCAGAAAAATGCAAATAAGATATCATAATGTTCAGATAAACATTACCTTTATGGGCATGTCATTTGCATTTAGGACAAATGCATCGTTTAAACTACCCGAGGTAATTAATGTTATTAACATTATTAAAATAAATAGGTATAAACAATATTGTTTTCGTGAATAAAAATTATATGCAAATGTAGGTGATGTTTTCTGAACATCCTGATACCTTATTTGCATTTTCCTGAGTTCGTATCAACTTGTTATGAAAAATGCAAATAATTGTCAAAGTCATTAGAACATTCATAATGTATGCTAGTTCATAGGTAGCTATTTATAATGTTCATTGTGTAACTTTCGTATGTATAATGTGCTTTACACACACAACATGGACTATACTCACGTTTATATTCGATTGCTAAAGCGATGCATTGTCTGGAGTTCAAAATACTAACTATGTGGATCAATTGTGTCGCATAGTAACATAGACATGCTCAAATTTGATAGAATCTAGATGTCTGATGGATCAATGACCGCTTCTTACGCGAATTGCAAATATCATGATCCCATCCTAATATTTGGATACAATTTATATCTTTAATCAATGTGTACATCAGTCTTTTACGTTTAGTTTCACTCTCCATCGGTGGTCTCTCACACATGCTCACACACTCTCTCCCGAGGTGTCTTTCTCACACACATGATTTAGATATAACCCTCCCTCCCTCTCTAACCATTTACAACTGTTTTCACTAACCTTTATCACAAGCACTCTTCCTCTCGCAAACATACACATGCACAATCCCCATCGACCCTTTCTATATACATGGACCTGCCTACGTGTCTCATGTACGCACATTATCTTTAGGCCTGTCTCTCACGCATTGTCTCACACCTCTTCCTAATCGATTTAGTATGATTCTAGCGAGCATTCATGAGGATGCCCTTAAAGTTTGGTTGGATGAATAGTAATATCGAGAGATAAAGGGGTTACCTTAGTCCGAGAACCTAGGGTTACAAATCCTAGCCGGCTTTGTCAAGGACACAGAGTCCTTCACAATTCTCGCTATCTTTGTCTTGTACGACTAGTCATCCATGAGTCTTCCTAAATGCGCCACGGGCCCACCAATGTGGCACGAGATGGAACCGAATGAAGGGCCTCACCTCGACCCACCGACCTCAAAGGTGACACACCCTCTTCCCCCATGTCTCATTATCTTCTCACACCCACACATACCAACACAAACACCACACACACAGAAAATTTCTCCTGGTGCCTCTATTCCCTCCCCCCTTGCATATACACACTCAAGGGAATGGAATCTCTCGTCGTGACGTCATATTCGTCTCTCTCTCTAGACCACTCTCATTTCTAGTGCTATCTCTCCCACGCCACCCCCGTCGGCCCCTCTATCCATGCCTCTCTCGAATACGTAATACACACACATACCTCTCTAGGCCCCGCCAAATGCATCAACTACACATTCACACATGTTACATCACGTACCCCATTGATCTAAAAAGCCCTCTCTTCACGTTTATTTCACATACAACATTCCTTTTGAATAAAGTGTGGCCAAAAAGTAATTTTAGAGTTTCTACATATATACAACATTACAAAGTTATATGGAGGAGTTCGAATGCTAATTTGCATTGCATGGTGCCCAAAATGATATTTATTCCGCACTGTGAATTTGTATATTTTTATACTATATACAAAGTTAGTCATAATAAAGAGAAAGGAATCTCTCTCCATCTCATACCCCCCTGTATGCCCCTTTCACGTATGCACACAAAACTATCTCCAGGTCCTCTAAAAGTAAGCCCCCAAAAAATTCATGCATGTTTCATCTTTCTCTCACGATATATGCAATGATGATCATTGTATTTGAAGCGAAAGCACGATACGTACATTGGACTTCAGAATCCACTCATTACGGTCACCATTTATGTTTAGTGGTTATTATACACCACGGGCTCACCGTATAACTCAGATTTGCTCATGACATGACTAGTTGACCGCTTAAACGCTCCACGTGGCACCTCTAGTGTTGCATCACATTATCTCACCGCCATCGTGCCCACCGTCGACTTGTATCTACTCTACATCTACACTCTTATAAAATACATAAAATACACTCTTATAAAAAACAGAGTTGGTGATGATGGTGTGCCTGCCATCCTGCAATATAGGTCGTCCGATTTATATCTGACGGATAGGAAAGAAACTATGGCAATTTTGCAAAAAGGTACCCACACACCTGTCCACATTTGCAAATAAGGCCTTCCCTCGTTCATCCTTTTCTCTCACAAGATAAACAAGTCATACAAATGCATCTTGATGTTACATGCAACGCACGGGCATCTTGCTAGTAAGAATGAAAACAAACGACAAAAAATATTTGGACGGTGGTTCGAAGTCATGACCGCGGGCACAACGGACAAGGTGGCCTTGTATTGGTATGCTGAGCCATCTGTTTTAACACACAGGAGCTAGTGTGGTGATTATACACACACGCACACATACATACGAACTGCATCCACGCAACACTCACACAAACACATGCACCCATGCACGCACGCAACACTCACACGTACACACGTAGCCACGCACACACGCAACACTCACACGCACACATGCACACATGCATGCACACACCAGCACACCACACGACCAACACACACTCTCACGCTGAAGTGCTCAACCTACACGTGCATACACACATATCAGCCCTCGATGCATACATACACAACCAGTGATTCTCGCTGGTTGGAGCCTTGTCGCTACTGCGAAAATTTGTGTTTATCGACCTTTTCCCTATGCGAATCGACAGTGGGACCCACAAGGAACATGGTCAATTTAACTAGTCAACATGGCGCCACGCAGACTATTTGGCGGTCAACGAGTGCAATCCGATGCTGAACCGTGAGCAAGTGATCAGATAATCACCGCAAAACGTATATAGTGACCGTAATCAGCTTATTCTGAAGTTCGGTGACCGTATTACGCTTTTCTCTCTGTAGGCCCTCCAAAACTACATCTCTACATGTTCTCGCATGTTACAGCACAACTACTACACTCAAACACAATAAATTATGTGTTTTTAGTTTTACTAGATATCATATTATTACTTATAATTATTCAGTTTGCATACATTAAAATTGCCTTTGAAATGTATGGCCAGTATCATCTACCACGCGGAAAAAATCCCGCGCTTTCTGCTTAATCGGGTTTGTATCGATGGATCGTATGCGAAACAAAGAAAACTATAGTACTATACAAGACAAGTGACAGTTCACTTTGGGCGTCGGTCGCCTACTCCTCCGTCAGAAGAGTGGAGCTCTCGCTTTCATAAATCTTCTAGTCCTTTCACGACATGTGGGACATCAATCAATACAAGGCAGAGCAGCCGGGTGAAGCACCCTACCATGGCGCCGCGCGTAGTAATGAACAATGAGGCATCAAATCACAAAGCTGCACCTTTCTCAGCTTAAGTTGGAGGGACGGTAATAATGCTAAAAAGAAGTTGGAGGGACGGCAACCATCATTTCACTCGTTGCTGAATCCGCTTCTCCCTCATCTTCTTCAACTTAACCACGTGTTGCTTCTGCCTCATGTGGGACGCGGATCGTCTTGGTAAAGCATTGACACGTGGGACCGCATGTTAGCAAACCGCCAGGACAACGTCCTCCGAAAATAAGAAGCCTAATCCTAGACTTACAAAGGGCTACGTAGCTGCTACGTATACTTTCCATCTAATCTATATATGCCCCCCTGATTTTTAGGCGGGGTGGGCCTAATCCTCTCCTTTAATCCAATCAAATAGTCCCACATCACATCAGTTCATAATTTTACGTAAACCATTACGTGGATGTAGCATTGCTCAAATAAGAAACCTCCCCCGCCATCCGCGCGGCAAAATCACCTCCTTTTTACTAATCTTGATTCTATAGCTTTTTAGATCAATATAATTGAGATTTGTATAGATAGCACACAGGAGCAAAACCAAGTGGTACGGTTAAGGGCATCCACAATGTGTAGCCAAATGTGAAAATAGCTTTTGGCATCGTGGGAACCATTGTGGACGGTGTTACCAAAGCCAAAAAGATGGAACCGAAGATCCCTGTTTGATTGATTGAAGGAATAGAAAATGCAACATCTCTCCTCTTTCTCCCATGCTTGGACGCATGTAGTACAGAGCACAGAGTCTACTCCCCTGTCCCATCTATCACAAATCGCAAAGCAGTGAGGCGTCAAATCACAAAAGCACGGACGAAGCAACCATCATTTCACTCTTCACGACTTCGCTTCTCCGTCGTCTTCTTCGAGAAACCATCTCACCGCACTAGTACTCCTAGTAGTACTAGTAAAGGACTTCCTGGATGCAAATAAGGCGGTTGTCTCGGCTTGCAGGCGGCACTTGCGAACAACTTACCGTGGTCTCCCTCAATGGTGTTCTCCGTCGAACGCACTTTGCCAAACCACAAAAAAATAAGATATCGTCGACGTCACCGCCATGGGGAAGGAAGTCAAATATAGTTAGTACCTCCATTTTTTTGTACACAAGGCCAATATATCAAAATTACAATTTGCAAAGGGACACTAACACTAATCGAGGCAAAATTGATGGGGATATCTACCAAGGACATTAATATCCCCTGCATGCATGCGGAAGTGAGAAGGTTGGTTTGCATGGTGCTGCATTAATCAAGCGATGAGGAGTGAGATGGTTAGCTCTTTGGTCTTTGGAGAAAAAAAATACGCATTAATTGACACATGAAACGAGGATTTGTATCAATTAAATCCCATGAAGGAAAACCCAGCCTTTCTTTTTTAACACTAGTACTACTAGTACATACATACTTATCTTGTTTGGGTCTAGGCCTTGCATTGCAAAACTTCGCCACACATTTTTGCCAAGCATGCCTAAAGTTTTCAAAATGAGAAGGAGGTACACTTGCGCACGGCTGTCGCGGTAGCACCGCACCCTCACATGGTCTCTCCTACACGCCATGTCGCACCGCACCTCACACAACATCGCCTCGCACACCGCAAACCCAACCAAGGAAACGACTCTCAGCACACACATGTCTGCATGTGAACAAACCAAACTCAGCCATCCTATCGCTGACACATAATTTTCATTCATAGAGTATGTTTATCCAACCGCATGTTGGGGAGTATCCGTACGACCCGTGCGGTGGTCTGTTGGGGAAGAAGAAGATGTGAGGAAGAAGGAAAGAAGGGTTAGGAGACATAGGATATTCATCCAACCGCCTGAAATGGTAGACTGACCCAAGTCAGGCGACTTGCATAACAAATATATGTTTTTACACAACAAAAGATCCATAAAAACAACAACATAAAGAAAAACTATCACTGCTCGCGGAAAGAGACGGCCTCGTCGTCTTTGGCTGTCGGCGCGAACCAGCCGTAGCTGCCGACATGTGTCTCTGCACCGTGGTTGTCCTCGGCCTCCAGCTACTTGTTCAAGCAGAGCGTGCGGTCGCTCCGCATGGATGAGAGCACCACCCGGTTCAAGTCGAGGATGTCCAGTTCCGCCTGCAGGAGGGCGTCGATGAGAGCGGCATCCGTGCGCTCTGCGTCAAGTCGAGCCTCTGCCTCCCGGTTCAAGTCTAGGACGTCCGGTTCCGCCTGCAGGAGGGCCTCAATGGCAGCGGCATCCGTGCGCTCCTCCTCAAGTTGAGCCTCTGCCGCCCGGTTCACATCCACGACATCCGGTTCCGCCCGCAGGAGAGCCTCGATGGCAGCGGCATGCGCGCGCTCCGCGTCGAGTTGAGCCTCTGCCTCCCTGTCCTCCTTTAGTATCGCCATGTTGAACCGCTGGTCCGCCTGCACGATGGGGGACTCGGACGCCGGCACGAAGTCGACGTCCATCATCTCATATCCATGGGGGGCCTTCTGCGCCGCGACCTCCGCCATGAACATTGGATCGGCTTCCTCCTCCTCGTAGCTTGGCTCCAGAGAACTTGGGGATTGGCCCGCCGCAAAGCGAGCTTGGGAATGGAGGTGCAGGGCACCGACCGCCGCCGCGATTCTGCGGCGCCCAAATACAACATCTTGTAGTAAGTGATCTTGCGCGCACCATGGCTTTCCCGCGAACTAGGGGCGCTGATGCGGCTAGGGGATCGAAAGGTGGGGATTGGGCTGAGATTTGGTGTGGTTTTAGGGCGATGGCTGGCGAGGCCGAGCAAAGAAAGGTTCTCGTGTGAATAGTGGTTCCGTGACGACCGGTCAATTGATTTTGATCAGACATCGCTCTTGTCGCGTTAGCGTTGTAGCACACCGGACCTCCACGCCGCCACCGAATGGAACGCGCTTCATCTTGCGTTTTCACTCGCCAGGGACCGCAGCTTGAGAGCAAACCGACGTCCCTCCCTGCCGGTGTCAAACCGCGGATCTCGGTAGGGGGTCCCAAACTGTGCGTCTAGGCGGATGGTAACAGGAGACAAGGGACACGATGTTTTACCTGTGTTCGGCCCTCTTGATGGAGGTAAAACCCACGCCCCGCTTGATTAATATTGATGATGTGTATTACAAGAGTGGATCTACCACGAGATCAAGGAGGCTAAACCCTAGAAGCTAGCCTATGGTATGATTGTTGTAATGGAGGTTATGTCCACGGACTAAAGCCCTCCGGTTTATATAGACACCGGAGAGGGCTAGGGTTACACAGAGTCGGTTACAATGGTAGGAGATCTACATATTCAGACGCCAAGCTTGCCTTCCACGCCAAGGAAAGTCCCATCCGGACACGGGACGGAGTCTTCAATCTTGTATCTTCGTAGTCTTGGAGTCCGTGGGACGATGATAGTCCGCTGTCCGGACACCCCCATCAGTCCAGGACTCCCTCACTCCCCTTCCCCCGCCCGCGTCATTTATTATACTACCACTCCCTCCGTTTTATGCGGAATAACTAAAAACAGAGGGAGTATACTACGGATGAGGATCCCTTGACGTGGCTAAACCCATTGAGTAACTGACATGCGGGGCCTAGCAAGCATGGGGTCCGCCAGTAAGTGACTGAAAGGGAGGGTAAGGCAGGGATACCTACGTCGGAGGATCCACTTCCACTACTACTCCCTCCTTCCATTTACTATACAGGGCCTAATGCATTTTTCGAGGCTAACTTTGACCAGATGTTAGAGTAATAATATATGACATGCAACTTACACAAAGCATACGGTCAAATTCGTATGTGAAAGGAGTTTCCAATGATATAATTTTCACATTATACATCTCATGTACTATTAGTCTTGTCAATAGTCAAATTGGAAACCATCTCGAGTACAAATCTAGGAGTACGTACGAATCTAACAATATTGATTGGGCGTTGTTGAATGTTGATACCTTTTTGATCAAAGTAGAGATACTTTGACTACACATAAAACTTATATGTAAACTAGAAAAGATAGGAGGGAGTATATTGTACGTTCAAAAATGAAACGAACATTGAATACCCTTTATATATGATTTATGGATGCTATGATCATCGGTTCAAAATTTTGAATCCGCCTTAGGTATCATGTGCCCCCACTGCTCCCTCTTGATTTCATCTCGAGTCCGAGATCTATTGAAAGAGGACTAGGTGGGTACATGTGAATGATACTCATGGAATGTTCAAATGAGGCATGCGGAGGATGGACTCATCGAGGCTTACATGATCGATGGACAAGAGGGTTGGAGAGGAATGAGAAATAAGCAAATGCCACATGATTATACTTGAATGGCTCAAATAAACAATAAGTTGTCTCGCTTGGCCTGCATAGTGAAAGGCCTAATGCACAACGCGAGCATCGACGCCGAATATGGTCGGGAAAACAGGAAACCGACATGTGGCCACACCGTCGGACGACGAGCGCAGATTAGTCCAATGGAGGAGCTGACCCACGACCTCCTCACCACCGACAATCGTTCATGTGCGTTGTTAGCCAACAACGGGCGCAGCTCCAAAGACCGCCTCGACACGGCGATCATGGGTGAGCGACACGCTCATGTCGTCGCTAGACACGGTCGGTTTCAGTGTGCCGAGGGTGACGTTAGTGCTGTGGCACGACCAACAGTATGTTTGGTTTGTGCCCAAGGTTGCCCCATCAAAGCATTGGGTAGCCAAAATTTTGGTTGAGGTATTGGTTGCCCATGATTTGGCCAACATTGGCAAGCAAAATGAACTAGAGTTGGCTAGAGTTCATTGGCATGCAAAAAAAGGCAACCATCCAAACAAAGACCAATCTTTGGGTCATGACCAAAATTTTGGTTGAGGTATTGGTTGCCCATGATTTGGCCGACATTGGCAAGAAAAATGAACTAGAGTTGGCTAGAGTTCATTGGCATGCCAAAAAAATGGCAACCATCCAAACAAAGACCAATCTTTGGGTCATGACCAAAATTTTGGTAAGGTGCACTTTGGCCACAATCCAAACACACCCCAACACCCGGCTCGTCGAGGATGCACGGGGCGCGACGACGCGTCCGCGGAGTGGTGTAGCACGGCCAACTGCATCCTCTGGACCTGAGACCATGCCGGGTCGTCTTGCTTTTTCAATGACATGCGGGGATCGCATGTGAGCAAAGGGAATCTCCAACGTTGCCATGACCGCAACTGACTACCCTGGCACACCAAAACCCTCGTCCCTCGCGACGTCATGCGGTGCGTTCCCAGCTGGCGCCAGCTGCCCGCATTCATACCGTCCATTCATATGTCATCGTTAAGAGGCTCGGTGCCCGAGGAACCAACTTCCGCGACTTAATGACGCACCCGGACGCTTGGACTCACCGGAATGCGCTACTTAAAGCGGCAACGCCCAGCTAACCTCCACACCATAGCGCATCGTCCTCCTACCTGGCACCACATCCGCCATGACCGCAAGTGCGAACGCTCTGCGGGAGAGCTTGTCTTCTGGGATGAAGCTCGAGGTCACCGCCCTCGCTCAAGTCGCCTCTCACGGCGCAATAGCAGCGTAGCCGGACGCGGACATGACCGCACAAGCGGTGGCCATGCTGGCGGCCGACGATGGGAGCACCGTCAGCCACAAGTCCTACTTGCCGCCGTCCAACATCCGGCACCGTCGAGGTCAGGGAATCCTCCGAGGATGAGTAGGGCATGGGAGGCGGCAGGGCATGGTGTGCCAACTGGCCGGTCTGTATCTCGTGTTCTACTCTTCCTTGCCGGAGACCGCACCTTCACTTCACGGGTCTTGAACCCCGCCCCCGTACATAGAGATCGCAGATGGAGGACGTCGGTCGCCGCCGTAGAATAGGTTTAGGGTCGGGTTTCTTTTATTTTTTGGTCCTATAAAAGTTCGAAATGTAATGAAAATCTACCGTGTTTGCATTAATCTCGGCCGGTGTATATGAACTTTCACAATAATATACAGATTGTAGGAGTACTAGCAAGATGCCCGTGCATTGCACGGAAGATCAAGATCTTGTGGGAGAAAAGGATGAACGAGGTAAAGCCTTATCTGCAAATGTGGAGAGGAGTGCGGGTAAGTTGTCATAGTTTCCTTCCTATCCGTTAGATATAGATCGGACGGCCTATATTGCAGGATGACAGGCACACCATCATCACCAACTCTGCTTTTTATTGAACCGAGATAAATCTAACACGCGAAGTAAAATAAACACATAGGGTCTATACATACACAAATTATCTTAGGCACTCCAATAGTACGTCCACTACACATTCACGCATTTCACATCTTTCTACATATACGGGAACCTACGAAAGGGTTAACGAATTGCCTCTCTCTCTCCTCCCCGATTTTCATGGTGGTGGGCCCTCCTCCCCCAATCTACAATCAACAGCTCACACGCTTTCACATTACGTTAATTACGTAACTGGGATTACGTAGGTGTAGCATTACTCGTCCTAAAAAACCCAACTAAGCCAACCTCCCAGCATATCGCATAGGAAAAGACCCAGCCGCGCCGTTTTAGTCGGGATTACCGGATTACTAGTAGTAGTATCGATGGATCACGCGAAGCAACAATTTTTTTGAGGGGGCGAAGCACCTAGTTTAAAAGGAAAAAAGTCGGTACACTCACATCACTCTTGTCATGGTCGCATTGCACCCCACACACGTTCGGTCCTGCACACAGCTCACGCAAATGGAACGCGCTTCGGCTTGCCTCTTCATTGACACGTGGGACTGCACTTGGAGAAACCACCCTTCCCCCGTCCTTCGGCCAACTAGCCATTAATATTCCCCCAACCCCCTCCCCCCCGTCCCCTCCACTCCATTCGCTCCGCCAAAGCCACCCTCCCCGCCGCGCCGATACGTCGGCGCCGCGGTTCGTCGAGGGGACACATGACGATCCTCTCGCTCCCACAGTACACTTTCGTAGACTGCCATCCTCTAGCCGCACCGCCACCTCTAGCTACGTTCTTGTGGAGGCGCACGGCGGTCAGCGCCGCCACCGCTGGCGACGTTCATGTGGAGACACACGTCGGTCAGCTTCTCCCATGGTATGCGCATTCTAGACGGAGGCCCCATTCATGTCGGTGTAGCGCTAAATGTTAGCTGATAGACGCTGTTAATCTCACTGTTTGCCGAAGTAGTTTACTGTCAATATGCTCTGCTTAAGAAGCTTCCTTGCCCTGTTCTACACTCAATCTGCTTAGCTGAGATGGCATGCCAAGGCTGATTAGTTGCTAAAATATCCTGCCATATATTTATTGTGACATAGATTGCCATGGTCTAGTAGCCAATCTGTTAGGTGAAATAGCTCTACACTGTTTTATACTCGATCTTTGTTGCCGCGATGGCCTTCGATAGTTCGATGGCTGTGTGCTCGGCCTCATTGACTGCTGAAATAGCCTGTCATAATTTAGCACTGAAGTCTGTTTGCTAAATTAGCTTTACATATATTTCGTTACTTAGATCTGCTCGTCCAAATATCTTGCCATAGCTTTAGACATTGACCTAGGTATTTTTTTCTGGACTTCATAAAAAAACATATATGTTTTTTCTGTAATATCTAGTAGAAGAACTAATTTGTATGTCTAACAGATGGACAGGACTTGGATAACTTCTACTTGAAGATTCTCCGCTGCATATGTCGAGGGGGTTGAAAACTTCATGAACTTTATCAGAGCTGAGTATGGTGGTCCGAAATCAGATGTGCTCTCCCCGTGTAGCAGTTGTATGAATTCAGTTACATGACCCCAATCAACTGTGCAAAATCATCTACACTTGTATGGGATGTCGGTCACATATACTAGGTGGGTTCATCATGGTGAAGCTGTGAACGTCAATGTTATTGACTACTTGGAAGCAGCAGATCACCATCTTGATCTGCCTGATGCTCAGGTGGAAGAGGAGGAGGAGGTGGTGGTGGCGGAGCCAGTGAGTTTGACCAGCATTGAAACAATGCTACGAAATGCTCGTGCATTCCATGAACTTTCACAGAAAAACGGTGGGCCCGCATGTTGGAACAATGCAATGTTCTTTGTCACCCGTGAAATAAGCCACAATATTCTCAGCTATGGTCACCTTTCTTCGTGAAGATATCCGAGCGAATGACCAACAAATCATTCGATGCGATGTTGGCTGCTTTTCGCAAATCTTTCCCAGATCGTCGAGCTGCCACACACCTACAAAGAAATGAAGAATTTCCTTCGTGCGCTTGGAATTGGATATGATATGATCCATGTTTGTAAGAATAATTGTGTTCATTCCTAAGGATTATGCCAACTTAAGTGAATGCCCAAATGCAAATCATCAAGATGGAAAGATGGCGATGCTTTGTGAAGAGGATTCCTCATAATGTTCGAGACATTTTCCAATTACACCAAGATTGCAGAGGTTGTTTCATGATGTCAAACAAGAGAGGATGTACTGTGGCATTCTATAAACCAGAGTATAGAGATCGAATGTAATGAGCCATCCATCTCATGGTAGTGAGTGGAAAAGCTTCAATGATAAACACAAAAGTTTGTCACAACCGAGAAACATTAGACTTGGATTAGCTTCAGATGGATTTAACCCATTTGGCCACCAAAGCGCCACATATAGCATGTGGCGGTGCTTGTTATCCTCACAACATGCCTCCAAATGTCCGCACTAAAGAATCAAACTACATGATGGCCTTGCTCATCACAGTCCAAAAAGTCCCGGAAAGGATTTTGATTTGTTCATGGAGCCTCTTGTGGAGGAACTTCAATAGCTATGGAAGGGTGTTCTCACTCGAGACCTATATAGCAGCCCACCACTGATTTCTTTCTCAGGTCTTTGTTATTGTTTGGTGCATCCATGATTATCCGGCTTTGGGCACTATGTCGTGGTGAACGACACATGGTTACAATGCATGAGTTCGCCAGTGACAGAATCTCTGCATCACGCAATACTTAGCAAGATCTGTTACATTGACACCGCCATTTCCTTGCCAAGGACAAGCCACATCCTAGAAAATACCAAGACATGTGTTCAATGCAAAGCATGAAAACCGTGATGCGCCAAAGAGGCTCACCGCCGATGAGTTGCAAGTGGAATTAGAGAAGGTCAGTATATTACACGTGAAACCATCCCGTAATGGTAGCGGAAAAGGAAGCATGGCGAGGCGTAAGAGAGATTATTGTTTACCCGCAGTCCACTTTATGGGACTTGGAGTATTGGAAATATTTGGATCTGCGGCATAATCTTGATGTGATGCACATCATGAAAAATATATGTGACAACATTATCGGCACATTTCCTAATATTGAAGGCAAGACAAAAGATACCTTAAAATCTAGGATTGATTTGACACACCTGGGTATCAAAAAGGATTTGCGGTGAAAGATGAAGGTAAACCACGGATATGGCACCAACTGTATGCCTTGGACAAGGTAAAAAGAAAAGAATTCTCATGAGGTCTCATCACGTGTGAGATTCCCATATGGATTTGCTTCCAACCCCGAAAGGAGAGTCGGTGCAGATGGAAACAAGGTACAAGGGTTGAAAACTCATGACCGCCACATCCTACTTCAAAGGGTTTTACTGTTATCCTTAGAGGATTGGGCCGACTTATACAGAGCAGCTTGTAGAGTTGGGACAATTCTTCGGAACTCTGCGGAGAAATATCGTGATAGATGCTTTGGAGCGCCTTAGAGACAAGATACCAACTATCCTATGCGACCTTGAGAAGATATATCCTCCAGCCTTCTTTGATGTGATGGTGCATTTGACTGTTCATCTACCTGATGAAGCACTACTTAGAGGTCCAATACAGTATGGCTGGATGTACCCTATTGAAAGGCGGCTAGGCACTTTCAAGGGCTATGTTAGGAACAGAGCTAGACCCGAGGGTTCCATTTTAGAGGCCTACATTGCTACAGAAGCGTTGACATTCTGCTCAAAATACATTGAAACAACTGATCAACTTAGCAAAGAGGTGGGTGAAGACAATCCCGGGATCAATGTTTTCGACTATTCTGTTTGAGTTACAGGGAAAAGTCGACAAGAGGACAAACCTAAAGATTTGGACAAAATGGTTTGCTATGTGTTGAATAACTGTCCTGAGATACTACCTTATATCAAGTAAGTGCAAGATCTTGTAGCTTATACATCATAATCTACTAAACTTGCAAAGACATTCTTATATATTTAGATGTTTGACACGATCACTATGTTGTGCAAAGATCTACAAAGAGGAGTTATTGCCGCAAAATCCAAGAAACATTGACAAACTGGTTATGGCAGATTTGCGAAATGGTTCAAGAACCATGTAAGCTTTTGAAGTGCAATCGCCGCTTTTTAATATATTGAGTACATAAGATGATCAACTTGTCTATTTTCTAACCATAGGTTAAGAAGATGCGGAGGATGGGCAGGCGATTGATGATGCCCTTTACTCACTAGCAATGGGTCCCGATACTCGTAAGACATTATGAATCTTGCATTGTTGGAGATGTGCGCTACAACACCCTTGCACGAGACGAAGGGTGAAGATACAAAACAAGTGCCATCATGAGCACGAATACGTATGACAAAGAAACAATCAAGTGTATGCTAACATAATGACATTGTTCGCTTGCGAGATATCTCCGCCGAGGATCATCGCTCATCGGTGTGTGGTTCTGTTGTGCTGTCGTTGGTATAACCTGTTTTCCAAGATCGCAAAACCCAGAGCTTATTTCAAATCCATCAATGTCAAGGCGGCGTACCAGACCAACGAGCCTTTTTATTTTGGCAAATCAAGCAACACAGATATTTTTCTTAGAAGACACATTTACACGTAGCGATGACTGGAGAGTATTGCAAAGGTTTGAGCAGAGGAATTCGTTTAATGAAGTTGCACAACAAGATGATGCTTACACTGCTCTTGATGTACAAGATAACACAGATGTTCCTAATATCTTTGAGAACCATCACGTCAATGACGCCGGCGAAAAGATTGCCCGTCGTGCTGTGGACATACAAGAGTTGATCAAGAAGAAGCCAATGTTTGAGGACGTTGAGGACGAAGAAGAAGATGACAACATGGGGAATTATGATTCAGACTGATACACATGGCGAAGATGTTGACGCTGCTGCTGCGAATGATGATTACATTGCTTTTGTCGTATTTGCCTGTCAGAAGACATTTTTTATCTACTATGTGAAATTGTGTTTGCTATGACAATCAAACACGTGAACATGTTGTTTAGTATTTTGCTTTGTGAGAACATCACTTGTTATGTATGCTGATTTGTGTTTGGTGATTGTATGACAACTAAAACATGATGACATTGTTGTTTAGTTGTACTCATATTTGGCTGTGAAACTTGAATTTGATGACATAGTTTGCTGTTGGACTGCAATTTGCTCGACGTGTTCGAATGAGAACAAAGCTGACCCGACAGGCCTCTCGCTATTTATTTATTTATGAGCAAAGGATACCCCGATTTCCGTTAATAGAAATCATTAGATGTTCACAACACTACGCCCAAATTGCTACATGTGTTTCATTCATTACTAGTTTAAGCAAAGTGCTCATGTCGTAGCCACTGAATACATCACGAGTGCTACATACACTGCAAATAAAGAGACAATCATCCTACAAAGCACATCGATTTTGCCCATTATCTTCACAAGCTCTTTCGTCTCCTCATTGTTTGTCAAGGCCATTCAAGAATTGTTGCTTGGCCATGATCGAGGAATCGCATCTTTAACTCTTTGCTTTGCATCTTCCTCTTCCGCTGTTCCTTCGCCATTTGTCCAACACCCCAACCTCGCCGGTATTGGGATTCCTCGCCTAACCAAATAATCAGCGTAGTTGCATTCCCCACATCAAGAACTTCCCGTAAATACAAATCACACAAATCTTCCCTTTTACGCATTTAATCAAATTGGAAGATCATCAACCAAACTATTAAAAAATCAAGAATCGAAAGCAGCAGAACAACACTTAAACATATTATTACCCCATGATTCGGGCATTTGTAGAAGACTCGGCCAGGGTTGAGGATTGTGGTTGAGACGCGACGGATGACTCTGTGTGATTTGCAGTAGTGGCACCACAGGCGATGGTACGGGTGGCGACTTGGCGCATATCTGGTTGTTGCCCGCTGAAGAGCAGGTGGACGAGAAGCCAGCGGACATGGTTGCTGCGGCCAGAGCTTCTGATGCTAGGTAGAGTAAGTAGAGAAGAGGAGAAGCGAACGTTGGATATGTCAGTTTCATTACTTGCAAAGTAGCATAGCACCATATATAGTCATAGTCTAGGTTTGGATTTGAACTAGCTACAGGAGCACGTCTCTCTTTTTTCTAAAACTCGGCAACGCCTCTTTACTGGTACACTAGCTTGTTCTGTACGCCTTCCCAAGTCTTTTATTTTATTTCCCTTTTTTTGCAAGGAAGGAAGGAGGACAAAATTGACAGTTCCTGGGACTCGAACCCAAGACGTCTCGATTGAAAACCAAGGGTGCTAGTCACTTATGTGGCGAACGTTCCCTGTGAGGAGGACGGCAGACGAACGCATTTTCCTCGCAGTTTTCTTCCTATATATAAAAAGTATGCTACTTGGTGTCCGCTTAGTCAACAAATGATTGTGCCAACCTAGACCGTTGGATTGACATTCAACGTCTGTCGCATTTCTTTAGTTTCTTCTTCCTTGAGCTGCCAAAGCCAAACCAGCGCCGGCGGGACCGCCTGCTCCCGCCTCCCACGGCTAGCTGTGATCTTCCCAGCTCCTGTTCGTTCCCGTCCGAGGCCTCACCATCGTCCTCCGCCTTGGTTCACTCGCCGCGGCGCCACCCTCTGATGTTGTCAACATGGTCAACAACCGAGAGGAATAAGGAGATGACTGTACATGGTGAGGATGACGAGAGGGACCCAAAGAGCTGCCAGTGATAATTTTGTTTTTCCGGACGGAGAAGGGTATCAAGCTGGTTGTGTGGGGCCGTGGCCCTGCCTAGCCTGTGCTTTTATTTCATATGTTTAGCACATGACCAGCCCAGTTTGTTTTTTTCCTTTCCGAAAAATGGGCTATAAGTAATAAGAAATGGGCTATAAGTAATAATAAATGGGTTGTAAAATCAAAAATACAGCAAACAAGCAATTAGTTCCAAAATATTGTTTTCTTTCGGATTTTGATATTTTAAATTTCATTGTTTTTGTGCTGGTAAAATTTCACTGAATTTAAATTAAGGTAAATTTAGATTTAAAATTAATTTGTATCTGGCTAGAAATTTTGGGTTGTATGCTGTTTGGGATAGATTTGGAGGCTTACTTGTGGGTCTACTTGGTTGACGTGTACTTTGGCTTTGTCAACTTAGTCCACAAACGATTCTAGCAGCGAAGGATCACCGGATGTTAATCCAATGGCCGTCTTGCTTCTTCAATATCTCGATCTTCTTGCTCCAAATTACCCAAACCAGCTCGGTGGGACTGCTCGCTCCGCCTCCGTGGCGGTTGTCTTTGCCGCCGCACAGCCGCACCGCCCCACCCTACTTCATTGCTGGCCAGGCCATTGCTCCACTCACCCACACCTCCTGTTATTTTCCGGCGATGGCAGCCGGACCAGTAAACCCTCGTACTCCCCACCACGTGGGCAACCATTGCCGAGTCTTCCCCGGCTCCGTGTCATTCCCTTCCTAGGCATCGAAGTCGTCCACCGCCATGGTGCTCTCGGCGCAGCCTGGTCAACATGGTCAACGAACGACATCCTTCAGTCGTGGACTGTACGTGGAGAGGCTAACAGCTGGGTCCACGGCCGCACACAAGGAAATGCCTCCGTATTACATGCAAAATAATGATTCCTCCACCTGACAGCTAGGACCCACCGGAAGGGCCACTGTATTTTGCAAAAAAACGTTCCCCCCGCTGACATGTCGGACCCACCAGCTATATCTTCGCACGCAAGGAAGTGCCTCCTTATTGCGCACAAAAAATGAATACCCCACGCTAGCCGGGACCCACCATAGTGGGAGGATGACTTAGGGCCAACTAAGTTGACGGGACGGAGGGCTTTGTCAACTTAGTCAATATAAAAGATTCTAGCTCCAAAGGACGTGACGATGTCCATCCAACGGCCAGAGTGCTTCTTCAACCTCTGGTCTTCTTGCTCCAAATTACCAAAGCAATACTGGTCGTGCCGCATGCTCCTACCTCCCATGGCGGTGTCTTTGCCATGAGGCCTCACCGCCTCTACTATTCCCACCATCGCCAGTTCTGCGGTGACGGCAGCCTCACACCACAGCCGAACCAGTGAACCCTCGTACTCCTCTCCGCGCGGGCTTCCACTATCGCGTCTTCCCCGGATCCGCGTCATCCCCTTCCTAGGCCTCGTCGTCGTCCATTGCCGTGGTGCTCTTGGCGCGGCCTGGTCAATGTGGTCAAGGAACGACTTCCATCAGATGTGGACTGTACATGGAGAGGCTGACAGCTGGGTCCACGGCCGCAACAAGTAAGTGCCTCCTTATTAGGCGGAAAATAATGATTCCTCCACCTGACAGCTAGGACCCACCGTACGGGCCATCAGATTTCATGAAAAACGCTTCCCGATCTGGGGGACCCACCACTACATCTTCGCATGCAAGGAAGTGCGTCCGCAAAAAAACGATTCGCCCCGATCATTTTGGGACCCACTAGCTACATCTTCGCACGCAAGGAAGTCGTCCAAAAAACGATTCGCCCCGATTGCTTGGACCCACTGACTACATCTTCGCACGCAAGGAAGTGCGTCCGCAAAAAACGATTCGCCCCGATTGCTTGGGACCCACCACTACATCTTCGCACGCAAGGAATTGCGTCCCGCAAAAAATGATTCACCCACGATCTGGGACCCACCACCTACATCTTCGCATGCAAGGAAGTGCGTCCGCAAATAAACGATTCGCCCCGACTCACCGGACCCACCACTACATTTTCACACGCAAGGCGCTGACGATACGGGACCCACTGGTCGAAGAGTACGTGGCGTTGTCGCTCGGTCGCGAACGCGTACGCATATATCTTGGTCAATGTAGAGGCGCGCGCGTGTCGATGTAGAGGCGCGCACGTGTCGATGTACAACGCATTTACAACGCGGCGAGCAGTGCAAGAAAGAAAATACGCGCACGTATGTGTACATACGGGCGGGGTCTCGAACACCTACTCGCGCATACGTACGGCCAGGGCTCGTGTACATGGCTGGGTCGGAACGGAGAAATAGCGTCGTCATCGTGTTCATGGGGAGCCAACCGGCTGGGTCGGAACGGAATGCGTGGTCGTGTTCATCGGGAGGGCTTGGACGGAACATGCGATGGAAACGAGGCCTGGCGTACCGCAGAACGGAGGAAACGACCTTGTGTTCGACCGGCCATGTTCAAAACGGGGGTCCTGTTGATCGGGAGGGGTGTGGCGTACCACAAAACGGAGGAAACGGACCTCCTACGGTTGAAACGGGGGTCCTGTTGATCGGGAGGGGTGTGGCATACCGCAAAACGGAGGAAACGGACCTCCTCCAGTCGAAACGGGGGTCCTGTTGATTGGGAGGGGTGTGGCGTACCGCAGAACGGAGGAAACGGACTTGTGTTGGAGCGCTACGGTCGAAACGGGGGTCCTGTTGATCGGGAGGGGTGTGGCGTACCGCAAGAACGGAGGAGAACGGACCTCCTACGGTTGAAACGGGGTCCTGTTGATCGGGCGGGTGTGGTGTACCGCAAAATGCATTTAAAGGACTTGTGTTGGGCGCTTCGGTCAAACGGGGTCCCGTTGATCGGGAGGGTGTGGCGTATCGCAAAATGGACTAAACGGACTTGTGTTGGGCGCCACGATCAAACGGGGTCCTGTTCACCGGGAGGGTGTGGCGTACCACAAAACAGACTCCACGGATACTGTTCATCTCCACCGTCGACCTCCTCCGGCCTCCACTTGCCACCGTCGACCTCGTCAGCCTCCATGGGCCTCGCTCATCCAGCCTCCACCGTGGCGCTTACTCCACCGACTCATGTGCAACCATCCCTCCACGGGCACCCTCCACCATCTATCGCTCATCCAGCCCTCCACACCACGGGTCCTCGTTTCATCCAGAGGCAACGCCATCGCCATCGCTCATCCAACCCCCCGCAACGCCATCGCTCATCCAATCGATCGGCTTCATTAGCGCAGAGCGGCGAATCACTTGATCGGGTTCGATTAACGACCATCGATCGATCGCTCGGGTTCGATGAATGCGTAGCCTACAAAGGTCGCCGGGTTCGATTAGAGCCCAACTCCTCGCTTCGGGTTCGATTAGAGTCAACGCCTACACACGCCACAGCAGCGTCGTGTCTGAGAAAACGCAGCGCATCGCTCGGCCCCGACCGCCCAACAGAACAAGAACTCCTCGAAATTTTCCTCGCCCTCGCTTCTACCACGGTTTTTTCCGTCATGGACGACCCAAAGAATGTCATGCAGCTGCGTCTCCGGCCCGCCCAGGATGAAAAGCCCATTTTCTGTCATGATTTTTTTTCATAGAAGTAGGAGCCCACCACATCTATGATGATACCGGGTTTTGTCACAATTATCGTCATAGAAGTGTCACATGTATGACAGAAAAAAAATTCGTTTGGCCCAAAATGTCACGGATGTGTCTTTTTTTTGTAGTGGATGCAGCAAGGTAGCGTAAGTATTTCCCTTAGTTTTTGGGAACCAATGTATCAATCCAGTAGGAGGCTCCTCAAAAGTCCCACGCACCTACACAAACAAACAAGAACCTCGCAACCAATGCAATAAAGGGGTTGTCAATCCCTTCACGGCCACTTGCAAAAGTGAGATCTGATAGAGATAATATGATAAGATAAATGTTTTCAGTATTTTTATGATATAGATTGGAAAAGTAAAGATGGAAATAAAAGTAGATGGAAAGCTTATATGATAAAAGATAGACCCGGGGGCCATAGGTTTCACTAGTGGCTTCTCTCAAGATAGCATAAGTATTATGGTGGGTGAACAAATTACTGTCGAGCAATTGATAGAGAAGCGAATAATTATGAGATTATCTAGGCATGATCATGTATATAGGCACCACGTCCGTGACAAGCAGATCGACTCCTGCCTGCATCTACTACTATTACTCCACACATCGACCGCTATTCGGCATGCATCTAGAGTATTAAGTTCATAAGAACAGAGTAACACATTAAGAAAGATGACATGATGTAGAGGGATAAACTCATGCAATATGATATAAACCCCATCTTTTTATCCTCGATGGCAACAATACAATACGTGCCTTGCTGCCCCTGCTGTCACTGGGAAAGGACACCGCAAGATTGAACCCAAAGCTAAGCATTCTCTCATTGCAAGAAAGATCAATCTAGTCGGCCAAACCAAACTGATAATTCGAAGAGACTTGCAAAGAGAACTTAATCACACATAAAAGAATTCAGAGGAGAATATTTCTCATAGATAAACTTGATCATAAACCCACAATTCATCGGATCTCGACAAACGCAACGCAAAAAGAGTTACATCGAATAGATCTCCAAGAAGATCGAGGAGAACTTTGTATTGAGAATCAAAGAGGGAGAAGAAGCCATCTAGCTAATAACTATGGACCCGAAGGTCCGTGGTAAACTACTCACAACTCATCGGAGAGGCCTTGGAGATGATGTAGAGGCCCTCCGTGGTTGATCCCCCCTCTGGCGGAGCGCCGACGAAGTCCAAGATGGGATCTCACGGATACAGAAGGTTGCGACGGTGAAATTAGGTTTTCGTGGTCTGTTCTGATGTTCTCAGGGTACGTGGGTATATATAGGAGGAAGAAGTAGGTCGATGGATGCTCGAGGGGACCATGAGGGTGGGAGGTGCGCCCACCTGTAAGGGGCGTGCCGGGCACCATCGTGGCCGCCTCGCTTGTTGCTTGACTTCCACTCCAAGTCTCCAGGTTCACGTTTGTTCCAAAAAGATCGCTCCCGAAGGTTTCATTCCGTTTGGACTCCATTTGATATTACTTTCCTTCGAAACACTGAAATAGGCAAAAAAAATAGCAATTCGGACTGGGCCTCCGGTTAGTAGGTTAGTCCCAAAAATGATATAAAAGTGTAAAGTAAAGCCCATAAACATCCAAAACGGGTAATATAATAGCATGGAACAATAAAAAATTATAGATACGTTGGAGACGTATGAAGCATCCCCAAGCTTAATTCCTGCTCATCCTCAAGTAGGTAAATGATAAAAACAGAATTTTTTATGTGGAATGCTACCTAGCATAATTCTCAATGTAATTTTCTTTATTGTGGCATGAATGTTCAGATCCAAATGATTCAAAATAAAAGTTCATATTGACATAATAAATAGTAATACTTCAAGCATACTAACTAAGCAATCATGTCTTCTCAAAATAACATGGCTAAAGAAAGTTATCCCTGCAAAATCATATAGTCTAGCTGTTGCTCTATCTTCATCACACAAAGTATTTAATCATGCACAACCCCGATGACAAGCCAAGCAATTGTTTCATACTTTAGTAATCTCAAACTTTTTCAACTTTCACGCAATACATGAGCGTGAGACATGGACATAGCACTATATGTGGAATAGAATGGTGGTTGTGGAGAAGACAAAAAAGGAGAAGATAGTCTCACATCAACTAGGCATATCAATGGGCTATGGAGATGCCCATTAATAGATATCAATGTGAGTGAGTAGGGATTGCCATGCAACGGATGCTCTAGAGCTATAAATGTATGAAAGCTCAACAAAAGAAACTAAGTGGGTGTGCATCCAACTTCCTTGCTCATGAAGACCTAGGGCATTTTGAGGAAGCCCATCATTGGAATATACAAGCCAAGTTCTATAATGAAAAATTCCCACTAGTATATGAAAGTGACAACACATGAGACTCTCTATCATGAAGATCATGGTGCTACTTTGAAGCACAAGTGTGGTAAAAAGGATAGTAGCATTGTCCCTTCTCTCTTTTTCTCTCATTTTTTTATTTGGCCTTTCTCTCTTTTTTTATTTTGGCCTTTCTCTTTTTTTTTAAAGTCCGAAGTCTCATCCTGACTTGTGGGGGAATCATAGTCTCCATTATCCTTTCCTCACTAGGACAATGCTCTAATAATGAAGATCATCACACTTTTATTTACTTACAACTCAAGATTACAACTCGATACTTAGAACAAGATATGACTCTATATGAATGCCTCCAGCGGTGTACCGGGATATGCAATGAATCAAGAGTGACATGTATGAAAATATGAAGGTGGCCTTGCCACAAATACGATGTCAACTACATGATCATGCAAAGAGCAATATGACAATGATGATGCGTGTCATATAAACGGAACGTTGGAAAATTGCATGGTAATATCTCAGAATGACTATGGAAATGCCATAATAGGTAGGTATGGTGGCTGTTTTGAGGAAGGTATATGGTGGGTGTATGGTACCGGCAAAAGTTGCGCGGCACAAGAGAGGCTAGCAATGGTGGAAGGGTGAGAGTGCGTATAATCCATGAACTCAACATTAGTCATAAAGAACTCATATACTTATTGCAAAAATCTACAAGCCATTGAAAACAAAGTACTATGCGCATGCTCCTAGGGGGATAGATTGGTAGGAAAAGACCATCGCTTGTCCCCGACTGCCTCCCATAAGGAAGACAATCAATAAATAAAGTTGTGCTCCAATTTCATCACAAAGCGGTTCACCATACATGCATTCTACGGGAATCACAAACTTCAACACAAGTATTCTTTAAATTCATAATCACCCAACTATCATGACTCTAATATTATCACCTCTATATCTCAAAACAATTATCAAGTATCAAATTGATCATAGCATCCAATTCACTTTCTATGATAGTTTTTATTATACCCAACTTGGATGCCCATCTTTCTAGGACCAATATTATCACCATAGAAAATACCATGCTGTTCTAAGAGACTCTCAAAATAATATAAGTGAAGCATGAGAGATCGACAATTTCTACAAACTTAAGCCACCGCCGTGCTCTAAAAGATATAAGTGAAGCACTAGAGCAAAACTATCTAGCTCAAAAGATATAAGTGAAGCACATAGCGTATTCTAATAAATTCTAATCAAGTGGGCTTCTACCAAAAGGTGTGTACAGCAAGGATGATTGTGGTAAACTAAAAAACAAAGACTAATATCAAACAAGACGCTCCAAGCAAAACACATACCATGTGGTGAATAAAAATATAGCTCCAAGTAAAGGTACCGATAGACGAAGACGAAAGATGGGATGCCTTCCGGGGCATCCCCAAGCTTAGGCTTTTGGTTATCCTTGAATATCTTGGGGTGCCATGGGCATCCCCAAGATTAGGCTCTTGCCACTCCTTATTCCATAATCCATCAAATCTTTACCCAAAACTTGAAAACTTCACAACACAAAACTCATCAAGAAATCTCATAAGGTACTGTAATGAACTCATTCTTTATTTATATTGGTGTTAAACCTACTGTATTCCAACTTCTCTATGGTTCATACCCTACATACTAGCCATAGATGCATCAAAATAAGCAAACAACACACGAAAAACAGAATCTGTCAAAAACAGAACAGTATGTAGAAATCTGTAACTATAGAATACTTCTGGAACTCTAAAAATCCTACCAAAATAGGAAGTCCCGGGAAATTTGTCTATTGATCTACAGAAAAAAGAATCAACACAAAATCACGTTTCTATGAATTACTAACATTATTTTCGTGCGTGCAAAGTTTCTGTTTTTCAGCAGAATCAAATTAACTATCACCATAGGTTATCCTATAGGTTCTACTTGGCACAAACACTAATTAAAACATAAAAACACATCTAAACAGAAGCTAGATGAAAAATTTATTACTAATCAGAAGCAAAAACAAAAAAACAAAAATAAAATTGGGTTGCTTTCCAACAAGCGCTTTTCTTTAAAGCCTTCTAGCTATGCATTGATAATTTGAATGATGCTCACATGAAAGACAAGAATTGAAGCGCAAAGAGAGCATCATGAAACACGTGACAAACACGTCTAAGTCTAACACACCTCCTATGCATAGGCATATTATAAGCAAACAAATTTGCAAGGCAAGCAAAAACTAGCATATGCAAGGAAGAAGAAAGAGACGATAGCAATCTCAACATGACGAGAGGTAATTTAGTAAGATAAAAATTTCTACGACCATATTTTTCTCTCTCATAATAATTACATGTAGGATCATAGGAAAATTCAATAAATAGCTATCACATAACATATTCTCAACACGATCCACATGCATGTGAAGTTGACACTCTTCCAAAATAGTGGGATTATTATTAACTAAAGTCATGACCTCTCCAAACCCAATTTTATCAAAAATACCATAAGATTGAACATTCTCCAAATATGTGGGACCTAACATTGACACTCTTCCAAACCCACTTTCAATATTATTGCAAACACTATTATCAATCTCATATTCATCATGGGCTTAAATAAAATTTCAAGATCATAAGAAGAATCACCCCAATCATGATCATTGCAACAAGTAGTAGACATAGCAAGACTAGCATCCCCAAGCTTAGGGGTTTGCATATTATTAGCACAATTGACATCAAGAGAATTATAGTAAAATCATTGCAATCATGCTTTTTATTCAAGGGGCTATCATGAATCTCTTCATAAATTTCTTCATCACAATTTTTAGAATCACGGATTTCAAGCAAAACCTCATAAAGATAATCTAGTGCACTAAACTCACTAGCAAAAGGTTCATCATAATTGGATCTCTTAAAAAGATTAGCAAGTGGATGAGGATCCATAAACTTTTAGCAAGCAAAGATGCAAGCAAAAAGAGACGAACGGAAAAAGGGCGAATAAAACGGCAAGGGTGAAGTGGGGGAGAGGAAAACGAGAGGCAAATGGCAAATAATGTAATGCGAGGGAGATGAGTTTGTGATGGATACTTGGTATGTCTTGACTTGAGCGAAGACCTCCCCGGCAACGGCGCCTGAAATCCTTCTTGCTTCGTCTTGAGCTTGCGTTCGTTTTCCTTGAAGAGGAAAGGGTGATGCAGCAAAGTAGCGTAAGTATTTCCCTCAGTTTTTGGGAACCAAGGTATCAATCCAGTAGGAGGCTCCTCAAAAGTCCCACACACCTACACAAACAAACAAGAACCTCGCAACCAACGCAATAAAAGGGGTTGTCAATCCCTTCACGGCCACTTGCGAAAATGAGATCTGATAGAGATAATATGATAAGATAAATATTTTTGGTATTTTTATGATATAGATTGGAAAAGTAAAGATGCAAATAAAAGTAGATGGAAAGATTATATGATAAAAGATAGACCCGGGGGCCATATGTTTCACTAGTGGCTTATCTCAAGATAGCATAAGTATTACGGTGGGTGAACAAATTACTGTCGAGCAATTGATAGCAAAGCAAATAATTATGAGATTATCTAGGCATGATCATGTATATAGGCATCACGTTCGTGACAAGTAGACCGACTCCTGCCTGCATCTACTACTATTACTCCACACATTGACCGCTATCCAGCATGCATCTAGAGTATTAAGTTCATAAGAACAAAGTAACACATTAAGAAAGATGACATGATGTAGAGGGATAAACTCATGCAATATGATATAAACCCCACCTTTTTATCCTCGATGGCAACAATACAATACGTGCTTTGCAACCCCTATTGTCACTGGATAAGGACACTGCAAGATTGAACCCAAAGCTAAGCACTTCTCCCATTGCAAGAAAGATCAATCTAGTAGGCCAAACCAAACTAATAACTCGAAGAGACTTGCAAAGATAACTCAATCATACATAAAATAATTCTGAGGAGATTCAAATATTTCTCATAGATAAACTTGATCATAAACCCACAATTCATCGGATCTCGACAATCACACTGCAAAAAGAGTTACATCGAATAGATCTCCACAAGAGAGGGGGAGAACCTGGTATTGAGATCCAAAAAGAGAGAAGAAGCCATCTAGCTAAAAGCTATGGACCTGAAGGTCTGTGGTAAACTACTCACAACTCATCGGAAGGGCTATGGTGTTGATGTAGAAGCCCTCCGCCGGCGAAGGCTCCAAGATGGGATCTCGCGGATACAGAAGGTTACGACGGTGGAAATTGTTTTTCGTTGGCTCTCTGGATGTTTTCGGGGTACGTGGGTATATATAGGAGGAAGAAGTAGGTCGGTGGCCGCCCGAGGGGCCCACGAGATAGGGGGCGCGCCCTGTAGGGGTGGGCGTGCCCTCCACCCTCGTGGCCGCCTCGGCTACTTCTTGACTTGCACTCCAAGTCCTCTGGATCACGTTCGTTGCAAAAAATCACGCTCCCGAAGCTTTCATTCCGTTTGGACTCTGTTTGATATTCATTTTCTTCGAAATACTGAAATAGGCAAAAAAACAACAATATGGGTTGGGCCTCCGGTTAGTAGGTTAGTCCCAAAAATGATATAAATGTGTAAAGTAAAGCCCATAAACTTCCAAAACGGGTAATATAATAGCATGGAACAATCAAAAATTATAGATACGTTGGAGACATATCACTAGTCTACCCCTATCGACAACAGTGTAAATCTGATCGATAAGGATGTCAAGTGTCAGGGGTAGATAGTAATTTCCATCTTGCAAACACTTGCTTCGGGCAGCCCACAAATTATAGTGGGTGTTTAGCCGCTTCGTTCAAAACTTGGGAGAATTAGCATTCACGTTTGCCCTGGGCCCTGGTAACTAAATTGAAATCCAATTGTATCCGATTACGAATAACCATAGATAATTCTACATTTTGTTATTTATTTCTTCAAAACCACAACAAAGATTTATTCCACCTTTATATATGATTATGATTTAGAAATGCCGTGATCTTTGAATTCAGTAGGTTGGATACACTTTGAGTCAAACAGTTATTTCATCCAATACAATATGCTCAGATGAAAAACAGTTCACCTTATGTCAATCATACAAGTATTGAGGATTACCTCGCCTAAAATGTTTTGATCATTACAACACATGGACAACATAAGGGTCTTATAACATAATCCATTCAGAGACATGACACAACATGCAAGTACAATAATCTAATGACAATTTCAACGGGTATCTAAAGAAGAACCGAGATCCTGGGCTTTAGATAGCAGAAACAGCAGGACCTCCTCCGTCTTCAAATGCAACATTCTTACTTCCTCCAATTCTTGGGTTGCTTGCATAATGCCTGCCGCTAATTGCATAATTTCCAGCCTCAAGATCAAGATTACCTCATTCATGGCAGCCACACCATCTCTTTCTGCCTCTAGTAGAGCCTCAAGAACTATAATATATGTGCTCAGACTGCTCTCCGGCGGTGTTTCCTCTGAAATGCTACCATCTGGTAACATGGATGGCGCACTGCTTCCACAAATAGATTCTGGGGTTGTACATTGTGTCCTAGTGTGAACGGCATCCTTAAAGGTTTCCGCTGGACATAAGTAAGAGATAGTTATCGCATGATCCAGGCAGTAAGCTTACATGGTAAACAACATACGAATTATTGCGAGCATGGCAAGCTATATTTAAATGGTTCAAGCAAGATCACCGAAAAGAAATTAAAATGGTAAGATGAAACTAGGGATGTAAGTGGTAAATAAATGACATCCGCCAGTCCCATCTAGTTAGTTTTTGCTAGCTCCCTAGTTCATTTTCCTCAAAAAACAAAAACTCTTTTGAACTATCATACCACTAGTGGACTTTAATCGGGATTAAACGGGACCCCGTTGACATCCCTAGTTGAAAGGGAGTGTACCACCGCTATATTTAAGTTGCCAAGGCATCTAAGCAGTTGAAATAATCTGAGAAAGCACTTAACAATGTGGCCTCATATAAACTACGAAGACAGTATTGTGATGAAGTTCAGAGGAAAAGTTAAGGACTCAAATGAACTAGGCATGCATTTCTTTACGATAGTACAACATGCACTGCTAACATATTGGCCAACTCAGGTATAGCGTAAAAAGTAACAAACAAGCATTCGAATCAAGTAATACAACAAAGAAGACAACTGAACTATTTGTAGTTCTGTAGGATTACAGGTTGAGGGCACAAGCCAAGAAAGCAGCCACTCGCAGTACGTTTCACATGTGCTAAAACACACTGGCTTACCATATGTTGCTGTGAAGCCTCACTGTTGTTGCAATGTTCTTTGAAGAATCGTCAGCATCCCGTGGTTGCAAATCTAGTTGTTGTAGTTTATTCTGCACCCTCTATTTAGGTAAAATTAATTTTAATCGCATGCACTGGTTCGAATTGATCATCAGTGGTTCATCTAAACTAATGAAAGAAGGGTGTGTGCATACACGACAATATATCTGCTTCCCTGTATTTTTATGCTTGTTCGAGGTGCCAGCCCCAAAAGAAGAAATATTTTGCTTGCTCGGGTTGGCAGCTCCATAATTAATACAAGCATCAAATTAGCCATGCAACTTGGGAAGATCAAGAACACACAAAAAAGTAATGAACAGAGGCTCGGAGCAGTGATGTAATAGCTAGCATCAGAAAATGTAGGGTAAAACGAACAAAAAGCAGCGGAACCACATGCTAGTTTGCTGATGTGTAATTAAGCATAAAGAACATGAAGCAGTCTGATGGAACCAACAGGTGGCATGAGAACAACAACACTATCATAAATATAGCATGCAAGAAGTAAAATAGTAGGCAGTGATATCTAGGAACTACAGTAATACTGAGGACAAAACTAAAGCATATTAACTATGTGTGCACTCGTATATAATTTAGCACATGTAACATGTTCACTTCCAGAAGTATGGCCCTACAGGTGCAAGTAGAATAACGCGTCTCATGAAAAATTGAATGATGCACTGAAGAAATTCAAAGGTGCGGTGCTTATGCTAAGAAAGTGAATGTAGGCGCCGGCCGTTGGATAATAGTACTTGATTCTCGGTGTCGTATGGGTATCGTTGTCATACTTGATATCTAAGAATCGTCGATGCTGCTCGTGTTGCGGTTGAGTTTGGGCCGGCTATCGCCGTCGCTGAAGTGCCTCCGATGCTTCGGTTGCGACGCCTGTCGACTTACAAGAAAGCTCATCTGTGATAAGTGAACAGTTGCACGATAATGAAGAGAAAAACCGAAGGAGTACAAATCAAAATAACCTAATGAGGCTACAACGTCGGTAAAGCAGGCCGATGGAGTTGAATATGGCGTCCGTGGAGCGGGTCCGGTGCAGTGGATGAAGGCTTCAGCGGGCGCTGTGTATAGTGCTTTCGGTGAGGCGGATCTGTTGTGGCGGACGAGGGCTTGTACGAAGGGCCAGGGATGGGCGGACGAGGGAGTCAGTGAAGGGCCTACATTGTGGTGGATGAGGGTGCCGGTTAAGCAGATCCGGTGCGGTGGACCATGATGGCTGATAATCCACAAGTATAGGGGATCGCAACAGTTTTCGAGGGTAGAGTATTCAACCCAAATTTATTGATTCGACACAAGGGAGCCAAAGAATATTCTCAAGTATTAGCAGTTGAGTTGTCAATTCAACCACACATGGATAACTTAGTATCTACAACAAAGTATTTAATATCAAAGTAGTATGATAGTAATGGTAACGGTGGCAAAAGTAACGATAGTAGTTTTGTAGTAATTGTAATAATAACAATGGTAAAGTAAATAAGCAAAGCACAATATATGAAAAGCTCGCAGGCATTGGATCAATGATGGATAATTATGTCGGATGCGATTCGTCATGTAATAGTTATAACCTAGGGTGACACAAAACTAGCTCTAGTTCATCAATGTAATGTAGGCATGTATTCCGAATATAGTCATACATGCTTATGGAAAAGAACTTGCATGACATCTTTTGTCCTACCCTCCCGTGGCAGCGGGGTCCTAGTGGAAACTAAGGGATATTAAGGCCTCCTTTTAATAGAGTACCAGACCAAAGCATTAGCACATAGTGAATACATGAACTCCTCAAACTACGGTCATCACCAAGAAGTATCCCGATTATTGTCACTTCGGGGTTGTCGGATCATAACACATAATAGGTGAATATAGACTTGCATGATAGGATAAAGAACTCACATATATTCATGAAAATATAATAGGTTCAGATCTGAAATCATGGCACTCGGGCCCTAGTGACAAGCATTAAGCATAGCAAAGTCATAGCAACATCAATCTCAGAACATAGTGGATACTAGGGATCAAACCCTAACAAAACTAACTTGATTACATGGTAAGTCTCATCCAACCCATCACCGTCCAGCAAGCCTTTGATGGAATTACTCACGCACGGCGGTGAGCATCATGAAATTGCTGATGGAGGATGGTTGATGATGACGACGGCGACGAATCCCCCTCTCCGGAGCCCCGAGCGGACTCCAGATCAGCCCTCCCGAGAGAGATTAGGGCTTGGCGGCGGCTCCGTATCGTAAAACATGATGAAACTTTTTCTCTGATTTTTTCTCTGCAAAAGCAAATATATAGAGTTGGAGTTGAGGTCGGTGGCCATCCAGGGGGGCCACAAGGCAGGGGGCGCGCCCCCCACCGTCGAGGATAGGGTGTGGGCCCCCTTGCCTTGATTCTTTCGCCAAATTTTTTTTATATTTTCCAAAAGTAATCTTCGTGGATTTTCAGGTCATTCTGAGAACTTTTGTTTCTGCACAAAAATAACACCATGGCAGTTCTGCTAAAAACAGCGTCAGTCCAGGTTAGTTTCATTCAAATCATGCAAGTTAGAGTCCAAAACAAGGGCAAAAGTGTTTGGAAAAGTAGATACGCTGGAGATGTATCAACTCCCCCAAGCTTAAACCTTTGCTTGTCCTCAAGAAATTCAGTTGATAAACTAAAAGGGATAAAGAAAAACTATTACAAACTCTGTTTGCTCTTGTTGTTGTAAATATGTAAAGCCAGCATTCAGGTTTTCAGCAAAGATTATGAACTGTACATATTCACAATAACACTTAGGTCTCATGTTTACTCATATCAATGACATAATCAACTAACGAGCAATAATAATAAATCTCGGATGACAACACTTTCTCAAAACAATCATAATATGATATGACAAGATGGTATCTCGCTAGCCCTTTCTGAGACCGCAAAACATAAATGCAGAGCACCTTTAAAGATCAAGGACTGACTAAACATTGTAATTCATGGTAAAAGAGATCCAGTCAAGTCATACCCAATAAAAACTAATAGTAATGCATGCAAATGACAATGTGCTCTCTAGCGGGTGCTTTTTAATAAGAGGGTGATGACTCAACATAAAAGTAAATAGATAGGCCCTTCTCAGAGGGAAGCAGGGATTTGTAGAGGTGCCAGAGCTCGATTTTAAAATAGAGATGAATAACACTTTGAGTGGTATACTTTCATTGTCAATGCAACAACTATGAGATCTTGATATCTTCCATGCTACACACATTATAGGCGGTTCCCAAACAGAATGGTAAAGTTTATACTCCCCCACCACCAACAAGCATCAATCCATGGCTTGCTCGAAACAACGAGTGCCTCCAACTAGCAACAGCCCTGATGGAGTTTTGTTTAATTATTTTGATTTGCTTTGATCTTTTTGATAATGGGACCGGGCATCCCGGTTACCAGCCATTTTCTCGTGAATGAGGAGCGGAGTCCACTCCTCTTGAGAATAACCCACCTAGCATGGAAGATACATACAACCCTAGTTGAAACATGAGCTGCTCGAGCATACAAAATAGAATTTCATTTGAAGGTTTGGAGTTTGGCACATACAAATTTACTTGGAACGGCAGGTAAATACCGCATATAGGAAGGTATGGTGGACTCATATTGAATAACTTTGGGGTTTATGGAGTTTGGATGACAAGCAGTATTCCTGCTTAGTACAGGTGAAGGCTAGAAAGAGACTGGGAAGCGACCAACTGAGATAGCAACAATAGTCATGAACATGCATTAAAATTAATCAACACTGAGTGCAAGCATGAGTAGGATTTAATCCACCATGAACATAAATATCGTGAAGGCTATGTTGATTTTGTTTTAACTCATGCGTGAACATGTGTCAAGTCAAGTCACTCGAATCATTCAAAGGAGGATACCACCCTATCATACCACATCACAACCTTTTTAATAGCATGTTGGCACGCAAGGTAAACCATTATAAACTCTTAGCTAATTAAGCATGGCATAAGCAACTATAATCTCTAATTGTTGTTGCAAACATGTTTATTCATAATAGGCTGAATCAGGAACGATGAACTCATCATATTTACAAAAACAAGAGAGGTCGAGTTCATACCAGCTTCTCTCATCTCAATCAGTCCATCATATATCGTCATTATTGCCTTTCACTTGCACGACCGAATGGTGTGTATAATAATAATAGTGCACGTGCATTGGACTAAGCTGGAATCTGCAAGCATTCAATTCAAGGGAGAAGACAAAGTAATATGGGCTCTAAGTTAAATCAACAATCATGCATATGAGAGCCACTAAACATTTTTCATTATGGTCTTCTCCTCTCGACCCCCAAAGGAAAGAAAAGAAATAAAACTATTTACACGGGAGAGCTCCCAACAAGCAAAAGAAGAACGAGAAATATTTTTGGGGTTTTCATTTTAATTATTACTACAAGCATGGAAATTAAACTAACTATTTTTTTTGTTTTTCTTAAGGTTTATCAAACACACAAGAAGAGAGCTAGAAAAAGAAAATTAAACTAGCATGGATAGTACAATGAAAAAGTATGAGCACTGACAACTAGAATAAGTGTGTGAACATGAATGTAATGTCGGTGAGAAATACGTACTCCCCCAAGCTTAGGCTTTTGGCCTAAGTTGGTCTATTGCCATGGATAGCCTGGCTGATATCCGAAGTTGTAACTGGGGTCGTACTGAGATGCAGCGGCTATTGCCTCCCGAGCTGCGGCATGGTGGCGAGCTGCCTCCGCTCTCCTCTCGTGTTCGGTTGCCTCCTCCCTGGTGACAACATATCTGCATTTTTCCTGGTAATCAAAAAGGGAAGGAGCAGGGAGAGTAACATGGACAGCGCAACATTTGTCAAAGATTAGTCGATATTGGAGGAATTGTTCATTCCTCACAAGAAAATGATGACTGACCATAGCGTCATAATCTAAATAAGCGGGAGGCAACTCCCTATCACCCTCACGTGGAGGTATACCAAGATAATTAGCAACACGGGTCGCATAAATCCCTCGAAACAAATCTCCAGATAAACCATTATTATGCAACCTACGTGTTATAATTGCCCCCCAAGTTGTAATCTTTATTACCTAATACAGCACTCTTGAGGACACAAAGATCAGGGACACACTGGTGACATGCTTCATCTTTACCGTTAATGCATCTACCAATGAAGAGAGCAAAATAAATATCAAATAGGACACTCTGAGAATTACGCGAAGATGTAAATTTAAACCTTCTCATGAATGAATCAGTCAAATAGTAGTATTGCGGACACTTATCTTGCATGAAGTCCTCAAGATCGGCATTATGCACATATGCGTCAAATTCATCCTTGATGCTTGCATTGACCATAAACTCTTCTGACGGCCATTCACAAGGCCGCACATCAGCTTCCCTTGGTGGTTCATCGTCTTGCTCACGCATAGCACGCCTGGGTCCTTTCTTTGTTGAAGAACCACCTTGGTACATTTTCCTAACCATATTTCTTCCTCTGAAAAATTTCTGAAATTTTTAGTAACTTCAAAATAAAAGTGAATCAAACTAAACAAGATTGATATCAACTACTCCCACAAGTGCCTAGAGCCTATATCATGCATTAGAATTACTTGGGACCTGAGTCATAAATTTGACATGCAATCTCAAGAACAGGGTCACCTAGGCAGCAAAAATTTGCAATGAATAAAGCACTAGAACAAAAACTAATTGGACCATTAGAGGAGTCACATACCAAGGAACAATCTGTTGGGGAACGTTGAAGAAAATAAAATTTTTCCTACGGTTTCACAAAGATCCATCTATGAGTTCATCTAAGAAATGAGTCATGGGAGAGAGTTTGCATCTACATACCACTTGTAGATCGCGTGCGGAAGCTTGCAAGGTGATGATGTAGTCGTACTCGACGTGATTCGAATCACCGATGACCAAGTGCTGAACGGACAGCACCTCCGCGTTCAACACACGTGCGCACGCACGGTGGCGTCTCCTCCGCCTTGATCCAGCAAGGAGGAAGGAGAGGTTGAGGAAGACAGCTCCACCGGAAGCACGACGGCGTGGTGATGGTGGAGAAGCGAGATCTCGGCAGGGCTTCCCGAGCACACAACGGAGGAGGAGAGGTGTTGGGGAGGGGAGGGTTGCGCCTTGGCTTGTGGTGCGGCTGCCTTCCCCTCACCCCTCTATTTATAGGGGGAAGGGAGAAGGGGGGCCGGCCCCTTTAGATCCATCTAGAGGGGGGCGGTGGCCAAGGGAGGGACTTGCCCCCAAGCAGGCGCGCCTAGGGTTCCCTCAACCCTAGGCGCAAGGGCCCAAGGAAGGGTGCGCCCAGCCCACCAGGGCTGGCCAACTCCCCACGCAGCCCAGTGCCCCCCCGGGAGGGGTGGCCCCTCCGGTGGACCCCGGAACCCTTCCGGTGGTCCCAGACAATACCGTATGCCCCGAAACTTTACGGTGTCCTTTAATAACTTCCCATATGTAAATCTTTACCTCCGGACCCTTCCGAACTCCTCGTGACGTCCGGGATCTCATCCGGACTCAACAACATTCGTAGTCACATACTAGTCTTCCTAATAACCCTAAGCGCCACCGAACCTTATGTGTAGACCCTACGGGTTCGGGAGACACGCAGACATGACCGAGACGACTCTCGGGCAATAACCAACAGCGGGTCTAGATACCCATGTTGGCTCCTACATGCTCCTCGATGATTTCATCGGTTGAACCACGATGTCGAGGATTCGATCAAACCACATATGCAATTCCTTTGTCAATCGGTGCGTTACTTGCCCGAGACTCGATCGTCGGTATCCCAATACCTTGTTCGGTCTCACACGCAAGTCACTTTACTCGCACTGTAATGCATGATCCCGTGACCAACACCTTGGTCACCTTGAGCTCATTATGATGATGCATTACCGAGTGGGCCCAGAGATACCTCTCCGTCATACGGAGTGACAAATCCCGCTCGATCCGTGTCAACCCAACAGATACTTTCGGAGATACCGTAATGCACCTTTATAGTCACCCGATTCGTTGTGACGTTTGATACACCCAAGGCACTCCTACGGTATCCGGGAGTTACACGATCTCATGGTCGAAGGAAGAGATACTTGACATTGGCAAAGCTCTAGCAAACGAACTACACGATCTTTGTGCTATGCTTAGGATTGGGTCTTGTCCATCACATCATTCTCCCAATGATGTGATCCCGTTATCAACGACATCTGATGTCCATAGTCAGGAAACCACGACCATCTGTTGATCACAACGAGCTAGTCAACTAGAGGCTCACTAGGGACATATTGTGGTCTTTGTGTTCACACGTGTATTACGATTTCCGGATAATACAGTTATAGCATGAACAAAAGACAATTATCATGAACAATGAAATATAATAATACTTTTATTATTGCCTCTAGGGCATATTTCCAACAGTCTCCCACTTGCACTAGAGTCACTAATCTAGTTACATTGTGATGAATCGAACACCCATAGAGTTCTGGTGTTGATCATGTTTTGCACGCGAGAGAGGTTTAGTCAACGGATCTGCGACATTCAGATCCGTGTGCACTTTGCAAATCTCTATGTCTCCATCTTGAACATTTTCACGGATGGAGTTGAAACGACGCTTGATGTGCTCGGTCTTCTTGTGAAACCCGGCTCCTTAGCAAGGGCAATAGCTCCAGTGTTGTCACAGAAGAGTTTGATCGGCCCGACGCATTGGGTATGACTCCTAGGTCGGTGATGAACTCCTTCACCCAAATCGCTTCATCGCTGCCTCCGAGGCTGCCATGTACTCCGCTTCACACGTAGATCCCGCCACGACGCTTCTCGCTTGCACCGCACCACCATCGCTCCACCATTCAACATATACACGTATCCGGTTTGTGACTTAGAGTCATCCAGATCTGAGTCGAAGCTAAGCGTCGACGTAACCCTTCTGACGAGCTCTTCGTCTCCTCCATAAACGAAACATGTCCTTTGTCCTTTTCGGTACTTCAGATATTCTTGACCGCTGTCCGGTGTTCCTTGCGGGATTACTTTGGTATCTTGCTACCAAACTCACGGCAAGGTTTACATCGGGCCTGGTACACAACATGGCATACATAATAGATCCTATGGTGAAGCATAGGGATGACACTCATCTCTTCTTTATCTTTTGCAGTGGTCGCGATCGAGCTGAGCTCAATCTCACACCTTGTAACATAGGCAAGAACCCTTCTTGGACTGATCCATTTTGAACCTCTTCAAAATCTTATCAAGGTATGTGCTTTGTGAAAGACCTATGAGGCGCCTCGATCTATCTCTATAGATCTTGATGCCTAATATATAAGCAGCTTCTCCAAGGTCCTTCATTGAAAAACACTTATTCAAGTAGGCCTTAATGTCGTCGAAGTTTTGTATCATTTCTCATCAAGAGTATGTCATCTACATATAATAGGAGAAATGCTACAGAGCTCCCACTCACTTTCTTGTAAACGCAGCTTCTCCATAAGTCTCAATAAACCCAAACGCTTTGATCATCTCATCAAAGCGAATGTTCCAACTCCGAGATGCTTGCACCAGTCCATAAATGGATCGTTGGAGCTTGCATACTTTGTTAGCGTTCGAGGATCGACAAAACCTTCCGCTGCATCATATACAGCTCTTCCTTAAGATGTCCGTTAAGGAATGCCGTTTTGACGTCCATCGCCATATCTCATAATCATAGTATGCGACAATTGCTAACATGATTCGGACGGACTTCAGCTTCGCCACGGAGAGAATGTCTCGTTGTAGTCAATCCCTTGAACTTGTCGATAACCCTTAGCGACAAGTCGAGCTTTATAGATGGTAACATTTCCATCCGCGTCTGCTTCTTCTTAAAAATCCATTTGTTTTCTATCGCTCGCGATCATCGGGCAAGTCTGTCAAAGTCCATACTTTGTTTTCATACATGGATTCTATCTCGGTTTCATGGCTTCAAGCCATTTGTTGGAATCTGGGCCCGCCATCGCTTCTTCATAGTTCAAGGTTCACCGTTGTCTAACAACATGATTTCCGTGACAGGTTGCCGTACCACTGCAGTGCGGAACGTGTCCTTGTGGACCTCTGAAGTTCAAGAGCAACTTGATCCAAAGTACCTTGATCATCATCATTGGTTTCCTCTTGAGTTGGTGTGGGCATCACAGAACATTTTCTGAGCTGCACCACCTTCCCGCTCGAGAGGTAGTACTTCATCGAGTTCTACTTTCCTCCCACTTACTTCTTTCGAGAGAAACTCTTTTCCGTAAAGCATCCGTTCTTGGCAACAAAGATCTTGCCTTCGGATCTTAAGTAGAAGGTATACCCGACGGTTTCCTTAGGGTATCCTATGAATACGCATTTATCCGACTTGGGTTCGAGCTTTTCGGGTTGAAGTTTCTTGACATAAGCATCGCATCCCCAAACTTTTAGAAACGATACCTTAGGTTTCTTCCCAAACCATAATTCATACGGTGTCATCTCAACGGATTTAGACGGTGCCCTATTTAAAGTGAATGTAGCTGTCTCTAGAGCGTATCCCCAAAATGATAGCGGTAAATCGGTAAGAGACATCATAGACCGCACCATATCCAATAGAGTGCGATTCGACGTTCGGACACACCGTTTATTTGAGGTGTTCCAGCGGCGTGAGTTGTGAAACGATTCCACATTTCTTTAAGTGTGTACCAAATTCGTGACTTAAGTATTCTCCTCCACGATCTGATCGCAGGAACTTTATCTTTCGGTCACGTTGATTCTCCACCTCATTCTGAAATTCCTTGAACTTTTCAAAGGTCTCAGACTTGTGCTTCATTAAGTAGACATACCCATATCTACTCAAGTCATCAGTGAGAGTGAGAACATAACGATATCCTCCACGAGCCTCAACGCTCATTGGACCGCACACATCGGTATGTATGATTTCCAACAAGTTGGTTGCTCGCTCCATTGATCCGGAGAACGGAGTCTTGGTCATTTTGCCTAAGAGGCATGGTTCCAATGTGTCAAACGATTCATAATCAAGTGACTCTAAAAGTCCATCAGCATGGAGCTTCTTCATGCGCTTGACACCAATGTGACCAAGGCGGCGATTACCACAAGTATGTGGGACTATCGTTATCAACTTTACATCTTTTGGCATCCACACTATGAACATGTGTAATATTACGCTCGAGATTCATTAAGAATAAACCATTGACCATCGGAGCATGACCATAAAACATATCTCTCATATAAATCGAACAACCATTATTCTCAGACTTAAATGAGTAGCCATCTCAGATCAAACGAGATCCGATACAATGTTCATGCTCAAACTTGGCACTAAATAACAATTATTAAGGTTCAAAACTAATCCGTGGGTAAATGTAGAGGCAGCGTGCGACGGCGATCACATCGACTCTGGAACCATTCCCGACGGCGCAAGATCGTCACCTCGTCCTTCGCCATCTCCGTTTATTCGCAGCTCCTGCTGTGAGTTACTGAATATGAGCAACGGCACGGTATCAAATACCGGGAGTTACTACAGTCTCGGTAAGGTACACATCAATTACATGTATATCAAATATACCTTTGGTGTTGCCGGCCTTCTTATCCGCTAAGTATTTGGGGCGTTCCGCTTCGAAGACCCTTCCCTTGCAATAAAAGCACTCAGCCTCGTGCTTGGGTCCATTCTTTGACTTCTTCCCAAAGCTCGGCTTACGGGCGCGGCAACATCTTTGCCGTCCTTCTTGAAGTTCTTCTTCCCTTGCCCTTCTTGAACTTAGTGGTCTTATTGACCATCAACACTTGATGTTCTTCCTTGATTTCAGCCTCTGCTAACTTCAGATTGAGTACACTTCAGAATGGTCTTCACCATCCCCGCATGTTGTAGTTCATCACAAAGCTCTTGTAGCTTGGTGGAAGCGATCGAGGATTCTCAATGACCGCCTCATCTGGGAGGTTAATGTTCACCGGGTCATACGGTTGTGCAACCTGCACATCTTCGAGGATGTGCTCACCGACGTAACTGTTTTCCTCCATCTTACAATCTGTAGAACTTGTCGGAGACATCATATCTCTCGACCGGGCATGAGCTTGGAAAACTAGTTTCAGCTCTTGAACATCTCATATGCTCCATGATGCTCAAAACGCTTTTGGAGCCCGGTTCTAAGCTGTAGAGCATGCCGCACCGAACGAGGGAGTAATCATCGAACGAGTCCGCCAAACGTTCAAATCATCTTGCAAAGGCTTTGGGAGAACGGGTGGGTCACCTAACGGTGCTTCTAGGACATATTGTTTCTTGGCAGCCATGAGGATGATCCTCGTGTTCCGACCCGATCCGTATAGTTGCTGCCATCATCTTTCAGCTTGGTTTTCTCTAGGAACGCGTTGAAGTTCATGTTGACATTAGCGTTGGCCATTGATCTACAAGACATATTTGCAAAGGTTTTAGACTAAGTTCATGATAATAAAGTTCTAATCAAAATTATGAACTCCCACTTAGATTAGACATCCTCTAGTCATCTAAGTGTTACACGATCCGAGTCGACTAGCCCGTGTCCGATCATCACGTGAGACGGACTAGTCATCGTCGGTGAACATCTTCATGTTGATCGTATCTTCCATACGACTCGTGTTCGACCTTTCGGTCTCCGTGTTCGAGGCCATGTCCGTACATGCTAGGCTCGTCAAGTTAACCCTAAGTGTTTTATTTGTGTAAAACCTGTCTTACACCGTTGTATGTGAGCGTAAGAATCCATCACACCCGATCATCACGTGGTGCTTAGAAGCGACGAAACTGTAGCAACGGTGCACGCTTAGGGAGAACACTTCTTGAAATTTTGTAAGGATCATCTTATTTACTACCGTCGTCCTAAGTAAACAAGATGCATAAACATAATAAACATCACATGCAATTATATAGTTGTGACATGATATGGCCAATATCATAAAACTCCATTGATCTCCATCTTCGGGGCTCCATGATCATCTTGTCACCGGCTTGACACTATGATCTCCATCATCATGATCTCCATCATCGTGTCTTCATGAAGTTGTCACGCCAACGACTACTTCTACTTCTATGACTAACGCGTTTAGCAATAAAGTAAAGTAGTTTACATGGCGTTCTTCAATGACACGCAGGTCATACAAAAATAAAGACAACTCCTATGGCTCCTGCCGGTTGTCATACTCATCGACATGCAAGTCGTGAATCCTATTACAAGAACATGATCTCATACATCACAATTCATCATTCATCACAACTTCTAGCCATATCACATCACATGATCAATCGCTGCAAAAACAAGTTAGACGTCCTCTAATTGTTGTTGCATATTTTACATGGCTGCGATTGGGTTCTAGCAAGAACGTTTTCTTACCTACGAAACACCACAACGTGATTTTGTCAACTTCTATTTACCCTTCATAAGGGCCCTGTTCATCGAATCCGCTCCAACTAAAGTGGGAGAGACAGACACCCGCCAGCCACCTTATGCAACTAGTGCATGTCAATCGGTGGAACCGGTCTCACGTAAGCGTACGTGTAAGGTTGGTCCGGGCCGCTTCATCCCACAATATCGTTGAAGCAAGAAAAGACTAGTAGAGGCAAGTAAGTTGACAAGATCCACACCCACAACAAATTGTGTTCTACTCGTGCATTAGAGAACTACGCATAGACCTAGCTGTGATACCACTGTTGGGGAACGTTGCAGAAAATAAAATTTTTCCTACGGTTTCACCAAGATCCATCTATGAGTTCATCTAAGCAACGAGTCATGGGAGAGAGTTTGCATCTACATACCACTTGTAGATCGCGTGCGGAAGCTTGCAAGGTGATGATGTAGTCGTACTCGACGTGATTCGAATCACCGATGACCAAGTGCTAAACGGACAGCACCTACGCGTTCAACACACGTACGGCACGGGTGACGTCTCCTCCGTCTTGATCCAGCAAGGAGGAAGGAGAGGTTGAGGAAGACAGCTCCACCGGCAGCACGACGGCGTGGTGATGGTGGAGAAGCGAGATTCGGCGTGGCTTCACGAGCACACAACGGAGGAGGAGAGGTGTTGGGGAGGGAGGGATGCGCCTTGGCTTAGTGGTGCGGCTGCCTCCCTCACCCCTCTATTTATAGGGGAAGGGGGCGGCGGCCAAGGGAGGGGGGACTTGCCCCAAGCAAGGGGCGCCCCTCTAGGTTCCCCTCAACCCTAGGCGCAAGGGCCCAAGGGAGGTGCGCCCAGCCCACCAGGCTGGCCAACTCCCCACGCAGCCCAGTGGCCCCCGGGGGGTGGCCCCTCCCGTGGACCCGGAACCCTTCCGGTGGTCCCAGACAACACCGCATGCCCCAAACTTTACGGTGTCCTTTAATAACTTCCCATATATAAATCTTTACCTCCGGACCCTTCCTAACTCCTCGTGACGTCCGGATCTCATCCGGACTCAAACAACATTCGGTAGTCACATACTAGTCTTCCTAATAACCCTAGCGCCACCGAACCTTAAGTGTGTAGACCCTACGGGTTCGGAGACACGCAGACATGACCGAGACGACTCTCGGGCAATAACCAACAGCGGGTCTAGATACCCATGTTGGCTCCTACATGCTCCTCGATGATTTCATCGGTTGAACCACGATGTCGAGGATTCGATCAAACCCTCATATGCAATTCCTTTGTCAATCGGTGCGTTACTTGCCCGAGACTCGATCGTCGGTATCCCAATACCTTGTTCGGTCTCGTTACGGCAAGTCACTTTACTCGCATCAGTAATGCATGATCCCGTGACCAACACCTTGGTCACCTTGAGCTCATTATGATGATGCATTACCGAGTGGGCCCAGAGATACCTCTCCGTCATACGGAGTGACAAATCCCGCCTCAATCCGTGTCAACCCAACAGATACTTTCGGAGATACCGTAATGCACCTTTATAGTCACCCGATTCGTTGTGACGTTTGATACACCCAAGGCACTCCTACGGTATCCGGAGTTACACGATCTCATGGTCGAAGGAAGAGATACTTGACATTGGCAAAGCTCTAGCAAACGAACTACACGATCTTTGTGCTATGCTTAGGATTGGGTCTTGTCCATCACATCATTCTCCCAATGATGTGATCCCGTTATCAACGACATCTGATGTCCATAGTCAGGAAACCACGACCATCTGTTGATCACAACGAGCTAGTCAACTAGAGGCTCACTAGGGACATATTGTGGTCTATGTGTTCACACGTGTATTACGATTTCCGGATAATACAGTTATAGCATGAACAAAAGACAATTATCATGAACAATGAAATATAATAATACTTTTATTATTGCCTCTAGGGCATATTTCCAACACAATCTCCCAAAGCAGTTTTGTGAATGGAGCTTTGAGCAAGGAGATGAAAAGTCGTAGCAAAATGAGCTAGAACTCATGCTTGAGCTGGATGGTGATTTTTTGGGAGGAAGATGGAGTGTGTGGGTGCAGGAATAAGTGGAGGGGGGCCACCGTGGGCCCACGAGGCAGGGGGCATGCCCAGTCAGAGTGGGCGCGCCCTGGACCCTCGTGGCCAGGTGCTTGCCCCCTTGTTGTGTTCTCAGTGCCTAAAATCCTCAAATATTCTATAAAAAATCATACTAAATTTACAGGGCATTTGGAGAACTTTTATTTTCGGGATATGTTTTATTCCATGGATAATTAAGAAAATAGACAGATAATACTATTTTTGCTTTATTTATTCTAAATAACAGAAAGTAAAAAGAGGGTATAGAAGGTTGTGCCTTCTAGTTTCATCCATCTTATGATCATCAAAAGGAATCCACTAACAAGGTTGATCAAGTCTTGTTAACAAACTCATTCCGAATAACATGGAACCGGAGGAATTTCGAATAATACTAGGTTACCTCAACGGGGATATGTACATCCCCATAATAAGAATATCATATTTTTTCTTGACAGTAGGAAGAGGAAATTCAAAACATCTAATAATAATAGTTGGAATTTTTCCAATAGAATTGATGCTATGAACTTGAGGTTGTTTCCTCAGAAAGTGTACCGTATGCTCATTACCATTAACATGAAAAGTGACATTGCCTTTGTTGCAATCAATAACAGCCCCTGCAGTATTGAAAAAGGGTTTACCAAGGATAATCGACATACTATCGTCCTTGGGAATATCAAGAATAACAAAGTTCATTAAGATAGTGACATTTGCAACCACAATAGGCACATCTTCACAAATGCCAACATGTATAGCAATTGATTTATCAGCCATTTGCAAAGATATTTCAGTAGGTGTCAACTTATTCAATTCAAGTCTACGATATAAAGTGAGAGGCATAACACTAACACCGGCTCCAAGATCACATAAAGCAGTTTTAACATAGTTTCTTTTAATGGAGCACGGTATAGTTGGTACTCCTGGATCTCCAAGTTTCTTAGGTACTCCACCCTTAAAAGTATAATTAACAAGCATGGTGGAAATTTCAGCTTCTGGTATCTTTCTTTTATTTGTAATGATATCCTTCATGTATTTAGCATAATGGTTTACTTTAAGCATTTCAGTTAAGCGCATACGTAAGAAGATAGGTCTAATCATTTCAACAACGCGCTCAAAATCCTCATCATCCTTTTTCTAGGATGGCTTAGGAGGAAAAGGCATGGGTTTCTGAACCCATGGTTCTCTTTCTTTACCGTGCTTCTTAGAAACAAAGTCTCTCTTATTATAATGTTGATTCTTTGATTGTGGGGGTTATCAAGATCAACAACTGGTTCAATCTCTACATCATTGTTATTGCTAGGTTGAGCATCAACATGAACATTATCATTAACATTATCACTAGGTTCATGTTCATCACCCTATTGTGTTTCAGCATCAGAAATAGAAATATCATTGGGATTCTCAGGTGTGTCTACAACAGGTTCACTAGAAGCATGCAAAGTCCTATCATTTTTATTTTTCTTCTTTTTAGAAGGACTAGGTGCATCTAAATTATTTCTTTGAGAATCCTGCTCGATTCTCTTAGGGTGGCCTTCAGGATACAAAGCTTCCTGAGTCATTCTACCAGTTCTAGTAGCCACTCTAATAGGAAAATCATGTTTATTATTTAATTCATCAAGCAAAACACTTTGAGCTTTAAGTACTTGTTCTGCTTGAGTGGTAACCATATAAGCATATTTACTAATGAGTTTAAGTTCACCTTTAACTCTAGCCATATAATCGCTCAAGCGTCCAATCATGTAAGCATTAAGCTTTAATTCTCTACCAACATAAGCATTAAAACTTTCTTGTCTAGCCATAAAGTCATCAAATTCATCCAAACATTGGCTAGGAAATTTAGTAGATGGGATTTCAACTTTATCATATCTATAGTGAGAATTTACCTTTACTACCTGTGTCGGGTTATCAAGACAATGTGTTTCTTCAATAGGTGGTATATTAAGACCATGTATTTCTTCAACGGGAGGTAAATTCTAAACATTTTTAGCTTTAATACCCTTTTCTTTCATAGATTTCTTTGCCTCTTGCATATCTTCCAGACTGAGAAATAGAACTCCCCTTTTCTTCGGAGTAGGTTTAGGACTAGGCTCAGGAGTTGGCTCAATTGGCTCAGGAATTGGCTCAGGAAAAGTCCAATTATTTTCATTAGTCAACATATTATTCAATAGTAATTCAGCTTGGTCGATTGTTCTTTCCCTGAAAACACAACCAGCACAACTATCCAAGTGGTCCTTGGAAGCATCGGTTAGTCCATTATAAAAGATATCAAGTATTTCATTTTTCTTGAGAGGATGATCAGGCAAAGCATTAAGTAATCGGATAAGCCTCCCCAATCTTGTGGGAGACTCTCTTCTTCAATTTGCACAAAATTGTATATTTCCTTCAAGGCAGCTTGTTTCTTATGAGCAGGGAAATATTTAGCAGAGAAGTAAATAATAATATCCTGGGGACTACACACACAACCAGGATCAAGAGAATTAAACCAAGTTTTAGCATCACCATTTAATGAGAATGGAAATATCTTAAGGATATAATAATAGCAAGACTTCTCATCATTAGTGAACATGGTGGCTATATCATTCAATTTAGTAAGATGTGCCACAACAGTTTCAGATTCATAGCCATAAAAAGGATCAGATTCAACCAAAGTAATTATCTCAGGATCAACAGAGAATTCATAATCCTTATGAGTAACAAAGATAGGTGAAGTAGCAAAAGCAGGGTCATATTTCATTCTAGCATTCAGAGATTGCTGCTTCCATTTAGCTAATAACTTCTTAAGATCATATCTATCATTGAAAGCAAGAATAGCTCAAGCAGCTTCTTCATCCATAACATAACCCTCTGGAACAACAGGCAATTCATATTTAGGGGGAGAACCTTCATCATCACTATCTTCAATAATTTCATTCTCTCTAACCCTAGCAAGTTGTTCATCTAGAAATTCACCTAATGGCAAAGTAGTATCAAGCATAGAAGTAGTTTCATCATAAGTATCATGCATAGCGTATGGCATCATCAATAACATGCGACATATCGTAATTCATAGCAGAGCAGGTTTAGGTGTCACAAGCTTACTCAAAATGTAGGAGAATCTAGTGCAGAGCTAGATGGCGCTCCATACCTCCCTCGTAGTTGAGGGAAAATCTTAGTTCTTTCGTCTTTCAAGTTCCTCATAGTGATCAGCAGATATAAATCCCAAGTGACTCAAAGAATAGAGCTATGCTCCCGGCAACGACGCCGCGAAAAATAGTCTTGATAACCCACAAGTATAGGGATCACAACAGTTTTCGAGGGTAGAGTATTCAACCCAAATTTATTGATTTGACACAAGGGGAGCCAAAGAATATTCTCAAGTATTAGCAGTTGAGTTGTCAATTCAACCACACCTGGATAACTTAGTATCTGCAGCAAAGTATTTAATAGCAAAGTAGTATGATAGTAATGGTAACGGTGGCAAAATTAACGATAGTAGTTTTGTAGTAATTGTAACAATAGCAACGGTAAAGTAAATAAGCAAAGCACAATATATGAAAAGCTCGTAGGCATTGGATCAGTGATGAATAATTATGTCGGATGCGATTCCTCATGTAATAGTTATAACCTAGGGTGACATAGAACTAGCTCTAGTTCATCAATGTAATGTAGGCATGTATTCTGAATATAGTCATACGTGCTTACGGAAAAGAACTTGCATGGCATCTTTTGTCCTACCCTCCCGTGGCAGCGGGGTCCTAATGGAAACTAAGGGATATTTAAGACATCCTTTTAATAGAGTACCGGACCAAAGCATTAGCACATAGTGAATACATGAACTCCTCAAACTACGGTCATCACCAAGAAGTATCCTGATTATTGTCACTTCGGGATTGTCGGATCATAACACATAATAGGTGACTATAGACTTACAAGATAGGATCAAGAACTCACATATATTCATGAAAACATAATAGGTTCAGATCTGAAATCATGGCAATCGGGCCCTAGTGACAAGCATTAAGCATAGCAAAGTCATAGCAACATCAATCTCAGAACATAGTGGATACTAGGGATCAAACCCTAACAAAACTAACTTGATTACATGGTAAATTTCATCCAACCCATCACCGTCCAGCAAGCCGACGATGGAATTTACTCACGCACGGCGGTGCGCATCATGAAATTGGTGATGGAGGATGGTTGATGATGACGACGGCGATGAATCCCCCTCTCTGGAGCCCCGAACGAACTCCAGATCAGTCCTCCCGAGAGAGATTAGGGCTTGGCGGTGGCTCTGTATCGTAAAACGTAATGAAACTTTCTCTCTGATTTGTTTCTCCGCGAAAGCAAATATATAGAGTTGGAGTTGAGGTCAATGGCCATCCAGGGGGGCCACGAGGAAGGGGGGCGCACCCAGGGGGAGGGGGCACGCCCCCACCCTCGTGGACAGGGTGTGGCCCCCCTGGCCTTGATTCTTTTGCCAGTATTTTTTTATATTTTCCAAAAGTAATCTCCATGGATTTTCAGGTCATTCCGAGAACTCTTGTTTCTGCACAAAAATAACACCATGGCAGTTCTGCTGAAAACAGCGTCAGTCCGGGTTAATTTCATTCAAATCATGCAAGTTAGAGTCCAGAACAAGGGCAAAAGTGTTTGGAAAAGTAGATACGTTGGAGACGTATCAATGGCGGTCAAAGAGATCTGGAGCGGTGGACAATCCAGTCGCTGAAGTGGCTCCGGTGAAGTGGTGAGTTGGCAGTTGGGGGTTCCAAGGTGCGGAAGGTAGATCCGGCGGGGGTGTGAGGTCCACCGTTGCGGCGGAGGACTATATTTGGCGGCTTGCCATGGTTGGGGGGGTCGGTGTCGGTGTCAAAACCGGCGGATCTCGGGTAGGGGGTCCCGAACTGTGCGTCTAAGGCTAATGGTAACAGGAGGTGGGGACACAATGTTTACCCAGGTTCGGGCCCTCTCGATGGAGGTAATATCCTACTTCCTGCTTGATTGATCTTGATGATATGAGTATTACAAGAGTTGATCTACCACGAGATCGTAGAGGCTAAACCCTAGAAGTTAGCCTATGGTTGTGATTGTTGTTGTCCTACGGACTAAACCCTCTGGTTTATATAGACACTGGAGGGGGCTAGGGTTACATAGAGTCGGTTACAGAGAAAGGAATCTTCATATCTTAACCCCAAGCTTGCCTTCCAAGCAAAGGAGAGTCCCATCCGAACACGGGACGAAGTCTTCTATCTTGTATCTTCATAGTCCAACAGTCCGGCATACACATATAGTCCGGTGTCGAGGACCCTTAATCCAGACTCCTCAAGAGCCCACTAACCAAAGCTTCAATGACGATGAGTCCGATGCACAGATTGTCTTCGGCATTGCAAGGCGGGTTCCTTCTCCGAACACTCCACAGTGGATCTTGAACATAAGAATCATGTCCGGCTCTGCAAAACAAACTCCACATACCACGCTAGAGAGTATAATCTCCCACGAGTCCAATCTGCTGACAACTCATAGCGCGACATCACACCACGGCCCGGTCTTTATTCGAACCATTTTTTATCCTGCCCCTCCGTATTTCGAGGCGCGGTTTCACTGGCACATCTTGTCGAAGTAGATATCATGTCCCCTTATCACGGGATTCTCATCAATACGGGCATGGGTAACCCAACAGTGCCATTAGCACGACGCTTGGGAAATAAGCGAGTTTTAGGGCGAACGGGGAGGCGCACGATTTTTACTGCCTTTATAAAGGGATAAGGATTCCCCTCTTTCATCCACACCCTCTTCTTCCTCTGCTCATTCATTCTCGAGCTCCAGCACCCAAGCTCCCATCTCTTCCGCCCAAAAAGCACTCTAATCATGTCTGGATCTAGAGTGCAAGGCAAGTGGATGGCCTCCTCCGTTCAGGAGAAGGATATCAAGAAGCTCCGAGAGGCCGGATACCTGGCCAAGAAGACCGCACACCGTATCCCAGAGGCGGGACAGATTGTCCCTACTCCAGAACCCCACGAGAGGGTTGTATTCCTCCCTCACTTCGTCCGCGGGCTGGGATTTCCACTCCACCCATTTGTTTGTGGCCTTATGCTATTACGGGATAGATTTCCATGATCCATCCCCCAATTCCTTCCTCAATATCTCGGCATTCATCGTCGTGTGCGAGGCCTTCCTTCGCATCCCGCCACACTTCGGGCTGTGGCTAAAGATCTTCAACGTGAATCCCAAGGTGGTCGGCGGTGAACACGCCGAGTGCGGAGGAGCCATGGTGAGCAAGATGCCCAATGTTATATGGCCATCAGGTAAATTCAATGATTCCGTCAAAGGTTGGCAACAACACTGGTTTTATATCACCGAGCCACGCGGCGCCAAATGGGCCGCCACCCCTGTGTTCCGATCCGGAGTCCCACTGCGGCTCATGTCCTGGCCCGAAAAGGGCCTAGACTGGCCTTCGTCAGATGGGCTGACGGCACTCCAAGCGCGTATCAAGAGCAAGGAGGACAAGAATATCAAACTTGTCGATGTGATCCAGGTGATGCTAGTTCGCCGGATCCTTCCTTGCCAACGCCAGACTTGCCATCTATGGGAGTTTGATCCAGCCAAGCACCAAACCCATCTAGAGTTCTTCGGCATGACACACGAAGACATCTGGAAGGTGCTATTCAAGTCCGGCAAGTCGTGGCCGGACACCACCAAGGATCGCGGGCACAAAGCGTCCCGACCCGCAAGTTCGGTGAGTCTTTATATGTTGTCAAGGTGTGTCCTTTATTTGTATACCCTGGGAAAAACACCTAATATTTCCCCGACGATTCTCCCAGGCCTGGACGGAGAAGGCAGAGCGGATCTACTGTCTGGCTCCGCTGCCTGAGGAACAGGCCGGCCCACTTCTGATGAAGATGCTGGTCCCGGCGCCATACAAGGCGCCGAAGAAGAAGGCCCAGAAGGAGGCCAAGGAGACCAGGGGTGGACTTCGTCGTAAGGGCACTTCAGACGTGGTGTCCGAAGACACTGAGGCCCACTCCTCCTCTGAAAAAGACGAGGAAGAGGGAGAAGAAGAAGAAGAAGAAGAAGAGGAAAGCCAATCCCCCCCCCCCCCGCGAGGGGGAGAAAGAAGAGGACGGCCTCCGCATGTTTGGAGGCCGAAACGTCTAAGAAGGGGAAAGCATCCCTTCCAGATGAGCCTACCGCGGCCGTCGACAGCAGCCCAGAGTGGGAACCCAGGGTCAATCCCCTGGCCAAATCATGAGTACAAAGAAACCCGGACATCTCTATATATCTAGTCTAACTTTTGCATAGTATTAATGTACCGAGTCTCATATTCTGCAGTCCGGCCGGGTCCGACATCGGGCAATCTTTGTCAGAAGATTCGTTGGACTCGGATGCGATGAACAACGAGACTCTCCTGACGGCCTCCTCCCCAAAGATATGGACAACACTGAGGTGTTGTCCCAAAGGGGCCCGGGCCAAGGCGAAGCTCGGGAGACCGTCGAGGCGGCGCCGGAGGGCCAAACCTCGGCGACCGGACACATGGGGGAGCAGACCCCCATGGATGCTGAAGGCGGGGGCCATCCTGAATTCGGCCCCCAGCCAGAGACAACTCCGGGGACCAATACGGCTCTGAAGTTAGGCCAGCAACCTTCCTCAATAGAAGGTGATGCGCCTATTCCACCGGCAACCTCAGTCCACCCTGGGGTGCCGGATAATTTGTTGGCGGCGCTGCAAAGCGCCTCCATCATTGAAGAGCACCGTACCCTTATGGGTGCAATGATTGAGAAGGTTCAGTCCGTCAAAAGCAGGCTGACCGAAGCCTGCACCAAGCTTCTAATAGGCTTTGAGGTAAGTAATGAACTTAAAAGATTTTCATGATATAGATAGTAGCCCCTGATACACTGTTCGGTGTTTCGAAAAGAAAGCCGGACAGAGGATCAAATACATTTCATAGGAGACTAACTAGGAAATATCAATGTGAATGATCAGGCGTCGTTATTAACTTCAACCGCTCATACTGCGGAGGTCTCCGGACTGAGGCAGAGACTGGAGCGGGCCGAAAAGGAGCTTGACCAAGTAAAGAAGCAATTGGAGGATAACCAAGGTATGGGATAACGTTGTTTGTATTTGAATACAAGTGAGTGGTTATTTTAACAGAGAAAATGTCATGGTATGTAATAGGAGCGGCGACCAAAGTCGAGGCTCTTAAGAGGCGGTAGCCGAGGCCGAGAAATGGGAGGCCAAGGAGCAGGCCACTCATGAGAACCACGAGGCCCGGGTCATTGAAGTTCAACAAGAGCTCCAAGAAGCCATAGGGAAGTGCGAGACCTTAGAGCAGAGTATAAAGGACCAAGAGTCCGAACTCACCAAGGCTCGCCAATCCGCACACGATGCCCGGGCCAAAGCCCAAGGCGCCCTCCAGGAAATCCAGGAGGCCCGAAAGATCGCCGCGAGTAAGGCCTTTGTTATGCAGAGCAAATACACGAAGGAAATATTTCGTTTACTGACCCGGATTCGGAGTTCTCCAGGGGTGTTTGCGGATCTGCCGGGCAGCGTGTCTGATGCCGAACAATTCTACCGAGCCGAAGAGGGAAGCTCTGCAGAGAAGCTGTTCTGGTCGCAATACTTTGCGCCAGAATACCCAGTACCCTTTACCGATCAGCTGAAGCAACTGGTCGAGCTGCATAGGGTGGACGAACTAGCCCTCAAGGATTTGATTATCCGGCTACGGCCTGCCGAACTGATGCCCAGCAGCTATTTTGGACTCGTGAAGTGACTGGTTAGTGCCTGTCCTTGGCTGGACGCCGTCAAGCGGTTGATAACCCACAAGTATAGGGGATCGCAACAGTTTTCGAGGGTAGAGTATTCAACCCAAATTTGTTGATTCGACACAAGGGGAGCCAAAGAATATTCTCAAGTATTAGCAGTTGAGTTGTCAATTCAAGCACACCTGGATAACTTAGTATCTGCAGCAAAGTATTTAATAGCAAAGTAGTATGGAAGTAACGGTAATAGTAGCAAAAGTAACAGTAGCAGTTTTGTAGTACTTGTAACAGTAGCAACAGTAAAGTAAATAAGCAAAGCACAATTTGTGAAAATCTCGTAGGCAATGGATCAGTGATGGATAATTATGTCAGATGCGATTCCTCATGTACTAGTTATAACATAGGGTGACACAGAACTAGCTCCAACTCATCAATGTAATGTAGGCATGTATTCCGAATATAGTCATACGTGCTTATGGAAAAGAACTTGCATGACATCTTTTGTCCTACCCCGTGGCAGCGGGGTCCTAATGGAAACTAAGGGATATTAAGTCCTCCTTTTAATAGAGTACCGGACCAAAGCATTAACACATAGTGAATACATGAACTCCTCAAACTACGGTCATCACCGAGAAGTATCCCGATTATTGTCACTTCGGGGTTGTCGGATCATAACACATAATAGGTGACTATAGACTTGCAAGATAGGATCAAGAACTCACATATATTCAGGAAAACATAATAGGTTCAGATCTGAAATCATGGCACTCGGGCCCTAGTGACAAGCATTAAGCATAGCAAAGTCATAGCAACATCAAACTCAGAACATAGTGGATACTAGGGATCAAACCCTAACAAAAATAACTTGATTACATGGTAAATCTCATCCACCCCATCATTGTCCAGCAAGCCTATGATGGCATTAATCACGCACGGCGATGAGCATTATGAAATTGGTGATGGAGGATGGTTGATGATGATGACGGCGACGAATCCCCCTCTCCGGAGCCCCGAACGGACTCCAGACCAGCCCTCCCGAGAGAGATTAGGGCTTGGCGGCGGCTTCGTATCGTAAAACGCGATGAAACTTTCTCTCTGATTTTTTTACCCCGTGAAAGCAAATATATGGAGTTGGAGTTGAGGTCGGGGGATGTCCAGGGGGGCCACGAGGCAGGGGGATGCGCCCAGGGGGACGGGGGCGCCCCTCACCCTCGTGGACAGGGTGTGGCCCCCCTGACGTTGATTCTTGCGCCAATATTTTTTATTTATTCTGAAAATTTGCTCTGTGGATTTTCAGGTCATTCCGAGAATTTTTTTTCTGCACAAAAATAACACCATAGCAGTTCTGCTAAAAACAACGTCAGTCCGGGTCAGTTCCATTCAAATCATGCAAGTTAGAGTCCAAAACAAGGGCAAAAGTGTTTGGAAAAGTAGATACGACGGAGACGTATCAACTCCCCAAAGCTTAAACCTTTGCTTGTCCTCAAGCAATTCAGCTGATAAACTGAAAGTGATAAATAAAAACTTTTACAAACTCAGTTTGCTCTTGTTGTTGCAAATGTGTAAAGCCAACATTCAAGTTTTCAGCAAAGATTATGAACTAACCATATTCACAATAACACTTTGGTCTCATGTTTACTCATATCAATGACATAATCAACTAGCGAGCAATAATAATAAATCTCGGATGACAACACTTTCTCAAAACAATCATAATATGATATAACAAGATGGTATCTCGCTAGCCCTTTCTGAGACCGCAAAACATAAATGCAGAGCACCTTTAAAGATCAAGGACTGACTAAACATTGTAATTCATGGTAAAAGAGAACCAGTCAAGTCATACCCAATATAAACTAATAGTAATGCATGCAAATGATGGCAGTGCTCTCCAGCAGGTGCTTTTTAATAAGAGGGTGATGACTCAACATAAAAGTAAATAGATAGGCCCTTCGCAGAGGGAAGCAGGGATTTGTAGAGGTGCCAGAGCTCGATTTTAAAATAGAGATGAATAGCATTTTGAGCGGTATACTTCCACTGTAAACGTAACAACTATGAGATATCGATATCTTCCATGCTACATACATTATAGGCGGTTCCCAAACAGAATGGTAAAGTTTATACTCCCCCACCACCAACAAGCATCAATCCATGGCTTGCCCGAAACAACGGGTGCCTCCAACTAGCAACAATCCTTGGGGAGTTTTGTTTAATAATTTTGATTTGATTTGAGCATGGGACTGGGCATCCTGGTGACCAGCCATTTTCTCATGAATGAGGAGCAGAGTCCACTCCCCTTGAGAATAACCCACCTAGCATGGAAGATACAGACAACCCTAGTTGATACATGAGCTGCTCAAGCATACAAAACAGAATTTCATTTGAAGGTTTGGAGTTTGGCACATACAAATTTACTTGGAACGGCAAGTAGATACCACATATAGGAAGGTATGGTGGACTCATATGGAATAACTTTGGGGTTTAAGGAGTTTGGATGCACAAGCAGTATTCCCGCTTAGTACAGGTGAAGGCTAGCAAAAGACTGGGAAGCGACCAACTGAGAGAGAGACAACTGTCATGAACATGCACTAAAATTAATCAACAGCGAGTGCAAGCATGAGTAGGATATAATCCACCATGAACATAAATATCGTGAAGGCTATGTTGATTTTGTTTCAACTACATGCGTGAACATGTGCCAAGTCAAGTCACTCTAATCATTCAAAGGAGGATACCACCCTATCATACCACATCACAACCATTTTAATAACATGTTGGCACGCAAGGTAAACCATTATAAGATCCTAGCTAATTAAACATGGGATAAGCAACTATAACCTCTAATTATCATTGCAAACATGTTTATTCATAATAGGCTGAATCAAGAACGATGAACTAATCATATTTACAAAAACAAGATAGGTCGAGTTCATACCAGCTTCTCTCATCTCAATCAGTCCATCATATATCGTCATTATTGCCTTTCACTTGCACGACCGAACTGTGTGTGTAATAATAATAGTGCACGTGCATTGGACTAAGCTGGAATCTGCAAGCATTCAATTCAAGGGAGAAGACAAGGTAATATGGGCTCTTGTTTAAATCAACAATCATGCAAATGAGAGCCACTCGGCATTCTCATCATGGTCTTCTCCTCTCGACCCCCAAAGGAAAGAAAAGAAATAAAACTATTTACACGGGAAAGCTCCCAACAAGCAAAAGAAGAACAAGAAATCTTTTAGGGTTTTCTTCTAATTACTACTACAAGCATGGAAATTAAACTAACTAATTTTTTTGTTTTTTCTTAAGGTTTATCAAACACACAAGAAGAAAGCTAGAAAAAGAAATTAAACTAGCATGGATAGTACAATAAAAAAGTATGAGCACCGACAACTAGGATGAGTGTGTGAACATAAATGTAATGTCGGCGAGAAATACGTACTCCCCCAAGCTTAGGCTTTTGGCCTAAGTTGGTCTATGGCCATGGGTAGCCTGACTGATATCCGAAGTTGTAACTGGGGTCGTACTGAGATGCAGGAGCCATTGCCTCCTAAGCTGCGGCATGGCGGCGAGTTGCCTCTGTCCTCCTCTTGTACTCGGTTGCCTCCTCCCTGGTTATAACATATCTTCCTTTTGCCTGATAATCAAGAAGGGTAGGAGCTGGGAGAGTAATATGGACAGCGCGACGTCTGTCAAAGATTAGTCGATACTGGAGGAATTGTTCATTCCTCTCAATAAAATGATGACTAACCATGGCATTATAATCTAAATAAGTGGGAGGCAACTCCCTATCATCTTCATGTGGAGGTATACCAAGATAATTAGCCACACGGGTCGCATAAATCCCTCCAAACAAATCTCCAACTAAACCATCATTATGCAACCTATGTGCAATAATGGCCCCCAAGTTTTATTGTTTGTCACCTAATACATCACTCTTGAGAACACAAAGGTCAAGAACACACATGTGACATGCTTCATCTTTACCGTTAATGCATCTACCAACGAAAAGAGCAAAATAATGTATATCAGGAAAGTGGATGCTCCCTATGGTAGCTTGCGCTATTTCTCTAGATTCTCCCACAGTGATACTAGCAAGAAAGTCTTTATATTCAGATTGACGGGGTTCATTAACATTGCCCCACTGAGGGAGTTTGCAAGTAGTAGTGAAATCTTCTAGGTCCATGGTATATGATTTATCATTAATATCAAACAGGACAGTTGGAGAATTACGGGAAGATGTAAATTTAAACCTTCTCATGAATGAATCAGTCAAATAGTAGTACTGAGGACACTTATCTTGCATGAAGTCCTCAAGATCGGCATTACACACATATGCATCAAATTCATCCTTGATGCCTGCATTAACCATAAACTCTTCTGACGGCCATTCACAAGGCCGCACGTCAGCTTCCCTTGGTGGTTCATCGTCTTGCTCACGCATTGCGAGCCTGGGTCCTTTATTCCTTGAAGAACCACCTTGGTACATTTTCCTGGACATATTTCTTCCTCTAAAAAATTTCTGAAATTTTTAGTAACTCAAAATAAAAGTGAATCAAACTCAACAAAACTGATAGCAACTACTCCCACAAGTGCCTAGAGCCTATATCATGCATTAGAATTACTTGGGACCATATAAATTTGACATGCAAGCTCAAGAATAGAGACACCTAGGCAACAAAAATTTGCAATGAATAAAGCACTTAAACAACAGCTAATTGGACCATTGGAGGAGTCATACCAAGGAATAATGTCCCAAAGCAGTTTTGTGAATGGAGCTTTGAGCAAGGAGATCAAAAATCGTAGCAAAGTGAGCTAGAACTCGTGCTTGAGCTGGATGGTGATTTTTTTGGGAGGAAGCTGAAGTGTGTGGGTGCAGGAATAAGTGGAGGGGGGCCATCATGGGCCCACGAGGCGGGGGGCGCGCCCTGGACCCTCGTGGCCAGGTGCCAGCTCCCCTGCTGTGTTCTCAGTGCCAGATATTCTAAAATATTCCAGAAAAAATCATACTAAATTTGCAGGGCATTTGGAGAACTTTTATTTTCGGGGTATTTTTTATTGCATGGATAATTCAGAAAACAGACAGAAAACACTATTTTTACTTTATTTAATCTAAATAACAGAAAGTAAAAGGAGGGTACAAAAGGTTGTGCCTTCTAATTTCATCCATCTCATGCTCATCAAAAGGAATCCACTAACAAGGTTGATCAAGTCTTATTAACAAACTCATTCTGAATAACATGGAACCGGAGAAATTTCGAATCACACTAGGTTACCTCAACGGGGATATGAACATCCCCAATAATAAGAATATCATATTTCTTCTTGACAGTAGGAAGAGGAAATTCAAAACCTCCAATAACGATAGTTGGAATTTTTCCAATAGAATTGATACCGTGAACTAGAGGTTGTTTCCTCGGAAAGTGTACCGTATGCTCATTACCATTAACATGAAAAGTGACATTGCCTTTGTTGCAATCAATAACAGCCCCTGCAGTATTCAAAAAGGGTCTACCAAGGATAATCGACATACTATCATCCTCGGGAATATCAAGAATAACAAAGTCCGTTAAGTTAGTGATATTTGCAACCACAACAAGCACATCCTCACAAATACCGACAGGTATAGCAGTTTATTTATCAGCCATTTGCAAAGATATTTTAGTAGGTGTCAACTTATTCAATTCAAGTCTATGATATAAGGAGAGATGCATAACACTAACACCGGCTCCAAGATCACATAAAGCAGTTTTAACAGAGTTTCTTTTAATGGAGCATGGTATAGTTGGTACTCCTGTATCTCCAAGTTTGTTTGGTATTCCACCCTTAAAAGTATAATTAGCAAGCATGGTGGAAATTTCTGCTTCCGGTATCTTTCTTTTATTTGTAATGATATCCTTCATGTATTTAGCATAAGGATTCAGTTTAAGCATATCAGTCAAACGCATACGTAAAATGATAGGTCTAATCATTTCAGCAAAGCGCTCAAAATCCTCATCATCCTTTTTCTTGGATGGCTTAGGAGGAAAAGGCATGGGTTTCTGAACCCATAGTTCTCTTTCTTTACCATGCTTCCTAGCAACAAAGTCTCTCTTATCATACGTTGATTCTTTGATTGTGGGTTATCAAGATCAATAACAAGTTCAATCTCTACATCATTATTATTTCTAGGTTGAGCATCAACATGAACATTATCATTAACATTATCACTAGGTTCATGATCATCACCTGATTGTGTTTCAGCATCAGAAATAGAGATATCATTGGGATTCTCAGGTGTGTCTACAACAGGTTCACTATAAGCATGCAAAGCCTAACATTTTTTTCTTTTTCTTCTTTTTAGAAGGACTAGGTGCATCTAAATTATTTCTTTGAGAATGTTGCTCAATTCTCTTAGGGTGGCCTTCAGGATACAAAGATTCCTGAGTCATTTTACCAGTTCTAGTAGCCACTCTAACAGCAAAATCGTATTTATTATTTAATTCATCGAGCAAATCACTTTGAGCTTTAAGTACTTGTGCTGCTTGAGTGGTAACCATAGAAGCATATTTGCTAATGAGTTTAAGTTCAGCTTTAACTGTAGCCATACAATTACTCAAGCGCCCAATCATGTAAGCATTACTCTTTAATTCTCTACCAACATAAGCATTGAAATTTTCTTGTCTAGCCATAAAGTCATCAAATTCATCCAAACATTGGGTAGGAAACTTAGTAGAAGGGATTTCAACTTTATGATATCTATAGAGAGAATTTACCTTTACAACATGTGTCGGTTATCAAGACCATGTGTTTCTTCAATAGGTGGTATATTAAGACCATGTATTTCTTGAACAGAAGGTAAATTCTTAACATCTTTAGCTTTAATACCTTTTTCTTTCATAGATTTCTTTGCCTCTTGCATATCTTCAGGACTGATAAATAGAACACCTCTCTTCTTCGGAGTTGGTTTAGGAGTTGGTTCAGGAATTGGCTCAGGAAGAGTCCAATTATTTTCATTAGTCAACATATTATTCAATAACAATTCAGCTTGATCGACTGTTCTTTCCCTGAAAACACAATCAGCACAACTATCCAAGTGGTCCTTGGAAGCATCGGTTAGTCCATTATAAAAGATATCAAGTATTTCATTTTTCTTAAGAGGATGATCACGCAAAGCATTAAGTTATCAGAGAAGCCTCCCCCAAGCTTGTGGGAGACTCTCTTCTTCAATTTGCACAAAATTATATATTTCCCTCAAAGCAGTTTGTTTCTTATGAGCAGGGAAATATTTAGCAGAGAAGTCATAAATCATATCCTCAGGACTACGCACACAACCAGGATCAAGATAATTAAACCAAGTTTTAGCATCACCCTTTAATGAGAATGGAAATATCTTAAGGATATAGTAGTAGCAAAATTTCTCATCATTAGTAAATAGGGTGGCTATATCATTCAATTTAGTAAGATGTGACACAACAGTTTCAGATTCATTACCATAAAAAGGATCAGATTCAACCAAAGTAATTATCTCAGGATCGACAAAGAATCCATAATCCTTATTAGTAACAAAGATGGGAGAAGTAGCAAAAGCAGGGTCATATTTCATTCTAGCATTCAAAGTTTTGTGTTTCAGTTTAGCTAGTAACTTCTTAAGATCAGATCTATCATTGCAAGCAAGGAAATCTCTAGCAGTTTCTTCATCCATAACATAACCCTCAGGAACAACAGGAAATTCATACTTAGGGGGAGAACCTTCATCATCACTATCTTCAGTAATTTCATTTTCAATAATTTCATTCTCTCTAGCCCTAGCAAGTTGTTCATCAAGAAATTCACCTAATGGCACAGTAGTATCAAGCACAGAAGTAGTTTCATCATAAGTATCATGCATAATAGAAGTGGCATCATCACTAACATGCGACATATTAGAATTCATAGCAGTAGCAGGTTTAGGTGTCGCAAGCTTACTCATAACAGAAGGAGAATCTAGTGCAGAGCTAGATGGCAGTTCTTTACCTCCCCTCGTAGTTGAGGGATAAATCTTAGTGATCAGCAGATATAAATCCCAAGTGACTCAAATAATAGAGCTATGCTCCCCGGCAACGGCGCCAGAAAATGGTCTTGATAACCCACAAGTATAGGGGATCGCAACAGTTTTTGAGGGTAGAGTATTCAACCCAAATTTATTGATTTGACACAAGGGGAGCCAAAGAATATTCTCAAGTATTAGCAGTTGAGTTGTCAATTCAACCACACCTGGATAACTTAGTATCTGCAGCAAAGTATTTAATAGCAAAGTAGTATGGAAGTAACGGTAACAGTAGCAAAAGTAATAGTAGCAGTTTTGTAGTAATTGTAACAGTAGCAACAGTAAAGTAAATAAGCAAAGCACAATTTGTGAAAAGCTCGTAGGCAATGGATCAGTGATGGATAATTATGTCGGATGCGATTCCTCATGTAATAGTTATAACGTAGGGTGACACAGAACTAGCTCCAATTCATCAATGTAATGTCAGGACCCCGACTCAATGTCACATCGATCTAGCCTGTAACACATCATATCACTTTGCGGCCTCACGCACGGTATCCCAACGGGTGTCGCCTTACCTTAGCCCGGGACCGTTTACGCCTTTTGGCACACGTATATGATAGTGTCGCTAGCATCCATATGAAAAGGAGCCCGGCTGACATGGCTAGTCGTAAACCCAAAGTGGCACAGACTTACAGGACAGCATCCATGACCCGAAGATCGAACGTGTCGGTCATCGACAAGTAAGTTCCGGCTGTAGCACTGGCTAGCAGACTCGTAAACCGGCAGAAGCGGCTAACAGACTCCGGACTCAATGCGTGACATTTCCCGAAGGACAGAATACGAGAACGAAGAAGGACATATGCCGCCAGCCTAAGTGTTCCGGAGCAAAGAGTAAGCTACCATGGCTCAAAGGAGACACTAGGAGACATTTCCAGAAGAGAGGCTACTAAAGATAAACAACTAGATAGTCGATCCCACACATACCAAGCATTTCAATCATACACACAATATGCTCGATATGTGCAAATACAACAAGGCATCACAACATGACTCTCGACACAAGTACTTTATTTAAAGGCTCAGAGAGCCATACATAGCATACACACAAGTACGGGTCACATGACCCACATACAAGTCATACAAGCATACAAGCCAACAATGAAGTGTTTTGTCCGAGTACGCATAACCGGTAAAATAAAAGAGGCTTGGGTAAGCCTAGCTATACTACATGGTCCTTCACTTGCTCAGATCACCACCGGCCTTAGTCTACTCATCGATGTCAACGCTCACGAAGAACCCGTCGGAAGGGTTTGTGGCATCTTCTCAAAAATGTAAATTAAAGCAACATGAGTACAAAGGTACTCAAGAAGACTTACATCGATCCTACATACATGCACATTATCAAGAAGGGTTGGTGGGGTTATTGCAGCAAGCCAGCTTTGACTCGTGGCTAAGCTATCCCACGAGACACCAACTTGAAATAGTTTTATGACTCGAGTCCACTACTCATCACTTCAATACACCACCGAGGATCCACCTCCGTCCTCCCACGGAGAGCCATCCTCGGCACTCACGCTTATCTTGAGGCTTTTAGTAGTATCCATTTACTTGTCTATGAACCGTATAGGCAACCAAGTAGTCCTTATCATGACGCGCTATTCAATAGATGATGTTAACCTGCGGGTGTACTTCTTCATACATGTTTTCACCACTTAGCGTCAGACACGACATGTGCTCGGCAGACTTCAGCTTAAAGCCGACGTGGGTGTAGACCACGACCTACCTAGACACTCAAGTCTCTAGTCCGTGTTTATCGCCTATTTGGGTTCCATCTATGAGGAGTTCCTACCAAGTTTCGCTCACAGCCCCAAACGATGTGAACAGGGTTCCCGAGATACCAAACGGGCATCCGGTACACCCGGCCACGTACCTACCGCATCACAGCCCACCCCTACGGTCAGCGCTGTCCACGGCCTCCAGTAGGCTACAAACACCAGAAACTACTTGCAACTCCTGGACAGAGGACTAGCGTGAATAAGAAGTCGGCAGGTCATATTTCAGGCCCAATGTATGGTAGTAGCTGATTCTTAAATCACACATACAGATCTCAGTGCTTAAGGACGGCCTCAATGAAACAACCCACCATGTACTCCTACATGGCCTCTCATCGATACCTTTATCAACTCGTGTTCAACACCTCACTCTCATACTGACTCGATCATTTCACTCTAGCCATCACCCGATGAACCGGACTGACACGACTCTAAGCATAGCAGGCATAGCAAGGTAGGAACAACACAATCATATGGCTCAATCAACTCCTACACATGCTAGTGGGTTTCATCTAGTTACTTGTGGCAATGACAGTCATGCAGAGGAAATGGGTTCAACTACCGCAGACACAGCCAGCTTGAATCGCGTTATCTTAATGCAAGAAACGAGAGCAGGAGCAAGAACATGGGATTTTATCGATATGATCAAATGGTTGGTTGCTTGCTCGACGGGTCGGTGCACGGTATTGCTCTTCGTCGGGTTATCACGGTACTCCTCGGGGCGTAACTCGCCGCAGAAACACCGATACACAAACATTACCAAACAATATGCAACAATATGATGCATGCATGAGACATGGCATATATGAGTGTGTTGGGCTAATGCAACTAAGACCAGATGGGTTTGAAGCATTTTGAACCAAAGATGCAATTTCCAAACTCATATATGATCATTTAGGAAGCTTTAACTTGTTCTGCCATAAACAGTAGCTTAGCTTGCTTAAACATGCATGAAACCAGTACAGATGGATAGGTTGGATTTTTCTGATCATTTTTCATATATAATTTGTTTCATTTGGAGCTACAGATTAATTTCTATGAATTTTTGAAGTTTGAAACATTTTCTGGAATTTCCTGTGTAAAAATAATTCCAGTAATTTAAATTATCACGTCGACTATGTCATGATGACGTCGGTGGTCAACGGGCCGGTCCAGTCAAACTGACCAGTGGGTCCTGCATGTCGGGCGATTAGTTTAGTTAGAATTTAATTAAAACTAAACTAAGTTAATTAATGTGGTGGGCCCACTTGTCGCTGACTCAACGAGTCAACCCGGCCCACCCGTGGTCAAGTCGAGTCAAACCCGCCGGCGCTTAGCACGGCAAGCGACGCGGCGGCGAAGTGTATTTGGCGTTCCGCCACCAAATGGGTCGCGGTGGCCATCGGCGTGAAGTCGAGGACGAGCCGCAGCTCTTGGCGGAGTCCGTTGGGGTCGGGGTGGCCGGAGTTGGCGCCGGCGGCAACTTTGGCGGCCACCGGAGTTCGGGTGAAGGCGAACTCGAGGTAGAGTGTGCGGTGAGGTGCGGGGAGTGCACAATTAGCTCCAACGCAACGTGGTGAGTGCGATGGACACGGTGAGGTGGCCGGAGGATGGCCGGGAGCACGACGGCGATGAGGCCCGCGACGGCGCGTGCGGGTGATCTTCGTGCGGTGGCTACACGGCTCGAGAGCGAGGGAGAGAAGGTAGAAGGGGTAGCTAGGCTCACAGAGCGCTCGTAGAGGCCACCGGCGGGGTCGGGGACGAGCTGAGGCGGCGACGGCGTTGAAGGGGATCTCCGGCGACGGCGGACTCGGGCGAGGTTGGTGCGGTGGACTCGGGCCTTGCAAGCACACGGGGCTCAGCTAGCTCGATGAAGTGGACGGCGGCGGAGCTCCTGGACACAACGAGACGACGCACGGGTGGCGGGGAGTGTGGTTACGACGGAGGAGCGGCGGCGGTGGCGTCGGCCATGGCTGGGGAGCGCGAGGGGAGGAGCCGAGAGGAGAGGGGCGTCTGGGGTTCGGGAGAGAGAGGGAGTGATCCCCGTCGTGGCGTGACGAGGAAGCGGCGAGGCGGCGAAAGTCGCGGCACCCATGCGGTGCTTCGCCGTCGAGCACCTTGCTGCTGCTCTGGTCGGGCAAGCAGCTCATTGGCCTTGCGGCTGGGCTGGGCGGCCAGTGGGCTGGCTGGTGGGCCGTGGTGGCGCCTGTAAGTTTTTCCTTTTCTTTTTTTTCTATTTCTTCGCAACTTTGTTGAATTAAATAAAATACCTAAAAGGTTCTAAAATTCACCAAACTACTCTGGTCCATTGTTGGAATATTTCCAACATGAAACATTTTAGATTGGGAATATTTGGACATTTGAAATATTTTATAAATTTTAAATGCCCAAATTCAAATAATTATGATTTAATTCAAAGACCTTGGGATGACCTAGGAAATTGTGCATCACTTTTGACAGAGGTTCTGAACCAATACAAAATGATGGACATTTTAGAAGGGCATTTCAGGTTCATCGAAATTATTTTTAGTAAACCCTAGTTTGTTTCAGAGGGGCCGGGAGTTCTGTCAATCCCATTTCGTGTTTCATTGAAAAAATAGACATGATGCAACACTCTAATGCAAGAACTAGCTAGGGTGTGACAACTCACCCCCACTCAAAAGAATCTCGTCCCGAGATTTAGGTTCCTTCGGAAAGAAAGCGGGGTACTCAAGTCGAAGACGATCCTCCCTTTCCCAGGTAGCTTCCTTCTCGGAATGGTGCGACCATTGAACCTTGAGAAACTTGATATTATGCCGTCGAGTGGTACGCTCGGCTTGATCAAGGATACGAACGGGGTATTCTCGATAAGTGAGATTATCTTGAAGATCAAGCGTTTCGTGGTCCACTCCACGGATAGGATCCGAGAAGCAACGCCTGAGTTGAGAAACGTGGAAGACATCGTGGACTTTGGAGAGATGCGGAGGTAGTTCCAATTGGTAGGCAACTTCTCCTCGTTTGGCAAGAATGCGAAAGGGTCCAATGTAGCGAGGAGCCAATTTGCCTTTGATACCGGGCGATGGGTTCCTTCAAAGGAGTAACCCAAGGTAAGCCTTCTCGTCAACCTCGTAAGTCATAGCCTTATGTTTTCGGTCATATTGACTCTTTTGACGAGATTGGGCTGTTTTCAACTTTTCACTTAACGACGCGAACTTGTTTTTACGCTTCTGGATCATATCCGGGCCAAAGAATTGTCTTTCCCGGTTTCGACCGCTTAAGAGGTGTTCACACCTTCGTCCATAGAGAACTTCAAAAGGTGCTTTGCCCAAGCTAGATTGATAGCTGTTGTTATAAGCAAATTCGGCAAATGGAAGGCATTTCTCCCAATCCATTCGAATGAGATAATGAAGCTCAAGCATGTCTTCTAGGATTTGGTTGACGCGTTCTACTTGACCACTTGATTGAGGGTGAAAAGCTTGAAGGAAAGATGGGTTCCCATAGCGTTTTGGAAACTTTCCCAAAATCGAGAGGTGAAGAGACTTCCACGATCCGAGTTAATTTCCAATGGAACACCATGAAAGACACTATTCGGGAGATGTATAAGTCGCTAGCTGGCTAGCGGTTATACTCTCCACGAGTAAGAAATGGGCTACTTTGGAGAGGCGGTCGATAATCTATTAAAGATAGCATTATTCCCTCTCTTGGTCTGGGAAAACCAAAGATGAAATCCATACTGATTTTATCCCATTTCCATTCGAGAATAGCTAAGGGTTGAAGGGTGCCAAGAGCCGTTGGTGCTCGCTTTTACACGACGACGCACGCCGCAGATTAGCAACAAATTGAGCAATGTCTCTCTTCATCCTAGTCCACCGAACCTCTGGCGTAGGTCCCGATACATTTTAGTGCTACCGGATGAATGGTGAGAGGAGATTCATGAGCTTCCTTAAGGATCACCGCCAGATAAGTGCTGATTCTTGGGAACCACTAGACGGTTCCCAAAATATACAACACCATGATCATTTGAAGAGAAACATTAAGCAACTCCGCTAGCAATGTTCTCCTTAATCCGGATATTCCTTTATCTCGCTTTTGGGCAGCGATGACTTGATCCATAAGAGTAGGTTTCGCCACCAAGGTGGAAAGGAACTCGAGGAACAATGTGAAGGTTAAGCTTCCAAATTCCTCGTGGAGAAGTGGTTGATTTTGTTGCAACATTAGGTTGTTGCAATAAGATTTACGACTTAGTGCATCAGCCATGACGTTGGCTTTACCTGGGGTATAAGTTATTCCTAAGTCAAAATCTGTGATCAACTCGACCCAACGTCTTTGCCTGAGATTCAAATCTGGTCGGGTGAATATATATTTCAGACTTTGATGATCGGTGAAGATTTCGCAACGGTTACCAAGAAGGTAATGTCGCCAGGTTTTGAGTGCATGGACTACAGCTGCAAGCTCTAGATCATGAGTTGGGTAGTTTTCCTCATGTGGGTGTAATTGCCGTGAAGCATAAGCAATTACGTGTCGATCTTGCATGAGAATACAGCCTAGCCCTTGTCGCGAGGCGTCGCAATAGATAATAAAGTCCTTGGAGAAATCTGGTGGTACCAGTACGGGAGCAGAAGTTAAACGTCTTTTCAGTTCCTGAAAACTGTGCTCACATTGTGGGGTCCACTCGAACTTTTTATCCTTCTTGAGGAGTTCAGTTAGAGGTTTAGCAACTTTGGAGAAGTTCTCGACAAAGCGGCGGCAATAGCTCGCTAAGCCAAGGAAACTTCGGACTTGCTTGACCGATTCAGGTGGAGTCCAATTAAGGACGGCTTGAACTCGCTCGGGGTTGACAAAGAATACCTTTACCGAAATTACATGTCCTAGATAGGTCACATCCGGCAGCCAAAATTCGCATTTAGAAAACTTGGCATAAAGGCGATGCTCTCGAAGTTTCATCAACACTAGCCTTAGATGTTCGGCATGTTCTTCCTCGTTCTTAGAGTAGATGAGTATATCATCGAGGTAAACCACTGACAATTTATCCAAATACTCCATGAAGATTGAGTTCATTAACCGGGAGAAGGTGGCTGGAGCATTGGTTAAACCAAAGGACATGACGGTGTACTCGTATTGGCCGTAGCGAGTAACAAAGGCCGTTTTGGGAATGTCCCCGTTTCGGATTTTGATTTGATGGTAGCCTAACCTCAAATCCATCTTAGAGAAGACCGAGGATCCTGCGAGCTGATCATACGGATCGTTGATCCCGGGAGCGGATACTTGTTCTTAATTGTGACCAAGTTGACGGGTCGATAATCTACAACCATCCGTCCGTACCATCCTTCTTCTTGACGAAGAGGACGGGCAACCCAAGGAGATGAACTAGGGCGGATGAAACCCTTTTTCAAGGACTCATCGAGTTGTTTCTTAAGTTCGCTAGTTCTAGGGTGCCATCTTATAGGGTCTTCTAGAAATTGGGACAGTTCTGGAATGAGGTCTATCACGAACTCAACATCTCCGCGGTGGAACACACGGCAATTCTTCTGAAAGACATCCGGAAGTCACGGACTACCGAACGCCTTCGAGGTCCGCAATGGACCGCATTAAGAGAATATAATTGGCGCTGGATATTCGGTCAAGACATTGACTATCCTTCCCGAGGGTGCGTAAGTTGAACAGTCCTAGAGAAACAATCAATCTTGGCATGATGGGTGACATCCACCCATACCCAAGATGATATTTATATCTGAAGATTTGAGAGCTATCAACGATGCAAGGAAAACAAGTCTGTCGACCTGAATTTCATTACCATGACTTACTCTAGAGGTTTGCCATCTAGAACCCGGAGTAGAAATTTCCATGGTGGAAGGCATGTCACAGAATGCAGTGTTATGCAAGCGTGCATAGTTCTCGGATATGAATGAATGAGATGCTCCAGTATCGAAAAGAACGGATGCCGGGTGGCAATTAACAAGAAGCGTACCGAGCACGACGTTGGGATCCTCTTGGGCCTCTTCAGCTGAGACACAATTAACATGGCCACGTGCAGTGGTGGCCGGCTTGGCATAGAACACCTTTCCTGCTGGCTTGCCACGGCCAACAGCTTTGCAGTCTGGTTGGGGTTGGTCTCGAGGACAATCGCGCATGTAGTGGCCTCGACTCCCCACATTTGAAGCACGCCACGGGCTGGCGCGTGAGAGGAGCATTGTTGGTTGGCCCACCATAGGGCTTAGCTGGTGCATATTCTTGAATCGGGCGAGGCGCTGGAAGGATGGCCTCGGTGTGAATCTGGGTGGCGAGGCGGTATTAGGCACCCACACACGGCGCTTCGTGGTCCAAAGACCGGATGAGGAACCCATATCACGGCCATGCTTGCGTGTTGCTTCAAATCGGTCGACCAGTTTCAGCTACCGATGGCTTTGTTAACAAGCTTCGAAAGAGGTGCACTCATGCGAGCGGAGATCTCGGCGAGTTCGGGCTAAGTCCTTGCGGAACCTTGCTCGCTTCTTGGCGTCGATGGAGACCTCTTGATTGCATAGCCACTCAACAATATCATATCAAGGTTCGGGACCAATTTAGTAACATAACAGATAGTAATCGAACCAGGCTTGTAACCATCAAACCTATAAGGTACTACTGATTAGTAACACGTGAACCTAATAGAGAGAAGAGATCCTAATCCTTAAACCCCGGTGGAAGAATGGACTGACTCAGATCAGAATGTCATGAGATAAAGGAGTAAAAAGAGCCTTACGTACCATCCCACAATCAATTCCCCTACATATAACTAAAGCATTTCTAGACTCAACATCGACCGGTTTGGCTTGGAGAACCTACAGCGGTCCGGCTCGATGCTAACGCTGTCGGACCCCGACTCAATGTCACATCGATCTAGCTCAGAACACATCATATCACTTTGCGGCCTCACGCACGGTATCCCAACGGTGTCGCCTTACCTTAGCCGGGACCGTTTAGCCTTTTGGCACACGATATGATAGTGTCGCTAGCATCCATATGAAAAGGAGCCCGGCTGACATGGCTAGTCGTAAACCCAAAGTGGCACAGACTTACAGGACAGCATCCATGACCCAAAGATCGAACGTGTCGGTCATCGCAAGTAAGTTCGGGCTGTAGCACTTTGGGCTAGCAGACTCGATAAACCGGTCAGAAGCGGGCTAACAGACTCCGGCACTCAATGCGTGACATTTCCCGAAGGGACAGAACCACGAGAACGAAGAAGGACATATGCCGGCCAGCCTAAGTGTTCCGGAGCAAAGAGCAAGCTACCATGGCTCAAGGGAGACACTAGGAGACATTTCCCGTAAGAGAGGCTACTAAAGATAAACAACTAGATAGTCGATCCCACACATACCAAGCATTTCAATCATACACACAATATGCTCGATATGTGCAAATACAACAAGGCATCACAACATGACTCTCGACACAAGTACTTTATTTAAAGGCTCGAGAGAGCCATACATAGCATACACACAAGTACGGGTCACATGACCCACATACAAGTCATACAAGCATACAAGCCAACAATGAAGTGTTTTGTCCGAGTACGCATAACCGGTAAAATAAAAGAGGCTTGGGTAAGCCTAGCTATACTACATGGTCCTTCACTTGCTCAGATCACCACCGGCCTTAGTCTACTCATCGATGTCAACGTCTATGAAGAACCCGTCGGAAGGGTTTGTGGCATCTTCTAAAAATGTAAATTAAAGCAACATGAGTACAAAGGTACTCAAAGAAGACTTACATCGATCCTACATACATGCACATTATCAAGAAGGGTTGGTGGGGTTATTGCAGCAAGCCGCTTTGACTCGTGGCTAAGCTATCCCACGAGACACCAACTTGAAATAGTTTTATGACTCGAGTCCACTACTCATCACTTCAATACACCACCGAGGATCCACCTCCGTCCTCCTCACGGAGAGCCATCCTCGGCACTCACGCTTATCTTGAGGCTTTTAGTAGTATCCATTTACTTGTCTATGAACCGTATAGGCAACCAAGTAGTCCTTATCATGGACGCGCTATTCAATAGATGATGTTAACCTGCAGGGTGTACTTCTTCATACATGTTTTCACCACTTAGCGCCTCACCGACATGTGCTCGGCGGACTTCAGCGAAAGCCGACGTGGGTGTAGACCACGACCTACCTAGACACTCAAGTCTCTAGTCCAGGTTTATCGCCTATTTGGGTTCCATCTATGAGGAGTTCCGCCAAGTTTCGCTCACAGCCCCAAACGATGTGAACAGGGTTCCCGAGATACCAAACGGGCATCCGGTACACCCGCCACGCACCTACCGCATCACAGCCCACCCCTACGGTCGGCTGCCCCCACGGCCTCCAATGAGGCTACAAACACCGAAACTACTTGCAACTCCTGGACAGAGGACTAGCGTGAATAAGAAGTTGAGCAGGGTCATATTTCAGGGCCCAATGTATGGTAGTAGCTGATTCTTAAATCACACATACAGATCTCAGTGCTTAAGGACGGCCTCAATGAAACAACCCACCATGTACTCCTACATGGCCTCTCATCGATACCTTTATCAACTCGTGTTCAACACCTCACTCTCATACTGACTCGATCATTTCACTCTAGCCATCACCCAGATGAACCAGACCTGACACGACTCTAAGCATAGCAGGCATAGCAAGGTAGGAACAACACAATCATATGGCTCAATCAACTCCTACACATGCTAGTGGGTTTCATCTAGTTATCGTGTGGCAATGACAGTCATGCAGAGGAAATGGGTTCAACTACCGCAGACACACAGCAGTTTGAATCGCGTTATCTTAATGCAAGAAAACGAGGCAGGAGCAAGAACATGGGATTTTATCGATATGATCAAATGGTTGGTTGCTTGCTCGACGGGTCGGTGCACGGGTATTGCTCTTCGTCGGGTTATCACGGTACTCCTCGAAGCGTAACACGCCGCAGAGAACACCGATACACAAACATTACCAAACAATATGCAACAATATGATGCATGCATGAGACATGGCATATATGAGTGTGTTGGGCTAATGCAACTAAGACCAGATGGGTTTGAAGCATTTTGAACCAAAGATGCAATTTCCAAACTCATATATGATCATTTAGGATGCTTTAACTTGTTCTGCCATAAACAGTAGCTTAGCTTGCTTAAACATGCATGAAACCAGTACAGATGGATAGGTTGGATTTTTCTGATCATTTTTCATATATAATTTGTTTCATTTGGAGCTACTGATTAATTTCTATGAATTTTGAAGTTTGAAACATTTTCGGAATTTCTGTGTAAAAATAATTCCAAGAATTTAAATTCTCACACAAGACTATGTCATGATGACGTCGGTGGTCAACGGGCGGTCCAGTCAAACTGACCAGTGGGTCCCGATGTCGGTCGGCGATTAGTTTAGTTAGAATTTAATTAAAACTAAACTAAGTTAATTAACAGGTCGGGCCCACTTGTCGCTGACTCAACGGAGTCAACCCGGCCCACCCGTGGTCAAGTCGAGTCAAACCCGCCGGCGTTTAGCACGCCGGCGCGAGCCGACGCGGCGGCGAAGTGTATTTAGCGTTCCGCCACCAAATGGGTCGCGGTGGCCATCGGCGTGAAGTCGAGGACGAGCCGCAGCTCTTGGCGGAGTCCGCTGGGGTCGGGTGGTCGGAGTTACGCCGCGGCGATTTTATGCCACCGAGTTCGGGTGAAGGCGAACTCGAGGTAGAGTGTCTTGAGAGTGCGGGAGTGCACAATTAGCTCCAACGCGACGTGGTGAGTGCGATGGACACGGTGAGGTGGCCGGAGGATGGCCGGGAGCACGTCGGCGACGAGGCCCGCGACGGCGCGTGCGGGTGATCTTCGTGCGGTGGCTACACGGCTCGAGAGCGAGGGAGAGAAGGTAGAAGGGGTAGCTAGGCTCACAGAGCGGTCGTAGAGGCCACCGGCGGGGTCGGGGACGAGCTGAGGCGGCGACGGCGTTGAAGGGGATCTCCGGCGACGGCGGACTCGGGCGAGGCTGGTGCGGTGGACTCGGGCCTTGCAAGCACACGGGGCTCAGCTAGCTCGATGAAGTGGACGCGGCGGAGCTCTCGACACAACGAGACGACGACGGGCGGCGGGAGCGTGGTTCTGACGGAGGAGCGGCGGCGGTGGCGTCGGCCATGGCTGGGGAGCGCGAGGGGGAGGAGCTGGAGAGGAGAGGGGGCGTCTGGGGGGTTCGGGAGAGAGAGGGAGTGATCCCCGTCGTGGCGTGACGAGGGAAGCGGCGAGGCGGCGAGCAGGTGCGTGGCACCCATGCGGTGCTCGCCGTCGAGCACCTTGCCTGCCTGCCTGGTCGGCAAGCAGCTCATTGGCTGTGGGCTGGGCCGCCAGTGGGCTGGCTGGTGGGCGGTGGTGGCGCCTGTAAGTTTTTCCTTTTCTGCTTTTCTTTTCTATTTCTTACGCAACTTTGTTGAATTAAATAAAATACCTAAAAGGTTCTAAAATTCACCAAACTACTCTGGTCCATTGTTGGAATATTTCCAACATGAAACATTTTAGATTGGGAATATTTGGACATTTGAAATATTTTATAAATTTTAAATGCCCAAATTCAAATAATTATGATTTAATTCAAAGACCTTGGGATGACCTAGGAAATTGTGCATCACTTTTGACAGAGGTTCTCGAACCAATACAAAATGATGGACATTTTAGAAGGGCATTTCAGGTTCATCGAAATTATTTTTAGTAAACCCTAGTTTGTTTCAGAGGGGGCTGGGAGTTCTGTCAATCCCATTTCAGGTTTCTGTTGAAAAAAAATAGACATGATGCAACACTCTAATGCAAGAACTAGCTAGGGTGTGACATGTAATGTAGGCATGTATTCCAAATATAGTCATACGTGCTTATGGAAAAGAACTTGCATGACATCGTTTGTCCTACCCTCCCGCGGCAGCGGGGTCCTCCTTTTAATAGAGTACCGGAGCAAAGCATTAACACATAGTGCATACATGAACTCCTCAAACTACGGTCATCACCGAGAAGTATCCCGATTATTGTCACTTCGGGGTTGTCGGATCATAACACATAATAGGTGACTATAGACTTGCAAGATAGGATCAAGAACTCACAGATATTCATGAAAACATAATAGGTTCAAATCTGAAATCATGGCACTCGGGCCCTAGTGACAAGCATTAAGCATAGCAAAGTCATAACAACATCAATCTCAGAACACAGTGGATACTAGGGATCAAACCCTAACAAAACTAATTTGATTACATGGTAAATCTCATCCAAACCATCACCGTCCAGCAAGCCTACGATGGAATTACTCACGCACGGTGGTGAGCATCATGAAATTGGTGATGGAGGATGGTTGATGATGACGACGGTGACGAATCCTCCTCTCCGGAGCCCCGAACGGACTCTAGATCAGCCCTCCCGAGAGAGATATTAGGGCTTGATGGCGGCTCTATATCGTAAAGCAAATATATGGAGTTGGAGTTGAGATCGGTGGATGTCCAGGGGGCCCACGAGGCAGGGGGTGCACCCAGGGGGAGGGGGCGCGCCCCCACCCTCATGGACAGGGTGTGGGCCCCCTGAAGTTGATTCTTCCGCCAGTATTTTTTATTTATTCTGAAAAAAGTTGGTCCGTGGATTTTCCGGTCATTCCGAGAACTTCTATTTCTGCACAAAAATAACACCATAGCAGTTCTGCTGAAAACAACGTCAGTCCGGGTTAGTTCCATTCAAATCATGCAAGTTAGAGTCCAAAACAAAGGCAAAAGTGTTTGGAAAAGTAGATACGACGGAGACGTATCAGTGGTCGGTCTGCATCGAAGGTGCGCGAATGGCTTTTGCCCACGCCAAGGTGCATTGGGCGAAGATGGATGCTGTGAAGCTAATGACCGAGGGACCGCCCGAAGGGAAAGAGCACCGCAAGCCCAAGCTATATTATGACAATGTGCTGAAGGGATCTCGCCTTGTGGCGGAGCAGTGTTCCAAGGATATTATCTTCCCATGAATGGATGCATGTTATCCTATGCTGTAATATGAAACAAGTTATGTAAAATAATGCTTGTTATTCAAACTATTACCTCCTATGCGGCCGTGTTTAAAGTAATATGGAGAGTTGGCCAGTCGTCGGCTTCTGCCCCCACGTAGGAAGTACGGGGGTGTTTGGGATGAATCTAAATACTCTTTACTCCAGATTTTTGGTCCTTAAAGGAGGTGTTTAGCATGACGAACCAGGCAATCGGACTATAAGGCTTTATCACCCTCACTTAGCCATAGGAGTTTGACAAAAGAAAGGTAGGCGCAACCCCTAGTGTTCGGAAGACCGAACTTGGGGTATTAGGAAACACCTGATCGGATAAAAACCGATCCATCGCATGATGCATTAGTTATCGCATAGTGAGGAAGAAATCGTTAAGGATTTTGTGACCTCTCGAACAGCTGACCAGCTCTTGCCGCATCATGACAGTCAGTTTTCAGCTTTCTCCACTGAGGTGCTCGTCTGGAAGAACTGGGACACAATGCTACCTCTTGAGCACTGCGTTGGATTTCCGCGAAGAGGAGATGATGATGCAACAAAGTAGCGTAAGTATTTCCCTCAGTTTTTGAGAACCAAGGTATCAATCTAGTAGGAGACCACGCACAAGTCCCTCGTACCTACACAAAACGATAGCTACTCGCAACCAACGCGATTAGGGGTTGTCAATCCCTTCACGGTCACTTACGAGGGTGAGATCTGATAGAGATGATAAATAATATTTTTGGTATTTTTGATAGATAGATGCAAAGTAAAAAGTAAAAGGCAAAGTAAAAGCAAAGCAAGTAAATAAAGCGATCGAGATTGATATGATGAGAATAGACCCGGGGGCCATAGGTTTCACTAGTGGCTTCTCTCAAGAGCATAGATATTATACGGTGAGTGAACAAATTACTGTTGAGCAATTGACAGAATTGAGCATAGTTATGAGCATATCTAGGCAATGATCATGTATATAGGCATCACGTCCAAGACAAGTAGATCGAAACGGTTCTCGCATCTACTACTATTACTCCACTCATCGACCGCTATCCAAAGATGCATCTAGAGTATTAAGTTAAAAAGCAGTAACGCCTTAAGCAAGATGACATGATGTAGAGGATAAATTCATGCAATATGATAAAACCCCATCTTGTTATCCTCGATGGCAACAATACAATATGTGCCTTGCTGCCCTTACGTCACTAGGTAAGGACACCGCAAGATTGAACCCAAAGCTAAGCACTTCTCCCATTGCAAGAACTACCAATCTAGTTGGCCAAACCAAAAGGATAATTCAAGAGACTTGCAAAGATAACTCAATCATACATAAAAGAATCCAGAGAAGAATCAAATATTTTCCATAGATAATACTGGATCATAAACCCACAATTCATCGGTCTCAACAAACACACCGCAAAAAGAAGATTACATCGAATACATCTCCACGAGAGAGGGGGAGCACATTGTATTGAGATCCAAAAAGAGAGAAGAAGCCATCTAGCTACTAGCTATGGACCCGAAGGTCTGAAGTAAACTACTCACACTTCATCGGAGGGGCTATGGTGTTGATGTAGAAGCCCTCTGTGGTGGATGCCCCCTCCGGCGGAGCTCCGAAACAGGCCCCAAGATGGGATCTCGTGGATATAGAAGGTTGCGGCGGTGGAATTAGGTTTTGGCCCTGCTCGATCGCTTGGGGATACGTGGTATATATAGGAGGAAGGAGTACGTCGATGGAGCAACAGGGGCCCACGATGTAGGGGCGCGCCCTCCACCTCGTGGCCGCCTCGCACTTCTTGGAGTAGGTTCCAAGTCTCCGGATCACGCTCGGTGAGAAAATCACGCCTCGAAGGTTTCATTCCGTTTGGACTCCGTTTGATATTCCGTTTCTTGAAACACCAAATAGGCAAAAACATCAATTACAGGCTGGGCCTCCGTTAATAGGTTAGTCTCAAAAATAATATAAAAGTGGAAAATAAAGCCCAATATAGTCCAAAACAGTAGATAAAGTAGCATGGAGCAATAAAAAATTATAGATACGTTGGAGACGTATCCCTTTACTACCCTAGCCGATATAGCGGAACGTAGGGTAGCAAGCACAGGAGTGGGGCAACCCAACTGTTGACCAAAGACATGATTCGGAGCCAATGCATATAATGCTATAAGTTCAGGGTGCCGAACTGCACTGTAAAAGTGTTCGGACTTTCTTGCTGTGTTATGGGGTACAATGAAGCCCCTGGCGAATTAAGGCGTACCAGAATGTACGGGTGCGATGAAAGATAAGTGGACAAGGAAAAGTCAGTGAAAAATGCAAATTTTGCCAATTAATTGTAATTTGATTAATACGTCAAGGCGTATGAGCAGTGTAATAAGCAAATAAGGCTATTTAACATGCCATGACCAAGAGCGAGCTGCGTGCGGGTAGTTAAAGCAGGTATGACGATCATTAGCAAAGACCACCTGGGTATTCCCTTGTACGTCCGAGCCCCTAGCTTTCTTGGCGTATCCGCTATGGGTCCGATGAGCAGGTTTATTAGAAAAGGCCTCAAGAAGAGACAAAACCTGAAAGAAAGAGAAAAAGTGAAGGTATGCAGATCTAGGAGCGGTTGAGCCGCATTGTAGACCGTGGTCTAGCGGTGCCTCTACCCGTTCCCATGGTATTTTAAGTGCGTAGTTATGTACGCGCGGTATGAATTTCACTGCTTTATTAGGAATGAGATGGAGGCCGAATTGCTAGCTAAGCTCTGAACAAGCCGGATGGTCCTGTTGCAGCATAGCGCAGACCCGCTTAATGGTGTTCGGGGGCTTTATTGCCGAATTGAGTTTTTGCCTAAGAAGGCTATTCTGTACTTCTGCTGCAAGGGCCACGGTATGCTCCTCAGTACCGAGGGAGCGCTCCATATTTCCATTGACTGTTATAACACCGCGAGGTCCGGGCATCTTGAGCTTAAGGTAGGCATAGTGTGGCACCTCATTGAAACAAGCGAATGCGGTTCGTCCGAGCAGTGCGTGATAACCACTGTGGAAGGGGACGATATCAAAGAGTAACTCTTCGCTTTAGAAATTATCCAGGGATCCAAAGACCACTTCCAGTGTGATTGAGCCCGTACAGCAGGCCTCCACACGTGGTATGACACCTTTAAAGGTGGTTTTTGTGGGCTTGATCCTTGAGGGATCAATAACCATTTTGCGCACTGTATCCTGATAAAGCAGGTTCAGGCTACTGCCACCGTCCATGAGGACGCATGTGAGGTGGAATCCGACAATGATAGGGTCAAGCACCAGTGCGGCTGAACCGGCATGACAAGTACTGGTTGGATGGTCCCTTCGATCGAAGGTGATCGAACAAGATGACCATGGGTTGTATTTTGGGGCGATTGGCTCCATCATGTAGACGTCCCTTAGTGCGCACTTCCGCTCCCTTTTGGGGATATGGGTAGCATATATCATATTCACCATTTTCACTTGGGGAGGAAACTTCTTCTGTCTCCCTATATTCGGCGGCCGGGGTTCCTCGTCGTCGTTGCTTTGCAATCCTTTTTCTCCGTTTTCGGTGTTTAACTTGCCGGCCTGTTTAAAGACCCAACATTCTCTGTTGGTATGATTGGCTGGCTTGTCGGGGGTGCCGTGGATTTGGCACGAACAATCGAGTATGCGGTCCAGGCTAGAAGGGCCCGGATTGTTTCTATTAAATGGTCTTTTCTAGTGCCCAGACTTGGGGCAACTGAATCCGGCATTGACGGTTGTGTCCTCGGAGTTATCGCCATTATTTCGACACTTGTGTTTACTGCGTTGGGGCTTGCCATTGCTATTCTGGTTTCCGAAGTGCCAGGTTTGCTTGAGGTGCTGTTGCTACGAGCTAGCCAGCTATCCTCGCCCGCACAAAAGCGAGTCATGAGCGTCGTGAGGGCTGCCATGGACTTTGGCTTCTCTTGGCCGAGGTGTCGGGCGAGCCACTCGTCGTGGATGTTATGCCTAAAGGCTGCTAGGGCTTTGGCATCCGGACAGTCGACGATTTGGTTTTTTTTAGTTAAGAACCGAGTCCAGAATTTCCTTGCTGACTCTCCGGGTTGTTGGATTATATTACTTAAGTCATCGGCATCCGGAGGTCGGACATAGGTGCCTTGGAAGTTGTCAAGGAATGCATCTTCCAGGTTCTCCCAACTGCCGATAGAGTTTTCGGGTAGACTGTTCAACCAGTGTCGAGCTGGTCCCTTAAGTTTTAGCGGGAGGTACTTGATAGCATGGAGATCGTCGCCGCGGGCCATATGTATACGGAGAAGGAAGTCCTCGATCCATACCGCGGGGTCTGTTGTTCCATCATATGATTCGATGTTTACGGGTTTGAACCCTTCTGGGAATTCATGTTCCATTACTTCATCAGTGAAGCATAGGGGTGCGACGCCTCTGTGCCGGGCTACGTCGCGATGCAGCTCGGATGGAGCCGGTCTGCGGTATTTGGCCCGGACAGGTGTGTATTTATTATGACCGGCGTGGTGGTCGTCGTTGCGCATTGGGGGGCACCCCGCGATCCGTAGATCGATCTGGTTTGGCCTGCTCTGTTCTCCAAGTCGTACCGCGGGTCATGTGTGTATCCCCGAGTTGTTGTGTTTCTATTTGTTTGGCGACATGGTGTTGGCTGGTGTTCGGGCTGAATTGCCGCTTTGTCTCGACCCCTCTGTGGTCGGTCGGCCGCATTATATGCTGGCAGTGCTGGCTCCAGCGCCTCGTCATCGAATTGAGGTAGCAATTTGTGCTTCAGGTAACTTTTGGTTGGGCGCTCGAGTCTGTATTCCTCGGCTGCCAGGACCTCAGTCCATCTATCTGTGAGCAGATCTTGATTAGCTTGAAGCTGCTGCTTCTTCTTCTTCAGGCTTCTTGTCGTGGCTATAAGGCGGCGCTTAAAGCGCTCCTGCTCGACGGGATCCTCTGGCACCATAAATTCTTCGTCACCGAGGCTCACCTCGTCTTTAGAGAGAGGCATGTAGTTGCTGTCCTCCAAGTCTTTGTTCACGACCTGTTCGTCGGGGCTGGCTCGCCCATCTTCCCATTCAGCCTGTTCAAAACTTGGCTTATTGGGGTCTTTGTTGTCTTCAGCATCGTCCAGAGTGCTATTCTCTCTTGTGCCGGTACCGCTATTTTTACCATGGCTTGATTTAGAGCGGCGCTGCTGACGTCGGCGCTTAGACTGCTTCTCAGGAAGTCTATCCTCAACTGGATCTTTTGTGTCATCGCCATCGTCTTCTTTGGGTGTATCCACCATGTATATATCGTACGAGGAGGTGCCTGTCCAGCGCCCTGTGGGCAGTGGTTCCTGTTTTTCTCCGGCATCGCCGTCCATACCGTTGATGTCTTCGGAGTCGAAATCAAGCATGTCGGTCAAATCGTTGACAGTAGCTATCAAGTGGGTGGTGGGTGGGTAACGAAATTCTTCATCGTCCGCTTCCCACTCGAGCCGGACATAGTTTGGCCAAGAATCTCCTGATAAGGAGAGAGACTTTAATGAGTTTAACACGTTGCCTAGGGGTGAGTGTTGGAAGATGTCCGCGGAACTGAACTCTAAGATCGGCGCCCAGTCAGATTCGATGGGTGCGGACTTACGTGGTTCGGAGCCTGTAGCCGGAGACAATTTCGAGGTTCCGATGACACAGGCCTCGTTAGAGGTCAGGTCGGTGTTCGGATCTAGCGCCGCTGAGTCCGTGGCTTCCGGGGCGAGGTCGAGCCTCCCGCCCTCGGATGGCGTACTCTTCTCTGGATCTAGGGCCAGTGCGGTTACGGGCGTGATCTCCTGCGCACAGTCTGATGACAGATTTAGGTCATGTTCATCATAGCGGCAGGGCGCGGCTGTCATGGGCTCGAATCCGTTGAAGATCAAGTCTCCGCGGACGTCGACAGTGCAGTTCAAGCTTCCAAACCTGACCTGATGGCCAGGGGCGTAGCTGCCGATATGCTCTAGATGGCCAAGCGAGTTGGCCCGCAGTGCGAAGCCGCCGAATATGAAGATCTGTACAGGGAGAAAAGTCTCACCCTGTATTGCGTTGTTGATGATTGAAGGAGCCATCAAACCTTATGGTGACAACACAGTGGAACTCTCAATGAAAGCACCAATGTGGGTGTCAAAACCGGCGGATCTCGGGTAAGGGGTCCCGAACTGTGCGTCTAAGGCTAATGGTAACAGCAGGCGGGGGACACAATGTTTACCCAGGTTTGGGCCCTCTCGATGGAGGTAATACCCTACTTCCCACTTGATTGATCTTGATCTTATGAGTATTACAAGAGTTGATCTACCACGAGATCGTAGAGGCTAAACCCTAGAAGCTAGCCTATGGTTGTGATTGTTGTTGTCCTACGGACTTAACCCTCTAGTTTATATAGACACTTGAGGGGGGGTAGGGTTACACAGAGTCGGTTACAAAGAAAGGAATATTCATATCTTAACCACCAAGCTTGCCTTCCACGCAAAGGAGAGTCCCATCCGAACACGAGACGAAGTCTTCTATCTTGTATCTTCATAGTCCAACAGTCCGGCATACGCATATAGTCCGGCTGTCCGAGGACCGCTTAATCCAGGACTCCCTCAATCGGGGAGGGGAAGGGGAGGGGCTCTGGGGAAGAATGTTGGAGGCAAAGAGGGGAAAACAATGGAGTTACCAAAGCAGCCCTTTTCCGTTCATGTGGCAGGGGTAAAACAGGAATATCACGGAGCTAAACTTTTGGGCGCGAGATATTTCGATGTGAGCGGGAAGTTTGAAAGCTTTTGGCGCTTGAAATTATATTCTACTCTTGTACATCCGACTATGATATCATGGCCAAGAATTTGTTTGTTCTACACGCGAAAAAAGTGCAAGTTTTGAAAATCAATGTCTCCAACTCGAAACTTAGATTGTCCATTCAATTCAAATATCGATCAGTGAGCTAGTACAAGCAAATACCATCATACGGTCCAATTCAAATGAAATTCCAAATGTGTTTATCCTAAATATGATGACAAAAGCAAAAATATGTATGTGTATGAATAAAGTGGATGATTATAAAGTTTGAACATGCCCATATGTGTATATCTCTAGGTTTGATATATGAATTTGAAATCACGAAATCCCGGCTTAAAAATGTACCTTCGTTTAAATGAATTACAAAAGCTAATGATGGAGTTGAATTCCAAAATTCCAATCTTAGGTTTGTAATTCTAGTATATCAAGGTATATCACGCATATTCAAAAGTATCGTTATCTCATAGTCCAAACTGTGAAACAAATTGATCAACCATGACTGCACACACTATTGACCATATATATCTCAATTACGCTAAAGTCCCTCAAATATAGACACCTCACTCTTTATCTGAAGCCACCCCCCGCCGCCCCCACACAAGTCGTTCTCTCCCCCAGACACGACACACGAGCACATTAACACCCCTCTCTCTTCTAAAGTCCGGACCCCAATATAGGTCTGTAAGGGCATATTTATCCCTTAGTAGTTTTGGTGATTGATGACAATGCTTTTGCGGACTAATCATGTGCATTGAGCATTTCAGATATATCGTATCTAAACACAAAATATGTATGCGTATGAATAGAGTCAAAGACTATTGAAGACGGCGTTTTTGTACGTTTCCTTTTGGTGGATTTGAGTCGTAGGAAAGCTGTACTATTAAGAGGGGGTCCGCGTTGGAAAGGTTTGGGTGGAATCTCACGTACACATATGTTACTTTTGCACCACCTTTCCTTTGGCTCTTTGGAGCATCCTCCGTCTTTCCATGTCTAGGCAAAATGAAGGGCTCCTAATGTTGTTGTACTGAGGCAGGCCGTAGTACTGCTCCCCAGATCGGTACTGCTGCATGCCCTTGCGGTAGTACCGGCATCTAGCACGGTAGTACCGTGAGTGCTCATGGTAGTACCGCTCCGTGGGAGCAGTAGTACCATAGGCTTCAGGATAGGGGCTGCTACCCGAGCGGTAGGAGGGGCGGATGTAATTTTTTACATCCGCGCCCAACGCGGTAGTACCGCGTCCTCGGCGCGGTAGTACCGTGAGCTCTGGCCTGGCACAGCAGCATGAACGAAAGTAGGGGCGGATGGAATTTTTTTACATCCGCGCCCTACACGGTACTACCGCGTCGGGCTTGCGGTAGTACCGTGTCAGATTTTTGCATAGACCTAAACTCAGCGGAAGTAGTCACGGATGTAATTTTTTATGTTCGTGCCTTCTCTGGCCTGACTATCCCTGCCTTGCGGTAGTACCGCAAGGTGGCGCGGTAGTACCGTGCTAGCGGTTCTACCGCTCCCTGTCCTAGCATAGCAGGTCTAGTCCTGGCCCCTGCCGTGCCAGCGGTAGTACCGCGGTCCCCCGCGGTAGTACCGCAGGCCCGTGTGGTAGTACCGCTTGTATGGTGTGGTAGTACCGCGTGTCGCAGGCTGAGTTGGTGGATAACGGTTGGATTTGTTCTTCCACTATAAAAGGGGTGTCTTCTTCTCCGAGTTGACCACCTCTTCCATCCCCAAGCTCCATTGATACTCTAAGCTCCATTTTCGCCTGATCTCTCTCCCTAGCCAATCAAACTTGTTGATTCTCTAGGGATTGGTTGAGAAGGCCTCGATCTACACTTCCACCAAGAGAAATTTGATTCCCCCCACTAATCCCTTGTGGATCTTGTTACTCTTGGGTGTTTGAGCACCCTAGACGGTTGAGGTCACCGCGGAGCCATAGTCCATTGTGGCGAAGCTTTGTGGTGTCGTTGGGAGCCTCCAATTAAGTTGTGGAGATTGCCCCAACCTTGTTTGTAAAGGTTCGGTCACCGCCTCCAAGGGCACCAATAGTGGAATCACGGCATCTCGCATTGTGTGAGGGCGTGAGGAGAATACGGTGGCCCTAGTGGTTTCTTGTGGAGCATTGTGCTTCCACACCGCTCCAACGGATTGCCTTCAAAGGGAAGGAACTTCGGTAACACATCCTCGTCTCCATCAGTTCCACTCTTGGTTATCTCTTACCTTTACTTGTGCAAGTTATTGTGTGTTATATCCTTTGCTTGCTTGTGTGCTTATTGTTGTTGCATCATATAGGTTTCTCACCTAGTTGCATATCTAGACAACCTACTTTGATGCAAAGTTTAATTTGGTAAATAAAGCTAAAAATTGTTAGTTGCCTATTCACCCCCCCTCTAGTCAACTATATCGTCCTTTCAATTGGTATCAGAGCCTCGTCTCTTTATTAAGGACTTTGCCGTCCGAAGAGTATGGTTGACACCATAGACGGTGCGGAGGAGCACCCCGGTGTGATTCCGTCCTCGTCTACGGCTGATGAGGGAACCTCGGTCTCACGTGAGGAATTCAATGTGGCTTTGGACACATTGAAAACCTCCATGACGGCCGAGTTCAAAGGCATGCTTAAGAACTTTCTTGATGGTCTCAAATTATCCACCGCACTGTAGGACGTGGTCGATTCCACTAACAAGGTGACGGATGCTAACTCCGATAAGGGGGAAGCTACTAGTGAGAAAGTTCCTTTGTCTAGTGGTAGAAATGGTAGTGGCACCTTTGCCCATGTGGAACCTCCACTTACTTATGGAGGACCGATTCCCTCTACTCATTTAAATCATGCTGGTTCTACCCCTAAGATTGTGAAAAATGAGAATTTTGATGCTTGGGTCTATCGCTTTAAGCGTCATTTACACAATGTTAACACTAATCTTTGGAGAATCATTGAAGAAGGTTTATATCCGCATGACCGAAGCAACTTCACCCCTAGAGAAGTCGCGGATAATCAATTCAATGAGAATGCTCTCTTCATCATCCAAGATGCAATTCCACCCGAAGATATTGCGCATCTCCGATCCTTCACTGTGGCCAAGGAAGCATGGCACCATGTTGCTTCCCTCTACAAGGGAAGTGCAAGCATTCAACGCTCCAACTATGAAGTGGTGCAATATGAAGCCGATGAGTTTGCAATGAATGAAGATGAAGAACCTCGTGAGCTTTACCGGAGATTAACCACTCTTGTGGTCTCACTCCGAGATCATGGGAGCAAGGATACGGATGACAATTGGATCAAGCGCAAGTTCCTCAAGGCCATGATGCCCTACCACAAGGCCATGTCCTCTATCATCCGTCAAAGGCCGTACTTCCACACCATGTCCTCAAGTGAAGTGTTGGATGAGTTTGTGGCAATGAGGATCTTGGACAAAACCACCGACAATGCGGTGTTGCGCTCTCAAAGAGCAAAGAAGCCCAACCTTGCCTTAAAGGCCAAGGTTAGTGTGGAAGAAGAGGATGAAGAGGAAGAAGAGGAAGAAGAGGAGAGCAACCCCGAAGATACGAAATATGATTACCATGAGCACATGGCTCTTGCTTCAAGGCAATTTTGGAGCAAGAAGAACACAAGGCCCAACTTCAACAAGAATAACTCAAGTGGCTTCAAGGGCAAGCAACGTGTGGGAACATGCTACAATTGTGGTAATGTGAGCCATTTTGTTGCGGAGTGCCCTTATGAGAAGAGGGAAGACAATGGTGGTAAGCTCATCTGAAAAGACAAAGCCAAGTCCTTCCCCAACAAGAACAACTTCACCAAGAAGACTCCAACCAAAGGGTTGGTGGCTCAAGAAGAATACCATGAGGGTGATGATGACGATGAAGATAGTGAAGCCATGGCCATGGCCTCCGTTGCCATTGCCACAACTCCACGGGTGTCTCTCTTTGACTAACCCAACGAGAACATCACCGCCAAGTGCCTCATAGCTAAAGCCACCAGCAAGGTGTTTGCTTCCGGTGGGGGATCATGGTTGCTCGATAGTGGAGCCACAGATCATATGACCGGAAGCAAGGACTTGGTGGTGGACATGCACAAGATCCCATCTATGCCCACCAACGTCGTGTGGGGGGATGCCTCGTCCTCTAAGGTATTGGGTCTTGGCAAGGTTGTCATTTCTCATGATCTCACGATCGAGAAAGTCATGCTTGTTGAGTCCCTTGCATACAATCTACTTTCCGTTCGTCAACTTGCACTCATGGGCTTTGCCACATTCTTTGATATTGATACCGTGGCCCTCTTGTGGAGCAATACTCTTAAAGTAGCCTTTGTTGGGCATGTCGAGAACGGTCTTCATGTGATTAACTTTTCGGAGCGACCCACTAAGACCGTGACATGCCTAATGGCTAAAGTTGATGTGGGGTGGCTTTGGCATCGCCGTTTAGCCCACATCAATATGAGATCTTTGCAAAGTCTTCTCAAGGGGGACCATGTCCGTGGACTAACAAATCTTCGTTTTGCCGAAGATCGTGCTTGCAGTGCTTGTATCAAAGGAAAGTTACATGAGAAGGCTCACCCTCTCACGACTATCATCTACTCGAAGAGACCCTTGGAGCTCCTTCACATGGATCTCTTTGGGCCCCCATCCTTTGATAGTCTTGGGGTAGAAAGTATTGCTTGGTGATTGTCGATGATTACTAAAGGTACACTTGGGTGTATTTCTTCAAGAGGAAGAGTGAAACCAAACAAAAGGTCATCGACTTTGCAAATGAAGCTCAACGTCAACACGATGCAAAGATCTTGACAATAAGAAGTGACAACCGCACCGAGTTCAAGAACTACACCTTGGATGAGTTTCTTAGTGATGAGGGGATCAAGCATCAATATTCTACACCATACACCCCTCAACAGAATGGTGTCGCGGAGAGGAAGAATCGGACATTGATGGATGCGGCAAGGACCATGATGGCGGAGTTCAAGTCTCCTTACAACTTTTGGGCCAAAGCCATCAACACCGCATGTCATGCATCCAATCGGCTCTATCTCCGCAAAGGCTTGAACAAGACTCCTTATGAAATACTCACCGGTAACAAGCCCAACCTCAAGTACTTCCGGGTGTTCGGGTGTAAGTGTTTCATTCTCAAGAAAGGTGTTCGGGTGTAAGTGTTTCATTCTCAAGAAAGGTGTTCGTTTGTCGAATTTGAGGCTAGAGCTCATGAGGGCATATTTGTTGGTTATGCTACAAACTCTCATGCTTACCGTGTCCTCAACAAGTCCACAAGACTCATTGAGGAGACGTGTAACATGGAGTTTGACGAGAATAACGGCTCCCAAGTGGAGCAAAGTGGTCCTTGTGATGTAGGTGATGAAATTCCTCCCCAAGCCATAAGAAAAATGGGTGTTGGTCATATCCTACCCATTGAGGAACCCCTTGTGGCCGAAGGAGAAGGACAATGCCCCACTCAAGTGGAGCCATCACCGACCCAAGACCCACACGCTTCCGAAGAACAAAGTGAAGGCCCTCAACCACATGAACAAGATCAAGGCTAAGATCAACCTCAAGATGGTGGTGAGCCACCAAGTGATGCCCAAGGTCGAGTTCTCCCTTTCGAGCAAGTTCAAGATCAAGAGCAAGCTCAAGATCAAGAACAAGCTCAAGACGGCGCTCAAGATGATCTAGTTTCCGCTCCTCTTTTCACATCCGAGGAGGAATTAGAGCATCGTGCCACAAAGATCGCTTCCAAGCTCACAACCAAAGGTCATCTCATGGAGAATGTGGTTGGAAGCCTAAGAAAGGGGGTAAGCACTCGTAGACAATTAGCAAAGTATTGTGAACATCACGCGTTTGTTTCTTGTGTCGAACCCCAAAAGGTCTATGAGGCGCTCAAGGATCCGGATTGGCTCAATACCATGCATGAAGAACTCAACAAATTCGAGCACAACCAAGTGTAGAAATTAGTGCCAAGGCCAACCCGGAATCATAATTTCATTGGAACCAAGTGGATATTCAAGAACAAGCAAGATGCTCATGGAATGATTGTTCGCAACAAGCCTCATTTGGTGGCACCAGGCTACTCCCAAGTCGAGGGTATCGACTACAGTGAAACCTTTGCTCCAGTTGCTCGCCTTGAATCTATTCGTTTGTTGATTGCTTATGCTTCTCATCATAATTTCAAGTTGCAACAAATGGATGTGAAGAGTGCTTTTCTTAATGGTCCCATTAATGAGTTGGTGTATGTCAAACAACCCCCAAGGTTCGAGGATCCCTATTTCCCCGATCATGTGTACCAACTCAACAAGGCACTCTATGGCCTTAAACAAGCCCCACGTGCATGGTATGAGCATCTTAGTGAGTTATTGCAAGTTTGTGGGTTCGAAATTGGGAAAATCGACCCCACTCTTTTTACTAAGAAGGTCAAAGGGGAGTTGTTTGTCTGCCAACTATATGTTGATGATATTATCTTTGGTTCCCCTAACAAAGCTTTCAATGAGGAATTTTCCGCTCTCATGACCTCGAAGTTCAAGATGTCTATAATGGGAGAGTTGAAGTTCTTTCTCAGATTCGAAATCAAGCAAAGAAGAGTAGGAACCTTCATCAACCAAGACAAATACACTCAAGACATGCTTAAGAGATTCAAGCTAAGTGATGTCAATCCGGCTTCTACTCCAATGCCCGTCAAATGCCAACTTGACATAGATCCCAATGGTAAAGCGGTGGATCAAAAGGTGTATCGCTCCATGATTGGCTCCCTGCTTTACCTTTGTGCATCTAGACCGGATATCATGTTGAGTGTGGGAATTTGTGCATGGTTTCAAGCCGCACCTAAGGAAAGCCACTTTGTGACGGTCAAGCGAATCTTTCGATATTTGGCTCATACTCCAAACTTTGGCCTTTGGTACCCAAGAGGAGCCAACTTTGACCTTTTGGGCTATACAGACTCAGATTGGGCGGGAGACAAAGTGGATAGGAAGTCCACCTCTGGAGGGTGCCAATTGCTTGGTTGCTCCTTGGTGAGTTGGTCTTCTAAGAAGCAAAGTTGTGTATCTCTCATCCACCGAAGCGGAGTATGTGGCTGCCGGAAGTTGTTGCGCTCAACTTCTATGGATGAGGCAAACTTTGAAGGATTACGGTGTCACTTGTGACGAAGTTGCTCTTTGGTGTGACAATGAAAGTGCCATCAAGATCTCTCTCAACCCGGTGCCACACTTCAAGACGAAGCATATTGATATTCGGCATCACTTCATCCGGGATCACATTAGGCGAGGGGAGATCAAGCTCAAGTATGTCAACACTCATGATAACCTTGCAGATATTTTCATGAAGCCCTTGGATGAAGCAAGATATCACGAGTTAAGGCATGAGCTAAATATCATTGATTCGAGCAATGTAGCTTGAACCCTTGCACACCCCACCATACTCAACGTGATATCTTGTTTAGGTGTAGGCATGTACATAGGGGGAGTGTTGTCCTCTCAATGAACTTTCCCTCCCCCTATTATGCATAAATTGATCAACTCTTTCACATTAGCCATTTTTTATGGTACTTGTGCTTCAAATACGAGTTTTGGTCATGGGCCCAAGGATAATTCTTTGCGGTACCATACCAATTGACTCATACATAGGTGGCTACGGCCACCGCCCTCTCTTCCTGAGAGTTGTGTTTCGTGTTTTGGTCTTCATTGTCTTTTGCCTTCTCTTTTTGCCGTGTTTGTGTTGTCTTTTGTGCTTGCCTCTTGGTGTGTTCGGTGTATTGAAGGTTGCTTTGCAAAGGCCGTTTCCCTCTCTTTTGTGAAACTTGCACTCTCTTGGGGGGTATGGTACTACCATGGCAAGCCACGGTACTACCGCAGGAGTGGTTTGTTCTGTGCGTGCACAGTTGCATTCTAGGCGCACGGTACTACCGCTTCCATCGCGGCAGTAATTTTGTACTGCCGCTGGAAGAGCGGTACTACCACCCAGCGAGCGGTACTTCCGCCCGGGCGGTACTACATGATGACCATGGGTACTACCATTGCCGTTCTTGGCGGGTGGGGGTTAAGAGCGGGGCAGGGGGAGTTCCAACTCCCCATACCCATTCATCTCTTTTCCCCACCCTGTCTCTCTCTCTCTCCTGCCCAAGAACGATGCCGGCGGACCTCGCTGGATCTCCCTCTCCGGCCGCTCTCCTTGCATTCTGCCTGATGGGATCGTTCCCCACCTCGTACTCTTGCCATGGGCCCCGGTATTTCCCCAAGTCCTTCTCCTTTTGTTCCGTTCTTGTGCTTCTAGGTCTTGGGGAGATGCATGTGTAGTTCATGTGATTTTTGGCTAGATCTGTGCGAGAGAGAATTGTAGGCGAGTGGTAGTGCATCAAGCATGCTATTTGGTATGACACAATAGTTTAGTTTGATCAACGGTAGTACCGATCTAGTTTTGTGGTTTTTCCTGATCCAGATCCGCGCATTTGGATCCTGCGGTACTACCGCTCCTCCTGGAGCGGTACTACCGCATCCTCGCACGCGATCTGCCTCGCGCGGTACTACCGCTCGGGGTGCGGAAGTAAAAAATTACTTCCGCTCCAGGCGTGGTGCTACCGTGCCACCCTGGCATGGTACTACCGCGGCTGGAGCGGATGTAATTTTTTTACATCCGTGCGCCGGTCCGGTACTACCATAGATGTGCAAATTATGCTATTTTATTGTTCCAAATCTCGTACTTGCTTGTTTCTTTTGGCTTTGGCCCTGGTCTTTGCATTGATCTTTGTTGTTTTTCTTGCGTGTTCTTGTGTTGTGTGTCTAGGTGGTGGCTCCGGTTCCAATGTTCGTCGCTCGAATCCCAGCCGTGACACAGGCTCGAAGCGCCTCCGCAACCGATGAAGCTCCAGAGGGCTCCAATGCCTCCCAACGCAGAACCAAGCACACCGCCACCAAGCTCAAGGAGCCCACTATGGGCATGGTTGAGATACCACTAGCTAAGTTCATTGTTCGAAGGAAGATCAACCCCTATGTGAATCCCCGGGCCAACTTCAGAGGGAATGATCTGTTCTGGACCAAGCAGCAAAACCTTATCTATCTGGATGTAATCAAGGCCAAGCAGAACATCTACGTGGACATGCACTGGATCGACATGATTCACATGAGGCAGGATAAGCACCGTGACTATTTTGGTGAGGCTTTGGACCTGGTGGAGCAATTTGGCATTGAGCACATGCTCACCTTTCACCTGGACTTTGACCCAGAGATCGTGGCTCAGTTCTTTGCTTTGGTCCACTTCCATTCTGATGAGCCAAGGACCATGACATGGATGACCAATGGTCAACAGTTAACTGCTAAGTGGAAGGACTTCATGGGTTTGCTTCAGGTTCCTGATGAGGGCTCGACACGCCCGTTGGAGTTCGCCCTCATGCTAACCCTGAGTCAGCCAACAAGAACAAGCTCCAGCCCCTCCTTGTTGAGAAGACGCTTGCTAGTAAGAAGGTGTGGGTGTTGAACTCCTTCCTTGACATCATGCACAGGATCTTTCGCAACTCCCTCTTCCCGCGCATCGGTGACAAGGACAAGGTGCATGCCTATCTTGTGGATATGATGCCCCTTTGTGAGGAGGCGCGTCATTCTCAGACGCAACCACTTGATGTCTCACATATCATGTCGTGCGAGCTTCAGTTTGCGGTGTTCAACCGTAAGGTCCCCATCTATGGGCCTTACTTGTTTCTCTTGATCACCAAGACTTGGGAGAAGCTCTATCCCAATGATGAGTTTGTTGCCCCTATCTGGATTCGTCATGAGCCCATCAAGCTCCGCATCAAGAGCCAATGGGCTAACACCACCACCGGTGCTGATGCCGAGGCTGCCATGATGGATGTGGATGAGGATGAGATCAAGGAGGAGGAAGCTGATGAGGATGGATACACTCCTCGCTCTACCAAGCCATCTTTGGCTAAGAAGCTGAAGAAGAAGATGAAGAAGTTGTTTTGCATGCAGACCCAGGGGCAGTACAGGGCCCATGTTGCCTCCAAGAAGAGTCACCGGCGCGATAAGAAGATATTGAGGACCTTTGGCGAGACTCTGACCAGTGGCTCAAAGGAAGTCATCACTCCGGAGGCTGAATGGATAACCAAGCAGGGGTATCAGTGGATGGAGTCAGAGGAGGAGCCTATTCCCGCTGCCGAGACCGATGAGGAGTCGTTTTCTGCCTGAGCTACCACATGTGTCATAGGTGTCCTCTCTGCCTTTTTGGTGTCTCGATGCCAAAGGGGGAGAGAGTGTAGGATTTGCGCATCTTGTGTCATGTGTTTCACTTTGTCGCTTTGCTTTCGGTCTGTTGAACCTCGTTTGCTTTGGTCTGGTTTGTGCTCGTAAGACCAAGTTATCTATCATATGGTGTAAGACATATGCACTCTAGCTTATCTTATTGTCTTCATTACTTAGTAGTTCATGAGCCTATGCTATCCTGTGCCCTTCTCTTTATGCTCATATTCATCATCTTGCCTACTTGCTTAGTATTAGTTATTTTGTTGCAAGAGATGCCTCGTCTATAAAATATAGGGGGAGTGTTGATCCTAGTATGTGTGCCGTGCAGTCCAAAGCACTTCTCTAGAGTGCACACATCTAGGGGGAGCCCGTCTATATTTTATAGATGTTGGGTTTGTCGTTGCTTCATTTTATATCCCTATGTGCAAATCCCGTATTGTCATCAATCCACCAAAAAGGGGGAGATTGTAAGGGCATATTTATCCCTTAGTAGTTTTGGTGATTGATGACAGTGCTTTTTCGGACTAATCGTGTGCATTGAGCATTTCAGATATATCGTATCTAAACACAAGAGGATTTGGTACCCCTCGAAGACTATTGAAGATGGCATTTCTCTACGTTTCTTTTCGGTGGATTTGAGTCATAGGAAGGCCGTACTATTAAGAGGGGGTCCGCGTTGGAAAGGTTTGGGTGGAATCTCACGTACACATATATTCCTTTTGCACCACCTTTCCTTTGGCTCTTTGGAGCATCCCCCGTCTTTCCATGTCTAGGCAAAATGAAGGACTCCTGATGTTGTTGTACTGAGGCAGGCGGTAGTACTCCTCCCCAGAGCGGTACTACTGCATGCCCTTGCGGTTGTACCAGCATCCAGCATGGTAGTATCGTGAGTGCTCACGGTAGTACCGCTCAGTGGAAGCGGTAGTACCGTAGGCTTCAGGACAGGGGCTGCTGCCCGAGCGGTAGTATGGGCGGATGTAATTTTTACATCCGTGCCCAACACGGTAGTACCGTGCCCTCGGCGCAGTAGTACCGTGAGCACTGGCCTGGCACAACAGCATGAACGGAAGTAGGGGTAGATGTAATTTTTTACATCTGCGCCCTACACGGTAGTACGACGCCGGGCTTGTGGTAGTACCGTGTCGGATTTTTGCATAGACCTAAACTCAGCGGAAGTAGTCACGGATGTAATTTTTTATGTCCATGCCTTCTCTGGCCTAACTATCCCTGCCTTGCGGTAGTACCGCAAGGTGGCGTGGTAGTACCGTGCCAGCGGTTCTACCGCTCCCTGTCCTAGCACAGCAGGTCTAGTCCTGGCCCCTGTCGTGCCAGCGGTAGTACGGCGGTCCCCCGCGGTAGTACCGCGGGCCCGTGCGGTAGTACTGCTTGTATGGTGCGGTAGTACCGCGTGTTGCAGGATGAGTTGGTGGATAACGGTTGGATTTGTTCTTACACTATAAAAGGGGTGTCTTCTTCTCCAAGTTGACCACCTCTTCCATCCCCAAGCTCCACTGGTGCTCTAAGCTCCATTTTCGCCCGATCTCTCCCCCTAGCCAATCAAACTTGTTGATTCTCTAGGGGTTGGTTGAGAAGGCCTCGGTCTACACTTCCACCAAGAGAAATTTGATTCCCCCCACTAATCCCTTGCGGATCTTGTTACTCTTGGGTGTTTGAGCACCCTAGATGGTTGAGGTCACCGTGGAGCGATAGTCCATTGTGGTGAAGCTTTGTGGTGTCCTTGGGAGCTTCCAATTAAGTTGTGGAGATTGCCCCAACCTTGTTTATAAAGGTTCGGTCGCCGCCTCCAAGGGCACAAATAGTGGAATCACGGCATCTCGCATTGTGTGAGGGTGTGAGGAGAATACGGTGGCCCTAGTGGCTTCTTGGGGAGGATTGTGCCTCCACACCGCTCCAACGGAGACGTACTTCCTTTCAAAGGGAAGGAACTTCGGTAACACATCCTCGTCTCCATCGGTTCCACTCTTGGTTATCTCTTACCTTTACTTGTGCAAGTTATTGTGTGTTATTCCTTTGCTTGCATCATATAGGTTGCTCACCTAGTTGCATACCCAGACAACCTACTTTGATGCAAAGTTTAATTTGATAAAGAAAAGCTAAAAATTGTTAGTTGCCTATTCACCCCCCCCCCCTCTAGTCAACTATATCGATCCTTTCAAGGTCTTTATCACTTTGTCTGTCGGGCATGCACACATCTCTTCCCCCACTCTCTAGATCTCCCAGCATCTCTCTTTCCCAAGCACACGCACTATGTAGAGTGTATCTTTCCCATACACACAAAATGTCGCCCCCAAACGTCTATCTCCCTAGTTATGTGGTTCTCGCACACTCACCTCACACACCACCCCCACTGCAAACAAGCACACTTTGTCTCCTTGTGCACCACTCTCCTCTTTCTATCTCTCCCACATGCGGACCCGCCCTAGCTCCTTCCCTGTATACATATATGTTGTGACCCTTTCCATAGCTCCCTAATGTATCATCGTTCTCAATCTCACACGTTGTTCTCTACACCATCTATTCTAGATCTCTCATGAAGTCCCTATCACACACACGATGACTTGCTTCCCTTGCGTCTCCGTACATAGGCCAATTTCGAACAACATCAACATTGTCTCCCTATCTATATGCCATTTATGGACACAAACGACCCCTCTCTCTCTCTCTCTCTCTCTCTCTCTCCGTTGCTAGCTCTCTCTCTCTCTCGCTCGCTCGCTCTCACACCCCTCTCCCACACACACTCGATGTCTCTTCCAAATAGTCTGCTCCCCCCGCCCGCACCCATGCTATCCCACTACTACACATGTCACACCATTCCCCCTTCCCTTATACTAGGTTTACATCATTAGTGGTCTCTCTACTCCACATACACACACTCCCTCTCACACACAAACGCGCGCACAAACACACACAGACACGCACAAACACCCATTTATCTGGATCCTCATCTCCCCCCATGTCCGCATGTGTATCTCACACACTCACTCTCTGATTATGTATATGTGTCTCCACGTTACACAACACAAAGTCCCGTGTACATGTCTCTCTCTATCCTCCACACACAGACACAAAGAATCTCTTATCATTGCCTCAGTATCTAGACATTTCACACACGCATACTCTCTCTCTCTCTCTCTCTCTCTCTCTCTCAAACACGCTCAACAAGGGTTTCCCCGTGAATAACTTACCGTCTATTCATCAACAGTCGTGGTAGTACGGCGAACACGAGACATGAAAAAGAATAAATCTACATGTGCTTAGACCACCTAATATAACTACTAGGACTAGAGCAAGCCGAAAGCGCGCCGCCATCACCCCCTCCTTATCAGCGACGAGAAAACCTTTGTTTTACACAGTCGAGAAGTCATTGTGCTAAGGCCCCACATGTTGAGGCGTTGAATAGAATGTAGATCCTAGTTTAGGGAAACCAGTATCGATAATACGTTTGTATCTCCATACTTATATTTCTTCTCTTATAAAAAACCGAGTTGGTGATGATGGTACGCGTGCCATCTTGTAATATAGACCGTCCGATCTATATCTGACGGATGGAATTAAACTAAAAGATACCCGCACCTCTCTCCACATTTGCAGACAAGGCCTTCCCTCATTCTTCCTTATCTCCAACAACCTCATTGTTGAGCAATTAAAAAAGGAAGCCTCTGGAACAAACTGGCCTGGTGGCCGTTGCCGGCATCGTCCATCCCCATGCCTCCGCTCAGTCCGACCACCAATCACCACCACGCCCCACTCCTCTTCACCTTATCTCCTATTTCTTGAGATATCATTAGTTTTTACACATGGGATTACTCCTGCATGGGTAAATCACAACAAGTTTTATAAAAAAATGCATCTTGATGTTCCGTGCAGTGCACGGACATCTTGCTAGTACTCCTACAGAAGACTAAGTTTGTGATGATGGTGTGTCTGCCATCCGTCATTTCTGACCATTAGATCTACATCTAATGACTGTGAGGTAAGTTGTTGCCTTTTCTCACCAACATCCCACTTCTCTACCAATTTGCAGAAAAACCCATAATTAGTATCTTAAAACCAACCACATCCCTCCCTCACCTCACCAAAACAGCCCAAGGAATATATTCTGATTGAAACATAATATATCTTTAGTGATATATGTATATCAAAATTAGAGTGTTCTGTATATCAAGTTTGTGAATAAGTATTATTCTAATTATGATCCTTTGCAACGCACATGAACATTGCTAGTATTTCCAACCATGCAAAAAAATTCCTAGTATTTCCATAGTTTCGAGTTTTCCATCAAGATATTAGTCACTCATGGTTAATATTTACTTTCAATCACGTACACATATGCACTATGTAACTAGCCTTGCTTATTGGCTTCCAAAGCTTATCTTTCACTCCTACTTACAATTTGTAGAGTATTTAACAAAAAACTACCACTTTCAACCAGCCCTAGGAAGAAACTATTGTACAAAAAATAGCAAAAACATACCCAAAATTTCTTAATCCACGCCAAAAACTACTACCTAGTGCCGATTAGGCTCGTTTAAACCCGTTTATGACAGGGTTGGCCCACACATCCGTGCTGACGAGGCAGCTTAAACCAAGACATTTTGTTTGCCCGTTGACACAAGGGACCCACATCTGACCTTCTATCCTGTTATTCCCCCTCAAATCATTATTTTTCTTGAACATTACTTCAAACAGTACTGATGCGTGTTCGTCGGTGGCGTCGGTGATGAGCGAGTTGTCCGCCGCTCCGCCGGACAGGTCAGACGCTGCGCTGGCCTCTGCACGGGTTGGCAGGCTGGCCCGAGCGTGACTCATGAGCGAGCAAGCCGCCGCACTGGTCTTTGCTCGAGCCAAATGTCTGGCCTTAGCGTGGCGCATGCGAGCAAGCCACCGCGTTGCCATGCCAATCTAGCTAGCAAACCTTGCAGACAAGTGATGTCTACTACGCAACCTTCTTCTTGTAGACGTTGTTGGGCCTGCAAGTGCACAGGTTTGTAGGACAGTAGCAAATTTCCCTCAAGTGGATGACCTAAGGTTTATCAATCCGTGGGAGGCGTAGGATGAAGATGGTCTCTCTCAAACAACCCTACAACCAAATAACAAAAAGTCTCTTGTGTCCCCAACACACCCAATACAATGGTAAATTGTATAGGTGCACTAGTTTAGCAAAGAGATGGTGATACAAGTGCAATATAGATAGTAGATATAGGTTTTTGTAATCTGAAAATATAAAAACAGCAAGGTAACTAATGATAAAAGTGAGCGTAAACGATATTGTAATGGTAGGAAACAAGGCATAGGGTTCATACTTTCACTAGTGCAAGTTCTCTCAACGATAATAACATAGATAGATCATATAACAATCCCTCAACATGCAACAAAGAGTCACTCCAAAGCCACTAATAGTGGAGAACAAACGAAGAGATTATGGTAGGGTACGAAACCACCTCAAAGTTATCCTTTCTGTTCTATCAATTCAAGAGTTCGTAGTAAAATAACATGAAGCTATTCTTTCCGCTCAATCTATCATAGAGTTCATACTAGAATAACACCTTAAGACACAAATCAACCAAAACCCTAATGTCACCTAGATACTCTGTTGTCACCTCAAGTATCCGTGGGCATGATTATACGATATGCATCACACAATCTCAGATTCATCCAACCAACGCAAAGTACTTCAAAGAGTGCCCCAAAGTTTCTACCGGAGAGTCAAGAAAACGTGTGCCAACCCCTATGCATAGGTTCATGGGCGGAACCCGCAAGTTGGTCACCAAAACATACATCAAGTGGCACGTGATATCCCATTGTCACCACAGATAAACACGGCAAGACATACATCAAGTGTTCTCAAATAAAGACTCAATCCGATAAGATAACTTCAAGAGGGAAACTCAATTCATCACAAGAGAGTGGATGGGGAGAAACATCATAAGATCCAACTATAATAGCAAAGCTCGCGATACATCAAGATCGTGCCATAGAAAGAACATGAGAGAGAGAGAGATCAAACACATAGCTACTGGTACATACCCTCGGCCCCGAGGGTGAACTACTCCCTCCTCGTCATGGATAGCGCCGGGATGATGAAGATGGCCACCGATGAGGGATTCCCCCTCCAGCAGGGTGCCGGAATGGACTCCCGAGAGGTTTTTGGTGGTTACAGAGGCTTGCGGCGGCGGAACTCCCAATCTATCTCCTGTTTCCATGTTTTTAGGGTATATGGGAATATTTAGGCGAAAGAAGTCGGCCAGGGGAGCCTCGAGGGGCCCACGAGAGGGTAGGGCGCGCCCAGGGGGGTGGGCACGCCCCCTGTCTTGTGGCTTCCTCGATACTCCCCTGGCTTGCACTCTAAGTCTCCTGGGTCATAATCTTCCCAAAAATCACGCTGCCGAAGGTTTCATTCCGTTTGGACTCCGTTTGATATTCCTTTTCTTTGAAATACTGAAACAGGCAATAAAACAACAATATGGGCTGGGCCTCCGGTTAATAGGTTAGTCCCAAAAGTAATATAAATGTGTATAATAAAGCCCGTAATCATTCAGAACAGATAATAAAATAGCATGAATGCTTCATAAATTATAGGTACGTTGGAGACGTATCAACAAGCACCTAGACGGAGCTATCTTGCCTAGCTAGCGACCGCGAGCGCCGGACGGAGCTGGCATTCGGGCTGCCACAAGATGGGCTCCACACCACCGACGGTTTTGACCTCGCCTTCTGCCGGCGGCGGTAGCTGCGTCCCATGGCCGAGGATGACTAGGTGGACGGGCCGGAGGTAGGAGGTCACTCAGGGATTTTTGTGCAGACTGACATGTAGGTCCCACAAGTCATAATGCCTAACTTGCTGGTCAAATAGAAGGCGTTGACTTAAGGGGTGACATGGGTTGATACGTGCCTATAACGGCACTTTGTAGAGTAGTCATTTCTTGGTAGGGCTGGTTGGTAAGGGCATGTACAATGGTTGATAAGGTAGTCTTATCTTAAGTCTGCCATGTATGCAAGTGGTAGTAGTTTCTTGGCATTATTAGTGGTTTCTTAGCATTATTAGTGGTTTCTTGTAAGGAACAATATACTACTAGCAACAAAAGGCGATTCTAGGTTGCGTTGTACTCCAACGAGTACTACTAGTGGTCGCGGGAGTGTATACCCCGTTTTGTGGGTTCGATCCCGGCCAAACGCACGGTGGCCTTTTTTTAAATAGTAACTTCGCTGCGAGCCAATATTGTACACGGGTAGTTTGAGTTTTGAAGTTGAACGGACGTGCGGCACCACAATCTGGGTGCACTGGATAGCCTAGCCAGGTGAACGGGTTTTCCTTCCCATCATCTCGTGGCTCGCGTGCTCGCCCTAGCCGCACCTCGCTTGCAGCTTCCTCATCAGCTAGTAGCATATTTAAACTAGCGCCTCCCAATTAAGCCCGAGGAGCCGGAAAAGCCTGGCGCGCCATTGGGAACTGTGCAATATGGCTCCGTACGTAAAGTCCTACTAGTACTCTAATACTCTGTAGCTTGTGGCGTTGCACGCATGGACTTCACTCCATTATCGGCTCTATAAAAGAAATTCCTCTTGACGTGATTTTTTTTGAAACGGAGACAAAAGCTTTGCCTCATCTCATTCATAAAGAAGGAACTACTAACAAAGTTCGACGAGATCCATTACACCTCCACAAATGGAAGCGAAAAGCCTAGTCTCGCTATATCAAATAACTCAAATGTTCTGCCCCTGCAGTAACCATCACTGATAAATAGGATGCTAGTGTGTGCGTGAGAGGAGCGGCTGAGTAGGACAACTACACGCTTGAATAGAGCGCCGAGAGTACCCACTACGCAGGTGTACTTTCCCTGCATTGATAGTACAACGATGGTTCTAGAGAACAGTAGTACCCTCCACTTCCAACTGTAGCTCCTTGGCCCTGAGATTCAAGAGTTCAAAACTGGTGCACTATACTAGAACTACATTACATCACACTAATAGTTGAGAAAGTAGTACTAGTACTGCTACAATACGAGTATAGTAAATAATAGCCTCACCCCTTCGCTAAGGAACGATCTACAGTTGGAAGGGACGAGGGCCTGCGGTTACTACGTTGTTATCTCCTCCTCGCCAGTTCCCCTCCCTCCGAAGAGAAGGCAGTTCATCGTTGCTCCCATAGATTCGTCAGGCGGTTCTCCTCCTCGTCGGGGCTGGGAGACCTTGGACAACGATCCTCTGGGAGAAATCGCACGCCGCTCCGATGTCCTCACCGCCGCAAGACTCGGTGCTTCCTGCACCAACTTTTTCAAGACAGTGCTTAAATGGGCTTGGGAAAAGGCCATGCTTGTTGGTCTTCCATGCGACTTCGAGGAGAAGGTTCTTCTATGGGACAATCCTTTGAATATTCCACCAGTCCTTGGCCATGGTTGCACGTTGACTCTGCTAGAGTTGCCGATGTTGAGAGGTAGTCGGATTTTGTCCGATGAGCAGGTCAGTCATGGAGTTTGATCATGTAGTACTTAGTTATTCTATTTCCATCCCGTAATTTCTCTGCTGCCTACTGTCTTATATATAGGTCTGGTCAGTGCCAACGAAGATTGGCTTGCATACCTCCGGCCGGATACCACCATCATTTTGCACAACATCCACAGCAGTGGCCATTCCCGTAGACCCCTTCTCCACCACTGGGATCGGCCTTCCGGATTGGCTGGGCTTGAATACGTATGATAATGCCTACATGAGATTGAAGAAGATAGCAATTGCAGACCCACCGACAAAACAACACGGCTACAACGATTACTATCTCATTGCGGTGTTCACATAAGGATTGCCATCAATGCAAGAGGCAGTAACGGCAGAGGCTGGCGCGTGTTGGCGGCGACAGATTAGTACCCCTACACGTTCGAAGATGTCGTGTGCCATAGAGGCCGCATCTTCGCGGTGACAAGCCAGGGGACTTGTTTCATCTGGTTGCCATCCTACGGTACAGGAGATTACAAACGGAATGCACAAACCATCATTTGCATCCCTAACGGTACTCCATTATTTTGCAGGGACCAGTCATCCCCCAATCAAAATAAGATCGCGGATCCCGGATGTGCATTTGCATCCGCTATTCGGTCTAACCTGGAACCTTGTAGCTGACTTTGGCATATTGCGATCAACTATCTTAGCAGTCGTTACCCATGGTACCATTGATGTGCAACATGGTCACACAATCTACCATGATCGGACCGTCACCATCTACCCATGTATTCCATTTAGTATTATATGTTTTAACCCTCTCGCCTTCTCTTTCATTGTTGTACTACTTACTAGTACTAGTAGGAGTACTTTTTACCTTGGAGGACGCGTATAGCTAGCTAGGCCCTTGAAGACCTGAACCCACTAGTTGCCACCATTTTTGTTTTTCTGACTTTCTCTGCAACTTTACCGGAAGAGGAGCGCTGGAAGATCAAAGTTTGGGTACCTGGGAGGATGTTTGCGCCAACAACGGAGCATGTTGATTTCTACATGGATGCATCGAGTTGGAGTTTGGGAAAGAGCATGGCAGCCCACATCACTTTTGGACGCATATGTGAAGTGTACCACAAGGAGCTTGAAAACACCATCTATCAAATATGTGGCCACTGCGACGAAGAATGGGTGATGATTCATACCAGGAAGGATGGATCAATTACAGCTTACATTCAGGAGATGGATGACCACATTCGCCGATATCAGAATCAGCTATGTTTCAACATGAAGAAGATCAAGAAGATGATGAAGAAGAATGTCGAGCTAGAAGAGGAACTCAAGTCAACACGCGATGGATATGAGGAAGAAATTGCTATACTACTGGAGAAGCATGAAGATTTGAAGAGGAAGCTAGGACCACCCGTGGAGAACCATAAGTGAGAACCTGCAAAGGAGATCCGTTCGGAGGACTACATTATCTTGGAGGACACCGACATCAACAGTGATGAAAATGGTGATAGTGATGACGACTATGTTGACGAAGCTGGAGTAGATATCATGGAGTCTTCCTCCGATCAAAATTTCTAGACGACCACCATGTTACTAGTAGTATTCTTCCAAGTAGTTAGCATCTATCGATTTGTAATCGTAGTTAGATCCTTTGTGTGAACCTTGTGTGATATTGAATGAAGTGAACTGATTGTGTTTGCCTCATGTGCATATGGGTAGTGAATCTCTCTTAGACCTTATTCTATTCTATTTTCTCACCCCTTCTAACCCATCAGATGCCTCCGAGACGTGACACCGGATTCGTGTTCCCACTAGAGCTCACCCAGTTGATCCAGCAATAGAATGCCTTGATGCAGATGCTAGTTCAGAACCAGAACCAAGGCAACAAGAACAACAACCCACCGCCACCACCCCCTGTTGACAACCTAGCCCGTTTTCTGAGGTTGAATCCGCCGGTGTTCTCTAGCAGCACCGAGCCAATTGTTGCATATGATTGGCTCCGGAAGATTGGAAGAGAGCTGACTACTACATGATGTACATATGTGGAAAGATTGCGCTTTGCCGCACATCAGCTGGATGGACCCGCAACATCTTGGTGGGAGAACTTCACCACCACTTACCCCATTGATACCGTTACATGGGATTAGTTTCAGCAGTCTTTCTGCACCGCCCATGTTTTAGCATGAGCTATGAGCATGAAGAAGCGCGGGTTTCGCAACTTGCATCAAGGGAAACGTACAGTGGGACAATATGGGGATGAGTTTAGCAAGTTAGCACGCTATGCCCCGGATGATGTGGCCACAGATGCCGCAAAGTAGGAGAAGTTTCTTGAGGGACTAAATGATGAGCTGAGCATGCAGTTGATGGTGGCAACTTTCAACAACTACCATGAGTTGGTAGACAGGGCCCTCATGATAGAAGGCAAGCAACAATAGACTGATAACCGCAAGAGGAAGTATGGATAGGGGAGGTACACTTCTGGAGCTCAGCAGAAGCCCAACTATTCCCCATACTTGGGAGGACATACTCACAACCATGGAGGCCATAACCATGGAGGACATACACACAATGGAGGAAGTTCGCACAACCACAGTGGCCCTAAGAATGGCAACGAGAATGGAGGAAGCAATAGTCAGAACCGTTCCAACCTCGCAACACCAGCCAATAGGGATCTGAGTCGCATTACTTGTTTCAAGTGCGGGAAGACCGGACATTATGCCACTGAATATCCTAAAGCAAAGAATGGAAATGGCAATGGAAGTTCTGCAAAGAAGCCCAACCCCTTCACCAAAGGTCAGGTGAACCACACCAGTGTGGAGGAGACTGAGGATTAGCCCGACGCAGTTGTCAGTAAGTTTTTGATTAATGCATTTACAACACTTGTTATTTTCGATACTAGTGCATCTCATTCATTCATACCAAGGGGATTTGTGGATAAGTATAAGTTGCCAATAGTAGCCCTTAAGTCACCTATGTTAGTAAGTTCCCCAGGAGCAGAGTATATGGCTAGTAGGGGATGCTATCAGTTGCCAGTAACCATAGGTAGACATTTTTTTCCCACCGACCTGATTGTCCTGGAGTCACAAGGATTGGACGTGATACTAGGCATGGATTGGCTATCCAAGTTTGAGGGAAACATCAATTGCGCTAGTAAACCAATTCTTCTCACCACCCCGGAAGGAGAGAGGATCAAGTATGTGTCTAGCATGCACCGAGGAGGACCAGGTAAATTACTTATCAGGAGTTGCTCAGGAGGAAGTACCAGTGGTGAAGGATTATCCCAATGTATTTACAAAAGAGTTACCAGGCATGCCACCAAATCAAGATAATGAGTTTTTGATTGAGTTATTGCCAGGCACCGGACCAATATCCAAGAGACCATATCGGATGCCCGCAAATGATATGGAGGAAATTAAGAAGCAGATTAAGGAGTTACTGGAGAAAGGTTATATTCGACCAAGTTCATCACCTTGGGGAGCCCTAGTGCTTCTAGTTGAGAAGAAGGATGGATCTTTGAGGATGGTTGTTGATTATCATGTGCTGAATGAGGTGACGATCAAGAACAAATACCCTCCGCCGATGATCAATGATTTGTTTGACCAACTGCAAGGAGCTAAAGTTTTCTCCAAGATCGATCTTCGATCAGGTTATCACCAGTTGAAGATTCGAGAGCAGGATATACCTAAGACAACTTTTACCACGAGGTATGGGCTATATGAGTATACAGTTATGTCATTTGGTTTGACTAACGCCCCTGCTTATTTCATGAGTATGATGAACAAGGTGTCCATGGAGTTTTTGGATAAGTTTGTCATGGTGTTCATTGATGACATTTTGGTCTACTCAAAGAATGAAGAAGAGCATAAGGAACATTTGCGTTTGGTTCTTGTGAAGCTCAGGGAACATCAGTTGTATGCCAAGTTCAGCAAATGTGAGTTTTGGTTGAAGGAAGTTGGATTTCTTGGACATGTTATATCCGGAGAAGGAATAGTAGTAGACCCTACCAAGGTTGCTTTTGTCACTAAATGGTTGGCAGCCACCTCAGTGGGAGAGATGAAAAGTTTTCTTGGACTCGCAGGTTATTACCGGAGATTTATTGAGAATTTTTCCAAGATTGCGAAGCCAATGACGGAGTTATTGAAGAAGGAAACCAAGTTCAAATGGACTGAGGATTGTGAGTTCAGTTTTCAAGAGTTGAAGAAACGTTTGGTTACAGCCCCAGTGTTGATTCTCCCAGACATACGCAAGGATTTCTAAGTGTATTGCGACGCTTCACGTCGAGGACTTGGAGGAGTGCTTATGCAGGACGGAAGAGTTGTTTTGTATGCCTCACGACAGCTTCGACCTCATGAGTTGAATTATGCTACACATGATTTGGAGTTAGCAGCCGTAGTGCATGCACTCAAGACATGGAGACACTTTCTCATCGGTAACCGTTGTGATGTATATACGAATCATAAGAGTTTGAAGTACATCTTCACGGAGAAGGAGTTGAACCTCAGGCAAAGGAGATGGTCGTAGCTCATAAAAGATTATGACATGAGATTGCGTTATCATCCAGGAAAGGCCAATGTCGTAGCAGATGCGTTGAGCCGCAAGAGTTATGTTAACACTCTCATAACCGGAGGATTACCTAAGGAGTTAGGAGACGACGTTTGAGAGCTACGTTTGGAAATAGTTCTGAGAGGTTATGTTGCAGCATTGAAAATTCAGTCCACTTTGTTTGGTAAGATCAGAGAAGCCCAGAAGACGGACAAGGAGATTGCTGAAATAAAGGAAAGGCTAAAGGATTTCGTGAGGATGAGCATGACACTTTATGGTTTGAGGATCGTATTTATGTGCCTAATGACCCTAAGATCAGGAATTTGATTCTTCAGGAGGCTCATGATTCGCCTTACTAGATTCACCCAGCCAACACCAAGACGTATCTAGATTTGAAGGAAAGTTTCTGGTGGACAGGAATGAAGAAGGATATTGCCGAATATGTAGCAGTATGTGATGTATGCAGAGAGTTAAGGCAGAGCATCAGAAACCAGCAGGATTGCTACAGCCATTGCCGATACCCGAATGGAAGTGGGATAAAGTTGGCATGGATTTTATCACTGGATTACCCAGGACCCGTTCAGGCTATGACTCTATTTGGGTTGTAGTTGATTGTTTGACGAAAGTAGCTCATTTTATCCCGGTGAAGACAACTTATATAAGTGCTAAATTGGCAGGATCGTATGTCTGCATGGAGTTCCGAGAACCATCGTATCAGATAGAGGAACATAGTTTACTTCAAAGTTTTGGAATCAGTTGCACGAAACTTTGGGTACTAGGCTAGAGTTCAGTACAACCTTTCATCCGCAGACAGATGGACAGACCGAGCGAGTCAATCAGATTCTGGAGGACATGTTGAGAGCTTGTGCGCTAGATTATGGATCTGGTTGGGATGACAATTTGCCCTATGCAGAGTTCTCCTATAACAACAGTTATCAAGCCAGTTTGAAGATGGCCCCTTTCAAAGCCTTGTACGGAAGGAGGTGCAGGACACCGTTATCGTGGGATGAAGTTGGAGATCGACAGTTGTTTGGACCAGACTTAATCAAAGATTCTGAGGAGAAGGTTAAGTTGATTCGAGATAGACTCAAGGTAGCCCAGTTCAGGCAGAAGAGCTATGCGGATACTAAACGCAAGGAGGTAGCCTACAAAGTGGGAGACAGAGCATATCTTCGTGTGTCCCCACTTCGAGGAGTTAAGCGTTTTGGAGTCAAGGGAAACTAGCACCACGTTTTGTGTGACCATGTAGAGTTTTGGAAACGCATGGGAGAAGTTTCCTACAAGTTGGAACTGCCCGAAGGATTGTCAGGAGTTCATGATGTTTTTCACGTTTCCTAGTTGAAGAAGTGCCACGCTGAGATGGCCGACATTCCTATGAGAGATACAGTGCCACTGGAAGCAATTCAGTTGGATAGTGATCTGACCTATGAAGAGAAGTCAGTCAAGATTCTCGAGTTTTCCAGCCGAGTTACTCGCAACAAGGTTATCAAGTTTTGCAAAGTTCAGTGGAGCCACCATACCGAGGAGGAAGCCACCTGGGAGCGAGAAGAAGATCTTCGCAAGGACCACTCAAACCTTTTTGCTGACCAACCTGAATCTCGAGGGCGAGATTCATCTTAAGGGGGGTAGGTTTGTAACATCCCAATTTTCAAGTTGGATGTTATACATAGACCATCATATGCATATCATATTTTATTTGCATTTGGTTGAGATAAGCAACCCAAGGACCCAAGGAGAGAGATGGAGGTTTCACAAAATTTTCATATTTGAATTTATTTCAAATTTGAAAAGAGGATCAATTTGATTTTAATAATTTCTCTCCAATTTTTTCCAACAATAAAATAAATGAGAGAAGATAAAATAACTTCTTCAAAAATAGAGGAGGAATATTGGAGAAGAAATTTTGAAATCAAATTATTATTTTATTTGAATTAGAGAAAACATGCATTTTCAAAAATTGTATTTAGTCCAGAAAAATGTTCATTTCTTTCCAAATAATAGGTTTGGACGGTGAAAATTGTTTTAGGAATTTTTAGAAGTTTATTTTTATTTTATTAGGATTTTCTTCGCGGAAATCATTTAAAAAAATCTACGCGCGACCTAACTGGGCTGGCCCAGCCGAGTCAGGCCAAGCCCAGCCGCCGCCGTCAACCGCCTTCGCCTCCCCGTGCGAGCACCGGACTTCGGTGAGGCGGAGTCCGGGTCGGACCCGCTGCCGTCACCCCTCGCGCAAGCTGAGCCCAAACATCGGGCCTTTATATGCCGACGTCGCCGCCCCTCTCCTTCCCCACATCGTCGCGCCGCCCCGAGCACCGCAGCCCACCGTGCAAACACAACCGCCTTGCGCCGCCGAAACACCGCCGCCAGCGGCAAGCAAACACAACCGCCCAGCGTCGCCGTCGCGACACCGCCGCCTCGGCACTGCGTTGGTCGGTAAAACCCGTTCGGTTTTTCTCCGGTCTTCTCAGTTTTGTTCGGTTTAGTTATTAGATTGGTTTTTTGTTTTTATTTTTTTAGTTAGTTAGTGAATGTTCAACTGTTAGTTTATTCTAACAAACGAATTCGTTCATTTAGTTCTGTTAGCGAACATTCGTTCTGTAGTTTTTTCTTTTTAGTTTTATTTACGGCCAGGGACCTATCTGCGAATAGTTTTCTCGTGATTTAGCCCCTGATCTTAAAACTAGCGTAACTTTTTGCTCGTTTATCCAAATTAGATGAAACCAACGCCTAAATCTTCGTAACAATCTCTTCTTTCCATTAAACCAACTTGAACATGATTTTGACAATTTAAAATTTTAGTTTAGTTTAGATTAGTAATCGATTTTGTTTTGTTTGTATCTTGAGTTTCGTAGCTCCGTTTGAGTTGTTTCTTTTTGCAAATCATAGCTATTCACATATACCTACTGTTAAGATCAAATACACATGAAAATAATGCTGTTAGGTTTTGTTTTTTGTTTAGTTTAGTCGTTTGCTTGTTTCGAGTTTGAATTGTATCTTTTCTTGATTTCTCTCTGTTTCGTTTGAGTGATTGCTTATGTATGCTACTGTTTGTCTACGCTAGATTATTCGGAGTACGAAGCTTGTTACTACGAATCTCTAGAGTTTGCAGATCGTCAGCAAGCCAAGTAACACTTTGATCATATTCTTCTATACCCAGTTTTTACTATGCATTAGTTATGCCCCTCAAATATTTGCATGAGTAGGATTGGGAACATGTGGTTTGGTTGTAGTATTTGAGGTAGGAACCTAATAACTTTTGATCACCCCGAGAATATACGTTATGCTTTATTATTGCTTAGCCATGCTTGTAGACGGGGATTGGATCGTGATTCACATGGAAGTTTTGAGAGTTATTAATCTTGGATAACATTAAGGTGGCAACTTTAATACACATCTAGGTGGATTGGGTGGGGCACCTGGAGAATCCAGTGTTTGTCCATTTGGGAAATCACGGAGTACCCGTGTGGTTTTTCCTCGGTTCACCACCCAGGCTCAAAGGGACCATATGATATTTCATGACTAGAAACTTCCGTGTGCAGCCACAAGCCATTATGGGCTCTAGCATAGTTGAGTAAGTTGTATGAGCTCTCAAAGAGGTGGACTAGAAGATGTAGGGGAAAGTAGGTGTATCGGTCTGCCCGGAGTACATAGTTAATGCTTCAGAAAGACAATGCCTTGATCCTCCAATCATGGATGCGGTAGAGTCTTGTGGGGAAAAGTGCGCAACCTCTGCAGAGTGTATAAACTAATCATGGTTAGCCGTGTCCCCGGTTATGGACATCTTGAGTATCTAGAATTAGATATTATTATTGATCTCATCACTCTTTAAATTAATTAAATTGGGTTTAATGGTGATACTTGTTTAATTGGGATTTGAGTTGGAGGAACCTTCTCAAATATTGGAATAACTTGGGAGTAGTTTAAATAAAATTTATTCCTTTGTTGTAGGGAAAAACTAGATTTATGCAAAATCATAAACTTAGAGCCTCCACCAACCAAATATTGCATGTAGATATAGTTCTTGCATTCATTGCTTTACAGTGTAACTCTGCAAGCATATTCAATGTGCTGACCTACACGGCTGCAACGTCTCATGTTGCAGACTACTCAGGCGACGAATAAGGTGCGATAGGTCGTTGTCGTGCACTCAGCTATGCCGTTGGAGTTGATGGACTCATTTACCTTCGAAGCTTCCGCAGTTAATTAGTTTAGATGGCCTTCAGCCATATTATTTGTGTAATCATACTCTTTTTGAGGACTCGATGTAATAAGTGTGTGATTGAACTTTGTTATAATTCCTCGAGTACTGTGTGTGTCAGCATTACCGATCCAGGGATGACACTTAACCACAGAGACTTTGGTCCATTGGGATCGTGGTCGCTACACTGAACGAAACAGATTTGGTACCTCCTTTTTTTGCTGCAAATATTTGTAGCTTTGTGGTGTTTGTTCTGTGCAAGGTAGGCAAGGAGTTTGCAACACGCTGCAATATTCAGTTGTTGTATGTTGTCTTGTGTTGACACCAAATGTTGAATTTTAGCATTAGTGTCATGTTTAATCTGTGTATATGAAGGAAATATGCCCTAGAGGCAATAATAAAGTTGTTATTTATATTTCCTTATATCATGATAAATTTTTATTATTCATGCTAGAATTATATTAACCGGAAACTTAGTACATGTGTGAATACATAGACAACACATAGTGTCCCTAGTATGCCTCTACTTGACTAGGTCGTTGATCAAAGATGGTTATGTTTCCTAACCATAGACATGTGTTGTCATTTGATGAACGAGATCACATCATTAGGAGAATGATGTGATGGACAAGACCCATCTGTTACCTTAGCATTATGATCGTTATAGTTTTATTGCTACTGCTTTCTTCATGACTTATACATCTTCCTCAGACTATGAGATTATGCAACTTCCGAATACCGAAGGAACACCTTGTGTGCTATCAAACGTCACAACATAATTGGGTTATTATAAGATGCTCTATAGGTGTCTCTGAAGGTGTTTGTTGGGTTGGCATAGATCAAGATTAGGATTTGTCACTCCGTGTATCGGAGAGGTATCTCTGGGCCCTCTCGGTAATGTTCATCACTATAAGCCTTGCAAGCAATGTGACTAATGAGTTAGTTGCGGGAAGAAGCATTACAGAACGAGTAAAGAGACTTGCCGGTAATGAGATTGAACTAGGTATAATGATACTGACGATCAAATCTCGGGCAAGTAACATACCAATGACAAAGGGAACAACGTATGTTGTTGTGCGGTCTGACTGATAAAAATCTTCGTAGAATATGTAGGAGCCAATATGAGCATCCAGGTTCCGCTATTGGTTATTGATCGGAGATGTGTCTCGATCATGTCTACATAGTTCTCGAAGCCGTACAGTTCGCACGCTTAACGTCTGATGACGATTTGTATTATGAGTTATGTGATTTGATGACCGAAGTTTGTTCCGAGTCCCGGATGAGATCACGGACATGACGAGGAGTCTTGAAATGGTTGAGACATAATGATTGATATATTGGAAGGTTATGTTCAGACGCCGGAAAGGTTTCAGAAAGGTTCATACATTTTCCGGAGTACCGGGAGGTTACCGGACCCCCCCCCCGGGGGGGGGGGGTTAATTGGCCTTCGTGGGCCTTAGTGGAAGAGAGGAGGCGGCGGCAGATGGAGGTCCGTGCCCCCCTAGCCCAAACCGAATTGGATTAGGGGTGGGTGGCACGGCACCCCTTTCCTCCTTGTCCTCCACTTCTTTCCCTCTTCTTCTATTTCAAAAAGGAAAGGGAAGGGGAATCCTACTAGGACTAGGGAGTCCTAGTAGGACTCCCTCCTTTTGGCGTGCCCCTCCTAGGCCGCCGGCCTCCTCTCTCCCTCCTTTATATACGTGGCTAGGGGGCACCCCAAAGCATAACAGACAATCTCTTAGCCATGTGCAGTGCCCCCTCCACAATTTAACACCTCGGTCATATCGTCGTAGTGCTTAGGCAAAGCCCTGCGCCGGTAACTTCTTCATCACCGTCGCCACGCCGTCGTGCTGATGGAACTCTCCCTCGTCCTCAATTGGATCAAGAGCACGAGGGACGTCATCGTGCTGAACGTGTGCTGAACACGGAGGTGCCATACGTTCGGTACTTGGATCGGTTGGATCGTGAAGACGGTTGATGTACATTCGACTACATCAACCGCGTTACTAAACACTTCTGCTTTCGGTCTACGAGGGTACATGGGCACACTCTCCCGTCTCGTTGCTATGCATCTCCTAGATAGATCTTGCATGATTGTAGGAAATTTTTTGAATTACTACATTCCCCAACAGTATAGTACCTAGCAGAAAACATATGCCACAAATTCAAAATATACAAACCTTGTTGTTGCTATACAGTACTCATGACACCCATTTCATTAAGCATAAACTGGAGCCAAACATTGCCTCTTCAAACAAAATTAGTTATTACATATAGGATTTTGTTTTCGCATTCTACTGGTTAATAGAAAATGTGGTGCTACTCAAACCACCGTTTACATGCATAATTTCTCTGTTATGACATATACTAATCGTGTAATTTTGAACTGTCACTGTTAAGCCGTGATTACAAAATGTTGTCACAAAAAGACACTACCTATGGCTGAATTTGTTAAGTTTGATCCTCTATACATGGATTGAATTTGGGTTTGAAATTTGGTGGGGTTGTAAACACATATCTTGTCTACTCTCTCAACGTTTAAACCTGTGATTACAAAATTATAAATTTTCAAATTAACCCATAGATCAAGATTTGCAAAAATTGAGGCAAATTGATTTTAAGATTATTCATAAATTTTCGAAAGGGAAACGTTTTACGTCGGCCGGTCGGCCGAACGCTGGACCGGTCGCACGCCACTCGTTCGATCAGGCTTGATTGAACTGACCAGGCGGCACACAACCGTGTGTGGCTGTTACACGCACCCCTTGTGGGCCTCATATTCCAAGCGACGACGGTCTTATCTTTTCCCGTTCCCTAATCTCAAAGCACATTTCTTCTATTCCAGTGCATCTCCGACGAGCTCGCGCGCCGCCGCACCTCACATGGTCGATGAGATCCACCCAACCCACACCTCTTCCTCCAGCTTCTATCTTTTTCTCTCCTCCATCTCCCTTGCCATGAGCGCCGCTGCTCAAGAGGGGAAGACACGTGCTCTGCTTGATTCGTGGGCAAGGTCGCTGGCGTCGGGGGCTAGGACGCCATCGCCCTCGTGATCATGGCACACCCTTGTTCCTTAGCCGAAGAGAGCGCATGCTACAACCGGCGAGCGACCATGTTACAGCCGGCGCCACAAGTTGCTGGGGGCAGCTGAGCGAATTGCTGGGACCAGGTGTCGTTGGCGCTGGAAAGCTGCTACAACACTTTTTGCTGGAACGGACGTGTTGGATTACTCGAACCGGCAAGTTGGATTGCTGGAACCAACGAACATGACAACATTTTTTGTTGCAGCCTTTTTTTTTCTGGGACCGGTCATAAATTTTGCTACGACCCGAAGACAGCGAGCATTGTGTTTGTTGGAACCGATGTTCTTTTTGGTGCTGGAATCGTACATTAGTTTTGTTGGAACTTGGAACCATGCATTTTTTGTGCTTTTCGTTTGACCAGTGCCAATGTTTTTGCGGATTCATGTCAGGCTGGTCATAGTGGGGAGTAACTTATACTAGTGTCATGCATATGACACTAGTCTAAGTTACTACCTTCATAGTGCAAAGTAACATAGTAGTAGTGTCATAGAGGGCTTCATTAACTAGCTTGTAGACTCATCTTGTCTTGGAAAGCGCTATGTTACAGTAACATATTATGTTACCCCTTCTCATTAACTACATGCCACATAAGCAAAAATTTCTCGGAATGCGCTATGTTACTTGCTAAGTTACTCCACTATGACTAGCCTGATGGTTTGCTGGACAGCGGTAGGTGGGGGAGGAGGAGGCATCGTCAGCACGGTGGACGGTTGCGGAGAGCTGCCTTTTTTCTTGAGTTGGTTTCTGCAGGGATAGGCGAAAAAGCCTGCGTGCGTTGACTCAGTCGAGAGCTATCGTGCGGATAACGAATTGAATCAAGGTTGCTAGGCGACTGCGTTGACTTAGTCGAGAGCTATCATGCGGCTGCTAACAAATTAAATCAAGGGCTACTATGCGACATGCCGAAAATTGGGCCGGTCGGCCGGGGCCTATCGTTGCCCTTTCCGAAAAGACCTTAACGAATTTCAATCATGTACCCAAAAATTCAAATTGTGATTTAAACCATTTTTTAGTCTTTTAATTTGCTTTGAAGCTTCGGAACATGTATATTACTGGTAAAATAATACCAAGATGTTCATATTCTTAGTCTACATCTCTGCGACCAAGCATATATACTACTACAGTGGCGGAGCTTTGTGGAGAGCAACCTGGCCGCCCCCATGAAAAAGTTAGCAAATATCCCTAGTATTCAGCCCATATGTCTCGTTAAAATCAGCCTAAATGCATGTTTCTTGCCCCTCCAACCCATTTGCCTTCCGCAAATTCGCGCAGTAATTCGAAGCTCCAAGACATCATCATCAAAAAACACAAAAAACACAACCTATAAGGCTTACAGAATCCGTTACAGAATACTCTACCAGAGTCCGTACCACTAGTTCCTCAGCATGACCAACAATATGTACACGCACGTACAGGAGTAGGAGTACTACACACTAGCTAGTTTCAGACGTTGACGAAGGGCGTGCCGGTGATGAACTCGGTGACGGCGAGTGCGACGAGGCCGAGCATGGCGAAGCGACCGTTCCATAGCTCAGCGTCGGCGGTCCATACGCCGCTGGACTTGCTCTCCACACTCTGTCCCTGAAGCAGCGGCACCAGAGACGCCACGGAAAACACAGCCGCGGTTGTCAGGAACCATCCCAGCCCGGCGCCGCTGCCGGCCTGGTCGAGCAGCCCGCCGCCGCGCGCCGCCTCGACGGAGAGCGCCGCCACGAAGCCCACCATAGCGAGCCGGCCGTTGATGCGCTCCGGCGCCGGGCCGCTGAACGCGAGCGCGTCCCAGACCGAGGGGTTAGCCTTGGCCTTGGGCTTGGGCGCCACCGGAGTCGTGCTCGGGCTTGGGGTTGGGCTCGGTGAGGATGTCGATGCGCTCGTCGTCGTCTCCTTGGTCGGCTCGACATCCGGCTGCAGGGGAAGGGCATCGTGAGTCAGCAGAGCACACTTAAACTTGAGTTGTGCGTACAGTACGGAGTAAACGAAAGAGGCTTACCTCGGTCTGGGCCCTGACGAGGAGGGCGCGCCGGCGCGGCACCGCCGGAGACCAGGAGGCGGAGCGGCCGACGACGGCGGCACCAGCGAAGGAGCTCAAGGCCAACATGGTCGCCATTACTCACAGCAGGAAGCAGGGACTGGCTAGATCACACTTGGTTTGTTGCGGGCTGTTGATTCTGTGTGCCGTTGCCGATGACGAGCGTGAGTTTATGTAGGACGCGGGGAGGACGAGGTAGCCCGGCCGTGAGGGGGTGGCCGTGGCGGTGGCCACGTCGGCGGGCACTCCCCAGCCGTGAACATGTAGAAGTTGTGCGTGCAGCAGGCGGGTCACGACGTGGACGTCCAGGGCACCATGCAGAGGGCCTCCGGAGCTCGCCAAAACGTGCCAGAAGAAAGGTGGCACAAGTGAACTCCAGTGCTCCACGGGTCGTGGAAGACTTCGGAAAGTGCCAGGGACGGCACAGCACGACTGCACAAGGACGAGGAAAGTGAGTTTGCGTTTAGGTCTTGTCTTGGTTTTTTGCGCGAGATAACGAGAAGCAATTAGAGAGACACGCAGTCCTGCGTAGAGCCGGTGATCGAAGTCCAGACGCACGATGAGAAAAGGGGCAATTATTCCATTGTTTTACTGCCGGCAGTCCAGTGTTTAAATGACAGCCTACATTTTATAAGTTGCCTGATTTTCAAATTTGGGTCAGTCAATTTTTTTTGACCATTGATTGCTGCTCCAAGATGTTGCTGCTTGTTTTTTGTCCTGTTGTGTGTGCTGACCATATTGGGCTGAACTGTTTTCGATTGACCCTAATTTGGGTCAGTCGGTTCTTTATTGGGCTTGCCCATTACGCGTTTCCTTATTAGGCTGTTTCTGTGCATTTTGCTTCTGTTTTTTATCGGTTTTATGGGTACATTTTGGATGTAGAGTGAGTATAGAATATATACACTAAGTAATATAAAATATGTGTATAATTATACTTTAGTGTAAAAAATGCACTATTATATGCTTCTTACATGTTCAAATGGTGCAGTTTCAGTGCAAGGTTCCGTGTTTGAAGGTTATTTTCCCTTCTTCTTAAAGGTTAACACCAATGTCATAAATTTATTATTTTAAAAAATTGCTTTAATAAATTTTTCAGATTTTTATTTATTTCCCACTTCTCTAAGTGTAATACATTTGCCACTAATTAATTCCTTCTTAAGAAACTTTGGTTTTTGAGAAATTCCACTATTATATGATTATTCTTGCATATATTTGAAATGCACACAATTATTTATATGGTGTGCAAATTTTGTCATTTTTGATTTTTATTTTTCTTCTTAAAGTGTAACATGCCATGAATTCATTCTTCCTTAGAAAATATCATTATTTTGATTATAGTTTAGTATTTATTATATTTTCTTTCTTCTAAAAGAGCAATACCAAAGCCACTAATTCATTCTTTCCTAGAAAAATTTATTGTTTTGATTGTTTTGATTTTATTTTCTTTCATTTCTTCTTTACTAGTAATACCAATGCCACTAATTCGTTCATTCTCGGGAAACTTCTTTTTTATGAAAATCCCCTTTTATATGATTATTCTTGCATATTACAAAAGGCTAAGTTATATGTATATGTGCAATTTTTCATTATTTTTCAAAATATTTATTAATACCAATTTCATTAATTCATTCTTTCTTACAGAAAATATATTTTATTTTTTGTTTTTATTCCATTTTCTCTCTTCTTAAATGGCAATACCAACGCTACCAATTCATTATTTTGATTTTCTTTTATTTCTTCTTTAATGGTAGTACCAATGGCAATAATTCATTCCTTCTTACAAGATTTATGTTTTTTGAAAATATACTATTATATACTTATTCTTGCATATTGTAAAAAGGCACAACTTCTGTCCAAATTGTGTGCAAATTTTAGTCATTTTTTATTTGTTTTTCATTTTGTTTCTTCTAGAAGGGTAATAACAATACCACTAGTTCATTATTCCTTAGAAAACTTAATTATTTCGATTTTATTTATTTTTATTTTTATTTTACTTTATGGATACTACCAATGCACTAATTCATTTGTTTTAGGAAACTTTTTCTCGCAAAACTATGATGTTGTCTATTTTTCATATTATTAAAAAGAGCAATTTTCTGTGTAAATTATGCGCAAAAAAATTCATTATTTTTAAATTTATTTTTTATCAATTAATTCGTTCGTATAAAAATTTATTATTTTGATTTTGTTTTAGTTTTTATTTCATTCTCTTTCTTATTAAAAGATAATACCAATGCCACTAATTCATTATTTCTTAGAAAACTTCATTATTTTGTATTAATTTAGTTATCATTTTCTTTCTTCTTTAATGGTAGTACCAATGCCGCTAATTCATTGCTTCTTAGGAGACTTCCTTTTTTAAAAAATCATTATTATATGTTTATTCTTGCATGTTGTAAAAATGCGCAATTTCTGTGTGAACTGTGTCCTATTTTTTCATTTTTTTTATTTTTTATTCTGAAAGAGTAATACAATGCCACTAATTCATTCTTTTTTAGAAAACTTCATTATTTTAATTTTAGTTTAGTTTTTTCTCTTTATGGTAACACCAATGCCAGTAATTCATTTGTTTTTAGGAAACTTTTTCTTCCAAAATTGCCCTATTGCTTATTCTTGCATGTTATTAAAAAACACAATTTCTAATTTAGCATACCTAAGTGAGAGTATACATTTATTAGGTCGCGAGGCGTTGTATGATGTTTAATAGTCGCTCGATGCATGGGTGCAAGATCATGCTAGCGATAAGCTATGTGACCTGTGTGTGGACTGGCCGGGAAGAAAAAACCCTTGGACAGCGTATGTGTAGGAAGTGGCGGAGCTAGACGGACAGCCTAAATGAGAGTACAAGAATCATGTGACCGAATGTCTTACTAGCATAAATATATCTCTAGCATACTAACATGTGTGCTGAAATTTTCTGTTACTTGTTACTATGGAAACTAATCCTTTGAGGGGCTTGTTTGGGGTATCTTCACCCCGACCAGTAGAGCAAAGAGTTGCTCCTCAACCTACTGAACCTACTGAAAATGTTTACTTTGAGATTCCTTCGGGCATGATAGAGAAACTGCTAGCTAATCCTTTTGCAGGAGATGAAACATTGCATCCCGATTTATACCTTATCTTTGAGGATGAAGTTTGTGGATTATTTAAGCTTTTAGGTACTCCCAATGATGTTGTCAAGAGGAAAGTCTTCCCTTTATCTTTGAAGGGAGATGCATTGATATGGTATAGGCTATGTGATGATACGGGATCTTGGAACTATAAACGACTGAAGTTGGAATTTCACCAAAAGTTCTATCCTATGCATCTTTTTCATCGTGATCGTAATTACATATATAATTTCTGGCCTCGCGAAGGAGAAAGCATCGCTCAATCTTGGGGGAGGCTTAAGTCAATGTTATATTCATGCCCCAATCATGAGCTCTCAAGAGAAATGATTATTCAAAATTTTTATGCTCGGCTTTCTCTCAATGATCGCACCATGCTCGATACTTCCTGTGCCCGTTCTTATACACTGAAGACTACTGAATTCAAGTAGGATTTATTAGAAAGAATTAAACACAACTCTGAAGATTGGGGTTCCGATGATGGTAAGGAGTCAGGTATGACACTAAGTTTGATTGTGTTAAATCTTTTATGGATACCGATGCTTTTCGTGGATTTAGAGCTAAATATGGACTTGACTCTGAGATACTAGCTGCTTTTTGTGAATCTTTTGCTACTCATGTTGATCCCCCTAAGGAGAAGTGGTTTAAATATAATCCTCCCACTGAAGTAAAAGTAGTTGCACCTATTACAGTTGAAGAAAAGACTATCACTTATGATGATCCTATTGTTTCTACTACTTATGTTGAGAAGCCACCTTTTCCTGTTAGGATAAAGGATCATGCTAATGCCTAAACTGTTGTTCGTAAGAGTAATACTAGACCTTATACACCCCTGAGCAAAATCAAAGTTGAACCTAGTATTGCTATGGTTAAAGATCTCTTGGATGATAATATAGATGGGCATGTTATTTACTTCTGTGGTGAAACTGCTAATATTGCTAGACCAGATGCTAAGATACATAGACCCGTTGTAGGCATGGCCGTTATTTTTGTTAAAATAGGAGATCATTGTTATCATGGCTTGTGTGATATGGGTGCTAGTGCTAGTTCAATACCTATTTCCTTATATAAAGAAATTATGCATGACATTGCACCCGCTGAGTTAGAAGGTATTGATGTTACTATTAAGCTTGCCAATAGAGATACTATTTCACTAGTTGGGATTGTTAGAGATGTTGAAGTCTTGTATGGGAAAGTTAAATATCCTGCTGATTTTCTTGTTCTTGGTTCCCCACAAGATGACTTTTGTCCCATTATATTTGACAGATCCTTCTTGAATATTGTTGATGCTAAGATTGATTGCAAAAAGGATGTTGTTACAATTGGCTTGGGGGTTATGAAACATGAGTTTAATTTTGCTAAGTTTCGTAGACAACCCCGTGATAAAGAATTGCCTAGTAAGGATGAGATTATTGGTCTTGCTTCTATTGTCGTACCTCCTACTGATCCTTTAGAATAATATTTGCTAGACCATGAAAATGATATGTTTATGAATGAAAGAAGGGAAATAGATGAAGTATTCCTTCAACAGGGTCCTATTCTGAAACACAACTTACCTGTTGAAATCCTAGGGGATCCCCCTCCACCCAAGGGTGACCCCGTGTTTGAGCTCAAACCTTTACCTGATAATCTTAAATATGCTTATCTTGATGAAAAGAAGATATATCCTGTTATTATTAGTGCTAACCTTTCAGAGCAAGAAGAGGAAAGATTATTGAAATCTCTGAAGAAGCACCGTGCTACTATTGGATATACTCTGGATGATCTTAAGGGCATTAGTCTCACTCTACGCCAACACAAAATAAAAGTGGAGAAAGATGCTAAACCAGATAGAGATCCTCAACGACGGTTAAACCTGAAGATGAAAGAAGTTGTAAGAAAGGAGATACTAAAGCTCCTTGAGGCAGTTATAATTTATCCCGTTGCTGATAGTGATTGGGTAAGTCCTGTCCATTGCGTTCCTAAAAAGGGAGGTATTACTGTCGTTCCTAATGATAAAGATGAATTGATCCCGCAAAGAATTATTACAGGTTATAGGATGGTAATTGATTTTCGTAAATTAAATAAAGCTACTAAGGAAGATCATTACCCCTTACCTTTTATTGATCAAATGCTAGAAAGACTGTCCAAACATACATATTTCTGCTTTCTAGATGGTTATTCTGGTTTCTCTCAGATACCTGTGTCAGCGGAGGATCAATCAAAAACTACTTTTACTTGCCTTTCGGTACTTTTGCTTATAGACGTATGCCTTTTGGTTTATGTAACGCACCTGTTACCTTTCAAAGATGCATGATGGCTATATTCTCTGACTTTTGTGAAAAGATTTGTGAGGTATTCATGGATGATTTCTTCGTTTATGGATCCTCTTTTGATGATTGCTTGAGCAACCTTGATCGAGTTTTGCAGAGATGTGAACACACTAGTCTCGTCTTGAATTGGGAAAAGTGCCACTTTATGGTTAATGAAGGCATCGTCTTGGGGCATAAAATTTCTGAAAGAGGCATTGAAGTTGATAAAGCTAAAGTTGATGCTATTGAAAAGATGCCATGTCCCAAGGACATAAAAGGTATAAGAAGTTTCCTTGGTCATGCTGGTTTTTATAGGAGGTTCATTAAGAACTTTTCTAAAATCTCTAGGCCTCTAACTAATTTATTGCAAAAAGATATTCCTTTTGTCTTTGATGATGATTGTGTAGAAGCATTTGAAATACTTAAGAAAGCTTTGATCACTGCACCTATTGTTCAGCCACCTGATTGGAAATTACCCTTTGAAATTATGTGTGATGCTAGCGATTATGATGTAGGTGCTGTTCTAGGGCAAAGAGTCGATAAGAAATTAAATGTTATCCAGTATGCTAGTAAAACTCTTGATACTGCCCAAAAAAATTATGCTACTACTGAAAAAGAATTCTTAGCAGTTGTATTTGCATGTGATAAGTTCAGATCTTACATTGTTGATTCTAAAGTTACTATTCACACTGATCATGCTGCTATTAAATATCTTATGGAAAAGAAAGATGCTAAGCCTAGACTTATTAGGTGGGTTCTCTTGCTCCAAGAATTTGATTTGCATATTACTGATAGAAAGGGAGCTGACAACCCCATTGTAGACAACTTGTCTAGGCTAGAGAATGTTCTTGATGACCCACTACCTATTGATGATAGCTTTGATGAACAATTAGCAGTCATTAATGCTTCTCTTACTGCTCCATGCTATGCTGATTATGCTAATTACATTGTTGCTAAATTTATACCACCTAGTTTCACATACCAGCAAAAGAAAAAGTTCTTTTATGATTTAAGACATTACTTCTCGGATGACCCACACCTTTATTAAGAAGGAGTAGATGGTGTTATTATACGTTGTGTACCTGAGCATGAACAGGAATTGATCCTACGGAAGTGTCACTCTGAACCATATGGAGGACACCACGCTGGAGATAGAACTGCACATAAGGTATTGCAATCCGCTTTTTATTGGCCTACTCTCTTCAAAGATGCCCGTAAGTTTGTTTTGTCTTGTGATGAATGTCAGAGAATTGGTAATATTAGTAGACGTCAAGAAATGCCTATGAATTATTCTCTTGTTATTGAACCATTTGATGTTTGGGGTTTTGATTATATGGGACCTTTTCCTGCTTCTAATGGTTATACACATATTTTGGTTGCTGTTGATTATGTTACTAAGTGGGTAGAAGCTATTCCAACTAGTAGTGCTGATCATAACACTTCTATTAAGATGCTTAAAGAAGTTATTTTTCCGAGGTTTGGAGTCCCTAGATACTTAATGACTGATGGTGGTTCACATTTTATTCAGGGTGCTTTTTGTAAAATGCTTGCTAAGTGTGATGTTAATCATAGAATTGCATCTCCATATCACCCACAATCTAGTGGTCAAGTAGAATTGAGTAATAGAGAGCTCAAATTAATTTTGCAAAAGACTGTTAATAGATCTAGAAAGAATTGGTCCAAGAGACTTGATGATGCATTATGGGCTTATAGAACTGCATATAAAGATCCTATTGGTATGTCTCCATATAAAATGGCTTATGGAAAAGCATGTCATTTACCTCTTGAACTAGAACATAAGGCATATTGGGCCATTAAAGAACTCAATTATGATTTCAAACTTGCCGGTGAGAAGAGGCTATTTGACATTAGCTCACTTGATGAATGGAGAACCCAGGCCTACGAGAATGCCAAACTGTTTAAAGAAAAAATTAAAAGGTGGCATGACAAAAGGATACAAAAGCATGAGTTTAATGTGGGTGATTATGTGTTGCTATTCAACTCTTGTTTAAGATTTTTTGCAGGAAAATTTCTCTCTAAATGGGAAGGGCCTTACGTTATCGAGGAGGTCTATCGTTCCGGTGCCATAAAAATCAACAACTTCGAAGGCACAAATCCGAAGGTGGCGAACGGTCAAAGAATCAAACATTATATCTCAGGTAATCCTATAAATGTTGAAACTAATATTATTGAGACCATAACCCCGGAGGAATACATAAGGGACACTTTCCAGAACGTTTCAGACTCCGAAAAGGAATAGGTATGTGGTACGGTAAGTAAACCGACTCCAAAACAATTCTAATGGCAATTTTTCTTTGTTTTGGAATATTTAAGAATTTTGGAAAGCAAGATGTAATCCGGGAAGGACACGAGGCCTCCACGAGGGTGGAGGGCACGCCCACCCCTACTGGGTGCGCCCCCCTATCTCGTGGGCACCTCGTGTGCCTCCCGGACTCCATTTTCTGGCACGTTACTTCTTTTGGTCGGTAAAAATTCATTATATAATCTTCTGAAGGTCTTGACCACCGTGTCATGCAAAAATCTTCTGTTTTTGTTTCGAGCTGTTTCTGCCGCAGGTTAGAGCAATATGTCATCCCAGGATTCGGAGGGAGAAAGCTATGTGGCTGATTTCCTTGCGGACCCTAAGGTCTACGGGGACTTGGAGCATGGTGGCTGGACCACTAAGGAAGAGGAAGACTATGAGCCTAAGGGAAAGGAGGAGACGAGCTCAGACGAAGATGAAGCCCCATTACCTCAACCAGGGGACATGCATGTGGAGTTTAAAAAGTCAAGCCTCCCTGATAGAGCAAAGAAGCCAAAGATCGACTATATCCCTTTTCGTCTCTTGCAAGAGAGCAAACATGAACTGTGCAGAAGGATGTTAAGCCTTGAGCAGGAAATCGATGATCTAAAGGAGCAAAATACTATCCTCAAGCGTAAATTGAGGAAGAAGTCTACATCATCAACAACTCCTTCTTCACCACCTCCGAGGACATAATCACATGGGTATGGGCACTCCCCTTGGCAACTGCCAAGCTTGGGGGAGGTGCCCCGGTATCGTATCACCATCACACTCCTATCTTTACCGTTTTACTTAGTTCGATCCCTTTAGTAATATCTTGATCTAGTAGATTGAAGTTTTGGTATGGATTAGTTTTGAGTTTTGCTTTGTGATCCCTTCTTTGTATTCGAGTCCGTGAGCTATCTATAATAAAGATTAGTGTTGAGTCAAGGGCTCTTCTGTCTTGCTATGATCTTGAGAAAATAGAAAGAATAAAAAGAATAAAAGAGTTCATATTGATCTTATGGATAGTAATGACTTCACATATAAAAAGTATGAGGCATAAAAGTTGTTGAGGGTTGACAAATGTAGTTTTGGTCATCATTGCAATTAATAGGAAGTAATAAAGAAAGAGAGGTTATCACATATAAATATACTATCTTGGACATCTTTTATGATTGTGAGCACTCATTAAGTATGACATGCTAAAGAGTTGATGTTGGACAAGGAAGACAACGTAATGGTTTATGTTTTCTCACATCTCAGTTAAAGTATATTGTCATGGATCTTCCCAACATGTTGAGCTTGCCTTTCCCCCTCATGCTAGCCAAAAATTCCTTGCACCAAGTATAGATACTACTTGTGCTTCCAAATATCCTTAAACCCAGTTTTGCCATGAGAGTCCACCATACCTACCTATGGATTGAGTAAGATCCTTCAATTAAGTTGTCATGTTGCAAGCAATAAAAAATGCTCTCTAAATATGTATGACTTATTAGTGCGGAGAAAATAAGCTTTATACGATCGTGTGATATGGAAGTAATAAAAGCGACGGACTACATAATAAAGGCTCATATCACAAGTGGCAATATAAAGTGACGTTCTTTTGCATTAAGATTTTGTGCATCCAACCCTAAAAGCACATGACAACCTCTGCTTCCCTATGCGAAGGGCCTATCTTTTACTTTATGTCTTTTACTTTATGCAAGAGTCAAGGTGATCTTCACCTTTCCCTTTTTCATTTTATCCTTTGGCAAGCACCTCGTGTTGGAAAGATCCTGATACATATATCCAATTGGATGTAAGTTAGCATGAACTATTATTGTTGACATCACCCAAAGGTGAATACGTTGGGAGGCGAAACTATAAGCCCCTATCTTTCTCAGTGTCCGATTAAAACTCCATAACCATAAGTATTGCGCGAGTGTTAGCAATTGTAGAAGACTATATGATAGTTGAGTATGTGGACTTGCTGAAAAGCTCTATTCTTGACTCTTTCTGATGTTACGATAAATTGCAATTGCTTCAATGACTGAGATTATAGTTTGCTAGTTCTCAATGAAGTTTATGATCCATACTTGACATTGTGAATAGATTGTTACTTGAGTATAAGAAATCATATGACAAAATCCATATATGTTGCTATTATAAGAATGATCATGATGCCCTCATGTCCGTATTTTATTTTTATCGACACCTCTATCTCTAAACATGTGGACATATTTTTCGATTCCGGCTTCCGCTTGAGGACAAGCGAGGTCTAAGCTTGGGGGAGTTGATACATCCATTTTGCATCATGCTTTTATATCAATATTTATTGCATTATGGGTTGTTACTACACATTATGTCACAATACTTATGTCTATTCTCTCTTATTTTACAAGGTTTCTCATGAAGAGGGAGAATGCCGGCAGCTGGAATTCTGGCTGGAAAAGGAGCAAATATTGGAAACCTATTCTGCAGAGCTCCAAAAATCCTGAAACTCCACGGAAGTCATTTTTGGAATTAATAAGAATTATTGAGCGAAGAAAATACCAGAGGGGGCCCACACCCTGGCCAGGAGGGTGGGGGCGCGCCCCTGTCTCCTGAGCCCCCTGTTGGCCCTCCGGTGCCCATCTTCTGCTATATGAAGGCTTCTACCCTGGAAAAAATCATAAGCAAGCTCACGGGACGAAACTCCGCCGCCACGAGGCGGAACCAATCTAGGGCTCCGGCGGAGCTGTTCTACCGGGGAAACTTCCCTCCGGGAGGGGGAAATCATCATCATCGTCATCACCAACGATCCTCTCATCGGGAGGGGGTCAATCTCCATCAACATCTTCACCAGCACCGTCTCCTCTCAAAACCCTAGTTCATCTCTTGTATCCAATCTTGTATCAAAACCACAAATTGGTACCTGTGGGTTGCTAGTAGTGTTGATTACTCCTTGTAGTTGATGCTAATTGGTTTACTTGGTGAAAGATCATATGTTCAGATCCTTAATGAATATTAATACTCCTCTGATTATGAACATGAATATGCTTTGTGAGTAGTTCGTTTGTTCCTGAGGACATGGGTGAAGTCTTGCTATTAGTAGTCATGTGAATTTGGTATTCGTTCGATATTTTGATGAGATGTATGTTGTCTCTCCTCTAGTGGTGTTATGTGAACGTCGACTACATGACACTTCACCATTATTTGGGTCTAGAGGAAGGCATTGGGAAGTAATAAGTAGATGATGGGTTGCTAGAGTGACAGAAGCTTAAAACCTAGTTTATGCGTTGCTTCGTAAGGGGCTGATTTGGATCCACTAGTTTCATGCTATGGTTAGGTTTACCTTAATACTTATTTTGTAGTTGTGGATGCTTGCAATAGGGGTTAATCATAAGTGGGATGCTTGTTCAAGAAAGGGCAGTACCCAAGCACCGGTCCACCCACATATCAAATTATCAAAGTACCGAACGCGAATCATATGAGCGTGATGAAAACTAGCTTGACGATAATTCCCATGTGTCATCGGGAGCGCTTTTCTCATTATAAGAAATTGTCCAGGCTTCTCCTTTGCTACAAAAAGGATTGGGCCACCTTGCTGCACTTTATTTACTTTCATTGCTTGTTACTTGTTACAAATTATCTTGTCACAAAACTATTTGTTACCTACAATTTCAGTGCTTGCAGAGAAAACCTTACTGAAAACCGCTTGTCATTTCCTTCTGCCCCTCGTTGGGCTCGACACTCTTACTTATCGAAAGGACTACGATAGATCCCCTATACTTGTGGGTCAATCAAGACTCTTTTCCGGCGCCGTGTCGGGAGTGAAGCGCCTTTGGTGAGTGGAACTTGGTAAGGAAACATTTATATAGTATGCTGAAATTTTCTGTTACTTGTTACTATGGAAACTAATCCTTTGAGGGGCTTGTTTGGGGTATCTTCACCCCGACCAGTAGAGCAAAGAGTTGCTCCTCAACCTACTGAACCTACTAAAAATGTTTACTTTGAGATTCCTTCGGGTATGATAGAGAAACTGCTAGCTAATCCTTTTGCAAGAGATGGAACATTGCATCCCGATTTATACCTTATCTTTGAGGATGAAGTTTGTGGATTATTTAAGCTTGTAGGTATTTCCGATGATGTTGTCAAGAGGAAAGTCTTCCCTTTATCTTTGAAGGGAGATGCATTGACATGGTATAGGCTATGTGATAATATGGGATCTTGGAACTATAAACGACTGAAGTTGGAATTTCACCAGAAGTTCTATCCTATGCATCTTGTTCCATTTTGTCTCCCAAAAGTTTGTCTAAAACAAAATTTTGTCTCCCGTTCCAACCTTCCATTTGACCAGGCTCCCAAAAGTTTGGTCAACCTTTTTGTCCGCGGTCAAGCTGAGACCTTGCCAAGGCCTAGATGCATCCGTGCGTCGGAGCCACTCCCATCTTAATCTTAGAGCAATGCCATACTTAAACAGGTCAATGACGCCAAGTCCTCCCATGTGCTTTGGCCTACATACTCTTGCCCAAGATACCACACATTTGCCACCATTCACTTCCTTTGTCCCGACCCAAAAAAAGGCCTGACAACCTCTGTCTACTCTTTCTAGAGCCCATTTTGGCGCCTCCGCAATCATGAGATGATGAGTGGACCGCGCTCTCATGACTTGGTTGACAAGGATAAGCCTCCCAGGTCTAGTCACCAAGCCCCTTTGCCATCCCAGCAAGATGTGTAGGGCCGCATCCACCACCGGCTGCCACTCGGATCTTTTGAGCCGTCTTATGCTTAACTGGAGCCCTACATATTTGCACGGGAAAGTGGCAATCTTCCAGGGTAGCGCCGACTTAACAAGCTCCTCATCGTCAGCCTCCGCGCGGATCATAATTGCCGCTGATTTGACAAAGTTCACTTTAAGCCCAGATGCCACTCCGAAGATGGCGAGTGTTTCTTAACAAACAGGAGATCAGGCCATGTAGGTTTGATGGAAAGAACCACATCATCCGCGTACAAGGACAGGCGCTGAACAGGGCTACATCCATTGATAGTAATCATCACTCGAGCCTCATGCGCCTTGATAATGATTGTCGTAAGGACATCCATGGCAATAACGAAAAGCAGAGGGGAGATCGAATCCCCTTGCCGTGCATGAACTTGTCACCTGCACAACCATTCATTATCACTCTTGAGGTGGCAGTAGTAAGAAGGGTTGCAATCCATGATATCCACCGCTCCGAGAATCCTTTGGCTCGTAAAACTTCAAACAGGAAAGGCCACGCCAGGGAGTCAAAAGCTCTAGTTATGTCAAGTTTAAGTAACACTCCTTTCGCTTTCCTTCTATGCATCGAGCGTGCCATTTGCCTCACCAGAAGGAAGTTATCATGCAAGCATCGCCCCTTGATGAAGTCGGACTGGTTCGCCTGGATGAGCTCTCCCATACGTGGTCTGAGTCTTGCGGTTAGCAGTTTAGATGCAATCTTGGGCATGCTGTGCACAAGGCATATAGGTTGGAAGTCGAATACAGAGCATGCATCCGGGACTTCGACAATAGTGTGATCAAGACTTGGTTTAGTCTCCCAAATCCCCTTCCATTTCCAAGAAAAAGATTATGTATCGCGGCAATGAGATCCTCCTTTATAACCTCCCAAGCTTTCTAGAAGAACAGGCCAATGAACCCGTCTGGCTCTGGTGCCTTGTCTGAGGGTAGATCCTTAATAACCGCCCAAACCTCATCCTCGGTGAACACACGGTCCTGCTCCGAGAGGTGTACGTGAGCAACTCCAAGGCTCTCCAAATCGAGAGTGAACTCTCGTGCCACATCCTTGCCCAACAAATGTTTGTAAGCATTGTAAAATGCATCCTCCTTGCCTTTCTGATCTGTGATGATGCGCCCATCCATGGTCAAAGAAGGTATGTAGTTCTTCATACGCCTCCCGTTCGCCACCAAGTGAAACAGCTACGTGTTTGCGTCCCCTTTTTGTAGCCATGTTATTCTCGACCTTTGTCTAGCGATGGTCCTCTCTAGGGATGCCAGCCCTAGCACAAGTTGCTTAAGAGTTCTTCTAAGCCATCTTTCCTCCTCGTAAGCCAACGGTTTTCCTGAGCATAGTCGAACCGCATGATGACAATATTTGCAATGGCAATCTGCAACTTGATATTTCTTATCTCGTTTTGACCCCATGCGGCAAGCGCTCTGGCCGTATTACGTAGCATGATGTCTAGCCGCATGAAAGGATATGACTGTGTGTTGCCCGTGCATTTTGTGGGTCGTTGTGTTAGTTTCTTTACTGATAGTAATAAAAGATAATTTTATTTTTCCCGCTATTTTGACGACCCCTCTGCCGCCAATAGAGCTCCACACAGCGAGTGACGAAGACCATTTCATCTCGAAGCAATATCTGGATCGCATGTACTAGTGGTTCAACAGTTATCCGGTGAATGCACAAACGCACAAAGCATGGCAGCAACTCACCCACACCAAGTCAAGCCTAAAGAAACGGACAAGCATGTACAAGTACCCGTGACATTCCCAAGGCGGCGCATCTCTCAACTCCAGGCGGCGCAAGAAAAGAAATAGCAAACCAAAATGGATCGACAGAGCAGCTGCCGCCCGTAGCACAGCACACCGGCACTTCCCGTCGACAAAGCATCTCCTCCACTGCGCCCTGCCCTTTTGACACACACACACACACACATGGCCTTTTTGTCTTACGTACACTGATCTGGTAGTGCTCATCAGCCCACCGCCCCACCAACCGGTGCCATCCTCACCCGGATTGTGCTTTTAAACTCTTGGATCTGCAGAGCTGTATCCATCGACGATCCCTTTCCCCAATGGCTGCGCGGGTGGCCGGTTCCGCCACTGCCAACTCCCTGCTCCTCGTCCTCTTCCTCGCGTCCTGCTCCGCCGCCGTGGCCATCCGGACGCACGGCCGTGGCTACGTGTCGGCGGTCGGTGACCCTGGCATGCAGCGCGACGGCCTCCGCGTGGCCTGGGAGGCCTGGAACTTCTGCAACGAGGTCGGCCAGGAGGCCCCCGGCATGGGCAGCCCGCGCGGCGCCGACTGCTTCGACATCCGTAAGAGCTCGCATTCCCTTGGCTTGCTCTGAGTCGGAATTGTTTCCTGATGATGTAATTCCGTCGAAACATTCTTTGCGCGCGCATTATTATTACGCGGATCTGGATGGAGACGATGCCGATATCTACTCTGTTGGCTGTTAAAAAAAGTCGATTGTTATGCAGAGGCCACCGACGACGCGCAGGGCCAGCCCGTGTACAAGGTGGTGCACCGCGTGACCGACGCCGACAACGCGCTCCGCGCCGGCGACCCGTTCCCCGGCACGTCGGCGAACTCCACCGTCACCGACACGGACCGCTACGCGGCGGCCAAGGAGCTCTACCTCGGAGACCGGTGCCAGGTGCCCGACAGCCCCGTGCCGTGGCAGTTCTGGATGGTGATGCTCAAGAACGGCAACCTGGACACGACCGCGGCCATCTGCCCCGACAACGGCCGCCCGGCGCGCCCGTTCCCGCAGACCTCCCGGTTCCCCTGCCCCGGCGGCACGGGGTGCATGAACCAGCCGCTGGTGTTCCACAACCGCACCGCGCTGGACGATGCCGGCCGGTGGCTCCGCGGCGGGCTGTTCGGCACGTACGAGCTGGACGCCACGGATCTTGGGAGGAGCGACGTGTCCTACTACTCGGTGGTGTGGGAGAAGCAGATCGGTCCGGCGGGCGGCGCCGGCTGGGTTTTCCACCACAAGCTGCGGACGTCGGCCAAGTACCCCTGGCTGATGCTGTACCTGCGGTCCGACGCCACCAGGGGCTTCTCCGGCGGCTACCACTACGACACCAGAGGCATGACAAAGATAGTAAGTGGTTCAGTTAAGTCGTTATCCGTTTTTACTGTCACCAGATTTTGTCTGATGACGTGGTAACTTATTTTCCCTCTCGCCCTGTCAGGTGCCGGAGTCACCGGATTTCAAGGTGAGGCTGACGCTGGAGGTGAAGCAGGGCGGGGGACCCAACAGCCAGTTCTATCTGATGGACATGGGGAGCTGCTGGAAGAACGACGGCGCGCCGTGCGACGGCGACACGGCCACGGACGTGACCCGCTACAGCGAGATGATCATCAACCCGGAGACGCCGGCGTGGTGCCAGCCGGGGCGCAGGGACCAGTGCCCGCCGTGGCACACGTTCCGCAACGGCACGCGCGTGCACCGCGACGACACGGCGCGGTTCCCCTACGACGCGTACCATGTGTACTGCTCGCCGGGGAACGCGCGGCACGCCGAGCAGCCGACGACGTACTGCGACCCCTACAGCAACCCGCAGCCGCAGGAGATCCTGCAGATCGTGCCGCACCCGGTGTGGGGCGACTTCGGGTACCCCACGGCCAAGGGGCAGGGCTGGATCGGCGACCCCAGGGCATGGGAGCTCGACGTCGGGGCCTTGTCGCACGCGCTGTATTTCTACCAGGTAGCGTTATCTGTCCTGTCCATCATGTGACTGTTTCTCGTCCGCGATCTTCTAGGATGCAGCTATGAAAATGAATGATGGCTGATTTCCATGGCTGCAGGATCCCGGCACGCCGCCGGCGAAGAGGCGGTGGTCGTCGCTTGACGTCGGCACCGAGATATATGTCAGCAAGAAGGCGGAGGCGGAGTGGACGCTGAGTGGGTTCGACATTCTTGTTCCCAACAAGTGTATCACGTCCCAAGGGGGAACCGTCAGTAGCTGTTGGTAGTGTAGTGTAGGTGAAAGGTCGTTCTCGTACGTAGCACACGCTTCGAAGCAACATGCACGTAGTACGACACATCTAACAAATGGAGTATCTTGTTTCTTTGCCAAAGGCTGTTCTGGTTGCATAAACGTACAAGCAGGCCCCCGGCCCCGAAATCTGTGGACCGGCCCTCCGTACAAGAAAAAACAAAAACAAAAAAGGCCCTCCGAACAAGCCCTACCAGAAAAATAGAAGGAAAAGTCTCAAATGGCAAAGGGCGTTCACATATCTGTTTTAGGGTATTTTGCATATTTGTTCCAGTTGGTCCTGGTTGGGTAAATGCAGAATAAAAACCAACATCTGCATGTAGTTTGGTTGTCTGCGTTAGGCTTTCTGTATGAGGTAATAAACTAGTCAGCATGTTGTTTGGTCGCCTGCGTCGCTGTTGTCAAACAAACAACACGTTGTTTGGTTGCAAACGGTTAAAGATGTGGTCACCACTTCTCACTAGTGGTGATCTTACCACACACACTGAACATTGTTTTGTCCTAGCTAGGAATCAAATGGCAGTTTATCCTAGCTACTAGCAAATGACGGTACAAAGTTATTAAGAGCCAACATGGTCGAATAAGGATAGTTCAATGATGCTAACTAGGTGCTTCCTCTTCATCTTCATCTTCCGCTGCTGCTTATGTGTTGCTTCCTCTTCCTCGCTTCTGTTGCCGTCTCTTTCATCTTCTTCCTCTTGCTCGTCTATTTCAGATCCTTGTCTGACCTCTGTTATCCCACATTGAATGAGCCCACTCCAACATTTTGTTCTTCCACACTTTATTGTCGAACGCTTCCACACCATGGCCGGGGCTGATCACCTCATCAGGAGCCACATCGTTCTCCTCCGGCACAAATTCATCAACTCCCCATTGCAAGATCCAATTGTGAATGATGCAACATGCAAGAACAAGGTTCACCTGGGTAGGTCCAGGATCTTAAACATGTTCTTCAGAGCTCCAAAGGCCCTCTCAACAACCACTCTAAGGCTGAAGCGTCTGAGATTGAACAGTTCCTGAGGAGTCCTAGGATAGTTCCTACCAACAAACTCGTTCAGATGGTACCTGGTTTTCCTGAAGGGTGGAAGAACACCTGGCCGACATGCATAGCCAGCATCTCCAAGGTTGAATTTGCCATCGGGGATGTTGATGCCATCATGACGACTCATGTTGTCACTGAGAATGTTAGCATCATGTGCTGATCCTTCCCAGCCAGCCAGCACATATGTGAACTTCACATCGAAGTCAACAACAGCTAGCACATTCTGGCTTGTGTAGTGCTTCCTGCCTGACCTCGGCACTCTGGTAGTGACATGAGTACCATCTATTGCTCCAATGCAATCCTGGAATGGCATACAATATGTTGTTAGTCTACTACAGAAAAATAAGAAGATAACAAGGCATGAACTACAACAACATATCAAGTGCTCACCTTGAAGTATGGATACCATCTTGGGCTAGTGCGAATCTTCGTAGGAGTCCGGCCGGTTGGTGACATGATCATCTCTCCTCTGAGCTCCCCAACAACATACATCACTTGCTTGAAGTACCTGGAGATGGTCTCCATTGATCTCCTGAAGGTATTGTGTACAACCCTGAACCTCTGGTTATGACCAACAACATGGAGGGACGTGGCCACTTGCTCTTCCACAGTGGTGTGGATGCTATCTTCTAGCAGCCCCCTGCTCCTAAACATTTGCACAAGCCTGGTGAAAGGTGCTCTTTTCATTCGAAGCATCCATAGAGCCTCTGTGTCATTGCAGTTATAGATGTAGTCCGGATTCGCTATCCTCTCTTGATCCCGGATTAACATCAGACCATACAAGATGTAAGGTCTCTCCTTCTGATGAACAGCTCTCTTATGGACCAACATGATCCAGGCCTGAACCACAGCTATCAGCGATGCTGCCCGAACTAGATGCTTCGTCCGTTCATCCACAACCTAAGCGACATCCATGATGCGGTTAGCGATGGCGTTATCAACCCTAAGCGCTTCTATCAAATGACCTAACACATAATAAAGGAGGGGAGGGGTAGCTTACCAGCTTCTAGGTCGGGGGAGACATGGCGGAGACGAGGATGGCTGGACGGAGACAGAGAAGAAAGGAAGAAGGAGCTGTCGCCGCCGAGGAGTGCTCCTGCCGCCTCTTGCCACTGGAGGGGAGTGTCGCAGCCGCAGATCAGAGTCGTTGCCGCCGCCGGTGCCAACAACGGAGGAGGGTCTGTCCTACAGCTAGAGGAAGCGAGCAAATGGGGTGGTGAGGGTATATTTGGCGCCACCCCACCTCGGCCGATTTTCCCCTCCCGCCGGCACCCCCTGCACCGCGCCCTACACCGCGCCTTAGTTTTTCTCCCAACTCATCCTGGCTCGCTGGAAACGGCCAATTAGAGCGAGACTGAGGGGTGCTTTAAGTTCCGTGCAGATGCAAGCCAGGCCGGCCTGCAGGTAACCAAACGGACCATTTTCATCCCGCTATGGCCTGGTTGGACTGTATGCAGCCTACCAAATGCGCCCAAAGTGATTCATAACTACTATTGGAGGCGGCCAACGGAGCTGGTTTTCAGCCAAAAAGTACAGCCCCATCAAGTAACTGACTGCAGGTGCTTTTTCCTTCTTCAAAATCAAACTCAAGTTGGTTGGTTACTAAAAGAAAACTATTTTTTCTAAGAATTCGTTGAGACGAGTTTGAAAATGAAAACCCCTCCGAGGGGCCTAGGGATATGTTGACACTCAAAAGTAACAGGAGGAACAAAAAAGGCAGCACAAAGGGTGGCTTGAGCCTATTGGAAGATGATACGTCTCCAACGTATTTATAATTTTTTTATTGTTCCATGCTGTTATATTATCATTCTTGGATGTTTTCAATCATTTCATAGTCATTTTATATCATTTTCTGGTACTAACCTATTGACATAGTGCCCAGTGCCAGTGGTTGTTTTCTGCATGTTTTTAACATCGCAGGAAATCAATATCAAACGGAGTCCAAACGCAACGTAACTCCTGGAGGAGTTTTTTGGCCAGAAGAAAGCCAATGGGCCAAGGAAGCACCTGAGGGGCTGCTCGAGGTGAGCAACACCCACCAGGGTGCGCCCTGGTGGGTTGTGCCCACCTCGGGTGCCCCCCGAACCACCTCTTTGCTCTATAAATACCCACATATTCCAGAAACCCTAGGGGAGTCAACGGAATATTGATCCAGCTGCCGCAGAGTCCAAAACCACCAAGATCCAATCTAGACACCATCATGGAGGGGTTCACCACTTCCATTGGTTCCTCTCCTATGATGCGTTAGTAGTTCTTTGTAGACCTACAGGTCCGTAGTTAGTAGCTAGATGGCTTGCTCTCTATCTCTTGATATAAATACAATGGTCTCTTGGAGATCCATATGATAAGTCTTTTGGCGGTGTGTTTGTTGGGATCCGATGAACTTTGAGTTTATGATCAGATCTATGTTTTTATCCATGAAAGTTATTTGAGTCTTCTTTGATCTCTTATATGCATGATTGCTTATAGCCTCGTATTTCCTCTCCGATATTTGGGTTTTGTTTGGCCAACTTGATCTATTTATCTTGCAATAGGAAGAGGTGCATTGTAGTGGGTTCGGTCTTATGGTGCTTGATCCCAGTGACAGAAAGGGAAATGACACGTATGTATCGTTGCTACTAAGGATAACAAGATGAGATATATATATCTGCCACACTAGATAAACGGATCTCGTCTACATCATGTCATCGTTCTTATTGCATTACTCCGTTTTCTCATGAACTTAATACACTAGATGCATGCTGGATAGCGGTCGATGTGTGGAGTAATAGTAGTAGATGCAGGCAGGAGTCAGTCATTGCTTGGATATCATCATGATTATTTGAAGTTCTATTAATTGCCCAATAGTAATTGTTTTCCCACCGTTTGCTATTTTTCTCGAGAGAAGCCACTAGTGAAACCTACGGCCCCCGGGTCTCTTTTCATCATATTTGCCTTCGCGATCTTTTTTCTCTTGCATTTATTTTCAGATCTATTAAATCAAAAATACAAAAATACCTTGCTGCAATATATTTGTTTCACGATCTATTTATCCTATATACCACTTTTTACCTCACGTTATTTGCCCACTAGAGGCGCCGTACCCGAAAGGGATTGACAACCCCTTTAACACGTCGGATTGCGAGTATTTGTTATTTGTGTGCAGGTGTTGTTTACGTGGTGTGAGGAGGTTCTCCCACTGGTTCAATAACCTTGGTCTCATCACTGAGGGAAATACCTACCGTCGCTATACTGCATCATTCCTTCCTCTTTGGGAAAATACCGACATATTTCTAGCACACATCAAAAGGAATTTCTGGCGCTGTTGCCGGGGAGGATTTTCAACATCAACCAGGTTCATAATCACAAATCTCATCTCCTCGCAATTTATATTTTTTGCCATTTGCCTCTCATTTTCCTCTCCCCCACTTAATAAAAATTTGCCGTTTTATTCGCCCTCTTTTTCGTTCGCCGTTTTCTCGTCAGATCTGTTTTTGAGTGCAATCTTGTTGCGTAGTCATCACGAATCAAGAGAACACCAAGTTGTGTGATTTCTCAAATACCAACCAACAACAATGATTTCATTAGCACTCCGATTGCTCCTCCCGCCACTAGTGTGGAGTCTTGTGATATTAATACTGCTTTGTTGAATCTTGTCATGAAAGATGAATTTGCCGGTACTCCTAATGAGGATGTCGCGTCCCATCTTAACACATTCATGGAATTATGCGATATGCAAAAGAAAAAAGATGTGGACAATGATGTTGTGAAGTTGAAACTATTTTCATTTTCTTTGCGAGATTGCGCAAAAATTTGGTTTTCTTCTTTGCCTCGCAATAGTATCAATTCTTGGAACAAGTGCAAAGATGCTTTTCTCACTAAGTATTTTCCGCCCGCAAAAAATATTTCCATTAGAACCCAAATCATGAATTTCAAGTAACTTGAACATGAGCATGTTGCACAATCTTGGGAAAGGATGAAATTGATGCTAAGGAATTGCCCAACTCATGGGTTAAATCTTTGGGATGATTATACAATTTTTTATGCGGGATTGAATTTTGTTTCTCGTAATCTTTTAGATTCCGCCGTGGGGGGTACTTTTATGGAAATTACTTTGGGTGAAGCTACTAAATTACTAGACAATATTATGGCAAATTACTCGCAATGGCATACCGAAAGAGGTCCTGCTAGTAAAAAAGTCAATTCGGTAGAAGAAATAAATTCTTTAAGCGGAAAAGTTGATGCTCTCATGAAATTGGTTGCTAATAAAAGTGCTCCTATTGATTTTAATGATGTTCATTTGTACACTTTGATTGAGCAAAATAGTGATGCCATAGATGTGAATTTTGTCTCGCGAAATAATTTCAACAACAATGCTTATAGAGGTAATTTTAATCCTAGGCCTTTTCCTAGTAATTCCTCTAATAATTATGGTAATTCCTATGGTAATACCACCTACAATGATAATAGAAACACCTCTGATCTTGAGAGCAATATTAAAGAATTTATCAATACACAAAAAGCTGTCAACACTTCGATAGAAGAGAAGTTGAATAAAATTGATGATTTGTCTAGAAGTGTTGATAGAATTTCTCATGATGTAGAAACTCTCAAGATGAAAAATTGTGTGTCTAAATTTGAAGAATCAATCAAAGATCTTCATGTTTCTATGGATGAAAGTAAGAAAAGAACCGCTATGCTTAGAGCTAAAAGATAAATTTTAGAAAAAGCGTTTTCTTGTGATTACTATCATAAAAGTGATGAAGATCTTAAAGTGACTGGTGTTTCTTCTATTGATTCTTTGTTTAGTAAATTTAAGATTGATGAAAAAGGGACTGGAGAAGAGTCAACTTTAGTTAGAAGGCGTCCCTATGATTCGGAGGGTGAAAATCTTGTTGAGAAAATGTATAAAAGTGGGTTTGAAGAGATCAAGACTTTAACTAGTGATGTGCCCACTATATTGGATTACAAAGACTTTAATTATGATAGTTGCTCTTTGGTTGATTGTATTTCTTTGTTGCAATCCATGATAAATCCACCCCATGCTTATGAACAAAATAAAGCTTTTACTAAACATATTGTTGATGCCATGATGAAAGCTTTTGAAGAAAAAATGGAATTGGAAGTTTCAATTCCTAGAAAATTGCATCATGAGTGGGAACCTACTATCAAAGTCAAGGTTAAAATTATGAGTGTTTTGCTTTATGTGACTTGGGTGCTAGTGTTTCTACAATTCCGAAATCTTTATGTGATGTGATTGGTCTTACTAATATTGAAGAATGCTCTTTAAATTTGCACTTAGCGGATTCTACTATTAAAAAGCCTATGGGAAGAATTAATGATGTTATTATTCTAGCAAATAGGAGTTATGTGCTCATAGATTTTATTGTTCTTGATATTGATTGCAATCCGTCTTGTCCAATTATTCTTGGTAGACCGTTTTTGTGTACTATTGGTGCCGTGATTGATATGAAAGAAGGCATTATTAAATTTCTGTTTCCACTAAGGAAGGGAATGGAAAACTTCCCTAGAACAAGAATTAGGCCACCATATGAATCAATCATGAGGGCATATTATGGATCTAGAAGCAAAGATGACAAAACTTAAATCCTGCGCGTTATGCCTAGCTAGGGGCGTAAAACGATAGCGCTTGTTGGGAGGCAACCCAATGAATAAAATTTATTTTTGCCTTTTGCTTTCTGTTCTTGAGTGTTAGAACAATTATGCTACTATTATTATTGTGTTTTTTGTGTTTTAATTAGTGTTTGTGCCAAGCAATGCCTTTGGGAAGACTTGGGTGAAAGTTTATTTGATCTTGCTGAAAAACAGAAACTTTTGCGCTCACGAGATTCATTGTCATTTTTTACAGAAGAGTTCTTCTAAGTTGATTCTTTTTGAAGAGGATTAATAGACAAATTACTCACGTCCACCAATTTATTTCATAATTTTTGGAGTTACAGAAGTATTCGAAATTTTCAGATTGCTACAGACTGTTCTGTTTTTGACAGATTCTGTTTTCTTTGCGTTGTGTGCTTGTTTTGATGATTCTATGGTTTTCTTTGATAAGTTTTTGCCATAGAAAAGTTGGAATATAGTATATATAATGAAAAAAAATATAATAGGATTGCTACAGTACTTATAGTAGTGGTTTGGTTTCTTATACTAACGGATCTCACGAAGGTTTTGTTTGAGTTTTGTGTGATTGAAGTTTTCAAGTTCTGGGTTATCTTACGATGGATGGGTTTTCAAGTTCTGTTTCAGTTGGTCCTAGTTGGGTAAATGCAGACTAAAAACCAACATCTGCATGTAGTTTGGTTGTCTGCATTAGGTTTTCTGCATGAGGTAATAAACTAGTCAGCGCGTTGTTTGGTTGCCTGCGTCGCTGTTGTCAAACAAACAACACGTTGTTTGGTTGCAAACGGCTAAAGATGTGATCACCACTTCTCACTAGCGGTGATCTTACCACATACACTGAACATTGTTTTTCCTAGCTAGGAACCAAATGACAGTTTATCCTAGCTACTAGCAAATGATGGTACAAAGTTATTAAGAGCCAACATGGTTGAATAAGGATAGTTCAATGATGCTAACTAGTTGCTTCCTCTTCATCTTCATCTTCCTCTGCTGCTTATGTGTTGCTTCCTCTTCCTCGCTTCTGTTGCCATCTCTTTCTTCTTCTTCTTCTTCTTCTTCTTGTTCGTCTGCTTCAGATCCTTGTGTGACCTCTGTTATCCCACATTGACTGAGCCCACTCCAACTTTTGTTCTTCCACACTTCGTTGTCGAACACTTCCACACCATGGCCGGGGCTGATCACCTCATCAGGAGCCACATCGTCCTCCTCCGGCACAAATTCATCAACTCCCCATTGCAAGATCCAGTTGTGAATGATGCAACATGCAAGAACAAGGTTCACCTGGATAGGTCCAGGATCTTAAACCTGTTCTTCAGAGCTCCAAAGGCCCTCTCAACAGCCACTCTAAGGCTGGAGCGTCTGAGATTGAACAGTTCCTGAGGAGTCCTAGGATAGTTCCTACCAGCAAACTCGTTCAGATGGTACCTGGTTTTCCTGAAGGGTGGAAGAACACCTGGACGACATGCATAGCCAGCATCTCCAAGGTAGAATTTGCCATCGGGGATGTTGATGCCATCATGACGACTCATGTTGTCACTGAGAATGTTAGCCTCATGTGCTAATCCTTCCCAGCCAGCCAGCACATATGTGAACTTCACATCGAAGTCAACAACAGCTAGCACATTCTGGCTTGTGTAGTGCTTCCTGCCTCTGTATGCTGCAGCTTGTGACCTCGGCACTCTGGTAGTGACATGAGACCATCTATTGCTCCAATGCAATCCTGGAATGGCATACTGTCGGATATCGGGTTCTGGCAAAACCCTTAAGGTTCAAACTCTGGGGTACGCGCGAAGATCTTCCCCCTACCGATCCACGTCCTAACGCCTCGCTATGAACCTAATCTACACGATGAACAACACAAGGGACACAAGGTTTATACTGGTTCAGGCCACCGTTGCGGTGTAATACCCTACTCCAGTGTGTAGTGTGGTGGATTGCCTCAGGGGCTGATGATGAACAGTACAGAGGAAGAACAACCTCGCGAGGGGTGTTCTTGTGGTGGTGCGGTGTTCCACTTGGGTGGATCTCTCAAGGCTCTGGGTGAAGTGATCCTCCTCCCTTTGGTGGTGGCTATCTCTATATATAGAGGCCCTGGTCCTCTGGCCAAATATTGAGCGGGAAGGGAGCCAACAATGGCCATTTTGAAGGGGACATCTAGTACAAGTTATCCTGACTAAAGTTGGTCTTTGGCTGCCAAAGGCACTGGCGATGACGCCGTCTTGGACTCCACGGTGACCTCCATCCTGCTGCTCTGCTGGTCTTGGTCTCGTTGCACTGAAATGGTAACCTTTGCTTGATGCCTCGGTACTCTGCACTTGCGCTTGCCCCCTTTGCACCAAAGAGGAAACAAGGACATTGCGCAGGCTGGCGCCCGCCTGGTCTTGATCGTCATGGCTTGCATCATGAGCACCTCGTGAGGTACCCCTGCCTTGATCTCTCCGCCTCCTCGCGAGCCTGCCTAGTGAGGCCGTTCCTGAGGAAGTCTTGCGTCGTCCGCCCCGCAATGCTTGGCCTCTCGCGAGGGTCTTGAGCTTGAGTTGATGAAGATGGGCCGTACTGGGCCACCCCTTGAGCCACGCCGCAGGGTGCAGGCAGGCAAGTCTGGGGACCCCCGTTCCCAGAACGCCGACAGTAGTCCCCGGGCCCAAGGCGCGCTCGGAGTTGGCTTAGCAGCAAAGTGAAAGGGCAAGTGCGGAGCGCCGCAGGCCCCAACAGCCTGCGGCCTTGGGTTCCACATGGCAGTTGATTGGACGTGGGCGTCTCCGCTTCCGCACGCTCCCCCAATATCCGCCTGGCTAGGCGGCCACGAAACATTACACGGTTATTCCCTCCGGGCTGCCCGCGAGCTTCCTGTTCCCCTTCCTTCCTTGAGCCTCTATTTCTGTCTCCAATCTGACTTGAGCTCTGCCCCCCGCCCGTTGCCATGGCACCAACAAAAAGGGAGAAAGGGAAGAAGCTTGCGCCTCCGGTCAGCTCGCCTCTGGCAGCTGCGCCTACCGTCGACCAGTCGCTCATACTCAATCTGGAAGCCTTGGAAAAGGTCCGCTCCGCCCTCGCCTCTAGCTTCAACGAGTGCGGAAGGACGACAACTTGGCCCGCGTCCCATGCCTCCTTCGGCAGGATCGTCACGGAGGTCCGATTCTTCGCCGATGCCCTATGGGCGGGCCTGGTTCCCCCCTTCTCCGCTTTCTTCAATGTGGTGCTTTCCCACTACTAGATCCATATGATGCACCTCAGTCCCCAATCCATTACTCTTCTCGCTGTCTTCGCCTTCGTCTGCGAAGCCATGGTGGGCATTGCCCCTTCCGTTGCTCTCCAGCGCCACTTCTTCTCCCTGCGCCTGACCGACCCATCGCAATGCTCGGGGTGCGTGAGCTTCCAGGCCGTGCCAGAGGCGGTCGCCTCGGGGATTGATTTTGGTCTTCCACCTTCTATGAGCGGGTTCCGGGAGCGGTGGCTGTACATGGACGTCGGGGTGCCCAGCCCCCTGCTCGCTCATTCAACATTGCCCGCTATCCCCAATCCTGGCTGGGGTCACGAGAAGCTCACGAGCCCCCAGCTCGCTTTTATCTGGTGCCGCTTTGAGAGGTTGAGGACGCTTGGCGTGACGGCGTCCCAGGTGGTGAAGGAGTTCCTCCAGTGCCGCATCGCTCCTCTCCAGCGCCACTCCCCTCCGATGTGGACCTTCACTGGGCATCAAGACCGCATGAGGCTCCAGGAGGGGGATCTTGCGCCTGAAATGCTGAGGAAGGTGCTGAGAGTCTTGACTCGCGACCCCTCTCCGGCGATTCGGCATGGGGCGCCCTTGTATCTTTGCTCGAGCAGGGCGAGTTTGCGAGCGGATGCCCCGCTCAAGAATGGGGTTGTGCCCAGCTGACCTCGTGGGGCCCCGCGAGAATCCAGTTGCCGTGGCTCCTCCCCCGTCGCCCACGTCGATCCTGCCTCAGGAGGTGGTGCTGGGAGGCAAGCATCGCCAGGAGCTGGGGGGTCTGGTGTCGAGTCGCCGATGTCACGTGGGGCTCCCGAGGCGTCATCCTCCGGAGCTTGCGAAACCTGCCCGGAGGTGGTGGCTGATGAGGGGACGCAACCTGCGGCTCCCGAGACTGAAACTCCCGAGGCCTCGGTAGGCCGCCAAGGGGTGGTACCCGATCGCTCCTCCCTGTTGGCGCCCTTGATGCAAGTCGCCTTGGTGCTTCTTCGTCCATGCCTCGCGCCGGCCCTCACATAGAGAGCTTGGCTCGGTTCCGCATAGACTTCGACGCCCTCCGCAAGAGGAAGGAGGCTTCGGGTGGCAGTGATCGTCCTTGCCGCCCGTTGAAGCACAGGAAGTACTTTGCCATGGACGAGTAAGTTCCTCCTTCATATAACTCCTCGTTTGATGTTCCCTTTGCTGACTGCGGCCCTTCAGGATCCCTCCTGCTGAGCCTGCGGAGCCGGCCGAGAAGCCACCTCCTCAGGCTTCATCTTCATCGCTGACCTTAAGCGTCCCGAGCCTGAGCGCCACCCCCGACGCGAGTCCGGCTGGAGAGGCGGGCTGACCCGCGGTGTGCCTTGAGCCTGTGCGCTCGCCGCTCTTCCTTCGCGAGCTTTCTCGGGGCACAACCAGCTTGCCCCAGGCTCCTCTCCTGATCATGGACGGCGAGTGGTTGAAGTCGATCTTCGGCTCCTTTTCTGGGGATGGATCAACGTCGGGCTGGGTCCCTTGCAGGCCCCGTCCGGCGATCGTGGGGGCGCCAGCCCCAGGCCCCTGCCGAGAGGGGGCGAACCACTTCAAGGCCCTCCGCCGACGCTGATGGCGAAGGACGATGTTGACGACGTGCTCAGGCGTGCGCGGGAGCGCAGCGCCGTTCGCCAAGAGTTTCTCCAGAAGGCGAAAGATGCGGTGAGCCAGCTCGGTGTAGAGCTCGCGGGCGAGGATGCGCGTCTTGAAGCTGAAGGCCTGCGGCTGGCTGAGGAAAGGCATAGGCTGAAGGTGGCCGTCAGCCTTGCACGTCATCAGCGTGATCTTGACATTGCAAAGGCCGAAGCATCTCTGGTGTCCTCGCGGAAGGCCTGCTCCCGAGCCATCAAGGAGGCTCAGGAGGCAGACCGACGATGCGAGGTCGCGGAGGAGCGCACGTGGGAGCTCCAAGCCTGGTGCAATTCCCTGGAGCAGCAAGTGGAACTGCGCCAAGCTGCCCTTGCATCGCTAAAAGGGGCGCCCGTCAAAGAGGAGGAGCTCCAGAAGCGTGAGGAAGCGCTGACATTGGAGGCTGCCGAGCGCAACCTCAATCTTGAACGGTTGGAGACAAGGGAGCGCCAGGTGACCCAGGCGGAGGACGACGTTGGCGCGCGGAAGGTCCGAATCCAAGAAGAGATCGACCACCGCGTGGCGGAAGCTCGCATGGGTCTTGAGCGCGAGCATGGAGAGAGGTTGGAGCTGATCAAGGCCGAGGCTGCGGGCAGGACTGCCGCTCTTAGGACCAAACTGACCAAAACAACGCAGCGCGTTGAGGCCACCGCAGCCGCCATAGGCGCGGCGAGCTGGCCTCCTCACACGCCGAGCTGCTTCTCCTCCAATGGAGGGTTGATGACGCCGAGTCCGTTGTGCGGTGGAACGAAGATGAGATTCGCCAGCGGCAGACGCTGGAGCACATGCATGGCCCCATGCTCCGAACGCTCAAGGAAATGGCCAACGCGGCCTTGGGCAACATCTGTGAAGCGGCCGCTGAGGAGCCTCACATGACCAACTACGCCGGTAATCTCCAGTTCTTCACTGACGTGGTGACACATTTGGAGAATCGCTCTTAGAGGGCTCGCCAGCTTGTCTAGGAGAGGAGCCGTGGCCTGCTCGCACGGGCATTCTCCCCTGTCTTCAGCCATCTTCAGAACATCGACCCCCACTTTGACTTCGACGCCGCCATCGCCCGGTGCCCGAGGCCGTCCGAGGGGACCTGGCGCGATGGATGGAGGACAACGTGGAAGCACTTGTCCGGGCCTTCACCTCTGATGATGACGGGATGGTTGTCACTGCTGATGAAGGGCGACGTGGTGAACGGCGGCGAAAACGGTGCCAACGACGACGAGGGTGAGGCCAGCGACAGCGACAGCGGCGCCAGCGACGCCTCTGGAGACGACCAAGAGGATGTGGTGAGCGACATGTCTGATTGATCCTATGCCCCCCTGCTGTTTATCCTGCACAGAAAAAGCTCGGGCGTGGCCCTGGAGGTTGTAAGAGCATTTTGGGAGGGGAAGCCCCTCATGTAAAAAGGATTGTTGTCCATGCGTTATTAGGGACGGCACCGAATGGGCGCCCGTATGATGTTATGGGCTCTGCGATGAATTGGTTCCTATGATTTTACCTTTACCTTGGGCGAGCTTCGAGTAGGCTTGTGGCGACTCTCCGAGGATCCCTCAGGAGACCTGTTGACCTTGCAACAAGAGCCTTGCAAGAGCGAGCGCCGGCCGTGGGGCGGCAGGCGCGTGAGTGCTAGGCCCAGCCCTACCCACAAGGGGCTCGCGAGGGGGAGGCAGCTAGTGCGAATTCCAACTTGAGCAGAAACCGGAACACGAGAAAACACGCGAACAAGACAAAACACCCCTCCCCGCATACGCAAACACAAAATCAACTTCAACTTAGATCCGAAACGAGAAAGCTTGACCACATGAAAGGAAGCAAAAGCAAAAGGCCGCGTCCGGCACCTAGTCTAGTCTTCAACGTCTTCTCACCAGCGCGAAGCTAAGTGCTGCCACTGGGCGTGGGAGGGAGCCCCCGAGGCCCGAGGGCGGCTCCCCGGAGACTCTGGGGCATCTACAGCCCCAACTCATTATTACGTGAGAGTGTCATGGGCGGTGAGCTTCACAGGCACTGGGCTTCTTCACAGGTACCGGCCTTGCTTCATATCGCCAGATGAGGGCCCCGCCTTGTGCCATCCTTGACCACTATTGACGGCGACCGAAAACCATGGACGACGCCAATGGGGAAAAGGGGATGCCAGTGGTTCCCCCGACGACCACGGGTCCTCTGCCTGGGGCAGGCCTTGCGGCACCTCCCCAGCAGAGGGCCTATCTCCGAGGGACACCTTGCTCCGTGCGAGGGGCTTGGCTCCCGGCCCCTCTCGTGCAGCCCCCAGTGCCCTCCTCCTGAGGGGAGGGAGGCTGCCTTACTGGGGCATCCTTCCGTTGCGGTGACCTGGACTTCCTGTGACCCATGGTTAGCATAAGCTTGCTCCTGAGGGATTAGCGGTACCCGATAGCTACTGCTGCCGGCGCGGTTGGCGAAACTCCCTTGAGGCTCCTGGAAGGGCTCGACTTCTGTCGTTTCTTCCTCCCAGCCTGGCCCGAGGAACGAGCCGTGGTCTTCTTCCAGCGCGTATTCCCGATCCACCATGTGGGGCACATAAGCCTCCGGGGTCGCCGCCCCAAAGGCCTTGCTGTAGTGCCCCACGCTCCACGTGGTTTGGCTCGAGGCACCATCTTGGGGGTTGTAGGGCGGCGGCCCGCCCGGGCCGTAGCCAGCGACGCGCATGCCCTCGATTACCAGGGGAGGTGCTGGTGCAGCTTGTCGCCCGTCGCTAATGGCCAAGCTGGTGTTGATGAAGCCTTGAGGTACGCTTGAGGGTGCACGGGTGCGGATAGGCCCGCCACGTGATCCGCCCAGGGCCTGGGGTGGAAGCTGGACGCAGAAAGGGGGCGCCCTTGAAGCGGCGGCATCCAGGAGCTCAGCGACGCACTCCAGCAGCACGTCATGGCCGCTTTCTTGGATCCTGCATCATAGCAGTTCTCGAGCCACCGTGAGCGCGGCCTTCATGTTCGCCTGCTCCCCCTCGGGTGTGCGGTGCTGTGGCCGCGGCGTGGTTTGAGGCCCTTGCTACTGATCGCACCTGCCACGGGGTGAGGGAAGGCGGCGCTTGACCGCGGCGCCCGCGCCCCGCAGCGTTCTACAGAGTGCGAGCTGCTTGAGGCGCAGGGGTTGAGGTTACCTTGGGCAGGTGGCGCGGCACGGGCAGGCCATGCCACCGAGCGATCGGCCTTGGCCGTCGGGTCACCGGACATGGAGGCGACGAAGCGGTGGAACACAGGATGGCGGAAGAAAGATTCTGGCACACCCCTACCTGGCGCGCCAAATGTCGGATATCGTGTTCCGGCAAAACCCTTAAGGTTCGAACTCTGGGGTGCGCACGAAGATCTTCCCCCTGCCAATCCACGTCCTAACGCCTCGCTATGAACCTAAGCTACACGATGAACAACACAAGGGACACAAGGTTTATACTGGTTCGGGCCACCGTTGTGGTGTAATACCCTACTCCAGTGTGTGGTGTGGTGGATTGCCTCAGGGGCTGATGATGAACAATACAGAGGAAGAACAACCTCGTGAGGGTTGTTCTTGTGGTGGTGCGGTGTTCCGCTTGGGTGGATCTCTCAAGGCTCTGGGTGAAGTGATCCTCCTCCCTTTGGTGGTGGCTATATCTATATATAGAGGCCCTGGTCCTCTTCACAAATATTGAGCGGGAAGGGAGCCAACAACGGCCATTTCGAAGGGGAACATCTAATACAAGTTATCCTGACTAAAATTGGTCTTCGGCTGCCAAAGGTACTGGTGATGATGCCGTCTTGGGCTCCACGGTGAGCTCCGTCCTGCCGCTCTGCTGGTCTTGGTATCGTAGCACCGAAATGGTAACCTTTGCTTGATGCCTCGGTACTCCGCGCCTGCGCTTGCCCCCTTTGAACCAAAGAGGAAACAAGGACACTGTGCAGGCTAGCACCCGCCTGGCGCCCGCCTGGTCTCGATCGTCATGTCTTGCATCACGAGCACCTTGCGAGGTACCCCTGCCTTGATCTCTCCGCCTCCTCGCGAGCCTGCCTGGTGAGGCCGTTCCTGAGGAAGTCTTGCGTCATCCGCCCCGCGAGGCTTGGCCCCTCGCGAGGGTCTTGAGCTTGAGTTGATGAAGATGGGTCGTACTGGGCCACCCCTTGAGCCACGCCGCAGGCCGCAGGCAGGCAAGTCTGGGGACCCCCGTTCCCAGAACGCCGACACATACAATATGTTGTTAGTGTACTACAGAAAAATAACAAGAAATCAAGGCATGAACTACAACAACATATCAAGTGCTCACCTTGAAGTATGGATACCATCTTGGGCTAGTGCGAATCTTGGTAGGAGTCCGGCCGGTTGGTGACATGATCATCTCTCCTCTGATCTCCCCAACAACATACATCACTTGCTTGAAGTACCTAGAGATGGTCTCCATTGATCTCCTGAAGGTATTGTGTACAACCCTGAACCTCTGGTTATGACTAACAACATGGAGGTACGTGGCCACTTGCTCTTCCATAGTGGTATGGATGCTATCTTCTAACAGCCCCCTGCTCCTAAACATTTGCACAAGCCTGGTGAAAGGTGCTTGATACGTCTCCAACGTATCTACTTTTCCAAACACTTTTGCCCTTGTTTTGGACTCTAACTTGCATGATTTGAATGAAACTAACCCGGACTGACGCTATTTTCAGCAGAACTGCCATGATGTTGTTTATTGTGCAGAAAACAAAAGTTCTCGGAATGACCTGAAAATCCACGGAGATAAGTTTTGGAAAATATAAAAACTACTGGCGAAAGAATCAAGGCCAGGGGGGCCACACCCTGTCCATGAGGGTGGGGGGCGCGCCCTCCCCCTGGGCGCGCCCCCTCTCTCGTGGGCCCCCTGATGCTCCACCGACCTCAACTCCAACTCCATATATTCCGTTTCACGGAGAAAGAAATCAGAGAGAAAGTTTCATCGCGTTTTATGAAATGGAGCCGCCGCCAAGCCCTAATCTCTCTCGGGAGGGCTGATCTGGAGTCCGTTCGGGGCTCCGGAGAGGGGGATTCATCGCCGTCGTCATCATCAACCATCCTCCATCACCAATTTCATGATGCTCACCGCCGTGCATGAGTAATTCCATCGTAGGCTTGCTGGACGGTAATGGGTTGGATGAGATTTACCATGTAATTAAGTTAGTTTTGTTAGGGTTTGATCCCTAGTATCCACTATGTTCTGAGATTGATGTTGCTATGACTTTGCTATGCTTAATGCTTGTCACTAGGGCCTGAGTGCCATGATTTCAGATATGAACCTATTATGTTTTCATGAATATATGCGAGTTCTTGATCCTATCTTGCAAGTCTATAGTCACCTATTATGTGTTATGATCCGACAACCCCGAAGTGACAATAATCGGGATACTTCTCGGTGATGACCATAGTTTGAGGAGTTCATGTATTCACTACGTGCTAATGCTTTGTTCTGGTTCTCTATTGAAAGGAGGCCTTAATATCCCTTAGTTTCCACTAGGACCCCGCTACCACGGGAGGGTAGGACAAAAGATGTCTGATGACCCACAAGTGTATCTATCGTAGTCCTTTCGATAAGTAAGAGTGTCAAACCCAACGAGGAGCAGAAGGAAATGATAAGTGGTTTTCAGTAAGGTTTTCTCTGCAAGCACTGAAATTGTAGGTAATAGATAGTTCTATGATAAGATAAATAGTAACGAGTAACAAGTAAATAAAGTAAATAAAGTGCAGCACGGTGGCCCAATTCTTTTGTAGCAAAGGATAAGCCTTGACAATTTCTTATAATGAGAAAAGAGCTCCCGAGGACACATGGGAATTATCGTGAAGCTAGTTTTCATCATGCTCATATGATTCGTGTTCGGTACTTTGATAATTTGATATGTGGGTGGGCCGGTGCTTGGGTACTGCCCTTACTTGGACAAGCATCCTACTTATGATTAACCCCTATTGCAAGCGTCCGCAACTACAAAAGAAGTATTAAGGTAAACCTAACCACAACATTAAACATATGGATCCAAATCAGCCCCTAACGGCAACGATAAACTAGGGTTTAAGCTTCATCACTCTAGCAACCCATCATCTACTTATTACTTCCCAATGCCTTCCTCTAGGTCCAAATAATGGTGAAGTGTCATGTAGTCGACGTTCACATAACACCACTAGAGGAAAAGACAACATACATGTCATCAAAATATCGAACGAATACCAAATTCACATGACTACTAATAGCAAGACTTCACCCATGTCCTCAGGAACAAATGTAACTACTCACAAAGCATATTCATGTTCATAATCAAAGGAGTAATAATATGCATTAAGGATCTGAACATATGATCTTCCACCAAGTAAACCAATTAGCATCAACTACAAGGAGTAATCAACACTACTAGCAACCCACAGGTACCAATTTGTGGTTTTGATACAAGATTTGATACAAGAGATGAACTAGGGTTTTGAGAGGAGATGGTGCTGGTGAAGATGTTGATGGAGATTGACCCCCTCCCGATGAGAGGATCGTTGGTGATGAGGTTGGTGATGATTTCCCCCTCCCGGAGGGAAGTGTCCCTGGCAGAATAGCTCAGCCGGAGCCCTAGATTGGTTCCGCCAAGGTTCTGCCTCGTGGCGGCGGAGTTTCGTCCCGTAAGCTTGCCCACGATTTTTTCCAGGGTAAAAGCCTTCATATAGCAGAAGATGGACACCGGGGGGCCACCAGGGGGGCCAGGAGACAGGGGGCGCGCCTAGTAGGGGTGGGCGCGCCCCCCACCTTCATGGCCAGGATGTGGACCCCCTGATGTATTTCTTCTGCTCAATAATTCTTATTAATTCCAAAAACAGGTTTTGTGGAGTTTCAGAATTTTTGGAGCAGTGCAGAATAGGTTTCTAATGTTTGCTCCTTTTCCAGCCAGAATTCCAGCTACCGGCATTCCCCCCTCTTCATGGTAAACCTTGTAAAATAAGAGAGAATAGCCATAAGTATTGAGATATAATGTGTAATAACAGCCCATAATGCAATAAATATTGATATAAAAGCATGATGCAAAATGGACGTATCAACTCCCCCAAGCTTAGACCTCGCTTGTCCTCAAGCGGAAGCCGAAATCGAAAAATATGTCCACATGCTTAGAGATAGAGGTGTCGATAAAAATAAAATACAGACATGAGGGCATCATGATCATTCTTATAACAACAACATAAATAGATTTTATCATATGATTTCTTATGCTCAAGTAATGATCAATTCACAATGTCAAGCATGGTTCAGAAACTTCATTGAGAACTAACAAACTATAATCTCAGTCATTGAAGCAATTGCAATTTATCATAACATCAGAAAGAGTCAACAATGGAGCTTTTCAGCAAGTCCACATACTCAACAATCAAGTAGTCTTCTACAATCGCTAACACTCGCGCGGTACTTGTGGTTATAGAGTTTCAGCCGGACACTGAGAAATATAGGGGGTTATTGTGTTGCCTCCTAACGTATTCACCTTTAGGTGATGTCAACAATAATAATCCATGCTAACTTACATCCAATTGGATATATATATCATGATCTTTCAAACACGAGGAGCTTGCCAAAGGGTAAAATGAAAAAGGGAAAGGTGAGGATCACCTTGACTCAAGCATAAAGTAAAAACATAAAGTAAAAGATAGGCCCTTCGCGGAGGGAAGCAGAGGTTGTCATGTGCGTTTTGGGTTGGATGCACAAAATCTTAATGCAAAAGAACGTCACTTTATATCACCCCTTGTATGTGGACCTTTATTATGCAGTCCGTCGCTTTTATTACTTCCACAACAAGATCGTATAAAGCTTATTTTCTCTGCACTAATAAGTCATACATATTTAGATAGCAATTTTTATTGCCTGCAACATGACAACTTACTTGAAGGATCTTACTCAATCCATAGGTAGGTATGGTGGACTCTCATGGCAAAACTGGGTTTAAGGATATTTGGAAGCACAAGTAGTATCTCTACTTGGTGCAAGGAATTTGGCTAGCATGAGGGGGAAAGGCAAGCTCAACATGTTTGGAAGGTCAATGATAATATACTTTAACTGAGATGTGCGAAAACATAAACCATTATGTTGTCTTCCTTGTCCAACGTCAACTCTTTTAGCATGTCATACTTAACGAGTGCTCCCAATCATAAAAGATGTCCAAGATAATATATTTGTATGTGAACCTCTCTTTCCTTATCACTTCCTATTAATTGCAACGATGACCAAAACTATGTTTATCAACTCTCAACAACTTTATGTCTCATACTTTCTATGTGTGAAGTCATCACTAACCGTAAGATCAGTATGAACTCTTTTATTCTTTCTACTTTCTCAAGATCATAGCAACATAGCAAAGCCCTCGACTCAACACTAATCTTTATTATAGATAACTCACGGACTTGATTACACAAAGAGATTACAAAGCAAGACTCAAAACTACTTGATATCAAAACTTCGATCTACTAGATCAAGATACTACTAAAAGTATCGAACTAAATAAAACGGTAAAGATAGGAGTGTGATGGTGATACGATACCGGGGCACCTCCCCCAAGCTTGGCAGTTGCCAAGGGGAGTGCCCATACCCATGTGATTATGTCCTCGGGGGTGATGGAGGTTGTGATGATGTAGGCTAGTCGTCCATCTTCCAAGGCATAGGCTCACCATCATAGAAGGATGATCGAGTCTCCGAGATCCCTAAATCTGCAGCCAAACTCATCCTCTTGAATCTATATTCATACTCACAGTTTTGGTTTTGCAGGTCATAGATCTGGGCTTGGAGGTGCTCGATTTTCTCTTGAAGCTTGAGGATGGTCTCCCCAATGACCTTGGCATCTAGCTTGTGGTTCTTGGTGAACTCCGTGATCATCATCTGGTTGGTGTTGAATCCACGCTCCACCATCCCTTGGCACTTGAAAACTTGCTGCTCCACGACTTCGAGCTATGCCTTGGTCCCTCCACATCGCGGATGTGCAGCACCCCCACACACATCTCAATGGTTTGAGGGTGTTGCAGCACCTCCGCAAGATAGGGGTTGATAACCCTCTCGAAAAACTTGTACTTGGGAGCGCTTGGAGACGACATGATGCTCTAGATCTGAAACAGAAACAGCTCGAAACGAAAACAAAGGATATTTGCGTGATACGGTGGTCAAAACCTTCGGGAGTTTATATAATGAATTTTTACCGACCAAAATACGTAACATGCAAGAAAATGGAGTCAGGGAGGCTCACAAGGTGTCCACAAGACAGGGGCGCGCCCAGTAAGGGTGGGCGCACCCTCCACTCTCGTGGAGGCCTCGTGTCCCTCTCGGGCTACTTCTTTCTTCCTAAAATTCCTAAATATTCCAAAACTGATAAAAATGCTATTGGAGTTGTTTAGGAGTCGGTTTAATTACCGTACCACATACCTATTCCTTTTCGGAGTCCGGAACGTTCTGGAAAGTGTCCCTTATGTATTCCTGCGGGGTTACAGTTTCAATAATATTAGTTTCAACTTTGATAGGATTACCTGAAATATAATGTTTAATTCTTTGACCGCTCACCACCCTCGGACTTGTGCCTTCGAAGTTGTTGATTTTTATGGCACCAGAATGATAGACCTCCTCGATAACGGAAGGACCTTCCCATTTAGAGAGAAGTTTTCCTGCAAAAAATCTTAAACGAGAGTTGAATAATAACACATAATCTCCTATGTTAAACTCACGCTTTTGTATCCTTTTGTCATGCCAGCGTTTGACTTTTTCTTTAAATAGCTTGGCATTCTCATAGGCTTGGGTTCTCCATTCATCAAGTGAGCTAATATCAAACAACCTCTTCTCACCGGCAAGTTTGAAGTCATAGTTGAGCTCTTTGATAGCCCAATATGCTTTATGTTCAAGTTCAAGAGGTAAATGACACGCTTTTCCATAAACCATCTTATATGGAGACATACCCATAGGATTTTGTATGCAGTGCTATAGGCCCATAGTGCATCATCAAGCTTTTGGGACCAATTCTTTCTAGATCTATTGACAGTCTTTTGCAAAATTAATTTGAGCTCTCTATTGCTCAACTCTAGTTGACCACTAGACTGCGGATGATAAGGAGATGCAATTCTATGATTAACATCATACTTAGCAAGCATCTTACGGAAAGCACCATGAATAAAATGTGAACCACCATCGGTCATAAGATATCTAGGGACTCCAAACCGCGGAAAAATAACTTCTTTAAGCATTTTAATAGAAGTGTTATGATCAGCACTACTAGTTGGAATAACTTCTACCCACTTAGTAACGTAATCAACAGCAACTAAAATATGTGTATAACCATTAGAGGCAGGAAAAGGTCCCATATAATCAAAGCCCCAAACATCAAACGGTTCAATAACAAGAGAATAATTCATAGGCATTTCTTGACGTCTACTAATATTACCTATTCTTTGACATTCGTCACAAGATAAGACAAACTTACGAGCATCTTTGAAGAGAGTAGGCCAATAAAAACCAGATTGTAGTACCTTGTGTGTAGTTCTATCTCCAGCGTGGTGTCCTCCATAGGATTTAGAGTGACACTTGCGTAGGATCTGTTCCTGTTCATACTCAGGCACACAACGTCTAATAACACCATCTACTCCTTTATAAAGGTGTGGGTCATCCCAAAAGTAATGTCTTAAATCATAAAAGAACTTTTTCTTTTGTTGGTATATGAAACTAGGGGGTATAAATTTAGCAAAAATGTAATTAGCATAATCAGTATACCAAGGAGCAGTACGAGAAGCATTAACGACCGCTAATTGTTCATCAGGAAAGCTATCATCAATAGGCAAGGGTCACCAAGAACATTCTCTAACCTAGACAAGTTGTGCAGCGGGGTTCTCAGCTCCCTTTCTATCAATAATATGCAAATCAAATTCTTGGAGCAAGAGAACCCATCTAATGAGTCTAGGCTTAGCATCTTTCTTTTCCATAAGATATTTAATAGCAGCATGATCAGTGTGAATAGTAACTTTGGAATCAACAATATAAGGTCTAAACTTATCACATGCAAACACAACTGCTAAGAACTCTTTTTCAGTAGTAGCGTAATTTCTCTGGGCAGTATCAAGAGTCTTACTAGCATACTGGATAACATTCAATTTCTTATCAACTCTTTGCCCTAGAAAAACACCTACAGCATAATCACTAGCATCACACATAATTTCAAAAGGTAAGTTCCTATCAGGTGGCTGAACAATAGGCGCAATGATCAAAGCTTTCTTAAGTATTTCAAATGCTTCTACACAATCATCATCAAAGACAAAAGGAATATCTTCTTGTAATAGATTAGTCAGAGGCCTAGAGATTTTAGAAAAGTCCTTAATGAACCTCCTATAAAAACCGGCATGACCAAGGAAACTTCTTATACCTTTTATGTCCTTGGGACATGGCATCTTTTCAATAGCATCAACTTTAGCCTTATCAACTTCAATACCTCTCTCGGAGATCTTATGCCCCAAACAATGCCTTCATTAACCATAAAGTGACACTTTTCCCAATTCAGGACGAGACTAGTGTCTTCGCATCTCTGCAAAACTCGATCAAGGTTGCTCAAACAATCATCAAAAGAGGATCCATAAACGGAGAAGTCGTCCATGAATACCTCACAAATCTTTTCACAAAAATCAGAGAATATAGCCATCATGCATCTTTTAAAGGTGGCAGGTGCATTAGATAAACCAAAAGGCATATGTCTATAAGCAAAAGTACCAAAAGGGCAAGTAAAAGTGGTTTTAGATTGATCCTTCGCTGACACAGGTATTTGAGAGAAACCAGAATAACCATCTAGAACGTAGAAATGTGTGTGTTTGGATAGTCTTTCTAGCATTTGATCAATAAAAGGTAAATGGTAATGATCTTTCTTAGTAGATTTATTTAACTTACGGAAATCAATTACCATCCTATAACCTGTAATAATTCTTTGCGGGATCAATTCATCTTTATCATTAGGAACAACGATAATACCTCCCTTTTTAGGAACACAATGGACAGGGCTTACCCATTCACTATCAGCAACGGGATAAATTATACCTGCCTCAAGGAGCTTTAGTATCTCCTTTCTTACCACTTCTTTCATCTTGGGATTCAGTCGTCGTTGAGGATCTCTAACTGGTTTAGCATCAGCCTCCAAATTAATTTTGTGTTGACATAACGTGGGACTAATGCCCTTAAGATCATCCAGAGTATATCCAATAGCAGCGGGGTGCTTCTTCAGAGTTTTCAATAATCTTTCTTCTTCTTGCTCTGAAAGGTTAGCACTAATAATAACAGGATATATTTTATTTTCATCAAGATAAGCATACTTAAGATTATCAGGTAATGGTTTAAGTTCAAACACGGGATCACCCTTGGGTGGAGGGGGATCCCCAAGAATTTCAACGGGAAGGTTGTGTTTAAGCATGTGTTCCTATTTAAGGAACACTTCATCTGTTTCCCTTCTTTCCTTCATAAACATATCATTTTCATGGTCAAGCAAGTATTGTTCTAACGGATCAGTAGGAGGCACGTCAATAGAAGCAAGACCAATAATTTCATCATTACTAAGTGATTCTCTATCACGAGGTTGTCTACGAAACTTAGCAAAATTAAAGTCATGAGACATACCATCTAAGCCAACTGTGACAGTATCCTTTTCACAATCAATCTTAGCATTAACAGTATTCAGGAAGGGTCTACCAAAAAAATGGGACAAAAGTCATCTTGTGGGGAACTAAGAACAAGAAAATCAGCAGGGTATTTAACCTTCCCACACAAGACTTCAACATCTCTAACAATCCCAACTGGTGAAATAGTATCTCTATTGGCAAGCTTGATAGTAACATCAATACCTTCCAACTCAACGGGTGCAATATCATGCATAATTTCTTTATATAAGTCATAGGGTATCGTACTAGCACTAGGGTATCGCACTAGCACTAGCACCCATATCACATAAACCATGATAACAATGATCTCCTATTTTAATGGACATAACAGGCATGCCTACGAAAGGTCTATGTATCTTAGTATCTGGTCTAACAATATTAGCAGTCTCACCACAGAAATAAATAACATGCCCATCTAGATCATCATCCAAGAGATCTTTAACCATAGCAATACTAGGTTCAACTTTGATTTGCTCAGGAGGTGCATAAGTCCTAGTATTACTCTTACGAACAACATATGAAGTTTTAGCATGATCCTTTATCCTAACAGGAAAAGGAGGTTTCTCAACATAAGTAGTAGGAACAATAGGATCACTATAGGTGACAGTCTTTTCTTCAACTGTAATAGGTGCAACTACTTTTACTTCAATGGGAGGATTATATTTAAACCACTTCTCTTTCGGGAGATCAACGTGAGTAGCAAAAGATTCACAGAAAGAAGCTACTATCTCAAAGTCAAGTCCATACTTAGTGCTAAATCCACGAAAAGCATTGGTATCCATAGAAGATTTAACACAATCGAACTTAGGTGACATACCTGACTCCTTACCATCGTCAGAACCCCAATCTTTAGAGTTGCGTTTAATTCTTTCCAATAAGTCCGATTTGAAATCAATAGTCTTCAACATATAAGAACCAGCACAGGAAGTATCGAGCAGGTTGCGATCATTGAGAGAAAGCCGAGCATAAAATTTTGAATAATCATTTCCCGGGAGAGCTCATGATTGGGGCATGAATATAACATTGACTTAAGCCTCCCCCAAGCTTGAGCGATGCTTTCTCCTTCGCGAGGCCGGAAATTATATATGTAATTACAATCACGATGAACAAGATGCATAGGATAGAACTTCTGGTGAAATTCCAACTTCAATCGTTTATAATTCCAAGATCTCGTATCATCACATAGCCTATACCATGTCAATGCGTCTCCTTAAAAGATAAAGGAAGACCTTCCTTTGACAACATCATCGGAATACCGCAAGCTTAAATAATCCACAAACTTCATCCACAAAGATAAGGTGTAAATCGGGATGCAATGTTCCATCTCCTGCAAATGGATTAGCTAGCGTTTCTCTATCATACCAAGGAATCTCAAAGTAAATATTTTCAAAAAGTTCAGTAGGTTGAGGAGCAACTCTTTGCTCTTCTGGTTGGGGTGAAGATACCCCGAACAAGCCCCTCAAAGGATTAGTTTCCATAGTGACAAGTAACAGAAAATTTCAGCAGACTATATAAATGTTCCTAACCAAGTTCCACTCACCAAAAGCACTACACTCCCCGGCAACGGCGCCAGAAAAGAGTCTTGATGACCCACAAGTGTAGGGGATCTATCATAGTCCTTTCGATAAGTAAGAGTGTCGAACCCAACGAGGAGCAGAAGGAAATGATAAGCGGTTTTCAGTAAGGTTTTCTCTGCAAGCACTTAAATTGTAGGTAATAGATAGTTCTATGATAAGATAAATAGGAACGAGTAACAAGTAAATAAAGTAAATAAAGTGCAGCAAGGTGGCCCAATCCTTTTGTAGCAAAGGATAAGCCTGGACAATTTCTTATAATGAGAAAAGAGCTCCTGAGGACACATGGGAATTATCGTGAAGCTAGTTTTCATCACGCTCATATGATTCGCGTTCGGTACTTTGATAATTTGATATGTGGGTGGACCGGTGATTGGGTACTGCCCTTACTTGGAAAAGCATCCCACTTATGATTAACCCCTATTACAAGCGTCTGCAACTACAAAAGAAGTATTAAGGTAAACCTAACCACAACATTAAACATATGGATCCAAATCAGCCCCTAACAAAGCAACACATAAACTAGTGTTTAAGCTTCTGTCACTCTAGCAACCCATCATCTACTTATTACTTCCCAATGCCTTCCTCTAGGCCCAAATAATGGTGAAGTCTCATGTAGTCGATGTTCACATAACACCACTAGAGGAAAAGACAACATACATCTCATCAAAATATCGAACGAATACCAAATTCACATGACTACTAATAGCAAGCCTTCACCCATATCCTCAGGAACAAACATAACTACTCACAAAGCATATTCATGTTCATAATCAGAGGAGTAATAACATGTAATAAGGATCTGAACATATGATCTTCCACCAAGTAAAGCAATTAGCATAACTACAAGGAGTAATCAACACTACTAGCAACCCACATGTACCAATTTGTGGTTTTGATACAAGATTGGATACAAGAGATGAACTAGGGTTTTGAGAGGAGATGGTGCTGGTGAAGATGTTGATGGAGATTGACCCCCTCCCGATGAGAGGATCGTTGGTGATGATTTCCCCTCCCGGAGGGAAGTGTCCCTGGAAAAAACAGCTCCGTTGAAGCACTAGATTGGTTCCGCCAAGGTTCCGCCTCATGGCGGCGGAGTTTCGTCCCGTAAGCTTGCCCACGATTTTTTCCAAGGTAAAAGCCTTCATATAGCAGAAGATGGACACCGGGGGGCTACCAAGGGGCCCAGGAGACAGGGGCGCGTCCAATAGGGGTAGGCGTGCCCCCCACCCTCCTGGACAGGGTGTGGGTCCCCCTGATGTATTTCTTTCGCTCAATAATTCTTATTACTTACAAAAACAGGTTTCATGGAGTTTCAGGATTTTGGGAGCAGTGCAGAATAGGTTTCCAATGTTTGCTCCTTTTCCAGCCAGAATTCCAGCTGCCGGCATTCCCCCCTCTTTATGGTAAACCTTGTAAAATAAGAGAGAATAGCCATAAGTATTGAGATATAATGTGTAATAACATCCCATAATGCAATAAATATTGATATAAAGCATGATGCAAAATGGACGTATCAATGTCATGCAAGTTCTTTTCCATAAGCACATATGACTATATTCGGAATACATGCCTACATTACATTGATGAATTGGAGCTAGTTCTATGTCACCCTATGTTATAGCTATTACATGAGGAATCGCATCCGACATAATTATCCATCACTGATCCAATGCCTACGAGCTTTTCACATATTGTGCTTTGCTTATTTACTTTTCCGTTGCTACTGTTACAATTACTACAAAACTATTATATTTACTTTTGCCACTGCTACCATTACTATCATACTACTTTGCTACTAAATACTTTGCTGCAGATACTAAGTTATCCAGGTGTGGTTGAATTGACAACTCAACTGCTAATACTTGAGAATATTCTTTGGCTCCCCTTGTGTCAAATCAATAAATTTGGGTTGAATACTCTACCCTCGAAAGCTGTTGCGATCCCCTACACTTGTGGGTTATCAAGACTAATTTCTGGCGCCATTGCCGGGGAGCATAGCTCTATTCTTTGAGTCACGTGGGATTTATATCTGTTGATCACTATGAGGAACTTGAAAGACGAAAGAACCAAGATTTTGCCTCAACTACGAGGGGAATTGTGCTGGTTGTGTTTTCAGGGAAAGAACGGTCGACCAAGCTGAATTATTATTGAATAATATGTTGACTAATGAAAATAATTGGACTCTCCCTGAGCCAATTCCTGAGGCAATTCCTGAACCAACTGAGCCACCTCCTGAGCCTATTCCTAAACCCACTCCTAAGAAGAGAGGTGTTCTATTTCTTAGTCCTGAAGATATGCAAGAGGGAAAGAAATCAATGAAAGAGAAAGGTATTAAAGCTGAAGATGTTAAGAATTTACCACCTATTGAAGAAATACATGGTCTTAATATACCGCCTGTTGAAGAAACACATTGTCTTGATAACCCGACACAGGTAGTAAAGGTAAATTCTCTCTATAGATATGATAAAGTTGAAATCCCGTCTACTATATTTCATAGCCCATGCTTAGATGAATTTGATGACTTTATGGCTAGACAAGAAAGTTTTAATGCTTATGTTGTTAGAGAATTAAAGAATAATGCTTTCGACATAGGACGCTTGTGTGATTATATGGCTAGAGTTAAAGGTGAACTTAAACTCATTAGCAAATATGCTTCTATGGTTACCACTCAAGCTGAGCAAGTACTTAAAGCTCAAAGTGATTTGCTCGATGAATTAAATAGTAAACATGATTTTTCTGTTAGAGTGGCTACTAGAACTGGTAGAATGACTCAGGAACCTTTGTATCCTGAAGGCCACCCTAAGAGAATCAAGCAAGATTCTCAAAGAAATAATTTAGAAGCACCTAATTCTTCTAAAAAGAAGAAAAATAAAAATGATAGGACTTTGCATGCTTCTAGTGAACCTGTTGTAGACACACCTAAGAATTCCAATGATATTTCTATTTCTGATGCTGAAACACAATCAGGTGATGAACACGAACCTAGTGCCAATGTTAATGATAATGTTCATGTTGATGCTCAACCTAGCAAAAATAATGAAGTAGAGATTGAACCCGTTGTTGATCTTGATAACCCACAATCAAAGAATCAACGTTATGATAAGAGAGATTTTGTTGCTAGGAAGCACGGTAGAGAAAGAGAACCATGAGTTTGATACGTCTCCAATGTATCTATAATTTTTGATTGCTCCATGCTACTTTATCTACTGTTTTGGACTATATTGGGCTTTATTTTCCACTTTTGTATTACTTTTGGGACTAACCTATTAACCGGAGGCCCAGCCCAGAATTGCTGTTTTTTGCCTTTTTCAGTATTTCAAAGAAACAGAATATCAAACGGAGTCCAAACGGAATGAAACCTTTGGGATCTTGATTTTCCAACCGAACGTGATCCAAGAGACTTGGACCCTACTCCAAGTAGTGCCTGAGGAGGTCACGAGGGTGGAAGGCGCGCCGCCTGGGCGCGCCCCCTACCTCGTGGGCCCCTCGGAGCTCCACTGATGTACTCTTTCCTCCTATATATACCTACGTATCCCCGAACGATCAGAACAGGAGCCAAAAACCTAATTCCACCACCGCAACCTTCAGATCCACGAGATCCCATCTTGGGGCCTGTTAGGAGTTCACGGAGGGGGCATCCACCACGGAGGACTTCTACATCATCACCATAGCCCCTTCGATGAAGTGTGAGTAGTTTACTTCAGACCTTCGGGTCCATAGCTAGTAGCTAGATGGCTTCTTCTCTCTTTTTGGATCTCAATACAATGTTTTCCCCCTCTCTCGTGGAGATCTATTCGATGTAATCTTCTTTTTGCGGTGTGTTTGTTGAGACTGATGAATTGTGGGTTTATGATCCAGTGTTATCTATGGAAAATATTTGATTCTTCTCTGAATTCTTTTATGTATGATTGAGTTATCTTTGCAAGTCTCTTCGAATTATCCTTTTTTGTTTGGCCAACTAGATTGGTAGTTCTTGCAATGGGAGAAGTGCTTAGCTTTGGGTTCAATCTTGCGGTGTCCTTACCTAGTGACAGAAGGGGCAGCAAGGCACGTATTGTATTGTTGCCTTCGAGGATAACTAGATGTTTTTTTATCATATTGCATGAATTTATCCCTCTACGTCATGTCATCTTGCTTACAATGTTACTCTGTTTTTAACTTAATACTCTAGATGCATGCTGGATAGCGGTCAATGAGTGGTGTAATAGTAGTAGATGCAGAATCATTTCAATCTACTTGTTTTGGACGTGATGCCTATATACATGATCATTGCCTAGATATACTCATAACTATGCTCAATTCTGTCAATTGCTCAACAGTAATTTGTTCACCCACCATAGAATACTTATGCTCTTGAGAGAAACCACTAGTGAAACCTATGGCCCCCGGGTCTATTCTCATCATATCAATCTATATCACTTTATTTACTTGCTTTGTTTTTACTTTGCCTTTACTTTTATTTTGCATCTATCTATCAAAAATACCAAAAATATTATCTCTATCAGATCTCACTCTCGTAAGTGACCATGAAGGGATTGACAACCCCTAAGCGTTGGTTGCGAGTTGCTATCGTTTTGTGTAGGTACGAGGGACTTGTGCGTGGTCTCCTACTGGATTGATACCTTGGTTCTCAAAAACTGAGGGAAATACTTATGCTACTTTGCTGCATCATCCTCTCCTCTTCGGGGAAATCCAATGCAGTGCTCAAGAGGTAGCAGGGTTCAGAAACCCATGCCCTTTCCTCCTAAACCATCCAAGACAAAGGATGATGAGGATTTTGAGCGCTTTGCTGAAATGATTAGACCTATCTTCTTACGTATGCGTTTAACTGATATGCTTAATGTAAATCCTTATGCTAAGTATAGGAAGGATATTATTACAAACAAAAGAAATATATCGAAAGCTGAAATTTCCACCATGCTTGCTAATTATACTTTTAAGGGTGGAATACCAAAGAATGTTGGAGACCCAGGGGTACCAACTATACCATGCTCCATTAAAAGAAATTATGTTAAAATGCTTTATGTGATCTTGGAGCCGGTGTTAGTGTTATGCCTCTCTCTTTATATCGTAGACTTGAATTGAATAAGTTGACACCTACTGAAATATCTTTGCAAATGGCTGATAAATCAACTGCTATACCTGTCGATATTTGTGAGGATGTGCCTGTTGTGGTTGCAAATGTCACTATCTTAACGGACTTTGTTATTCTTGATATTCCCGAGGACGATAGTATATCGATTATCCTTGGTAGACCCTTTTTGAATACTGTAGGGGCTGTTATTGATTGCAACAAAGGCAATATCACTTTTCATGTTAATGGTAATGAGCATACGGTACACTTTCCAAGGAAACAACCTCAAGTTCATAGCACCAATTCTATTGGAAAAAGTCCAACTATAATTATTGGAGGTTTTGAATTTCCTCTTCCTACTGTCAAGAAAAAGTATGATATTCTTATTATTGGGGATGTTCATATCCCTGTTGAGGTAACCTAGTGTTATTCGAAATTTCTCCGGTTCCATGTTATTCGGAATGAGTTTGTTAACAAGACTTGATCAACCTTGTTAGTGGATTCATTTTGATGATCATGGGATGGATGAAACTAGAAGGAACAACCTTCTGTACCCTCTTTTCACTTTCTGTTATTTAGATTAAATAAAGCAAAAATAGTATTATCTGTCTGTTTTCTGATTTATCCGTGCAATAAATCCCGAAAATAAAAGTGCTTCAAATGCCCTGCAAATTGTAGGATCGAAAGTATGTCTAGAGGGGGGTGATTAGGCTACTTGACCAAATAAAAACTTACCCTTTTTCCACTTTTAGTCTTTGGCAGATTTTAGCTAACTTAGCACAAGTCAAGCAATCTTAACACAATTAAAGCAAGCATGCAAAAAGTATATGAGCACCGGAAAGTAAAGCATGCAACTTGCAAGAATGTAAAGGGAAGGGTTTGGAGAATTCAAACGCAATTGGAGACACGGATGTTTTTGTCGTGGTTCCGATAGGTGGTGCTATCGTACATCCACATTGATGGAGACTTCAACCCACGAAGGGTAACGGTTGCGTGAGTCCACAGAGGGCTCCACCCACAAAGGGTCCACAAAGAAGCAACCTTGTCTATCCCACCATGGCCGTCGCCCACAAAGGACTTGCCGCACTAGCGGTAGATCTTCACGAAGTAGGCGATCTCCTTGCCCTTACAAACTCCTTGGTTCAACTCCACAATCTTGTCGGAGGCTCCCAAGTGACACCTAGCCAATCTAGGAGACACCACTCTCCAAGAAGTAACAAATGGTGTGTTGATGATGAACTCCTTGCTCTTGTGCTTCAAATGATAGTCTCCCCAACACTCAACTCTCTCTCACAGGATTTGGATTTGGTGGAAAGAAGATTTGAGTGGAAAGCAACTTGGGGAAGGTTAGAGATCAAGATTCATATGGTAGGAATGGAATATCTTGGCCTCAACACAAGTGTAGGTGGTTCTCTCTCAGAAAATGCAAGTTGGAAGTGTAGGTTCGTTCTGATGGCTCTCTCCACGAATGAAGAGGAGGTGGAGGGGTATATATAGCCTCCACACAAAATCTAACCGTTACACACAACTTGCCAAAATCGGTGGGACCGGGTTGAGAAACTCGGTCGGACCGATTCAGCAAATCTAGTGACCGTTAGGATTTTCGATGGGACCGACATGCAACTCGGTAGGACCGATATGGTTAGGGTTAGGGCATAACCTAATCTCGGTGAGACCGATTACACAAACTCGGCGGGACCGATTTTGGTAATAAGCTAACCAGAGAGTCGGTTAGGTAAACTCGGTGGGACCGGTTCGCCCATTTCGGTGAGACCGAAATGTTACGAAAAGGAAACAAAGAGTTTACATTGCAATCTCGGTGGGACGGATCGCTCATCTCGGTGGTACCGAAACGTTATGAAGGGAAACAGAGAGATTACAATCCCATCTTGGTGAGACCAAGATCCCTATCGGTGAGACCCATTTGCCTAGGGTTTGTGGCAGTGGCTATGACATCTGAACTCGGTGGCGCCGGATAGAAAGAATCAGTGGGGCCGAGTTTGACTTTGGGTTTAGGTCATATGTGGATGTGAGAAAGTAGTTGAGGGCTTTGGAGCATATCACTAAGCATTTTGAGCAAGTAAGCCATTAAGCAACACCTCATCCCTCCTTGATAGTATTGGCTTTTCCTATAGACTCAATGTGATCTTGGATCACTAAAATATAAAATGTAGAGTCTTGAGCTTTGAGCTTGAGCCAATCCTTTTGTCCTTAGCATTTTGAGGGGTCCACTTTTCTTATCCATGCCATGCCAATCATTGAGCTTTCCTGAAATATTTAACTTGAAGTAGCATTAGCTCAATGAACTATATGTTGTTAGGAATTACCAAAACCACCTAGGGATAGTTGCACTTTCAATCTCCCCCTTTTTGGTAATTGATGACAACATATAGATCAAAGCTTCGACAAATGATAATAAGAGTGAAAAGCATTGTCGCTTTGAGAAGTATGTGAAATGTAAGAGCTCCCCCTAAATGTGTGCATAGTTTAGGATTTGCTTTGGACTACAAATGCACAATGAGTTAGGATCATGAGTTACTCTTCCATGTCACATACATCTTGGTGGAGCACTCAAAATGATAATATTTAAATACATGCACTCATCACCAAGCAAAGTGAATGATCATATAGAGATAAAAGGATAATGCCATCCACCAAGCATTAAGGTAGCATATGATGAAACACATGATCATCCAAGTATCTCACAAAAGCATAAAGTATCTCAAACAAGCAAATAAAGTTCAACCACCAAAAAAAAGAGAACAAAAGAAACACTCTCTCTCAAAGCCTATGATCTATACATTTTTCTCCCCCTTTGGCAACAAGTTACCAAAAAGTTCATAGAAAATGCATAACACTAAATCAACTATTAGGCTTGGTCTTCAGGTGGTGGTGTAGAGATGGCTCCTTGGACGAAGACTTCAGTTGATGTGGATGGAGCCGGTGGAGTAGGTGCTGGAGCTGGTTGCACAGAAGCTGTAGCTGGTGTAGATGAAGTGGCTCTGGTGTCTGGAACAGGCATTGCAGCTGATCTCTTGCTCCTAGGCACTCCGGCAAAAGCATCAGTAGTAGTCTTGCCCCTCCTCTCCTGCATGTCATCCTGAAGTTGCTCAACAACAGTGACCTTCACATCCAAGTCATAGAACTTCTGCTCCATGATCCTCTCCAGGCTCTCCTGGTTTTGAGTCAGGGTGGCCAGTCCCTTCTCAATCCTCAGAGTGGAGGAAATCAAGTAGCCAAGCTGATCATGCCTGCTCTTCAAGAAGTACTGAGATGCCTCATCAATGGTTGGCATCTTTGCAGCCTTTCCAGTCCTTGCCTTCTCCTTCTTTGCTTGTGCTTGCACAGAAGATGGTTCATCTTCATCCATCACCACTGTGTTGTCCTCAAAATCTAGATAGATGGGCATGTGTTCCTTGTCCAAGAGGTATGTGCCTATGCCCATCTTGGAGTTGATGAGCTCCTGGATCTGTGGGGCATACCCACAACTTCTCTTCTGATCTGCAGCTGTCCTCTTGATAGTTTCCACTATGAGGCTCATGACCTTGAACTTTTGAGGCACATCAAATATGTGAAGTAGGTTGATGGCATGGCCTCTGATCATCTTGTGATCTCCAGACTTAGGCAAAAGAGTATGCCTGAGGATCCAGTTGATTGTTGGCAATCCTGACAGAAGGTAATGTACTGATCCAAACTTGTGTGTCTCAACAGCAACATCTGGGATCTCTCTGTACATGTGTGCCATGGAGTTGTGATCCTTCTTCTTCTTGGCATAGACATCCAAGTCATCCTCATTTTCCTTAGGTGCATTGATCAACTTTGCCCATTCTTCAACTGATGATTGGTACCTAGTACCTTCAGACATCCAGACAATTCTTCCATCTGGGTAGAAGTGAGCTGTGGAGTAGAACTGCACAATAAGCTCATCATTCCACTTTGTGAGATTTTGCCCAACAAAGTTATCCACTCCAAAAGCATCGAAACTGTCATACACCCCTGGATAATGCTCTTCATTTTTCCTGATGTACTCCCAGTCTACCCATCTCATATCATAGACAATTGGCTTCTTGTCAAGCAGGACTGTCTCATAGAAGTCCTGCTATTCCTTTGTGTGGAACATGTAGTCCACAACAGTTCTCCTCCCGACTGCATAGGGATCAGTCAATCTCCACTGCCTGAGACCTGCATCCTTCCTCAGCTTCATATCCTCAGCTACAGGATGAACATCATTGTGATCTGGAATTTTGGGCTTCAACTTTCTCAAGACATGTTCCTCATCATCTTCTTATTCAACAGCAGCTTCAGGCACTGGGGCCTTGTTCTTCTCTCCAGCAGGAATGCTCCTTGTATTCCTCTTGGGTGCAGATTTGGGCTTTGGAGCAGCTTCCTTGGGAGCTTCTTTGGGCTTTAATGAAGCAGCCCCTGACCTGATGGCATCACCCATAAGCTTTGGAGCTTTGGGTGCTGGTGCAGCAACCTCTTCCTCTTCTTCTTCCATCATGGAAGGCTTTCCAACAACCCTGGCCATCGTCTTCTTGACCCTTTCCTTCCTCTTCTTCCCTTCTACAGCAGCCTCTTTGGGTTCAGATTCCAAAGGTACTTGAGTAGAGGCTCTGGCTTTAGACATGGGGATTCTCTTTGCAGGTGCTTTAGTCTTCATACCAGGCTTAGTGGTAGCAGCTGCGCCATACTCCTTCTTGAGCACCTTCTTCTTGGAAGTGGCCTCATCCCCAACAGCCACATAGTCTTCATCCTCAGAATCTGAGGTTTTCTTCTTTCTGGCTCTGGTGGCTGCCTTGGGTAAGTTGCTGGGTGTGCTCCTGCTACCCTCATCATAGCTTCTAGAGGGACTAGTGCCCTCACTCATTTGAACCTGTTCCTCAGACTTCTTCTGATTGTCACTTTGATCAGACATGTTGCAAACACTCACAACAGACCCTGTGAATAGATATAGATGAGGTAGAGTAGATGAGCATCACAAAATACAGAGATTTCTGCAAAAGAATGAGTCAAAAACTTAGTTTTAGTTTTCCACAGAAAGCATTTCGGATCTACCAATTTGTAAACTCGGTGATACCGAAGCAGCTTTTGGAACCTAAACTGGTGAACTCGGCAGACCGAGTCATAGTTCGGTGGCACCAAGACTGCTAGGGTTTCACAAAGTCCTGAACTCGGTCACACCGATTTGCAATTCTCGGTCAGACCGAGAATCACATGTGCAATGGCTTTAGCCGAATCGGTGGAACCGAGTTCTACAACTCGGTTGGTCCGAGATGGTTTCGGCGGAAACCTAACCCTAAATTTTCAATTCACGTCTAATCTACGAAGTGTTTTCGGTGGATAAGATGATCTCAATCGTGGCAAGATTAATGGCAAAACAATGTGCTAGAGATTCAGAGTTAGGAATAGCACAAAGATCAAGTCCATACCCTAGTTTGGCGATGGACTTGCTATGGCGGCAACGGCGGAGGCGATTCCCGTTGACGGCGGCGGAGACTAGCGATGGGAGGCAGCTGGCGAAGAGGAGGACGATCCGGAGACCCAGGGAGGCAGAGCAGGCTGAGCTCGGGCGAAAGAGTTCGGAGAAATTTCCAAAATTTGACCCGTGGATATATATAGCCTGACCCTGTCGGTGTGACCGAGTGGAACAACTCGGTGGCACCGAGATGCATAACTACAAGCAGTTACAGCAACTCGGTGTGACCGAAAAGTTCAAATCGGTTGCACCGAGATTGGAAACCTAGATCGACTTAGTGATATCGGTTTGACCGAAATGGAAGAATCGGTCAGACCAAAACGCACAAAGGAGTTTTGGAAGTTTAAGTCTATGACGAATCGGGGACTCCGAGTGCTCCTCACACAGAGTGGTTCGAATCTGACTTGATTAAATTTTGTGACGTAACATGAATAGAGTTTGAGACTAGAAAAGCATAGATAGCTAGAGAAGGTTCTTAGGCATTCTTGTCCATCCACTTGGCAAAAGAAAAAGGAACCAAACAATCAAAACAACAAGTGGATGCCCTCGAATGAGTAAAATATGCAACCAACATGCTCACACAATAAAATGGCAAATGAAATATGTGGCAAAGCATGCACAACCAATTCTATCATCTATCAAGCAATTGGCGATGACTAGGTCATCTATATATGAGTATATTGACTTAGGAGTCAAATGAGAACATTTGATCATAGGTCATACTCATCGTTTAAGCACAAGTGGGGTTACCTCTTTTACATAATGCATTGTTGTGTTCACACCATTAGAGTTGCTTTGACTCAATTCTTAGAGTAAAGCTCCCCCTAGATGTGAGATCCCCCCTTAGAGGGATGAACAAACCTTGGGTTTTCTCGATGATGACTTCATGTAGGTGTTGAAGATGTGGATGCTCAATGTTGACGTAGATCATTTGAAGCAATCCTTTGGAGTGAGTTGCACTTTCAATACCTACACGGGTTAGTTCCACAAGGAACAAACAAGGATATCCATAGACATAGAGTGATGCACACACAATATGATGTCTATGAAAGCATTAGGTTACCTTGTCCCTTGTCTTACCAACAAGAGGGTTTGTGACTCCTTGAACTAGTTCATGATGTGGAAGTTGATTGCACTTGTTCTTGCCAAAATGATATGAGTGAAATATGTTGGCGGAGTCATCCTCAAGAACTCTCTAGTTCTTCTTCTTCGGGATCCACATCATCTTGATGGGAATCCTTGGAGTTGTAGTCATACTTGATGAAGTAGAAATTTATGAAGTCTTGGGAACCCACTTGACCAAGGCCTTAGGAGCTTCTTCAAATGCATCAATCTCTTCTTGAAGCTTATCCTTGCCTTTTTTGCTTGTGGTCTTGTGGTGGAAGATCATCTTGAGCTTGTGTCCCTTTGAAGGAAGTAGGATCATACTTCTCTTGTTGAGGAACAAACTTCGTCTTGGGGTATTGATCTTCTTCCCACTCAACTCCATTGGCATTGCACTTTCGTTCAAAACCAACACCCTGGTTCTTCCGGTGCCTTCCTTGCTTGCGTACAATTTCCTCGAATTGCTTACTCCTTGCAAGGCTCTTGTAAACACCTTTCTCTATAATTCCCTTCAATAAGCTATTTTGTTGCTCAAGTGTAACTTGGCTAAGAGAATCATTAGTGGAATCAAGAGAACTACTAGAAGCAACAACATTGGATTTAGTATGATTATTGTTACTACTAGAGAAAGAATCCTTCTTGTTCTTGTTACTAGACTTGACTTGAGGCATGTAAATAGATAAGATTAAACGCTTGGCAATGTAAGAAGAACTTTTGTTACGAATATCATCATTGATTGCCTTTAAGAACTCATGCTCTTGCTCAAGGTTGAGCTTTTCAAAGCGTAACTTCTCATGAGTCCTTAAAAGTTCTCGATGATCTTCTAAGATAGTTTCATGAGCTAACTTAAGAGTGTTTAGTTCTTTAGTTAGAATCTCAATCTTCTCCTTATCATTGTCATTCGTTTTATCTTGATTCGCATGATTAATTGACGTTTCATCATAGTATTCATCACTAGAGTTGTCAACAAGCAAATCATCATCACCTAGCAAGTCATCTTCATCACTATTGAAATCAACATACTCGGGGTGTGATACCTTTGGGCCTTTAGCCATGAAGCATCTTCCAAGTCCTTCATTTGGTGAATCAAATATGTCGTAGGAGTTGGTTGACACAAGTGCTAGGCCGGCAACACCTTCATCTTGAGTATATTCAGAGTCGGAGTGATAGCTTCTCTCGGAGTGATTGTCGGAGTCGGAGTCGGATACCCATTCACCAACATGAGCTTGATGTCTTTGTTTTGTGTAGCTCCTTGATGACTTGTCCTTCCTTTCCGAATCCTTGCTTCTCCGGGATGTTCTTTGTTCATAACGATCATCTCTACTCCTTCTCTCTCTTGGTGGTGATTCCTCTCTTCTACTTCTCCTCTTAGGTGATTCTTCTCTTCTTTTGTAGGGAGCCGTACACTCATTGGAATAGTGTCCGGGTCTTCCACAATTGTAGCAATTACGCTCTCGACTAGAAGATCTTTTGTCATTGTAGGACCTTGACTTGGAGCTTCTCTCTTTGCTTCTACTCTTGTAAAGCTTGTTGAAGTTCTTCACCATTAGGCTCAATTCTTCATTGAAGGTTTGTTTCTCACTTGATGATGTGGGGGCTTCACATGAGGCTTTGTAAGCACCGCTTGACTTGTTGTGGAGTTCCTCCTTATCCTTGAGTGACATCTCATGAGCAACAATTCTTCCAATGACTTCCGTTGGCTTGATATCTTTGTAATTGGGCATCATTTGGATCAATGTGCACACGGTATCATATTTTTCGTCCAAAGCTCTTAGGATCTTCTTGATGATGAATTTGTCGGTCATCTCTTCACTTCCTAAGCCGGCAATCTCATTTGTGATAAGAGCAAGCCTAGAGTACATTTCAGCGACACCTTCACCATCCTTCATTTTGAACTTGTCAAGCTGACTTTCAAGCACATCCAACTTGGATTCCTTGACGGAGTCGGTACCTTCGTGCATATCAATCAAAGTATCCCAAATTTCCTTTGCATTCTCAAGACGGCTGATTTTTGTGAATTCTTCGGGGCACAATCCGTTGAAGAGGATATCACAAGCTTGAGCATTGTATTGCAGCATCTTCAACTCTTCCACGCTAGCTTCACGGTTCGGTTCTCTCCCATCAAAGAATTTACCTTGCAAGCCAATACACACAATAGCCCAAACGGCGGGGTTATGTCCAAGAATATGCATTTTCATCTTATGCTTCCAACTAGCAAAATTAGTACCATCAAAGTAAGGACCTCTACGGTGATAGTTTCCCTCGCTAGAGGCCATACTCTCATAGGTTGTGAAACCAAGGCTATGACTACCAAAAGCTATGGAAATCAAAGCAAATGGAGACCAAACTCTGATACCACTTGTAGGATCGAAAATATGTCTAGAGGGGGGGTGATTAGACTACTTGACCAAATAAAAACTTATCCTTTTCCCACTTTTAGTCTTTGGCAGATTTTAGCTAACTTAGCACAAGTCAAGCAATCTTAACACAATTAAAGCAAGCATGCAAAGAGTATATGAGCAGCGGAAAGTAAAGCATGCAACTTGCAAGAATGTAAAGGGAAGGGTTTGGAGAATTCAAACGCAATTGGAGACACAGATGTTTTTGTCGTGGTTCCGATAGGTGGTGCTATCATACATCCACGTTGATGGAGACTTCAACCCACAAAGGGTAACGGTTGCGCGAGTCCACAGAGGGCTCCACCCACGAAGGGTTCACGAAGAAGCAACCTTGTCTATCCCACCATGGCCGTCGCCCACGAAGGACTTGCCTCACTAGCGGCAGATCTTCACGAAGTAGGCGATCTCCTTGCCCTTACAAACTCCTTGGTTCAACTCCACAATCTTGTCGGAGGCTCCCAAGTGACACCTAGCCAATCTGGGAGACACCACTCTCCAAGAAGTAACAAATGGTGTGTTGATGATGAACTCCTTGCTCTTGTGCTTCAAATGATAGTCTCCCCAACACTCAACTCTCTCTCATAGGGTTTGGATTTGGTGGAAAGAAGATTTGAGTGGAAAGCAACTTGGGGAAGGCTAGAGATCAAGATTCATATGGTAGGAATGGAATATCTTGGCCTCAACACAAGTGTAGGTGGTTCTCTCTCAGAAAATGCAAGTTGGAAGTGTAGGTTCGTTCTGATGGCTCTCTCCACGAATGAAGAGGAGGTGGAGGGGTATATATAGCCTCCACACAAAATCTAACTGTTACACACAACTTGCCAAACTCGGACCGGGTTGAGAAACTCGGTCGGACCGATATGGTTAGGGTTAGGGCATAACATAATCTCGGTGAGACCGATTACACAAACTCGGTGGGACCGATTTTGGTAATAAGCTAACCAGAGAGTTCGGTGGGACCGGTTCGCTCATTTTGGTGAGACCGAAATGTTATGAAAAGGAAACAGAGAGTTTACATTGCAATCTCGGTGGGACCGATCGCTCATCTCGGTGGTACCGAAACGTTACGAAGGGATACAGAGAGATTACAATCCCATCTCGGTGAGACCGAGATCCCTATCGGTGAGACCGATTTGCCTAGGGTTTGTGGCAGTAGCTATGACATCTGAACTCGGTGGCGCCAGATAGAAAGAATCGGTGGGGCCGAGTTTGACTTTGGGTTTAGGTCATATGTGGATGTGAGAAAGTAGTTGAGGGCTTTGGAGCATATCACTAAGCATTTTGAGCAAGTAAGCCATTAAGCAACACCTCATCCCTCCTTGATAGTATTGGCTTTTCCTATAGACTCAATGTGATCTTGGATCACTAAAATATAAAATGTAGAGTCTTGAGCTTTGAGCTTGAGCCGATCCTTTTGTCCTTAGCATTTTGAGGGGTCCACTTTTCTCATCCATGCCATGCCAATCATTGAGCTTTCCTGAAATATTTAACTTGAAGTAGCATTAGCTCAATGAGCTATATGTTGTTAGGAATTACCAAAACCACCTAGGGATGGTTGCACTTTCACAAATTTAGTATGATTTTTTATGGAATATTTGAGGATTTTAGGCACTGGAAACACTGCAGGGGCAAGCACCTGGCCACGAGGGTGAAGGGCGCGCCCACACCCCCTGGGCGCCCCCCTATCTCATGGGCCCATGGTGGCCCCCCTGCACTTATTCCTGCACCCACACACTCCATCTTCTTCCCAAAAAATCCCCATCCAGCTCAAGCACGAGTTCTAGCTCATTTTGCTGCGATTTTCGATCTCCTTGCTCAAAGCTCCATTCACAAAACTGCTTTGGGAGATTGTTGCTTGGTATGTGACTCCTCCATTGGTCCAATTAGTTTTTGTTCTAGTGCTTTACTCATTGCAAATTTTTGCTGCATAGGTGATCCTGTTCTTGAGCTTGCATATCAAATTTATGAGGTCCCAAGTAATTCTAATGCATGATATAGGCTCTAGGCACTGGTAGGAGTAGTTGCTACCAATCTTGTTTAGTTTTATTCACTTTTATTTTGAAGTTACTAAAATTTCAAAAAAAAATCAGAAAAAGAAATATGTCTAGGAGAATGTACCAAGGTGGTTCCTCAACAAAGAAAGGACATAGGCGTGTTATGCGTGAGCAAGACGATGGACCACCGAGGGACGCAGAAGTGCGAGCTTGTGAGTGGCCATCAGACGATTTTATGGTCAATGCAGACATTAAGGATGAATTTGATGCATATGTGCGTAATGCCGATCTTGAGGACTTCTTACCAGATAAGTGTCCTCAGTACTATCAATTGACTGATTCATTTGTGAGAAGGTTTAAATATAAATCTTCACGTAATTATCAGAGTGTCCTGTTTGATATTTATGATAAATCTTATACCATGGACTTAGAAGATTTTACAACTGCTTGCAAACTCCCGCAGTGGGGCAATGTTAGTGATCCCCACAAATCTGAATATAAAGACTTTCTTGCTAGTATTACTGTGGGAGAATCTAGGGATATAGCACAAGCTACCATAGGGAGCATTCATTTTACTGCTATACATTATTTTGCTCTCTTCATTGGTAAATGCATTAATGGTAAAGATGAAGCATGTCATATGTGTGTCCCTGATCTTTGTGTCCTCAAGAGTGCTATGTTAGGTAATAAAGATTACAACTTGGGGGCAATAGTTGCACGTAGGTTGCATAATAATGGTATGTCGGGAGATTTATTTGGAGGGATTTATGCGACCCGTGTAGCTAATTATCTTGGTATAGCCCCACGAGAGGGGGATATGGAGTTGCCTCCTGCTTATTTTGATTATGACGCGATGGTCAAACATCATTTTCTTGTGAGGAACGAACAATTCCTTCAATATCGACTAATCTTTGACAGATGTAGCTCTGTCCATGTTACTCTCTCTGCTCCTTTCCTATTTGATTATCAGGCAAAACGAAGATATGTTTTCACCAGGGAGGAGGCAGCTGAACACGAGGGGAGAGCAGAGGCGGCTCGCCAACGTGCCGCAGCTCAGGAGGAATTTGCTGTTGCATCACAGTACGACCCCAGTTACAACTACGGATATCAGCCAGGCTACCCTTGGCATTAGACCAACTTAGGCCAAAAGCCTAAGCTTGGGGGAGTACGTATTTCTCACCAACTTTACATTCATGTTCACACACTATTCTAGTTGTCGGTGCTCATACTCTTTCATTGTATTATCCATGCTAGTTTAATTTATTTTTCTAGCTTCCTTCTTGTGTGTTTGATAAACCTTATGAAAACCAAAAAAATTAGTTAGTTTAATTTCCATGCTTGTAGTAGAAATTAAAATGAAAACCCAAGAAGATTTCTCGCTCTTCTTCTTACTTGTTGGGAGCTTTCCCGTGTAAATAGTTTTTTTTTCTGTTCTTTCCTTTGGGGGTCGAGAGTAGAAGGTCATATTGAAAATGTTTAGTGGATCTCATGTGCATGATTGTTTATTTAACTTAGAGCCCATATTACTTTGTCTTCTCTCTTGAGTTGAATGCTTGCAGATTCCAGCTTAGTCCAATGCACGTGCACTATTATTATTATACACATCGTTCGGTTGTGCAAGTGAAAGGCAATAATGACGATATCTGATGGACTGATTGAGATGAGAAAAGTTGGTATGAACTCGACCTCTCTTGTTTTTGTAAATATGATGAGTTCATCGTTCCTGATTCAGCTTATTATGATGTAAACATATTTTGCAATGACATTTAGAGATCATAGTTGCTTGTGCCATGCTTGATTAGCTATGAGTTATAATGGTTTACCTTGCGTGCCAACATGCTATTAAAATGATTGTGATGTGGTATGATGGGATGGTATCCTCCTTTGAATGAATTGAGTGACTCGACTTGGCACATGTTCACGCATGTAGTTGAAACAAATCAACATAGCCTTCACGATATTTATGTTCATGGTGGATTATATCCTACTCATGCTTGTACTTGGTGTGAATTAATTTTAATGCATGTTCATGACTGTTGTTGCTCTCTCAGTTGGTCGCTTCCCAGTCTTTTGCTAGCCTTCACCTGTACTAAGCGGGAATACTGCTTGTGCATCCAAACTCCTTAAACCCCAAAGTTGTTCCATATGAGTCCACCATACCTTCCTATATGCGGTATCTACCTGCCGTTCCAAGTAAATTTGTATGTGCCAAACTCCAAACCTTCAAATGGAATTCTCTTTTGTATGCTCAAGCAGCTCATGTTTCAACTAGGGCTGTCTATATCTTCCATGCTAGGTGGGTTATTCTCAAGAGGAGTGGACTCTGCTCCTCATTCACGAGAAAGGGCCGGTAACCGGGATGCCCAGTCCCATGATCCAAAAGAAGATCAAAGCAAACCAATATAATTAAACAAAACTCTCCCATGGCTGTTGTTAGTTGGACGCACTCATTGTTTCGAGCAAGCCATGGATTGATGCTTGTTGGTGGTGGGGGAGTATAAACTTTTACCATTCTGTTTGGGAACTACCTATAATGCATGTAGTATGGAAGATATCGCCATCTCATAGTTATTGCGTTGACTGTGAAAGTATGCCGCTCAAAATGGTATTCACCTCTATTTTAAAATTGAGCTCTGGCACCTCTATAAATCCCTGCTTCCCTCTGCGAAGGGCCTATCTATTTACTTTTATGTTGAGTCGTCACCTTCTTATTAAAAAGAACCCGCTAGAGAGCACACTGTCATTTGCATTCATTACTATTAGTTTATATTGGGTATGACTTGACTCGATCTCTTTTACCATGAATTACAATGTTTAGTCAGTCCTTGATCTTTAAAGGTGCTTTGCATTTATGTTTTGCGGTCTCGGAAAGGGCTAGCGAGATACCATCTTGTTATATCATATTATGATTGTTTTGAGAAAGTGTTGTCATCCGAGTTTTATTATTATTGCTCGCTAGCTGATTATGCCATTGATATAAGTAATTATGAGACCCAGGTGTTATTGCGAGTGTGGTTAGTTCATAATACTTGCTGAAAACTTGAATGTTGGCTTTACATATTTACAACAACAAGAGCAAATAGAGTTTGTAAAAGTTTTTCTTTATCACTTTCAGTTTATCAACTGAATTGCTTGAGGACAAGCAAAGGTTTAAGCTTGGGGAGTTGATACGTCTCCAACGTATCTACTTTTCCAAACACTTTTGCCCTTGTTTTGGACTCTAACTTGCATTATTTGAATGAAACTAACCCAGACTGACGCTGTTTTCAGCAGAACTGCCATGATGTTGTTTATTGTGCAGAAAACTAAAGTTCTCGGAATGACCTGAAAATCCACGGAGATAAGTTTTGGAAAATATAAAAATACTGGCGAAAGTATCAAGGCCAGGGGGCCCACACCCTGTCCACGAGGGTGGGAGGCGCGCCCTCCCCCCTGGGCGCGCCCCCTGTCTCGTGGGCCTCCTGATGCTCCACCGACCGCAACTCCAACTCCATATATTCCGTTTCACGGAGAAAAAATCAGAGAGAAAGTTTCATCGCGTTTTACGATATGGAGCCGCTGCCAAGCCCTAATCTCTCTCGGGAGGGCTGATCTAGAGTCCGTTCGGGGCTCTGGAGAGGGGGATTCGTCGCCGTCATCATCATCAACCATCCTCCATCACCAATTTCATGATGCTCACCGCCGTGCGTGAGTAATTCCATGATAGGCTTGCTGGACGGTAATGGGTTGGATGAGATTTACCATGTAATTAAGTTAGTTTTGTTAGGGTTCGATCCCTAGTATCCACTATGTTATGAGATTGATGTTGCTATGACTTGGCTATGCTTAATGCTTGTCACTAGGGCCCGAGTGCCATGATTTCAGATCTGAACCTATTATGTTTTCATGAATATATGTGAGTTCTTGATCCTATCTTGCAATTCTATAGTCACCTATTATGTGTTATGATCCGACAACCCCGAAGTGACAATAATCGGTATACTTCTCGGTGATGACCGTAGTTTGAGGAGTTCATGTATTCACTATGTGCTAATGCTTTGTTCCAGTTCTCTATTGAAAGGAGGCCTTAATATCCCTTAGTTTCCACTAGGACCCCGCTGCCACGGGAGGGTAGGACAAAAGATGTCATGCAAGTTCTTTTCCATAAGCACGTATGACTATATTCGGAATACATGCCTACATTACATTGATGAATTGGATCTAGTTCTGTGTCACCCTATGTTATAGCTATTACATGAGGAATCACATCCGACATAATTATCCATCACTGATCCAATGCCTACGAGCTTTTCACATATTGTGCTTTGCTTATTTAGTTTTCCGTTGCTACTGTTACAATTACTACAAAACTATTATCTTTACTTTTGCCACTGCTACCATTACTATCATACTACTTTGCTACTATATACTTTGCTACAGATACTAAGTTATCCAGGTGTGGTTGAATTGACAACTCAACTGCTAATACTTAAGAATATTCTTTGGCTCCCCTTGTGTCGAATCAATAAATTTGGGTTGAATACTCTACCCTCGAAAGCTGTTGCGATCCCGTACACTTGTGGGTTATTAGTGCTCTTTTCATTTAAAACATCCATAGAGCCTTTGTGTCGTTGCAGTTGTAGATGTAGTCCGGATTCACTATCCTCTCTTGATCCCGGATTAACATCAAACCATACCAGATGCAAGGTCTCTCATTCTGATGAACAACTCTCTTATGGACGAACAGGATCCAGGCCTGAACCACAGCTATTAGCGATGCTGCCTGAACTAGAAGCTTCGTTCGTTCATCCACAACCTAAGCGACATCCATGATGTGGTCAGCGATGGCGCTATCAACCCTAAGCGCTTCTATCGAATGACCTAACTCATAATAAAGGAGGGGAGGGGCTAGCTTACCAGCTTCTAGGTCAGGGGAGACATGGCAGAGACGAGGATGGCTGGACAAAGACAGAGAAGAAAGGAAGAAGAAGCTGCCGCCACCGAGGAGTGCTCCTGCCGCCTCTTGCCGCTGGAGGGGAGTGTCGCAGCCGCAGATTAGAGTCGCCGCCGCCGCCGGTGCCAACAATAGAGGAGGGTCTGTCCTACAGCTAGAGGTGAGCGAGCAAATGGGGTGGTGAGGGTATATTTGGCGCCACCCCACCTCGGCTGATTTTCCCCTCCCGCCATCTCCGCCCGCACCCCCTGCACCGCGCCCTATGCCGCGCCTTTGTTTTTCTCCCAACTCATCCTGGCTCGCTGGAAACGGCCAATTAGAGCGTTTCCTGTGAGCCAGAATGAGGGGTGCTTTAAGTTCCGTGCAGATGCAAGCCAGGCCGGCCTACAGGTAACCAAACGGACCATTTTCATCCCGCTATGGCCTGGTTGGGCTGTATGCAGCCTACCAAGCGCCCAAAGTGATTCATCACTACTATTGGAGGCGGCCAACGGAGCTGGTTTTCATCCAAAAAGTACATCCCCATCTAGTAACCGACTGCGGGTGGTTTTCCTTCTTCAAAACCAAACTCAAGTTGGTTGGTTACTAAAAGAAAACCGTTTTTTTCTAAGAATTCATTTAGACAAGTTCGAAAATGAAAACCCCTCCGAGGGGCCTAGGGATATGTTGACACTCAAAAGTAGCAGGAGGAACAAAAAAGGCAGCACAAAGGGTGGCTTGAGCCTATTGGAAGATGATACGTCTCCAACATATCTATAATTTTTCATTGTTCCATGCTGTTATATTATCATTCTTGGATGTTTTACAATCATTTTATAGTCATTTTATATCATTTTTTGGTACTAACCTATTGACATAGTGCCCAATGCCAGTTGTTGTTTTCTGCATGTTTTTTACATCGCAGGAAATCAATATCAAACGGAGTCCAAACGCAACGTAACTCCTGGAGGATTTTTTTGGCCAGAAGAAAGCCAATGGGCCAAGGAAGCACCTGAGGGGTTGCTTGAGGTGAGCAGCACCCACCAGGGTGCGCCCTGGTGGATTGTGCCCACCCCGGGTGCCCCCCAACCACCTCTTTGCTCTATAAATACCCAAATATTCTAGCAACCCTAGGGGAGTCAACGGAATATTGATCCAGCTGCCGCAGAGTCCATAACCACCAAGATCCAATCTAGACACCGTCATGGAGGGGTTCACCACTTCCATTGGTGCTTCTCCTATGATGCGTGAGTAGTTCTTTGTAGACCTACGGGTCCGTAGTTAGTAGCTAGATGGCTTCCTCTCTCTCTCTCTCTCTCTCTCTCTCTCTCTCTTGTTATCAATACAATGGTCTCTTTAAGATCCATATGATGTAAGTCTTTTGGCGGTGTGTTTGTTGGGATCCGATGAACTTTGAGTTTATGATCAGATCTATATTTTTATCCATGAAAGTTATTTGAGTCTTCTTTGATCTCTTATATGCATGATTGCTTATAGCCTCGTATTTCCTCTTCGATATTTGGGTTTTGTTTGGCCAACTTGATCTATTTATCTAGCAATGGGAAGAGGTGCTTTGTAGTGGGTTCGATCTTATGGTGCTTGATCCCAGTGACAGAAAGGGAACCGACACGTATGTATCGTTGCTACTAAGGATAACAAGATGAGATCCATATCTGCCGCAATAGATAAACGGATCTCGTCTAGATCATGTCATTGTTCTTATTGCATTACTCCATTTTCTCATGAACTTAATACACTAGATGCATGCTGGATAGCGGTCGATGTGTGGAGTAATAGTAGTAGATGCAGGCAGGAGTCGGTCTACTAATCTTGGACGTGATGCCTATATAATGATCATTGCCTGGATATCATCATGATTATTTGAAGTTCTATTAATTGCCCAACAGTAATTGTTTTCCCACCGTTTGCTATTTTTCTCGAGAGAAGCCACTAGTGAAACCTACGGCCCCCGGGTCTCTTTTCATCATATTTGCCTTCGCGATCTATTTTCTCTTGCATTTATTTTCAGATCTATTAAATCAAAAAATACAAAAATACCTTGCTGCAATATATTTGTTCCGCGATCTACTTATCCTATCTACCACTTTTTACCTCACGTTATTTGCCCACTAGAGGCGCCGTACCCGAAAGGGATTGACAACCCCTTTAACACGTCGGGTTGCGAGTATTTGTTATTTGTGTGCAGGTGCTGTTTACATGGTGTGAGGAGGTTCTCCTACTAGTTCGATAACCTTGGTCTCATCACTGAGGGAGATACCTACCGTCGCCATACTGCATCATCCCTTCCTCTTTGGGGAAATACCGACATAGTTCTAGTAGACATCAAAAGGAATTTCTGGCGCCGTTGTCGGGGAGGATTTTCAACATCAACCAGGTTCCTAATCACAAATCTCATCTCCTCGCAATTTACATTATTTGCCATTTGCCTCTCATTTTCCTCTCCCCCACTTCACAAAAATTTGCTGTTTTATTCGCCCTCTTTTTCGTTCGTCATTTTCTCGTCAGATCCGGTTTTGAGTGCAATCTTGTTGCGTAGTCATCATGACTCAAGAGAACACCAAGTTGTGTGATTTCTCAAATACCAACAACAATGATTTCATTAGCACTCCGATTGCTCCTCCCGCAACTAGTGTGGAGACTTGTGATATTAATACTGCTTTGTTGAATCTTGTCATGAAAGATCAATTTGCTGGTACTCCTAATGAGGATGCTGCGTCCCATCTTAACACATTCATGGAATTATGCGATATGAAAAAGAAAAAAGATGTGGACAATGATGTTGTGAAGTTGAAACTATTTCCGTTCTCTTTGCGAGATTGCACAAAAATTTGGTTTTCTTCTTTGCCTCGCTATAGTATCGATTCTTGGAACAAGTGCAAAGATGCCTTCATCACTAAGTATTTTCTGCCCACAAAAAATATTTCCCTTGGAACCCAAATCATGAATTTCAAGAAACTTGAACATGAGCATGTTGCACAATCTTGGGAAAGGATGAAATTGATGCTAAGGAATTGCCCATCTCATGGATTAAATCTTTGGATGATCATACAAATTTTTTATGCGGGATTGAATTTTGTTTCTCGTAATCTTTTAGATTCCGCCGCGCGGGGTACTTTTATGGAAATTACTTTGGGTGAAGCTACTAAATTACTAGACAATATTATGGAAAATTACTCGCAATGGCATACCGAAAGAGCTCCTACTAGTAAAAAAAGTCGATTTGGTGGAAGAAATAAATTCTTTAAGTGGAAAAGCTGATGTTCTCATGAAATTGGTTGCTAATAAAAGTGCTCCTATTTATTTTAATGATGTTACTTTGTCCACATTGATTGAGCAAAATAGTGATGCCATAGATGTGAATTTTGTATCGTGAAATAATTTCAACAACAATGCTTATAGAGGTAATTTTAATCCTAGGTCTTTTCCTAGTAATTCCTCTAATAATTATGGTAATTCCTATGGTAATCCCACCTATAATAATAATAGAAACACCTCTGATCTTGAGAGCAATATTAAAGAATTTATCAATACACAAAAAGCTTTCAACAAGTGTTGCTACAATTTCTCATGATGTAGAAACTCTCAAGATGAAAAATTTTGTGCCTAAAGTGAAAAAAATCAATTGAAGCTCTTCATGTTTCTATGGATGAAAGTAAGAAAAGAACCACTATGCTTAGAGCTAAAAGAGAATTTTTAGAAAAAGCATTTTCTTGTGATTACTATCATAAAAGTGATGAAGATCTTAAAGTGACTGGTGTTTCTTCTATTGATTCTTTGTTTAGTAAATTTAAGATTGATGAAAAAGGGACTTGAGAAGAGTCAACTTTAGTTAGAAGACGTCCCTATGATTCGGAGGGTGAAAATCTTGTTGAGAAAATTGATAAAAGTGGGTTTGAAGAGATCAAGACTTTAACTAGTGATGTGCCCACTATATTGGATTACGAAGACTTTAATTATAATAGTTGCTCTTTGGTTGATTGTATTTCTTTGTTGCAATCCATGATAAATCCACCCCATGCTTATGAACAAAATAAAGCTTTTACTAAACATATTGTTGATGCCATGATGAAAGCTTTTGAAGAAAAAATGGAATTGGAAGTTTCAATTCCTAGAAAATTGCATCATGAGTGGGAACCTACTATCAAAGTCAAGATTAAAAATTATGAGTGTTTTGCTTTATGTGACTTGGGTGCTAGTGTTTCTACAATTCCGAAATCTTTATGTGATGTGATTGGTCTTACCAATATTGATGAATGCTCTTTAAATTTGCACTTAGCGGATTCTACTATTAAAAGGCCTATGGGAAGAATTAATGATGTTATTATTCTTGCAAATAGGAATTATGTGCTCATATATTTTATTGTTCTTTATATTGATTGCAATCCGTCTTGTCCAATTATTCTTGGTAGACCGTTTTTGCGTACTATTGGTGCCGTGATTGATATGAAAGAAGGCAATATTAAATTTCAGTTTCCACTAAGGAAGGGAATGGAACACTTCCCTAGAACAAGAATTAGGCCACCATATGAATCAATCATGCGGGCATCTTATGGATCTAGAAGCAAAGATGACAAAAACTTAAATCCTACGCGTTATGCCTAGCTAGGGGCGTAAAACGATAGCGCTTGTTGGGAGGCAACCCAATGAGTAAAATTTATTTTTGCCTTTTGTTTTCTGTTCTTGAGTGTTAGCACAATTATGCTACTGTTATGATTGTGTTTTTGTGTTTTAGTTAGTGTTTGTGCCAAGCAATGCCTTTGGAAAGACTTGGGTGAAAGTTTATTTGATCTTCCTGAAAAACAGAAACTTTTGCGCTCACGAGATTCATTGTCATTTTTTACAGAAGAGTGCTTATAAGTTGATTCTTTTTGAAGAGGATTAATAGACAAATTACTCACGTCCACCAATTTATTTCATACTTTTTGGAGTTACAGAAGTATTCGAAATTTTCAGATTGCTACAGACTGTTCTGTTTTTGACAGATTCTGTTTTCTTTGCATTGCGTGCTTGTTTTGATGATTCTATGGTTTTCTTTGATAAGTTTTTGCCATAGAAAAGTTGGAATACAGTAGATATAACGCAAAAACAAAATAAGAATAGGCTTGCTACAGTACTTATGGTAGTGGTTTGGTTTCTTATACTAACGGATCTCACGAAGGTTTTGTTTGAGTTTTGTGTGATTGAAGTTTTCAAGTTCTGGGTTATCTTACGATGGATGAAGGAATAAGGATAAGCAAAAGGCTAAGCTTGGGGATGCCCGAGGCACCCCAAGATAATATTCAAATAAGTAGCAAGCAACTAAGCTTGGGGATGCCCCCGAGTGCCATCCCCGCTTTCTTCTAACGACCATCGGTATTTTACTTGAAACTATATTTTTATTCGTCACATGATATGAGTTTTGCTTGGAGCGTCTTGTATGATATGAGTCTTTGCTTGTTCTGCTTTGTGTTTTAAGTGTCGAATCCTTGCTGGACACACCCTTTTAAGAGAGCCAAAAATTATGCTATGCTTCACTTAAATTTTTGGAGCCATGGACTTGCTCTAGTACTTCACTTATATCTTTTTGAGCATGGTGTGCTTTTTTAATTTTGAAGAAATGCTCTCATGCTTCACTTAGATTTATTTGGGAGTTAGTAAATTTTGAAGAAATTCTCTCTTGCTTCACTTATATTATTTTAGAGAGAAAGAAAAATTATGCTCATGATCTTCACTTTTATTTGTTTGAGCTTATCAAAAGCAACATATGAAAATAGTCCCAAAGTGATAGATATCCAAGGAGGATATAATAAAAACTTTCATGAAGATCATTGGACAAAATAAACTTGATTCTTAGTAATGGTTTTGAGATATAATGATATGATATGTGGGTCATGTTGATGAGTAATTGTGCTTTAGGAAGAATATTGATGTTAAGGTTTGTGATTCCCTAAGCAAGAAAGTCAATAGTTATGCAATGATATTTACATCCTACTTATGGTGCATTATTCGGTGTTACTTATGCTTAATGCTTGGGTATGAGATTTTTTGCTTTTTGGTTGGTCGCTTCTCATCTTTTTGCTAGCCTTCATTTTGCACTAAGTATGATCACTACTTGTGCATCCAAACCCCTTTAAACCAGTTTTGCCTTATGAGTCCACTATACATACCTATATGCGGTATTTCCATGCCGTTCTAAGCAAATTTGCATGTGCCATCTCTAATATTCAAAATAAATTTCTCTTGTGTGTGCTCTACTACTCGCGAGGCGGTAAAGGGTAGCCAATATTTTCCATGCTAGATGTGTTATTCTCACGATGAGTGTTTATTCACTTGTCATTGCACGAGAGTACGACAAAGATGCTAGGGATGCCCAGTCCCGAAATGAATAAATGAATTTACTTTATGTTGTCAAATAATAAATTCCTTGGACAGTGTTGGTATGGAAGGCACCCGTGGATACGATTAGCCATGGAAAGTGAAAGTTATGGTGGAAAAAGGAATAAACTTTATTTTCTGTTTGGGAACCGCCTATGATGTATCTAGCATGGAAAGTGTTGGGATGATTCAAGCTGTTTTCGTTGGTAGGAAAAGTATGCCTCTCAAAAATAATTTTATCTCTCAATTTAAGCTTTGAGCTCTGACACCTTTACAAATCCCTACTTCCGTCCGCAAAGGGCCATTCTTTTAATTATGCAATTTTTATTTTGAAATTGATTCTCCATCTTCTCTTATAAAGCACCAACTAAGGGGCACTATGATCGTATTTGAGCATTGGGTGTAGCTAATATTCGAGTGTGTTTCATGAATGGATCAATGATTGAGCATGATGTGCTAGGGATAACTTGATTTAGTGTTGATATTTTGAAAGACATGGTTGCTTGTTGGTAAGCTTGAGTATTAAAGCTTCGTGTCAAAACTAGACTATTGCTTTGAATCATCTAAAAGTCCATATGTCCATGCTATAAAGAAAAGAATGTGATGAACATGTTCGGCAGCATTCCACATCAAAAATTCTGTTTTTATCATTTACCTACTCGAGGACGAGCAGGAATTAAGCTTGGGATTGCTGGTATGTCACCAATGTATCTATAATTTTTGATTGTTCCACGCTGTTATGTTATCATTCTTGGATGTTTTACAATCATTTTGTAGTCATTTTATATCATTTTTTGGTACTAACCTATTGACATAGTGCCCAGTGCCAGTTGCTGTTTTCTGCATGTTTTTTATATTGCAGGAAATCAATATCAAATGGAGTCCAAACGCAACGTAACTCCTCGAGGATTTTTTTGCGCCAGAAGAAAGCCAATGGGCCAAGGAAGCACCTGAGGGGCTACTCGAGGTGCGCAGCACCCACCAGGGCGCGCCCTGGTGGGTTGTGCCCACCTCGGGTGCCCCCCAAACCACCTCTTTGATCTATAAATACCCAAATATTCTAGAAACCATAGGGGAGTAATATTGATCCAGCCGCCGCAGAGTCCAGAACCACCAAGATTCAATCTAGACACCGTCATGGAGGGGTTCACCACTTCCATTGGTGCCTCTCCTATGATGTGTGGGTAGTTCTTTGTAGACCTACGGGTCGATATTTAGTAGCTAGATGGCTTCCCCTCTCTCTCTTGTTTATCAATACAATGGTCTCTTGGAGATCCATATGATGTAAGTGAAGGAAATATGCCCTAGAGGCAATAATAAAGTTATTATTTATTTCCTCATATCATGATAAATGTTTATTATTCATGCTAGAATTGTATTAACAGGAAACATGATACATGTGTGAATACATAGACAAACATATAGTCACTAGTATGCCTCTACTTGACTAGCTCATTAATCAAAGATGGTTATGTTTCCTAACCATAGACATGTGTTGTCATTTGATTAATGGGATCACATCATTAGGAGAATGATGTGATTGACATGACCCATCCCGTTAGCTTAGCACTTGATCGTTTAGTATTCTGCTATTGCTTTCTTCATGACTTATACATGTTCCTGTAACTATGAGAATTATGCAACTCCCGTTTACCGGAGGAACACTTTGGGTACTACCAAACGTCACAACATAACTGGGTGATTATAAAGGAGTACTACAGGTGTCTCCAAAGGTACATGTTGAGTTGGCGTATTTCGAGATTACGTTTTTGTCACTCCGATTGTCGGAGAGGTATCTCTGGGCCCTCTCGGTAATACTCATCACTTAAGCCTTGCAAGCATTATAACTAATGAGTTAGTTATGAGATGACGTATTACAGAACGAGTAAAGGGAACAACGTATGTTGTTATGCGGTTTGACCGATAAAGATCTTCATAGAATATGTAGGAACCAATATGGGCATCTAGGTCCCGCTATTGGTTATTGACCGAGAATGGTTTTAGGTCATGTCTACATAGTTCTCGAACCCGTAGGGTCCGCACGCTTAACGTTTCGATGATAGTTTTATTATGAGTTTATAAGTTTTGATGTACCGAAGTTTGTTCGAAGTCCCGGATGTGATCACGGACATGATGAGGAGTCTCGGAATGGTCGAGACATAAAGATTGATATATTGGAAGCCTATGTTTGGACATCGGAATGGTTCCGGGTGAAATCGGCATTTCCGAGATCTGAGAGAGGTTACGGAACCCCGGGGTTAATGGGCCTACATGGGCCAAGAGGGAGAAGAGGAAGGAGCCGGGAGGGGCCGCGCCTCCCCTCCTAGTCCGAATAGGACAAGGGAAGGGCGGCGCCCCCTTTCCTTCCCTCTTCCTCCTCTTTCCCTTTCTCTCCTACTCCTACTTGGAAAGGGGAGTCCTACTCCCGGTGGGAGTAGGACTCCCCCCTGGCGCGCCCCTAGGCGGCGCGTCCTCCCCTGGCTCCTTTATATACGGGGCGGGGCACCCCATAGACACACAAGTTGATCTACGGATCGTTCCTTAGCCGTGTCGGTGCCCCTTCCACCATATTCCACCTCGGTCATATCGTCATGAGTTTAGGCGAAGCCCTGCGCCGGTAGAACATCATCATCGTCACCACGCCGTCGTGCTGACGGAACTCATCTCCGGAGCCTTTGCTGGATCGGAGGGCCGGAGATCGTCATCGAGCTGAATGTGTGCTGAACTCGGAGGCTCCGTACGTTCGGTGCTTGGATCGGTCGGATCGTGAAGACGTACGACTACATCAACCGTGTTGTGCTAACGCTTCCGATTACGGTCTACAAGGGTACGTGGACGAACACTCTCCCCTCTCGTTGCTATATCATCACCATGATCTTGCGTGTGCGTAGGAATTTTTTTGAAATTACTACGTTCCCCAACAGTGGCATCCGAGCCTAGGTTTTATGTGTTGATGTTATATGCACGAATAGAACACAAGTGAATTGTGGGCGATACAAGTCATACTGCTTACCAGCATGTCATACTTTGGTTCGGCGGTATTGTGAGATGAAGTGGCCGGGACCGACATTATGCGTACGCTTACGCGAGACTGGTTTCACCGTTACAAGCACTCGTGCTTAAAGGTGGCTGGCTGGTGTCTGTCTCTCTCAATTTAGCTGAATCGAGTGTGGCTACGCCCGGTCCTTGCGAAGGTTAAAACAGCACCAACTTGACGAACTATCGTTGTGGTTTTTGATGCGTAGGTAAGAACGGTTCTTGCTAAGCCCGTAGCAGCCACGTAAAATTTGCAACAACAAAGTAGAGGACGTCTAACTTGTTTTTGCAGGGCATGTTGTGATGTGATATGGTCAAGACGTGATGCTATATTTTATTGTATGAGATGGTCATGTTTTGTAACCGAAGTTATCGACAATGGCGGGAGCCATATGGTTGTCGCTTTATTGTATGAAATGCAAGCATACATAATTGCTTTACTTTATCACTAAGCGGTAGTGATAGTCATAGAAGCAATAGATGGCGTAAAGACAACGATAGTACGATGGAGATCAAGGTGTCGCGCCGGTGACGATGGTGATCATGACGGTGCTTCGAAGATGGAGATCACAAGCACAAGATGATGATGGCCATATCATATCACTTATATTGATTGCATGTGATGTTTATCCTTTATGCATCTTATCTTGCTTTGATTGGCGGTAGCATTTTAAGATGATCTCTCACTAATTATCAAGAAGTGTTCTCCCTGAGTATGCACCGTTGCGAAAGTTCTTCGTGCTGAGACACCACGTGATGATCGGGTGTGATAGGCTCTACGTTCAAATACAACGGGTGCAAAACAGTTGCACACGCAGAATACTCGGGTTATACTTGACGAGCCTAGCATATCTGAGATATGGCCTCGGAACACGGAGACCGAAAGGTCGGCGTGAATCATATAGTAGATATGATCAACATAGAGATGTTCACCATTGAAACTACTCCATCTCACGTGATGATCGGGCATGGTTTAGTTGATTTGGATCACGTGATCACTTAGATGACTAGAGAGATGTCTGTCTAAGTGGGAGTTCTTAAGTAATATGATTAATTGAACTTAAATTTATCATGAACTTAGTACTGATAGTATTTTGCTTGTCTATGTTTGTTTGTAGATAGATGGCTCGTCTTTGTTGTTCCATTGAATTTTAATGCGTTCCTTGAGAAAGCAAAGTTGAAAGATGATGGTAGCAATTACACGGATCGGGTCCGTAACCTAAGGATTATCCTCATTGCTGCACGAAAAGTTACGTCCCGGAAGCACCACTGGGTGCCGAACTGCTTCTGATGCAACCGACGGCGTTAAGAACATCTGGCGAGCAAAGCTGATGACTACTCTATAGTTCGATGTGCCATGCTTTACGTCTTAGAATCGGGCCTTCAACGGCGTTTTGAGCGTCATGGAGCATATGAGATGTTCCAGAGTTGAAGTTAATATTTCAAGCAAATGCCGGATTGAGAGATATGAAGTCTCCAATAAGTTCTATAGCTACAAGATGGAGGAGAATAGTTCTATCGGTGAACACATACTCAAAATGTCAGGGTATAATAATCACTTGATTCAAGCGGGAGTTAATCTTCCTAATGATAGTGTCATTGATGAACTCCAATCATCGCCACCAAGCTACAAGAGCTTCGTGATGAACTATAATATGCAAGGGATGAACAAGACTATTCCCGAGCTCTTCGCGATCTTTGAAAGCCACGGAGGTAGAAATCAAGAAGGAGCATCAAGTGTTGATGGTCAACAAGACCACTAGTTTCAAGAAGAAGGGCAAAGGGAAGAAGAAGGGACCTTCAAAAGAACGGCAAGCAAGTTGCTGCTCAAGAAAAGAAACCCAAGTCTGGACCTAAGCACAAAATCAGTGCTTCTACCGCAAGCGCATCGACATTTGAAGCGGAACTGCCCCAAGTATTTGGCGGATAAGAAGGATGGCAAAGTGAACAAAGGTATATGTGATATACATGTTATTGATGTGTACCTTACTAATGCTCGCAGAGCACTGGGTATTTGATATCGGTTACATTGCTAATATTTGCAACTCAAGCAGGGACTACGGATTAGCGAAGATTAGCTAAGGACGAGGTGACGATGCGCATGGGAAATGGTTCCAAACTCGATGTGATCGCGATGGCACGCTACCTCTACATCTACCATCGGGATTAGTTTTAGACCTAAATAATTGTTATTTGGTGCTGCGTTGAGCATGAACATTATATATGGATCTTGTTTGATGCGAGACGGTTATTCATTTAAATCGAGAATAATGGTTGTTCTATTTATATGAGTAATATCTTTTATGGTCATGCACCCTTGAAGAGTGGTCTATTTTTATTGAATCTCGATAGTAGTGATACACATATTCATAGTGTTGAAACCAAAAGATGCAGAGTTGATAATGATAGTGCAACTTATTTGTGGCACTGCCGTTTAGGTCATATCGGTGTAAAGCACATGAAGAAACTCCATACTGATGGGCTTTTGGAATCACTTGATTATGAATCACTTGGTACTTGTGAACCGTGCCTTATGGGCAACATGACTAAAACACCGTTCTCCGGTACTATGGAGAGAGCAACAGATTTGTTGGAAATCATACATACAGATGTATGTGGTCCAATGAATGTTGAGGCTCGTGGCGGATATCGTTATTTTCTCACCTTCACAGATGATTTGAGCAGATATGGGTATATCTACTTAATGAAACACAAGTATGAAACATTTGAAAAGTTCAAAGAATTTCAGAGTGAAGTAGAAAATCATTGTAACAAGAAAATAAAGTTTCTATGATCTGATCGTGGAGGAGAATATTTGAGTTACGAGTTTGGTCTACACTTGAAACAATGCGGGATAGTCTCGCAACTCACGCCACCTGGAACACCACAACGGAATGGTGTGTCCGAACGTCGTAATCGTACTTTACTTGATATGGTGCGATCTATGATGTCTCTTACCGATCTACCGCTATCGTTTTGGGGTTATGCTTTAGAGATGGCCGCATTCACGTTAAATAGGGCACCATCAAAATCCGTTGAGACGACGCCTTATGAACTGTGGTTTGGCAAGAAACCAAAGTTGTCGTTTCTTAAAGTTTGGGGCTGCGATGCTTATGTGAAGAAACTTCAACCAGATAAGCTCGAACCCAAATCGGAGAAATGTGTCTTCATAGGATACCCAAAGGAGACTATTGGGTACACCTTCTATCACAGATCTGAGGGCAAGATTTTTGTTGATAAATTCGGATCCTTTCTAGAGAAGGAGTTTCTCTCGAAAGAAGTGAGTGGGAGGAAAGTAGAACTTGATGAGATAACTGTATCTACTCCCTTATTGGAAGGTAGTTCATCACAAGAACCGGTTCCTGTGGCAACTACACCAATTAGTGAGGAAGCTAATGATATTGATCATGAAACTTCAGATCAAGTTTCTGCTGAACCCGTAGGTCTACGAGTAAGATCCGCACTGAGTGGTACGGCAATCCTATTCGGAAGTCATGTTACTTGACCATGATGAAGCTACGAACTATGAGGAAGCGATGATGAGCCCAGATTCCGCAAAACGGCGGAGGCCATGAAATCGAGATGGGATCCATGTATGAAAACAAAGTATGGACTTTGGTTGACTTGCCCAATGATCGGCAAGCTATTGAGAATAAATGGATCTTTAAGAAGAAGACTGACGGCGATGGTAATGTAATCGTCTATAAAGCTCGACTTGTTGCGAAAGGTTTTCGACAAGTTCAAGGGGTTGACTACGATGAGACTTTCTCACCCGTAGCGATGCTTAAGTCTGTCCGAATCATGTTAGCTATTGCTGCATTTCATGATTATGAAATTTGGCAAATGGATGTCAAGACTGCATTCTTGAATGGATTTCTAGAAGAAGAGTTGTATATGATGCAGCCGGAAGGTTTTGTTGATCCAAAAGGTGCTGACAAAGTGTGCATGCTCCAGCGTTCCATTTATGGACCGGTGCAAGCATCTCGGAGTTGGAATAAACGCTTTGATAGTGTGATCAAAGCATATGGTTTTATACAGACTTTTGGAGAAGCCTGTATTTACAAGAAAGTGAGTGGGAGCTCTGTAGCATTTCTAGTTTTATATGTAGATGACATATTGTTAATTGGAAATGATATAGAATTTCTGGATAGCATAAAGGGATACTTGAATAAAAGTTTTTCAATGAAAGACCTTGGTGAAGCTGCTTATATATTGGGCATCAAGATCTATAGAGATAGATCAAGACGCTTAATAGGACTTTCACAAAGCACATACCTTGACAAAATTTTGAAAAAGTTCAAAATGGATCAGGCAAAGAAAGGATTCTTGCCTGCTACAAGGTGTGAAGTTGAGTCAAACTCAATGCCCGACCACAGCAGAAGATAGAGAGAAAATGAAAGATGTTCCTATGCTTCAGCCATAGGCTCTATCATGTATGCAATCTTGTGTACCGACACTGACGATGCTTAGCAATAAGCTTAGTAGGAAGGTACCAAAGTAATCGAGAGTGGATCATCGACAGCGGTCAAGAACATCTGAAATACGAAAAGGACTAAGGATATGTTTCTCGTATATGGAGGTGACAAAGAGCTAGTCGTAAGAGGTTATGTCGATGCAAGCTTTGACACCGATCCGGACGATTCTAAATCACAAACCGGATACGTGTTTATATTAAACGGTGGAGCTGTAAGTTGGTGCAGTTCTAAACAAAGCGTCGTGGCGGGATCTACATGTGAAGCAGAGTATATAGCTGGTTCTGAAGCAGCGAATGAAGGAGTCTGGATGAAGGAGTTCATTTCCAATCTAGGTGTCATACCTAGTGCATTGGGACCAATGAAGATCTCCTGTGAAGATACTGGTGCAATTGCCTTGGCAAAGGAATCCAGATTTCACAAGAGGACCAAGCACATCAAGAGACGCTTCAATTCCATTCGGGACCAAGTCCAAGTGGGAGACATAGAGATTTGCAAGATACATACGGATCTGAATGTTGCAGACCCGTTGACTAAGCCTCTCTCACGAGAAAAACATGATCAGCACCAAGACTCCATAGATGTTAGAATCATTACTATGTAATCTAGATTATTGACTCTAGTGCAAGTGGGAGACTGAAGGAAATATGCCCTAGAGGCAATAATAGAGTTATTATTTATTTCTTCATATCATGATAAATGTTTATTATTCATGCTAGAATTGTATTAACCGGAAACATGATACATGTGTGAATACATAGACAAACATATAGTCACTAGTATGCCTCTACTTGACTAGCTCATTAATCAAAGATGGTTATGTTTCCTAACCATAGACATGTGTTGTCATTTGATTAATGGGATCACATCATTAGGAGAATGATGTGATTGACATGACCCATCCCGTTAGCTTAGCACTTGATCGTTTAGTATTCTGCTATTGCTTTCTTCATGACTTATACATGTTCCTGTAACTATGAGAATTATGAAACTCCGTTTACGGAGGAACACTTTGGGTACTACCAAGCGTCACAAAGTAATCTGGGTGATTATAAAGGAGTACTACAGGTGTCTCCAAAGGTACATGTTGAGTTGGCGTATTTGAGATTAGGTTTTGTCACTCCGATTGTCGGAGAGGTATCTCTGGCCCTCTCGGTAATACTCATCACTTAAGCCTTGCAAGCATTATAACTAATGAGTTAGTTATGAGATGACGTATTCTGAGAATGAGTAAAGGACTTGCGGTAACGAGATTGAACTAGGTATTGGATACCGACGATCAAATCTCGGGCAAGTAACATACCGATGACAAAGGGAACAACATATGTTGTTATGCGGTTTGACCGATAAAGATCTTTGTAGAATATGTAGGAACCAATATGGGAATCCAGGTCCCGCTATTGGTTATTGACCGAGAATGGTTTTAGGTCATGTCTACATAGTTCTTGAACCCGTAGGGTCCGCACGCTTAACGTTTCGATGATGGTTTTATTATGAGTTTATAAGTTTTGATGTACGAAGTTTGTTGGTCCGGATGTGATCACGGACATGACGTGGAGTCTCGGAATGGTCGAGACATAAAGATTGATATATTGGAAGCCTATGTTTGGACATCGGAATGGTTCCGGTGAAATCGGCATTTTACCGAGTACCGGAGGTTACGGAACCCCGGGGTTAATGGGCCTACATGGGCCAAGAGGGAGAAGAGGAAGGAGCCGAGAGGGGCCGCACCACTCCCTCCTAGTCCGAATAGGACAAGGGAAGGGGCGCCCCCCTTTCCTTCCCTCTTCCTCCTCTTTCCCCTTTCTCTCCTACTCCTACTTGGAAAGGGAGTCCTACTCGGTGGGAGTAGGACTCCCCCTGGCGCGCCCCTAGGCCGGCCTCCTCCCCCCGGCTCCTTTATATACGGGGCGGGGCACCCCATAGACACACAAGTTGATCTACGGATCGTTCCTTAGCCGTGTCGGTGCCCCCTTCCACCATATTCCACCTCGGTCATATCCTCGCGGAGTTTAGGCGAAGCCCTGCGCCGGTAGAACATCATCATCGTCACCACGCCGTCGTGCTGACGGAACTCATCTCCGGAGCCTTTGCTGGATCGGAGGGCCGGTGATCTTCATCGAGCTGAATGTGTGCTGAACTCGGAGGCTCCGTACGTTCGGTGCTTGGATCGGTCGGATCGTGAAGACGTACGACTACATCAACCGCGTTGTGCTAACGCTTCCGCTTACGGTCTACGAGGGTACATGGACGAACACTCTCCCCTCTCGTTGCTATATCATCACCATGATTTTGCGTGTGCGTAGGAATTTTTTTGAAATTACTACGATCCCCAACAGTAAGTCTTTTGGCGGTGTGTTTGTAGGGATCTGATGAACTTTGAGTTTATGATCAGATCTATGTTTTTATCGATGAAAGTTATTTGAGTCTTCTTTGATCTCTTATATGCATGATTTCTTATAGCCTCGTATTTCTTCTCCAATATTTGGGTTTTGTTTGGCCAACTTGATCTATTTATCTTGCAATGGGAAGAGGTGCTTTGTAGTGGGTTCAACCTTACGGTGCTTGATCCTAGTGACAGAAAGGGAACCAACACGTATGTATCATTGCTACTAAGGATAACAAGATGATACATATATATATATATTATATATATATATGCCCCAATAGATAAACGGATCTCTTCTACATCATGTCATCATTCTTATTGCATTACTTCATTTTCTCATGAACTTAATACACTAGATGCATGCTAGATAGCGGTCGATATGTGGAGTAATAGTAGTAGATGCAGGCAAGAGTCGGTCTACTAATCTTGGATGTGATGCCTATATAATGATCATTGCCTGGATATCGTCATGATTATTTGAAGTTCTATCAATTGCCCAACAATAATTGTTTTTCCCACCTTTGCTATTTTTCTCGAGAGAAGCCACTTGTGAAACCTACGGCCCCCGGGTCTCTTTTCATCGTATTTGCCTTTGCGATCTATTTTCTCTTGCATTTATTTTCAGATCTATTAAACCAAAAATACAAAATACCTTGCTGCAATTTATTTGTTTCGCGATCTATTTATCCTATCTACCACTTTTTACCTCACGTTATTTGCCCACTAGAGGTGTCGTACCCGAAAGGGATTGACAACCCGTTTAACACGTCGGGTTGCGAGTATTTGTTATCTATGTGCAGGTGTTGTTTATGTGGTGTGAGGAGGTTCTCCTACTGTTTCGATAACCTTGGTCTCATCACTGAGGGAAATACCTACCGTCGCTATACTGCATCATCCCTTCCTCTTTGGGGAAATGCCAACGTAGTTATAGTAGACATCAGAAGATGGAGACAAAGTTTTAGGACAGTAGAACTGAACCTACGCCCAGCCCTCTGCTACTTCTTGAACATGCGTTGATTTTTCCCTTGAAGAGGAAAGGGTGATGCAGCAAAGTAGATATAAGTATTTCCCTCAGTTAAGAACCAAGGTATCAATCCAGTAGGAGGCACAAGCAAGTCCCCAATATATGCACCTGCACAAACTAACAAACACTTGCACACAACATGAAAAAGGGGTTGTCAATCCCTTCACGGTCACTTGCAAGAGTGAGATCTACTAGAGATAGGTATAAAAGATAAATAAAAGAGCAAACTAAAGTAACTATAAATAAATTGCAGCAGGGTATTTTTTGGGCTTTGGTTTATAGATCTAAAATATATGATGGAAAATAGACCCGAGGGCCATAGGTTTTACTAGAGGCTTCTCTCTTGAAAGAAAACATATGGCCGGTAAAAAAATTACTATTCAGCAATTGATAGAAAAGTGCATAGTTATGACGATATCTAAGGCAATGATCATGAATATAGGCATCACGTCCGTGACAAGTAGACCGAAATGATTCTGCATCTACTACTATTACTTCACACATCTACCGACTCCTGCCTGCATCTAGAGTATTAAGTTCATAAGAAGAGAGCAACGCTTTAAGTAAGATGACATGATGTAGAGGGATAAACTCAAGCAATATGATATAAAACCTATCTTTTTATCCTTGATGGCAACAATACAATACGTGCCTCGCTACCCCTACTGTCACTAGGTGAGGACACCCCAAGATTGAACCCAAAACTAAGCACCTCTCCCATTGCAAGAAAAACCAATCTAGTTGGCCCAACCAAACCGATAGTTTGAAGAGAAATACAAAGATATCTTAATCATGCATAAAAGAGTTCAGAAAAGACACAAATAATAATAATTGATAATCTGATCATAAATCCACAATTCATTGGATCTCAACAAACGCACTGCAAAAGAAGATCACATCGAATAGATCTCCAAGAACATCGAGGAGAACATTGTATTGAAGATCAAAGAGAGAGAACAATCCATCTAGCTACTAGATATGGACCCTTAGGTCCATGGTAAACTACTCACGCATCATCAAATGGGCAACAAGGTTGATGTAGAGGCCCTCCATGATCGAATCCCCCTCCAGCGGTGTGTCAGAAAAGGCCCCAAGATGGGACCTCATGAGAACATAAGCTTGCGGCAGAGGAAAAGTATTTTTGGTGTGCCCTCTGACGTAGGGGGGATATTTGAGGATTTATAGTGCGAAGATTAGGGTTGGAAGGGCTATGAGGGGCCCACAAGCCCTGGGGGCGCGCCCCCGGGCCCGCCTCATAGGTCTCCTGGCCTCCTCTCCAAGTCTCGTGGGTTTCTTTTGGTTCAAGAAAAATCACCGTAAAGTTTTATTATGTTTGGACTCCGTTTGGTATTCCTATTCTGTAAAAGTGAAAAACAAGGAAAAAACAAAAACTGGCACTGGGCACTAGGTTAATAGGTTAGTCCCCCAAAATAATATAAAATAGCATATTAATACATATAAAGCATCCAAAACAGATAATATAATAGCATGGAACAATCAAAAAATATAGATACATTAGAGACGTTGCGAGCCCACGTCGACGGAGCATGTCGAAAGTTTGGCACTCCACTGTCTTGGACGAGCTCTCTTTTGGCCATGTTGGCAATGACATGAGCTCGCCACGACTCATACAGTCGGCCCTGTCTGGTGAATCATCCCGCTACAACTCGACGTCCATTCGATTCGGCAGCTATGCCACCGGCGCCGAAGCTGTCGGGAATCGAGCGAGGGCACCTGTGCTGTTTTGCGGCTGTCGACTCCATGCTGATAAGCATATGTTGCACACAGAATGGAATCCAGAGCAAGAGTTCTACATCTATGCTAACCGTGGAAAGGTAATATGAGAGAAAATACCTCTCGATTTATTTCTGCTAATTTTCACAATTCAGCTCTATATATCGTCTAGCTGTTGGGGAACGTTGCATGGAAAACAGAAAATTTCTACGCACACCCAAGATCTATCCATGGAGATGCATAGCTATGAGAGAGGAAGATCATATACATATCCTTGTAGATCGCTAAGCGGAAGCGTTTATCTCACAGTTGATGTAGTCGTACTCTTCACGATCTGATCATGATCTAGCCGATCTAGTGCCGAACGGACGGCACCTCGAGTTTAGCACACGTGTGGCTCGATGACGTATCCTCCTTCTTGATCCAGCAAGAGGGAGAGGAGAAGTAGATGGGATCACAACCAACACGATGACGTGGTGGTGGAGCACCGACAACGCTTCGCTAAGTGTCGTCGGGACGAGGCGGTGGAACTACGGAGTAATGGTAGAGAGAGGGGCGCCAAGGGATTGGTGTATCCTCTTGGGGCGCCCATCCCCTCTATGTATTGGCAGAGGGGCGAGGGAAACATCCCCTACAAGACCTAGGGCACAACTAAGGGGGAGAGGACTTGGCCTCCAGGTCCAATCCTATTCCTACTAGGACTCCTTCCTTTTTTTGCCTTCCCTAGCCACGTGGGCTTTTGAGGACTTAGTGCGCCTAGCCCAATAAGGCCAGGGCGCCTCACCATAGCCCATGTCAGCCCTTGGGTCATGGTGAACCCACTTGTGGACTTCCGGACCCCTCTGGAATCCTCCGGAACCTTCTGCAAGCTTCTCGGTACAATACCCAAAAAACTACACCTTTTCTCGGAACCCAAAATATGACTTCCCATATATAAATATTTACCTTTCGACCATTCCAAGACTCCTCGTGACGTCCGGGATCTCATTTGGGACTCTGAACAACATTTGGTTAGCACTCGTCAAATATCCCAATACTACTCTAGCATCAGCGACCGTTAAGTGTGCGACCCTATAGGTTCGGGAATTACGTAGTGATGACCGAGACACCTCTCCGGTCAATAACCAATAGCGGGACCTGGATGCCCATATTGATTCCTACATATCCCACGAAGATCTTTTATCGGTTAAACCTTTATGACAACATACATAATTCCCTTTGTCTGTTAGTGTGTTACTTACCCGAGATTCGATCGTCAGTCAATCTCCTTACCAGCAAGTCTCTTTACTCGTTCTGTAATACATCATCTTGCAACTAACTCCTTAGTCACTTTGCTTGCAAGCTTCTTGTGATGTGTATTACCGAGAGGGCCCAGAGATACCTCTCCGATACATGGAGTGACAACTCCCAATCTCGATTCACACCAACTCAACAGACACCTTCAGAGATACCTGTAGAGCATCTTTATGATCACCCAGTTACGTTGTGACATTTGATAGCACACAAGGTGTTCCTCCAGTATCCGGGAGCTGCATGATCTCATGGTCGAAGGAACATGTATTTGACACTAAGAAAGCAATGGCAATAAACTAAACAATCATGTGCTATGCTAACAGTTGGGTCTTGTCCATCACATCATTCTCCTAATGATGTGATCCCGTTATCAAATGACAACTCATGTCTATGGTTAGGAAACCTTAACCATCTTTGATCAGCGAGCTGGTCTAGTAGAGGCTCACTAGGGACACTGTATTTATTTATGTATCCACACATGTATTTAAGTTTCCGGTCAATACAATTCTAGCATGAATAATAAACCTTTATCATGATTAAGGGAATATAATAATAACCATTTTATTATTGCCTCTAGGGCCTATTTCCATCAGTCTCCCACTTGCACTAAAGTCAATAATCTAGTTCACATTGCCATGTGATTAACACCCAAAGAGTTCACTAGAGTCAATAATCTAGTTCTCATCGCCATGTGATTAACACCCAAAGAGTTCTAAGGTGTGATCATGTTTTGCTTGTGAGAGAGGTCTTTAGTCAACGGATTCGCAACATTCAGATCTATGTGTACTTTGCAAATATCTATGTCTATAATGCTCTGCATAGAGATAATCTAGCTAATTTCTCCCACGTTCAATACGTATCCAGATTGAGACTCAGAGTCATCCGGATCAGTGTCAAAGCTTGCATCAACGTAACCCTTTACGACAAACTCTTTATCACCTCCATAACCGAGAAACATTTCCTTAGTCCTCTTTAGGCACCTAAGGATAATTTTGATCGTTGTCCAGTGATCCACTCCTAGATCACTATTGTATCCCCTTGCTAGACTCATGGCAAGGCACACAACAGGTCTGGTACACAGCATGGCATACTTTATAGAACCTATGGCTGAGGCATAGGGAATGACTTTCATTCTCTCTCTAACTTCTGTCGTGGTCGGGCTTTGAGTCTTACTCAACTTCAAACCTTGAATACAAGCAAAAACTCTTTCTTTGACTGATCCATTTTGAACTCCTTCAAAACTTTGTCAAGGTATGTGCTTTGTGAAAGTCCTATTAAGGGTCTCGATCTATCCCTATAGATCTTGATGCCCAATATGTAAGTAGCTTCACCGAGGTTTTTCATTAAAAATTTCTTATTCATGTATCCTTTTATGCTATCCAGAAATTTTATATCATTTCCAATCAACAATATGTCATTCACATATAATATCAGAAATGCTACAGAGCTCCCACTCACTTTCTTGTAAATACAGGCTTCACCATAAGTCTCTATAAAACCATATGCTTTGATCACCTCATCAAAGTGTATATTCTAACTCCGAGATGCTTGCACTAGTCCATAGATGGATCGCTGGAGCTTGCACGCTTTGTTAGCCCCTTTAGGATCGACAAAACCTTCTGGTTGCATCATATACAACTCTTATTTAAGAAATCCGTTAAGGAATGCAATTTTCACGTCCATTTGCCAGATTTCATAAAATGCGGCAATTGCTAACATGATTCGACCAGACTTAAGCATCATTACGGGTGAGAAAGTCTCATCGTAGTCAACCCCTTGAACTTGTTGAAAACCTTTTGCAACAAGTCGGGCTTTGTAGACAGTGATATTACCATCAGTGTCTGTCTTCTTCTTAAACATCCATTTATTCTTTATGGTTGCCGATCATCGGGCAAATCCACCAAAGTCCAATTTTATTCTCATACATGGATCCTATCTCAGATTTCATGGCCTCAAGTCATTTTTCAGAATCTGGTCTCATCATAGTATCTTCATAGTTTGTAGGTTCGTTGTTGTCCAACAACATGACCTCCAGGACAGGATTGTCGTACCACTCTGGTGTGGAACGTATTTTGGTCGACCTACAAGGTTCAGTAGTAACTTGATCTGAAGTTTCATGATCATCATCATTGGCTTCCTCTCTAGTTTGTGTAGGCATCACGGGAACAGTTTTCTCTGATGTGCTACTTTCCAATTCGAGAGAAGGTACTCCAATTTCCAGAGGCTCAAATTGTCCGTAACCGGGGACACGGCTAATCGATTAGGTCTTCACTCTGCAGAATCTTGTGCACTTTACCCACAAGAATTGTTCCCTCCTTTTAAGTCCTCGCACTGCCTGGTGTTTGAAGACGGGACGAACGAAAAAGTGTCTTCCGAAGAGTTCTTCTGGGCCACTGTCGGTGCCCATCCAATCCTACCGTTCTTCTACATCTCTTAGCACCGTCCGGCCAGAGTCACGCCTAGGATCGACCAAGCTAGAGCCCATAATGGCTTGCGGCTGCACAGGTAAGCTTCCGGTCAATGGGGTATACATCCTTCTCTTCCTGGCTGGGTGAAGCTTTCCGCAAGATGTCATGGCGCTTCTCCATGCATTCCAGCTATCCGTTGGTTCCTCCAAGGTGCGCGTCAATCGTCCTTCACCCAGTAGTGAATTTTGAAGTCCATCTTGAGCTTGAAGTCATGGGGTTGTCATCACCTTGAATCTCACATCTCCCTTACGAATCACTCAACCAACCCCATCTATGAGGAAAAGGATTCAACCTACCTCATGATACTACTCAAGAACATAACTTAAAATTCTCCTACTTCATGCATGGTGGGGAGGAATAATTCTAACGCAACAAAAGCATAGGTATTGTAAAACATGATCAAATGACTTGCCTAGTTGACAGTCTTCGAAAGCTAGCGACTCGTAATAGCAGACCTCACACTCCTGGAATTCTATCGAGTCAAGCAATACCATAATTAAGTATACCACTATATAACATAACAACAAGTTAATGTAAGTCACCCAAGCACTCAAACAAAAACCAAAGAAAACTCGAAGAAATCAAATCAAGGTTTTCATCACTTCAAGCAATAACTAAGAAATAGTTTTATCCTACTAAAACTTTTCTTAACACAACCTAAACAAGGGTTTTGCTAATTAACAGAAAGGAAAATAACATGTAAACTAGGTGCAAAAAGAATCACATCAAAAGCTATTATAGAACTCCTATTATGCCTAAAACAATACTAGCAATAATATAAAATAAAACTTTTTATTCTACTATAAATAAAAGTTCACCCTCTGTATCTACATAAACTAATCTAAAATAAATTATAACAGAGGCAAAATAAAATTCTATAATAACTAGAACAGCAGGAAACAGTAGCAAGCTAAATAAAACTAGAAAAGCTTGATTTCAAGTCAAACTAATTTTAATACAATCTAAAAATACTCCAACAAGTTCCTACTGCTAGGCAAGGTCAAAACTAAGCAGTAGCAAAAAGAATCACTAAAAAGGAATAATCCTGACTCAATTTATGGAAGAAAAACTAATCTGACTAAAACTAATATAAAATAATTTCTACAGACTTAAACATGGCCGAACCTATTTTCTACAGAAACTACAGGAAATTTGTAAAGTTTCAAAAAAGAATCAACTAAAAACAATAAATATCCTAAAACATACAACTTTTACAAAAACATAACTATTTCTGCTAAAAACACAAACTGAAATTAAAACTAAAAAAATAGGCGCTACTCGGCCTATCTAACGCTCAGGCGAAAACTAACTAAAGCGCGCCCACGGCTAAATAGAAAAGCTGAATGAACCGATCTAACTGAACTAGGAACTACTAACCGAAAAACTGAAACTAAAACCGGCTAATAAAGAAAAAACCTAACCCTTCACGTGATCTAATCTAGGCCCTAGGTTTTAGATCTAATGGTGGTGGGCGGGGCTGGCGGCTTACAGTGGCAGCGACGGCGACGATGGTTGACGACGGCTCGAGCAGCGATGGTGCAGCAGCTTCGATGGTCTGGGGCGACGGCGGAGACGTCGAGGAGGGGTGGCGGAGTGTTGCGAAGGTGGTGGGGATGTCGGGGCGGCTCAGGGTCGATGGAGGTGAGCGGGACGAGGTGGTGGAGCGTCGGGCACTCTGCAGCTCCGGCGAGCTGTGGGTGATGCTCAAGGCGGCGACTTCAGCGGTCCCTGGTCAAGGAGAGTATGTCAAATAGATGCGAGAGGAGGTGGCGGTTCGGGTGAAGGTGTTGGGAGGGCATGCGAGGTACTCACTACATCGGGAGTGGCGGCGAACCGAGGCGGCGACGGCGAGATCGGTTTCGCGAGGGCGTGGGCGGTGGTGGGGTTTAGGCTAGGGTTTTAGGGGGGATCGGGAGGGAAGGGGGTAGGGTATTTATAGGACACAAACTTGGGGAAGGGGGCGTAGCCGGAGCGTGATCCCGAGAGGATCCGAGTGTCGGGCGCGCTCTGCGCGTTCTCCGGAGAGGCGTGATGTGTGCGAGGGGAAAGAGAAGAGTGGGGCCGACGGGTCAGTGAGGGAAAGAGAGAGGAGAGCGAACGCGCGACAGAAGCGGAGGCGGCTCGGGCATGCGGCGCACTGGGCTGGCGGACTTGGCGCTGGTGGGGTGCGGCCTTGGCGGCTGGGCCTACTGGCCTCGCACCTAGCGCGCCGGGGTTTTCCTAATTTTTTTGAATTACCACAGAGAGAGATAAACTAATTATAGAGAAACCTATAGTATTTTTATATAGGACATATATATATTAATAAACTCGGAAGAATAAATCCTACAACTTGAACATTTTTTAGAGGCAAAATAGATACTAAAAAAACATTTTTCTAAAAATTCCAAATAAAATCAAATTAGAATTCAAACTTTTTGGCAATATTTTCTTCTGACATTTTTGGAGTGTCATGTTTACTCCTCTCATACTTTTGCTCAACTATTTGTCAGGTATTTTTGAAATAAATTTCAAATGCCAGTCAGGTTCAAATTCAAGAAAAACTCAACTGCCTCTGATATTTTCAAATGCCACTTAATTTCAAACAATATGCATAGATGCTTAGCTAATAATTGTAAAACCTTCCAAATTGAAAATTTGGGTTGTTACAGACCTACCCACCTTAAGGTGAATCTCACCCTCGAGATTCGGGTTGGCTAGCAAATAGGTGTGGGTGGTCTCGGCGGAGATCTTCTTCTCGCTCCCAGGTGGCTTCCTCCTTGGAATGATGACTCCACACAACCTTGCAAAACTTGATGATCTTTTTGCGGGTAACTCTGTTCACAGTCTCGAGAATTCTGATGGGTTTCTCCTCATAAATCAGATCACTATCAAGTTGTATGGCCTCTAGGGGCACTGTGTCTCTCAAAGGAATATCGACCATCTCAGCATGACATTTCTTTAGCTGGGAAACATGGAAGACATCGTGACTCCGGACAATCCTTCCAGCAATTCCAGCTTGTAGGCCACGTCTCCACGACGTTCGACGATTTTGTAGGGGCCAATGAACTTGGGTGCCAACTTTCCTTTAACACCAAACCTCTTGATTCCACGAAGTGGGGACACGCGGAGCTATGCTCGGTCTCCCGCTTTGTACGTTACTTCCTTCCGTTTACTACCGGCATAAATCTTCTGCCTCGACCGAGCTACCTTGAGTCTATCTCGAATCAGCTTGACCTTCTCCTTGGAGTCTCTGATAAGATCGGGACCAAAAAGTTTTCGGTCTCCAACACCATCCCACAACAATGGTGTTCTGCACCTCCTTCCGTATAGAGCTTCGAAAGGGGCCATCTTTAGACTGGTCTGGTAGCTGTTATTGTACAAGAACTCTGCGTATGGCAAATTATCATTCCAGCTAGACCTGTAGTCTAGCGCACAAGCTCTCAACATGTCCTCCAGAATCTGGTTGACTCTCTCGGTCTGTCCATCTGTTTGCGGATGAAAAGTTGTACTGAACTCCAGCCTCATACACAAAGTTTCATGCAACTGATTCCAAAACTTTGAGGTAAATTGTGTTCCTCTATCTGACATGATACTCCTCGGAACTCCATGCAAACATACGATCTTGGTCATGTATATCTTGGCTAACTTAGCGCTGGCATATGTAGTCTTCACGGGAATGAAATGAGCTACCTTAGTCAAGCGATCAACCACTACCCAGATGGAATCATTACCTGAACGGGTCCTGGGTAATCCTGTGATAAAATCCATTCCAAGTTTCTCCAATTTCCACTCGGGAATCAGCAAAGTTTGAAGTAACCCTGCTGGCTTCTAATGTTCTACCTTTACTTGCTGGAAAACATCACATACTGCTACGTACTCGGTAATATCCTTCTTCATACCTGTCCACCAGAAACTTTCCTTCAAATCCAGATACATCTTGGTGTTACCTGGGTGAATCGAGTATGGTGAATCATGTGCCTCCTGAAGAATTAGCTTCCTGAGTTCGGAATCATTGGGTACATAAATACAATGCTCGAACCATATAGCTCCGTATTATCCTTACGGAACCCTTTAGCTTTTCCTTCATTCATCCTTTTCTTTATCTCATCAATTTCCTTCTCCGACTTCTGGGCTTCGCAAATTCTTTCGGCCAAAGTGGACTGAACTTCCAGTGCTGCAACATATCCTCTCGGAACTATCCCCAGTTGAAGATCTCCGAGGTCATCGACTAACTCCTGGGGTAATCCTCTTGCTATAAGAGTATTCACATAACTCTTATGGCTCAAGGCATATGCTACAACATTAGCCTTTCCTGGGTGGTAATGCAATCTCATGTCATAGTCCTTGATCAACTCTAGCCATCTCCTCTATCTGAGGTTCAACTCCTTCTGCGTGAAAATATACTTCAAGCTCTTATGATCCGTGTAAACATCACAAATGTTCTCGACAAGGAAATGTCTCCATGTCTTGAGTGCATGCACTATGGCTGCTAACTCCAAATCATGTGTGGCGTAATTCATCTCGTGAGGTCGTAGCTATCTGGAGTTATAAGCTACAACCTTTCCTTCCTGCATGAGTACTCCTCCGAGTCCCTGACGAGAAGCGTCACAATATACCTGGTAATCCTTGTGTATGTCCGGCAAAATTAGCACTGGGGCTATAACCAAACATTTCTTCAATTCCTGGAAACTGGCTTCACAATCCTTGGTCCAAATGTACTAGGTGTCATTCTTCAACAGCTCAGTCATGGGCTTGGCAATTTTGGAGAAATTCTCAATAAACCTCCGATAATATCCTGCGAGTCCGAGAAAACTGTGGATCTCCTTAACCGAGGTGGGTGACTGCCAATTGGTGATTGATTCAACCTTGGTGGGGTCGATTGCTATTCCTTCTCCTGAAATAACATGTCCGAGGAATCCGACTTCCTTCAGCCAAAATTCACATTTACTAAACTTGGCATATAACTGATGTTCTCGGAGTTTCTCCAGAACTAGACGCGAATGTTGCTTATGCTCTCCCTCGCTCTTGGAGAAAACCAATATGTCATTGATGAACACCACGACAAACTTGTCCAGATATTCCATAAATACCTTGTTCATCATACTCATAAAATATGCAGGGGCATTAGTCAATCCGAATGACATGAAGGTACACTCATATAAACCATACCTGGTGGTGAAAGCTGTTTTGGGTATATCCTTTTCACGGATCTTCAACTGATGATACCCTGATCGAAGATCGATCTTGGAGAATACTTTGGCTCCAACTAGCTGATCAAATAAATCATTAATTATCGGCAGAGGGTACTCGTTCTTGATGGTCACGTCGTTCAACGAACGATAATCCACAACCATTCTGAGGGTTCCATCCTTCTTCCCTACCAAAAGATTTGGGGCTCCCCAAGGTGACGAGCTTGGCCGAATATATCCCTTCTCAAATAGCTCATTAGTTTGCTTCTTGATCTCTTCCAAATTGTTCGGGGGCATCTGATAAGGTCTCTTGGATACTGGGGTTGTGCGGGGCAATAACTCAATCATAAATTCAATGTCTCTGTCCGGTGGCATTCCTGGTAATTCCTCCGGAAATACATCGGGAAAATCCTGCACTACCGGCACTTCCTCCTGAACAACTCCCATGAGGAAATTCACCTGATGGTTCGTCGGGGTGCGTCTGGATACATACTTGATCCTCTTCTGCTCCGGGGTGGTGAGCAAAAGCGTCTTGCGGGCACAATCGATGTTTCCTTCAAACTTCGTCAACCAATCCATGCCTAGGATTACATCCAAACTCTGGGATTCCAATACTATGAGGTTTGAGGGAAAATCATGGTTTCCGATGCTGAGGGTCGAACGACAGCCTAAGCCTGCCATCATATCTCCTCCTGGGGAACTGACCTGAAGAGGACTTTAAAGGGTTGTAGTGGGCAACCCGTACTTTTCCACAACTACCCTTGATATAAATGAATGTGTTGCACTAGAATCAAAGAGTACCAATACTGGACGTGAATTTAATAAAAACTTACCAACAATGGTTTCTTGCTGATCATAGACGTCCTCCACGTCAATGTGATTCACCTGAGCACGGGGAAAAGGATTGGGCTTCTTTGCTGAGCTTCCATTGCCGTTGCCGTTTCCATTCCTCTGCTTGGCCTCCGGGCAGTCGGTGGCATAGTGCTCTGTCTTCTGGCACTTGAAACAGGTGATGTGACTCAGATCCTTCTGAGCTGGGGTAGGACGATGTTGGTTGCCATTGCCTCCATTGCCTGTCTTGGAGTTGTTATCGTGGTTGCGATTATTCCCATTCCCTCCATGGTCATGTCCTCCATGATTATGTCCTCCATGGGTGTGATGGGTATGTCTTCTCGAGTATGGGGCATAACGGGGCTTCTGCTGAGCTCCGGAGTTGTACTTTCCCTGGCCATATTTCCGCTTGCGGCTATCAATCTGTCGTTGCTTGCCTTCAAGTTGGTGGCCTTGTCTACCAGCTCCTGGTAGTTGTTGAAGGTAGCCACCATTAGTTGCATTCCCAGCTCATCATTGAGTCCCTCGAGAAACTTTTCCTGCTTTGCGGCATCTGTGGCCACATCATCTGGGGCATAGCAAGATAATTTGCTGAACTCATCCACGTACTGCCCCACAGTACGGTTCCCCTGGCGTAAGTTGCGGAACTCATGCTTCTTCAGACTCATGGCTCTAGCAGAGACATGAGCGGTGCGGAAGGCCTGCTGGAACTGATCCCATGTCATGGTGGTGGCCGGATAAGTGGCGGTGTAGTTCTCCCACCAAGAGGTTGTAGGTCCATCAAGTTGATGTGCGACAAAGCGCACCTTCTCTGCATCTGTGCATCCACAAGTGGCTAACTCCCTTCCCACCTTGCGGAGCCAATCATTGGCCACAATCGGCTTAGTGCTGCTAGAGAACACTGGCGGATTCAGCCTTAGGACGCGGGTCAAGTTGTCAATAGGGGGTGGTGGCGATAGATTGTTGTTGTTGTTGTTGTTGTTGTTGTTGTTGTTGTTGTTGTTGTTGTTGTTGTTGTTGTTGTTGTTGTTGTTGTTGTTGTTGTTGTTGTTGTTGTTGTTGTTGTTGTGGTTCTGGATGAGCATCTGCATCAGGGCATTCTGCTGCTGGATCAGCTGGGTGAGCTCCGGCGGAAAGTTGAAACCGGGGTCACGTCTCGGAGGTATCTGGTGTTTTGGAGTGGATGAGAAAATTAGAATAGAACAAGGGTCTAATGAGAAAATATCACTACCCATATGAATGCACAATCATAATCACACCAATCATATATTCAATCATCTCAAACATGGTTCAATCTCGGATTACAAAATCTCACGACTAATCGAAAATAACGGCCTAACTGATCGACGGAAAATAAAAATAAACATGGTAGTCGACTAAATGTCTTCATCAATCATCCTTGCGTACTCCGGTGCGGCGTCCTCTGGTGCGGTGTCCTCTGCTGTGGCACCTCCTCTTGCGGCTTCCTTCGGTGGAGCTCTCTTCATAATCCTGGTCATTGCTCACGAGAGGTCCATCATCTCCACTCGGAAAAAGGTCTTCTCCCAGATCCAGCTTCTCCACCAATGCGGCCACATCCATCTTCAGCTTGTCGACTCTCTCCATGAAATCCTTGACTTCATCCTCATGCTCATAGTGGGCTTCACGTGCTGCATCCTCCAGATCAAGTTCACGATGGTGCAACTTTTGGATCGTCTTCAAGCTCCTGTGCATCTGAATCTCTAGAGTTCTGATGTGAGCCTCCAAGTCTTGGACAAGTGAGTGAATGGAGTTGTCATCTATGGTGCGGATGATCTCTCCATCTGCAGTCCTGCAAGAAATCATGGTGTGATCTGATCCAACAAGCTCGGCCATGTATTCGTCCTGTATGTGTCCAAGTGCACTATGAACTGCTATGTCTCTCCCGAGGATCCAAGTTGGAGCAGCGAACCTGAAGTCAATGGGCGCCGAGAGGTTTCCGAACGTCCTCCCTGGTATGTGCACCTTAATCCTATAGCGACAGTCTTCAGGAAATGCCATGGTAGGGGTCCCGGTGATTGAAGGCAGAGCAATCTTCAATTCCTTAGCTATCTGGACCAGCCTTCTGCCGAAAAGCATGGTTTCATCTGGCTGGCAAAACTCCGGGAGCAGAACATGGATGAACTTGACGGCCATCTAGAATGTTGAAATCGGAGAGAAGTCAGAAATGAACAGGGGAGAATTACGGAATAATAAAGACATAAAATAAATAGTCTCTTCCTATGGCTTTCCGATCCTAGGGGTTACGTCCTATGGTCAGCGTGTGCCATGAATACCATCTCTGTAGTGACCCGACCCGAAATTGGTCAAGTCTCTGTGTAGCTGTACCATCCCAAGATCATGCTGGCACACATAGTACATTCATGAAAAGATTCAAAGTTCAATCACCTGAATTTATTACACGATTCTCATATCGAGTCTCTATTACATCATAATAAATTTGGCCGAGGCCAACTCATGAGAAATAAACTAAATAAAGTTCCGGAAGCATAGACGAATAGCAAGTCCATCCGAATGCATAGGGCAATCGCCAAGCATGGATCGTAGCCTCACTCCTGGTCGGAAAACTCCTCTACAACATAAGACGTTACAGCCATGTAGGTCAGCATTTTTGAATATGCCGGCAAGTCATGGAGAGAGAACAACAATGAAATTACTAATACTATGTGCAATTTGGCCGTGGGGCTCTAAGTTTTCTGTTTTTGCAAAGAAGCCAATTTTTTCCTACAACAAAGGACTTGTTTGCAATTACTACAAAATGTTGGTTGTTTTTGAGATGGTTCCGCAAACCAAAGTCTCATTCCCAATTATTAAATAACCCCTCAATTAATTTGTTAGGTTCGGTATTGAGATTTCCGAAATACTCCAATTTCTAGAGGCTCAAATTGTCTGTAACCGGGGACACAACTAATCGAAGGTCTTCACTCTGCAGAGTCTTGTGCACTTTACCCGCAAGAATCGTTCCCTCCTTTTAAGTCCTCGCACTGCCTGGTGTTTGAAGACGGGATCAATGAAACAGGGCCTTCCGAAGAGTTCCTCTGGGCCAGTGTTGGTGCACATCCAAACCTACCGTACTTCTACATCTCGTAGCACCGTCCGGCCAGAGTCACGCCTAGGGTTGACCAAGCCAGAGCCCATAATGGCTTGCGGTTGCACAGGTAAGCTTCTGGTCAATGGGGTATCCATTCTCTCTTCGTGGCTGGGTGAAGCTTTCCGCAACATGTCATGGCGCTTCTCCATGCATCCCGGCCATCCGCTGGTTCCTCTAGGGTGCCCGTCAACCGTCCGCCACCTAGTAGTGAATTTTGAAGTCCATCTTGAGCTTGAAGTCATGGGGTTGTCATCACCTTGACTCTCACATCTCCCTAATAAATCACTCAACCAATCCCGTCTACGAAAGCATAGCAATCAACTACATCGTCCCGGGCATTGGTAACAAGGGAAAAGGGTTCATCCTACCTCATGATACTACTCAAGAACATAACTTAAAATTCTCCTACTACATGCATGGTGGGGAGAAATAATTCTAATGCAACAAAAGCATATGTGTTGTAAAACATGATCAAATGACTTGCCTGGTTGATGGCCTTCGAAAGCTAGCGACTCGTAATAGTAGGCCTCGCACTCCAGGAATTGTATTGACTCAAACAATAGCACAAGTAAGTATACTACTATATAACATAACATCAAGTTAATGTAAATCACCCAAGCACTCAAACCAAAACCAAAGAAAACTCGAAGAAATCAAATCAAGGTTTTCATCACTTCAAGCAATAACTAAGAAATAGTTTTATCCTACTAAAACTTTTCTTAACAGAACCTAAACAAGGGTTCTGCGAACTAACAAAAAGGAAAATAACATGTAAACTAGGTGCAAAAAGAATCACATCAAAAGTTATTATAGAACTCCTATTATGCCTAAAACAATACTAGCGATAATATAAAATAAAATTTTTTATTCTACTGTAAATAAAAGTTCACCCTCTGTATCTATAGAAACTAATCTAAAATAAATTATAACAGAGGCAAAATAAAATTCTACAATAACTAGAACAGCAGGAAACAGTAGCAAGCTAAAAAAAACTAGAAAAGCTTGATTTCAAGTAAAACTAATTTTAATACAATCTAAAAATACCCCAACAAGTTCCTGCTGCTAGACAAGGTCAAAACTAAGCAGTAGAAAAAAGAATCACTAAAAAGGAATAATCCTAACTCAATTTATGGCAGAAAAACTAATTTGACTAAAACTAATATAAAATAATTTCTATAAACTTAAACATGGCCGAACCTATTTTCTATAGAAACTACACAAAATTTGTAAACTAACAAAAAAAGAATCAACTAAAAACAATAAATATCCTAAAACATATAGCTTTTACAAAAACAGAACTATTTCTGCTAAAAACAAAAACTGAATCTAAAACTAAAAAAACAGGCGCTACTGGGCCTATCTAACGCTCAGGCGAAAACTAACTAAAATGCGCCCGAGGCTAAACCGAAAAGCCGAACGGACCGATCTAACTGAACCAGGAACTACTAACCGAAAAAACTGAAACTAAAACCGGTAATAAAGAAAAAACCTAACCCTTCGCAGGATCTAATCTAGGCCCTAGGTTTTAGATCTAACGGTGGTGGGTGGGGCTGGTAGCTTACAGTGGTGGTGGTGACGGCTGGGGCGGTGACGGCGCAGCGGCTCTGGTGGTTTGGGGCGACGGCAGAGACGTCGAGGCGGGGCGGTAGAGTGTTGCGGAGGTGGTGGTGATGTCGGGGCGGCTCGGGGTTGACAGCGGCGAGCGGGACGAGCTGGTGGAGCATCGGGCGCTCTGCAGCTCCAGCGAGCGGCGGGTGATGCTCAAGGCGGCGTCTTCGGCAATCCCTGGGCAAGGAGAGTATGTCAAGTAGGTGCGGGAGGAGGTGGCGGTTTGGGTGAAGGTGTTGGAAGGGCAGGGGAGGTACTCAAGGCGTCGGGAGTGGCGAACCGAGGCGGTGGCGGCGAGATCGGTTTCGCGAGGGCGTGGGCGATGGTGGGGTTTAGGCCTGGGTTTTAGGGGGGATAAGGAGAGAATGGGGTAGGGTATTATTGGACACGGACTTGGGAAGGGGGCGTAGCCGGAGCACGATCCCGAGAGGATCGGAGTGTCGGGCGCGCTCTGCGCGTGCTCCGGAGTGGCATGACGTGTGCGAGGGGAAAGAGAAGAGTGGGGCCGGCGGGTCAATGAGGGAGAGAGAGAGGAGAGCGAACGAGCGACCGAAGCGGAGGCGGCTCGGGCGTGCGGTGCGCTGGGCTGGCAGCCTTGGCGCTGATGGGTTGCGGCCTTGGCAACTGGGCCTGCTGGCCTGCCGCCTGGCACGCCGGGGTTTTCCTTTTTTTGAATTACCACAGAGAGAGAAAACTAATTATAGAGAAACCTATAGTATTTTTATATAGGAAAACTAATTATAAGCGTCGCATCCCTAAACTTTTAAGAAACGACAACCTAGGTTTATTGCAAAACCACAGTTCATATGGTGTCATCTTAATGGATTTAGAGAGTGCCCTATTTAACGTGAATGCGGTTGTCTCTAATGCATAACCCCAAAATGGTAGTGGCAAATCGGTAAGAGACATCATAGAATGCACCATATCTAATAAAGTACGGTTACGACGTTCAGACACACCATTACGTTGTGGTGTTCCAGGTGGCGTGAGTTGTGAAACAATTCCACATTGTTTTAAACGAAGGCCAAACGTGTGACTCAAATATTCGCCTTCATGATCAGATCGTAGAAACTTTGTTTTCTTGTGACGATGATTCTCCACTTCACTCTGAAATTCTTTGAACTTTTCAAATGTTTCAAACTTGTGTTTCATTAAGTAGATATACCCACACCTACTCAAATCATCTGTGAAGGTTAGAAAATAACGATACCTGCCGCATGCTTCAACACTCATCGGACCACATACATCGGTATGTATTATTTCCAGTAAGTCATTAGCTAGCTCCATTGTTTCAGAGAACGGAGTTTTAGTCGTCTTGCCCATGAGGCATGAATGGTTCGCAAGTAAAATGGTTCATAATCAACTGATTCCAAAAGTCCATCTGCATGGAGTTTCTTCATGCTCTTTACACCAATATGACCCAAACGGCAGTGCCACAAGTATGTTGCACTATCATTATCAACTTTTCATCTTTTGGCATCAATATTATGAATATGTGTATCACTACGATTGAGATTCAATAAACCATTTACATTGGGTGTATGACCATAGAAGGTTTTATTCATGGAAACATAGCAACAATTATTCTCTGACTTAAATGAATAATCGTATTGCAATAAACATGATCAAATCATGTTCATGCTCAACGCAAACACCAAATAGCATTTATTTAGTCTCAACACTAATCCCGGAGGTAGAGGGAGTGAGCGATGGTGATCATATCAATCTTGGAAACACTTCCAACACACATCGACACCTCACCCTTAACTAGTCTTCGTTTATTCTGCAACTCCTGTTTTGAGTTACTAATCTCAGCAACTGAACCAGTATCAAATACCCAAGGGCTACTACGAGCACCGGTAAGGTACACATCAATAACATGTATATCAAATATACCTTTGTTTACTTTGCCATCCTTCTTATCAGCCAAGTATTTGGGGCAGTTCCGCTTCTAGTGACTATTTCCTTTGCAGTAGAAGCACTAAGTTTCAGGCTTGGGTCCAACTTTGGGCTTCTTCACGGGAGCGGAAACTTGCTTGATGTTCTTTTTGAAGTTCCCTTTCTTTCCCTTGCCCTTTTTCTTAAAACGGGTGGTCTTGTTAACCATCAACACTTGATGCTCTTTCTTGATTTCTACCGCCGCTGATTTCAACATAGCGAAGAGTTTGGGAATCGTTCTCATCATCCCTTCCATATTATAGCTCATTACAAAGCTCTAGTAGCTTGGTGATAGTGACTGAAGAACTATGTCAACCACTATCTTAGCTGGAAGATTAACTCCCACTTGATTCAAGCGATTGTAGTACCCAGAAATTTGAGCACATGCTCACTGGTTGAGATATTATCCTCCATCTTGTAGGCAAAGTACTTGTCAGAGGTCTCATACCTCTCAATACAGGCATGAGTCTAAAATACCAATTTCAGCTCTTGGAACATCTCATATGTTCCATGGCGTTCAAAACGTCTTTGGAGCCCTTATTCTAAGCCGTAAAGCATGGCGCACTAAACTATCAAGTAGTCATCAAATTGAGTTTGTCAAGCGTTCATAACATCTACATCAGCTCCTGCAGCAGGTCTGTCACCTAGCGATGCATCAAGGACATAATTCTTCTGTGCAACAATGAGGATCATCCTCAAATCATGGACCTAGTCCGCATTATTGCTACCATCATCTTTCAACTTAGTTTTCTCTAGGAATGTATCAAAAATTGGGGAAGCTATATCATGAGCTATTAATCCACAACATAACTTGCAAAGACATTTTGACTATGTTCATGATAATCTTAGTTCAATTAATCAAATTACTAATGAACTCCCAGTTAAATCAACACCCCTCAAGTTGTCTAAGTGATACATGATCCAAATCAACTAAACCATGTGCGATCATCACGTGAGATGGAGTAGTCTTCAATGGTGCACATCTTTATGTTGATCATAGCTACTATATGACTCATGTTCGACCTTTCGGTCTCTAGTGTTCCGAGACCATGTCTGTACATGCTAGGCTCGTCATGTTTAACCCAAGTATTCTGCGTGTGCAAAACTGGCTTACACCCGTTGTATGTGAACGAGTATATCACACCCGATCATCATGTGGTGCTTCGAAACGACAAACTTTGGCAATGGTGCATACTCGGGGAGAACACTTTTATCTTGAAATTATGTGAAGGGGTCATCTTATAATGCTACCCCCGTTCTAAGCAAAATACGATGCATAAAGGATAAACATCACATGCAATCAAAATATGTGACATGATATGGCCATCATCATCTTGTGCTTTTGATCTCCATCTCCAAAGCATCGGCATGATCTCCATCGTCACTGGCTCGACACCTTGATCTCCATTGTTGTGTCAGGGTCGTCTCGCCAACTATTGCTTCTACAACTATGCTAACGCATAGCGATAAAGTAAAGCAAATACATGGCGCTTGCATTTCATACAATAATTAAAAGACAACCCTAAGGCTCCTTCCGGTTGTCGATATTATAAAACATGATCATCTCATACAACAATGTATATCACATCACATCTTGACCATATCACATCACAACATACCCTACAAAAACAAGTTAGACGCATCTACTTTGTTGTTGCAAATTTCACGTGGTTGCTACGGTCAACTAGCAAGAACCGTTCTTACCTACGTAAAAATCACAAGGTGATTATCAAGTTTGCTATTTTAACCTTCTTCAAGGACCGGCCATAGTCAAATTCAATTCAACTAAAGTAGGAGATACAGACACCCGCCAGCCACCTTTACGCAAAACAAGTTGCATGTCAGTCGGTGGAAACGGTCTCATGTGCGTGGACATGTAATGTTGGTCCGGGCCACTTCATCCCACAATACCGCCAAATCAAAATGAGACGTTTGTGGTAAGCAGTATGAATATCACCGTCCACAACTCCTTGTGTTCTACTCGTGCATATCATCTACGCATAGACCTGACTCATGATGCCACTGTTGGGGAACATTGCATAGAAAACAAAAAAAATCTACGCACACACAAGATCTATCCATGGAGATGCATAGCTATGAGAGGGGAAGATCATCTACGTACCCTTGTAGATTGATACGTCCATTTTGCATCAAGTTTTCCTACTGTTATTTAGGTTGTTTTATTGTATAATAATGCTTTCTGGAGTAATTCTAATGCCTTTTCTCTCATAATATGCAAGGTATGCATCAAGGGGGAGAATTCTGGCAGCTGGAAATCTGGACCTGAAAAAGCTACGTCAAGCTACCTATTCTGCACAACTCCAAATGAGCTGAAACTCCCCGAGGACTTTTTATAGAATAGTTAAGGAATATTGGAGAAAATACATACCAGAGGCGGGCCACCAGGTGGGCACAACCCACCTGGGCGTGCCAAGAGGCCCAAGCGCGCCCTGGTGGGTGGTGCCCTCCTCGGCCCACCTCCAGTGCCCATCTCCTGGTATATAAGTCATTTTGACCTAGAAAAAACAAGCAGAGGACATATGGGACGAAGCGCCGCCGCCTCGAGGCGGAACTTAGGCAGGAGCACTTTTGCCCTCCGGCGGAGCGATTCAGCCGGGGGAACTTCCCTTCCGGAGGGGGAAATCATCATCATCATCATCACCAACAACTCTCCCATTGGGGGGCATATTCATCAACATCTTCACAGCACCAACTCCTCACAAACCCTAGTTCATCTCTTGTGTTCAATCTTTGTATCAAAACTAAAGATTGGTGCCCGTCGGTGGCTAGTAGTGTTGATTACATCTTGTAGTTGATTACTATATGGTTTATTTGGTGGAAGATTATATGTTCAGATCCATTATGATATTCAATACCCCTCCGATCTTGAACATGTTTATCAGTTGTGAGTAGTTATTTTCGTTCTTGAGTTCACGGGCGAAATCATGTTGCAAGTAATCGTGTGAACTTGATATGTGTTTGATATTTTGATGATATGTATGTTGCCATTCTCTTAGTGGTGTCATGTGAACGTCGACTACATGACATTTCACCATATTTGGGCCTAAGGGAATGCATTGTGGAGTAGTTATTAGATGGTGGGTTGCGAGAGTGACAGAAGCTTAAACCCTAGTTTGTGCGCTATTCCATAAGGGAGCGATTGGATCCAAAAGTTTAATGCTATGGTTAGAATTTATTCTTAATACTTTTCTCGTAGTTGCGGATGCTTGCGAGAAGGTTAATCATAAGTAGGAGGTTTTTTCAAGTAAGAACAGCACCTAAGCACCGGTCCACCCACATATCAAATTATCAAAGTACCGAACACGAATTAAGCCAACATGATGAAAGTGACTAGCTGAAATTCCCGTGTACCCTCAAGAACACTTTGATTATCATAAAAACCGTTTTGGTCTGTCCTTTGCCTCAAAAGGATTGGGCTACCTTGCTGCACTTTTTTTATTACTATTGTTACTTGCTCGTTACAAATTATCTTGCTACCAAGCTATTCCGCTACTTACAATTTTAGCACTTGCAGACATTACCTTGCTGAAAACCACTTGTCATTTCCTTCTGCTCCTCGTTGGGTTCGACACTCTTACTTATCGAAAAGGGCTACAATTGACCCCATATACTTTTTGATCGTCAAGGCAATTTTCTGGCGCCGTGGCCGGGGAGTGAAGCGCTCTTGGTAAGTGGACATTGGTAAGGAAACATTATTACTGCGTGCTGAAATTTATTGTCACTTGCTACTATGGAAAACAATCCTTTGAGGGGTTTGTTCGGGGTATCTTCACCTCGACCAGAACCACAATTAGTTACCCCTCAACCTACTGCACCTACTGAAAATATTGAATATGAAATTCCTTCGGGTATGTTAGAGCAACTGCCAGCTAATCCTTATGCAGGAGATGGAACCGAACATCCTGATATGCACTTGATATATGTGGATGAAATTTGTGGATTGTTTAAGCTTGCAGGTTTGCCTGGAGATGAAGCTAAGAAGAATGTTTTCCCTTTATTTTTGAAGGGAAAAGCATTGACATGGTATAGGCTATGCGATGATATTGGATCTTGGAACTGGAACCGTTTGAAATTGGAACTTCATCAGAAATTTTATCCTATGCATCTAGTTCATCGTGATAGGAATTATATATATAAACTTTGGCCTCGTGAAGGATAAAGTATCGCTCTAGCTTGGGGGAGGCTTAAGTCAATGTTATATTCATGCCCCAATCATGAGCTCTCGAGAGAAATTATTATCCAGAATTTGTTTGCTCGGCTTTCTCGTAATGATCAATCCATGCTCGATACTTCTTGTACTGGTTCTTTTATGAAGAACACTATTGAATTCAGGTGGGATCTTTCAGAAAGAATTAAACGCAACTCTGAAGATTGGGAACTCAACGAAGATATAGAGTCAGGTATCGAACCTAAGTTTGATTGTGTTAAATATTTATGAATACCGATGCCTTTCAAAACTTTAGCACTAAATATGGACTTGACTCTGAGATAGTAGCTTCCTTCTGTGAATCTTTTGCTACTCATGTTGATCTCCCTAAGGAGAAGTGGTTTAAATATCACCCACCAATTAAAGAAGAAGTTAAAGAACCGGTAAAAGCTAAAGAAGAAACCATCATTTACAATGTTGATCCAGTTGTCCCCACTGCTTATATTGAAAAGCCACCTTTTCGTGTTAGGATGAAGGAACATGCTAAAGTTTGAACTGTGGTTAACATAGGCTATGTTAGAACACCCAAACCATCTGAATAAATCAGAGTAGAACCTAGTGTTGCTATGGTTAAAGATCTCTTGGTTGATAATATTGATGAGCATTTATTTACTTTTGTGGTGAAGCTTCTACAATTGCTAAACCTGAAGGAAACGATAAACATAGACCAGTTGTTGGCATGCCTGTTGTCTCAGTTAAGATAGGAGATCACTATTATCATGGGTTATGTGACCTAGGTGCTAGTGTAAGTGCTATTCCTTTCTCACTATATCAAGAAATTAAAGATGAAATAGCACCTGCTGAGATAGAAGACATATATCTTACTATTAAACTTGCTAATAGGGATACTATATCACCAATTGGGATTCTTAGAGATGTTGAAGTCTTGTGTGGGAAAATAAAATACCCTACTGATTTTCTTGTTCTTAGCACCCCACAAGATGACTTTTGTCCCATTATATTTGGTAGACCTTTCTTAAACATCGTTAATGCTAAAATAGATTGTGAGAAACAAACTATCGGTGTTAGCTTTGGTGATGAATCTCATGAGTTTATTTTTTCCAAGTTTAGTAAACAACCTCATAAGAAAGATTTACCTAGTAAGGATGAAATTATTAGTCTTGCTTCTATTGTTGTGCCTCCTACTGATCCCTTAGAACAATATTTGCTAGACCATAAAAATGATTGGCATATGCATGAAAGAAATGAAATCGATAGAATTTTTTCCAACAATAACCTCTGCTTAAACACAATTTTCCTATTGAAACTCTAGGAGGTCCTCCTCCACCTAAAGGTGATCCTGTGTTCGAACTAAAAAATGCCAGCCACTTTGAAATATGCTTATCTTGATGAAAAGAAGATATATCATGTTATTATTAGTGCTAGCCTTTCAGAATATGAAGAAGAAAGATTATTGAAAGTTCTAAGGAACATAGGGCTGCTATTGGATATACTCTTCATGATCTTAAGGGCACTAGTCCCACTCTATGGCAGCACAAGATTAATATGGAACCTGATGCTAAACCCGTTGTTGATCATCAACGTCGGTTAAATCCAAAAATGAAAAAAGTGGTAAGAACAGAAATATTGAAACTTCTGGAAGCGGGTATAATCTATCCTATAGCTGATAGTAGATGGGTAAGTCCTGTTCATTGTGTCCCTAATAAGGGAGGTATTACTGTTGTTCCTAATGGTAAGAATGAGCTTATTCCACAAAGAATTGTCACGGGCTATAGAATGGTAATTTATTATAGAAAATTAAATAAAGCTACTAGAAAAGATCATTACCCTCTGCCTTTTATTGATCAAATGTTAGAAAGATTATCTAAGCACACACATTTTTGCTTCCTTGATGGATACTCTGGCTTTTCACAAATACCTGTTTTACAATCTGATCAAGAAAAAACCACGTTTACTTGTCCTTTTGGAACATTTTCTTATAGACATATGCCTTTCGGTTTATGTAATGCACGTGCTACCTTTCAAAGATGTATGACTGCTATATTCTCTAATTTTTTGTGAAAAGATTGTTGAGGTTTTCATGGATGACCTTTCTGTTTATGGGAAGTCTTTTGATGATTGTTTAAGCAATCTTGATCGAGTTTTGAGAGATGTGAACAAACAAATCTTGTCTTCAATTGGTAGAAGTGTCACTTTATGGTTAACGAAGGTATTGTCTTGGGCCATAAAATTTCTGAAAGAGGCATTGAGGTGGACCGAGCCAAGGTTGATGCAATTGAGAAAATGCCATTTCCTAAAGATATCAAAGGTATTCATAGTTTCCTTGGTCATGCTGGTTTCTATAGGAGGTTTATCAAAGACTTTTCTAAAATTTCTAGGCCTCTTACTAATCTTTGCAAAAGGATATTCCCTTTGTGTTGATGATTGTATGGAAGCCTTTGAAACACTAAAGAAAGCCTTAATCACTACACCTGTTATTCAACCACCTGATTGGAACTTGCCTTTTGAGATTAAGTGTGATGCTAGTGATTATGATGTTGGTGCTGTTCTAAGAAGAGTTGATAAGAAACTAAATGTCATTCATTATGCTAGTAAAATTCTAGACAGTGCTCAACGAAACTATGCTACTACTGAAAAAGAATTCTTAGCAGTGGTGTTTGCTTGTGATAAATTCTTGATTCTAAAGTAATTGTTCACACCGATCTTGCAGCTATAAAATATCTTATGGAAAAGAAAGATTCTAAACCTAGACTCATTAGGTGGGTTCTTCTGCTACAAGAATTTGATTTGCATATTACTGATAGGAAAGGAGCAGAGAACCCCGTAGCTGGTAACTTGTCTAGACTTGAAAATATTCTTGACGACCCACAACCAATTAATGATAGTTTCCCTGATGAACAACTGGCTGCAATAGATGTTTCTTATACTACACCTTGGTATGCTGACTATGCTAATTATATTGTAGCTAAATACATACCACCTAGCTTCACATACTAGCAAAAGAAAAAATTCTTCTATGACTTAAGAAATTACTTTTGGGATGACCCACATCTTTATAAAGAAGGATTAGATGGTATTATTAGACGTTGTGTACCTGAGCATGAACAGGAACAAATACTTCGGAAATGTCACTCCGAAGCTTATGGAGGACTTCACGCGGGAGACAGAACCACTCATAAGGTATTGCAATCTGGTTTTTATTGGCCTACTCTCTTCAAGGATGCTCGTAAGTTTGTCTCATCATGTGATGAATGCCAAAGAATAGCTGATATCGGTAAGCGTCAAGAAATGCCTATGAATTATTCACTTGCTGCCGAACCATTTGATGTTTGGGGATTTGACTTTATGGGACCTTTTCCTTCCTCTGATGGGTATACACATATTTTGGTTGCGATTGATTATGTTACTAAGTGGGTAGAAGCTATTCCAACTAGTAGTGTTGATCACAACACCTCTATTAAAATGTTGAAGGAAGTTATTTTCCCAAGGTTTGGAGTCCCTAGATATTTAATGACTGATGGTGGTTCACACTTTATTCATGGTGCTTTCCGTAAGATGCTTGCTAAGTATGATGTTAACCATAGAATGGTGTCACCTTACCATCCTCATTCTAGTGGTCAAGTTGAACTTAGCAATAGATAAATAAAATTAATCTTAGAAAACACTGTTAATAGGTCCCGAAAGAATTGGTCTAAAAAATTAGATGATGCACTTTGGGCTTATAGAACAGCTTACAAAGATCCTATGGGTATGTCTCCATATAAAATGGTTTATGGAAAAGCTTGTCATTTACCTCTTGAGTTAGAACACAAAGCATTTTGGGCAATAAAGGAACTCAATTATGATTTCAAACTTGTTGAGGAAAAGAAGTTATTTGATATTAGCTCATTAGATGAATGGAGAACCCAGGATTATGAAAATGCTAAGTCATTCAAAGAAAAAGTTAAAAGATGGCATGACAAAAGAACCCAAAAGCATGAGTTCAAAGTAGTTGAATATGTTCTTTTTTACAACTCTCGTTTCAGATTCTTTGCAGGAAAACTCCTCTCCAAATAGGAAGGACCCTATGTCATCGAGGAAGTCTATCGTTTCGGAGCTATCAAAATAAATAATGCCAAAGGGACTAACCCGAAGGTTGTCAATGGGCAATGAATAAAACACTATATCTCAGGTACGCCCATTAATGTTGAAAGTAATGTTATCCAAACTTTGACACCGGAAGAACACATAAGAGAGTCCATCCGGAACACTCTAGAATCATGAAAATAAGGAGGTACGTGATACGGTAAGTAAACGGACTCCAAAAAATCCGCAAAAATATTTTTTGTCAATTTTGGAATATCTAGAAAATTAGGAAAATAAGAAATTTTCAGGAAAGTGGCCCTGGTGGGCATGATACACCAGGGCGCGCCAGGCTTGCCTCGCACGCCCAGGTGGGTTGTGCCTACCTCGGGTACTTTCCGGTCTCTGTTTTTCTTCCGTTCTGCTTGTTCCCCAAGATAAGAAATCTATATATACCTCCCAAACCTGTTAACCTCCGTATCGCGGGTGGAAATCTCCTGTTTTTTCTCTCTGTTTTCCTGTCAGATCTAGAATAATGTCATCCCAAGACTCGGAGGGTGAGAGCTATGTTGCTGACCTCACCGCAAACCCCAAAGTCTATGGGGATGTGGAGCACTATGGCTGGACCTCAGAGGAAGAAGAAGACTTTGATCCTAAGAGGAAGGAGGAGACAAGCTCGGAGGAGGAAGAAGTTCCATTGCCCCAACCTGGGGACATGCACATTGAGTTTAAGAAGTCAAATGTCCCCAATAAAGCAAAGAGGCCTAAGATCCAGTTTATCCCTTTTCGTCTCTTGCAGGAAAATAAGCATGATTTATGTAAAAAGGTATTGGTTCCTGAGTGGGAGATCCGAGAACTGAAAGATGAGAACTCCGTCCTCAAGCGTAAGCTGAGGAAGAAGGACAAGAAAGAATTTACTTCATCATCACCGTCTTCTTCATCACCGCCAAAAGAAAACTGAGTATTGGGTATGGACACTCCCCTTGGCTTTCGCCAAGCTTCGGGGAGGTGCCCCGGTATCGTATCAATCTCCACTATATTTTGCCTTTATTTTCTTAGTTTGATCAATAGTTATCTTTTGCTATTAGATGAATAAAAGTTTAGTTTGATCCTTTCTTTGTGTGAGTTTGCTTAGTGATCAATCCTTGTAATCGTGTGCGAGATATAATAAAGTTTAGTTTGAGTTTTGCCTTCTTTACCTTCTTGCTGCAATAAAAAGAAAGGAAATAAAAAGAAAGATCATATGCTAATCTCATGGTAAGTTATGACATTACACAAGGAAAAGTATAAGTAGAAAATTTTATTGTAGATTGACAAACATAGCATTGGTCAATGATGCAACACATGAAATAATTAATAAGGGAAGAGAAGATTCACATATAAATACACTATCATGGAAATCTTTTGTGATTGTGAGCACCCACTAAAATATTATATGCCAAAATTGTTGACGTTGGACAAGAAGACAACTTAATGATTTATGTTCGTTCATATTCACACAGAAGTCATATTGTCATAGATCCTTCAACATGTGGTGCTTGCCCTATCTTTTCTAGCCAAAAATTCTGCAATAAGTAGAGATACTACTTGTGCATCCAAAACCCTTAAAACCTATCTTGTTTGAGAGTCCACCATACCTTCCTATGGATCAAGTAAGATCCTTCAAGTAAGTTGTCATCAGTGCAAAAAGGGCAGTAAAAATTGCTTATAAAAATGTGAGATCATTTAGTGTAAGGGAAAATTCAGCGTTGTACGAACTTGTGATGGTGAAGAATAAAAACAACAGACTGCATAATAAGGGTTGACATCACAAGGGGCAATATAACGCGAGCTATTGCACTAAGGGGTTGAGCATACAAACAAAAAGTGCATGGCAACCTCTGCTTCCCTCTGCGAAGGGCCTATCATTTACTTTCATGTATTTACTTTCATGCAAGAGTCATAGTTTTTCTCTCTATTCCTTTTATTTTTCTCCTTTGGCAAGCATCATGTGTTGAGGAAAGATCTAGGAACATATGTCCAATTGAATATGGGTGGCATAAGTTATTATTATTGACATCACCCTTGAGGTGAGTGTGTTGGGAGGCGAAACTATAAGCCCCTATCTTTCTTTGTGTCCGGTTGAAACATTTTGCTCATGTGTACGCGGCGAATGTTAGCAATCATAGAAGACTAAATGATGGTTGAGTATGTGGACTTGCCTAAAGGCTTCGATACGTGACCCTTCCTGAAAAGATGATGAATTGTAGTTGCAAAGTTGACTGAGAACATAGTCTGTTGGTTTCCAATAGAGTTTATGCTTTATACTTCGATGTTGTGATGAATTGTCACTTGATCATAAGAATTCTATGATAAAATTTCTATAATAAAAATTGATATTAAAGTTGTTGCTGTAATAATAAGTCACATGATGCTGCTATGTCCGTATTTTTGTTTTTATCGACACCTCTCTCTCTAAGCATGTGGACATGTTTTTCGATTTCGGTTTTCGCTTGAGGACAAGCGAGGTCTAAGCTTGGGGGAGTTGATACGTCCATTTTGCATTATGTTTTCCTACTGTTATTTATGCTTTTTATTGTATAATAATGTTTTTTGGAGTAATTCTAATGCCTTTACTCTCATAATATGCAAGGTATGCATTAAGGGGGAGAATTCTCGCAGCTGGAAATCTGGACCTGAAAAAGCTACGTCAAGCTACCTATTCTGCACAACTCCAAATGAGCTGAAACTCCCCGAGGATTTTTTTATGGAATATTTAAGGAATATTGGAGCAAATAAGTACCAGAGGAGGGCCGCCAAGTGGGCACAACCCACCTGGGCGCGCCAGGAGACCCAAGCGCGCCCTGGTGGGTGCTGCCTACCTCGTCCCACCTTTGTCGGTGGAAACGAAACCTATGGGATCACAAGAATCCCTACTACGGTTTCGGGGCGCGGGGTTGTTAGAAGAGCGGGATCAGCAGTCAGAACAAGCACTCGGATCGTTTACCCAGGTTCGGGTCGCGTGGATGCGTAATACCCTAGTCCTGCTTCTATGTGTATATCAGTGTTCTTCAAGTTCTTGAGCTAGCTACAATGAGCATAACTTGTCCAAGGGTACGAATCCTTATCCTGGATGCATCGGGCCTCCTTTTATAGGCAAGGGGATCGCCACAGTGGCACACAGGAGGCAGCATCGGTATACGGTGGCTAAGCTTATTGCCTAGCCATTACGGGACAAGACAAATTTAATGCGCCTCTTAGGTGTCCCCCTCACTTTACCGCCACTTTGCCCTGCCTTGACACGCGCTTGGGCCAGCGAGGCGGTCAGCGCCATGTAGGTTGGCAGGCTGCTGAAGTGGCGCGGTGGTAGGGCCTTCACAAAGATTTGCATGCCACCACGTAGGCATGTGCTGAGTTGGCCTGCAAGCCTCACGTCGACACGCAGGCGCCTGCCTAGCTGGTGGGCTGGCAGCTACATGGGAGTCGTGGTGGAGACTTGGTGGGCGTGGGCCTGGCTGTGGCCCTGCGGATGTCCTCGGCAAGGGTCTTGTCGTGGCGTTGTGGTTGTGCCCGGCAAGGATCTTGCCAGAGGTCTTGTGGGTTTCCTCGGCAAGGATCTCGCCGAGGTTCATCGTCTTCTAATCCTCATCTGATTTGGGATGTTTCTTGTATTCACAAAGATCTGCATGCCATCACGGAGGCGCATCCCGAGCCTTGGTCCCAACGTGGTTGTTGGAAAACCTGGGGCTCAAGGACGGCGCGCTCCGCTGGCGTTGGGGAAGCTGCCCCGGCAAGGTCCTTGCCGGGGCTGAGGAGGTCGCCCAGGCAAGGGTCTTGCCGGGGGAACCCACCTCGCCTTCTTGCTCTTTATGTCTCTATCTTGGCGTTGCTTTGACCGTCTTGAGGTTTTGCCCCCCCCTCTGCCCTGCTAAGCGTGGTCGCGGGCGCGGCTCTGACTGCCCGTGCACAAGTAAGGGGTACAAAGGAGCGCCCCTACTTTAGTATACAGACAGGAGCCCCTGGGCCTGGGCCACACGTAAGTGCAACGCGTTGTTGGGCTAGGCCCAAAACGGTGCGCAGGTAGGCCCGTTTTTACCGCGGTAATTCTTTTCGTCCGCTGCGCTTCCCCATGACCCGCGCTGAATGCGCAACGTGGGGGTCGTGCGTGACATGGGAGGCATGCGTGGGGCAGTTGCTGTAGGCATGCGTCATGTGGTAATAAATGGTAAATAGGCGGCCCGCGTCTTCCCCATAACAAGGAATAACCATGGGCCCGCAGCTTAGTTACCCTCTGTGTTTTCCCCAATCTCGACAGCGCCGTCCTCATCTTCTTCCTCCTCAACCTCCTGCTCCCCGCTGCTGCGCCCCCCACTGTCTTTGATCCCTCGCCCTCCCCTCAGCCGCCATGGCGCCTAAATCTGGAAACGGCAAGGGCACAGCCAAGGTCACGAAGGAGAAGGAGACGCTGGAGAGCGAGGCGGCGGCGCGGCGAGCGCAGTTCGCCTATTTCTCCCCGTCGTCGGTCGATGTCTTCGAGCTCAAGGACTACTTCAAGCCTTTGTGGGGGGGGGACAACGGCGCACCCCGCCACGTGCGCCCTCCCCGCGGATGGCAACAAAGGCGGCTAAAAACGGTACCCGTTCTTCGTTGACTTCTTCTTCTACGGGCTCTACCCCATTTTTCCGACTTCTTCAATGACATCATGCGCACCTTTGGCTTCCATCTGTTGGACCTCACACCGAATGCTGTGGTGTGCTTGGCGTTCTTCACCCACCTCTGCGAGAGCTTCGCCGGGATGGTGCCCAGCATGACGCTTTTCCGCCACTACTTCTCCCCCCGCGTCCAACCCGAGGGCGCCCTTTCTGGAACCGTTGCCTAGATCCCGAGGGCCTAGGAGAAAGGCGCCTACCCAGAGGGTGCCACGAAGGAGAGGAGGAAGGAGTGGCGGGGCTGGGGGTGCTGGATCGTGGAGGAGAACCCACTGGAGTTCTGCCGGGGTGTTCGTCGGGAGCCGCTACTCCGTGGAGCAGACTAGAGCGACCTCGACCCCAACGACAAGAAGTTTTCGATCGCCACCACCTTGATTCGCTGCCTCACCGAGGCCGGGCTCACCGTCGAGATGATTGCGGTATATTTCATCCGCTGTCGAATTGCTCCGCTGCACAACAAGGGGAGGACGGCCTGGGATTTCAGGAACGCGGCCGACATCATGAGGCTCCGCACCGGCCTAAAGAATAATCTCACGGTGATGGGGCATTCCTGGTATTGCCGGAGGCTCTTCCAGCTCGACGTGTTCGCCGACAGCAAGGTGGAGAGGACCGGCAAGGCCGCGAAGTCCGGCAAGGTCATCAAGGGGCCCTTGTTCGGGCTGCCGCCGGGAGTGGTCCCTTTGAGCAACAACACCCGGCAGGCCGACATCCTTGCCATGATGTCGTTTTCAACACGCACGGTCTTGACCCAGCCTGGGTCGAGCCCCCGGCACGCGAGGTGGAGGATTTCTTCGCCAACTTGGTCGAAGAACTCAACCATGACGAGCCGCTGCTCATCCAGGACACCACCGAGGAGAAGCTGAACTACATCGCCACCAGAGCAGAGGAGGTGGAGCTCGCCAGGCTGGCCGGCGATGCCGGTGGCGTGGAGAACGAGGCCGCCGTGGCCGCCAAAGAGGAGGAGCTCGCCAAGTGGGTGAAGTCCGCCTGGGAGGCGGGCGGCACCAGCACCGAGCCCCCCCTCCCGCCAGGGGCGTGGGCGAAGAATCATCCGAGGAGGAGGCCGAGGCCGGCGACCCCTCGGCTACGAAGAAAAGACGCGTCCTGCATCGGGCCGGCTCTGGCGAGCCGGTCCGGTCCGGCAAGGACGAGCCACGGAAAGGGGGTCAGGGGGAGACCGCGCATGTGACGAGGGCCGCGGGGGGCGAAGAAGGAGGCCGCGGTGGTGAAGAAGAAGGCAACCGCCTCTTCTTCATCCAAATGCTACCGGATTCCTTCGCCTTCCCCTTCCCCCGCAGATGCTAGTACAGAGGTCACCTTTGACTTTTCGTCCCTCAGCCCGAGGAGAAAGAGGAAGGCAGCAGAAGAGGAGGTGGAGGACGAGTAAGCATTCTGCCCCTCGCCATTTCCGTCCTCCCCACTCGTGCCGCCTCCCTTGATTTGTTTCTGTCCTTGCAGGGAAATGGGGACGCTGGCCCAGCGGGCAGCGAAGAGGGCCAAAGCCTCGGCGGGCAGCCAGCCCCCGGCGGGTACCTCAAAGGCGCCGCTGGTGGTGGAGAGCAGCCCGGACAGCAGCCCACGGCGCAGCCCCCGGCTCAGTCCCCAACGTGCGTTCACCACCTACCTCCTATCAACGTGCGTCGGGGCGTGATTTCTTGGTACTGACCTTGCCATGGCTGCAGGAGAAGGGCAGCAGCAGGAGGAGCCACCAAGGGCCACCCCCACCACGCCGCCCCCGTCGACCACACCGCCCCGAGGGGCGTCCCTAGCAAGGGCAACAGACATCAAGCCCACGCGCATGGACGAGGAGGAGGTGTACTTGGGTGCTGGCGGCCCCGTCCCGGCAACAGATGTTGGCGGGGAGGGGCCACTTCTTCTCAGCCCGGCACGCGTGAGTCATCTGATTTCCCTTACTCCTTTTTTTTCTTTTTCTCTCTTTTTTTGATTGGCCCTGCCTTACTCCCTCTTTCGGCATCCAGATCCCCCCCGGTGGACCAGGAGGGCCCCGACACCATCATCAAGGAGGTCGCCGCGGACGCCGTGGCCGAGGCTGACAAAGTCGCCGCCAAGGAGGCCACCGAGACCGCGGCCGAGGATGCCGCCAAGGGGCTTGCCGGAGAAACCGGTGAGGGTGCCACCGAGGAGGCCGGCAAGGGCGCCGCCGAAGAGGAGGTCGGCAAGGGCGTTGCCGAGGAGGAGGCCGGCAAGGCCGCTGCCGAGGATGAGGTGGTTGATGACCAACCCTCCTCGTCCGCTGCCTCCGGCTCAGGCAAATATCTGAAGGTGGGCGACGACTTGTTCGTCCACCTCCCAGTGACGGCGAGCACCAGGGCGTCGGCCGAGGGGGAGGTGTTCGATGACGAAGTGCTCGCCGCCGCTGGGCTCGAGGTCGTCGAGGAACCGAGCGCCGGTGTCACACCTTGATTTTCAGGGCACAACACTTAAGATGATAAATCATGATAAAATGTGGTTTGACAAACTTTTGCATTATTTGACTTTTTTTGAGTTGGTTTTCTCTCTGTGTTTTCAAGTGCTCTTAAAAGTCAACATAGCTTCACCTTCTATACTTCCTTTCCTTGATCCAAAAACTTCTGCCCAATGATCATAACATGTGTATAGTATAACATAGTATTTTCTTACAAAAATAATATGGCCAAATAGTATTTTCAAAAATTAGTTTTTCAAAAACCCCTAAGTTGAGGTTTGCACTACAAGTACTTGACTTGGGGTGTGAAAAATCATTCAAAAGGTATATTTGAATCCTATTAGATGTAGGACTCCCATAAACCACAAAAATATAATTTTAAAAGTTATTTTCCTATTTTATTTAAAAGCTTTTTGTTAAGGCCAGAAATGGTCTTTAATAGGGAAAAATTCTTTTATTGTTTTAAAAATATTTGACAAAAATCAGGGAAACTCAGTGGACATATATTGTCCATATATAAGAGTTTAAACACATGGTTATGTTCAAAATATTGGTCAAATCCCTCAAAAACCCTTTCTGGATATTTCAGGCTTTTGAAATATTCTCCAAACAATCCCAGAAAATTCTATCATCTCACATATGACATGTTTGATGACTTGGCAAGTATCATGTCATGGAGAATAGTAGAACCCCATGAAATCCCCTCAAAACCATTTCTGTCCATTTTGAAGTTTGAGCAACTTTACATTGCCAAACATGTCCAAATGTTCTCAAACCTTGTGAACATGCTCAAATGGTCTAATCATTCATCTAGACCAAATGGCACAAGTTTGAGAAAATGTTATATTGATCAAAGTGCCCCCAAACCCTTCTTGTCTAGAACCAAATTTGAACAACTCTACATTGGAAACTTTCTCCTTTCGATCTCAACTTTTGTGGACATGTTCATAACCTCAAATGATGACACTAGACCAAGTGGTGCATCAAGGAGAACTGATTTGCATGACTAAATCTTGGAAAGTCCATTTCTGCTGATTTCTAGGGTTTACAAAAGTTGCATTGGCAACTTTGCCCAAATAGACTCAACCTCGGTGGAACCTATTATTATCTCATGCCATTTGACCCTGTGAGGCCTCATGACAAGAGGAGTTCATCTTCTTGCCCAAACCAGCAACAAACACCTTCTGCCATTTTACTAAAACCCCTGTTTTGACCACTTCCACTCTTCTCCATGGCCTCCACTTTTTACCACAGCCCCTCCAAGTCCTCCTCTACCTCCAGTAACTATGGTTGCATCTCAGCTCAATGACTGAGGGGTGAAACCACCTCATTTACCTCCCTGGACAGCCCCTCTCTCCCTCTCCTTCTACCTCTCTCTTCTCCTACTGGCTATCCAGGGCGTCCAATGCCCCTCCCCACTTTTGTACTTCCCCCTGGAGCCCCCAGACACTACAGGCCAAGCCCAGAGCGCTAGAAAAATGGCCATGCCGGCCATATTCACGCTCTGAGCGCGCTACAGTGCACTCCCGCACTGTAGCCTCCCCCTGCCAAGCACCTCCGGCCACCTCGGCTCTCCCCCTCACGCCAGCCGATGCTCCTCGACGTCCGCAGCACGCCACGCCTCTGTCCCCCTCCTTCCTCTCCCTCCTCTCGCCCCCAGCTTCTTGCACCCGCCGAGACTCTCGGCGCCAGTGAGCCAGCACACACTGCAGTGCCCTGCCCCCTACTTTCCCTCTCTTCTCTTCCCTCGCCCTAGACCAACCCCACGAGCACCCCAGACACGCCCACACGCGCCCTCGTGGCCTCCAGCAACGGCTAGAAGCTCGCGGGCGCACGAGCCATGGTGCACCTCGCCCCCCTTCTATTTAAGCCCCCCAGAGCTCTCCTCTCCTCACCACTCACCCTCTGCACCACCATATCATCCCCCTGCACCCCAGTTCCTCTCCGGAGCCGCCCGAGCTCGAGCTCCGCCGCTTCGGCTCGCCGGAGTTCACGAGGTACAGGCCTCCCCCGCTCCTCCTCTGCCTCGATCTGGAACCCCCGAGTAGCCTTGATCATTTCCCGTTTCTCCCCTTCTTCTTTTGCAGCCGGAAACGGCCGGAACCGTCGACGCTCGACGCTCCTCCACCGCAAACCTCGTTGCCGGCGAACCACTGCTCCCCTCCGGACAACTCCAGCACCACCCAAACGGCGACGCGACGGGGAGTCCAATGTTGCCATCAGCTCACGCCGCCGTGCCAGGAAACTTCGCCGGTGAGCTCGCCGGCCCTTTGTCGCAGGGTTAGGGATGACAGGCGGGCCCCGCCTGTCAGCCTCTCCCCTCCATCGCCCCCTGAGGGAGTCCTCGACTAGGGGGTGTCCGGATAGCCGGACTATCATTATCCGCCGGACTCCAAGACTACGAAGATAGAAGATTGAAGACTCCGGCTCGTGTCCGGATGGTACTTTCCTTGGCGTGGAAGGCAAGCTTGGCAATCTGGATATGTAGATCTCCTACCATTGTAACCGACTACTGTAACCCTAGCCCTCTCCGTGTCTATATAAACCGGAGGGCTTTAGTCCGTAGGACAACATACATCTCAATGATCATACCATAGGCTATCTTCTAGGGTTTAGCCTCCTTGATCTTGTGGTAGATCTACTCTTGTACTACCCATATCATCAATATTAATCAAGCAGGGCGTGGGTTTTACCTCCATCGAGAGGGCCCAACCAGGTAAAAACATTGTGTCCCTCGTCTCTTGTTACCATCCGCCTAGACGCACAGTTCGGGACCCCCTACGAGATCCGCGGTTTTGACACCGACATTGGTGCTTTCATTGAGAGTTCCTCGTGTCGTCACCGATAGGCTTGATGGCATCTTCAACCAACAACGCTGTCCAGGTGAGACTTTTCTCCCGGACAGATCTTCAGATTCGGCGGCTTCGCCTCGGGCCAATTCACTTGGCCATCCGGAGCAGATCGAAGCTTCGCCCGGCCGTCGGTCGATTTGAAGCTTAAACTTCACGGCCGATGTCGCGGAGACTTGATCTTGACGGACTCGAGCCTGACCGAGCGCTGCTGATGAACGATGGGCATGATCTAGCTCTGCCGCCAACAGTGCCTTGGTGGCCGCTGCGGATCAGCTTCGCCATTAGCCCGAGCCGATCGCCCGGATCGAGGCGGTGGATAGCGCGCCACAGGGGCTTCAACATCCACGGCGATGGGCGAACACCAATCTTGTCCCCCGCGAAACTCGTGATTCCGAGGCACCGGACTCCTTGCCGGACTCCGAACCTCCCGCGCCTCTACCAATCAATTCGGATTGGGCGCCAGTTATGGAATTCACCGCCGCGGACATCTTTCAGCACTCGCCTTTTGGCGATATCCTGAAATCACTGAAGCATCTCTCGCTATCAGGAGAATCCTGGCTGGACTATGGCCAGGACGGTTGGGGTACGGACGACAAAGAAATTCAGAGCCCACCCACCACCCACTTTGTAGCCACTGTCGATGATTTAACCGACATGCTAGACTTCGACTCGGCGACATCGGCGCTATGGACGGCGATGCGAAGACGAAACAGAACAAGCGCCTCTGAGGCACCGGAAGGCCACCTCGTCATATAGCGTATACATGGTGGATACCCCAAAAGAAGGGATGGCGAAGAAGCGGCGGAGGCGCACTCTTTAAAGAAGCAGCCCAAACACCGGCGTCGTGCACCGCTCTAAATCCCGCCACGGCAAGAATGGAGATTCCGCACAGAGACAATAATACTCGGGAGGCGCGAAGACAATCCCCTCGGCATGACTCAGCGCGGGAGGATGCGAAAGCAAGCCCCACGAGAGGCGGCGGGCGAAGGGGTTGAGGATGATAACTATATGCCTCCCTCCGAAGACGAAGCAAGCCTCAACGATGACGAATTCATCGTACCTGAGGATCCCGTCGAACAAGAGCGCTTCAAGCGCAGGCTTATCGCCACAGCAAACAGCCTAAAGAAAAAGCAGCAGCAGCTTCAAGATGATCAGGGACTCGCGGCGATCGATGGACCGAGGTCCTCGTGGCCGAAGAGTATAAACTCGAACGTCCCTCCAAAAGTTACCCAAGACGCAAGCTGCTCCCCTGATTAGAGGAGGAAGCACACATACCTTCATCACCAGCGCACGATATGGCTAACTGACCACCCCGTGGTCGTGACAGAGAGGCATCTAGGCCCCCAGCCAATACCATACCCCGGCATCACTCCAAAAGTACGAAGCCAAGAGGGAACACGCCGGACTTGCGAGACATATTGGAGGACAAAGCAAGGCAATCCAGATCCATTTATGGATCACGTGGCGCCCTCGACCCACGCATTTAATACCGTCGTGCGGATACAATAACCCGGCCGGGCGAACACAGACAGCGCTCTCTCGAGCTGCGTCGCGATATCGCTCAATCTGAGCGCCACACACCCGTTATGCTTCAGCGACGAAGTAATGGATCATCGGATCCCGAAGGGTTTAAACCCGTAAAGATCGAATCTTACGATGGCACAACAGACCCCGCGGTGTGGATCGAAGACTATCTTCTCCACATTCATATGGCCCGCGGCGACGATCTACACGCCATCAAGTACTTCCCACTCAAGCTTAAAGGACCAGCTCGGCATTGGCTTAACAGCTTGCCCGCAGAGTCAATTGGATGTTGGGAAGACACGGAGGCGCATTCCTTGATAACTTCCAAGGCACATATGTGCGACCACCGACGCCGATGACTTAAGCCACATCATTCAGCAGCCGAGACGAATCGGCGGACAATTACGGACACGGTTCTTGACGAAGAAAAACCAAATCATCGATGCGGGACGCAGAGGCCCTCGCAGCCTTCAAACATAACATCCGGGACGAATGGCTAGCCCGGCACCTAGGGCAGGAAAAGCGAAATCCATGGCAGCCCTCACATCGTTAATGACCGCTTTTGTGCGGAGAGGACAGTAGCTAGCTCGCAGCAACAATCTCCGTAAAAATTATGGCAGTCCGGATACTAAGGACAACAACGGCGAGTCACATCGAATCAAAACAAGCACCGCGTGCGGCGGCGATAAGGAGGATCGGCGTCAATGCCGGATTCGAGGCTCAAACCGGTCGTGGAAGAAGCCATTTAAAAGAGCCACTCGGGTCCGTCCAATCTGGACCGAATACTCGACCGCTTATGCGGATACATGGCACCTCTGAAAAGCCAGCTAATCACACCAATAGAGATTGTTGGGTGTTCAAGCAGGCCGGCAAGTTAATTGCCGAAAACAATGACAAGGGGCTAAATAGCGACGACGAGGAAGAGACCCGGCCGCCGAACAATTGAGGACAGAAGGGTTTCCCCCCACAAGTGCGGACGGTGAATATGATATACGCGACCCATATACCCAAGAGGGAGAGGAAGCGCGCACTACGGGACGTCTATGCGCTGGAGCCAGTCGCCCCAAAGTTCAACCCATGGTCCTCTTGCCCAATCACTTTCGATTGAAGAGACCATCCGACCAGCATACGCCATGGCGGATTCGCCGCACTGGTTTTAGACCCAATCGTCGATGGGTTCCACCTGACGAGAGTCCTGATGGACGGCGGTAGCAGCCTGAACCTGCTTTATCGGGATACTGTCGCAAAATGGGCATAGACCCATCAAGGATTAAACCTACAAAGACAACCTTTAAAGGTGTCATCCGAGTGGAAGCCAATCAGACAGCTCACCACACCGAAGTGGTCTTCGGATCACCGGATAATTTCGAGCGAAGAGTTAATCTTGACATAGTCCCGTTCGCAGCGGCTATCATGCTCGCTTTCGGACGAACCGCATTGCAAAATTCAACGCGGTGCCGCATTATGCATACCTAAAGCTCAAGATGCCAGGCCCTCGTGGAGTCATCACGGTCAATGGAAATACGGAACGCTCCCTCCGAACGAAGGAACATACAGCGGCTCTCACGGCAGAAGTATAGAGCAGCCTTCTCAGGCAATTCTCAAGTCCGGCAATTAGAAAGCCGGATACAACAAAGCGCGCCCGGAGCAATACCAACCAAGACCACCTGGCGCGATCAGAGCACTCGTAGCAATGCGGCCCCAACCCTCGCCCGCGCATGATCGCAAGAATAACACTCCGCATACATCATTACGCTTTGGAGATACCATGGGCGCAGGGAAAGGGGCACGATCAGAAGGGACCAAGAGTGCAGCTCGACCACACCAGGGGCTCACACTAGCGCCCCCCTTGTTTTTATTTTTATCTTTTCTTCTTTTATGTATACAGGACTCTGTTAACCAGAAGCCCTGTCCGATGGCGAACTTGCCGAACTCACGATGCAACAGTCAGGGACTAAAGAAGGCCGCGACGAACATTCAGGTGGTCTCAATTACGAGCATTAAATTCGATTATATACACCCAGTCTGCAGCTCATCCCTGAAGGGGGACATGTTTATTTAGTCCAAATCCCTTGCTTACCGCACTATTTGTATCAGTCCGCTCTACTAGCAGACTTTCTTTCATAAATAATGCAGCACCTTTTATTGCAATTGCGTTATCTTTTATATGTTCATTATATGACATCTTGCACTGTACATTTTGGTGCGGCCGAATCGCCAGAGGCTTCGTTCCCCAAATTATGGTGTGATTAAGTCCGAACACTTTCACAAGTCGGCACCCGAACTTATAGCATTATATGAATCGGCTCGAATCATGTCTTGGGTCAATAGTTGGGTTTGCGGCTCCCATGTTTTGGTGCCTTACGTTCCGTTCACATCGGATAAGGTAGCACTGGAGAACCACTGCGATTGCGCCCAGCTTGAGCCGGGTTAACGCCTCGGAGGAAAGCTAAAAGCGGACGGCATGATAAGGCGAGAGACTGGTCATTGTTCGAGAGGTTCTTCGAGTCCTAAAGACTCACGCCGCTTGACGAAGTTCGGACAATGTCCGAAGAAGGCGTGGATAGCGCCCGGATTCGGTCTTCGAATACCGGGGCTTCACCAAATTTAAAATTATAGAATTCTATGGCTAAGTGAGAGTGTTCAAGCATTATAAGTCCGGTTGCCTCGTTCGTTGTGTTGGCGCCTCCTCGATGGACCCAACAATGGGAACAAGAGTGCTCATGTTTATCCCGAACACCCCAAAGACTTTCGCGGCTTGGGGGCTGAAGCCAACGACTTGCCATCTCTCGATTTTATAAACGGCCGCCTGAAGGTAATATTTTAAATTAAAAAGCGTTGCTCATGGCGCATATGAGCGAAGTTTTCAGCGCCAGGATAAATACACAGCGAGTTCACTCAAAGATTACATCTCGGGGCACTCATCCGCAATATCGCGAGCTCCCTTCAGACAACTTTATAATACCGCTCCGGCGTGCGATGCTCCTTGCCTGGCGGCGGCGGATCCGTGAGAAGCTTCTCCGCATCCAGCTTGCCCCATTGCACCTTTATGCGGGCAAGGGCTCGACGAGCGCCTTCAATACAGGCGGAGCGCTTGACTACATCCAGCCAGGGGCATGCATCCACCAGCCGCGCGCGAGGCCAAAGTAGCTCCTGGCATGGCCTATCCAGCCACACCGGATTATGAGACCCTTCATGGCCTCCTCGGCTACCTTGTGGAGTTCGACCAGTTGCTTGGTTGGTCGCTTGAAAGCACCGGATGGCGGCCTCGGTGTCTTGAGACCAGAAGACCATCTCCGTCGAGCTCCCTCCTTGCCACGATAGTATCTTGGCGGCATCGACGCGCCTCTGCGGCAGATCTGCAAACGCCTCTGGAGAGCTCCGAATTCGGGTAAGTATCCGGTAATTCACATTAACATGCCTGCTTTGCATGAAAAACGCCTTACCCGCAGCTATCTTCTTTATGTCCTCGACCTCCTGAAGGGCCTTCTGGGCCTCGGCCTTGGCGGACTTGGCACTTTTGAGAGCCGAGGCAAGCTCGGACTCTCGAGTCTTGGAGTCACGTTCCAAACTCTCATGCTTTTCCATGAGAGCTTGGAGCTCTTGCCGAACTTCCGCCACCCGTGCCTCTTGCTTTTCTCGCTCAGCCCGTTCCATGGCCGCATTGCGTTCGGCCGCGGACACGGCATCCTTCAGGGCTGCCACCTCATTAGTGGCCCCTGCAATACACATATTATCCTTGTTAATTTTGTTTGCAACCAAAATCCTTTTCTGTAAGGTACTTATTCAAAGAGGTGTTACTCACCTTCTTTTTCCTCGAGCTGCTTCTTCGCATGGCCGAGCTCTTGCTCGGACTGCTCGAGGTTCTTCTTCAGCACCTCGACCTCCGCCGTTAATGCGGCAGAGGTCAGCAGCGCAGCCTGCAAACCCATATTGACATATTTTTAGCAACCCTGTGTATATCTTGTTAGATCCTTAGTCCGGCTTTTCCTTCCGAACGCCGAACTAAGCATGAGGGGCTACTGTCTATGCGGTATTACATTACATAATTTTAACTTCTTACCTCAAAGCCTGTTAGAAGGCTGCTGCAGGCTTCGGTCAGCCCACTCTTGGCGAGCTGAACCTTCTCAATCACCGCACTCATGATAGTGCGGTGTTCTTCCTCGATGGAAGCGCCTTTAAGCACCTCCAACAGGTTATCCGGCACCTCCGGTTGGACGGAGGCCGCCGGCGTCATGGTCCTGCCCTTCTTTCGAAGGGGCCGCTTGCCGGACTCTGGAACCACTGCGGGTTCCGATGTAGAGTCCGCGCAAAGTCCGGAGGTCGCTGGCGGCGCCTCGGAGCCTCCTCCTGATGGGTCCCCTCTTGGGATCCCACCTCGGCGTCCTCGTCGGCGCGTGGGGTAGAGGCGGTCGGGACGGAATTTACGTCCGACGAGGCCAACGACCCGCTCATCGAGTCGGGGAGATCATCCCTGGCCGGACTACGGACAGAATGCGGCGTTAGAGGGATACTACGTGACATGAAAAGTACGGCATATAAATGATCCAGATACTTACGATCCTGCCGGACGCCTGGCCCTTGGAGGCCACTTATCCTCGACAACGCTGATGTTGGCGAAACTGTCCGGGGGGATAGTTCTCCCCCTTTTGGACCCTTCGGCCTCCCCGATTGGGGAAGCCTTCCTCTTCTTCTCTCCCTCCTCCGGGAGAGAATACTTCTCCTCCTCGTCTTCGGGGGAGGAGTCCTCGTCGTTGTCAGACGCCTGATTGCGGGAACTCTTTCGAGTCCCCGCGGCCACCTTCTTGGCCTTCTTCTCGGCACCACGTGCGGTGCCGGAACCAACAGCCCCGCTAAGCGGGCGTCCACTGGTCTTCGGCATGGGAGCCGGGCTGATGAGCAGCTTGGCCTTCTCCATCCATTCCTGTCAAAGGAAGAGGCAGATTAAAACCTCACTAGAGTCAATCTAATTACCACAAGTGTCCCGTAATGGGGTTGAATCATTTACCTCGTCAGTCGGAGACTGCGAGCTGAATCCGCGGTCTTCGGTCACGGATGCGGGGGCTTCGGCACCCTTGAACAGCACCCTCCAGGCACCTTCGTGTGTTGTATCGAAGAGCCCGCTTAGCGCCTGGTGCTGTTCCGGATTGAACTCCCACAAATTGAATGCCCGTTCTGGCATGGGAGAATCCGCCGAGGAGCATGACTTGGACCACGTCGGCGAGCCCGAGCCTGTTGCTCACCATCTTCTTGATGCATGCTCGAGTCCGTCACCTCCACCGGATTGCCCCACCGCAAGCCCTTCTCTTTCCGGAGGTGAGCTGTGTGGGGATTCCAGATCTAAACTTCGGGGCCGCCGCCCATGTGGGCTTGCGCGGCTCGGTGATGTAGAACCACCCCGATTGCCACCCCTTGACGGAATCCACGAAGGTCCCTTCTAGCCAAGGGACGTTGGGCAATTACCCAACATGGCACCTCCGCATTCCGCTTGCGTGCCCTTCACAACCTTGACAGCGTTGAAGGTCTTGAGCCACAGGCCGAAGTGGGGCTGGATGCAGAGGAAGGCCTCACACACGACGATAAACGCCGAGATGTTGAGGATGAAGTTCGGCACCAGATCGTGGAAATCCAGGCCGTAGTAAAACATGAGCCCCCGGACAAATGGATGGAGCGGAAAGCCCAGTCCGCGGAGGAAGTGGGGGAGGAAAACGACCCTCTCATGAGGCCCGGGGGTAGGGATGAGCTGCCCCTCGTAGGGCAGCCGATGCGCGATATCGCTGGAAAGGTATCCGGCGTCGCGCAGCTTGGTGATGTCCTCCTCCTTGGCGGTGGAGGCTAACCATTTACCTCCCGCTCCGGACATATTCGGAGAAGGTCGAGGCGAGATGCGCAAGCTTGGGCGTTGGAGCTTGAGTGCGCGGAGATGGATAAGCAAAGGAGGAAGAAGGCGTAGGTGAGAAGGTGAATCCTTATCCCTTATATATAGGCGGACAAAACTATACGTCCCCCGCCAGCATGGTAAAACTCGCTTATCTCCCAAGCGCCACCATCAATGGCGCAGTTGGGTTACCCACGTCCGTATTGATGAGAATCTCGGAATAAAGGGGAACACGATCTCTGCTTCGACAAGACGTGCCAAGGAAACCGCTTCGCTAAACGTGCAGAGGTGGAATAGTAAAAAACGATTCAAACAAGGGCTTGGTAGCGGTGTGATGTCACGCCACATAATACGTCAGCAGATTGAGTCAGTGTATATGTTTTATTCTCTCTACGGTGGAATGTGGAAATTGTTTTTGCAGAGCCGGACACTATCCTGGTGATCATTATCTTCTCTGGATTATTCAAGGGAGGAACCCGCCTTGCAATGCCGAACATTATGCACGTCGGACTTATCGTCATTGAAGACTGGTTCAGGGGCTACCGAGGGAGTCCTGGACTAGGGGGTGTCCGGATAGCCGGACTATCATTATTCGCCGGACTCCAAGACTACGAAGATAGAAGATTGAAGACTCCGGCTCATGTCCGGATGGTACTTTCCTTGGCGTGGAAGGCAAGCTTGGCAATACGGATATGTAGATCTCCTACCATTGTAACCGACTCTGTGTAACCCTAGCCCTCTCCGGTGTCTATATAAACCGGAGGGCTTTAGTCCGTAGGACAACATACATCTCAACGATCATACCATAGGCTAGCTTCTAGGGTTTAGCCTCCTTGATCTCGTGGTAGATCTACTCTTGTACTACCCATATCATCAATATTAATCAAGCGGGGCGTGGGGTTTTATCTCCATCGAGAGGGCCCGAACACAGGTAAAAACATTGTGTCCCTCGTCTCTTGTTACCATCCGCCTAGACGCACAGTTCGGGACCCCCTACCCGAGATCCGCCGGTTTTGACACCGACACCCCCCCTCTCTCTCGCTGACGCCTGGGCCCCGCCCATCAGGTTTAAACACAGCATCTTGCGCACCAAAGTCTGTTGGGCACGCCTCTCTCTCAGCTAGGCTCTGCTTGCGCTGCTTGTTCTACAGCCCAGCGAGCCAAGGTGCTCCTTTTCCTTTTTCTTTTTTGTCAAACTTGCAAAATTCCACAGGATAAAATAATTGTCCAAATAAATTAGTTCCAACTCCTAAATTCCTAAAGTATTGCAACCTATTTAATGGTGCAACTTTCATTCAAATCCAACAACCTTTTCTTCACTATAAATATTTAAATGTGATTTTAAGCATTTAAATATACCTTTGTAAATCCATTTCTTCTATTCTTCTGCTCCAAATCCAAAACTAGGAATTTTCCCCTTCTTAGTTTTCACCCTAGTATTTAACAAAAATAGGTTGACATTTTTCTGAGCACTTTAGTTTTTCTGTTTTACTATTGCCATATTTTCTCGTTATTTTCTTGCGACGATTAGATCCCGTATTAGACGAAGTTGCTGAAGAAGAAGAACGAGAAGGATTTGAAGAACCTGAAGACCAAGGCAAGCAGCCCTTTGACCATGTCTATGAAACCGTTTTTATGCATGTCATATAGCACCATATTGTTGTTGCAACGGAATCATGATGAGGTGGTAACCACTTTGATGGTTTGCCACCGTACTTCCTCGTTGATACTTGCATTATGCATGACCCTACCTTCTTATGAGGGTTATGCCGGTGGGAGTAGATAGGATGCTAAAGTAGATGCTACGCAAAAAGGGACGTGCATATGCATGATGAAGGAGACAAAGTATTTTCAAAAGACTTTTGGAAAACCCCGTCGGGTGCCACTTATGCCTGAGGGAGATGATGAGATGGGTAACCACTTGATGACGAAGTGGTGTACCAAGGCAAGTGTGTGTTGTTTTCGAAAACGGATTAGATTTAAGATTTGTCGACTGTCCCAACCTTACATGCGCAACCACTCTACCCTTGTATGGGAAAGGGTATTATTGATTACATAGGCCGATACTAGCTTGGAGCCCGCATTACTAGTGACGGGGGAGAGTTGGTGATCTCTCTCGGGACGGGGTCGTGCCAGGTAGGGCGGCCATGACTGTTTTCATAGGGCACCGAATACACCATTGTGTCCCCTCTCGGATGTTACGATCTTGAGTGAGTCTCGTATGATGTACATCATGAGGATGCGGAACAACGAGTGGACTCCTTGTTAGTGTCGTCTAGGGAAAGATAGTGATCGGGTGCTTACCCCGGGTACCTGAGGTACCGCGAGTCGTGGATGACACGGAAGTTCCCCAGATCTTATGGGTAAAGTGTGCAACCTCTGCAGAGTGTAAAACTATTCTAATAGCCGTGTCCATGGTCAAGGACAGTTGGGCGGTGTTGCTTAAACTACGTCCAGAGTTTTACAAACCGTGTGCGTGTGTTGATAAACCTACTTGGGTCAAGTCAAGGGACTTGACATGATTGAGTTTGGTTGATACCCACTCTATTTATGTTGATATCTGTAACCTGTCTTCATGGTTACTTGATTTCTCCTGATGCATGTCTTACAAGTTGTTGAACATGTTATTGCACTCAAAACTAGCTTTCTGCAAAATTTACCTATATCATGCATTGTTACATCCTGGACCAAAACACGGGTTGCTTGCGAGTACATTCAAAGTACTCATTGGCTTGCCACTTGTTATTTTATTGACCAGGCATGAAAGAACAGGATATGATGAAGAATACTTTGATGACGAACATGCGAGCTAGGACGCTTCCCTGTCAGAATGCCTGTAGGGTTAAGGCAGATGGCATGGGTCCAAGTTATCGACGAAGATTTCCGCTGCAATGTTATACTCAAGACTTGACCATAATGGTCCTACTTGTGTAATACGGTATGTATGGATGTAAGCCTCTTGTTATTTAGCTTCTGTGTGTTCAGTGAGCATTGATCTCTAGGATCACTGTACACGTGCATTTGGTGATCATGACTTATGAGTCGGGGTCCCCACAGAGCTGGTATCAGAGCCATCCTGACTGTAGGAAGCCTTAGTTAGCATGGTCGTTAGTTAGGGTAAAACTATTTCCAAAACTACTACTAGTTTTCAAAACTATCTGTATTTCTTCCTTCTCGCTTTTTTTCAAAACTAAGGTATACTTTCCTTATTGATCTCTTCCCCTTCAAAACCTTTGGTCGCTAGAACCCTTATGCCCCTGACCACCGGATTCCTTGTAATCCTCGTGGATAATCTAGAAGGAAGATGCCTTGCCAGACATTCACCCACATCTCCTGAACACAAGATTGGCAACATCACAACAAGACGTTACCAACAGAAGATACATCCTCGAGGAATGAGGACCTAAAGACCCAGGAGATGGTGACACCCTTGACACTGCCCCAGGATGATGCAACCTTAGCCTACGATGATCAGGGCATAGAATATGCAAGATCATGATATACATCGCTAATAGAGTAACCCTGTCACTACCGTTGTTGTATCGGCAACCACCGATGGATGAGAACCTAGCCATTTGGTCCGCCTCACCATAGTGAGCAGGAAAACGGTTCTCCTCATCCCCCGCTCTAGTTGTTGATGTTGTCATCAACGTAACCGACATGATGGACCTCTATTACGCCTTGATAATGTCATTGCATAAAGGATTACCTACCTGGTACCATCGACGGCTTAGAAGACAAAAAGGGATCATCGTGATTAAGAATACAATAGAAGACCAAGTCAATGCCAGTTACGAGGAGCCACCTTCACCCCATCACTTCAACAGGCGAGAAGTTGTTGAAGAATCTTCAGGCTCAACCCAGATTGTTTCATCGAACAACTACAAGAGACGTGGCAACACCTGAACTCAGAAGACTGCATGAGGCACAAGGCACGACTACTGAGTCCGAGAACCCCTAGGGTAGGATGAGTCATGTACCCCCTATGCGTAGTCGAGTCCGTATGATAGTTCGAATAGAACCATGATTGTGTGTTGCTTGTTTTTATTTGTTTGTGTTTTGATATAGGTCGCACTTTTGCCCTAGGCGACAAGTATGCGACTATATCACCTTCCTCACCTTGTTTCTTTTGTTTGGCCCTCTTTGCACCTATTTGTCTGCACTAGCACTATAGAACCCCCTTTAGGCATTCCCCTCCTATATGCTACCTCTCCCTCTCATCTCTCTCCTCAACTAAAGGCTAGCAAGAAAAGATACACCAAGTGTCGGTGTCAAAACCGGCGGATCTCGGGTAGGGGGTCCCGAACTGTGCGTCTAGGCGGATGGTAACAGGAGACAAGGGACACGATGTTTTTACCCAGGTTCGGGCCCTCTCGGTGGAGGTAAAACCCTACTCCTGCTTGATTGATATTGATGATATCGGTAGTACAAGAGTGGATCTACCACGAGATCAAGGAGGCTAAACCCTAAAAGCTAGCCTATGGTATGATTGTTGTTCGTCCTATGGACTAAAACCCTCCGGTTTATATAGACATCGGAGAGGGCTAGGGTTACACAGAGTCGGTTACAATGGTAGGAGATCTACATATCCGTATTACCAAGCTTGCCTTCCACGCCATGGAAAGTCCCATCCGGACACGGGACGAAGTCTTCAATCTTGTATCTTCATAGTCTTGGAGTCTGGCCGATGATGATAGTTTGGCTATCCGGACACCACCAGTCCAGACTCCTCAAGAGCCCTCGAACCAGGCTTCAATGACGATTTAGTCCGGCGCGCATATTGTCTTCGCATTGCAAGGCGGGTTCCTCCTCGAATAATTCATAGAAGATTGTGAACGCTAGGATAGTGTCCGCTCAGAAAATAAATTCCACATACCACCGTAGAGAGAATAATATTCACACAAGTTCAATCTGGCGACGTATTTTGTGGCGTGATGTCACACCACTACCGTGCCTTTACTTGAATCATTTTTATTATACCACCTCGGTAGCGTTTGGCGGTTTCCTTGGCACGCCTTGTCGAGCGGATCGTGTTCCCTTATTCCGGATTTCCATCAATACGGACGTGGGTAACCCAACCGCGCCCGTTGCCACGCCCCCTCCATCGAGGGCGAATTCCAAACGATCACGGGGATGGCTCTTGGTATTCTCCCTCTTTATAATGAGACCAAGGCTCGTTTCTTTTCTTCAATCCTCAATCGAATCCACCCCTCGCCCCAAGTTCCAGCACTCAGGGCTTCAGATTTGAGCGCTTCGGACCTTTGACAATGTCTGGCTCCGACCTACAGGGCCGGTGGATGCCCTCCTCCGTCACGGAAGAGGACGTGTTAAAGCTGACAGAAGCCAGGTACTTAACCTACGAGATTTCACATAGGTTGCCTGCCCAAGGGCAAGTCATTCCTACTCCCGAGCTAGGCGAGAGCGTCGTGTTCATGTCTCACCTCCGTCAGGGTTTAGGCTTCCCGATGGATCCTTTTGTGAGAGGGCTCATGTTTTACTATGGGCTGGAATTCCATGACTTGGCTCCGGAGTCCATCCTCCATATCTCATCATTTATAGTCGTCTGCGAAGCCTTCCTTCGCACCACCCCTCACTTTGGTTTGTGGCTCAAAACCTTCAATGTGGAGCCGAAGATGATTCAGGGGCGTCGGGCAGAGTGCGGCGGGGCGGTTATAAGCTAGAGGGCCGATGCTCCATGGCCCGAGGGCTCTTTTCAGGAGGAGCTCGGTTTGTGGCAACAGGAGTGGTTCTATATTACTGCTCCCAGGGGCAGCAGGCAGAGGCCGCCTCCTGTCTTTCGCTCTGGCCCTCCACAACGGCTGACGTCATGGGTCAACAAAGGGCTTGACTGGGGGCCATCCAAGGACGTACCCCTATTGCAGGGCCAGATTCGAGACCTCCAAGAAAGGGAGATCAATCTGGTCGTAGTGATGCATGTTATGCTGATTCGGCGTCTTCTGCCCTGCAAACGTCGCCCCCTCCGCCTGTGGGAATTCAATTCGGAGGGGCCACGAGCTCTCCAACACTTCATGGGTACGACACCCGTGGAGATGTACAAATTATTCTTCGGATCACAAGAGGTGTGTCTGGAATTGACCGAGGATGCCGGCCTAAGCTGCAATCGCCCGGATACTCAAGTAAGTAGCCCTGTGTCCGGACATACCATTTGTTTGCATATCTTGGATTTGCCTTTTAACCAATCGTCCTTTGACCAGGAGTGGATAGCACAAGCAAAACTGATACGGTGTCCGGCCCCCCTCCCGGAGACCGCGCCGGATCCCGTGTTGGTCAAGATGCTGGAGGTTGCGCCTTCATAGGAGGGTGAAGGGGAAAACAGAGAAACTACTGCCTCTAGCAAGGAGGCTTTCGAGAAAGGGGGGGGGATCGAGAATCCCTCCCTCTAGGGGGAGAAGAGGACCGCTTCCGAAGATCCGGAGGCTAAGGCCTCAAAGCGGGGGAAGAAATTTATTGGCGGGGTTTCAGGTACGTAAAAATGACATACCAAGGAGAATTTCATCTGCTGAGGGCGGGTTGCATGATGCCGTCAGAAGTTTATTGGCGGGGTTTCAGGTACGTAAAAATGACATACCCTTTGACAGTTTTACACATAGAGTGCACCCTGTATAGATAGTAGCCCCTGAGACTCGGTATGTTGTCGAAAGCGACAGCGTGCCGAGGATCATAATCTCAGTTATTAATTCTCGCCTTTCCTATGCAGGTGGCGGATCGTCCGGTGGCCAGCCGGACTGATAGAGTTGCCGAGCTAAAGCGACAACTCGACGTTGCGGATGCAGACATCACGCTGGTCAATAAACGACTTGACGAGTCACATGGTAGGTTGTTTCTCCGTGGTCACCTAGTAAGGGAGCTGATGCCCACTCCTTACAACATGTATGCTTAATGCAGATGGTGCCGCTGCTGTGGAGGACCTTCGGGCAGAGCTTGCTCGAGCCAAGGAGCAGGCCAGAAGGAGTGATGCGGCTGCCTCGAAGGCAGCCAAAGAGCTAAAAGCTGAAAAGGCTGCTCACTGCCGAAGCAGGGAGGAGATGGCCGGAATGGCTGTGAAGCTGAAGGAAGTTACCGACCGCTATGATGTTCTTGAAAAAGAACGTCGAGCGGAGCAAGAAGACCTAAAGAAGGCCACCGCCGAAGCCAAGGATGCCCGTTCTACAATGAGGGTATAAAGGAGGAGCTGCATCTGGCCGGAGACATTGCGGCTGGAAAGCCATTTCTGCTGCGCAGGAAGTTCACAGATCAGAAGTATGCACGGAGGATCCTTATCTGGATTTGGCGGCGAGTGCGGCGGATGCGGTTGTGCACTTCCGAGGCCAAAAGGATCACGAGATGGTAGAGCTTTTTTGGTCTCAATTCCACAGTCCGGAGCGTTCACTTCCGTTGACCGATCGGTTGGCTGAGTGGGCTGAGCTGAATAGATTGTCCGGATTTGCCATGACGGATGTAGTGGCTCATCTGTGGCCGGATAGGCCCAAGCCGAAGAGTTATTTTGGCTTATTACAGCGATTCCTTGGGGCGGTGCTGCATATCAAGGCGATGAAGCGGTCAGTATGCATAGAGGGTGCATGGATGGCTCTCGCCCGTGTGAAGACATACTGGACGGAGATGGATGCCACCGATGTTGCAACCCGGGGTTCGGACGAGAGCCGGTTAAACGCCGAGCACTATTTTGGGGAAGTCCTTCAGGGCGCTCGTGTAATAGAGTCGCGGTGCTCGAAAAATGTTATGTTCAAATGATATTTATGGTTTGTGAAACCACATTTATAATGTAACGGCTTTTTATACTTGTGCGTTCAAGTATTGAAATATTTCCTGTGCGTCCGTTAATGTATATGTGTATATAACCTGAAAGATGGTAGTCTTCGGCTTCAACCCCCACGCACAGGGTGTGGGGGTGTTTGCAAAAAGGTCGCATTTTCACACTTAATCCAACGTCTTGGTCCTGTGAAGGAGGTGGTAGCGCAGCAAACTAGGCAACCAGACTATAATGCTTTATCACTTTCACTTAGCCATAGGAGTTCGAAAGGTGGGGCTATGATATAGCCCCTAGGGGCACCGCGCTCTCCGAATTCGGGCGCCAGATGTGCTCGACCGGGAAACGGTCCTTCGTCAAAGCGGAGGAATTCTAGACATTCCGGTAGTCGATCGAGTGGTTGACCAGTCTCTCGCTATATCATGACAATTAGTTTTCAGCTTTCTCTACTGAGGTGCTCGCCTGGCGTTAGCCGATGATATGGAACGTAAGGCAGCAAAACATAGGAGCCGGGCAAACCCAACATTTGACCAAAGACATGATTCGGAGCTGATGCATATAAGGCCTAACTCGAGACGCCGAACACTCCCTGAGGTATTCGGTCTTTATGATAACGGGCAGAACAATGCCCTAAGCCCCTAGTGTCCAGGTACGGGCGAGAACTTCTGGCGCGGCCGATGCCAAAACGCCAGCCTCCTCCTTGGTTATGGTAAGAAACCGGGGGATGTGTATCAACAAGAGACAGTAAGAAAGGTTTACGCAGGGTCTTAATCTGAAAAGAATCCTTGCAACGGGTCCCTGCTGCACGTCTGCGCTGTGTCTCTGTTGTCTCAGATCTCGGACGGTGTAGCACGCTGTTCGTCTGTAAAAGAGAAGAACTTAGTTTGAAAAGGTATCGTGCAAAAAATGTATTTAAAACAGAGTATGAATAAATGAATAAAGTTGAGCTTTTATTAGCTCTTATTGTTCATGCGCACAGCCCCTTGTGAAGGGGTATGCGGGTAGGAAACCCCTAGTTTATTTATGCCGGACTTGCCTAGCCATGTCTGGGGTCTTGAGCGACCTTTTAAGGAGATGATGCCGCATGGACCGGGCATTTTAAGTGTAAGAGATGGGTAATGCGGTATTGCGTTAAAGCGGGCGAAAGCTTCGCGTCCCAAGAGTGCCTGATGGCTACTTTTAAATGGGGCGATATGGAAGATTAGCTTTTCGCGACGAAAGTTGTCGGATGAACCGAACACAACTTCTAGTAGTAAGGAGCCCTTGCAATTGGCGTAAGGGCCTGGCGTCACTCCTTTGAAGGAAGTGCTGCTATGGCGAATTTTGGTAGGGTCTATCCCCAACTTGCGGATTGTGTCCGGATATAGCAGGTTTAAATCGCTGCCGCCATCCATTAGAACTTGTGTAAATTGTAGTCCGTCGATTATAGGATCCAATATCAAAGCAGTCCATCCTGCGTTTCGAATACTTCTGGAGTAATCCAGGTGGTCGAAAGTAATTGGTTTTGACATCCAATCTCGGATTCCATTGGGTGGACCGTGCGACGCGTGCATTTTAGCAGGTGCCGCACTATTGTTCCGTATTATCACATGGAGTGAGTTTACTGTTTTGACTTCTTGTAGGAAAGTCTTTTATTTTCCGGCGCTCTGCTTGTGGGGTTTGTCCTCGTCCTTGCTTGGCGTGTCGAGCCCCTTGTGTTCGGTGTTGAGTCGGCCGGACTGCTTGAAGACCCAACAATCTCGATGGGTGTGGTTTGCAGACTTCCCGGGGTACTGTGGATTTGACATATCCGATCCAAAATTTTGTTTAGGTTGGATAGCTCGTCACTATTTTCCTTAAGAGGCAGTGTTTTGTTGTTCGGCCGAGAGCTTTTGAACCGGCGTTGACCGCCGTGTTCTTTGGGCCATTTTCTTTACTTCGGCGCTGATCTTTTCTGCGTCGTGATTTCCCATTTCCATCTCTGTCCTCGGATGTACTTGGGTCGCTGGTGCTGCATCTTGCCAGCCAGCTATCTTCTCCCGCGCAAAAGCGGGTCATGAGGCTCGTTAGCGCGGCCATTGTTCTTGGTTTTTCCTGGCCGAGGTGTCTGGCGAGCCATTCGTCTCGGACGTTATGTTTAAAAGCTGCTAAGGCTTCGGCGTCCGGACAGTCGACTATTTGGTTCTTTTTGGTGAGGAACCTATTCCAGAATTTGCGTGCTGACTCTCCGGGCTGTTGAGTTATGTGACTTAAATCGTCTGCATCCGGAGGGCAGACATAAGTCCCCAGAAAATTTGCTCTAAACGCGTCCTCGAGCTCTTCCCAACTTCCAATGGTATTTTCTGGGAGGCTTTTGAGCCAATGCCGAGCTGGCCCTTTGAGTTTGAGGGGTAGATATTTTATGGCGTGGAGATCGTATCCTCTAGCCATATGTATGTGTAGGATGTAATCCTCAATCCAGACTCTGGGGTCTGTTTTTCCGTCGTATGCCTCCATGTTTACGGGCTTAAAACCCGCTGGAAATTCATGATCTAGTACCTCATCGGTGAAACATAGTGGGTGTGTGGCACCCCTGTATTTAGGTGTGCCGTTATCTTCGAACATTCGGCGTGTTGTGTTGCTTCCTGGATCCCTCTTTTTTGGCCCATAAATGGACCTGACCGGGCCATCCTTTTTGCGAGGATCTTTAGGTGTATCGTGTGTCGGCTTGTGTGCGGCGCCACTTGCTGCTCTTAGCCTGTCATCTGGCCGTCTATCCGGCCAGGCGGCCTCTTTGCTTTTTGATTGTGGTGGCTCTACGGCCTCCTCATCGAATTCGGGCAACAGCTTGCGCTTCGGGTAGCTCTTTGTTTGGTAACTATTGCCGTATTTGTCTTCGGTCTTGAGTACTTTGCTCCATCTCATTTTGAGTACGTCTTCCGCTGTTTTGAGCTTTCGTTTCTGCTTCTTCAAACTTCTTGCAGTGGCGACGAGCCTTTTGTGAAGGTTCTTATGCTCCGGTGATGTGTCTGGCGTGAGATCGTCTGGACTGTTGTTTTCGCCGGGGATGGATTGCTTGTCCAATTCATCCTGTTCGGATGGTTGCTTGGTTGCATGTTTGTTGTCCACTGGTTCGCCCTGCTCTATAGCTGGGTCATTATGGGTGCAGTTGTTATCGAGGCGGGACTTCTGGCGGCGCTTGCGTCGCTATTTTGGTTGTTTTTCGGGGGAATTATCCTTCACCGCGTCCCATTGTTCCTCGTTATCGCTTCCTTTTGGTGTATCCACCATGTATATGTCATGAGTTGGGGTGGCTTTCCAGTGCCCAGTAGGCGCTGGTTCTTGGTCGTCTCCGGCATCGTCGTCCATATCGTCGATGTCTTCGGAGTCGAAGTCTAGCATGTCGGTTAAATCGTCGACAGTTGCTATAAAGTGGGTGGTGGGTGGGCTTTGAATTTCTTTATCGTCCGCATCCCAACCATCCTGACAGCAGTTCGGCCAGGGCTCTCCTGATAACAAGAGATACTTTAGCGAATTCAGGACGTCGCCAAAAGGTGAGTGTTGAAAGATGTTCGCGGCGGTGAACTCCATGATTGGCGCCCGATCGGATTCGATTGGAGGGGGCACGGGAGGTTCGGAGTCCGGCGAGGAGTCCGGCACCTCGGAGTCACGAAGCCGCGAGGACAAGGTCAATATTCGCCCATCGCCAGAGAGGTTGCAGCCCCCGAGGCAGTGTCTAGCCACCCATCCTCAATCTGCGTGGTCGGCTCCGAATTATGGGTCAGAGCGGACTCATGTGCGGCCTCCAGGGCACTGTCCGGCAGCAGAGCTAAATCATGCCCATCGTGATAAAGGCGGCGCGCTGGTCGTGGCTCGAATCCATCGAAGATCAAGTCTCCGCGATGCCGCCGTGAAGTTCAAAGCTTCCAAATCGACCGATGGCGGGGGTAGCTTCGATCTGCTCCAGATGGCTGCTTAATTGCCCGCAGCAAAGCCGCCGAATACGAAGATCTGTCCGGGAGAAAAGTCTCACCCTGGGCTGCGCTGTTGTTGATGATCGAAGGAGCCATCAAGCCTATCGGTGACGACACGAGGAACTCTCAATGAAAGCACCAATGTCGTGTCAAAACCGGCGATCTCGGTAGGGGGTCCAGAATCTGTGCGTCTAGGCGGATGGTAACAGGAGACAAGGGACACGAAGTTTTACCTGTGTTCGGGCCCTCTCGATGGAGGTAAAACCCTACTCCTGCTTGATTGATATTGATGATATGGGTAGTACAAGAGTGGATCTACCACGAGATCAAGGAGGCTAAACCCTAAAAGCTAGCCTATGGTATGATTGTTGTTCGTCCTATGGACTAAAACCCTCCAGTTTATATAGACACCGGAGAGGGCTAGGGTTACACAGAGTCGGTTACAATGGTAGGAGATTTACATATCCGTATTGCCAAGCTTGCCTTCCACGCCAAGGAAAGTCCCATCCGGACACGGGATAAAGTCTTCAATCTTGTATCTTCATAGTCTTGGAGTCCGGCCGATGACGATAGTTCGGCTATCCGGACACCCCCCAGTCCAGGACTCCCTCACCAAGGATTCTACTTTGGCAACCAACCAGCACTAAAGACTTTTGCTACAACCTCCTCAACAAAGTGCAGCCCCTTAGAGTTATGGTTGCCCCTCAAGATTAGAACCCCATTCCTAGACCCTTCGAGACTTCATAAGATACCCCAGCTCGAATCCTTAACCATGTTCTTAACCCACAGAATTGCAAGAGAACCTGTTAAGCCTCCGTAACCTTGCTTATCACTGGGTTCATTAGGGAACTAGTGGACATAGTGAATGAGCACATTATCATCCTAAGATAGCACCAAAACTGACGATGCCATAGGGAAGACCAATTTAAGGATATAGGAACAGAGGACAAATGACTTGGTGAGTTTATATCAATGACTTTGAGGAATCGTCCAAGACTATTTGGTGGATTATGAAGCTTTCATATTGGAAGAAGAACTTGGTGGCATCAGTCAATAGAATAGCATGACTCTCTTTGCCCCTGAGTAAATTGGATTTAGTAGGAAAATTATGATCGCAAGCTGAAATTCTTGGAAGTATAAGGATTTGACTTAGCCAGGGGATATTGATAAGAGATAGTGGATATTACGATAATGATTTGGGCAAAAGTGTGGAAATTCTCGTTGGACACAAGATTTGGATTTAAATAGGTGATCCTAGTTGATTATAGATGTTGAGTAAGTCTACATGGTTCGGAGTAATTTGGGTTTAGACTGATGATCTCGAACACGATACCATGTTCTCGGCGGACAATAAACTAAAAGATTGGATTAATTGTGAGAGTTGATTTAGGGTTCTATATAAGCTTGACCTTGGAGTTTACTTGACCATGATAATGGAAATTAGTGGACGGACTATAGTAAGGTAGCCTTCCCAGTATTTATGGATTATAGGATATTAGAAGATCGTGTGGAACACCATAGAGATTGGATTTGAAGAACTACTGGATCATGTAATGACTAGTGTAGTTAATGGGTTGTTGGAGTTGATTCATAGGAAGGAAACAAGATTTTGGAGTGGCATATGACGTGTTTCCTTACGATAGAGGTGCTTTATCTTAGACCTTGGAAGAACAGGCTGAGCACTTGGATTGTCATGTTCAAGCTTAGCAGCTTATATGTTCTACCCATGGATTTTTTTAGGGGTAGACATACATATGAGTTTGGGGATTGTAGACATATATGATTTTGTTATACCTCCTCTCGGGAGCCATGAGGATATGAATCACGTGAGTGATGATTGGAGTTGACCTATGCAAAATGATGCTATCGGTGATTGCTACATCTCGAGCTTGCGTTGGTTTTCCCCGAAGAGGAGAGGATGATGCAGCACCGTAGCATAAGTATTTCCCTCAGTTTTTGAGAACCAAGGTATCAATCCAGTAGGAGGTCACGCGCAAGTCCCTCGTACCTGCACAACACGATAGCAACTCGCAACCAATGCTTAGGGGTTGTCTATCCCTTCACGGTCACTTACGAGAGTGAGATCTGATAGAGATAAAAATTTTGGTGTTTTTGATAGATAGATGCAAAGTAAAAAGTAAAGGCAAAGTAAAAACAAGGCAAGAAAATAAAGTGATATAGATTGATATGATGAGAATAGACCCGGGGGCCATAGGTTTCACTAGTGGCTTCTCTCAAGAGCATAAGTATTCTACGGTGGGTGAACAAATTACTGTTGAGCAATTGATAGAATTGAGCATAGTTATGAGCATATCTAGGCAATGATCATGTATATAGGCATCACGTCCGTGACAAGTAGATCGAAACGATTACGCTTCTACTACTATTACTCCACTCATCGACCGCTATCCAAAGATGCATCTAGAGTATTAAGTTAAAACAGAGTAACGCTTTAAGCAAGATGACATGATGTAGAGGGATAAATTCATGCAATATGATAAAAAAACCATCTTGTTATCCTCGATGGCAACAATACAATACGTGCCTTGCAACTCTTTCTGCCACTGAGTAAGGACACCGCAAGATTGAACCCAAAGCCATGCACTTCTCCCATTGCAAGAACTACCAATCTAGTTGGCCAAACCAAACGGATAATTCGAAGAGACTTGCAAAGATAACTCAATCATACATAAAAGAATTCAGAGAAGAATCAAATATTTTCCATAGATAATACTGGATCATAAACCCACAATTCATTGGTCTCAACAAACACACCGCAAAAAGAAGATTACATCGAATAGATCTCCACGAGAGAGGGGGAGAACATTGTATTGAGATCCAAAAAGAGAGAAGAAGCCATCTAGCTACTAGCTATGGACCCAAGGTCTGAAGTAAACTACTCACACTTCATCGGAGGGGCTATGGTGATAATGTAGAAGCCCTCCATGGTGGATGCCCCTCCGTGCAGCTCCTAACAGCCCCAAGATGGGATCTCGTGGATACTGTAGGTTGCGGTGGTGGAATTAGGTTTTTGACTCCTTCCGATCATACGGGGATACGAGGTATATATAGGACGAAGGAGTACGTCGGAGCTCGAGGGGCCCACGAGGTAGGGGCGCGCCTGGGGCGCCTCCACCTCGTGACCTCCTCGGAAGCTTCTTGGAGTAGGGTCCAAGTCTCCTGGATCACGTTCGGTGAGAAAATCACGTTCCCGAAGGTTTCATTTCGTTTGGACTCCGTTTGATATTCTGTTTCTTTGAAATACAGAAATAGGCAAAAAAAACAACAATTCTGGGCTGGGCCTTCGGTTAATAGGTTAGTCCCAAAAATAATACAAAAGTGGAAAATAAAGCCCAATATAGTCCAAAACAATAGATAAATTAGCATGGAGCAATAAAAAATTATAGATACGTTGGAGACGTATCAAGCATCCCCAAGCTTAATTCCTGCTCGTCCTCGAGTAGGTAAATGAAAAAAAAAGAATTTTTGATGCGGAGTGATACTTTGGCATAATTTCAATGTAAATCTTCTTAATCATGGTATGAATATTCAGATCCGAAAGATTCAAGATAAAAGTTCATATTGACACAAAAATAATAATACTTCAAGCATACTAATCAAAGCAATCATGTCTTCTCAAAATAACATGGCCAAAGAAAGTTCATCCCTACAAAATCATATAGTTAGGCTATGCTTCATTTTCGTCACACAAATATGTTCCCAACTTCTATACCCCCGATGACAAGCCAAGCAATTGTTTCATACTCAAATAATCTCAAACTTTTTCAACCTTCACGCAATACATGGGCGCGAGCCATGGATATAGCACTATGGGTGGAATAGAATATGATGATGGGGATTGTGTGGAGAAGACAAAAAAGGAGAAAGTCTCACATTGACGAGGCTAATAAACGGGCTATGGAGATGCCCATCAATTGATGTCAACATGAGGAGTAGGATTGCCATGCAACGGATGCACTAGAGCTATGAATGCTGAACAAAAGAAAACTAGTGGGTGTGCATCCAACTTGCTTGCTCATGAAGACCTAGGGCATTTGAGGAAGCCCATCGTAGGAATATACAAGCCAAGTTCTATAATGAAAATTTCCCACTAGTATAAAAAGACAACTTATGAGACTCACTACATGAAGAACAAGGTGCTACTTTGAAGCACAATATATGAGACTCACTACATGAAGAACAAGGTGCTACTTTGAAGCACAAGTGTGGTAAAAGGATAGTAACATTGTCCCTTCTCTCTTTTTCTCTCATTTTTTTATTATTTTTTTATTTGGGCCTTTTCTCTCTTTTTTATGGCCTCTTTTTTTTTATTTGGGCTTCTTTGGCCTCTTTTTTTTCGTCCGGAGTCTCATCCCGACTTGTGGGGGAATCACAGTCTCCATCATCCTTTCCTCACTTGGGACAATGCTCTAATAATGATGATCATCACACTTTTATTTTTCTTACAACTCAACAATTACAACTCGAAGCTAGAACAAGATATGACTCTATATGAATGCCTCCGGCGGTGTACCGGGATGGTGCAATGAATCAAGAGTGACATGTATGAAAAATAATGCATGGTGGCTTTGCCACAAATACGATGTCAACTACAAGATCATGCAATGGCAATATGACAAAAGTAAAGTATGTCATGATGAACGGAACGGTGGAAAGTTGCATGGCAATATATCTCGGAATGGCTATGGAAATGCCATAATAGGTAGGTATGGTGGCTGTTTTGAGGAAGATATAAGGAGGTTTATGTGTGAGAGAGCGTACCATATCACGGGGTTTTGATGCACCGGTGAAGTTTGCACCAACTCTCAATGTGAGAAAGGGCAATGCACGGTACCGAAGAGGCTAGCAAAGGCGGAAAGGTGAGAGTGCGTATAATCCATGGACTCAACATTAGTCAAAAGAACTCATATACTTATTGCAAAAATTTAGAAGCCATCAAAAATCAAGTACTACGCACAATGCTCCTAGGGGGGTAGATTGGTACGAAAAGACCATCGCTCGTCCCCGACCGCCACTCATAAGGATGCACAAGCCAGGTACACTTCATGCTTTAAATTTGTTACACAACTTTACCCATACGTGCATGCTATGGGACTTACAAACTTCAACACAAGTATTTCTCAATTTCACAACTACTCAACTAGCACAACTTTGATATTATTACCTCCATATCTCAAAGCAATTATTAAGCATTAAATTTATCTTAGTATTCAATTCACTCAAAAGAAAGTTTCACATATCTTGAACACTAAGTATATTAACATTAAGCAAATTACCATGCTATTAATGACTCTCGAAATAATCTAAGTGAAGCATGAGAGATCAAGTTTCTTTAAAACAAATCCACCACCATGCTCTAAAAGATCTAAGTGAAGCACTAGAGCAAAAACTATCACGCTCAAAAAGATATAAGTGAAGCACTATGAGCAAAACTATCAAGCTCAAAAGATATAAGTGAAGCACATAGAGTATTCTAACAAATTCCAAATCATGTATGGCTCTCTCAAAAGGTGTGTACAGCAAGGATGATTGTGGTAGACTAACAAGCAAAGACACAAATAATACAAGACGCTCCAAGCAAAACACATATCATGTTGGTGAATAAAAATATAGCTCCAAGTAAATTACCGATGGAAGTGGACAAAGAGGGGATGCCTTCCGGGGCATCCCCAAGGTGTCCTTGGATTATCTTGGGGGTGCCATGGACATACCCAAGCTTAGTCTCTTGCCACTCCTTGTTCCATAATCCATCAAAAGAATTCACCCAAAACTTGAAAACTTCACAACACAGAACTCAACATAAATCTCGTGAGCTCCGTTAGAGAAAGAAAACAAAAGACTACTTCAAGGTACTGTAATGAACTCATTCTTTATTTATATTGGTGTTAAACCTACTGTATTCCAACTTCTCTATGGTTTATAAACTAATTTACTAGCCATAGATTCATCAAAATAAGCAAACAACACACGAAAAACAGAATCTGTCAAAAACAGAACAGTCTGTAGTAATCTGTGACTAACGCAAACTTCTGGAACTCTAAAAATTCTACCAAAATAGGAAGTCCTGTAAAATTTGTTTATTGATCAGCATCAAAAAGAATCAACGCAAAAGCACTCTCCAGTAAAAATGACAGCTAATCTCGTGAGCGCTAAAGTTTCTGTTTTTCAGCAGAATCAAATCAACTATCATCGTAGGTTATCCTATAGGTCCTACTTGGCACAAACACTAATTAAAACATAAAACCACATCCAAACAGAAGGTAGATGGATTATTTATTCCTAAACATAAGCAAAAACAAAAAAACACAAAATAAAATTGGGTTGCCTCCCAACAAGCGCTATCGTTTAACGCCCCTAGCTAGGCATAAAAGCAAGGATAGATCTAGGTGTTGCCATCTTTGGTTGGCAATTCTTCAACGAGGCATCTACCTCCCTTAGAATTTTCTTTCTTTCTAGAAATTATCAAACCTTTAGGCATAAGATCAAAAAATTCATTTGTAGCAAATGGTTCCTTAATGATAGTAAAAAGATCGGGATGAATACTTATAGATTTAAGATCCGCATTTTCCTTACTAGAAGATTCACCCTTATTTTTAGGAACATACATAAGCTTAGCAATTTTAGTAAGAGGACTAGGAGTATTCTTTCCGGAAGAAAAAGTGGTTACCAAATTGGTAATGATACCATCAAGTTTATCGATACGAGTAGAGTCTAAATTTATTTTTTCATTAACCATGGGTTCCTTCTCCTTAATATTTTTCAAAGTCATTCCTACCTTAGATCCATATTGAGTAATTTGATTATGAATCTTTTTATCTAGATTTTCAATGGATTCAATGGTAGCAACTTTGTTTTCAATAATTTCAAGCCTTTGCATAACATGCTCCAAAGTTAACATAGTTCCATTAACCAAAAGAGGAGGTGAGCCAAATAAATCTATTAAAGCATTATAGGAATCAAAAGTATGGCTACCCAAGAAATTCCCTCCGGTAATGGTATCAAGGATATATCTATACCAAGGATTAGCACCTACATAAAAATTGCGAAGAAGAACTGAAGTAGATTGCTTCCTGGTAGATCTATTTTGAGCATTGCAAATTATATACCAAGCATCTTTTAGATTTTCTCCCTCCCTTTGTTTAAAATTTAGCACTTCATTCTCAGGAGATAACGGAGAAGATATAAGACTAGTCATAATGACAAGCAAGCAAACTAACACAGGAGCAAACAAAAGGACGAGGAAAAGGCAACGGAAAGAGAGGAGGAGATTGGGAAAGAGAGGGCGAATAAGACGGCAAGGGTGAAGTGGGGGAGAGGAAAACGAGAAGCAAATGGCAAATAATGTAATGCAAGAGATAAGGATTATGATGGGTACTTGGTATGTTGACTTTTGCGTAAGCCTCCCCGGCAACTGCGCCAGAAAAGAGTCTTGATGACCCACAAGTATAGGAGATCTATCATAGTCCTTTCGATAAGTAAGAGTGTCGAACCCAACGAGGAGCAGAAGGAAATGATGAGCGGTTTTCAGCAAGGTATTCTCTGCAAGTACTGAAATAAGTGGTAACAGATAGTTTCGTGATAAGATAAATTGTAACGAGCAACAAGTAACAAAAGTAAATAAAGTGCAGCAAGGTGGCCCAATCCTTTTTGTAGCAAAGGACAAGCCTGGACGAACTCTTATAATAGGAAAAGCGCCCCAAGGACACATGGGAATATCGCAAGCTTAGTTTTCATCACGCCATATGATTCGTGATTCGGTACTTTGATAATTTGATATGTGGGTGGACCGTGCTTGGGTACTGCCCTTACTTGGACAAGCATCCCACTTATGATTAACCTCTATTGCAAGCATCCGCAACTACAACAAAAGTATTAAGGTAAACCTAACCATAGCATGAAACATATAGATCCAAATCAGCCCTTACGAAGCAACGATAAACTAGGGTTTAAGCTTCACACTCTAGCAACCCATCATCTACTTATTACTTCCCAATGCCTTCCTCTAGGCCCAATAATGGTGAAGTGTTATGTAGTCGACGTTCACATAACACCACTAGAGGTTTAGACAACATACATCTTATCAAAATATCGAACGAATACCAAATTCACATGACTACTAATAGCAAGACTTCTCCCTTGTCCTCAGGAACAAACGTAACTACTCACAAAGCATATTCATGTTCATAATCAGAGGGTATATAATGTGCATAAAGGATCTGAACATATGATCTTCCACCAAATAAACCAACTAGCATCAACTACAAGGAGTAATCAACACTACTAGCACCAATCCCGGACTTGGAGACAAGAATTGGATACAAGAGATGAACTAGGGTTTGGAGATGAGATGGTGCTAGTGAAGATGTTGATGGAGATTGCCCTCTCCCGATGAGAGGAGCGTTGGTGATGACGATGGTGATGATTTCCCCCTCCCAGAGGGAAGTGTCCCTGGCAGAATAGCTCTGCCGGAGCCCTAGATTGGTTCCACCAAGGTTCCGCCTCATGGCGGCGGAGTCTCGTCCCGAAAGGTTGCTTATTATTTTTTTTTTCTCATCGAAAGACTTCATATAGGAGAAGATGGGTGTCGGAGAGCCACCAGGGGGCCCACGAGGTAGGGGGCGCGCCCGGGGGGGCGCCCCCACCCTCGTGAGCAGGGTGTGGGCCCCCTGGCCTTCATCTTTGGCGATGATTTTTCTTTATTTATTTTAAGATATTCCGTGGAGTTTCAGGACTTTTGGAGTTGCGCAGAATAGGTCTCCAATATTTGCTCCTTTTCCACCTGAATTCCAGTTCAAGCATTCCCCTCTTCATGGTAAACCTTGTAAAATAAGAGAGAATAGCCATAAGTATTGTGACATATCGTGAAATAACAACCCATAATGCGATAAATATCGATATAAAAGCATGATGCAAAGTGGACGTATGAACTCCCCCAAGCTTAGACCTTGCTTGTCCTCAAGCGAAAAGCCGATAACAATAAATATGTCCTCATGTTTAGAAGTAGAGGCATTGATAAAAATAAAATACGGACATGAAGGCATCGTGATTATTTTCATAACAACAACATATATAGATTTGTCGTATGATTACTTATGTTCAAATAATGATCTTTTCACAAAGCCAAAGTATGAATCAGAAACCTTATTTTGCACCAACAATTATAATCTCAGTCATTGAAGCAATTGCAATTGATCATAACATCGGAAAGAGTCTATGTCAGAGCTTAAAAGCAAGCCCACATACTCAACTATCACTTAGTCCTTCATAATTGCTAACACTCACGCGATACTTGTGGTTACGGAGTTTTAATCGGACACAGAGAAAGATAGGGGCTTGTAGTTTTGTCCCACAACCTTTTACGTCAAGGGTAATGTCAACAATAATAATTCATGCTCCCCCACATCCAATTAGATATATATATCATGTTCTTTCCAACATGCTGAGTTTGCCAAAGGATAAAATGAAAAAGGAAAGGTGAAGATCACCGTGACTCTTGCATAAAGTAGAGGATAATAATAAAAGATAGGCCCTTCGCAGGGGGAAGCAGAGGTTGCCATGTGCTTTTATGGTTGGACGCACAAAATCTTAATGCAAAAGAACGTCACTTTACATTGCCCCTTGTATGTGAACCTTTATTATGCAGTCCATTGCTTTTATTGCGTCCACAACAAGTTCGTGCAAAGTTTATTTTCTCCGCACTAATAAGTCATGCATATTTAGAGAGCAATTTTAATTGCTTGCACTGATGACAACTTACTTGAAGGATCTTGCTCGATCCATAGGTAGATATGGTGGACTCTCATGGCTAAACTGGTTTAAGGGTATTTGGAAGCACAAGTAGTATTTCTACTTAGTGTTGAGAATTTGGCTAGCATGAGGGGGAAAGGCAAGCTCAACACGGTAGAGGAAACATGACAACATACTTTATCTCAAATGTAAGAAAACATAACTCATTATATTGTCTTCCTTGTCCAAAATCAACTCTTTAGCATGTCATATTTGAATGAGTGCTCCCAATCATAAAAGATGTCAATGATAATATATCTATATGTGAAACCTCTCTCTCCTTATTACTTCCTATTAATTGCAACAATGACCAAAGCTATATTTGCCAACTCCCAACAACTTTTAGTCATCATACTCTTTCTATGTGGAGTCATTACTTTCACTAAGATCAATATAAACTCTTTGTTTCTTTTTATTATTTTCTTTATTCACCCAAGATCATGGCAAAGTAATCAAGCCCTTGACTCAACACTAATCTTTATTATATATAGCTCACGGACTCGATTGCATAGAGGGATCATAAAGCAAAACTCAAAACTAGATAGTGCCATGACTTTATTCTACTAAATCAAGATACTACTAATAGGATCGAACTAAGAAAAACGGTAAAGATAGGAGTTGTGATGGTGATACGATACCGGGGCACCTCCCCCAAGCTTGGCAGTTGCCAAGGGGAGTGCCCATACCCATGTGATTATATCTCCTTCTTTGTAGTTGGCGGTGGAGGTGTTGTTGATGATGGAAGCTTGTCGTCCACCTTCCATGGCATAGGCTCACCCTCATAGAAGGATGATCGAGTCTCCGGAATCCTCGAATCTGCAACGGAAACAGCTCGAAACGAAAACAGAGGATATTTGCATGATACGGTCGTCAAAGCCTTCGGGAGAATATATAATGAATTTTACCAACCAAAATACATATCGTGCAAGAAAACGGAGTCCAAAGGGCACACGGGGTGCTCACGAGGTAGGGGCGCGCCCAGGGGGGTAGGGCGCGCCCTCCACCCTCGTGGAGGCCTCGTGTCCTCCCCGGACTGCTACTTATTTTTCTATTTTCTAAATATTCCAAAACGGAGAAATATTGCTTTAAAAAATGTTTTGGGGTCGGTTTACTTACCGTACCACATACCTATTCCTTTTCGGAGTTTGGAATGTTCTGGAAAGTGTCCCTTATGTATTCCTCTGGGGTTATGGTTTCAATAATATTGGTTTCAACATTTATGGGATTACCTGAGATATAATGTTTGATTCTTTGACCGTTTACCACCTTCAGATTTGTGCCTGCGAAGTTGTTGATTTTTATGGCACCGGAACGATAGACCTCCTCGATAACGTAAGGACCTTCCCATTTGGAGAGAAGTTTTCTTACAAAAAATCTTAAACGAGAGTTGTATAGCAATACATAGTCACCTACATTAAACTCACGCTTTTATATCCTTTTGTCATGCCACCTTTTAACTTTTTCTTTAAACAGCTTGGCATTTTCATAAGCTTGGGTTCTCCATTCATCAAGTGAGCTAATATGAAACAACCTCTTCTCACCGGCAAGTTTGAAGTCATAATTGAGCTCTTTGATAGCCCAATATGCCTTATGTTCTAATTCAAGAGGTAAATGACATGCTTTTCCATAAACCATTTTATACGGAGACATACCCATAGGATTTTTGTACGCAGCTCTATAGGCCCATAATGCATCATTCAGTTTTTGGACCAATTCTTTCTAGACCTATTGACAGCCTTTTGCAAAATTAATTTCAGCTCTCTATTGCTCAACTCTACCTCGACCACTAGATCATGGGTGATAAGGAGATGCAATTCTATGATTAACATCGTATTTAGCAAGCATCTTACGGAAAGCACCATGAATTAAGTGTGAACCACCATCAGTCATTAAGTATCTAGGGACCCCAAACCTCGGAAAAATAACTTCCTTAAGCATTTTAATAGAAGTGTTATGATCATCACTACTATTGGAATAGCTTCTACCCACTTAGTAACGTAATCAATAGCAACTAAAATATGAGTGTAACCATTAGAGGCAGGAAAAGGTCCCATATAATCAAAGCCCCAAACATCAAATGGCTCAATAACAAGTGAATAATTCATAGGCATTTCTTGACGTCTACTGATATTACCAATTCTTTGACATTCATCACAATATAAAACAAACTTACGAGCATCCTTGAAGAGAGTAGGCCAATAAAAACCAGATTGCAATACCTTGTGTGCAGTTCTATCTCCAGCGTGGTGTCCTCCATAAGCTTCGGAGTGACACTTGCGTAGGATCCTGTTCATGCTCAGGTACACAACGTCTAATAACACCATCTACTCCTTCTTTATAAAGATGTGGATCATCCCAAAAGTAATGTCTCAAATCATAAAAGAACTTTTTCTTTTGTTGGTAAGTGAAGCTAGGTGGTATAAATTTAGCAACAATATAATTAGCATAATCAGCATACCACGGAGTGCTACGAGAAGTACTTATGACATTTAATTGCTCATCAGGAATGCTATCATCAATAGGTAGTGGGTCATCAAGAACATTCTCTCGCCTAGACAAGTTGTCTACAACGGGGTTCTCAGCTCCTTTTCTATCAACAATATGTAAATCAAATTCTTGGAGCAAGAGAACTGTAAGTGCATCTAGTGCCACCCCTAGTTGGTTTTGGAGTATTGACGACAAAGTTGGTTGAGGGACTAATGCGTTTGTGAGAATTGCAGAATAACGCAGGTAGTGTCCCTCATTGATTCGGTTTACCTACCGGAGATGACCCCTAAAAATGTATGAAGACATTGAAGACAATGGTGGTATGAGAAGATATTCATATTGAAGACTATGACATGAGAAGACATTACGTGAAGACTATGGAGCACGAAGACTGTGTGGTTTCGTTGTTTCCTTTTCTTCTTTGTTGAGTCATAGGAACCACCGTACTGTTAAGTGGGGTCCAAGTGAACTAAGTCAGAGTGACTGAAGTGATGCTCAACCCAAATCCTATGTCTTCGAGCGAAGAAAATGAGAGCAAATCTTATCCAGAGCTGGATGAGTCAGCTTTGCTTGTAGCCCAAGTAAAGTTGGCTATAAATAGCCCACCCCCTACACCACAAATTGGTGGCTTCTCAGAGTTTGTGCACGGCTTTTGTCGTTTGAGAGCAACCCACCTCGAAGCATTTGAGAAAGAGAGAAATCCTTGCGAGAACAAAGCCCAAACACCCAGAGCCAAAGAGTGTTAGGCATCACTAAAGTCTTTCTGTCTGTGTGACCTGAAGACTTATTACAACTGAGGACTGTGAATCCTCCAGCCGGTTAGGCATCGCGTTCTGAGCATCCAAGAGTCATTGTGGATTGCCGGTGAACGAAGTCTGTGAAGGTTTGGAAGTCTACCTTGAAGGGCGGGGACTGGTGTCCTTAGCTCAAGGGGAATAAGGTGAAGACACGGTCTTCTGAGTTAAATCTTATCCTCCCTAACCAGACGTACAGTTGTCACAGCAACTGGAACTGGTCCAACAAATCCTGTGTCTTCAACGAGCGACTGGTTCTATCCCTGTCCACCCTTTAGTTAAGTTTGTCTTCGTGAAGTTATTGCCTATCTGTGTATCTGTTTGACTTCATTGCTTGACTACTACTGTTGATTGGCTTCATACTATCTTCCATCCTGATCCTTACTACTCGGCTGCCATTAGTCCTGTACTTTCACATCATTGCATACTTAACTATGGCTTGCTTATGGTAGTTTATCTTCCGATGCATATCAACTAGGTCATTTCGGTTGTTTGTCTTTGAAACTTCTAAGTTTTGAAGACTTCCATAAAAATCGCCTATTCACCCCCCCCTCTAGTCGATACTAGCACTTTCAATTGGTATCAGAGCAAGGTACTCCCTTGTTTTGTGTGATTCGGTTTAACCACCTGGAGTTTCAGCTATGTCGACTGCAGGATTGAGGAACATATCTTGTCCCACCTTTGACGGTCATGAGTATCCCCGATGGAAGGCCATGATGAAGAAGCGACTCATGTCCATGGATAGCGAACTGTGGACCGTCACAGAGATTGGCCTCACTAATCTATGCAAGATGGCGGAGGCTGATGACATTCGCAAGTACACTCTATTGAACCTTACGGCGAAGGATGTCATCTGCTCTCATCTGTCCCAAAATCAGTTCAGGAATGTTATGCACCTCAATCATGCGAAGCTAATCTGGGACCGACTTTCTGAGGTCTATGAAGGTCATCGCACTCGTCATGATCCGTGGTTTGAGGACTACAAGGAGTCTCTTAAGGATATGACCTTTGCACCTGAATCATCATCATCCTCATCATGCCACATGGCAAGGGGTGATAAGGTAACTGAATGCTATCTCTCTGAATCTAGCGATGATGAATCAGGTGATGAATTTGGCCCCAGTTATGACAAGCTTGCTTCCCTTGCCACTAAACAGCAAAGAATCTTGGAAAAGGTTCAAGACATGCTTAGTAAGAGCAATGATATGTTGGGTGAAGAAATGGATCAGTCAAAAGCTTTGGCTGATAGCCTTCAGAGACTTCATGCTAAGTTTGACGCCATTCAAGATCAACATAATGCTCTCTTGTCTGATCATGAGAAGCTTTCTTCTAAATGTATTCAAAGAAAGCTAGACCTTGAAAAGATAAGAGTGGATTATGAAGATCTTCAGAAGGAGCGTGATTCATTACTTGCTCAACAAATCAGCGTTACACAGAATGGATTTGAACCACCATGTCTAAAATGCATTGAGCGTGATAACGCTACAACTGTTGCTGAATGTTCCACTGCTGCTACTGTTTCATTGTCTTCACCTACTGACGTGGTTACTAACCCTCTCAAGGAGATACCACCGCCAAGGTGCTGATGAAAATGCTATGTTGAAGATATTGCTTGAAACAGGATGTACAAAGTTTGAAGGACATCGACACTCTGCGATGTCCTCAAAAGCAAATTCTGAACCGAAACCCTAGGAAAGAGGGTGTTGGGTTCGAGAGGAAAATGAACGTTGATGGCTCGATCGAAGCCCGAGCAAGACCCCAAAACCACATGGGTTGCTGCAAAGGAACCTTCAGAGATCCGCCCACTTTATCCGGCTTTACCCGTGCTAATCCTATTATCATTGATGAATCCTTTGATGCAAACTATAAGCTGTTCAAGAATCGAAATGGTGAAGTGTTTGCCGTGTACATTGGTACTAATCTGCAGAATGGACCACCTATGAAGAAGATCTGGGTACCTAAGCAGTACATTGAGAATCTTCCTGTGAATGTCGTCATGACACCACCAAGGAAGAAGACAAACCCCAGACCTATAGCTTCATATGGTGCAAAGGCTTCATACAAATACAGGACTCACCTGAGTCACCCTAACGCCAATGTTTTGCAGGGAAATCATGCTCAGAGTTATGAATATGAGCGTGTATCCTCGAACCGCTATGTTCATAGGACTAAGAACTTTTCTGCTTATTCATACGAGTATCATTCATCTCCTGCAAGGCTATTTGCTAGGGCCAAAATTCTCAGATGCTGCACTTAGACTCATTGCTTCTAAGCCACCCCTGAAGATGTGGGTGGCAAAGAAGAACTAACTCTCTTTGCGTAAAACGGTCTCCACCAAAGAATCAATGGCGTTCGATACTATTGTCGGGGACCTAAAACACATTTAGGACGCATGATAAAATGTCATTCTATATACTTCACATCTGAATCGCTTATCAGTCATACTATATGTCCCAACTTTGATATAAGCTGTGACAATCCCGATATGTGTCAAATGCTTATGCTTCACAACACTCTTGTGAAGCCTATCCTCCTAACTGCACTGTAGGGTAAATCACCAAAAGCTTCAGAATGGATAATGGACAGTGGATGCACTAATCATATGACTGGTGATTGAAGTCTTCTCATGGACTTATTTGGACCTACTCACTACTCCACCCTCACAACAACTGCCTGCCTCTATGGCTTCATCATTGTTGATGACTACTCAAGATACACATGGGTTCATATAATTCTTTACAAGACTGAAGTGCAAGATGTCTTCAGGTGCTTTGCCAATCGAGCAATGAACAATTATGGTGTGAAGATCAAGCATATCAGAAGTGACAATGGCACTGAATTCAAGAACACAAGACTTGATCTGCATCTGGATACAATGGGAATCACTCATGAGTTCTCTGCTCCATACACACCACAGCAAAATGGCATCGTTGAGCGCAAAAACAGAACCCTCATTGAGATGGCTCGAACAATGCTAGATGAATACAAGACACCAAGAAAGTTCTGGCCTAAAGCTATTGATACAGCCTATCGTGTGTACATCCATAAGCTTCTGAACAAAACATCCTATGAGCTCCTTACTGACAAGAAGCCAAACGTCAGTTACTTCAGAATATTTGGAGCTAGATGCTGGATCAAGGATCCCCATCACAAGTCAAAATTTGCACCAAGGGCTCACGAAGGCTTCATGCTTGGCTATGGAAAGGACTCACACTCCTACAGAGTCTTCAACCTCTATCTCTATAAGATCGTCGAAACTATGGATGTGAAATTTGATGAAACTAATGGTTCACAAAGAGAACTCCTGCCAAGTACACTAGATGAAGCTTCTCCAAGTGAATCTATCAAGTCGATGGGAACTGTGAAATCATGCCTTCAAGCACAGCCTCAAGAACAACTTATCATCTCAAAGACCAAATCAACCTGAAGACAATGCTCAAACCGAAGACAATCCTCCCAATAATGATAATGATCAGCAAGAGCAAAGTCTTCGTCTTGTTCATCCCCGTGTCGCAAATGAAGTACAAATTGAGAAAATAATTGATAGCATCAATGCGCCTGATCCACTCACTCGGTCAAGAGCAACACAGCTAGCAAACTTCTATGGGCACTTTTCATTTGTGTCAATATCAGAACCCAAGAAAGTTGCTGAAGCTTTTATAGAACCTGAATGGATTCAAGCCATGCAAGAAGAACTTCAACAGTTCAAGCTGAATAATGTTTGGGAACTTGTCAAGCGACCTGACCCTCGCAAGCATAACATTATTGGAACAAAATGGATATATCAAAACAAGCAAGATGAGCATGGTCAAGTCGTCAGAAACAAAGCACATCTTGTGTCTCAAGGATATACTCAAGTTGAAGGAATCGACTTTGATGAAACATTTGATCCTGTTGCTAGGCTTGAAGCTATTCACATACTGCTAGCCTACACTAATCATCACAACATATTGCTATATCAAATGGATGTGAAGAGTGCATTTCTCAATGGCAAGATTGAAGAAGAAGTATATGTCGCTCAACCACCTGGCTTTGAAGATCCAAAACATCCTGATATGGTGTACAAGCTAAACAAAACACTGTATGGCCTCAAACAAGCTCCTCGTGCATGGTATGATACAATCAAAGACTTCCTGAAGAACAAAGGCTTCAAACCAGGATCCCTCGATCCCACACTCTTCACGGAGACATATGATGGTGAACTGTTTGTGTGCCAAATATATGTGGATGACATAATCTTCGGCTGCACCAACCAGAAGTATAGTGATGAGTTTGGGTACATGATGCAAGAGCAATATCAGATGTCCATGATGGGTGAGCTGAAGTTCTTCCTTGGTCTTCAAATTCACAAGAAAGAAATGACATCTTCATATCTCAAGAAAAATACCTCAAAGATTGTCTGAAGAAGTTTGGAATGGAAGACTGCAAAGGCTACACGACGCCAATGCCAGCCAAACACCATCTTGGTCCCGACGACAATGATAAAGAGTTCGATCAAAAGGTATACCGCTCCATGATTGGTTCTTTACTTTATCTATGTGCATCTAGGCCAGCTATTATGCTTAGTGTTTGCATATGTGCTCGATTCCAAGCGGCACCAAAGGAATCGCATCACTTAGCTGTGAAGCGAATTCTTTGATATTTGGCTTACACCCCAACACTTGGATTATGGTATCCCAAGGGCTCAAAATTTGATTTGGTTGGATTCTCGGATGCTGATTATGCTGGTGACAAAGTGGATCGCAAGTCTACATCAGGCACATGTCATTTTCTTGGTCGATCACTTGTTTGTTGGTCTTCAAAGAAGCAGAATTGTATATCACTCTCAACTGCTGAATCTGAATACATTGCTGCTGGATCCTATTGTGCTCAGCTTCTATGGATGAAGCAAACTCTCAAGGACTATGGCATCAACCTGAAACAAGTACCTCTCTTCATGACAACGAAAGTGCCATCAGATAGCCAACAATCCAGTCCAAAGACTCAAGACAAATCACATTGAAATTCGCCATCACTTTCTCGAGATCATGTCATGAAGAAAGATATTGATATCATTCACGCCAACACCAAGAGCAACCGCGATATCTTCACAAAGCCCTTGGATGAGAAAAGGTTTTGCAAGTTACGGTGTGAGCAAAATATCTTGGAATCCTCTAATGTCCTGTGATCAGGCACACATCCTAACACTTATGCATGTTGATGACTAAGATGTGCAACACACAAAGTAAGGTATATCTTCAATCAATGACGATTTACACTCTGAGTGTGAATACATTAACATGGAATTTGACTTCGGAGTGCCACAATAATTGTGCGCCGTGTCTGGGTCTAATACTTCCTATACGGTGGGTAACGCCACCACCAAATTTCTCTGTTTGAAGTGTTTCACTCATGGCGTTATATTGCAATGACTTCGCATTTGGTTTGTCTTCGCCAATTTATCTTCATGATTCTCTCGCACTTTGATGATTTGATTGCTTTCGATATATATATATATTAGTGCTCGTCTCTACAAAGATTCACTTATAGCTATGTCTTCAAGTTGGATCTTTTAAACTAAGTGAATGTGATCGGACCCTAACCTCTCTATGCTTTCTATCTCAAACTCTATCTGTCCAAATCATATGCATTCTATTGAAACTGTCGAATGTCTTCTCTGCGGCCCTAGTCGCCAGAAGGCAAAGAGACAAACATTAAATCTGTTTTAGTTGACTTATCTTTATTGTTGAAACCGAGAAGCCGAACAACTCTCCGACATGCCCGGCGGGCGTGGTAACGTGGGACAACTCGAGTATGTTGCATGCTTGCCACGTGCCCCTCGATGTGAACCGCCAGGCACCAGCAGAATTGCGCTGTGTCCGCCACCTACTTATAAATACTTGTCCCTCGCGGTAAAGAAATCCTTCTTCCACCTCTCCACCTCCGCTAAAACCCTAGCGCCGCTGCTAGCTCTCGACGATGCCGGCGACGAAGCGCTTAGCTGCCGCGATTCTCGACACCGCCCTCACGCCGCCGCGGACATCGTCCTCTCCGCTATCGCCGTAGGTGTCCTCCGTCGCCAAGTTAGGGCACGGTGGGCTGAACTGCTCGGTCTCCTATTCATTCCATCTAGCAGTTCTTCGTGCGGTAATTATAACTCTATTTTTACCACCTTTTTGATCTTCAAGATTCATCCTGTTCACCGAAAGTGGTTTCTGCCTATTCAATATTAGATCTATTCTGTCTGCATCTCATACTGCTTAGTCAATTCACGTAGATTTCCTGTCTGATTTGATTCCTCACTTGTACTTATTCACGGATTGGTACAAATCTAGAACCAACTCACCTATATAAGTGAATGTCTTCGCATCATGAGGTCAATGTCTTCAAACTGATTTATCTTCAAAATCTTCTGAGAATGCATATGACCTCTTCCCCTTCCCTCGCATCTCTAATGTCATCACAGTACATGTCCGTGGAGAATCCCTTGGTTCTCATAGTCCGCATTCGTTTGCAGAATACTTACAACATCATATCAATTCTCTTGAAGCCAGTTCCTGCTTGACCAGCAAGCGTAAGTCTCTGAAGCCTTTGAACGTATTGAAGCCATTCAGTTTGAAGTCCATGGCTGTAGAAAAATCAGCAAGGAAGGGTGGCAGACAGCACAGAGAAGGAACATCCAAAGATCTGCCTGATGACCTCGCAGAACTCTACAAGACAGATCCTGAAGAAACTTATCATCAGCGTAAGACACGAATCCAATGGATTCGACGCTATTGGGCTGAAGAATGGTTCAAGTACAAGTTTGTGACGAAGGAATATGCAGAGAAGAATGCTATCAAGAGACCTTGGGGTGATATTCTCTATTGGGGCCTTCAACCCAAGAACAGAGCTGAAGCTATTGCGCAAGGCTTCTATCCTTGCATGGTCCATGGACCTCAGCCTGAGAACGCTGATCCCACATCATTACTCTGGTTTCGTGACGATGCTCTCTTCAAGCACAACCTTCAATTCGCTCAGGCTTCGGCCAAGAAAAACAAGAAGTCATTGGGATTAGACTTCAACCCAGGTCCCTCTGCTCCCCGTGCTGACGGCTCCCGTGATGCAGAACCCAATGTCATCGGCCCCTTCTCCAATCTTGACGGCCTCATCACCTACATCTTGGTCCAGGGAGCCAGAGTTGATCATTCTGATAATGATGCTGATACTGATGAAGCTCCAGCTCCTCCTCCGAAGCCGCGGAAGCAAAAGAAGCCAAAGGCTTCAAGATCACCGCACCAAAACTTCTCGTGGTTAATCGCCATCGCACCTCCTCAAGACAAGCAGTGCGATCTGAAAATCATTCCCGTATCTCCAAGAAGACGGAGAAGAAAAAGCAACTTGTCAGGCATACTGATCAAGCGTTGACTCCTGCCGCCATTCTGCGCGAAGAACCCATTGATCTATCAAGTGATGAAGATCTTGCTGATGATGCCCTTGAGCAACTGATAAAGAGCAAGGAAGAAGCAGAAATCTTCAACAACTTGCCTCTCTTTGATGTGGCAATCATCCACAACTTCATTGATGAGTGGTTCGACACCCCCAATCTCAGCTTTGAAGATTTGCAGCTTCCCATTGGCCTCGGCGTCTCTTTTAATGGCGCCATTGCTTTCGAGCTAGCTCTCGCTCAGCGTATCGTTGAGCTGAAGAACAAAACTGATTATGAGAAGGCTCAATTCAAGAAGCATGTGGCCAAGCTAAGTGTTCAAGACGTCAGAAATTTCAAGGTCATGCTGCATGAGCTTAAAGAAGCTTTTCTTAAGAAGCGTGAAGAAGCTCAGGGCTCTCGAGAGCGCATGAAGAGTTTGGCTGATAAGTGTGTGCTTGCCTACAATGAGGCTGAGAAGCGCAAGTCACTTGGCCGTCCTGGCATTAACCCCAGGATGGCTGCAAAGAAAAAGAAGAACCTGCTGACCAGCCTGCACCTTCAAGCCAAGAAGCCCCTCACATTATCTTCCCAAGCAGCATGACTGGCTCGAAGCCAAAGGTCACCACAACCGCTTCAGAATAGTAGAAGACGAGGGCTGCCGAGGCTGAAGCCAGAAAGAGGAAGAGTACTGAAGCCTCTGATGCCGCTCCCTCCAAGAAGAAGCGCAAGACCAAGAAGACTAGGGCTGCTCCCATAGAGCCCTTAGTTGTTGAACCCATTTCAGTGGTTTGCCCTGCGTCAGAACATCAAGAAAGAAGGATGATAGTCCATGAGCCTGCTTCCACAGAGGCTCATGAAGCTGAAGATATTCCAGCAGCTGAACCCACCGCTGCTGAAGACATTGGTCATGATGACAATGTTGAAGATGATGAAGTTCTTCCTTAGATAAAACACAATGTGGTATCATCGTCTGTTCTTACGAACAGCGAACTCATCAGCATTGGTCGTCCTCTAACGCCAATTGCTCAGGATGCATCGTGGGATGATCACCCACAGCAACAAGACTCCCCTAGTACTCCCCAACAACAACAACAACAACAACAAGCTACACCTCCCGTGCAAGAAGAAGATGAAGACTTTGAGGCCCAGCCAACTCCATCTCCTAAGGTGTTGCCAGCATTCCGCAGGCTGCGCAAAGGACAAAGGCCTCAAGTCCCTCTATCGAGTGTTCCAGAAGGAGAAGTGCAACGTCCACCTGTTGCTCGTCAAGTTTTTTCTGAACCCACTCCAACAGTGAATGTCTCCGAGTCTGAAGCACAAGCTGCTGAAGACATTCCGGCTGCATCAGCCGAGGAAAATCAAGAAGACGTACGTGTCCCTCCTCCCCCAGTGATTGAAGAAGCTATTCCTGATGTGAACGTGCCAGTGCCCGACCCTCCTGTTCATCAAGAGGAGGTTGAAAATGTTGAAGCTACCTGTCGGTGTCAAAACCGGCGGATCTCGGGTAGGGGGTCCCGAACTGTGCGTCTAGGCGGATGGTAACAGGAGACAAGGGACACGATGTTTTTACCTGTGTTCGCCCTCTCGATGGAGGTAAAACCCTACTCCTGCTTGATTGATATCGATGATATGGGTAGTACAAGAGTGGATCTACCACGAGATCAAGGAGGCTAAACCCTAGAAGCTAGCCTATGGTATGATTGTTGTAATGGTTGTTCGTCCTATGGACTAAAACCCTTCGGTTTATATAGACACCGGAGAGGGCTAGGGTTACACAGAGTCGGTTACAATGGTAGGAGATCTACATATCCAGATTGCAAGCTTGCCTTCCACGCCAAGGAAAGTCCCATCCGGACACGGGACGAAGTCTTCAATCTTGTATCTTCATAGTCTTGGAGTCCGCCGATGATGATAGTCCGCTATCCGAACACCCCTAGTCCTCGACTCCTCAAGAGCCCTCGAACCGGCTTCAATGACGACGAGTCCGGGCGGTATATTGTCTTCGGCATTGCAAGGCGGGTTCTCCTCCAAATTCCACGTGCTTGCCGAATAGTGTCCGGATTCCTTACAAATCTTGCGCTCCTTGGCTTCCACGCCCAATAATGGCCCTCTTCCACGTGTCGCTCGAATGCAAAAGGCCAGGGTATTTTTATATTTTACCCCCTAACTGCGCAAATAATCTGCCTATAAGAGAGGCAAGAATCTAGATCCAAATCACACCATCTTCCTTCCGCGAGTACTCATCGGAGCGCTTCTGACCAAAAATCCATTCTATCATGGACCGTCGACGTGGCTCCTCCTCTCGCTATCCCAGCCCTCCGCCAGGAGATTGGAGGAGATGTTCAGTTCCGCACAATGAGCTGGTGACGCTCCAAGCGGAGGGATACCTTCCTCCGGCCTTTATGGTCCCGGTTCGAGCCAGGCTGGCCACCTACAAAGGTGGAAAGCAAGCGGAGGCCACCCCTAGTCCCTCCAAAGGGGAGCGGGTGTGCTTCGTCCCTTATCTAATAAGGGGGCTCGGATTTCCCATACATCCTTTTCTCTAGGGGCTCCTGGAGTTCTACGGACTCCAGCTTCATCACCTCACGCCCGCCTCTATTCTGCACATCGCGGGTTTCGTAGCTCTTTGCGAGCTGTTCCTGGGCATCGAGCCCCATTTTGCGCTGTGGAAGAGACTGTTCTGCCTCATACCCCGTTCTCACGAGGGGTCAATATATCAAGTGGGTGGAGCCGAAATATGGCGCATCGCCGGGACCGGATATCTATCCGGAACCCCAAAGAAGGCATCTGAAGACTGGCCCTCAGAATGGTTTTATGTAGAAGATGCTCCACTGTCGGACCCAGTTCGGATCGGCCTCCCGGAGTTCAGCAAGCCTCCTCTGAAGAAACGCCTAAGTTGGCGCCCGCGGAGCCCTCAACAGGAGGAAGACAGGAGCATCCATTATTTGACGGGCCGAATTAGGTTGCTGGCCCATTCCAGATTGACCATGATCGGAGTCATGGCCACGTGCATCATGCGAGGGGTGCAGCCGCTCCAATATAGGGGCCACCCCATGTGGGATTTCAACGGGGAGAATGACGCCACCCGTCATGGCCACAAGGGGCCGGGATCGGTCGCGGATCTGGTGAAGATCCTGTCCGGCCTGTACAAGGGGGAGAAGGAGGACTTCCTACAGACGAGCCCATTGAACGGGTTCTCCATGAATAACCCTCGGAGCTGGGTAAGCGGACGTTTATTCATCTGGCCCGTGCTTTCAAAGTTAAGTTCCTTACTTTATGATTTTGACGCAGGAACTGCGTCGGGATGTGGAGGGCATACACACCCGCCCACAACCCGAGGACCCAGGAAGAAACCTTGACCCGCCTCCAAGAGGACCCGACATAAAGGTGGAGCTAATTGACGGGTGTTCTACCAACTCAAGATGGATAATGCTCTAGTCGCCATTACGGCCGACTACCCCGGCTTATCTCCGGCTTCCTGTAATTATGGCCGAGCCCTAACACCATTACTTGCCCCAGATATTTCTCGACCACCGTATACAACGGTGTCCTGCAGAGGTGCCTTCAAGGCGGAAGCCGAACCATGGGGCTGATCAACAAGGGTCATCCGACCCAAAGAAGCGGAAGAGGGTGCGGTGCGAATCGAACGCCATCGCAACGGTATAGCTTGCGACCGTTATTTAGGGAAAAGATTCCTAGGAGGTGTATTAATGCTCATGACCTTTCCAGGAGAAAGAGCGCTCGCCGGACTGTGCCCGGAGAGGTTGCCAACGAAGCCTCCGCCAACCAGGCTCCAACACCTGGTCCGGAGGGGGAGGCGAGCGCAAGGCGCGAGCCGGGTACTCCTCCAACGGAGGATGCCGACAGCTGTCCGCCACCAGTCTCGAGGTGGAGAGCGCCATGAATCATAGGCGCCACGACAGTTTCAAGGTGACACGTGTTTCTCCCTAGAGGCGTTGAATTCCTTTAACGCTGGAGATGCGCACTGCGTGCCGCCAAGATGGTTTAACCAGAGCCACGGAGCAAGATGTAAAAGACATACGGGTAAGGGATTTTAATAGTTGTATATGCCAGTAGCCCCCGAGACTTAAAGTAGTTAAAATAACTGATTTAAGGATCATTTGATATGCAGGATCTTACGGAGAAGAATGCCCAATTGTCTCAGAGCTACAAGGGTGCAAGGCCCAACTTGAGGCCGACTAGCCACCGCAGGAGGAGACACCAAGACCCTCCCAGAACACATATTTCAAAAGGATAAGCAAGAAGTGCGGCGTATGATAAGTCCGACAATGATATTGCGTATGTTGCCGGACTTGATCCGGACAAGCAACAGCCATCGCGCCACCGAAGGCCAGCGAGAGGGTGCTTATGAAGGTGCAGCAGAGAGGAACAACTCCAGTGATGCCCACACCCAGCTTGGAGAAGAGCTAAAGGTGTTCGGGCCGAGCTGTCCGCTCCGTGAAGGAGAATCAGCTTTCGCCGCGGCATCTATAGTAAGTGCTTGAGCAAACTCTTTTGAAAAGAAGAGTTCGGCGAGGAAGTCAATGATGTAAATATGTCTCAGAGGTGTGCTCCTGTGTCGCCCCATGGAGGAAATGCCCGGCTCAACGGGTGACCAACTTCCCGAGCTGGTGCAACTGCTCAAACATGTTCGGCAAAGCGATGAGTGGCGCTGCCCGTGCCTTATGGCCGTCCGCCTCCCTACCCGAGGGCCTTGGAGAGCTTGCGAAGAAGCTTCAGGAGCACGGTAGCGCCCGCTTATGGAAGATATCGGCTGCCGCCAAGGTGCTGTGGAGGCCATGGCCATGGTGAAGACGCTGTACAAGAAGGCGGATCCAAACCACATGGCGAGGTCGGACTGTGGGGTCTGATGGGAAGGAGATCCTTGTGAGCTTAGTGTACGCCAAGTAGAGTTGGCTGCTAAGTATTCCTAACGGGACTATAAATTAGACAGCCTGTTAGACGGGATTGAGGAGGAGTACAACACGATTTGACGATGTATTTAAAATGACATGTAAAATGCCTTCGCCGGATTGTAGATCGCTTGTCTTTGTCGACCTTTTTCGCTTCAACCTCGGGACCCTAGAGTCCGGAGGTGTCCGAATACCTTCTCGGTTATGAAAAACCGGGGCATGCATGGAGACCAAAGCGAGGGTTCATTAGTGCTTTATCGCATAAGTACCCAACTAGTTATGTTATATTACATGGTTAGTAAGAAACATCTTCCAGGAGAATAGTACCGTTAGGGGTTCCTTTCTCGAGGCATGCCCTAAAGTGCATGTCCGGACTGCGAAAAGAGCAGGAAAACATCTGGGGCGATAAATAAATAGGTAAAATCATCTTTCAAGTCACCGAATCAATATTCCCTTAAGAACGCTTAGCTTTCGCTTCACCCACCGAGGTACACATCCGCTGATCCGGCAAGAATAATCGCAGAGGTGCTCCTTTACCTCCTAGCCGAACAATCGGGAACGTACACTACTAGGGAAAAGCCTATACACAGAATCTTATCAGCAGCGTGCTCCAAAATAACTCGCTGTTGCTAACTAGCAAGAGCGCCAGACGACGAAACACGCCGCTGAGACAAATATAGCAAGAGCGCGTCACCGAAAGACGCTACTGCTGCTATAATTCCTACGAGGCCGCCATGAGGCTAGTTATAGCAGCAACGTTAGCGTGATGCGTGCTATCGCTACATGGCATAGTAGCAGCGCATTTCTTGGATAAGCGCCATCGCTAACTTTCCTACAAAAATTTAGTCCCACCTCGCCCCGTGAAGAGAGTTTCTACCACCTTAAATATGTTACTTCTCACACTTTGACAAGCACTTGATCTTCATTGAACTCTATGTGTAGAATTTAGGTTGCAATATGAGTCTTCACCGCTCCTAAACCGTGAGGACTCATATTGTCAAATCAGATTGTACACAAAAAGATCGTTGATGATCAATGTGTTTTGATATAGTGAACAAAGTCTATTTTTGCATGTCGACACATAGCAAGAGCGCTTTCGTGAAAGCGCTGCTGCTAGATAGCTTAGCAAGAGCGTGTTTTCCCAAGAGCGCCATCGCTAAGCCATCCATCTCCTCATCTCCTCCCTTCGATCCACTCACACACAGCCACTCAAAATCCTCTCCGATCCGTCACCACGCCTCTGCCGCCTCCTCCGCTCAAGGCCACCTGCCACCTCCACCTCCTTGCTGGACTCTGCACGGCCTCCTCCTCCGTCCTCCTCTCCACTCTCCTCCGCCGGCCCTCCTTGCTCCGCCTTCCTCCTCTCTCCTCCCTCAACTGGCCGCGCTGGCCGGCCCCTCCTCGCCTCCGCCTTCCTCCTCCGCTGCCCTCAACTGGCCGCCCTGGCTGGCCCTCCTCGCTCCGCCTTCCTCCTCCATCCTACTCTCTTCTCCTCCTCGAGTCGCCTCCTTCTCCCTCCTGCTCATATGCAACATTTTGATTTAGTTGATATAATTTAGTTGACTTAGTAGGCTAGTTGATTTAGTTGACTTAGAACATTTTGATTTAGTTGATTTAGTAGGCTAGTTGATTTAGTTGACTTAGAACATTTTGATTTAGTTGATTTAGAAGGCTAATTCATTTAGTTAATTTAGTTGACTTAGAACATTTTGATTTAGTTGATTTAGTAGGCTAGTTGATTTAGTTGACTTAGAACATGTTGATGTAGTTGACTTAGTAGGCTAGTTGATTTAGTTGACTTAGAACATTTTGATTTAGTTGATTTAGTAGGCTAGTTGATTTAGTTGACTTAGGAACATTTTGATTTAGTTGATTTAGTAATCCTTTGCTCATATTGCTTTAGGAAGAATGGCGCCACCACCACCACCACTATGTCAATCGGTAAGTCAAGATGCGCCAAAGAGCCTTGCAACCGGCAAGTTGTTCTCAGATCTACTTCCAAATGAAGTTTTCGCATGCGTGTAAGAAATTAGATGAAATGTAATAACTATTTTATTTTTAGTGTTGGCATTACTGCATTGTGTCATTTTGCTTATTTTACACAGATCGTCCCATGCAATGTGAGGTTGAAATTCAACAAGATGACAGGAGACACTGTGACATTTGAGGCTCCTAGGGGGCCGTACACTATGGAGGTCGATAAAGGACGCAATATGTCACAGATTGGAGGAGATGGATGGGCCTGCTTGCCGCCGCATGCATCTTATCGGTGGTGAGTTGATCAGCTTTAACTTCCGAGCGTAAAGACCCAAGCTAGCTGTCATTTATCTCAACTCGGTGGAAGATGATGAAGATGACGAAGATGATTAAGATGATGAAGATAATGAGGACCCACTCGATGAAGATGATGAGGACCCACTTCATGAAGCCATCGAGCTCAAAGAACAAGGCTGAGTGAGGAGGAGGTGTCCAACCTGTGGGACATAATTCCGCCACGTCTGACTTTGTCGGGTGCCATTCGTGACCCGCTTGACAAATACCATGGTTGATCGACATGATATGGTATGTTATACTTACAAATGCAAATTAATAGTGTGAATTACTTAGTGTACAATCCAATGATATGTTATGTTGTGTGGAATCTAGTCGATGATATATATGTTTTAGTGTGGAGTTCGATCACATGCTTATTAATTGATATATTTTTCTTATTCGAAATTGGCAAAGAGCATATCTGTGAGTTATGGTATCGAGCCCGATGAAGAAGGCTCACCGACTACGCCATCGCAAGGGGCTCCACACAACTCAGACTTATCACGTGGACACGGACGGTCGCACACACTTAAGCTCGGTTGGATGGAAGAAATTCCTCGATGGCAAAAATCTTCGTGTTGGACAGGCCATCCTAATTACTATCAGGAACATCAACCGCCCAGGCTTGAGGATGATGATTGTCTTTGATATCATCTAGAACTACATATGTGTGTGTGGCTATATCATCTAGAACTACATATGTGTGTGTGGCTATATCATCTAGAACTACATATGTGTGTGTGGCTATATCATCTAGAACTACGTACATGTGTGTGTGTGTGTGTGGCTATATCATCTAGAACTACATATGATGATCGTCGTCGATATCATCTAGAACTACATATGATGATGGCCGTTGATATGACCTTGTACTGCTTGAGGATGCATGTTGGCTATGCATGAAATTGTTATCTAGTATTTTTCGTTTCAAATTACTCGTCGTGGTTTGAACTAAAATCACGACGAGTAATTTGAACGGGGAGTACTACCGCATCTAGTAATGGTTTATGAATTTGATATCTACTAGCAGTACCTAGTATCTAGTATCCAAAGGAGAACCGAAAGTGAAAGGAGAACCGAAAGGGAATGGTGCAGGGGAAAATGATGAAAGATATAGCAATGGCGTAGGATGACGAAACCGCTATAGCTAGTTAATAGTAGCTGCTCACAACGCTGCTCACAAAAAGCGCCGATATTGTCAACAAAGAGTAGCGCTGGTTGGGGCCGCGCTACTACTATGAGTTAGCTGTAGCGCCTTATTAGTAGCATGGCCACCACCTACTGCTGCTAGCTCGAAACCTCTTACTGCTGCTAGCCTTTTCCTAGTAGTGGTAGGGTAAGCACAGAGCCAGCAACCCAGCTTGGCCAAAACTTAAGTCATATCGATGCATATAATGGTCAATAAAAGGTACATGCGGAAGTTTGACACATGTGTTGGGCATGAAGCCCGTATAAGTAAGCTTTTGTTAAAGAAGCCCCCAGGTATAATGAGTGCGGGTAGCACATCAAGTGTGTGCGAACAATGCGCAAATCGGGCCTCAAGGGCTTTATGAAAAAAGTGGGATAAAAGAGAGAAACAAAAGGCAACTAAAGTATAAAATGTGGACGAGGGAAGGAGACGAACTCTGAGTCCGGCGCTAGGCGTAGAATCTTCGGAGGCGGGCTGCGTTCCATGGGTTTGGCTCGAGTCGGTTGTCCGATGCGTTTCGCAGACGGTATGCTCCGCTGGTCAGGACTTGGTCGATGATGAAGGGACCTTCCCATTTGGTCTTGAGTTTGTCCTTTTTCTTGTCCGCAGCGAGAACTAGTTTGCCAACATTGTAAGTTTCAGCCCGCATTTCTCGCTATGATATCTTCGAGCTCGCTGGCGATAGAATGCGGAACGAGCCTTTGCCATGTCGCTCCTCCTCTAATGCGCCCAAGCTGTCCTACCAATCCAACTCGCTTATCTTTCTTCGCACATGCGCACTCGAGGTGAGTCATGAATTATGTCGCAGGCAAACCGCCTCTGCGCCAGATACCATAAAGAATGGTGTGAATCCGTAGTACGGTTTGGCGTGGTCCGCAGCCCCCAGAGTGCGGCGTCGAGATCCTCTACCCAGTGCATGTTAGATTCCGTAAGGGACCGCACTAGTCTGGGTTTGGTGCCGCTCATTATTAGACCATTTGCTCGTTCAACTTGACCATTGGTTTGAGGATGATAGACTGAAGCGTAGTCGAGCTTAATGCCCATATTTTTGCACCAGAGTTTAACCTCGTCGGCCGTGAAGTTCGTGCCGTTATTAGTGATGATGCTGTGGGGACGCCATAACGGTGTACTACCCCGGATATGAAGTCTATCATCGGTCCGGATTCGCCGCTTTAACCGGCTTGGCCTCTATCCATTTGGTGAATTTGTCCACCATGACCAATAGGTACTTTTGCTTGTGGGTTCCCCTCTAAGGGGTCCAACCATGTCAAGCCCCTGCACCACGAATGGCCAGTGATGGGTATAGTTTTGAGGGTGGTGGGTGGCATGTGGCTCGATTAGCAAAGAGCCGACAACCGACGATCGTTGGACTAAGTCTCGAGCATCCGCCCGGCTGTCGGCCAATAAAATCCTGACGGAAGGCCTTGCCTACGAGGGCCCGCATCAGCAGGTGTCCGCCTAGTCCGGCGTGAATTTCAGCCGTAAGGTTTCGCCTTCCTCTTCGGAGATGCACCTTTGAAGGACTCGTTGTGCTTTTCTTATAAAGTTCTCCTCATTGACCTTGTAGGCTTTAGATCGCCGAACTATGCAAAGGGGCCCCATTTTGGTCTTCGGAAGTTCCTGCCTAATTAAGTAGGCTAGGAATGGTTCTGTCCACTGGGCAATTACCGCCATTATTTCGTGGGCTGAAGGTGTTATTTCATTGGCTGAGCCACCGATTATGTCAGATTGTTCTGTGTTGGGTGGTGCGGTTGCTTCCGGTTGTTATTTCCTGACTCCTCTTCCCATAGTACGGATGGCTTAAAGAGCCGCCTCCAGAAGATGTTTGAGGGACAGGTCGCTGCTTTGCGCCGATGCGCGCAACACGCCGGCTGCTTGGTTATTATCCCGGCTATGTGGTGGAATTCGAGTCCTTCGAACCGAGCTGACATTTTAGGACAGCGTTACGATAGGCTGCCATTTTCGGATCCTTGGCGCCAAAGTCTCCATTTACTTGGGATATTGCAAGGTTTGAATCCTCACAGACCTCTAGGCATTGAATACCCATGGAGATTGCCATCCGGAGACCATGTAGGAGGGCCTCAGATTCGGCTGCATTGTTGGAGTCCGTGTACATTATCTCAAGCACGATTGGATCAGTGTCTCCGGTTGGGGACGCTAATACGACGCCAGCCCCCAAGCCGCCAACATTTTGGAGCCGTCGAAATGCATAATCCAATTGAGTATGCGCCGCATTTTAGGGAGTTCGCTTCGTCCATTCAGCGATGAAGTCCGCTAAAACTTGCGACTTTTATAGCTCGCCGTGGTTTATAGGTTATGTTGAATGGTAAGAGCTCGATGGCCCATTTCGCAATCCTGCCCGCCGTGTCGCGTTGTTTATAATGTCGCCGAGGGTACTTCGAGGCCATCGCTATCGAACACTCTTGAAAGTAGTGTCGCAGCTTCCGGATGCTATGAACACCGCGATGCTATCTTTTGATAATGCGGTACCGGACTTGCAAGGAGTTAAGACAAGGGATACGAGTACACTGGTTTTTGAAGAGGGAATTTATGCCCTTCGCTTTCGCTCGACGACGAGCACCGCGCTTACTACTTGATGTGTTGCGCGATATATAACAACATTGGTTCGCCCGAGTTAGGCGCGCCAGACCGGATTTGTTGCCAATATGGCTTTTATTTCTTCGAGTCCGCAGAAGGCAGATCTCGTCCATTCGGTGTTCGTGCGCTGAGGAGGCGATAGAGGGTAATGCCTTTTCTCCCAAACGAGACGGCGCGCTTAGAGCCGCCACACATCCAGTCAATTTTTGTATTTGTTTGAGGTCTTTTGGAATATCCAGCTGTGGCAGAGCTCGGATCTTGGCTGGGTTTGCTTCAATTCCTCTACCGGATATAATGAAGCCCAGGAGCTTTCCGGCTGGTATGCCGAAAACGCATTTTTCCGGGTTCAGCTTAATATCATATGCTCGGAGGTTGTCGAATGTGAGCCTCAAATCGCCTACTAGAGTTTCGACGTGTTTGGTTTTGACGACCACGCCGCTCACGTGATGCCTCTACCGCTTTTGCCGATCTGGGTAGCCGATATGTCCGAATCATGCGCCGATATGTTGCACCGGCGCTTTTGAGTCTAAAGGGCATCGTGTTGAAGCGTAATGGTCCGTATGGAGTAATGAATGCCGTTGCGGCTTGGTCCGCCTCCGCCATCTTGATTTGATGGTAGCCGAGTATGCGCCGAGGAAGCACAATGAATCGTGTTTCTATAGTAGCATCGATTATCCGATCGATGCGGGAAGGGGAAAGGATCCTTTGGGCAAGCCTTGTTGAGGTCTTTAAAATCGACACATAGGTGCCGTGGATTTGTCCGCCTTTGGTACCATCACCAGGTTTGCTAGCCATCCGGATGTTTGATGTCTCTCGATGAATCCGCTTCCAATAATTTGGCTAGCTCCTTCCCATTGCTGTCTTTTGGGTTCGAAAATCGCCAAGAGCCTGTTTGATCGCTTGAATCCTTTTAGGATGTTTAGGTTGTGTTCTCGCCAATTTATGGGATTCCGGCATATCCAAGGATGCCAGCAAAGATGTCCCACCTCTCCGGGAATTCCCGTAGTGCAGCGCTCACATCGGGTTTAACTGTGCCCCAATGGAGGCCGTTTTGTTGGGTCCGCTGGATGGACCTCGAATTTGACTATTTCGTCCGCTGGTTTAAAAGAGGTGGACTTGGATCTCTTGTCGAGTATCACATCATCCTCTGTTCACCGTGGAGCGCAGCCGTGAGCTCCTTTGCCGCTAAGGCTTTGGATAGTGCCTCTAGGGCTAGTGTGGTTGTCTTGTTTTCGGCGCGAGTGCGTGGTCCGGATCACCGACAAGAGTGATTATTCCACCGGCCCGGCATCTTAAGCTTCATGTACCCGTAATGGGGTATGGCTTGAAAATTTGTGAATGCCTCTCGTCCTAATATAGCGTGATATCCGCCATCAACGGGCCACTTGGAACATGACCTCTTCGACCAGAATTGTCCGGGCGAAATAACACCACATCAAGTGTGATTTTTCCTGCAGCGTGCTTCCCTAGTGATTATTCCTCTAAAGGTTGTGCTGCTTCGCCAATGCGGCTCCAGCTATTTCCATTTTTGAAGGGTTTCTCGAGATGAGGTTTAATCCGCTAACGCCATCCATGAGTACCTTGGTAAGACGAAAGCCGTCCACTATTGGACTGAGGACCTATGCGGCTGGTGCTCGGGCTGTTCGGAATTTAGGTTCATCGCTGGCGTTGAAGGTGATGGCCGTTTCGCTCCATGGATTTGTTGTTGCAACTTGGTAGATTTCGGCGAGGCTTCCGATTGTTCGTTTCCGCATATTATTTGATGCGAAAGTCTCGAAGACTGTCGACACCGTACTGGTACTGTTGGAGTGGTTCTCCGGGGCTAGAAGCTCTTCGCCACTTTTGGCCACCGCCGCAAATCCAACATGCTCAAGGCTATGTGTTGGGGTGGCGCTTCAGATCGTGGAATTTTACAGGTCCGCCGAGCCATCCCTCTAGTACGGTTCCGCGCCCTTTATGGGGTTTTTGCTTTTTGGTTTTTGTACCTGGTGCCCGAGCATGATGCACCCTTTTGTTTCGGACTAGGGTTCTATTCGAAGTCAATTGTCCCAAAACTTAGTTTCAATTTTCCGGAAACTCTCCATCGCACAAGATTTTCAGATTATGGACGCCAGTCGGCGAAGCGTGTAATTTCACGACGACTTACGGCGTTCAAGATTCCCTTGTCCGTGCAATTATTGCAGAAAATTGAAATTGCGTTTTCCTCACGCAGTCTTTTATCCTGTCCATAACCAGGAGGAATCTGGCCCAGTAATGATGTACTATTTTGGCGGGCTCTTGCCGGATTTGAGATAGATCGCATATGTTTGGGTGGGTGGGTGGAATTGAGTCCGGAGCCCTGCCCATCTCGAGGCTCAAGGGCCGAAAAGTTTCCGAATTTGGAAGCTTGGATTGCTGGACGTTGTCCAACGAGTCTGGTTCGATGCCTGACTTTAGGTTCAGTGCTTAATCGACGTCCGTCCCTCTGCAGGAATCCGGCATGGAGGGTTCGGGAGTCCGGACATAACCTGTTTTCAATACATAAGAAGAGTCGCCGTTGTTCCTCTACCACCGCAACGCAGGGTAACCCGGGAGAGTTAATCTCTCGATCGGTTTTAAGCCCAATCTGATTGTAGTCCAGAGCGACTCCTGTATGCGGCGCGATCCAATAGTTCGCTTACGGACAAGAGCTCTATTGATCCAAATTGCCGGGCGAATTCGAGTTGACGTGAAGATTGCTTTTGATGACCCGAGAGGTCATCGTCAAGCGGTGGCCGAACAGCGGTCATGAGAAACCACCTAGCCGGATAGTTTGGCCGCGCCAAGGCTCCTTTGGCGATGATACCGCCTTTAAAGACGGGAAGATGCATCCTTCCCGATCGTGACGGCAGAGGAACTCTCAATGAAAGCACCAATGTCGGTGTCAAACCGCGGATCTCGGTAGGGGTCCCGAATCGTGCGCCTAGGTGGATGGTAACAGGAGACAAGGGACACGATGTTTTTACCTGTGTTCGGCCCTCTCGATGGAGGTAAAACCCTACTCCTCGCTTGATTGATATCGATGATATGGGTAGCACAAGAGTGGATCTACCACGAGATCAAGGAGGCTAAACCCTGGAAGCTAGCCTATGGTATGATTGTTGTAATGGTTGTTTGTCCTATGGACTAAAACCCTCCGGTTTATATAGACACCGGAGAGGGCTAGGGTTACACAGAGTCGGTTACAATGGTAGGAGATCTACATATGCGTATTGCCAAGCTTGCCTTCCACGCCAAGGAAAGTCCCATCCGGACACGGGATGAAGTCTTCAATCTTGTATCTTCATAGTCTTGGAGTCCAGCCGATGATGATAGTCCGGCTATCCGGACACCCCCTAGTCCAGGACTCCCTCACTACCACCACCAACGCCAATGAAGCCAATGACGTAGTCATGGCTGGCGCTAATGTGGAGCCTGCACCAGCCACTGTGCCTGAAGCCAATGAGGCCACCGCACCTGAAACTAATGAGACAACTGCACCTAAAACTAATGAGACAACTGCTCCTGAAGCACCTGTTGTGCAGCCTGAAGCCTCAGCTATTGCCCCTGCTCCTGTTCCGCCACCAAGGCCCCATACAATTGAGCAAGCATACAGTCATGGTCAGCTAACCATTGTCTGATGGCCCATTCCGGTACCTCCGCCTACTGCCTCTGGACCTCAATTTGATTATCATGTTGAGCATAGGCCTCAGGTCTAGAAGCCAAAGCCAAGACTGCCAAGGTTTCCAGGTACTGCAAACTCACCAAGCTATTACTCTTGCGTTCTATATGATCAAAGGCGCATTTTCCCTCATATGCACCTTGACACTGGAGCCATTGCTGGACTGCCGTGCTTAGAAGAAGCACTTGATTCCTTTCGTGATGTCGCTCGCTTCAACTTTGTGATGCATAAAGAACAGTGGAATGAAGAGCTATTGCTTCAATTCTATGCTACTCTACACATTCGCGGCTACAACAGAGATATCAAGACATGGGTCCTCGAGTGGATGACCGGAAATGTTCATCATGATGCCAAAGCTCTTGACATCATCGAGCTTACAGTGTCTAGCCACCCAGAGAGCTATATGAACTCGATTGTCAGCTACACCGCAATGCATTGGAGAGCATCTTCCATAAGCCAGAACCCAACATGAGCCAGATGTTGAGCATGATGAAGCCCCTGCCATCTGACGCTAAATATCCAACAGAGTTTTTTGTTGAAGACCTTGAGTATCTGCCACGCACAATATATCATATTATCAGGCGAACTCTATGGCCTATCAAAGGACATTCATCAGCGGCCAAGCTTGAAGGAGCTATGAAGACATTGGTATTTTACATTCTCAATGGCATTAGCTTCAATACTCAAGAATTCTTCATCAGGCAACTTGCTGCTTCTGGATCTGACCTATTTGGTCTGAAGTTTTATGCTCCATGGGTCATGCGCCTCATCAAGAGACACTCCTCTGTCAACTATCAGCCCTCTACTCGCAATCATCTGATCTTTTTGCCAGAGGTTGATATGTCAGTTGAAGCTATATACTCTGACCCTGCCAAGAGGCCTCTTTTTCTTCAGAATGCCGAGCACCAAAGCTTCACTCAACCCATTGAAGGTGTTCAAGCAGCAACACGAATCTATCCATTGGCTGGAAATACTCGTCTGCCTCATCGAGCACCTATTGAAGCCACTGAAAGCACCATTGCCCAAAGGCCTCGGAAGCATTCTCGTGTTCTCAATGACCGAGAACTTCTTGTGGCCCTTCATCAGAAACAGGATAAGCATCACTATTGGCTCAAGAGATAGATGCAAAGCCTCTTGGTGGATGTCAATCGCATTTGTAACCTTGCCACCAAGAATGCCTTTGTTGCTCATGAGACTTGCCGGCGATCATGGAAGAGCTTGACCCTGCTTAGTGCTGAAGCAGATCTTCAAGACGACGGCTTCAATGAAAGATTCCAGTTTGACTCCACTCCTCCACGGACTGTTGTCCTACGTCGCACTCCATCTCTTGAAGACTCAATATTCTTCCTCCATGCAATCGCAATGCCAGAGTGATCGATGATGAAGATGATGCTACTTCACCACCTCCTACTATCGCACGACGACATCGCACTAAGTTCGCTCGCACCGCCAACCAATGACGATAACCCTGCTGCTTCACCTAGTCATGAGGACGAGTAGATGCTCTATGTCTTCAAACCTTTTTGGTCCTTACTGACAAAAGGGGGAGAAGCGTATGAGTTGATAGTCTTAAAAGAGGGTTCATATGGGCGGTTGCATTATATTTTGCCTTGTGCTTACAACTCTTGCTTTTTTTTAAAAACATTTGGTTCTTTGAGTTGTAACACCTAAACTTGATGGTCGTCTGCTATTTATATGCTTTACTGTGATGCGATGATAAATCCCGCATGTGCGATGATAACTTCCGCACTTAGATCATTATGCAGACGTCCATTTTTCATTATGCATGTCATTCTACTTGCTATATCTTTTCATGCATGATGAATTATCTTCATAAGTTGAAGTGGATCTCCACAAGTACAACCTGCCATGTGCATTTGCATTCCAAAAGCAAATTACTTATATGCACATCTTCGTGGGGAGCCCTTGCAACTTATGAAGACAATTCCTATCCTTACAATTTCACATACTTTATCCCTCGTTGAAAACTTCAACCAGCTTTGTCATCAATCACCAAAAGGGGAGATTGTAAGTGCATCTAGTGCCACCCCTAGTTGGTTTTGGAGTATTGATGACAAAGTTGGTTGAGGGACTAATGCGTTTGTGAGAATTGTAGGATAACGCTGGTAGTGTCCCTCATTGATTCGGTTTACCTACCGGAGATGACCCCTAAAAATGTATGAAGACATTGAAGACAATGGTGGTATGAGAAGATATTCATATTGAAGACTATGACATGAGAAGACATTATGTGAAGACTATGGAGCGCGAAGACTGTGTGGTTTCGTTGTTTCCTTTTCTTCTTTGTTGAGTTATAGGAACCACCGTACTGTTAAGTGGGGTCCAAGTGAACTAAGTCAGAGTGACTGAAGTGATGCTCAACCCAAATCCTATGCCTTTGAGCGAAGATAATGAGAGCAAATCTTATCCAGAGCTGGATGAGTCAGCTTTGCTTGTCGCCCAAGTAAAGTTGCCGTGTGTGTTTGAAATCTGACCGTTGGAACACGTGTCGGTTCCTTAGTGACCCAGGGTCATTTTGGACAAATCAGGTCGGGTTGCCTTGTGGCTATAAATAGCCCACCCCTACACCATAAATTGGTGGCTGCTCGAGTTTGTGCACCGCTTTTGTCGCTTGAGAGCAACCCACCTCAAGCATTTGAGAGAGAGAAATCCTTGCGAGGACAAAGCCCAAACACCCAGAGCCAAAGAGTGTTAGGCATCATCAAGTCTTTCTGTCTGTGACACCAAGACTTATTACACTTGAGGACTGTGAATCCTCCACCGGTTAGGCGTCGATTCGAGCATCCAAGAGTCATTGTGGATTGCCGGTGAACGAAGTCTGTGAAGGTTTGGAAGTCTACCTTGAAGACTTAGCAGAGTGATTGGGCGGGACCGGGTGTCCTTAGCTCAAGGGGAATAAGGTGAAGACACGGTCTTCGAGTTAAATCTCAGCCTCCCTAACCAGACGCATAGTTGTCACAAAGAATCGAACTGGTCCAACAAATCTCGTGTCTTCAACGAGCGATCGGTTCTATCCTCGCCCACCCTTTACTTAAGTTTGTCTTCGTGAAGTTATTGCCTATCTGTATCTGCTTGACTTCATTGCTTGACTACTACTGTTGTTTGGCTTCATACTATCTTCCATCCCGATCCTTACTACTCGGCTGCCATTAGTCCTGTACTTTCACATCATTGCATACTTAACTATGGCTTGCTTATGGTAGTTTATCTTCCGATGCATATCAACTAGGTCATTTCAGTTGTTTGTCTTCGAAACTTCTAAGTTTTGAAGACTTCCATAAAAATCGCCTATTCACCCCCCCCTCTAGTCGATACTAGCACTTTCAAGAACCCATCTAATGAGTCTAGGTCTTGCATCTTTCTTTTCCATAAGATATTTAATAGCAGCATGATCGGTGTGGATAGTTACTTTAGAATCAACAATATAGGGTCTGAATTTATCACAGGCAAACACAACTGCTAAGAGTTCCTTTTCAGTAGTAGCATAATTTCTTTGAGGATTGTCTAGATTCTTACTAGCATAATGGATAACATTTGATTTCTTATCAACTCTTTGCCCTAGAAGAGCACCTACAACATAATCACTAGCATCACACATAATTTCAAAGGGTAAATTCCAATCAGGTGGCTGAACAATAGGTGCAGAGACTAATCCTTTCTTAAGTATTTCAAATGCTTCTACACAATCATCATCAAAGACAAATGGTACATCTTTTTGTAATAAATTAGTCAAAGCCTGAGAAATTTTAGAGAAGTCCTTAATGAACCTCCTATAAAATCCGGCGTGACCAAGGAAACTTCTTATACCATTGATGTCCTTGGGACATGGCATCTTTTCAATAGCGTCAACCTTGGCTTTATCAACTTCAATACCTCTTTGAGAAACTTTGTGCCCCAAGACAATACCTTCATTAACCATAAAGTGGCACTTTTCCCAATTCAAGACAAGATTAGTTTCTTCACATCTCTGCAAAACTCGATCAAGATTGCTCAAGCAATCGTCAAAAGAGGAACCATAGACGGAAAAGTCATCCATGAAAACCTCACAAATCTTTTCACAGAAATCAGAGAATATAGCCATCATGCATCTTTGAAAGGTAGCAGGTGCATTACATAAACCAAAAGGCATACGCCTATAAGCAAAAGTACCAAAAGGGCATGTAAAAGTAGTCTTTGACCGATCTTTAGCCGACACGTATTTGAGAGAAACCGAATAACCATCTAGAAAGCAATAATGTGTATGTTTGCATAATCTTTCTAGCATTTGATCAATAAAAGGTAAGGGTAATGATCTTTCTTAGTAGCTTTATTTAATTTATGGAAATCAATTACCATCCTATAACCTGTGTTAATTCTTTATGGATCAATTCATCTTTATCATTAGGGACAACAGAATACCTCCCTTCTTAGGGACACAATGGATAGGACTTACCCAATCGACTATCAAAGAACGGATAAATTATACCTGCCTCCAGAAGCTTGAGTATTTCTTTTCTTACCACTTCTTTCATTTTAGGATTCAAACGTCGTTGAGGATCATGAACTGGTTTGGCATCCGCTTCCAAATTTATTTCATGTTGACATAGAGTGGGACTAATGCCCTTAAGATCATCAAGAGTATATCCAATAGCGGCACGGTGCTTTTTCAGAGTTTTCAATAATCTTTCTTCTTTATGCTCTGAAAGGTTAGCACTAATAATAACAGAATATATTTTCTTTTCATCAAGATAAGCATATTTAAGATTATCAGGCAACGGTTTGAGCTCAAACATGGGATCACCCTTGGGTGGAGGAGGATCCCCTAGGATTTCAACAGGCAAATTGTGTTTCAGAATAGGCTTCTGTTCAAAGAATACTTCATCTATTTCCCTTCTTTCATTCATGAACATCTCATTTTCATGGTCTAGCAAATAGTGTTCTAAAGGATCACTAGGAGGTACGGCAATAGAAGCAAGACCAATAATTTCATCCTTACTAGGCAATTCTTCCTCACGATGTTGTTTACTAAATTTAGAGAAATTAAACTCATGAACCATATCATCCAAGCCAACAAGAATAACATTCTTTTTGCAGTCTATCGTAGCATTAACAAAGATTCAAGAAGGGTCTACCAAAAATAATGGGACAAAAGCTATCTTGTGGAGAACCAAGAACAAGGAAATCAGTGAGATATTTGGTTTTTCCACACAAGACTTCAACATCTCTAACAATTCCCATTGCAGATATAGTATCTCTATTGGCAAGTTTAATTGTAACATCAATATCTTCTAACTTAGCAAGTGCAATCTCATGCATAATTTCTTTGTATAAGCCAATGGGTATAACACTAGCACTAGCACCCATATCACACAAGCCATGATAACAACGATCTCCTATTTTAACAGAGATAACAGGCATGCCTACCACAGGTCTATGTTTATCTCTAGCACAGGGTTTAGCAATTCTAGCAGTTTCACCAGTGAATTGAATAACATGCCCATCAATATTATCGGACAAGAGATCTTTAACAATAGCAATATTAGGTTCTACTTTGACTTGCTCAGGAGGTGTATAAGTTCTAGTATTACTTTTACGAACAACAGTTGAAGCTTTAGCATGATCCTTTACTCTAGCAGGGAAAGGTGGTTTCTCAACATAAGAGGTAGGAATAATAGGATCATTATAAGTGATGGTTTCTTCTTCAACTTTAATAGGTGCAGCTACTTTTACTTCTATGGGAGGATGATATTTAAACCACTTCTCCTTGGGGAGACCAACATAAGTAGCAAAAGCTTCACAGAAAGAAGCTACTATCTCAGAGTCAAGTCCATATTTAGTGCTAAACTTATGGAAAATATCGGTATCCATAAAAGATTTAACACAATCAAACTTAGGTGTCATAACTGACTCCTTACCTTCGTCGAAGTCCCAATCTTCAGAGTTGCGTTTAATTCTATCCAATAAATTCCATCTGAATTCAATAGGCTTCATCATAAAAAAGCCAGCACAAGAAGTATCGAGCATGGTTTTATTCTTATCAGAGAGCCGAGCATAAAAATTCTGAAGAATTGTCAATTTTGAGAGCTCACGATTGGGGCATGAATATAACATGGATTTAAGCATCCCCCAAGCTTGAGCGATGATTTCTCCTTTGTGAGGCCAAAAGTTATATATATAATTGCGATCACGATGAAAAAGATGCATAAGGTAATACTTTTGATGAAATTCCAATTTCACTCTTTTATAGTTCCATGATCTCGTATCATCACATAGCCTATACCATGTCGATGCGTCTCCCTTCAAAGATAAAGGGAAAGCCTTCTTCTTAACAACATCATCGGGTGTACCTGCAAGCTTAAATAATCCACAAATATCATCCAAATAGCGTAGATGCTCATCAGGATGCTTTGTCCCATCTCCTGTAAAAGTATTAGCCAACAGTTTTTCCATAATACCCGAAGGAAATTCAAAAGGAGTTTCATTTTCAATAGGTTCAGAGGTTGAGGAGCAACTCTTTGTTTCATCGACGGGTGAAGGTACCCGAACAAGCCCCTCGAGATTCACTTTCCATAGTAACAAGTGACAGAAAATTTCAGCACACTATATAAATTTTTCCTTACCAAATTCCACTTACCAAAGGCGCTACACTCCCCGGCAACGGCGCCAGAAATTCTTCTTGCTACGCCTCGAGCTTATGCTGGTTTTCCCGAAGAGGAGAGGATGATGCAGACAATAGCCTAAGTATTTCCCTCGCTTTTGAGAACCAAGGTATCAATCCAAGAGGAGGTCACGCAAAAGTCCTCGTACCAAGACAACATGATAGCAACTCGCAACCAACACTTAGGGGTTGTCTATCCCTTCACGGTCACTTACGAGAGTGAGATCTGATAGAGATAATATTTTTGGTATTTTTGATAGATAGATGCAAAGTAAAAAGTAAAGGCAAAGTAAAAACAAGGCAAGTAAATAAAGTGATATAGATTGATATGATGAGAATAGACCCAGGGGGCATAGGTTTCACTAGTGGCTTCTCTCAAGAGCATAAGTATTCTACGGTGGGTGAACAAATTACTGTTGAGCAATTGATAGAATTGAGCATAGTTATGAGCATATCTAGGCAATGATCATGTATATAGGCATCACGTCCGTGACAAGTAGATCAAACGATTCTCAGATCTACTACTATTACTCCACTCATCGACCGCTATCCAGCATGCATCTAGAGTATTAAGTTAAAAACAGAGTAACGCTTTAAGCAAGATGACATGATGTAGAGGGATAAATTCATGCAATATGATAAAAACCCCATCTTGTTATCCTCGATGGCAACAATACAATACATGCCTTTGCAACTCTTTTCATCCATCGAGTAAGGACACCGCAAGATTGAACCCAAAGCCATGCACTTCTCCCATTGCAAGAACTACCAATCTAGTTGGCCAAACCAAACGGATAATTCGAAGAGACTTGCAAAGATAACTCAATCATACATAAAAGAATTCAGAGAAGAATCAAATATTTTCCATAGATAATACCGATCATAAACCCACAATTCATCGGTCTCAACAAACACACCGCAAAAATAAGATTACATCGAATAGATCTCCACGAGAGGCGGAGAACATTGTATTGAGATCCAAAAGATGTAAGAAGCCATCTAGCTACTATCTATGGACCCGAAGGTCTCAAGTAAACTACTCACACTTCATCGGAGGGGCTATGGTGATAATGTAGAAGCCCTCCATGGTGGATGCCCCCCATGAGCTTGAACAGGCCCCAAGATGGGATCTCGTGGATACAGAAGGTTGCGGCGGTGGAATTAGGTTTTTTGGCTCCCCTTCTGATCATACGGGGATACGTAGGTATATATAGGAGCAAGGAGTACATCGGTGGAGGTCCGAGGGGCTCACGAGGTAGGGTGGCGCCTAGGGGGCGCGCCCTCCACCCTCGTGACCTCCTCGGAAGCTTCTTGGAGTAGGGTCCAAGTCTCCTGGATCACGTTCGGTGAGAAAATCACGCTCCCGAAGGTTTCATTCCGTTTGGACTCGCTTGATATTCCGCTTTCTTGAAATACTGAAATAGGCAAAAACAACAATTCGGGCTGGTCCTCCTGCTAATAGGTTAGTCCCAAAAATAATATAAAAGTGGAAAATAAAGCCCAATATAGTCCAGAACAGTAGATAAAGTAGCATGGAGCAATCAAAAATTATAGATACGTTGGAGACGTATCAGTGATATGATGTGATTTGTTTAAAGGACTAGATAGACTATTGGCATCTCAGAAACCGTGCTTAAAGATCTGATGATAAATGTTCACTCACACACTAGAATCCTTGAAACCCTTAAGACCTACCAAGCCACAACATGGTTGGACCATGACAATAGGCTTTGGACCTAGGACGAGAAGACTTTGGCCGATACTCAACCGTGACCACCATCAATGCCCCATCCCACTTTATGTACCCCATGAACAAGTCTTCATGGAGTACTTAGACAGGTTGGTTGTCACCTATATTCAGTAACCTATTTGACTACCCGAAGACGGAAGAAGAATCACTGAGCTGGTCAAGGAACATCTGAAGATCGCCATGTCCAGGAGGAAGAACTACACCAACCACCATCGTCAAGAAGTAAACCTCCGCATCGAAGACCAGGCATATCTGCAAGCCACTTCTCTCAATGGAACCAAGCATTTCCGTGTCAAAGGGAAACTCAAACCAAGATTTAACAACCCCTCTGAGATCACTACAAGACGAAGAGAACACAGTTACCAGCTGGAGTTGCCACCTGAATTACCTGATGTGCACAATGCTTTCCAAGCATCACAACCCCGGAAGTGTTTCCAACTTCCTAACTTGCCCGATCTCTATGAGGGAATTAACCACCGAGCCATCGACCCCTAGCCCAACCTAACCTATCATGAGCTACCCATTAGCAACTGGATCAAGAAGAGCGTCATACACGAAGCCACACCATCAAGTACTTCAAGCTCAATGGAGCACTACACGGAAGCAGAAGCAACATGAGGACTTGAAGACTACCCTAGATCCAAGTTTCTGTATTCCTTTCCACGCCTAGTTTGGGAATCTCGGGGACGAGATTCTTGTAAGGGGGGTAGGTCTGTTACACCCTGATTTTCATGGCACAACACTTAAGATGATAAATCATGATAAAATGTGCTTTGACAAAAACTTTTGCATTATTTGACTTTTTTGAGTTGGTTTTCTCTCTGTGTTTTCAAGTGCTCTTAAAAGTCAACATAGCTTCACCTTCTATACTTCATTTCCTTGATCCAAAAACTTCTGCCCAATGATCATAACATGTGTATAGTACAACATAGTATTTTCTTACAAAAATAATTTGGCCAAATAGTATTTTCAAAAATTAGTTTTTCAAAAAACCCTGAGTTGAGGTTTGCACTACAAGTACTTGACTTGGGGTGTGAAAATCGTTCAAAAGGTATATTTGAATCCTATTAGATGTAGGACTCCCATAAACTACAAAAATATAATTTTAAAAGTTGTTTTCCTATTTTATTTAAAAGCTTTTTCTTAAGGCCAGAAATGGTCTTTAATAGGGAAAAATTCTTTTATTGTTTTAAAAATATTTGACAAAAATCAGGGAAACTCAGTGGACATATATTGTCCATATATAAGAGTTTAAACACATGGTCATGTTCAAAATATTGGTCAAATCCCACAAAAACCCTTTCTGGATATTTCAGGCTTTTGAAATATTTACAAAGGTAATATTCTCCAAAAAATCCAAGAAAATTCTATCATGTCACATATGACATGTTTGATGATCTTGACAAGTATCATGTGATGGAGAATAGTAGTACTCCATGAAATCCCCTCAAAACCATTTCTGTCCATTTTGAAGTTTGAGCAACTTTACATTGCCAAACATGTCCAAATGTTCTCAAACCTTGTGAACATGCTCAAATGGTCTAATCATTCATCTAGACCAAATGGCACAAGTTGGAGAAAATGTTATATTGATCAAAGTGCCCCAAAACCCTTCCTGTCTAGAACCAAATTTGAACAACTCTACATTGGAAACTTTCTCCTTTTGATCTCAACTTTTGTGGACATGTTCATAACCTAAAATGATGACACTACACCAAGTGGTGCATCAAGGAGAACAGATTTGCATGACTAAATCTTGGAAAGTCCATTTCTGCTGATTTCTAGGGTTTACAAAAGTTGCATTGGCAACTTTGCCCAAATGGACTCAACCTTGGTGGAACCTATTATTATCTCATGCCATTTGACCTTGTCAAGCCTCATGACAAGAGGAGTTCATCTTCTTGCCCAAACCAGCAACAAACACCTTCTGCCATTTTACTAAAACCCCTGTTTTGACCACTTCCACTCTTCTCCATGGCCTCCAGTTTTTACCACAGCCCCTCCAAGTCCTCCTCTACCTCCAGTAAGAATGGCTGCATCTCAGCTCAATGATTGAGGGGTGAAACCACCTCATTTACCTCCCTGGACAGCCCCTCTTTCCCTTTCCTTCTACCTCTCTCTTCTCCTACTGGCTATCCAGGGCATCCAATGCCCCTCTGTAACGCCCTCGATGCGGTTATATCTCCCACGTGTCGAAGCACGACTTAGAGGCATAACCGCATTGAAAGCAATGTCGCAAGTGAGGTAATCTTCGCACAATCCATGTAATACATAAGGAAAAGGTACATAGTTGGCTTACAATGCCACTTCACACAATTACATGAATAAAGCATTACATCATCCAGATACACCAAGGTCCGACTACGGAACCAAAATAAAAAGAAGAAAACCCCACATGCAACACAGATCCCGACGATCCTAACCTGGCTCCACTACTAATCGTCCGGAAAGGAAACATAGTATCGACCAAGGGCCTCATCATACTCCCACTTCAGCTCGGGCCATGCCATCTGCTACCGGCATCACCGTACCGTGATCTGTTTTGGTAGAATCAGGAGCCACAGGGACTCAAAGAATCTCACACCATGAGATCAAGACTATTTAAGCTTAAGGGAAGGCTGGTGTCAAAAGGAGGAGCTGCTGCAAGTTTACTAGCATATATGGTGGCTACATCGCAAAAGAGAGCGAGAAGAGAAGCAAGGCGCGGTCGTGAAGCTATTAGCGATCAAGAAGTGATCCTGACTACTTACGTCAAGCATAACTCCAACACCGTGTTCACTTCCCGGACTCTGCCGAGAAGAGACCATCACGGTTACATACACGGTTGATGTATTTTAATTAAGGTCAACTTCGGTTTTCTACAACCGACATTAACAAATTCCCATCTGCCTCATAACCGCGGGCACGGCTTTGAAAGATAATACCCTCGCAGGGTGTCCCAACTTAGCCCATAACAAGCTCTCACGGTCAACGAAGGAATAAACCTTCACCCAAGACACTCGATCGACTCGGTATCCCAAGACATCAAGACATTTCGACAATGGTAAAACTAAACCAGCAAAGCCTCCCGAATGTGCCGACAAATCCCGATAGGAGCTGCACATATCTCGCTCGTGGCACATCGGATGAGCAGTCCGCACAACTAAAACCAGACCTCAAGTTTCTTGAGGGGCGCCAAAGCGCTCTAGTTTGGACCAACACTCGAAGGAGCACTGGCCCGGGGGGGCTAAAATAAAGATGACCCTCGGGCTCGCGAAAACCCAAGGGAAAAGGGTATAGGTGGCAAATGGTAAAACCAAGGTTGGGCCTTGCTGGAGGAGTTTTATTCAAAGCGAACTGTCTAGGGGGTCCCATAAATCACCCGACCGCGTAAGGAACGCAAAATCAAGGAACATAACACCGATGACGGAAACTAGGGTGGCAAGAGTGGAACAAAACACCGTGCATAAGGCCGAGCCTTCCACCCTTTACCAAGTATATAGATGCATTAATTAAAACAATAGATATTGTGATATCCTAAAATATCCGTGTTCCAATAAGGAACAAACTTCATCTTCACCGCAACTAACAACGCTATAAGAGGGCTGAGCAAAGCGGTAACATAGCCAAACAACGGTTTGCTAGGACATGGATGGTTAGAGGTTGACATGGAAATATGGGTGGCATGATATAGCAAGTGGTAGGTATCGCAGATAGGCATAGCAAAAGAGCGAGCATCTAGCAAGCAAAGATAGAAGTGATATCAAGGTATGGTCATCTTGCTCGTAAGGTTCTCGAGTTGTCAAGGCTTGATCTTCGTGGCGTTCTCAACAGGCTCCTCGCTCACGCACTCGCCTCCGCTCTACCCAAAGCAAGAACACAAGCAACGGAACCACAATCAAACAAGGAACATATGCACAAGCAATATGATGCAATACATGACATGCTATGCGAGATGTGACATGCTATGCATATCTATGCTCCGAAGGAAAATGATGAACTGGCATCAACTTGGCAAACCAAGTATGCCGCTGAAAGATGAGATGATTTCGTTGAAATCGATATAAAGATCACCGAATCGGATGCACGGTTTGCAAATGACAAGCAAAACAAGAATGACGCCAATCTACGCTTAATGCCCGATGCTACTTATCACGCAACACTAAACTATGCTACAGCACCCCAACATAAAAACAAAGCATATGGCAGCGAACTACAGGAGATGCTTAACAATAGAGGAGCACTGAGCTACGGCTAAATCACATCATAACATGTTCAAACAAGCATGGTGAAAGTGCTCAAAATATCAGGTTCACAGACTTAGTGAAAATACTAACATGCCAGGAATTAACATCAGGAAGGCATGTTTAGAGCAAGCAAACAACATGCTACAGGAACTTATAATAGCAAAGCAAGGCATGACATGATTCTACTCAAAGAATATTTCAATAGTCCCTTACTGACCATAAGCCAAAAAGGACTCTAAGAAATGATGGCACCCATGTAAACATTGCATGTTTTATTACAGATTTCAGACTTAGTGAAATATCAGGACATGGCAAAAACAGATTCAACATGGCATGTTCGTGAGCTCGATGCACTCACTACAGAGCATCTCATGATAAACTAAGCATACACCCATCAAGAAGGCATGGCATAGGAGCTATACATGGCAAGAACAACATCATAGCATACACGGATCAACTACAACGACCTCGTGAAAATTGAATCTCATGCAAACAGTCTGCCAGGAAACATTTTCAAGCAAAAGTAGAGCACGAAAATGACATGCTAGACTACTCCATAAATGCCAACAAAGACATGGATGGATAGATCACATCCATATGTTCAAAACACCCTTACTGATCATGCTCAAAAAGGGCATAGAACTCTCTGTAACAACATGAACATATTACATAAAATTATCAGCAGGACAAGACTTAGTGAAATCACTAAGTTCCTGAAATCAGCAACATCATCATCCCTACTTTGCATGCTTGTTCTAGTCAACACATAGCTCACAAAAATACATGGCAAACACCCCTGGAAAGATGGCATGGCAATGTTCAACTCACATGTAGGACTCAAGTTCATAGGGTGCACACATAATTCATGGCAAAAATGACAAAAGAGCTCGAACTGATAAGATTCTGAAACTAACGATCTGAAGCTATCTTCCAACAGCATTTCGGGCATCAAGATGAGCTCAAATGCAAATAATGCAATGGAATGAAATGATGTACTCTTCGAGGCGAACAATTTGACATATTATACGCCCAAAACAGAGAAACGGTTGCGGAGATGTGATGCTATGAAAACTGCACGAAATTATGACAGATTTGGGACTTAGTGAAAAAAACGAGGGAAAGGGGTCAACCGTCTGATCTCGATCGGCGCGCTGACGAGGTTCGCCGGAGCCGGTCGGGCCGGAGGGAGGAGTTCGCCGGCGTTCGGCGGCGGGCCGGGGCGGCGGGGCCGGCGCGTAGCGGCGGCGGCGACGGAGCGGCGGCGGCGCGGCGCGGGCGGCGGAAGGCGGCGGCGCGGGCGGCGCGGCGTGGCGGCAGAGCGGCGGCGGCGGCGGCAAGGGCGGCGGCGGCGGGCGGCGGCGCGAGGAGGGCGGCAAGGCGCGGGCGCGGCGCGGCGCATGGGCGCGCGGCGGGCGGCTGGGGCTCCGGGGTTTCCTGCGCGGTTTGGCGGCGGGGCCGGCGGCGGCGATGCGGCGCGCGCGGGCGATGGCGGGCGCCACGGCGGCGGCGGGCGATTCGGACGTGTCCGGCTGCGGCCGGACGTGTCCGTGACGGCGGAGTGAGAACTTCTAGGGTTTCACCGGATTTCGGGAGGGTCTATTTATAGAGGTAGAGGGAGCTAGGAGTGTCCAAATGGGTGTAGTTTTACCACACGATCGTGATCGAACGATCGAGGGCATGGAGGGAGTTAGATGGGTTATTGGGCTGTTTTGGAGGGTTGTTGGGCTGCAACTTAAAAGAGGCCTTTGCGAGAGCGCGTTAACCGTTGAGTACCAAACGAACTCCAAATGACCCGAAACTTGACAGTGGTCTACCGTGCTATACCAGGCCACTTGGCAAGGCTTGGTCCATTCCGAGAATGTTCAACACCCGCACACAGAAAAAAAACAAGAGGGGACGCCGGGGAACATAGGAGTGTCGGATCGCAAAACGGACAACGGGGAATATGTTCAGAATCATGAGACGAACACGTATGCAAATGAGATGCACATGATGACATGATATGAGATGCATGACATGGACAAAATGCAAAATGAAAACAAAACCCAACCACGGAGGGAAAAATCATAGCACATATCCGAAAATGGCAAGAGTTGGAGTTACAAATATGGAAAGATACATCCGGGGTGTTACAACACTCCACCACTACAAGAGGATCTCGTCCCGAGATCTAGGACTGAAAGAACTCCGGATATTCGGAACGGAGGTGATCCTCGCGCTCCCAGGTGGCTTATCGGTCGGAATGGTGTGACCACTTTACTTTCAGGAATTTGATTGACTTGTTGCGAGTCTTGCGCTCGGTTTCTTCAAGAATAGCAACGGGTGCTCATGATAAGAAAGATCTTCTTGGAGGTCAATTTCTTCAAAGTTGATAGTGCGCCAGAATCTTGAAGCACTTATGAGCTGTGACACGTGAAACACATCGCACGCTTGCAAAGTTGGATGGAAGCTCGTTGATAGGCGAGATCGCTTTTGCCAATGATCTTGAAAGGACCCACGATCTAGGGGCAAGCTTCCTTTGATACCGGGCGGCGAGTGCCTTTCATTGAGAGACACGGAGGTAGACATGGTCTCCGATTTCAAAAACCACATCACGGTGCTTGTCATCATAATAGCCCTTCCGCGCGATTGCGGCTTTTAAGATTCTCACGAATGACTTTGCACATTTCTTCGCTTCGTGATCAAGTCGCTGCCAAGAAGTTGGCGCTCACCGCCTCGGACCAATTGAGAGGAGTACGGCACTTTCGCCATATAGAATTTCGAATGGGGCCTTGCCCGAACTCGCTTGGAAGCTGTTGTTGTAAGAGAACTCGGCATATGGAAGACACTCTTCCCACTTCATGCCAAAGGAGATGACACAAGCCCTGAGCATATCTTCAAGGATTTGATTGACTCGCTCGACTTGGCCACTAGTTTGAGGATGAAAAGCTGTGCTGAAACGAATGTTGGTGCCTATGGCCTTCAAAAGAGTCCCGTAACTTAGAAGTGAAGATGCTTCCACGGTCTCAAGAGATCAATTGTGGAATACCGTGCAAGGAGACAATTCGAGGTGTATAGCTCGCCACCGAGCTGCTGTGATAGATTCTTTGACAGAAGAAAATGAGCCACTTTAGTAAGCTTGTCAATGACAACAAAGATAGCATCATTTCCACGCTTGGACTTAGGAAAACCAGTCACGAAGTCCATCTCGATATGATCAAACTTCCATTCGGAATAGCAAGAGGTTGGAGGAGACCAGCTGGTCTTTGGTGTTCTCGCTTTCACCCTTCTGCAGACATCACATTCATTCACGAATTGAGCAATTTCGCGCTTCATTCGAGTCCACCAATACGACCGCTTGAGGTCATGGTACATCTTCGCACTTCCGTGATGAATGGATAGGAGGGAATTGTGTGCCTCATTCATGATGACTTTTCTCGATTGCCTTTAGGAACCACAATACGATCCTCAAAGAAAAGAGTGCCTTTGTCATCCAAGCGATAGCACTTGTATTTGAAATGCCCTTGTCAATACCACGCTTCACTTTCTTCACCATGGTATCCGTAAGTTGAGCCTCACGAATTTGATCTTCCAAAGTAGGAGAGACTATGAGGTTGGCAAGAAAGCCTTGAGGAACAACTTGAAGATTCAGCTTTATGTAAAAGCTTCACAAAGATCCGTTGGAAGGGCTTGAGAATTAAGTCATTGTAATAAGCCTTCTGCTCAAAGCATCTGCAATCACATTCGCCTTGCCAGAGTATATTCAATACTTGGATTGTACTCTTGAATCATTTCGACCCATCGAGTTTGCTCGAGGTTGAGGTTTGCTGAGTGAAGATATACTTGAGACTCTTGTGATCGGTGAATATGTCCACTTTCCTTCCCAACAAGAGATGTCTCCATGTTATCAATGCATGGACAATCGCCGCCAACTCGAGATCGTGAGTGGGGTAGTTCTTTTCGTTGGGCTTCAATCAAGAGAGGTATAGGCCACAACCTTCTTCTCTTGCATTAAGACAAGACCGAGACCTTGCAAGGAAGCATCACGAAAAACTTCAATGGCTTGGATTCATCAGAGGAGTCAAGACAGAGCTGTGACTAGCTTCTCTTTGAGGGTGTTGAAAGCGACATCACACTCAAAGGCCCGCATATACTTGACATGCTTCGGAGGAGGTTGGAAAGAGGCTTTGCAATCTTGGAGAAATTCTCAACGAATCTTCGACAATAGCTTGCAAGACCGAGAAAATCATGGAGCTGCTTGACATTCTCGAGGAGGTTCCCAATTCAGAATCGAGGACACCTTCTCGATTAACAGCGATGCCCTTGGCCTTGGTTACGCTCTTGCATCACCTGGATCAACAACGAAGCGCCATGCTAGTGGTTGCCATCAAAGTTTGCCATGCCTCCGGAGGCGGAGGTGGAGGTGGAGGGTTCGCGACTCCCATCATCTGCTCCGGATTCTCGACGTTGGCGGAGCCATCCTCAAGAGGGTGACATCCGTTAGCATCTTGATAGACAGATAGACAAGTTGAATCAACGGATAGAAATTGCAACATATAGTCTTCACAATAAACATTCAACAGGATGAACGAATGAATTCCAAAGTAAACATCATGTCCATAAAGGTGGGAAGCCACTTGATAAGAGATTGATGAATAAAAATAAAAACAAGGTATGAATGGAACAAATAAGTGGTAAGGATTACCCAATCACAAACCAAATATCTCAAGGAAGAAATGCTAGAGCTACTTGAATCCCACCTATAAACTCCCGAAACTTTCCTGTTATGCAATCAGTGTTGGGGATACAGGAGCAATATATATCTCACCCAAGCTAACAATCCCTACATCCAAATTGTATCCATCCTTCAACACATAACCAAGAAACCTTCGAAAATCGTGGTATTTCAACCTTCAAAAGCATCCGTTATACGAAGTCATGGCAATACTCCGCACTCACCACAAGATCGGGTTAGCGGGTTATCTCACCAACTGACCGCATAAAAGAGATTTTCGATGTCGGCGCATTAAACTCGTATTCCAGAATCCGCAACGATAAAATTATGACGACAACACCTCGGAGCTCAACTCCCCGACACCGCCACAACCCCTAAATGTCGAGGCAACCAAGACAATGTTGTCATCATAAAACCATCGAACGATTCCAAGATACCCGCGTGATCCTAAAAAAAATTTAGTGAAATTTGAGAAGAGAAGAGTCAAAACTCTACGTCAGATACCTCACCGTAAGGTCAAGGACCGGGAAGTAAAAAGAATTCCTAACTCTCCGATATATATAATCCTAAATGACTCAAAACATTTTTCTAGACACAACTCGCCACTAAAAACGATCAAGCAAAGGGGGCTCTAAGGTCGGGATGGCTCGATTACCAACTTGTAACGCCTCGATGCGGCTATATCTCCCACGTGTCGAAGCACGACTTAGAGGCATAACCGCATTGAAAGCAATGTCGCAAGTGAGGTAATCTTCGCACAATCCATGTAATACATAAGGAAAAGGTACATAGTTGGCTTACAACCGCCACTTCACACAATTACATGAATAAAGCATTACATCATCCAGATACACCAAGGTCCGACTACGGAACCAAAATAAAAGAAGAAAACCCCACATGCAACACAGATCCCCGATCGCCTCAACTGGGCTCCACTACTAATCGTCCGGAAAGGAAACATAGTATCGACCAAGGGCCTCATCATACTCCCACTTCAGCTCGGTTATGCCATCTCAAGCCGCATCACCGGTACCAGATCTGCTTTGGTAGGATCTGTGAGCCACAGGGACTCAAAGAATCTCACACCCGCGAGATCAAGACTATTTAAGCTTAAGGGAAGGCTGGTGTCAAAAGGAGGAGCTGCTGCAAGTTTACTAGCATATATGGTGGCTACATCGCAAAAGAGAGCGAGAAGAGAAGCAAGGCGCGGTCGTGAAGCTATTAGCGATCAAGAAGTGATCCCGACTACTTACGCTAAGCATAACTCCAACATCGTGTTCACTTCCGGACTCACGAGAAGAGACCATCACGGTTACATACACGGTTGATGTATTTTAATTAAGGTCAACTTCGGTTTTCTACAACCGACATTAACAAATTCCCATCTGCCTCATAACCGCTGGCACGGCTTTCAAAGATAATACCTGCAGGGTGTCCCAACTTAGCCCATAACAAGCTCTCACGGTCAACGAAGGAATAAACCTTCACCCAAGACACTCCGATCAGACTCGGTATCCCAGTACATCAAGACATTTCGACAATGGTAAAACTAAACCAGCAAAGCCTCCCGAATGTGCCAACAAATCCCGATAGGAGCTGCACATATCTCGCTCGTGGCACATCGGATGAGCAGTCCGCATAACTAAAACCAGACCTCAAGTTTCTTGAGGGGCGCCGCAAAGCGCTCTAGTTTGGACCAACACTGAAGGAGCACCGCCCGGGGGCTAAAATAAAGATGACCCTCGGGCTCGCGAAACCCAAGGGAAAAGGGTATAGGTGGCAAATGGTAAAACCAAGGTTGGGACTTGCTGGAGGAGTTTTATTCAAAGCGAACTGTCTAGGGGGTCCCATAATCACCCGACCGCGTAAGGAACGCAAAATCAAGGAACATAACACCGTATGACGGAAACTAGGTGGCAAGAGTGGAACAAAACACCGGGCATAAGGCCGAGCCTTCCACCCTTTACCAAGTATATAGATGCATTAATTAAAACAATAGATATTGTGATAACCCAAAATATCCGTGTTCCAATAAGGAACAAACTTCATCTTCACCGCAACTAACAACGCTATAAGAGGGCCGAGCAAAGCGGTAACATAGCCAAACAACGGTTTGCTAGGACATGGATGGTTAGAGGTTGACATGGCAATATGGGTGGCATGATATAGCAAGTGGTAGGTATCGCAGCATAGGCATAGCAAAAGAGCGAGCATCTAGCAAGCAAAGATAGAAGTGATATCAAGGTATGGTCATCTTGCTCAGAAGGTTCTCGAGTTGTCAAGGCTTGATCTTCGTGGGCGTTCTCAACAGGCTCCTCGCTCACGCACTCGCCTCCGGCTCTACCCAAAGCAAGAACACAAGCAACGGAACCACAATCAAACAAGGAACATATGCACAAGCAATATGATGCAATACATGACATGCTATGCGAGATGTGACATGCTATGCATATGTATGCTCCGGAAGGAAAATGATGAACTGGCATCAACTTGGCAAACCAAGTATGCCGCTGAAAGATGAGATGATTTCGCTTGAAATCGATATAAAGATCACCGAATCGGATGCACGGTTTGCAATCGACAAGCAAAACAAGAATGACGCTAATCTACGTTTAACAGCCCGATGCTACTTATCACGCAACACGAAACTATGCTACAGCACCCCAACATAAAAACAAAGCATATGGCAGCGAACTACAGGAGATGCTTAAAAATAGAGGAACACTGAGCTACGGCTAAATCATATCATAACATGTTCAAACAAGCATGGTGAAAGTGCTCAAAATATCAGGTTCACAGACTTGGTGAAAATACTAACATGCCAGGAATTAACATCAGGAAGGCATGTTTAGAGCAAGCAAACAACATGCTACAGGAACTTATAATAGCAAAGCAAGGCATGACATGATTCTACTCAAAGCATATTTCAATAGTCCCTTACTGACCATAAGCCAAAAAGGACTCTAAGAAATGATGGCACCCATGTAAACATTGCATGTTTTATTACAGATTTCAGACTTAGTGAAATATCAGGACATGGCAAAAACAGATTCAACATGGCATGTTCGTGAGCTCGATGCACTCACTACAGAGCATCTCATGATAAACTAAGCATACACCCATCAAGAAGGCATGGCATAGGAGCTATACATGGCAAGAACAACATCATAGCATACACGGATCAACTACAACGACCTCGTGAAAATTGAATCTCACGCAAACAGTCTGCCAGGAAACATTTTCAAGCAAAAGTAGAGCACGAAAATGACATGCTAGACTACTCCATAAATGCCAACAAAGACATGGATGGATAGATCACATCCATATGTTCAAAACACCCTTAGTGATCATGCTCAAAAAGGGCATAGAACTCTCTGTAACAACATGAACATATGACATAAAATTATCAGCAGGACAAGACTTCGTGAAATCACTAAGTTCCTGAAATCAGCAACATCATCATCCCTACTTTGCATGCTTGTTCTAGTCAACACATAGCTCACAAAAATACATGGCAAACACCCCTGGAAATATGGCATGGCAATGTTCAACTCACATGTAGGACTCAAGTTCATAGGGTGCACACATAATTCATGGCAAAAATGACAAAAGAGCTCGAACTGATAAGATTCTGAAACTAACGATCTGAAGCTATATTCCAATAGCATTTTGGGCATCAAGATGAGCTCAAATGCAAATGATGCAATGGAATGAAATGATGTACTCTTCGAGGCGAACAATTTGACATATTATACGCCCAAAACGTATCCACGGTTGCGGAGATGTGATGCTATGAAAACTGCACGAAATTATGACAGATTTGGGACTTAGTGAAAAAAAACGAGGGAAAGGGGTCAACCGTCTGGATCTGGATCGGGCGCGCCGATCGAGGTTCGCCGGAGCCGGTCGGGCCGAGGGAGGAGTTCGCCGGCGTCCGGGCGGCGGGCCGGCTGGCCGGGCGGCGAGGCGAGCGCATGGCGGCGGCGGGCGGCGCGCGGCGGCAAGTGGCGGCGGCGGCGCGGGTAGTAGCGCGGCGGCGTAAGCGGCGCGGCGGCGCAAGGGCGGCGGGGGCGGCGGCGGCGGGGGCGGCGCAGGCGGCGGCGCGGCGCGGCGAAGGCGGCGGCGGCGGAGCTGGCCGCTGGGCTTCCCTGGCGTTTTGCGGGCTGCGGCGGCGGCGGCGCGCGCAGCAGCGCGGGCGATGGCGGGCGCCACGTGGCGGCGGCGGGCGATTTCGGACGTGTCCGGCTGCGCCGGACGTGTCCCAGAACGGCGAGGAGAACTTAGGGTTTCACCGGATTTCGGGAAGGGTCTATTTATAGAGGTAGAGGGAGCTAGGAGTGTCCAAATGGGTGTAGTTACCACACGATCGTGATCGAACGACCGAGGGCATGGAGGGAGTTAGATGGGTTATTGGGCTGTTTTGGAGGGTTGTTGGGCTGCAACTTAAAAGAGGCCTTTGCGAGAGCGCGGTTAACCGTTGAGTACCAAACTAACTCCAAATGACCCGAAACTTGACAGGTGGTCTACCGGTGCTATACCAGGGCCACTTGGCAAGGCTTGGTCCATTCCGAGAATGTTCAACACCCGCACACGGAAAAAAAACAAGAGGGGACGCCGGGGAACATAGGAGTGTCGGATCGCAAAACGGACAACGGGGAATATGTTCAGAATCATGAGACGAACACGTATGCAAATGAGATGCACATGATGACATGATATGAGATGCATGACATGGACAAAATGCAAAACGAAAACAAAACCCAACCACGGAGGGAAAAATCATAGCACATATCCGAAAATGGCAAGAGTTGGAGTTACAAATATGGAAAGATACATCCGGGGTGTTACACCCTCCCCACTTGTTTACTTCCCCCTAGAGCCCCTAGACACTACAGGCCAAGCCCAGAGAGCTAGAAAAATGGCCATGCCGGCCATATGCATGCTCTGGAGAGCGCTACAGTGCACTCCCGCATTGTAGCCACCCCCTGCCAAGCACCTCCGGCCACCTCGGCTCTCCCCCTCATGCCAGCCGATGCTCCTCGACATCCGCAAAGACGCCACGCCTGTCCCCTCCTTCCTCCTCCTCCTCTCAGCCTCAGACGCTGCTGCCCGCCGTCAAGACCAGCTGAGCTGCCACCACACGCCGATGCCCCGCCCCCTGCTTCTCTCTTCTCTCCCCTCGCCCTAGACCAACCCCACGAGCACCCTAGACACGCCCACGACGCGCCCCGGGCCTCCAAAGAACGGCTAGAAGCTCACAAGACGAGCCACGGTGCACCTTGCCCCTTCGCTTAAGCCCCCGAGCTCTCCTCTCGCCACCACTCGCCCTCTGCACCACCATATCATCCCCGTGCACCCCAGTTCCTCTCCAGAGCCGCCCGAGCTCGAGATCGATCTCGAGCTCCGCCGCTTTGGCTCGCCGGAGTTCGCGAGGTACAGGCCTCCCCTGCTCCTCCTCTGCCTCGATCTGGAACCCCCGAGCAGCCTTGATCATTTTCCCTTTTCCCCCTCTTCTTTTGCAGTCGGAAACGGCCGAAACCGTCGACACCCAATGCTCCTCCGCCGCGAACCTCGTCACCGGCGAACCACTGCTCCCCTCCGGACAACTCCGGCACCACCCGAACGGCGACACAACAAGGAGTCCAACGGTGCCATCAGCTCACGCCGCCGTGCCCGGAAACATTGCCGGTGAGCTCGCCGGCCCTCTGTCGCAGGGTTAGGGATGACAGGCGGGCCCCGCCTGTCAGCCTCTCCCCTCCATCGCACCCCCTCTCTCTTGCTGACGCCTGGGCCCCGCCCGTCAGGTTTAAACTCGACACGCGTGCACCAAAGGCTGCTGGGTCAGCCTCTCTGGCTGGGCTCTGCTGCCAATGGGCTATTCTCGCCCAAAGAGCACAAGGTTCTTTTCCTTTTTCTTTTTGTCAAACTTGCAAAATTCCACAGGATAAAATAATTGTCCAAATAAATTAATTCCAACTCCTAAATTCCTAAAGTATTGCAACCTATTTAATGGTGCAACTTTCATTCAAATCCAACAACCTTTTCTTCACTGTAAATATTTAAATGTGATTTTAAGCATTTAAATATACCTTTGTAAATCCATTTCTGCTATTCTACTACTCCAAATCCAAAACTAGGAATTTTCCCCTTCTTAGTTTTCACCCTAGTATTTAACAAAAATAGGTTGACATTTTTCTGAGCACTTTGGGTTTTCTGTTTTACTATTGCCTTATTTTCTCGTTATTTTCTTGCGACGATTAGATCCTGTATTAGACGAAGTTGCTGAAGAAGAAGAAGGAGAAGGATTTAAAGAACCTGAAGACCAAGGCAAGCAGCCCTTTGACCATGTCTATGAAACCCTTTTTATGCATGTCATATAGCACCATATTGTTGTTGCAACGGAATCGTGATGAGGTGGTAACAACTTTGATGGTTTGCCACCGTACTTCTTCGTTGATACTTGCATTATGCATGACCCTACCTTCTTATGAGGGTTATGCCGGTGGGAGTAGATAGGATGCTAAAGTAGATGCTACGCAAAAAGGGACGGGCATATGCATGATGAAGGAGACAAAGTATTTTCAAAAGACTTTTCGAAAACCCCGTCGGGTGCCACTTATGCCCGAGGGAGATGATGAGATGGGTAACCACTTGATGACGAAGTGGTGTACCAAGGCAAGTGTGTGTTGTTTTCGAAAACGGATTAGATTTAAGATTTGTCGATTGTCCCAACCTTACATGCGCAACCACTCTACCCTTGTATGGGAAAGGGCATTATTGATTACCTAGGCCGATACTAGCTTGGAGCCCGTGACATTAGTGACGGGGAGAGTTGGTGCTCTCTCTCGGACGGGTCATGCCGTAAGGCGGCCATGATTGTTTTCACAGGCATCGGATACACCGCTGTGTCCTCTCGGATGTTACGATCTCGAGTGAGTCTCGATGATGTACATCGTGAGGATATGGAACAACGAGTGTGCTCCTTGTTAGTGTCGTCTAGGGAAAGATAGTGATCGGGTGCTTACCCGGTGTCGTGTCAAACCGCGGATCTCGGGTTGGGGGTCCCGAATCAAGGCCTAGGCGGATGGTAACAGGAGACAAGGGACACGATGTTTTTACCTGTGTTCGGCCCTCTCAATGGAGGTAAAACCCTACTCCTGCTTGATTGATATTGATGATATGGGTAGTACAAGAGTGGATCTACCACAAGATCAAGGAGGCTAAACCCTAGAAGCTAGCCTATGCTATGATTGGTGTAATGGTTGTTCGTCCTAAGGACTAAAACCCTCCGGTTTATATAGACACCGGAGAGGGCTAGGGTTACACAGAGTCGGTTACAATGGTAGGAGATCTACATATCCAGATTGCCAAGCTTGCCTTCCACGCCAAGGAAAGTCCCATCCGCACACGGACAAAGTCTTCAATCTTGTATCTTCATAGTCTTGGAGTCCGCCGACGATGATAGTCCGCTATCCGGACACCCCTAGTCCAGACTCCTCAAGAGTCTTTGAACCAGGCTTCAATGACGACGAGTCCGGCGCGCATATTATCTTCGGCATTGCAAGGCGGGTTCCTCCTCCGAATAATTCATAGAAGATAGTGAACACCAGGATAGTGTCCGGCTGTGTAAAATAAATTCCACATACCACCGTAGAGAGAATAATATGTACACAAGTTCAATCTGCTGATGTATTTTGTGGCGTGACGTCACACCACTACCAAGCCTTTACTTGAATCGCTTTTATTTATACCACCTCGGTAGCTTAGCGGCGGTTTCTTGGCACGCCTTGTCGAAGCAGAGATCGTGTTTCCCTTATTCCGGATTCCCATCAATACGGACGGGTAACCCAACCGCGCATTGATTGTGGCACTTGGGAGATAAGCAAGTTTTACCAGGCGGTGGGGACGATAGTCTTTGTCCGCCCATATATAAGGGATAAGGATCCACCTTTTTACCCACGCCTTCTTCCTCCTTTGCCTATCCATCTCCGCAAGACTCGAGCTCCAGCGCCCAAACCGACATCTCGCCTCAACCTTCTCCAGCCATGTCCGGAGCGGAGGCAGGATGGCCTCCTCCGCTACGGAGGGCACATCGAGAAGCTGCGCGCGCCGATACCTGTCCAAATGACATCGCAAGATCGGCGTCCGGACGAGGGGCGGCTCATCCCCACCCCTGTGCCCCATGAGAGGGTCGATTTCTTCCCACTTCCTCCGCGGATCGGGTTTCCCACTTCACCCCTTCGTCCGGGGCTCATGTATTACTACGGCCCGACTTCCACGATCCGGCGCCAAACTTCATCCTCAACATCTCGGCGTTTATCGTCAGGTGCGAGGCCTTCCTTCGCATCCAGCCCCACTTCGCTTGTGGCTAAAGACCTTCAATGTCAAGTCGAAGGTGGTGAGGGGCGCCTGCCGGAGTGCAGAGGCGCCATGGTGGGCAAAATGCCCAACGCCATTTGGCTCGAGGGTGCCTTTGTGGAGTCCATCAAAGGGTGGCAATCGGGTGGTTCCACATCACCGAGCCGCGGACCCTAAATGGGCAAAGGCCCCGAGTTTAGATCTTGTACCCCATGCAGCTCACCTCCGAAAGAGAAGGGCTTGCTATGGGGTAGTTCGAGGAGCCGACCGACTCCACCCTGCTCTGCACTCGTGAACAAGAAGCTTAAACTTGTCAACGTGATCCAGGTCATGCTCGTCCGCCGGATTCTCCCCTGCCAACAACGGGCTTTCAATTTGTGGGAGTTTAATCCGGCACAGCACCAGACTTTGAGCGGGCTCTTCAACACGACGTACGAAGCTGCCTGGAGGGTGCTGTTCAAGGGTAGAGAAGCCCCTGCATCCGCAACCGAAGATCGCGGATTCAGCACGCAGCGCCCGGCCGGCGAGGTAAGCTATGTTATCCTTTATGGGACACTCATTTCTTTCATAGTTTGACTCTATGTGGGATCTAAAACTCCCAATGCCTTTAACAGACTCGCGAAGACGTCCGGATAGGTTAACCGTCTGGTCCCTTCCTCAAGACCCAGCGGACACCCGCTTGACTGGCTGCTGGTTCCGCCCTTTACGTGGTGCCGAGAAGAAGGCTAAGAAGAAGGCCACGGAACCCAAGGAGTTCCCGATGCCGTGTGGTGTCGGACTCATCATCCGATGACTCGAGGCGGACTCCTCCCGAGGAGGAGGAGGAGAGAGAGCCTCTTCCCCGCGGGGAGAGAGAAGAGGAAGGCCTCTAACGGGGCGGCCAAAGGGTCCATGAAAGGACGGACCTTTCTCCGGACTACTCCGCCAACGCCGACGGGCGGCGACGAGGAGTAGCCTCAAGGGCCAAGCCCCGGCAAGATCGTAAGTGTCCGATTCTGGATGATTTATAATTTCTTTTGCCAAGTGGTGTCCTTCTAATGCCGCGTACAACTCTGTAGTCCGCCAAGGATTTATCTTCCCGCTTCATCGAAGCGGGTCCTTGGCTCCGCCGGATATGGATTCTTCCGACCGCCCACCCTCGTGACGCTGATGACGCCGAGGTGGGATCCTGTGAGGGGACCCACCAGAGGGGAGGCTCTGAGGTGCCACAAGGCAACCTCCCGGACTTCGCGACTGGCTCCGCACCGAACCCGCAGCGGTTCCAGAGTCCGGCAGCGCCCTTCAGTAAGAAGGGCAAGATCGTGACACCGCGGCCGCCGCCCAACCGAGGCGCCGGATAACTTGCCGGAGGCGCCAACGGCGCTTCCATCGAAGAAGAACACCGCACCGCCATGAGTGCGGTGATTCGAAGGTTCACTCGCCAAAAGCGGGCCGACCGAAGCTCGCAGCAGCCTTCTAACAGGCTTTGAGGTAAGAATTTTAAGACATGTAATATAATACCACATAGATAGTAGCCCCTGATGCTCGGTTCGGTGTTCGGAAAGAAAAGTCGGACTGAGGATCTTTACAAAGATATACGCAGGAGTTCTAAAAATATGTCAATATGGGATTGCAGGCTCGCGCTTGCCGACCTCTCCGCCAAGACCGATCATGGAGGTCGATGCTTTTGAAGCGTAACCTCGAGCGGTTCGAGAGCGAGCTCGGCCGTGCAAGAAGCAGCTCGAGGACAAGGAAGGTGAGTGACACCATATTAAATTTGTACCTTATGTAAAAGGATTTGGTTGCAAGGAAATAACAAGGATAACGTGGTACTCCAGGCCACTTAACGAGGTGGCAACCTCAAGGGGGCCGTGGTCGTGTCCGAACGTACGCGGCGGAGCGAGCCGAGCGGGAGAAGCAGGAGGCGCGGGTGATGGAGGTGCAGCAAGAGCTCCAGGCTCTCATGGAGAAACATGAGAGTTTGGAGCGCGACTCAAAGACTCGAGAGTCCGAGCTTGCATCGGCTCTTGAGAGTGCCAAAGCTGCTAAGGACGAAGCCTACAAGGCCCTCCAGGAAGTCGAGGCGGTGAAGAAAATAGCGGCAGGTAAGGCATTTTTCATGCAAAGCAAGCATGTGAATGTGAATTACCTCACATTTACCCGAATTCGAGCTCTCCAGAGCGCTTGCAGATCTGCCTCGCAGCGGTCCGATGCTGCCGCTTTCACCGGCCGAGGAGGGGAGCTCGATGGAGAAGGTCTTCGGTCTCGAGATGTCGAGGCCGACATCCGGTGTTTTTTAGCGACCAGCCAAGCAGCTGGTCGAACTCCACAAGGTAGCCGAACACGCCATGAAGGGCCTCATAGTTCGGCTCAGGCCCAAGGAGGCCATGCCAGGAGCTACTTCGCCTGGTGCGGTGGCTGGTGGATGCGTGTCCTCGGTGGAAGTGGTCAAGCGCCCGCCAGATTGAAGGTGCCCGTTGGCCCTTGCCCGCAAAAAAGTGCATCGGGCAGGATGGACGCCGAGAAGCTTTCACGGACGCGCGCCGGGCGGCAAGGAGTATCGCATGCCCGAAATGTATTATAAGAGTGTCCTGAAGGGTGCCCGCATGATTGCGGATGAGTGCTCCAAGGATGTAATATTTGAGTAGAATCACATTATGTTATCATGTGCGCTGAAAACTGTGTTCATATGCGCTAAGCAACGCTTATTGATTTAAAATATTACCTTCTATGCAGCCGTTTATCAAATCTGAGAGATGGCAAGTCGTCGGCTTCAGCCCCCATGCCTCGAGTGCTCGGGTGTTTGGGATAAACTTGAGCGCTCTTGTTCCCATTGTTGGGTCCATCTAGGGAGGCGCTCAACACAACGAACGAGGCAACCAGACTTATAATGCTTGAACACTCTCACTTAGCCATAGAATTCTATAATTTTAAATTTCGGCGAAGCCCCTAGTGTTCGAAAGACCGAGTTCGGGGCGCTATCCACGCCTGGGCCGGACAAAGCCGGTTCCTCGCTCTAAGCGGCATAAGTCTTTAGGGACTCGAAAAGACCTCTCGAACAGCGACCAGCTCTCGCCCTATCATGACGGTCAGTTTTAGCTTTCTCCACTGAGGCGCTCGCCCAGCTCAACCGGGACGCAATTGTAGTGGTTCTCCCAGTGCTACCTTAGCCGATAAAACGGAACGTAACATACCAAAACATGGGAGCCGGGCAAACCCAACTATTGACCCAAGACATGATTCGGAGCCGATGCAAATAATGCTATAAGTTCGGGGTGCCGCACTTGTGAAAGTGTTCGGACTTATCACACCATAATGCGGGGAACTTAAGCCCCTGGTGTATTCGGCCGTACCAAAGTGTACAGATGCAACATGTCATAAACGAACATATGTAAGAAAGAAATGCAATTATTAGCAAAAATCGATGCATTGTTTATTCCAGAAATACTGCTATGAATGCAGAACGATACAAATAGTGCGGTAAGCAAGGGACTGGACTATTAAACATGTCCCCCTCCCGGGGTAGGCTGCGGAATGGTGTATTAAACAGATTTAATGCTCGTAATGGAGACCACCTGAGTGTTCGTTGTAGCCTTTCTCCTTCCCTGGCTGTTGCATCGTGAGTTCGGCAGTTCTGCACGGACAGGCCTCTCGTGAACGGAGTCCTGTGGGTAAAAAAGAAAAAGAAAAAGAGCGACACACTTGGGAGCCCCCGGTGTGGTTGAGCCGCACTCTGGGCTGTCGTGGTCGTGCCCTCCCCTATGCCCATGGTATCTCCAGAGCGTAATGATGTACGCGAAGGACTAGTCTTGCAATCATGCAGGGCTGGGGTTAGCCGATTGCTACGCTGCTTGGAGCGTGCTGTGGTCTTGATGTATGTTACCCGGCGCGTTTGGCCATGTCCGGTCGCTTAACGGCCGGACTCGAGAATTGCCTTGAGAGGCTGCCCTATACTTCTGCCACGAGAGCCGCTGTGTGTTCCTCCGTTCGGATGGAGCGTTCAGTGTTTCCGTTGACCGTGATGACTCGAGGGCCCGCATCTTGAGCTTGAGGTATGCGTAATGCGCACCGCGCTGAACTTTAAACGCGTCCGTCCGAAAGCAGGGCATGATAGCCGCTATGAACGGGACTATATCGAAGATTAACTCCTCGCTCGAAGTTATCCGGGATCCGAAGACCACTTCCAGTGTAACCGAGCTCGCATAATTGACCTCTACACCGGTCCGACGCCTTTGAAGGTCGTCTTTGTAGGTTTAATCTTTGAGGGTCTATGCCCATCTTGGCGACCGTGTCCCGGTAAAGTAGGTTCAGTTGCTTGCCGCCGCCCATCGTGACTCGTGAGGTGAAATCCATCGACGATTGGGTCTAAAACCACGCGCGAATCCGCCATGACGGATATCGGTGGGTGGTCCTTCGATCAAAAGTGATCGGGCAAGAGGAGCATGGATTGAACTTTGGGGCGATTAGCTCCATCGCATATACGCCCTTGCGTCGCTCGCTCCCTCTTGGGTATGTGGGTTGCGATATCATGTTTACCGTCCGCACTTGTGGGGGAAACCTTCATCATCTATTGTTTGGCAGCCGGTCTCTTCTCGCCATCGCTATGCAGCCCCTTGTCATTGTTTTCGGCAATTAACTTGCCTGCCTGCTTGAATATCCAGCAATCCCTGTTGGTGTGATTAGCTGGCTTTTCGGGGGTGCCATGTATCTGGCAAGAACGGTCGAGTATTCGGTCCAAATTGGACGGACCCAGAGTAGTTCTTTTGAATGGCTTTTTCCACGACCGGGTTTAGAGCCTCTGAATCGGGCGCTGATCGCCGATCCTCAGTGTTATCGCCGTGAACGCGGCGTTTGTTTTTGTTTCGACGTGACCTGCCATTGCAGTCCTTGGTATCCGGACTGCCAGAATTTTTGCTGAGGTTGTTACTGCGGGCTAGCCAGCTGTCCTCTCCCACACAGAAGCAGGTCATGACTGATGTAAGGTCTGCCATGGATTTCGGCTTTTCCTGTCCTAGGTGCCGGGCCAGCCACTCATCGCGGATGTTATGTTTGAAGGTTGCGAGGGCCTCTGCATCCGGACAGTCGACGATTTGATTTTTCTTTGTTAAGAACCGTGTCCAGAACTGTCTGGCCGATTCGTCTGGCTGCTAGTTATGTGGCTTAGGTCATCGGCGTCTGGTGGTCATACATATGTGCTCTGGAAGTTGTCAAGGAATGCGTCTTCCAGGTCCTCCCAACATCCAATTGACTCTGCTGGCAAGCTGTTAAGCCAATGCCGAGCTGGTCCTTTAAGCTTGAGTGGGAGATATTTGATGGCGTGAAGATCGTCACCGCGGGCCATGTGGATATGAAGGAGATAGTCTTCGATCCAAACCGCTGGGTCTGCTAGCCATCGTGAGATTCAATGTTCACGGGTTTAAACCCTTCAGGATTTGATGATCCATTACTTCATCCGTGAAGCATAGTGGGTGTGCGGCGCCTATATTGGGCAATATCACGACGTAGCTCTAGAGAGCTTTGTTCGCTGTGTTCGCCCGCCGAGTTCTTTGATCCGCGCGACGTAGTCGTCGCAAGATCGTGGGCGCCCACGTGATCCGTGAGATCGATCTTGATTGTCTTGCCTTGTCCTCCAATATGTCTCGCATAAGTCCGCGCGCGTTCCCCGTGGCTTCGTGACTTTTCGAGCGGTGCGGGCACGGTTCTCAGTGGAGGGCCTAGATGCCTCTCTCTGCCGCGCCACGAGGTGGTCGGTCTCGCCATATTGTGCGCTGGTGATGAGGGTTTATATGCCTCCTCCTCTAATCGGGGGAGCAACTTGCATTTTGGGTAGCTTTTGGAGGGGCGTTCGAGTTCATGCTCTTCGGCCGCGAGGACTTCGGTCCATCTATCGGCTAGCAAGTCTTGATCAGCTCGGAGCTGTTGCTGCTTTTTCTTTAGGCTGTTTGCCGTGGCCATAAGCCTGCATTTAAAACGCTCTTGTTCGACGGGATCCTCGGGTTCGTCGTCGTTAAGGCTTGCCTCGTCTCCAGAGGGAGGCATGTAATTATCATCCTCTACCTCTTCGCCTGCCGCCTCTCGTGAGGGCTGGCTTCTCCGTCCTCTGTGCTTTGAATCTTGCTTTGGAGGGGTTGTCTTCGACACTCTACGGTGTTATTATCTCCGTGCGGAATCTCCATTCTGCTGTGGCGGATTTAGAGCGGCGCCACGATGCCGGGCGCTGGCTGTTTCTTAGAGGAATCGCTTTTGTTGCTTCTTCGCCATTCCCATCCTTTGGGATGTCCACCATATATATGTCGATGACGAGGTGGTCTTCCAGCTGCCCCATTGGCGCTGGTTCTTGGTCGCCTCCTGTATCGCCGCCCATACCATCGATGTCTTCGAGTCGTAGTCTCAGCATGTCGGTTAGATCGTCGATGATGGGCTACAAAGTGGGTGGTGGGTGGGCTTTGAATTTCTTTGTCGCCCGCATCCCAACCGCCCCGACCGCACTGCCGTCTGGGCGGTCTCTCTGCGGGCTCGAGCACCTATGGGGCACTTGGGCCCCTTCTAGTCCGCAAGGGAGCGGAGGGCGCGCAGAGCAGATCGAGGTCGAGCGCTGGGAGATGGGCATTTTACCCAGCTGGCCTCCGAGAGATAAAACCCTCATCACGCTTCGTGATTGTATTTGATCTTGCTCGAGCATATGAAAGCGTATGGTGGTGTTGTGGGTGTCGAATGACCGAACCCCTTCTACGCGCGCATGGGCCTCCTTTATACTCAAGGGGGCATCCACAGTGGCAGTGAGGAAGAGGGGGTAGAAAGGTAAATTGCAGGTTGGTACAACAAAGACTAACAAAGGACCCTACCTAACTCGACGGCAGGGGACAAGGGCATTAATGACCGTCCTGGCCGCCTAACAAAGGCAGAGGAGTGATCATATGAGCCACCGGGTTGCCACGATGGCGCTTTTGTCACCCCGCTTTGCCACCTTGCCCGCAGATGGTCTGCAGAGTGCTTCGCCACGCGCCTCGAGATGGCCTTGTGATGACATCGCCGCGGATGCGCTGGAGTCCGGGTGGCAGCCTTGCAGCGGCAAGTGCCTTGCCGTCCTTCTTTCTTTGTTGTGCCGGCAAGCTTGCCGCCGTCGGGCTGCTTGCCGGGCACTTTCGGACGCCGCGGCAAGTCTTCCGAGATGCCTTGGTTGGCCTTCCCGGCAAGCTCCTCTTGCCGGGCCTTCG